>JAUPFN010000018.1:28006421-30406421 GCA_036924255.1 Apodemia mormo
TTGAGTCGAAAGGGGAGGCATTGGCAGTAAGTTTAGATATAGCTAAGGCCTTTGATCGGGTATAGCACAAAGTGCTCCCGACTAAACTGCCTTCCTATGAGCTTGCCGAGAAATTATGCAAGTGGATCACCAGATTTTTGACTGATCGGAGCATCAAAGTCGTAGTCGACGGTGTATATTCCGACCTTAAACCCGTCAATGTTGGTATTACTCAACGCTGCGTGCTATCACCGACACTGTTTCTTCTGCATATCAAGGACATGTTGCGAATTAGAACGGTCATTGCCATGCAGATGATAGTACAGGTGAAGTTATACTCCGGCCGCAGCAGTAGCAGTTCTCAGAAACACATCGACGAGTGCCGTCACCTCGATTTGAGGGTACTCTCCTGACAGCCTCAACCAGTGTCGGAATACTGGGAGTCGACATATAGAAAAACGTTTAGTTTCATAAGGCTAAACTAGTCTCCAAAAAGCTCGATATGCTCCACAGAGCGAAACAGTACTTCTTGCCGGTTCATTATCTCTAACTTTATAAGGCGCAAATTCGTCCTTACATGGAGTACTGTTCTCATCTCTGGGCCGAAGCTCTCCAGTACCAGTTTCTTCCACTTGATCGCATTCAACGTAGAGTGCTTCGAATCGTTGACGATCATGCTATTTCGAAACGGCTTGACTGTTTGGCATTACGCAGAGATGTAGGTTCGCTCTGCATCTTTTATCGCATCTCGCATCGGAAAGTGTTCTGCTGCTGAATTCCGTCATCATTCCATCATCACCAGTTCCACCCTCACCGTCTCGATTAATATTGTTCAAATAAACTATTTTATGATAGCACGTTATAGACTATAAACTATATTTTTCTAGTGCGCTAGGTTACAGACTATAATATAAAGTATAACTGGAACACTGATTGCGTGAGCCGGCCGAGATAGCGCGTGACTTATCTCACAACATTATACAGCGAGCGCTCGCATGCGGTTACTAAGCGTATAACGCTATAAACTATGTTATAACGTCTAGCATCTACGGTCTAGCACGTTACTTGTGAGAACGCGTAGGTCGTAACTTTGTATATTATAAAGTTATAAATACGGCCTACGCTAGTTGCTAGTACAGAGAGTAGCATTATGTTATAGCACCGAATACGAATTTAAATAGCGTAAGTTTTACGTCGAGTATACATAGCGCGCTATAATATAACGCTATGCGTTATATTAACCACCATTAATCTCGATATTTGGAAAAAGAACTTAAAGGTCGGCAACGCAACTGCAAGACCTCTGGTATTGCGGATGTCTATGGGTGGCGGCGATCACTAAACATCAGATGTTACCTCCTGCTCGTTTACCCCCTCTTCCATAAAAAAATGAACATTTTGTTCTTGTGACATGTTTGTACTTGTGACATTAATTGTAGATAACCGTTTCCTATCTTTTTTGTTACATAATTTTTTAATATACAATTTACGACCTATAACAAAATTTTTACAAGCAAATGATCTGTTAAACATAGATTGCATGTTAAAAATAATTTGCATTTCGGAAACCGGTCGTAACTATTTGTTTATTGACTTTTTATTTTTATTACCTTCGTTTTTTTTTGCAAAATAACGGCATTCTGCCCCTCTAATTTTAAGTGTTTTGTACGTCTATCTATACAAAATAGCTCCTGCCATCTAGTGCAGGATATATTCAGGAGTGTGGTATCACAGAATACTGGAGACTAACAGAAGTCAATGTACATACAAGGAATATTCGAGAATAGCACACATAGGCACCTCTCACGGACGCGATATCTCGGACTGGTTCCATTCCGAGATATCTTGTCCGTGAGAGGTGTATATGTGTTCGTTGCGTGACCACGTTGATTTCTGTTAGTGTGCAGTATTCTGTGGCGGTATGGTTACCGGAGCGCGGCCTCGTCCAGCTCGTGCGGTCGGTTGGTGGCGGCCATGACGACGAGTCTGTCGGCGCCGGCGGCCGGCAGCCCGTCGAACTCCACGAGGAACTCCGTCTTCAGCCGCCGCGACGCCTCGTGCTCGCCCGCGCCGCGCTCGCACAGCAGCGAGTCTACTTCATCCACGAAGATTATCGACGGCTGCACAAAAAAAACACATTATCATGTAAAACCACTCTGTTTGTTGTTCTATATTAATATTTATTAGAAATGTGAAGTTAAAGTAAAATTATTAGATATAAAACTCAGTTCCTCTTGATAAAAATATATTATAGTAATTAATTACAATAACAAATTCACTAGGACGTATATGGTACACGAGAACTTCCGACAGACTACCGAAAAAAAAAAACAATTAGGGCAGGGACAAGTGTGTCGATTCCCGCCGCGTAGTGTTTGACCTTCTACGATGCTTGCTTCTTTAAATTCTAATATTTTTAGTTGTCAGCTGTGTTGTTGTGTACACCTGCGTTGCAATAATTGATTTAGGCTGTAGTCCTAACAATATAAAAGGCATAAAAACGTGTAGAGGGGATCAGTGTAAAATCAACCGACGCACAGTATTTCGCCTAGAACATGCTAGGTGGACAAAATTCATGTTATCATTTCCAGGAAATCTTAATTGCAAAACGTAAACAACACCCCTAATCTCCAGATTCCAAGAATCGGTTGTTTGTCAAATGCTTAACTGATAAGGAATAGTGGTTAGAAGTCAGGTATTGAGTTTAATGAAATCGTTACAGTCAATCAGTTGCAGTTTAGTGACACTTTCGTACACATCCATAGTGGCTTATAGTTAATATTTTGAGTGTTTGTGATGGATATCAACACGGAGGGTAAGTCCTATTATTTAAAAAACCTTTTTTAAAATCTGAATCTGTTCAAATGAATTTTAGGTATAATTTTAACATAGCTTATATATTTTAACGTATTTTTTTTATGAAAGAATAGTTTTAAAGAGTTAATTTTGCAGACGTTCACCTTTATCCGGGCTAGTTCTTTGATATATCATAGGAAATACTTTATTCTTCATAAAAATACACAAATTGTTTAGCACACTTCAGTACAACATATTCTTTTCTTTTTTTTTTCAGAACGCTTATACTCTATTTCTAGGGTAGAATTTTTTGAAGAGTGGTTGAAACCCACAAAAAATGAAAAGAACTCGGGTATATATGAGTACCTTTCTTCAAAATTTCACTTTGGTAACATTACTGAATGCAGCCAAAAAGAAATAAAGTTGAAGATATCCAACTTTTCCAATAAAATTGGTGTCAAATGGTTGGCTTCAGGAAAATCGAAGGAGCGTTTTTTAATTAAAAATAAGACCTGGCTGGATGAAGAAGATATACAGTTTACTGTGAGTTCTTTTGAGCCACAACCATCAACTTCGAGTGAGGCTGTGATTTCAGCAGGAAGGCCTCGCAAAGAATTCGAAGAATCGTCGTTTAAAACCAAAAAACGTCGAGTCGTGGATCTCGTAGAATCGCGAAGTGTCAGTGAATTGGTGACAGCTGCCGAAATTGCTGCGCGTTCAGCAGGACAACGGAAAATTGCCAGCGTAATTAGAGACATTAGTGAAAGCTCAGTTATTAATGTTAAGTCTAAGGATACCAGTAATGTTAATCCTAGGCAGTTAAGTAGTGACGAAGCGTTAGCTTACTATATAGATTCTAAGTCAACAACACATGCGTACAAACAAACAAGAAAGTGGTCTATGAAGGCAGGACATAATGTGTTTCCATCATATTATAGTTTGACAAAATCTAAACAGGCCTGTTATCCTGCACAGGAGCACATTGCTGTAACAGAAACACGTGCTGAAATAAATTTGCAAGCATTATTAAACAAAACAGTGGAACGTTTAGTATTAGCACAGCATGAAGTTATCAGCAGTGTCCTCGCAACAAGTTCGTCTTTTACACTTGTAAGTAAATGGGGATGTGATGGAAGTTCTGGGCACAGCACATACAAACAGAGATTTGAGAACACTGAAGATACGGACGAATTTCTTTTCGTATTTTCTTTAGTTCCGCTTAGATTATATGATGGGGCCAAAATTGTTTGGCAAAATCCTCGGTCTTCATCAACATTGTATTGTCGCCCAATCAAATTAATATTTGCTAAAGAAACGAATGACTTCACGTTAACGGAGACAAATAGATTGTTGGAAGAAGTTAACGCTCTTCTTCCAACACGTATCGACTTTGGTGATTCTCAAATCTCTGTGAAACACGAACTTTTGCTGACAATGACAGACGGAAAGGTATGCAACGCTTTAACGGAAACTCGTTCAACTCAAAAGTGTTTCATCTGTGGCGCCACCCCCAAGACGATGAATGATGAACCCGCGAACTTCAACAGCAACCAAGATCATTTTGGCTTTGGTTTATCTACACTTCATGCTTGGATTCGTTGCTTCGAATGCCTTTTACATATCAGCTACAAGTTGAATATTAAGAAATGGCAGGCTAGAAGCAACGAAGACAAAGCAGATATCAAGGTTCGTTCCGACGAAATTAAGTTAAAATTTAAGAACGAGATGGGACTTATTGTAGATAAACCAAAGCCAGGATTTGGTTCTTCAAACGATGGAAACACGGCTCGTCGGTTTTTTAAGAATGCTGAGATGAGTGCTCAGATCACGGGATTGGATGTTGAAATCATCAAACAGTTCGATGTAATATTGAGGACTTTGTCTTCTGGATTCGAGATAAACTTAGTTGAATTTAATAAATTTTGTCTTGAAACCAGAAGACATTATCTAAGTCTCTATTCGTGGTACTGTATGCCTGCTACTGTACATAAAATATTAATTCATAGTACAGAGGTCATCAAAGCTGCATTGCTTCCAATTGGGCAGCTTTCCGAAGAGGCTCAGGAAGCACGTAATAAAGATTGCCGCAGATTTAGGGAGTACAACACCCGCAAGTGCTCGCGTGTTGCCACGAACAGAGACTTGCTGTCAATGTTGGTTATAACATCTGATCCCTTGATCAATAGCCTTCGAGAGATTCCCCAAAAAAAGCCGGAAAAAATATGTTCAGAGGTTTTAAAGTTAATTTTAAGCCCTAGTATAGTAGAATCAAGACTGGAAACGTCATCATATTATCGCACAGTTCCACAAAATGATGACGATTACACAGTAAACGATTCATCAGAAGACTCTGATGATGATTATTAGGTTACGTTATGAAATATTATCTTTGCTGCTTAGTTTTAGTTTTCATGCATATATTTTCTTTTATTGTAAATAAACCTATGATTGTTTTGTTACTATTTGTAATTTTATGTATTTAGATTTATATTGTACATACCTCTTGATACTTATTCGATCTGAACTGCATGCAATTTACAGCATTCATAGTACTCGCTAAGTTAATTGTTGCTCATATATTATTTTTGAAAATATTTTTTTGCTATCATAATTTTTTTCGTTTTTTATTACAAAAACATGACTACCCATATTTGAAATAAGTAAGAGCATCGTTATATAACATAAAATAATATTGTCCACCTAGCATGTTCCACGCGATACACTGTGCGACGACAAGAGCGCACATGAACGCTAGGATTTAATAAGTGTAAAGTAAATTAAATGTTGTACATGAAACTTCTGTATTATTTCTAACAATGAAATACTTGGCGAGTTGGATCGCGAGTATAAAAGCGTTACATAATAAAATGTCAAATTTGTTTTAGTTAGTTTTAATCTCAAATGTACACCATGCCTGCTGTTTATAACTAGTGATATTTTTTTTAACAACCTGTATGGTTGGTTTTGCTGGAAGAAATCTCTTAAAGAGATAAGCACGCCATTGTACATATATTTTCTTTTTAAATAAGTATTGTTTTGTATTTCTGTGTGTACAAAAGAATAAATAAATAAATAAATAAATAATAATATCAACCTATATCACTTCTGGATAGGCACGGCTTATTTCTCACATCACTGGTTATATCACTCGTTATAACATAATTCACGTGCTACACTAGTTACATGCATTATTTTGCACGGATTAAATGTATACGCCGTTCAAGGCGATTGGTTAAGTTTGTCAGCGTAGCTTTTTTTTTATTATTTATCGATAGGTATGTTCACTCTTCTCTTGAAGATCCCCAGATTGTACTTGTCAGATATACAGATACATGATTATGATAACAAACCTTGGTGGTGAATTTTTGTCCAATATTTTTATGCAAATTTGAAAAAGGAGGTCTAAAGTCCCAACAGTGGAAACATACTTGTGATGCTACAGACTGCCTTGTGATCTAACGATTGGCCTATTGGTCTCTCTCTCAAATCATTAAGTGCAGGGAACACTGCACATAGGTTTCAATCCCCGGTTCGGGAAGGATTTATTATTTATTAAAGTTTCGGGATTATTCTATCAAAGAATATCGAATTCTAATGGTTTTAACATCCCTGTGCCTTGGGTCAATACACCAAACTATCGGTTTCAGAAATCCTAAGAAACTAGCGATAGCGTTGCTACGGTTGTTAAATGTGGCGATGCTGATCATGATGATCACCACCCATCTCCCAAACCAGCAAAATTTCGAATTTCCACCACTTTTACCACCCCATACAGGAACTGGCGAATTCGAATTATTTTACACTATAACATTTATTAATCGAAGAAAAACGGAGGTTAACAATTTGACATGTATGTCATGAATGATATATTGTTGGAATTGGATAATATTCGCGTATGATGATTTATTTAGGCACCTAAGCACGTGTACTAAATTTTGTTAGTGTGTGTATGTAAGTTTGTATATTTGTCCACGAATTTCGCGAGAGCTAAAAGCTATATCGAGATATGTATTGAAGTAAAAACATCTATTGGCGCAAGTGTAAACAGGATCGTAGGCATGGCGACGGCAGCCGTGGCGACGGGTCGCCATACTATACTCAGGTATACAGTCTATATTATGTAGTAGCGTGTACGGTGTGGCGACGTGTCGCCATGGCATTCAACTATACGACCCCGATATTTCACATCTGTCACGCCTCCCGTGACGGCTCACTTGTTTTTATTTTAAATCAGGTATATCTTAGGGAACAGTCCAAGTTTCATTCAAACCGGTTCTGTAGTTCTTGAGACATGAGTAAGTTGATATTTGAAGTCGGTTAAAATTTCTAAATTACTATTATTTTTCACATCTTGAAATTCCCTAGCAATTTCATAAATTCTAGAACAATTTTCTCTCCATCCTATATACTTGGTGGTCAATGTTACCACCACTGTGCCTGCCCCATAAGTGAATAGGCAGAATTAATTTATTTTACCATGTAAAATTTTAAAAGATTCGCTTGAGCCTACCTGAAGTTCTCTAGCGACTTGAAAAAGTGCTCGGACCATTTTCTCCCCGTCTCCTACATACTTGCTGGTCAACGTCGCAGCAGATATTGAGAAGAACGTAGCAGAACATTCAGCTGCTACGCACCGGGCGAGGAGAGTTTTACCTAAAGCAAACATAAACGTTTCTTTTTACAAAAGATATGTACATCGCTGTCAGATTAACTACACGCATGCCGTTGATGACGTCATTTGGCGCAAAATGTAACAATAATGTCCAAAAACAACGCGCGCTATCCGTAAAAAAAATGCTGACCATGGCCATACTGACACTTATTAACCGGGCGAGCTAAGGGAAGCCCCGCCTTACATTCCAGAGATGCGTCAAGTTAACGTGAACGCGTTGTATACTGCCAATTAGTGTCATTATCAATACCATTATGACAATCGCCTTTTTTGGTGTTAACTCATTTCTGTAGTTTGTTCAGTGATATATATATATATATATATATATATATATATATATATATATATATATATATATATATATATATATATATATATATATATATATATATATATATAAAACTGTGCAGCACAGACATGTTTATTGTAAATATTAATGTAAATAGATAGTAAGGCAGGATAGAATGTATGTTTCGTTTAGTTCGTAAGTTTTTTGTAATAAATAATGTTCGTTTTCGCCTTTTATTCGCCCTAAGACCTACATACAGCTTTGTTGTAGAAATAATAAGGCTTTATGTAGCTATGATCTTTGCCTATTAGGCATATTACGAATAAAGCGAGTTCCACGCAGTCGACAACATTACGAGTCAACTCTTGCGAGATAGTATTTATATGCGGGGACTCGCAATTACGAAAAGTGCAAAATTCTTTGTTAAAACAAATGTTTTATGATTGTAAATAGTATGTATAATGTAAGTATAAGCCTTAGGCATATGTTTAGACACTTTTCGGTACCATAAAGATAGTTTACAGGATAGTACGACCTGAAAAGGTTTACAACTCTGTAATTGTAAGAGTTTCCGAGGTCCTGTAAGAACGAATAATGTATATAACACTCTTGTTTGTTATTATATAAGTTGATTTGTGTTAGATCCTTGTATATAAATAAGAAATAACACATTGTAATTAGTTTTCGGTAGGTCTTAGGGCATTACGTACTTTGTTTTGCATATATTTGTAAAAAGGTAGTACCGTTGCACTCGCTAGAGGGCCACACTAGTTAATTAAAGGTAGAAGAAGCTACCTAAGATAAAATTATTAAGATTTGATTACGAAAAATAGGATTTAACAAATCCCAGACATTGTGGCGCCACACCCGGCGCCGTTTGTCTTTGTAGATTTCCGCCGACCGTCTGGCCGCGCGCTATAAATATCGAAGAGTGCGGCCATACAATCAGTTCCGTTCCAGTAAAGTTATAGTTTCGTTACGACTCAATAAGTTTCCCAGACAAGTTCCTGGGCTTTAGTATATATCTATAGGGTACCGGCTTTAGAATAGGGCAGTGTTAGGGCAAGTAGTGGCTCTCCTTAAAATAGGTTAAATATTTTGCAACGGTGCTAGCTTTATTGCTTTATTTCGTTACAATAAAGCACCTTTGCAACGAACAGTTGTGGTCTCAATTATTTCTCCGGCAGATTCGGCTCACGACCAAAGCGCTACGGCTGGTGGGACGTCGAAGAAGAAGAACCAGATTTACAGTCCGCTGGCTCCCCCGGCTGTAGTGCACAAAAACAAAGTCGCTTTCTCTATCTGTCCCTATGTCCTTATGTCCCTTTATTTTATATTTTTTATATATATTAAATCTTTAAAACTACGCAACGGATTTTGATGCGATTTTTTTAATAGATAGATTGATTCTCGAGGAAGGTTTTAGTGTATAAACCTTTTCGATATTCCCACGGGAACAAAAGCTGCGCGGGTGAAACCGCGGGCAGGTCGCTAGTATATATACATATATATATAACCGAGAAGCAGTTTGGTAGAATAAGACAAATAAAGTACTTGTCGTTAAGTGCAGTTGCTAGCATGCGCTTATTAACAACTAGCTAGACGAGCCAACCAGGTGTGCCTCACCTGTGTTATTTTTGCACCTGTTATTGTGAAATGATGACGTCATTATTACCAGCTATGAACAAATATAGATAAGGATAGTATAAATAAGCTGGAATAAGATGTTTTTGGGTCATTGTAATTCTATCGCTTCTCGAGGGCGTCACTCTGCACAAAAATTATACTGTACGTGTAAAAATAATTTAGGCCAAACTGTTTCTCGATTTCTTCGGTATTTATTTTGAAAATTCATAAGATTTTAATTCATTGTTAAATTATAATAACGTAAAAGTGGTCCATTTTTGTAAACCTATATACTAATACCAAAAAACTTTGTATCCAGTTATATCCAGTAAATCAGTTATTTAAAAATGTTCGAGTTTGTTGTATGTCAAAAATCACATAATTTGATCTGGGTTATAGAATTATCTTAGTTATAGACACTATTTGGTTGAGTATGATTGTGCTTTTTTGGCAAATTTATCGAACTACATTTATACATTGACAGGGAAATACGATGTCAAAAATATTTTTAGTGCAATTTTAGTAATCAGCCTAAGATAAATTTGAGTACTTTTCGCTATTTCCAATTAGGTTAATAACTGATTCTACTTAGACAACTCATGCTTTTTCTTAAAAGTGGTCACCAGTAGCATGGAGACAATTATTTTTTTATATCATACTATCTATATCTATCTATACATATAATAAAATCGTAGGAAAGTCAAAACTGTACATTGAATATTTTTTAAAAGAATACTTGGGGCGTGATCTACAATCGATATCGAAGCCAAAAATATAGTTTTTACAATTTTAGTCTGTTTGTCTGTATGTCTGTTTGTTTGTATGTACGTCCGGGGTAAACTCAAAAAGTACTGCATGGATTTACTTCAAATTTTGCATGAATATTACTTATAGGTCGGGTCAACATATAGGCTACATATTATCACGCTATTACCTGCGGGGGAGGAGCTGTGCGGAGTAAACGAAGTCCGCGCGGACGAAGTCGTGGGCAACAGCTAGTAGTAAATAAGCTATAGTTTACCGGCTACTTACCCTCCAGACCGGAACACGACAGTGACAAGCGTTGAAGCATTTGCGGGAGGAATAGGCAAACCAGTGGTACCAAAACCTGATCAAGATGTTTCAGAACCTTACCGCCTCGTAATCACGACGGTAGTAACATATTTGGCCAATCGTTGGCCTTTCACGGACTGCCTGACAGAATAACATGACTTTTCTTCAAATAATATTTACCATTTCCTGGAGGTCCGAATAAAAGTAGTCCCCTTGCTGGTGACCTTAATCCCGTAAAAAGTTCGGGCCTTAGCGACGGCAACACGACCATTTCTTGTAACGCCTGTTTAGCTGCCTGAAAGAAGTTTACATTACCTGGATGTTATCGAAAATTTTTAAATGAAAAAAAATAAACTTTCAAATTAGTAAACATTATGAACCTAAAAATTTGTAAAGGTAATAAAAATTAATTGTTTGACTTTATTGCTAATTAAATATCAGAGATTCATAACGTGGTGATGTTATAGTCAAAACATTTTTTACCAAAAAAAAAAATAATATTAATGAGATGATTTACCCCGGACCAAGAGCTACATTTAAGAATAGACCAACTGCTTATATGCCAGGTAGGTCGTAAAAGGCGACCGATCGGCTATACGTGTCACTACATTGTGACTACTGAGTTCTGCAACGTCTCGCTCGGGTATTTGGTACCACCGTCTTACCTATTCCTGTCGCAATAGCGTCAATTCTTGTCATTGTCGTGTTCCGGTTTGGAGGGTGAGATAACCGCTTGACTTATGCATGTGGTATTGCTATCCCACCACACGGATAGCAACGAACCATTAACATCTTTGGTGTCCTTAGGCGATGTTTTCTTTTTCCACCAGGAGAGCCATCTGCTTGTTTGTTATTTTACGAAATAAAAAAAAGTCGTTTATATTATAACATAATCACCTCTTGTCCAGCGATGTCATCCCAGTGAACTTTAGGGCCACCTTCAACAATTTCGTCCAGTATAAGTTGAACCAGCTTAGGGTCGACTCCTCGAACTGCGAGTGCCGGTTGAGGGGTCCGACTGCGCGTGGGCGTCCCTCGCTGTGACCCTCCTCCCACAGCCCGTCGCACCGGCGATCCGTTCACCGGCACCTGATACGCGCTCTAATATGAGAGGAGTGATGGGTTAGTGGTGATGAAATGGAATGAAAATCGTATTAATGCATTTGGTAATGATTTCAAGGTTAGTTCTCAAAAATAGCTGGTTATAACTTATACTTCAAACGAGCAATAAAGATTTTGACGAAACTTTGTATTTAAATATCAATGATTTAAGTAGCCCTTTTACTATTAAAATTGATCTAGATAAGTCATCGTTGTAAGATCGTCGTGATATAAAAATTGATTATCACGACGATGACTTATCTAGATCAATTTTAATACTCGTAGTAAAAATATCAATGATTTAAATAGTCTTTTAATATTAAAATTGATCTAGATAAGTCCTCGTCATAAGATCGTCGTGATAATCAATTTTTTTATATAAAAACGGATTATCACGACGATCTTACGACGATGACTTATCTAGATCAATTTTAACAATAAAAGACTATTTAAATCATTGATATTTAAATACAAAGTTTCGTCAAAACCTTAAAAAAACCGTATCCGAGCATAGCTCAGTTGACCAGGTAGCTTTATATTAATTTATAAAAGCGGTTTTATTTACGCGCGCGTCACGCACTAACTGTTGATTATTTTGACACATTTAGCGTGTTTCTGGAAAAGTTAAAAACCTTCTTTGAAACACGCTCAATATAATTTATTATAAATTTAAATTTTAGTATAATAAATCGCTGTTTTTTTAAATCAAACACATATTCAATATAAAAAATTTCCCCTCGTATTCCCTGTGTTGGTCCCGGGCTACTTTGAAGAATAGACCAACTGCCGTTCTGCCAGACAGGGTCGTAAAATATGCGAGTCACTACCACCGTGGCTACAAGGTGGTAGAGTTCGGCATTGTCTCGCCCGGGTCTTCATCATTTTCATGATTTTTTGTGACCCCTCCTCCGTCCTTTTCACAGCTGAACACATTTGTGAGACCTCCCGCTACCTATGTGACGTCACATATTTTACAAGTTTACATTGGAACAATGATCTCATTCGATTATTTTTTATCTATACGGGTGGCTTTTCAAATTTACCGTTGTAATACTTAGATATTAAATATATTTTTAATAATTTGGGATGTCACAAAATTTGGGACCCCTCCCCTCTCCTTGTCACACATTGTCACACTTCGTCAACCCCCTCCCTCCCCCTTAACATGTGACGTAATTTATGGATGGCTCCTAACTATTAAACACAAGTTACAAGTGTAGACTATATATATATATACCCCTTTGTAAATATATTATTATTAATAAGTATGTTGATTGTCACGTTGTGGTTGTTGTATGACATGTCTATTTATTTACACTATCTCACGGCCGCGCTAAGGCCACGCCAACGCAAATAACATAATATGGAAACGACATTTTGAAGTAAGCGTTAGAATAAGGTCAAAGCATTTTACTTGAAGCGATGTAATTTTAAAATAAAGTTGCTCCCTAAATCTTTACATTATAATATAAATCAATTAGCGGATTTATCTTTAAAAAATTGGGCGTACGAAGGAGTTTCAGCATACTTAATGTCTATATGGAAAATTGAAATAAGCTAAAATTTTTATATGAAAATTGATATAAATTTTTTTACAATGAAAAAAAAAATTCATATAAAATTTTACTTTCACTGTTAATGTTTAACAATGCTACAGTCTAATACCGGATCGAAAATACACGCATACATCCTCAGAGGATCCGGCTTTAGAAACATAAACAAGAATAACCATTAAATATAATAATGGTCAAATCTCGAATACCAAGTGATCTTTAGTCGAAATAAATATGGTATGTTCCAGTTTGGAAGGTAAGTTAAGTTTATACTTTCTTTCGTCTGTATTTGGTAAAACTAAACATTGTTTTTCTTAGAATAAACCTGTACTGTTTCACATTTCACAATACACACAATATATTGTAAACAATATATTTGTTTTAAAACCAACCGGTGTTGGTTTTTTAACAAACCTGAATGATTTAAAAATAAGCGAAATCGGTTGGCTTTAAAACAAAATATATATTGTAGTCGTGAAACAGTACGAACTTTAATATTCCTGTATAATATAGTATAAACTCCCCATTAATTCCCTGCTAAAAGCATGGCGCGATCAACATAATATCTGGTGTTGTGTCTAAAGGCGATGTTTGTCATTTTCCATCAGAAAAACCATCTGCTGCTTTGCGATCATGATGTAAAAAAATCACAGTTATACGGACTGGCGACAAAAAAAAAGATTAATGTAGTGTGTAAATGCTTATCATGTATACATAAATAGCCGCGTTTACAGTCTGGCGCAATATGTCACGACAATGTGGCGCATTTCGGTGAGGCGAAAACTTAAGTTTTTCTCTTACCAAAAATCGCTTAACGCGGCTAGTTTTCACTTAAAATAAATATAATATATATAATAAAATAATGTTACTGTTTCCTTTATAGAAAGCTAGAGTGACTTGAATGTCCTTAGATATGGACATTGAGTCATTCCGTCTTCCTGCATTAAAGGTTAACCACGGTTCACCGAAACTGTCTGTTAAGTCGTAATCTATACATATAATAAAATTATAGGAAAATCAATGTATGTCCGGGGTAAACTCAAAAAGTACTGCATGGATTTACTTCCAATTTTGCATGAATATTACTAACAGATCGAGTCAACATATAGGCTACATATTACCTACGGGGGAGGAGCTGTGCGGAGTAAACGAAGCCCGCGCGAACGAAGTCGCGGGCAACAGCTAGTGTAAAAATTAACTTTTACGACTATTGAAGCGATAATCCCTGTCTCGCTTTATTAGACAACTTTTACAACTATCCCTTGTCTGTTATGATAGCTGGGACTACCAACGTTTGTGTTCTATAAAAAATAGAGTAATTTTCATTAATTGGGATGTTTCAAGAAAAAAAAATGTAATCAATTGGACCAAGAGCTATTACTATTCAAGGCACGGTGGGGTTTTTGCACCAACTATAGTATTACGTGCTCTCTGAAGCACGAAGATTTTGATGTTATTGGACGTTGGTATACGCGATAGGGATGTAGGCACCGACCTCACAGCCCATAGACACCTAATATTTTATCTTCTGTACTGAATGCATTTTCACAACTAGCTGAGGTAAGACGAAGTGGCATTGAACGCCGTGATTGGCTAACTCAAGGCCATGGTGAAAGATAGTGATGTACAGAGGATCTGATTGGTCGACACTGATTATTTCCGCGTGGAATTTTACATCGGAAATATGCCAGATGTGTTGACAGAAGCCATTCGCTTGTTATTAGGTGTATATGGGCTGTGTGGTCAGTGGATGTAGGTAATATTGCACAAGTACTAAACAAACTAGACAGTTTACAATTGTTTGAAAGAATGGAAGTAAATCCTTTTTCCATTATTTAAGTTATACTAAGGTATTATGAAGCCGTACAAGGACAATGCGCGAGCTTTCTGTGGTGGCATTTACTGATTTAAAACAATAACTTAAAAGCACAACACAATGTCACTTTTTATTTATTACCCTATTATTTTCCCTATTTCTGTAGCTATTCTTATTAATTAGGACTAAGTAAGTATATTATTTTTTATTAAATACAAGCAAATAATGCAACGCATAATGGGATTTCGTTATTTTTTTTTTTCTGTGAATACAACGAAAATGATGCATTTTTTTAGGACGAAAATTATGAACAAAGTACATTACCTATATAGCATAGAATAATAACGCATAGAAACCGAGTCGACCCGCGCAATATTAAGCCATTTCAAAGAAGCCTGAAAAGGCTTCTTACGTTCGCCGGCCCCTCAGGCATGCGACACGTGCCACGCGGAGTACAGCTCTCGCAATTTCAAAAAATGTGAGTTACTGTGTGGTGAAATGCTGTCACCGTGCTTCACAAAAGCGTATTTAGGACTTGAAGATAACATTTCACCGATAAAAACTACTTGGCATCGGATATTTTTGTATAAAATCCAAACAAATAAATCATAAATATCTAAGTAGAACGATATTCAAAATGTTGCCAGCCAAAGGGAAAAATATTCTACCACGTATTTGTTTTTACCTATTTTCATTATAATTAATAATATGTGTATTCCTATTTTATGTGCGATATTACATATCCTGGACTTTGCTTTTGCATAAAAAATAGTTTTTAAGTGTTGAGACTCACCCATTATACTGACACAAATATTACAAATCCGTTTGTCAGACCAATATTATGAAGCATTTATTCGTATATAATGAGGACTTTTAGAAGACAAAAAAAATGTTCCAACTAGCATTCTAGATGCCACAGTGACCATCAGAAAAAAACTCTGTCACTACCAGTCATTTTTTTTTAATTTTCTTATTAAATATTATGCCATCTTACTGCATTATTTCGTATTGCTTAGTGTCAAGTAGTTTTATTAGCGATATTTTCGACTTTTATCCACGAAAACATGTAGGGTAACGTGCCCTAAAATCGGTCTGCGCCTAATGTCGACCTCCTAATATGTTTATACTAATAATTAAGCTAATATTCCACATAACTTTTAAGAACGCGGGCAAAACTTCATACATCGTTTTTTAATTATTATCTTAAAGTTTAATGTGTTTCTTAAGATTCTATATCAACTGCTTAATTTATCCGCATTTAATAAATATCTTTTTAACTTGGGGAATAGTAGTTAAATAAAGTTGGAATTTAGGTAAGGTTAACGTAAGCAATCAGTTCTCTTCTTAGTAGTCTGTGGTTAGATATTTATCTTGTCATTGGGTGTCTTCAGTACAACAGCTGTTAATCTCAGAAATCTAAGTTAGGTTGACAGAATTCTGAGCTAAGTTTTTGCGAAGACACTTTATAGGTACTTAAAAGAACAAAAAATAAATTAGCTTTAACTATTCTTTAATACAAAAACAGGGAGAATTTTTATTTGATACTTATAATGAAAATTATAATATATAAACTTATTGCTGTTTTAATGAAAATGTAAATTAAGTTTTATACAATGATAACACTTAAATTTGATGATAGAATTCAATAAAATTAAAGTCTCAATATTTTTTATATAATTGTTCCTAGCGATATATTTTATTTAATTGATTTAATAATCGTAGAAAATTATTCTAGTTTTATTCTAATAGTGAAAAATAAAACTTTGAATATCAAGTGCCTTTAAATTGTTTCCTTTCTTTGACTACAACTTAATAAAAATAAGTACCCTAAAATAGTTATATTGAAGATTATTTGATATAGACAAAAAATAATTTATATAAATCGTTTTATTTAAAAAAATATCACAATATTGAATATTTAATGCTCATTTCTCTTAATTTTGAGGACCAGCAAGTAACGATCTAATGTAATTTTTACATATCAAATTTTTTCTGCGTAGTTTTAAAGAGACTAAAATATCAATTTATTTCATTTATTTTATGTCTCAAAGAGACTCAATCATTAAAATTGGTGACCATTTAGATTTTTTCTTTTACAGTTTTTATCAAATTAAAAAGATCATTTAAATACATACCATAAAAAATTGAGGGCATATTATGTTTACAAAAGTTTATTTCGTTGTTGAAATCAATTCGAAACATCAATAGTGTAAAATTTAAATATTGATTAACACGAAAAAGAAAATTAATATTTTCTTCCCGATAACGGTTTAAGCCTAATAGGGTCCGAAAGTTATGTATTTGGTTAGGCGGCCGAAATTTGGCTATTTTACCCTATAAATTTCTACATCACTGAGATTAATTTTAATTTTTAAAATTTTAAATAAATAATTTGATTATTAAGTATACATATTTTCGTGTCACAATTTGCACAAAAACGAAAAAATCCAAGGTGAAATAGATTTGGAACGTAGAATTATAACACGTAGAAACCGAGTGGGCCGCGATGTTTTAAGCCATTTCAAAGTAGCCTTAAAAGGCTACGCATGCGCTTGCCGTCCGCTCAGAATCGCGATACATGTCATACGGAGTGCAGGTCTCGCAATTCGAAAAAAATATGACTTACTGTGTTGTTAAAGGCAAAAAAAGACAAATAAAATAAATGCTGAATTATCAAAAAGTACCCTCGAGCTAAATTATTTTCATAAGACTTAGTATAAATAATAGTTAAAGCGAATACAATAATTAATTTTCTTAACATTAAGGTCTAACTAAAAATATCGTGCGCAATTTTTTTTCCACAACTAGCAACTGTATAGTGATAAGTTATGTGTTTCAAATTATCTATTTTTGGTCGATTTACATAACAGAAAAATTATAAATTGTAAGTATTTACCAGTGAAATGTTCACTTTTTTTGTTTTTCTAAGGTGTTAAAACACTTCTTTATAATGCAATAAGTCATTTCGAATTATTTTTCGTAAACTGTGTCCGATATAACCTGATCTTATTAAGCATTGACAACTCGCAAAACGAATTGAGCCGTTTCTGGTTCAGTTTTATTTACTCGTTTTTTGTGGTTTCTAGGCGTTATTATTCTAAGATCAGAACCAAAACAGTTGCGGACGCTAGGTGGTGCTCAAGTCGTGCACAGAGCCAATAGTAGCCAATATAGTACGTTTAGCTTAAAACATTTAAATTTTTTAAGTTGATTTAAATAAATACTTGATTAATAAGTATCTTATTAATTTTTACCTTAAAACGTTCGTCTATAACGTAAGTGTTGTTTCTGCTTGCCCACCCATTTGCTAATTTTCAAGATAGTTTAAGGTTTAGAACCATGGCAAGATTTGTATGAAAGTTAAAATAAAAAAGGTTCCAAGGTAATAGCTTTGAACAAACATCACACACACAGGCATACACATAATAACACACAAGTATTTGCCAAGCAATGTATTTCAAACATTTGTATGATATAGGATAATATATTAGTAGATACATATCAATAAGGTTTTTTTTTGTAAGAATTACTTAAATCACTGTTTTTATAACTTAAATAACGTAAATTCGTATTGACCATATTTTTTATTTACGTTCGGTGCCGGTTGGTTACCGTTGTTTAATTACTGAAATTTAAAAAAAAAATCTTGAGAACCTCTAAAACATTTTCCTGTAATTCTACTCATTTTACCTCACCAGAATAAAAATTGTAAGTTCTAAATTTGGAAAGACTATTGGAAACTATTGGAAAGACAGACAATCTTTATTTCAGTGAGGTAAAAATATTTTAAATCACAAATAAAAGCACAAAAACTAAAAAAATATAATGTTAAATAGCTTTGGAATCATCTTGAGAACATCTAGAATATTTCCCGGCATTTAACATATTTTACCTAACCGAATAAAAAGTGTAAGTTTCAAGTTTATACTAAATGATTAATAATGTTATAGTATGAAAGATTATTTGTATACCGGTCAGGTAGATATATTTTAAATACCGTCTTGGGAAAATATTTATTTACTTGCAACACTATTCGAGTCTTTGGAGTCTTTGTGTGCGTGACGACGCAAGTGATTACACGAAGCTTACACGGACATTGACACGGTTTTGGCCTAAAATATGAACGAAGGTTGAATGCAATTATCCCTCTAAGCGTTATTACTCTATGCTATATAGCTATTTTTATTCAAATAAATCCAGTTTAAGTGTAAATAAGGAACAAACATACATACAATACAATACAATCGGTTTATCGTTTGAAGTTAGTGAAGAATCACAATCAAATAAATAAATATCGCTGGACAAATAACACGAATTGATCTAATCTCAAACTAAGCAATTTATTTGCTTATGATACGGGTGTTAGTCAACGATATTAACACATAGAAATACACACTGTAATATAGATAACAAACACCATAGCCCGGAAATACAAACATCGATGCTCATCATATAAATGTTTATCCCTGTCGGGAGTCAAACTCCAACCCCATCGATTCAAAGTTAGTTTCATTCGACCAACGGAGTGGTCACGATAAACATACAGACTTAGCCTGATTACGTCATAAACAAACACATACACGCACGCATGCTCGTAGCACATTAAGCCCCGTTTTCACTTTGATTAGTGCAAGTGCGAGTGTTTAATGCAGGTGCTTAGTATTAAGCATAAAATACGTGAAGACAACAGTTGATCAGTGCGAGTATTTTGTAATCAGCGTCTATTCGCTTTTACTACGCTGAATACAAATCACTCGCACTGATCAACGGCTGTCTTCACGTATTTTTACCTTAATACTAAGCACCTGCATTAAACACTCGCACTCGCACTAACCAAAGTGAAAACGGGACTTAAAGGGATGGAAGTTATAGCTATTTTTATTTCACTCTCACGTAGTGAAGTTATTTGTTCCTTGTCACTGCACAAGCGTTATTATTTTATTAGTGACGATTATTGTCATAGTGGGCGCATTTTATTCCGTCTTTTGCATGTCGCAATGATAATGACTTGATATAGTTATTTATACGATTACAATTTATAAGTGATTAGTAAAGTAAAATAGCTCAAAAGTTTTTCTCTTTCGCACGTTGCAAGTAGTAGCTTGACCCGCGTGAAATTAAATCACGCTCGCGTTATATATAACAGACGGTCACAATGGAAATAACTGGTGTGGCACGCGAATTATTTTATAACCAGTGATGCGTGAAATGTGCCATGCCAAAGCACTTACATACACACATAACATAATCTCGCGCACAAGCGTATGTGCATATGCGTTTGTATGTGTGTGCATGCCATGTTACTACTGTTTAAGCAAATACTAAATCACGCTATAACTATACATACATTGATGTACTGATGAAAACATATGTACTTATGAACGACATAAAAATAATTTATCTCTACAACAAAGAAAAGGATTATTAAAAGAAACGACACAGTTAACGTCGACAAATATCTCTTTTCTTGCGCGTGATACGCTGTTTATCTAAAGCGGGCAGATGTGCAACCATTTTATCTACAGTAGAAAAATAGAGACAAGCAGAGTAAATCTCAATAACGAAAAAACGATTCGTCAAATTTTTCTTACATCACATATCTTAGGAGGTAAGAGATACATCGCTTGTCTAATATCTTATTCTATAATAAAAGTATTTAATTATCTTAAAGGATTCCAAAGGTAAATGACACTAAAACAATAGTTGACTAAGATAATAAAAATTTATTCAAAATTTTTCATGAAACGCTTGACATTGAGAGGTCAAAACCATTTGTTAATTTTATTAACTCTTTTACTGCTTTTACAATAGTATTAAAAATTCACAAGCTTAAAATATTTTAGAACACTTTATTGTTAGTAAAAGCATCAATTTCGACAAATACAAGCATTTGCGTGCTGAGGATTAATTATGGTATTAATGAATTTGAGTGTTTACTGAATATATTTCAGTAGTAGCTGACCCGCGCTTTGCGAGGAGAGTGACATGTTTTTCGTCCCCTATTTCAACCCTTTAGGGATTGAGTTTTTGAAAGAGATAGTAGGCTATGTTTGACAACGGGTTTTTAACTATCTCCATGCTATTTCACCAAAATCGGTTCAACGGTTTAGCCGTGAAAGCGTAACAAACAGACAGACAGACTTTTGTATTTATGAGTATGGATTATACTATTATAGAGTAGCATTGACTATCACATGTATCAGAAGCTAATAGTATGCTTAGTTGGGATTATTCAGTGATATTATTATTTTTGCGGAATCAAACTAGCTCATAGTTCTCCTGAAGGAAGAAGAAAAGCATCGCCTTAAGTCCCCTGATATGTGAATCATATGTTGCCATCTGGACGACAGGAATGTATACGACACTTTTCCGACTATCCTACCTTCCGAACCGGAACACGACAGCACTGATACTACTGCGATCGGCAGACGTATCACCTAACGTTTACAATCCGCCAGCGATCAGCGATGACTTTCAAACGTAACAAAAAACTCATCAAAAACGTTGCCAATTGCTTGCTGGTCGCTAAATGCACTTTTTGCAATGGCAGAGTACCAAAACTAATCGAGCGGTAACGACTGCCACTAATATACAAGGCTGTTATGTGTCTTGCAATAACTAAACAATTACGATAATTTCGCATTGCGAGTTACGTGATAACCCCGCGGAATGGGTGAAACGATAGTACCAAACACTACAGAACTTTAACTAACAACTACCAAGTCAAAACTATACCGGTATCCATGATATTACTGAAACGTTTGGTCTTCGCTCTCTTTTACGAACAGGACTGCAGGTGGTCTATTCATGAAAAGTATTCACTAACTATTCACAAAAAATATTAATTGTTTAGTAAGAAAATCACACATAAAATACTTACTGAAAGCTGACGCTTCACAGCCGGTGGCGTCGAAGCAGGTTTTATTGGATATCTACTATAGCCCCCATTGGAACTGTTTGGTTGTGAAGAGGACCTGCCCATCGACCGGGGCAGCGTCTGAGACTTCATCAGCGGTCCACCAACACCGCTTGCCACCCTCCGACCAGCTGTCGTCAGTTTACGACCAGCGACTGGAAAGTTTCAACATTGTAAAATTATAAGAGATTTAAAAAGACGAAATAAAGTAGTGCTAAGGTTTAAGCAATGCGCCTCCGCAATTCATTTCTAAGTTTTTCTATATGTCTATCGTAAAACACGGTAATTGGCAAAATTTCTGAAGCGTATAACTAAAATCCTAGTACCGTATGATGCTTTTATATTAGTAATGACTAATGATACTATTATGAAGATATTAGAATGCGGTGTTAATTCGATTACGATTAAAACAAGTTAACAAAATGAGTGAATAATTAAGAATTGTAACAGTATTATATGGTCTAATAGCACATAATAATGTTTATATTATTATTGATTTAAGTATAAACAGAAAATATCTTCCTAGATCTTGTCTAATTCTTGTACATAGTTTATTAGGGATCGGATTTCCGATATTTTACCCACGATACGTATTATATATACTTCTAATTTTATCGACAAAAAAACACACAAAGTGGGTTCACCCCTCTGAATGGAAGCCATTAAAAAATTTAATATCTCGTATCTTTACTAGTTCTCTTTCTCTTAGGTGCCCTACAGACCTACAATAATATTGCGCAATTTTTTATTGTGCAATAATATTGAATACCCCTTTGTTTCCAGACGTTCAATAAATTCACTCAATAAAATTGACAAACCAGTCTGATCAATATTTTGATGCGAGCAACATGTCTGACGACGAAGTTTTGGCGGCAACCATGCTGGTTATTTTGTTAAATAAATCTATACAATTCTATACACTCAAGTAAAAACTCCCGTTCTTCATCTTTTATTGATTGGTTTTGTTTCGATCAATACTGAAATTGATTAGTGAATTGGCCTGAATGTCGAATTACGGACGAATGTTGAGTTGCGGCCGAAAGTTGAATTTCGATCGAATGTCGAAATTCGGCGGAATGACGTATTTCGGTCACATATTCAATTTCGACCGAGTGTCGAATTTCAGCCGGTGGTTGAAATTTTTGCCCATTCTAGTAATGAACTAGGGGCCGTTCATAAAATACGTTGGCATACAAGGGGAGGGAAGGGGGGTCTGGCTGAGTGTGACAAGATGTGACAAGGGGGGACGGGGGGTATACGGCAACGTGACGTTCGCCGTTTATTATTTTTTGACATGAGCGCTAGCTCTGTGGCGCGACTCTAGCGGCGTTGCGATCCGTCACAACGGGTTTCTTTGTTTTTCCAATACTTGAGACAGTAACGTTTCACGTACCCTGCGCGTAATGTTATTATAACTAAATAAATATTTTTAATTTTCAGAATTTGTGTACTATCATTTAGAATTTATCATACTCAGCAAGGGGGAGGTCTAGTTTTTGTGACGAAATATTTCTAGGGGGGTCACAAAAAGTGTGACACAGCGTGACAATGGGGAGGGAGGGGGTCAAAAAAAGCTGATTTTAGTGTGACGTATTTTATGAACGGCCCCTTATTAAAATAACAAGATGAATAAAATTACCGCGAAATGACGAAAATTTTTTGCTCGCCATTTTGCTTAAATTTACGACACGACCATACATTAAACACCGTGACTGACCGACCGCGACCGCTCCAAGCTCTGAAGTGAAAAATATTGTGCAATATTAAACTTACACAGTGCAAGAAAAAAATATTGTACAATAAAAAATAACCCGCTCAAACTTTCGTTCAATCATTGTGCAATCTTCAATATTAACTCTAAACGGTCAATAATATTGTACAATACGTAATATTGCGCAATATTATTGTAGGTCTAGGGGCCGCTTAACAGTTTAACGGTCACCTCAAAATTTTGTGATAAGTCTTATGACATATTTATACATCAGTATCTGGCATGTATTATACAACATGACAATTTTTGAACACAATTTAAAAAATACCAAGTAACGTTTGGTTGCTCAGGTACTTTCCTACTATAATAATAAATTTACTACCGAATAAAAATAAATACATGGTCTCAAGACTAAGAAAAAAATTAATAAATGAAATCGAATTCGATGAGGGATGTGCTCAAACAATGAAAAAGCCATAAAATGGGAAATTGTTTTGTGTTGAATTTACTGACAGATCTACCAACATTCAGCAGATAAGGGGAAACTATTACGATATACACGTTGGACTGGCCATGCAGGTAACGTGGCATTTGTCGGTCCGATTCCTACATTTAGGCGGGCGCCCTACGGGCCTTGACCGTCCCATTGGTTGAGTGGCTACCACTCAACGATGGGGCGGTCAAGGCCCGTAGGGCGAATCTAACCTAAACCGAACCTAACTACGAATCGGGTACGATTCCCGACAGGGAAAAAATTATGATGAACAATAGATGTTAGTATTTCTGGGCCTGGGTGTGTATTATGTATGTAACAGTATTTATATATGTATTTCTAAGTATTAGTATCGCTGACTAATACTTATAACACAATCAAATATTTTGCTTACTGTGAGATTAGATCAATTTCTATAATTTGTACAGCGATATCCATACTTAATATTATAAATTCGAAAGTCTGTCTGTCTGTCTGTTACGCTTTCACGGCTAAACCGCTGGACTGATTTTCATGCAATTTGACATGGACATAGTTGAAGATCCGAGGTCAAACATAGGTTATTTTTTTTTTAAAAATCAACCCATAAGGGGCTGAAATTTGTATGAAAAACTATATCGACGACATGTTAATATACTCGCGGGCGAAGCTGCGCGGGACAGTTAGTATATTATAAGCCTGGATAATAGTATCCCCATCTACCATTATCTAGTCTCGGGCCCCGGGCGTATGGGGAGCCACACCACACACAGAATCCCTAAAATCATGTTCAGCTGGAAAGGTGACTACTCCAACTAAGCCTTAAACTTCTAGCTGTAAGCTTTTCCTCCGTGTTGGTCCAGTCCCCTTTGAAAAACGGACTATCTGTCATTCTGCCAACAAGTTGTAAAAGGCAAACTATTGGCTAAGTCACTACTATCGAGACCACTAGGTGGGAGAGTTCTGCAACAGCTCGCCCGGGTTTGGAACCATCACCGTCTTGCCTATTCCACAATTGCGTCAATGCTTGTCATTTTCATATTCCAGTTTGGAGGGTTACGTACCCGTTACAATTATGCATGTGGCATTACCATACCTTCATAAAATAGCAACACATCATTAACATCCTTGGTGTCTTTAGGCGATGGTTATTTTCCCAGCAAAAACCACTGGAGTGATATAAAGCTGAGATTAGGGATAGGTATTTTTATATCATAAGATAGCAAACAAGCAGATGTTTCTTGAGACAGAAAAAGATAACTTTTTTTATATCATAAGATAGCAAACAGGCTCCTGGGTCTCTTGGGATGATGGATGGGTCTCCTGATGGAAAGAGTCAACCGTCGCCTATAGACACCAAAGATGTTAATGGTGCGTTGCTATCTTGTGGCGAGGTCTAATGCTACATGCATAAGTTTACCGGCTACCTTACCCTCCAAACCGGAACACGACAGCGACAAGCACTGAAACTATTGCGGCAGGAATAGATAAGGCAGTGGTACCAGGCCCGGGCAAGACAATGCAGAACTCTACCACCTAGTAGTCACGATAGCAGTGACTTGCATAGCCAATCGGTTGCCTTTAGATGCAAATAGTGCATTCCTATCCTTGTGGCGGGGTCTTAATGTCACATGCATAAGTTTATCGGCTACCTTACCCTCCAAACAGTTCGGAACACGACAGTGACAAGCATTGATGCTATTGCGGCACGAATACTTAAGGCGGTGGTACTAGACCCGTGGGAGACGACTGAAGATACAGAACTCTACCATCTAGATTACTACGTATACCTCATCTAATAAATCTTCTATACATATAATAAAATCGTAAGAAAGTCAAAACTGTACATTGAATATTTTTTTAAAAGAATACTTGGGGCGTGATCTACAATCGATATCGAAACCAAAAATATAGTTTTTAGAATTTTTGTCTGTTTATCTGTATGTATGTCCGGGGTAAACTCAAAAAGTACTGCATGGATTTACTTCAAATTTTGCATAAATATTACTAACAGGTCAGGTCAACATATAGGCTACATATTATCACGCTATCACCTACGAGGTAAGAGCTGTGCGGAGTAAACGAAGTCCGCGCGGACGAAGTCGCGAGCAACAGCTAGTGATTTATAAACATTAAAACCCTAAGGCCCCGGTTACAATTTGAAAAGCGCGTGGCGAGTGTTTAATGCAAGTGTTTAGTGTTGAGCTAAAAACACGTGCACACAGCCGTTGATTAGTGCGAGTGATTACTAATCAGCGTAGTAAAGTGAATAGTAGCTGATTACCAATCACTCGCACTAATCAACAGCTATCTACGCGTGTTTTTGCTTAATAGTAAGCACCTGGATTAAACACTCCCACTCGCAGTAATCAAAGGGTAACCGGGGCGTAAGGGTGTAAAATCGTATTCAGTGCGGTTAAAGCCACGAATAGTAACTAGTTATAAAAGGCGAGTATTGTCATTTGTCAGCAAAAAGCAAAAACAAACCACAGATGTGAAAAGCCATGCTCTAGAGTTTTCAAATCCGTCAAGTTTTCCATTATGAAGCCTCTCACAACTGGCCCCGACCTAAATTTTAACGGTAATGTGAGGTGTACGGTCTGCCATAATAGACCACGTAGAATGACGTAAACATTGCTCTGTGCTTTTTTTGTATAAGTCAAAGACGTTTTTTAATTAGACACGCTATTTACATACATATATGTTTTTTTATATATTAGGAAACAAGCGGATAGTTCTCTTGAATGAAAGATTATCTCTTTCTATCTATATAAATATTATAAATGCTAAAGTTTGGATGGATGGATGTTTGTTACTCAATCACGCAAAAATTACTATACAAATTTTAATGAAATTTGGCATCCAGGTAGACGATGACCTAAAATAGCACAAAGGCTACTTTTTATCCCGAAAAATTAGGTGATCATAAAACTTTTATAATGCAGCGGCTGCACGCTGCAGTTAGTAGACATTAAAGATATTATCAGTGTTGGCAGACGTACAATAATTATTGTACATGTACCATAATTTCGTGATCTTTTTGAACTTATCAATCTTCAATCCTCAGCGTACAATCCTTAGAAAAATACAATTACAGGTTAAAACGTCATCGTTTACAAGTTTTGACGGTTTTCTATTTAAACTTATGGCAAATTTTAAATAATATAACTATATTCAAACTACAGTTTCAACATTCTTGTTTTATAATAGAAATTAAATACTATCGTACAGTGTACAATAATTTTGTTAAAAGTACAATAATTTTACGACCCTGGTTCAATAATAATATTTTACAGGTCTGCCAACTGGGAATGCTACATGCATAAGTTTAATGGGGCCCTTACCCTGCAAATCGGAATAAAATAAATTTAATGCAGTAAAACTGCAGCAACCAACATCCCATTTCGCGTATCTTTCTATGTTCCCTATACCTTTCGTGTACCCTGCATCACATTTTCACTATATTAAAATGGAACCACACAAGTGGGTATAACTTGTGTGGTACCAAATAAAAAAGAAGAATTTTCAAAATCGATTCATAAATGACCCGAGTTCATCACAAATTATTACCTTACAAATTGGTATCCTCTTCCGTTTAGGAAATCAGTTAACAATGAAAAGAACTGCTACTATTATATCACACAGAAGAATGAAAAAATGCAGATATTTTAGTCTTCAAACCCGAACCATAATCAAGAGTAGGTTACAGCCTAAATATGTAAGATAGTGGTACTAAATCCAGGCCAGTAGTAGAAGAACTTTACTACCTAATAACCCAACGGGCTATCTAACTTTGCATACTAGGATAAGTATTAATTAAGCGAAGCTAGTTAAAAAAGTTTACAAAAACTTGTTAATAACTTTTATTTTTGATTCTACTATTAAAAGTTTTATACTCAAAGTTGTAGTGAAATTAATTTGCAACAAATCAACTCCTACAAATTTTACCAAATACAGCGTACCCAAGCAGCAATCAAGCATGTTTAATACCCATAAAGCAGCTCATATATTACTTAAAGTTCTATTGCAGCCGTACAATGGTGTAAAAAAATGCTTTTATCGGTATATAAAAGACCTTAATGAGTTTTTATACAGCCTAATGCTGTACAAGGCCTTTCTTAGAGTTTCGCGTAAGCTTTAGGCGTTATATCTGAATATTAATACACTACTGTACAACTTTAAGTATTTTGTAACTCATTAGGCTTATTTTAACACTTAAAGCTGTACATTAGCTGTATTATGTTTAGCACGGGAATTTATTACAGCTTTAAGTGTTATTATAGTATCACTCAACGCTTATTTCTGTAAAATGGGAAATTCAATCACCGTTCTACAGCTAATATTTATGGAGTAATTGTAGACTGTTATGCAGCCAATGGTGTTAAAAAATCTGCATATACAGCTGTAGTGCAGTTCAAGGCTGTATTACTGATTTTGTAACTTGCTGTTTTTATATCTGCATCGTTGACATCATGTGGAAAAAATCAAGAGGAAAATTAAAAAGGAATATTTAAATATTATAAATTACCAACCAAGTAATCGTGATGAAGATAAAGCTGAAAAATTACTAAATCAGGTAACCTACAATCGTCATTTTTATTAATGTTCAAGGAAAAGGGTTCCGTAACAAAAATATTAAAAAGTGATTGTAGGTTATCTGATTTATTATTTTTTAGGCTTATCTTCTTCATTAAGGTTACTTGGTTGGTAATTTATTATATTTGAATTTTTTTTAATGTCATAAGACATCAAACAAGCAGATGGGTCTTCTGATGGAAAGAGTCAACCATCGCCTATAGGCAGCAAAAATGTTAATGGTGCGTTGCTATCTTGTGGCGAGGTCTAATGCCACATGCATAAGTTTACCGGCCACCTTGCCCTCCAAACCGGAACATGACAGTGACTGGCACTGACGCTTTGCAGCAGGAATAGATAAGGTGGTGGTATCAGACCCGGTCGAGCCAATGCAGAACTCTATCCCCAAGTAACCACGATAGAAGTGACTCGCATCGCCCATCGGTCGCCTTTTACGACCTGCCTGGCAGATAGGCAATTGGTCTATTCTTCTAAGAATATATAAAAAGAGTTAAAAAGAGAAATAAAAATCATTACACTGAGAAAAAAATTTTTTTTTTTTTATTTTTAACTTGCTACTATACGGAGTGTTACAAAAGCGGTATAGTAAGCCGAAAGGGGGTGACTCAGAGGGTCATTCTGAACAACTTTTGTTCAACGATTTGTGAAAATTCGCGAAAAACAATTTTGTTTTTCCATTGTGAAAAGTCACGTGACCAACAAAATTTCTATGGAGAACCAATATTTTTTTCGCGAATTTCCAAAAGTCGTTAAACAAAAGTTGTTAAGAATGACCCCCTGAGTCACCCCCTTTTGGCTTACTGTACCACTTTTGCAACACCCCGTATATATGTATACTTACAATCATTTTAAAAATATTATATACTTAGATACAATTACAGGCAAGAGAGTATGTGTTTCTCTTTGAAGAACTAATAATATTAAATCACAAGCACGAAATAACGTATTCTTCTTAAAACCATTTTTGTGATAGACCAATCTTTTAAGGGCTAGACTTTTCGTTCTTGATCAAGTTAGTTATATCATTTTGTTTTCTTGGCCATTATAATTCACCTTTATCCTCACACAAACTGGATACGATGCAAATACAGTTTTGGCTTCTCTCAATTGTTTTTATTATTTTATAAGGCATATTTCCCTGAAATATAAAGTAAAACATGATTGAAATACATATCCCATAAGTTATAGTTAACAATAAGTTGGTTTAGTTGTAAAGTCAAACGACCGACATCAATACATCACAATAGCGAAATCAAGTGATATATGTTTTGTATTTAGGGTTCTTTAATTTTTGTACGCATCGCTAAACATAAGTTAAGTGATTAAAAGCCAATGACTGTATAATAGGGACTGTATGTAGGGACTTAGTACAGCCTAAAGTGTATTTGGACGGTAATTAAAAGTCAATAGCGGTATAATAGAATAAAAAAGAGATTCAGTACAGCTATTTGCAGTATATCACCCTCCAAATACACTTTAGGCTGTATAACAAAGCGTCGCCATTATTGTGTATTAAAAACAACATTAAAGAAATATATTGTTAAATAAAAGATATATTTAGCAATAGCTAAAGCTATTAGTCCAGTAAAATGTTTAATGAAACCACGATCTGACCAGTTTTGGCGCAATGAGTAGAAATGTGTTCATTAATACTTAAATAATGATATTATGAAAGAAATTCTGATTTAAATTTAGGGGAAAGTGATGAAAAAAATAAAAAAAGGGTTGAAAAATGCCTTTTTTGAAAATAACTTAATAACGGTAGGAAATAGAAAAAAAAGTTTTAAGTAAAAGTTGTAGAAAAAAAAATTCTACACAAAAAAGTTCCTCTTCATTTTTTTGTTATCTACTTTAGTTTAGCTACAAAAAATAAAAATTAAATTTGTAGTAAAATATGTAAAAATATATAAATATGGGAAAACATATGTAGTAGTGTTAGTACATATTTATGTGATGCGCGCGCTGCATGGTACAGGGCCGTAATAATTCTGGTAAGTTTTTATAATTAATTACAAAGCAAATTTAATTTTTATTTTTTGTAAGTAAACTAAAGCAGATGACAAAAAAATGAAGAGGAACTTTTTTGTGTAGAATTTTTTTCTCTACAACTTTTACTTGAAACTTTTTTTCTATTTCCTACCGTTATTAAGTTATTTTTAAAAAAGGCATTTTTCAACACATTTTTTATTTTTTTCATCCCTTTCCACTAAATTTAAATCAAAATTTCTTTCATAATATCATTATTTAAGTATTAATGAACACATTTTTACTCATTGCGCCAAAACTGGTCAGATCATGGTTTCATTAAACTTTTTACTGGACTATATACCGTGACAAGCAAGTTATGATCAGTATGCCTTTATATACAATATTGTACCATAAATACTTGTATATTCTAACCTTAAATACAAACACTTACCGTATTTTGCAATGATTTATTTGTGTTCTCTTGATTATTTCGTTGGCGCGTGAATATTTTGAGACAAAACATACACGATTTTACAATGATTTTGAATTTGCACTTTGAATACACCATTGAATACAGCTCCAATACCAAGAATTTATCGTTTATTAATATATTTTTAATTATGGCGTCTGCAGATACGTGATATAATTAATGTTATACAATATCAAAAACAGATTGTTACTTTTTATCATTTTCAAACACCTATTAAGAACATTTAGCTGTACGAGAGAGTATATTTAGTGTTACAGTTTCTTTATACACCGAATAACAGCCTTTGTACAGCCTATAACAGCTTGTACAACTATTGTGCAGCCTATTTAACGCTTAGCTGTACAAGACAGTTACAAGAGAGTATCCTTAGTTTTATAGTTTCTTTATACACCAAATAACAGCCATTGTACAGTTTATAACCGCTTGTATAGCTATTGTGTAGCCTACATAACGCAATAAGCTGTATAACTTGGGGCCCTTTTTGATGTTATATCGGCTGTAGAAGCGATTCTACAGCCTTTGTACGGCTTAATATACAGCTTTAAGTTTAAAAATGAACCTAATGCAGCCTATATACAGCTTAACGTGCTACTTGGGTAAAACCTTATTACAAGATGACGATTCTGGGATATGGGTTGTAACCCCAAATACATAGATTTAACTTTACGCTAGGCTTCTGATGATACTTTGAATAGACAATCGTAAATTGTATACTTAGACAAGAGGAGATACTCATAATATTATCCCTGAAAATTAAGTTGTTCCTGCGGGATTCGCGAAAAACTTTCATGATGCAGCAGAATGCAGATTGCATGTGTTAATTATGAAACAGAAGTGTTTTGATTTAAAATAACCATTTTAAAGTACTTCTACCAAGTGTCAACGATATACAGTATAAAATATATTTAAAAAAATCTTATTATTTTTATTCGCATGTCTATGTAATAGTTATAAAGCCTTAAATATAAAACCGTGGCTTTCTATTTCGTATTTCTATAGTACGGGAGTGTTGACTCTGAAGCACTCTTTTGTGAGTGATTGTCGGGAACATCTATTGTGCTCTGAGAGCACATACTTAATCCATATTCCAAAATATTTATTTTGTTTGCATTTGTTAACAGAATATTTTTTAGAAAAGCAATATTTGCTTTAAAGTGATACATGTTGTTGCTTAAACTAAAAACAAAATACTACTAAACAAAAATCACGGGTTTTTTTGTAGTACATTGTTTCAATATAGGTAAATCGGAAGTTCCTAATTTCAACACCGGGCCAGGCAAAAAATATCAAATAATTATAAATTATTAAAGCTATTATTTATTACATAATAGGATAGCAAACAAGCTGATGTTTTCCCTGTTTTTTTATATTATATTTTATATAGCAAACAAGCAGGTGTCTCTCCTGATAGAAAGAGACAATCATCATTCATCGCCAATAGGAACCAAAGATGTGAATGGTACATTGCTCATGTTTTGATGCTCTGACAAACATAAAAATAACTAAAAATTTGCTTGCTAACTTTATTTTTTATAAACGACTTTTTTTGCCGAGTACATAGGCTATATTAATAAGAAAGGAATTTTTTTGCTTTCTTTAATAGGCCTTACTAATTGAAGTTCGTAAATTTATGTCTCGAATTGAGTAGAGAATGGTAACGTTTTTTCCTTGTACCATAAAATAACAAACAAGCAAATGGTTGTTCTGATGGAAAGAGAAAACCATCGCCTATAGACATCACAGACGTTAATGGCGCGTTGCTATTATTGTGGTGGGGTCTTAATGCTGTACGCATAAGTTTACCGGCTACCTTACCTTCCAAACCGGAACACAACAGTGAGAAGCACTGACGCTATAGTGGCAGGAATAACTAACGCGGTCGTATGAAACCCGGGCGAGGCAATGCGGAACTCTACCGCCTACTTAGTAGCTATGATGGTAGTGTCTGGGGAAACGGTCGGCAGATGGTCTATTTTTCAATGGGAGGTCGGAACAACATGGGGGAAAGGTTATGTACGACCTTAATGCTATAAAGTTCGGTAATATTCATGTCACTGTGCCGCATAAATCGTATTAATTGTCATAATTTTTTCTCAATCCTTCAGACGTACAACTTCCAAATTATGTCTCTTGAAAAATGAAAAAGTGGTAAGTTTCAACTCAAGTCAAGTAGTAATTCTTATCGTCAGGCCTTATTATCAATGCAAAACTTTTTATCACACCTTTAAAAAACGTGGGTAGAGCATTATCTCTAAAAAACCGGTCGTCAATTTGTCATTGCAAAATTTAAACTTGTGTTCAATTTTAAACAACTGAATTACACAATGAAAGGTCTTTCCACCCAAGTAATCCTACACACGGTTATTCAACTGAAATTTGATACCTAATGTAGCGAGAATAATCAAATGAGCCGAGTACTATCACATTCATTCCTATTATAAATGCGAAAGCCTGGCAATCTGTTCAGCTTTCACGGCTAAACCGCTAAACTGATTTTGATGAAATTTAGCATAATAGATAGTTGAAGAGACTGTTTTTTTTAAATCAAGCCCTAAAGGGCTGAAAGTTTTTATGTAAAATTATATCGACATGTTAATCTACTCGCGGGCCCAGCAGCGCGGATTTCCAATTTCCTATATCTGAGGAACGTATCTTCGCGAAATCTATATTAGCGTCGATAGGGAAGCGCTGACCACGATCTCGCCTGATGGCAAGCTAAGATGGCATAAGATTCATAATTCAAAGTACAAAAGTAAATTCAAATTCATGGAACTTTCGGGTCATTCCGATCTGCTACCTTGAAGAATTCACCCTGGGGTAAATTCTGGGAAACATATGTCCTAAAATTTACCCTATGCTAAGTTAAAATATGGAATTTATTTTGGATTCTTATTGCGATTTTTCACCCTAGGTACAGTCAGCGTGTCTATTTATAATATCTGATTTTTATAACATAAATTGATTGTTGTCGTTATATTTTGAACCCGGTTAAACGGTGCGGAGTAGCACCAACCGTGAGAGCCAATAAAGCAAACAAAAGAACAGATTTTTTCACTACATATATTTTTCTATTACATTTACAATTTCAACCCAAAATTGACCAAAAGTTTGTACAGTTAATCCTATTAACAATTTACGTAGTGGTTGGTGCCTTGGACATTAATAAATTCGTCAGGTGCACGATAATTATTTTTTTTATGTGTGCTCTATAACAAGTGTATTAGAAAATCTTTAGTCAAGTGTACATTATCGAGGTGATAAATAGGAAGTGAGTATAGATAAAAAATCCTATTATTCACCCAGTTTAAGGTAAATTCTCAGACATACGTTTCCCAGAATTCACCCTAGGGTGAATTCTCTAGGGTAACAGATCGGAATAACCGGAACTTTCAATGTTCGGCAAAATTTAAAGTTCCATCCTCATCACCTCTATGTCTGGAAATCCTTACAACCGTGCGATTCTCTAGGCATTGTTTATTACGCACTACTCATCTGTGGGAATCAATTACCGACGAAGGTGTTTCCGAACGGATACAACTTAAGGACCTTCAAAAAGAGCATATTCCTTCTTAAAAGGCCGGCAACGCAGCTACAAGACCTTCGGTGACGTGGCTGTCGTACGTAAAAAAAGAAAAAGATGGCTTTCCTACAAGGCACCCGTTCACTCTTCTCTTGAAATCCCCAGATTGTACTCGTCGGGGAACACAGACTCAGGAAGCATGTTCCAGTGCCTTGCGGTTCGAATGAAGAATGTCGAGTTGAACCGCTAAGGCCGGTGGTACCGAAACCCGGTCGAGACATTGTAGAACTTTACCAACTAGTACCAACTAGTAGTTAGTAGTTACAGTGTAAGTGACACGTATTAGCCTTCTCACGTCTTACACGAGATGCCTAGCCGCAAGGCAGTTGATCTATTGTTCAATAATAGTAATTTAAAAAATTAAAACGACTTCAAATATTAACTATAATCATATTTCAAAAACTACTGAACGGAAAAACTTTAAAAACAACAAAGATGTCGATACGATAGGACTTGTGACCAGCGACTCCCTTTAGCCGGGACGCTTTAACCAACTGAGCCATATCGACTGGTTTAACGTGGTGAAATTGTTCTTTGCTTTGTGATCATACTCAAATATTATCTAACTCCAACAATATTACATACATGCATGTCAAACTGATAACTTTAAGCTTTTTTCGTCGCTTGAAAAAGGCCCCGGATCAAGGCGAAGAAAGGGGGCGTAACACGGGGTACATCAAGGTGATTATTTAGTTATTCAGTTCCCTTATTGCTATAAATTAGTCAAATGCAATATTCCAATCATTGCTATAAATTAGTCAAACGCGATATTCGTCATTGCTTTAAATTAGTCAAGCGCGATATTCCAATCATTTCTATAAATAAGGCAAATACGATGTTTCAATCATTGCTATCGAGGTGATTTTTTGGTTATTTAGTCCCCTCATTGCTATAAATTAGTCAAATGCAATATTCCAATCATTACTGAAAATTAGTCAAACGCGATTTTCCAATCATTGCTATAAATAAGTCAAATGCCACATTTCAACCATTGCTATAAATTAGTCATACGCGATATTCCTCCCATTGCTATAAATTAGTCCCACGCAATATTCTTCTTTATCTAGGTTTCAATATGATGAATGTATTGGTACAACAGTCTAAAATTTTCCATATAACACATTAAACTATTTCCCAAGATGTTATGTTAGCTATGAGACACGACATAAAATACTTAGAATTGTTAACTAAATTTTAAGTAATAAACAACAATTTACGAAATATGACAAACGCATATGCTTGAGACATTATTATCTGTCATGTACCAATAAAATAAAAGTAAGACTAAATCTCATCTTACTAGACAACTTTAAAGTGCGAGCAATTACTAAGCACGACACTTGTAGTGTATGGATCACGCCAACAAAATTGAAGGAAGTTATCATCGTCTTTATTCGGGGTCCTTTGACGAATAGGCCAAATGCCGTTTTGCCACGCATGTTGAAAAACGTGATTTATAGAGTTCCGCAAAGTCTCGTCCGAGTATTTGGTACCATATATTCCTGCCGTAATAGCGTCAATGTCTGTCATTGTCGTGTTCCGGTTTGGAGGTTAAAGTAGCCGGAGAAAGTAAAGACTTATCATATGGCGCCACCATCAAGGACCAAATAGACAATAGTTAGTAACGCACCACTAACATATTTGGTGTCTATAGGCGTAGGTTTCTCTTTCATCACGGGAGCCATCTGCTTGTTTTTTACCTTACGATATTTTTAACCAGTCGCAAATCTTCATCTAATTTAAACGTGACCACGCGGGAAGTACACCTTTCTACACAAAAATTATTTTCAAAATCTGAAAGAGATCTCAATATTCGAAATGTCCGAGTTCTGAGATAAAAAATATAAAAAAAACAACAAATTTGAGAAACCCCCTTTTGGGATGTCGGTTGAAAAGCCGTGTGCTGGCACTTGTAATAAAAAATTGCTGCAAAAATGAGCGCACCTTGATAAAAGAATTTTTAACGCAAAAACTGTATCTGCTTGTCAACAAGTTCTTAATCCACTGAAACGAGTTTATGCTAATTAATTCTGGCTTAGCACTTAAGTGCAGGCTTGACATTTCCACAGCCTTTTACAGATTATATGCGATATCCAGTCATTTAAACGTGTCTCGATCTCTCTATAAATAATTTATCAACCGACTAAAAATGGAGGGTATCAGTTTGACATATCTATCTAATAACTTTAAACGACATATCTATCTAATAACTTTAAAAGATATAATTAGTCTTTCGATGGGCTAAGACGTATGCCCAGATAAATGGAAGTTCCAGAATAATCTTTTATTTCAATATAGTAGTAAAAGTAAACGGTTTCGCGTACCTCTTAAGCTGTCAAGCAGCAAAATATATGCCCAGGCGATCGAAGATCTCTACAAGTGGTGGAGCCCCCGTTGAGGAGCTTCACAAGTGAGATCGCTAAGAAAAATATGTGGTGTGACACTCACGGACCGGTAATGTCGAAGTGAGAGAGGTTAGGTTTGAAAGAAACTGTCGGTGTAAAGATGAGAAAAGGCATGCTCCGTTGGTTCGGACATGTAGAAATAATGGTAGATGAAAGGTTAACAATACAGATATACAATGCGAATGTGGAACGATGCAGGTACCGGGGAAGACCAAGACTGACGGTGGTGTCAAGAGTCTTCGCAACCGGGGTGTGTGTATGAAGAGAGTGATGAATGTGGAAGAAGCGAGACAAGCCTGCAAGAATCGTGATGTATGGCACTCGGTTCTCTCTGCCTACCCCGTAAGGGATCTGGCGTGAAGATATGTATGTATGTATGTAACTTTAAACGAGCAATACGTATATTTAAATAAATTATCTGAATCTCGGAAACAGCTCCAACGATTTTCATGAAATTTAGTATGCAGAAGGTTTCGGGGCCGATAAATCGATCAAGCTAAGTTTCATTTTTGTAAAACGTCATTTAAAAAAAACTGCAAAACTCGGTCATCCAGGTGCTGTTTTTTATACCATAATTATAATTTACATCTATACTTCTTCACCATCCAATTTTTTTAATATTATAAGATAGCAAACAAGCAGATGGGTCTCCTGATGGAAAGAGTCAACCATCGCCTATAGACACCAAAGGTGTTAATGGTGCGGTGCTATCTTATGGCAAGGTTTAGGTATTGCCACTTGCATAAGTTTACCGGTTACCTTACCCTTCAAACCAGAACACGACAGTTACAACACTGACGCTTGTGGCAGGAATTTTGACATGTATTTAAGTATGTAATATTATTGGAATAGGATAATATATGAGTATCACGATCTATTTACGTGTCCAAGCACGTATACTAAATTTAATAAGTGTGCTTGTTAGTTTGTATGTTTGTGTATTTATATGTTTGTCCACGCATTTATCAGGAACTAAAAACCATACTGAGATAGTTTTTTAAGTTGTTAGTTTGTATGTTTGTGTATTTTTATGTTTGTCCACGCATTTATCAGGAACTAAAAACCATACTGAGATAGTTTTTTAAGTTGTTAGTTTGTATGTTTGTGTATTTATATGTTTGTCTACACATTTATCAGGAACTATAAACCATACTGAGATAGTTTTTTTTAAGTTGTTAGTTTGTATGTTTGTGTATTTATATGTTTGTCCACGCATTTATCAGGAACTAAAAACCATACTGAGATAGTTTTTTAAGTTGTTAGTTTGTATGTTTGTGTATTTATATGTTTGTCCACGTATTTATCAGGAACTAAAAACCATACTGAGATAGTTTTTTTAAGTTGTTAGTTTGTATGTTTGTGTATTTATATGTTTGTCCACGCATTTATCAGGAACTAAAAACCATACTGAGATAGTTTTTTTAAGTTGTTAGTTTGTATGTTTGTGTATTTTTATGTTTGTCCACGCATTTATCAGGAACTAAAAACCATACTGAGATAGTTTTTTTTAAGTTGTTAGTTTGTATGTTTGTGTATTTATATGTTTGTCCACGCATTTATCAGGAACTAAAAACCATACTGAGATAGTTTTTTAAGTTGTTAGTTTGTATGTTTGTGTATTTATATGTTTGTCCACGCATTTATCAGGAACTAAAAACCATACTGAGATAGTTTTTTTAAGTTGTTAGTTTGTATGTTTGTGTATTTATATGTTTGTCCACGCATTTATCAGGAACTAAAAACAATACTGAGATAGTTTTTTTAAGTTGTTAGTTTGTATGTTTGTGTATTCATATGTTTGTCCACGCATTTATCAGGAACTAAAAACCATACTGAGATAGTTTTTTTAAGTTGTTAGTTTGTATGTTTGTGTATTTATATGTTTGTCCACACATTTATCAGGAACTAAAAACCATACTGAGATAGTTTTTTTAAGTTGTTAGTTTGTATGTTTGTGTATTTATATGTTTGTCCACGCATTTATCAGGAACTAAAAACCATACTGAGATAGTTTTTTTAAGTTGTTAGTTTATATGTTTGTCCACGCATTTATCAGGAACTAAAAACCATACTGAGATAGTTTTTTTAAGTTGTTAGTTTGTATGTTTGTGTATTTATATGTTTGTCCACGTATTTATCAGGAACGAAAAACCATACTGAGATAGTTTTTTTTTAAATTAGGTATATTCTTAATCGCCTCTGGGGTCTAGTGGTCCAGTGTTGGCGTTGACCACATGAGACACTCATCTTTTTCATCAATAGAGCCTTCTCTTGATGAAATCTGCTTGTTTGCTATAGAAATTATACAAAAACATACCAAAGTTGCTTTGCAATATGTGTGGGAAGGACACACGTGTGAGTATTCTTCAAAACTGTCATTAGAATATAGTCTTCGACTATTATTAGGTAGTAACACGTAGTAATTGCTAGATAGTTAGTCCTAGAACGTTTTCACTGCGTCACCGCCTTAATCTTGTGACAATAGCGTCAGTATTTTTCGCCTCCATTTTCGGTTCTCTTGCGGTGTTAATAGTGTGCCGAAAGTTCGTAGATGCTTTGGGTGACTAACATCCCAGTACCGTATTAATCACAAACAATCCATACTGATATTATAAATGCGAAAGTAACTCTGTCTGTCTGTCTGTCCATCTGTCTGTCTGTCTGTTACGCTTTCACGGCCAAACCACTGAACCGATTTGGATAAAATTTGGTACAAATATAGTTTGAGACCCAAGAAAGGACATAGAATAGTTCTTATCCCGGAAATCCCACGGGAACGGGAACTATGCGGGTTTTTATTTTAGAAAATTTTCCACGCGAATGAAGTCGCAGGCACAGCTAGTTTTTGATATATTCGAGGCACAGGATGTTAATTGTTAACACACGACTACCAAACTAAAAGGTCCTACTAAGATTTCAATTTTTGAGTAAAATCTCGAAAAAACATAACGATTTTGATCGAATCGCGGAGCGTTACCCAAGACCTTATCAATAGTAACCAAGGCCGAATAGGCTAACTACTAGACCACGTGGTTATTTTTCATAATCAAAATTTAAAAAAATTACGAGGACTACCTACCAAACATTTTTTTCTTCATATGTATTTATATAAAAATCTTCTGAGCGCAGTGCGTGTATATGTGACCAAGTTCCTCCTAAACGGCAACACCGATTATGATGAAATTCTATGTGTGTGTTCAAGTGGATTCGAGAATGGTTTAAATTCACTATTAAATCCGGTAGGTAGCGCTGCGATTAGTTTCGAATAGTATCTATATAACCTTTCACGGCTAAACCACTGAATCGATTTTGATGAAATTTGACAACGAGATGGTTTAAGACCCAGGGTCAAAACATAGGCTAACGTTTTTTTAAATATACCTCCATAAGTGGCTGAAAGTTTGTATGAAAAACTAGCTGTTGCCAGCGACTTCGTCCGTGCGGACTTCGTTTACTCCGCACAGCACCTCCCCCATAGGCGATAGCGTGATAATATGTAACCTATATGTTGACCCGACCTGTTAGTAATATTCATGCAAAATTTGAAGTAAATCAATGCTGTACTTTTTGAGTTTACCCCGGACATACATACAGACAAACAGACAAAAATTCTAAAAACTATATTTTTGGCTTCGATATCGATTGTAGATCACGCCCCAAGTATTCTTTTAAAAAAATATTCAATGTACAGTTTTGACTTTCCTACGATTTTATTATATGCATAGATTATATCAATGAAATTTTACTCTACTCGCGGGCGACGCTGCGGGGGTCAGCTAATTTCATATACATATAATTTGACGAACATTAAACAGTTTTTCCTTTCTAACTTGTCTTTCAGAGAGATAAGTTATTCGTCAACCATGCCATCCGTAAGTAGCCACAAGTATTAGGCCATGATAATTATACCGTGGGCAGACTATTCAAAGCCGTAAAATTGTATCGAAAGAGCGTAGGCTGAAATTAGGACATAAATTAGTTTTTTCTATGAAATTATTGACGTAATTTACAGTCTTGTGGCAAGCATATCTAACTCTAATCCGCCTCAGGTTCGATACCCGAGGCGGGTAGTTATGTCACTAAATACCTAATCGGGGGCTATCTTCAGTAACCAAATTCTCAGTAGCAATTCAGAAACTGGTGGTACCGTATTAGCCCTCCTATGCTTCGTATTTTTTAAAGTAAGCAATGGCCCCACCTCTCGTTCCCACCACTATAACTTCTGTAAACCAGAATTAACATACTGTGCTTCGGATGTGTACATAAACAGCTATGCTTCGGATGTGTACGTAAACAGCTATGCTTCGGATGTGTACGTAAACAGCTATGCTTCGGATGTGTACGTAAACAGCTATGCTTCGGATGTGTACGTAAACAGCTATGCTTTGGATGTGTACGTAAAGCTGTCGGCCCCGGTTATCGCTAGAAACTAGTAGTAGTGGTGATCAAGTCCCCACTATCTCGCCAATCAACAAACCCGTGAATTGTGGTAACCGGGACGTCTGATATGTTCAGATCACTGTGTTTACCACGCAATGAAACTAACGTATTAATTGATGTATTTTCAAAGTATAAAACAGCAAACAAACAAACAAGTCTCCTGATTTATAAGTGAAAAACCGTCGTTTATAGGTGTTATTCATATATTTTCTCTTTCCACCAGAAGAGGCATACGAGTATGCCGGTTTGCTATGTTATGATATAAAAAAAAGTAAACCGTTGATCCTGCAGGCCATCCCTGAAACTTCCCGCAAAATTGAGGTATTATTAAAAAATGTATGCTTAGAGATTTCAACTCGAGCTTAAGGTTAAAGGAGTAAAATCTATAAGCATAAATATTTTTTCAGTTTGTTGAAAAATTACAGTAAGTATATTGATTTTTGAAAAGCCGAAACGATAATCGATTTTGATCTTTCGAATGGTACTCAACGAAATTTTTGAGATTTAAAATGTTGTTTTAGCTACGTAATCGATAGGTTGACTGTAGCTATCTCTGTGGCCGAAATTATTTTTGTCATAAAGATATCTCACTAGCGGACGATGAAGGTATGTAATATCTGAGAAAAGTATAATGCATATCTACCGAAATGATAGCAATCGTCTCGTTACGTCAGAAATAAAACGCAGTATAACTGCAGCAACCGACTTCAAATCTCTGTATCTTTGAAACCCTAGACCAAATCTTAAATAAATTTACATATATCGGGTCAAATAATGAGTATATTATCTGATATATAATATAAACTAAAAAACGCAACAACAATATATCTTCGCGCAAGATCCCTAGGCAGAAGGAACCGAGTACCATACGTCGCGATCCTTGCAGATTTGTCTTGCGTCCTCCACATTCATTACTCTTTTCATAAAAGCATGCCGGTTGCGAAGACTACTGACACCACCTCCGGACGGTAAGCGGTCAATCTAACCGTGGTATGTCCACATTCGTATTGTATACCTGTCTTGTTAACATTTCATCATTCTTTTACATGTCATGTCCGAACCAGCGAAGTATGACTTTTCTCATTTTTTTAATTTTTTTTTATATCATAAGATAGCAAACAAGCAGATGGGTCTCCTGATGGGAAGAGTCAACCATCGCCTATAGACACCAAAGATGTTAATGGTGCGTTGCTATCTTGTGGCGAGGTCTAATGCCACATGCATAAGTTTACCGGCTACCTAACCCTCCAAACCGGAACACGACAGCGACAAGCACTTACGCTATTGCGGCAGGAATAGGTAAGGCGGTGGTACCAGACCCGGGCGAGACAATGCAGAACTCTACCACCTAGTAGCCACGATGGTAGTGACTCGATAGCCAATCGGTCGCCTTTTACGACCTGCCTGGCAGAACGGCAGTTGGCCTATTCTACAAAGGAGGCCGGGACCAACACGGCGAAAATATACACCGACACTTTCTTTCGAGCCTAACTATTAACTCATTTTAATATTAAGAATTTGGTCCGTGAATGTTATGCCACATATTACCGTAGCAATTTCATTTCAACCGCGTTGATTCTACTTTTATGGCCTTTCTGACATACCTAACTCTCATTCCCATACGAAAGCGTTGGGATAAGAACATAATTATGCAGGGCAAGACGGGCACTCTGACTTAACACTGTGCTTTAATATCCCTAACGCTCTATTCCCCCATTTTCCCTGCGTATTCTTTTTCAACATTAGTGGTGTGCCGTCCTTCCCTGCTAAACGCACATATCCAATATATACAAACAAAAACGCAAATATTATGTAAACGCAAAAAATCGTCAACGACGTATATTGTGTTTATTCACGAATGAAAATTTTATTTATGTATTGTGTTCATTTTACAAGTTACTCGAAGCAATTGAGGGACTGGAATACGAGTCAGTCCAATGTTAAAGTATCTTCTCAGAGCATAACTGATTTCAGTACACAAAAGGTTTGCTATTACAATAGTTTGTTGAATATTATCTACCTAAGCGTTTGAGATGTAACTAAAATGTAGAGTGAATTTGTTTTGTCGACCAAATTCAACAATATGGAATTTCAAAATAGATATGTAATAAATACAATATAATTAGAAATAAATTCCTACAATCTAATCACTAGATAGTATAAAAAAAGTAGCTTTCTCTGTCTGTCCCTATGTCCTTATGTCCCTATGTATGCTTAAATCTTTAAAACTACGCAACGGATTTTGACGCGGTTTTTTTAAGATATATTGATTCTTGAGGAAGGTTTTAAGTAATAAACCTTTCCGATAATCTCACGGGAACAAAAGCTACGCGGGTGAAACCGCGGGCAGGTCGCTAGTAAAATATAAGATAGAAAAAATAATACAGGTGAAGCAATAAAAAATAAATTATAGCTGTTATAGATAGCAAACAGATGAACTTCCTTAGAGTCAAAAAGGGTGGGTATCCAGATAAGAACAAAAATAGTCATTTTAAAGTTATCAACTATACTCATTTCATAAAAACTACTCAACCGATTTTGATGAAACTTGAACTGTTCCGTTAGTTGAAATATATTTAATTTAAATCAAAAAGAATTGTCTCGATATGACTTTAATTTCCCGAAAAATTCGTAAACAAACATACCAACATTTAAACATACATATACGAATTAACTAAACGTATTTGGACGCCTAAATAGTATCATACTCAAATATTATCCAATTCCAATAATCCATACTAATATTATAAATGCAAAAGTCTGTCTGTCTATCTGTTACGCTTTCATGGCTAAACCGCTTGACCGACTTTTATGAAATTTTGCATGGAAGTAGTTGAAGAGCCGGGGTCAGACATAGGCTAATTTTTTTCAAAAATAAATCCCTAAAGGGTTGAAATAGGGGATGAAATTTGTATGAAAAGCTATCTAGACGACGTGTTAATTTACTCGCAGGCGAAGCTGCGCGGGTCAGCTAGTATTACATACATGCAGGTCAAACTGACTGCCTCCGTTTTTTGTCCATTGAAAATACGGTGTGTGGGTCTGTTTGTAAGGTCATGTCGCGGCACATTTTTAACCCGTGTTGGGTCAGACTTTTTTTGAAGAATACGTTATGTGCCTTATTTCCAGGCCAGGCCATTTGTAAAAAACGAAGATTAACGTATCACTACCACTCTGCTACTAGGTGATTGTTTTGTAACTTCCCGCCTAGGTTTGTACAAAAGTAACACTTTTGTTCTGGATGAAAGGTACCCTACGAGCACGTTCTTTATATACACCTGACATATATGCAAACTTTCATAATGACCGGTTTAGTAGTTAAGCGATGAAAGCGTAACACACAGTCACATACACACTTGGCACAAACTTATGCAAGTGGCATTACCGTCCCGCCACACCAATAACTAACTAAAAAAAAGTAGCACATCATTGCCATTACATTGATATTTGATGTCTATAAGCTATGGTTGTCTCTTTTTATTGGGAGAGTTATCTGCTTGTTCTTAGCATATGATATAAAAAAAATATTAGAATTGTTATTAATAAAATTGCCAAGATACATTACTTAGATTGTAGTACCGTAAGCTATCTTAATGCCAAGTTTCTGGCAATTACGCTCAGTAGGTTGGCGTAGTAAGTGATATACGTTATGAGTTTGCAAACTGATTACTTTAAATTTGCAAGGCGTAAGAGTTTCTTAATAGTTTCCGTAAAATTCATGCGAAGTCCAACTGAGCCAAGAAGTGTTTTCAATTTTGTCTTATCTTTTGTGGGATGATGACTCTTCTCTTGGAAGACGTATGTCTTTTTTTATATCATAAGATAGCAAACAAGCAGATGGGTCTCCTGATGGAAAGAGTCAACCATCGCCTATAGACACCAAAGATGTTAATGGTGCGTTGCTATCTTGTAGCGAGGTCTAATGCCAGATGCATAAGTTTACCGGCTACCTTACCCTCCAAACCGGAACACGACAGCGATAAGCACTGACGCTATTGCGGCAGGAATAGGTAAGGCGGTGGTACCAGACCGGGGCGAGACAATGCAGAACTCTACCACCTAGTAGCCACTTTCTCTGGATGTGTGCGTATATATATGTATGTGTGTGTGTGTGTGTTTGTGTGTGTGTCGAAGATTTAATGCCACCTGAACAATTTTACCGACTACCTCACTGTCGAATCGGAACAAGACGGTGTTATCAATTGCAATGACTATATTGTGACAGGAAAAGGTAAGCCGATGGCACCACCCAAAGACGGGGCATTACGAAATTCTACCACCTAATCGTCACGATTCGCTAATAAGTACACATTAGATCTAGGTTTAACTTTAACGGATGGTCTGGCAAAAGGGCAAAGTGTATATTAATTTTTCAAAAAGGACTTGGACCAAAAAAGGGGAGAAAGGTCATATCCACTCTGTATTTTTTAAATTGGGCATTTATTGTGATTACCACTTTATATACAAAATTTGCCTCCTTATAATAATATTTTAGATATTTATATAATGTACTAGCTGTTGCCAGCGACTTCGTTTACTCCGCACAGCACCTGCCCCGTAGGTGATAGCGTGATAATACGTAGGCTATATTATTATTTTGGTTTGTCTGCTAGTATTTTTATATGTCCCATTAACCTCTAAAATGCCTTGGCTGATCGTGGTGGAAATTGGTATACAATGAAAAGACGTGATTACATAAATCATAGACCATATTATAACTTTTTGTCGTCGTTTTTTTAAGAATTTTCGCCCAGCCAAGCAAGAGGATTTTATCTAGAATATTATAATCTATTACATACTAGCTGTTGCCTGCGACTTCGTCCGCGCGGACTTCGTTTACTCCGCACTGCCCCTCCCCTGTAGGTGATAGCGTAATAATATGTAGCCTATATGTTGACCCGACCTGTTAGTAATATTCATACAAGATTTGAAATAAATCCGTGCAGTACTTTTTGAGTTTACCCCGGACATACATACAGAAAAACAGACAAAAACTCCAAAACTATATTTTTGGCTTCGATATCATTGTAGATCACGTCCCAAGTATTCTTTTAAAAAATATTCAACGTACAGTTTTGACTTTCGTACGATTTTATTATCTATACATATACATATAATAAAATCGTAGGAAAGTCAAAACTGTACATTGAATATTTTTTTAAAAAATAATACTTTTTTAAAAAATAATAAAAAATAATAAAATAATACTTTAAAAAATAATAAATTTATAATCGATATCGAAGCCAAAAATATAGTTTTTAGAATTTTTGTCTGTTTGTAATCTCAAAAAGTACTGTATGGATTTACTTTAAATTTTGCATGAATATTACTAACAGGTCAGATCAATATATAGGCTACATATTATCACGCTATCGCCTACAGGGGAGGGGCAGTGCGGAGTAAATTAAGTCCGCGCGGACGAAGTCGCAGGCAACAGCTAGTATGTAATTGATTAATAATATTCTAGATAAAATCCTCTTGCTTGGCTGGGCGTAAATTCTTAAAAAAACGACGACAAAAAGTTATAATATGGTCTATGATTTATGTAATCACGTCTTTTCATTGTATACCAATTTCCACCACGATCAGCTAAGGCATTTTAGAGGTTAATGGGACATAAAAAATACTAGCAGACATACCAAAATAATAATATATATATATATATATATATATATATATATATATATATATATATATATATATATATATATATATATATATATATATATATATATATATATATATATATATATATATATATATATATATATATATATATATATATATAGCCTATCATTTGCGTTATCACGTGTTCTTACCGTATACTAAATTTTGACAAGATCGTTCAAGCTGTTCTTGAGATGTATCGGGACATATATACAGATACAGACAAAAAATTTCCGAATTGTATAAAATATACACTGGACAAATTACACAAATTGATCTAGCCCCAAAGTAAGCAAATTATTTACTTGTGTTATAGGTATTAGCTAACGATACTAATACATAGAAATACATACGAAGGTATATACTGCAAATTAAAAGTCAAAACATTTTTATTTAAATTATATAGCACACAGAGACACCTCTCACGGACGCGTATCTTGGACTGGGTCGGAACAAACTGTCCCGAACCACTCCGAGAGATCGCGTGCATGAGAGGTGTCTATGTGTGCGTTACTCGAATATTACTTGTATGTAACATTGACTTCTGTTAGTCTCTAGTATTCTGTGCCATAACTCATAAAACGAAATAAAATTACAAAATTTTACAAACGAAAATTTAATGTACAGACAGACACTACAGATTTATGTAGTAGTATAAATATACCCAAATCTATGTCGTCCCTGTTCTAAATATTAATTGGCTAAAGCAATTATGTAAGTAATAATTTAAATCATGACACTAGTTAGTGCCCTCCTTTCAGATTCTAGATATCGAAAAGATCAGCCGATGAAAATAGACTCAACAATGTGACGACATTTAATTTATTCAGGTCAGAACTACTCTATCCTATTTGTATTAAAGATCTGTGACAGTTCTAAAACTGCGGCTTTTGAGAGCATGTAAATATGGATATTCATATTTACGTGATCAAATCACACATTATTTAAACTTAATTATTAATTTAAACATTTATGCAATTGAGTTCATAATATGTGGACATGGCATTCTCTAGCAGAAATGAAATGAAATTTTTTTGCAGTAATATGGGTGTTACAAGTTGTTATAACTAATCAAAGATACCAGCATACTCTACGATGATATGGTGTGCACTTATTAAAAAATTATCATATGTTCTATTTTTACATAATACATAAATACAACACACATACATACAGACATACTGACGTCATCGTGAAAATAGTCGGAAAAGGACCTAAAAACGTGGAGGTCTGGTAAAAAACACGATTTACGAAAATCGGGCCAAAATCAGTTCCCTTTCTTATCATTATCAACATACGTAGCAGGAAGTTAAAAAATCATCACGGAAATCGATTGAGTGATTTTTACATATTATTTGCGCAAAAAAAAAACAAATGAGTACCTATGCGTGCACCTTTACAAAATTTTCGAAATAGTTGCAAAAATATGCAACTTTAGAATTTTTCTTCTTTCTTACTTTATATCCCTACTAATATTATAAATGTGAATGTAAATTTGTTTTTTACGCTTTCACACCATAACTACTTAACCACCGATCATCATGAAACTTTGTATACATACTCTTGGAGGTATCAAAAGTAACATAGGATATTTTTTATTTTAAAAAATGCGAGCGTAACCGCGGGTAAAAGATAGTGTTTGCATAAGTAAACAAAATATTGTTTTCCAACCGACCTCCCAACAAGATGAGGTTATCAATTCGGCTATATGATTTTTTACGTTTGTTACTTCAGAACTCGGCTATTAATGAGCCGATATTGAATTTTTTTGCTTCGGTGGGTATAACTTCCCCTGTGGTCCCACCTTAATTTGATTACGATCTGATGCAGGGTTTCGGAGATATAGGAAATGGAAAGTCGGTTGCTGCAGTTTCACTGCTTTAAAAAAATATTACGATCCATTTCTGACGAAAAGCAAGTAATTTTATGATCTATATGTTTTGTTTTTACAGACAGCGTAGCATATAAATGACTAGCTGTTTAATTTCTTCGCGTGACCGAAAAATCGCTAATTTCTTTTGCTCGCTCGGGTAAAAATGTAGCCTGATATTCCTAAATATTGTTGAAGCTTACTAATGGTTAAAGAAGTTTTTAGGTATATCAGTCCAGTAGTTTTTGAATTTGATTATTGCAAATAATTTGAAAAATCAAATCGTTCCTCTTTCTTATATTAATGTAGATAAATAGATAAACACGAGGTAGTAAAGGCCTTGTTTAACCCGATAGTGGAACTGCCACCTCGCCTATTTCTTTCGCAACAATATGTTATGTGTCACTGTCAGGTCAGGTACTGTCAGGTTCTGATTTGCAAGGTAAGACAAACTTATCCAAGTGGCAATTCATCTCCGCCACACGGCCACTTTTAAAAACTTTACTGTCTTTAAGAGATATTTGTATCTATTCACCGGGAAATCTATGGTATTTTTGTGCAAAAAATAATAGTGATTCGTCGACAACAGTGTGGGTTTGATATATTACTGACTTTGTCACTTTTTTATAAGATAGCGAACAAGCTAATGGCTCTCATGATGGAAATAGAAGCCGTCGCCTATAGACACCAAAGATGTTAATAGTGCGTTGATATTCGTGTGGCGAGGTGTTAATGCCACTTGCAGAATTTACCGCTTACCTCAGCCTCCAAACCAAAACAAAACAATAACAAGTATTCAAGCTATAGCGGCAGACAGGGGCGGCTGTGCAATGTACACTGGCGCCCCCTAATGAGTTCAAGACGATGCTCTTAGCTGTCTCAGGGAGCGCCGCGGCGCCCCCTGAGACGGCGGCGCCCGTGTGCATTGCACAGTGCACACCCTGCACTATAGGTTAAGCCGCCCCTGGCGGCAGAAATATGTAAGGCGGTGGCACCAAATACTTGAGCGAGACGTAGCGGAACTCTACCACGTAGTAGTCACAATTGTAATGACAGGTTTAGCCAATCGCCTTTTACGAATCGCAACATGGCAGATGGCCTATCCTTCAAAAGGAGCCCGGACCAACACGGGGTGCCAACTTCAGGGCATATTTTGTAATTCATTAGTAGAATAATTGTGTGTCCCAAAGTGAGACAGGTTGAAATCAATATTTTCATATTTACTTTTACTAGCGATCGCCTGTGGCCGAAATTCGACATAGACTAAGCAATAAATTTCTTTTAAGTTTGACAACTGACTTTAGCCGTAAAGAAAACAGTTTAGTATTCATGTGTGTATATTATCATGTATGTCACTTGAAGGTAGTGTGTAATATTTATTTATATTAATTTAATGTATTTCCAATGTATTTTATTTAAAAATTTGCCGACCCGGCAATCTTTGTTCTGCCTTTTTAACTACTCTTATTTATTTCATATATTTTCTCACCTTTTAAACCTTCCCTGGGCTTCAATAATTAAATCAAAACCGAAATCAGCCAAATCGGTTCAGCCGTTCTCTAGTTTTAGCAAGACTAGCGAACAGCAATTGATTTTTATATATATATATAGATAGATAGAAGATATTAGGTTTCTGCAGTCCTCCGAAATGTAAACTTTAACTATGCCAAAATTCATATTCTACCGTCCGCGCAATTGTCTCAAAAAGGGGTCCAAAGTTTTTCCTTCACGTATTAATATATAGATTACTTGCACTTGAAAGGTTGTGGCACAATATTTTCTACAAAGTAAAATGGCCAATTACACTCCAGAGTAAACCCAGGCTATATGACGTCGCACAGTGGCTCTTTACCGTACCCCTAACGACACGCTCGACGCAAGGGTTACTTTTCAATTTGAAACTAAATGTTGGCAGTAAAAGACTATTTTCTGTATTAAACTACGAGTAAGTTTACGACTGAGATTTCAATTGAACCTATAGATTATCTATATAACTACATAAATCTATGTATAACGTCCGTCTGTAAATAATTTTCTTTGTCAAATTTATATTTGTCAAAAGTATAGTGTAGTAATAAATTGGTAGAATTCAAAATGCTAAAACTGATTGGTATCAATTTTGTAGGTGGTACTAGGAGGTAGAGTTCTACATTGTCTCGCCCGGGTCTGGTACCACCGCCTTACCTATTTCTGCCGCAATAGCGTCAGTGCTTGTCGCTGTCGTGTTCCGGTTTGGAGGATAAGGTAGCCGGCAAACTTATGCATGTGGCATTAGACCTCGCCACAATGAACCTCTTTGGTGTCTATAGGCGATGGTTGACTCTTTCCATCAGGAGACCCATCTGCTTGTTTGCTATCTTATGATATAAAAAAGAAATACCATTTCAAAAATGTCTATATGTCCCTAACCCCCTGCTAGCTTACCCGATATAGCCAGTACAGTGTGAACAGGTAATTGTGCGATAAAATTTGTAGTATTTTTAGGGTTCCGGTCCCAAAGAGTAAAATGAGACTCTATTACTATGACTCCGCTGTCCGTCCGTCTCCGTCTGTCCGTCTGGCACCAGGCTGTATCTTATAAACCGTAAAAAACAATTGAAATTTTCATGGATGATGTGTTTCTGTTGTCGCTATAAGAACAAATACTAAAAACGGAATAAAATAAATATTTAATTCCGTTTTATAATAGCTATTTAGATTCTGGAATCAATCGCATTTGTCTGAAAGCTATTTAGAAAAATCAAATGTTTCGCCAACTTTTATTGCAGCTTTTCTTGAAAATTTTCAACATCAATTAAGCTGAATCAGTTTAATTTTTTAGGCAATCTAAGTTTGGTGGAACCCAACTGTTGGAATCTTGGTTTCAAAAATAGGGGTGACATCAACAACTTTATTTTTGAATTTTTGATAAAGATTTTCGATAATTTTCTATTTTATTAGCGGGAAATTAAAAAATAATAAGACTGAAAAATTTGTTTCAAAGATAAAATACTATTTTATTCGTGTTTCGAATTGGGTATGAAAAACTAAATACTGCGAAGCATTTATTTAGAAAGAGCTACTATAAAATTTATTAAATGATCTTCGTATTGCGTCGAACCGAAATGTTCGAGGCGGGAATAGACATAAATAAGAAAATATTTTAGTACTATCTTAAAAATTTGGATAGTAATTAGAATTTTTTACTAGGTGGTAGAGTTCTGCATTGTCTCGCCCAGGTCTGGTACCACCGCCTTACCTATTTCTGCCGCAATAGCGTCAGTGCTTGTCGCTGCCGTGTTCCGGTTTGGAGGGTAAGGTAGCCCGTAAACTTATGCATGTGGCGTTAAATCTCGCCACAAGATAGCAACGCGCCATTAACACCTTTGGTCTATAAGCGATGGGTGACTTTTCATCAGGAGACCCATCTGCTTGTTTGTTATCTTATAATATAAAAAAATTGGATAGTAAATAGCTATAGATGTAAATTATGACGATAAAAGTTATTATAAACTGGCAGCCTGGTCCCGCTTCCCACGACAACATTGCCCTGACTTTGGTCCGGGCTCCCTTTGAAGAAGAGACTATCTACCGTTTTTCTAGGCAGTACGTAAAAGCCGAAGAATTAACTACAATTGTTATTACCATCGTGGCTAATAAGTGGTAAAGTTCTACATCGTCTAGCTGGGGTCTGGTACCACCGCAATTTCTATTTCTACCGCAATAGCATCATTGTTTTTTACAATCGTGTTTCGGTTTGGAGGATAAGGCAGCTGGGAAACTTACGCATGTGACATTTAGCCCCCGCCACACGAATGGTAACGCACAATTAACATCTTTGGTGTCAATAGGCGATTTTTGTCTTTCCATTACGAGAGCTATCTGCTTGTTTGCTATCATCATTACATAGTATAAAACAAAGTAGCTTTCTCTGTCTGTCCCTATGTCCTTATGTCCCTATGTATGCTTAAATCTTTAAAACTAAGCAACGGATTTTGATGCGGTTTTTTTAATAGATAGATTGATTCTTGAGGAAGGTTTAAGTGTATAAACCTTTCCGATATTCCCACGGGAACAAAAGCTGCGCGGGTGAAACCGCGGGCAGGTCGCTAGTTATATGATATTTAAAAAAAAGATTTTTTTAGATCAGCATTATTTCGCAAAAGTATAACCGGTATATTGCAGCATGCAGTTACATAATATTAGACTTTTAACTGCGACAGAATATGACCTTAGCATTTTATACAACAAACATAATTGGAATAGGTTTTAATGTTTTGGCTCGATTGTCTTTACAAAAAAACAAGTATTAAAGTGACGGTAATTGAGAGCTTTTAAAAGAAGATATAAGATGACAATAGACTAATATTACTATACTTCGGTCTGCCGCACTAGCTCTATGCGAAACCACCTTTTTTCATAAACAAATAATTGGCCCTTCTGATGGAAAAATATAACCATCGCCTATAGACACTAAAGATTGGTGGTTGCTGGCTAAAGTTATTGGTGAGTTGCTGTCCGTGTAGCGGTATTGAAGGCCCCCGTGTTGGTTCCGGGCTCCTTCGAAGAATAGACCAACTGCCGTTCTGCCAGGCAGGTCGTAAAAGGCGACCGATTGGCTATGCGAGTCACTACCATCGTGGCTACTAGGTGGTAGAGTTCTGCATTGTCTCGCCCGGGTCTGGTACCACCGCCTTGCCTATTCCTGCCGCAATAGCGTCAGTGCTTGTCGCTGTCGTGTTCCGGTTTGGAGGGTAAGGTAGCCGGTAAACTTATGCATGTGGCATTAAACCTCGCCACAAGATAGCAACGCACCATTAACACCTTTGGTGTCTATAGGCGATGGTTGATTCTTTCCATCAGGAGACCCATCTGCTTGTTTGCTATCTGATGATATAAAAAAAATGCATGAGTTTACCCTTATAAACCGAAACTCTGTGGTAAGACCTGTTTTGATGTTAAAATTTTAAAATAAATATCTAAACGCCTGAAGGAAAAGTGAATGAAACGTCAGTAGACACTGAGTTTCACCACTATTCCTTGGTGAAATGGGAAGTGATCCTTATCACCATATTTGTCTTTTGCTTTGAGGACTATCTTTGCTGCGATAATCGAAACTAACAGTTTTCAATGCACCATGACCAGACTCCTGGGCAGTACTGACATTTTTCTTGATAGAAAATTATCAATAAGACTACCCGGGAATCAGGCCATACTCCAAATACGGCTTCACGATCTAAACCAAATTTGCGAACACCTAAATCAGCCGATAGTCGAGATGGTTGAAGGGAAAAATTATTATTATTATATTATTGATTTTTTTCATTTCATTTTTTCTGACACTATTCTTATTTATATTGTTTGATAGCAAATACACAGATATCTTTCCGGAAGAAAAATGATAATCCCTAAGAAAAAAGATATACACTAAAAAAATCTTGGTGCATTGTCCAATCACGTGGGGATTGGTCCTCCCCGCTGGAGGCATTACCACAAGTTAACCTCCTACTGTCCTCTAACCTTGAACACGAGAGTGACAAGATCTGACACTATGCGGCAGGAATAAATGAAACCCAAACCCAAAGCACTAGATGTTAATGACAGGTTTAGTTCATCGTTCACCTGTATGTGTATGGCCTTACTGCAAGGCAGATAGTACATTCTTTAAAAGAAGCCCGAATCAAGGCGAGGAGTAATTTCTTTTACAAGCTATTCCCAAGTTCCCACGTGTTGGTATGGGCCCTCTTTGAAGAATAGAACAACTGCCGTTCTTCCCAGTCAGATCATAATAGGCGACGGATTGACTATATGTGTCACTACCTTGTGACTACTAGGTGATAAGAGTCTCGCCCGGGTATACGGTATTACCACTACCGCTTCACCTATTCCTGCCGCAATAGCGACAGTGCTTGTCAATGTCGTGTTCTGGTTTGGATTGTAAGGTAGCCGGTACACTTGTGCATGTGGCATTGCCGTCCTGCCACATGGTTAGCAACGTAACATTAACACATTTGTTGTCAAAAGGCGAAGGTTTCTCTTTCCATTGGGAGAGCCAATAAAGTTTGTTTGATATCTCATGATATAAAAAACACCATTTGTTAAAATAAACAATAAACAAAGTAACTACAACTGATTCATTTTGTAAGAGTCATTGGCGACTGATGCTATTTGCATCGTCCTTAGTCAATACGCCTTTAATAAAACTATTGTAATAAAAGGACTTTGTGCGCATATAACAATATGTTGTTTGAATAGTTTATTACGGACAGATCACGAGCAATGGACTGATAAATATTGTTATGTAATAGTACGGGTATTGATATTATAAATGCGAAAGTCTTTTTATCTGTATGTTAGTTTTCACGGCTAAACTAATGAACCGATATTCATGAAATTTTGGCAGAGAGTTGAAGATGATAGGCTAACTTATTTTTTCAATAATAAACCACTAAGGTGTTGAAAGTTTGTATCAAAAACTATATCGAATACATGTTTGCTGCGCGGGTAATTTAAAAACTCCGATACATTCCTTTATCATCAGACATTAGACAACCTTCTTGCTTCTGAATGATTATCTTCGAATGGGGATCTTGCATCAGGTTAAGAGTACCGTGTTATGGCAATATCTTTAAAGAAACTAAATATCAAATTTCTTATTGATCAGACCTGTACAAGGCTTAATTCGGTAAATTTTCATGAAGTTAAACAAAGCTGATCTTAAATGTCTAAACAGATTTTGTTGAATAATAGCTTTAAGACCATCAAATTATCGACAGTCAGGGATTTTGCAATCCTTTTGGGAGCCACGAAACCACAGACAGACATACAAATACTTGTTTAACACTTGTTTTTGCGTCGGGATTAAAAAGCCGCTACTATTACGCTATTATTCATATTATATTCACGCTATTATTCTATCAAGTAAGGGGGAACCGAATCAATGGACTATTCCTGTACCTCTAACTTACCTGTTCCTGCCACAGCAGCGTCAATTCTTATCACTGACAGACTACTGTTTGAGGGGTAATGTAGCCAGCAAAACTTACGCATGTGACATTACCATTCAACGGATAGAAACGCACCATTAATATCTTGAGTAAGTATAGATATTAAAGATGTTAATGGAGCGTCGCTATAACCATGACAAGCCATCGCCTATATATATGCGATGGCTTGTCATGGTTTGTGATGAAAAGCCATCTACATGTTTGCTATCTTATAACAACTTTAAAAAATAGCTTAGCATTGTAGAAAAAGTCTATAAGGACGCGCTTCAAGGTGGGCTCCTTGTGAAACAACGTTCAAAGCTAGACATTTTATGGCAGCAATTTCAGGGTGTGGTCTGCATTTTATGAGGTTTTTTAATATGATACGCTTCATGCGTAACGTGAATGTCGGCGGGTGACCACCCGTAACCTGATCTATTGTGGAAACACTAGTCAAACGGAAACTGTGTGCCCGGATGATAGCTTTCTCGACATATCGCTTCAGTACATAAGATTAAAATTACATTACGTCAGAGAATAGTATGGTATTAATAACAAACCCAAACATTGATTTTTAAACGACTTCAAAACAAATCCGCTGTGTTCTAGTGGTCTGGTGCCGGAGTTGACCACATGAGATCCCGGGTTCGATTCCTGGGTCGGGCAATTCAAAAATGTGTTTTTTCAGTTTTCTGATAAAAACAACATTGCCCGGGATTGGAAAGTGTCCGGTTGGCGATAGGCTTGCCTGCCACCTATCACATTGTGGGACCAAGTATCTTCGGCTAATCGTGGGTGCACTTGTTGTACCTCTGCCTACCCTTTCAGGGATACGGGCGTGAAGATACTTTTAAAACAATTCATCCATTATCCACACGTAACATTTTTGGAATTGACTTTATTCGCGTAAAATAATCTATTGGGGGTTCTCATAGATTTTATCGGTGTATATTTGTATGTATGTTTGTTCCGCACATTTCTCCAAAATTTTTAATCAGATTGTGATCTTTTTCATTCTTATATTTTTCTTATTTTAACTTATAAATCAAAGTTCGATTAAAAATCGATACAGTAGTTTTTGATATATATTAATACGTGAACTAAAACATGTGTAGCGGTTCAAGCAATATACAAACGCTACCAGAACAAATAATAAAAACTAGTAAAAAATGAAATTCAAAAATAAAATCCTGAATCGCGATATCAAAATTTATTTATCTTGTACATACTATATACAAATTTCAACGCTTCTCAAATGGACTTCGGTCCCCAGGCAGTACACCTTGCCTGGCTGGGAAGATCTTCCTTTCCCCTTCCTTGTCTTTGTGAGACGTCATCGACCTCTACAGTTATGACGTCACCTGACAAGATTTTGGCTCGCTGGTTCCATCTATTTGACCCTTCAGCGGTACGGACCAACGGTGCCATACATGTAAAAATGAAAAGTATAAAAATGCCACAGTTACAGTTTATTACGGAGGAGAGCAGAATATTTTATTATTCTGCACCATGTTCATGGATAAAGTCTGTGTCAAACTTAGATTTTATTGCTTAGTTTATGGTATAATTTATATTTACAGTTTATGGTAAATAGATTATATTACACAAACATTAAGTTAATTAAAATTTTACATGATAAATTGAAGTAAAGTTCTATTTTTAATTAATGAACATTTTAATATGTAAAATTGCATTTTTTAAATATACGGTTTTATTTATTTCCTTGGATAATAAGTAAGCAGTTTTCCTGATGAAAAGGGGTAGGCGCCTATAGATACTTAAGAGTGAATGATGAATTGCTAGACTTATAGCGGGTTTACCAGCTACCTTACTCTATACATTATAACACGACAAGCATTCATGCAAGCGTATTGGTCCCGGGCTCCTTTGAAGAATAGGTCAACTGCCGTTCTGCCAGGCAGGTCGTAAAAGGCGACCGATTGGATATACGAGTCACTACCATCGTGGCTACTAGGTGGTAGAGTTCTGCATTGTCTCGCCCGGGTCTGGTACCACTGCCTTATCTGTTCCTGCCACAATAGCTTCAGTGCTTGTTATTGTCGTGTTCCGGTTTGGAGGATAAGTTAGCCGGTAAACTTATGCATGTAGCATTAGACCTCGCCACAAGATAGCAACGCACCATTAACACCTTTGGTACTTGTACTATTATATATTCTGTGCCTTTGGTGTCCATAGGCGATGGTTGACTCTTTCCATCAGGAAACCCATCTGCTTGTTTGCTATCTTTTGATATATAAAAAAAACATATTACAAAAGGAATAGGTAAGGCGGCGGTACAAAATCCAAGCGAGACATTGCAAAACTCTACCTAGTAGTCAGAATGGTAGCGTCATAATTGGCCAATCGTTTGTCTTTTACAAATTGCCTGTAGGGGGTAGTCTATTCTTCAAGTTATAATCCTAGCCAACAAAGAGAAAGTACACCAAAATTTAACGCATAAATTTCGTGGAATAAAGAAAATTTCGTGGACACTTCTAGAAAAAATCTTAACAGACGCGGTGTTTCCAAATGATAGCTTTCTTGGCATCTCGTTTCAGTTCATTGCATTAAGTTTACATTATGTCGAAGAGTTGTACAGTGCTATTAATAAAGAACACATCCGTTAGCTATGTCCTCTGTCACTCTTATCCAAACGACATCCGTCATAACTCATAACAACACGTGATAGCTCCAACAGCACGGATTTTTTTTTAACTTTCTAAATTAAATATGTATTTAAAGCACTGCTGATTAAAGCAAGGATCTTTACCTATATGTTTAGAAATTCCTATGACGTCGTAATCTACACATCTATACAAATAAATGAAATTGGAGTGTCTGTTTGTAATATTAAAATAGCCGCTTTTCACTAAATGCATATAGTTGTATGTATACACGGTACATATACCAAAATAAGTTTTTGGAACGAAGTTCCTTACGGCAGGCTTGGAGGGGATAGGGATTTTGCTGCGCGACCGAACTGAAAAAAATGTGATAGTAAAACCGTAAGAAAAATGCGTGGAATAAAAGCGTTAAATGAGACGTGCGCAGGCGCGACAGTCGCGTACACAAGCGAGTAGTGCCGTTTAGCCGAAGGAAGTTCGTTCCTACCTGGTGTCCCGCGACACCACATCATTTTTTTTTTACAATTTTTGTCTGTCTGAAACGCCTGGACTGATTTTGACGGGACTTTCACTGGCAGACAACTAATGTAATAAGGGGTTACTTAGGCTAGTTTTATTTTAGTTTTTTTTTCACGCAGACAAAGTCGCGGGCACAGCTAGTTATTATGTAAAAAAAACTTAATAGTTTAAGTAGTGTTTGGTTATTTTTTGAAATAAATAAATATCCCTGGACAAATTGCAAATTGATCTAACCCCAAAGTAAACAAATTATTTGGTTGTGATATGGATGTTAGTCTATGACACTTTATTAAACGGCCGAAACAATACAAACATTTATACTCATCACAAAAATGGCTGCACCTGATTGGAATCGAACTTGAGCTCCATTGACTGCGACGTAAGGGTCGCTATCCACTCGATTGACGGATCATGGCAAATTGCATGGCAAGGAATATATAGTTAAATCGAAGATTAAGTAGAAGTTATAAATTTAACAAATAAAAAAAATAACGCATTAAAACTGTAGCAACTGATTTCCCATTTCCTGTATCTCCGGAACCCTGCATCAGATCTTCACCAAATTAAAATGGGACCACACGGGGAGTACACTCTCTCAAACAAAAAAATAATTTTTAAAATCGGTTCATAAATGATCGAGTTCTGAGGTAACCAATATAAAAAAAAACCATACAGCAGAAATCACAATGACAACATTCACTTTGTGGGAAGTTGGGTGAAAAACATAAACCGGCTGCAACCTGATCCAAAATAAATAATTTGTTTGGTTTTGCAAACTTTGAACACATTTTGAAAGTCCCGTGCCACACATAGCAATTAAACAAATGTTCAAATATTTGAAGCTATGTCTGGCGCCGGTTTAAGGAAAAGTTTGTGAAAACTCAACGTCTGAGATAAAGCAAACAGATGGTTCTCTTGACGGTACCTATCCGTAAAACCACTGGGCAATCACTACTTTGAACTGTATTTAAAGCATAAAAACCGGTTAATGACATTATATAATATTTATTGTCACTCGCTGGTAAAAACGGAGAGCAAAAGCTATTCAAATATCTTATTGTTATTCATCACGATTCACGACCACCTTTCGACACGACGTGAAGACGTAATATAGGACGTGTTGAAGGCAGAACTTCCACGTATTTTTAACAGACTGCGCTAGAAGGAGTGTTACAAAATCAAAGCATTTATATCCACAGATTACATTGTTTAAACATATTAAAAAACATAAAAATAAACTTAAGATGAAGAAGAAGAACTAATATTAGTTTTTAATTAAGCACTAAATACAAGTAATTTAAATATAAATAAATTTCAACAAAAAGTCAAAAATGTGTTCTTTAGTTTTATGACAAAAAAACAACGTTAGCTGGGATTGGAAAAAGTGGTTGGCGATAGGCTTGCCACTTATCACATTGTGGGACTAAGTGACTTCGACCAATCGTGGGTACACTCGTACCTCTGCCTACCACTTCGGGGATACAGGCGTGAAGATACATTTACACTCATTAACCCTTAAATATAACCTGCGATTATGTTTTTCGAGTGTATGTGTCTTTCTAATTTCTTTGTCACACTGTAGCCTAAAAGGCGCGGCTTGGTGGATTTATGTTACTATGTGTTCCAACTGATACTATACCCATTACTTTGAGTTCCAATTGAGAATAGGACTAAAAATATAAAAATAATTAAACTTGCTATGCTCCGCAAACTGTTCTATGTGTTTTTCGCGATGGCACCAAAAAGAAAGATGTGGGTTTTAATAAATGGATAAGACTCACCGATGGTCCGTATAAAAAGAAGACCCCAGCGCGAGCGGCACAATTATCCACCTACATCCACCACACTTTTACAACCACGTCCCCCACTGGCACCGAGCACAAAAGCACAAAATTTATGTACGTACTCAACACACGTTTCACTTCGAAACCGAAGCATCTTCAGGAGAAACGAATACTACTTCACTCTACGCGAGCGTAAGTAAGTAATACTTACGCTGTATTACAGGCAAAGCTGCGTATATCAGCTAATAATCTTCATTTATATAAACTACAGCTAAAAACATCATGTGATTAAAGGACTAAACCTTAGATTAATTCGTTTAGTCCGAACGCCGCACTAAGCCGAGGTCCGGTCTCACAGGAGACAGCCCTTAGCGCGGGCGCTGTAAGCCCCAAAAACTAATTTTAACTCTGGTTGAGCACTCTGCTCGCCCAAAAAGTCCGGTGACACAGTAAAGACCAAAAGGTCAACTGTAATAGTCATTTCGAAAAAACAAAAAAAATAGATTAATTCGCGTTATTTGTCGAATGTAGGTATTAAGTTATCATTTACATTGAATTACATTAGTGATAAGCTTTTTATAAGATTAGGTCCATCAGCTTGGAGGCTTAGGTACTTATTTCAAGTAACCATCCTAAAAAGCAAACACATTAGTAGATTGCTTTTGTAGGGCTGCCTAATTTGAAAAAAAAAAGAACCCAGAACACTCAGAAATTACAGAGATTTAGTAACAGCTTTTTATAAATTAGGTCCAATAGTATGGAAGCTTACTTTGGAAGCAATCATATTAAAATACCTACAAATATATCTTTATGAGTGTAGACTTCATTAATGTATTAAGACGTGATTTATGAAAGAAATGAGATGAAATATAAATGATAATTTCTTATAAGACAAATAGAAAATATTTTATCCTACGATAAAAATTTAAAAAAAACTTTATTTATAGTCTTGTATCAAAAAAAGCACTTCCGTGCTGGTTAAATAGCATTTTCGTGACGTCTCATTTCGTTTGACGTGGATGCCGGTAATAAATTTTATTACAAGCCTGGGTGCATTTTCAGAGTATACTTTACTGTAGAGTGCAGGTTTTTTTATGAAGGGTAACCTATATTATATTGTATCACAGTTAAAAAAAAATCTATATTCACGGATCTAATAAATTGATATATTGACCGAAATTCATTCAATAATTTTTTGGTCATGGTTTAACCACAACTTATGTGGTTTTCCAACCACATCACAGCAATAGCAAAACACTATAAAATTTTTTGATATTTATAGCCGATAGGTATCTCTTTCTATTAGGATAACCATTTGCATATTTAATATTCTATGAAATAGAAAAAAAATTATAAAATAAAAAACGAACTATTAATTCTTGCGATGAAATAAGCTCTAATTAAAATATATATAGAAGTAACATGCAATACACAATACATTCATGTTCGTATGAAATTGACTAGTGATCCGATACATACCTTCAATATTAAATATGAAACTAGTTAACAATTTATATTACTACTTACCGAAACACTACACTAAACTTACCGAAACGGGAACCTAAGATTCGAAGTAAAAAACTTAGTACTTATTAAAACCAATGCTTATTGGACACAACATAATATACTTATCATAATAAATATTCAAACAGCTACGATAATGATCTTCCTCCTTCTTTTGCGTAATGGCAACCACCATCATTAAGAATTTTCTTAATGTGCAATATTTAGGGACATTGAATTACTTTTACATTTTTTCTTTAAAAATTATGAATCGGAGTAAATGTATCCATAAGCTATCTCTAAACTAACTTATACTCCGTGAATTTTAACACATTTCGTGAGAGCGCTACATATGGAGTGTCCATACTTTCAATGTGGGAAAAAATACTTTATGAACTTTTTCGATACTTAAGTATTGCATACCGGTATTACTAGCGTAGTGACAGTGTTATTAGATTTTTTTCGAGATATTAGGTAGGTACTTTCATTGAAATGTGAAATGTATTTTTAATTGCTTTAATAAATTATTTTTATTGGTATTAATTTATACTTTGCGTTATTTATTAAATTAACACACATCGTTGCACATATAAAATAATATTAATGATGATTTCATAAAAAAATATAGTGTACATTTTACAACACTGCCTGATTCGCTGGGCGTGTTTTGTACACGAAAAATGCAGCCTATCAATTGTACAATCACGTATTCTAACTGTATAACAATTTTCATCAAGATCGGTTAAGTCGCTCTTTAATGTTATAGGAGTAGGACATACAGACAAATCAGCAGATAGACAAAAATTTTCAGAATCGCAAAACTGATATAGGTGATTGAGATGTGATTAGATTTTAAAAACCAACGTTAGTCTGAACACAAGGATATTTTTGAAATGTATAGAAAAATTATTGAAAACAACATAATTTTAATATGTAAAAAGCTGTAACTGTAGAACACTAAACTCGATTTTGATTTTTTAAACGGCATACGACACAGTTTTTTAAGTAATAAAAAAATGTAGAACGTCAAAATCGATTAGTTGAAAAATGTCAGTTATTTCGAAATACACTTTTTCAAATTTTTCGTTGACGGAACAACGGTAAATGCCGAACGTGTCAATCGATTTTGATGCTATTTGTAGCATTTAACGTAAATTTTCAAGGAAAAAAGCAATTAGGTTTGTAATGGACGTAACACAACAATCAAAAATGAAAAAAAAACATTGCTTTGCCGACATTTTTTGCTTTTTTAATTTCTCAGTCTCCTGGGCCGAATCGGTTTACATTTTCAGGAAGTAGGTATAAGTTTGGCGAACCCAATCGAATGCTATTTAAAAGTTATGAGAGGCTTACTTACACACATACACACACACATACAATATAACAAACATACATGCATACTGACATCATCATGACAATAGTCGGAAAATATTCTTTGAATCTTAAAACATCTGGCGTACAAAAAAAAATCTGGCGTATACTCGATTTTCGAATATTGGAGCAAAATTAAAAATTTCATTATACAGAAAAATCCCATTAAAAAATACCGAAAATTATCTAGCAGGTTCTGCGTTACGAACACAAAGGACCTCTTATGTATTTATTTTAATTTACGATCTCATTAACTGTATGCAAGTTTGTGTACATTCCATCAAGTTGGGTATAGATGAAATGGTATAATATATCGACACGTCCCAAGAACAAAATCGTATCTGCAAAACCACCAAATTACAATATATTTGTTTGTGGGAGTACATTTTACATAAGATGATGTTCACTTGAGCATTTCCAAAAACAAAAGACCAATAACTATAAAAAATATATTGTCTTTTGGCTTTATGCGTGTTTAATGTGAATTTTATTATAAAACCAATTTTGTCTGATCTCTCCATACGATTTTGTTCTTAGGACGTGTCAATATGTCAACGGAAGATAATAAGATTCGCAAGTTTATCAATTTCCGTAGTAATATTGTAAACAAACTGCTAACCTAACCTAACCAATTTATAAACTACCTAGGTGTATTATAAACTAACGGTTTTTACAATTTTACATTGACATATATAAGACTTCAGACTTCACATTTTAAACTTAGGCTACATGTTTCCGCGAGATAGTTCAGGCCCTTTGAGAATAATAATAGCCCATCTGCCGTTCTGTCAAGAAATTTGTAATATTACACTACCATTTTGCCTACTAGGCGGTAAAATTTTCATCCAGGTTTGGTACCACCGCTTTGCCAATTCCCACTGGAAACTGTCATGATTGTCACTGTCGTGTTCCGGTTTTTATAGTAGCCGGTCACCTAATGCATGTGGCATTATCATCCCGCCACAAATTAACATCTTTTGTCTACATACGCGATGGTTGTCTTTTTCCAGCAGGAGAGTCTAATGATATTAAAAAAGACGTGTGGCACTCCGAGACTGCCGCGGTAAAGCTATTGCATAGCATTTTTTATCAACTTATGCGATCACAATTATATATATGATTACGGTAGTTTCCCAATACAACCAATGCCACCTAAAGGCGGGTTGCTGAACTAAAGAGACAAGCGTGATATTTTAAAAAGTCATTAAAAGTTCTGGTATTTATCGATAGATGGAATGGATGCCGGTCGGATTGGGGGTGTCAGGTTTTTTTCGTTACGGAATTTCTGGATTCGGTCTCCACGCTCAAGGCCCGCGATAGAAGCTATGCAATAGCTTAAAAAGTGTTGTTCAAGAAAAATTTGTTGTATTCATAAAAAACATGGCTGTGAATACGGATAGTGAAAAAAATAAAATTCTCTAAAGAATAATCTGCCGTGAGTTGGTTTTCTATAGAATACGGTTGTCAACATACGCGCATTGTGTATTGTCAGTTCCATTTCCAGGCTTTATATTACCTTTTTTACGCACATCAAACAAAAATCACTGAATATTTTTATACTAACTTAATACCATTATACCTACTCAGCGTGTTTAAGACAAGGTTTTTAGCTAAAAAGTATCATCATCATTTTGATGATAAATACTGTTTTATTTCTTAATTTTGACATTATAAATTTACTGATTTTCATTTGTTATTTTTTTTTCAAAATAAACAAAATTACGGGCGTAGCGTAGCTAACCCGCGTAGGTTAGCTAATATTTAAAAAGTGAATGCCAATAGGAATTATGTCCGGCTTTTGTATAAATTTATTTAAGGTGTACAATAAAGTTAAATAAATAAATTAGTAAATATTTTTGTATATATTTGTAAGCACGTTTTCGTACGGCGGCTATAATATTTTAGACGAAATTTGCAATTTACGGGGTAAACCCCGGACGAAAAATCCATCTTGTTAGGTCTTATATCTGGGGAAATTGGTTTTCTTCGTATTTTCACGCAAAAAGATTTGCTGCGCAATATGGTTCGTAATTCAGCCGCCGCCGATCTTAGTCTTTTTGGCCTATTACCCTGAAGGTTGTGGGTTCGAATCTAAGTTATGGACAGATTTTTTTTGTTGACAGTTTTTTGGGTATACCTTTTACTATTGCTTATTTTTGTATTCTTATCGAAACCTACTTTTCATAAGTATTAAGGTTCTATTTTAACCCGAGCAAAGCTTTTAAATGATATGATGATAATTAAAAAAGTCGAAGGCAGACATGAGGACTGCCGATAAAACAGATACAGAACTCTAATTAATAGTCACGGTATTAGTAACACGTACTTGTATTAGTTTTCTCTTGCCTTTAACGTGATGCCTAGCAGTAAGACAAATGATAAAATATCTAAAAATGGGTCCAATTCGAAATTCGCCCGATTCCGGTACAATTCCACAGTCCGATTTAAACAGGTGTAGATCCTAGGGCGAAAGATTATTAGTAATCAATCATTATTTTCCGTGCACTTCAAAAACTTTTACAAGTGTTTACGCGTACTACGCCGCAAGCATAAAATAATTAGAAATAAAAAACGAAACACACTTCAAACAAATAAGTAGTCGCAGGCAAAATCATCAATAAAATATTTTTCCATTAAAAAAAATCTCATATTTGTCGGCTCCTAAAAATATACCATTCTGCCCGGCAATTCATAATAGAAAAATGATTAGCTAAACGTGTCATAAGCTCGTGATTGCTAAGTGTAAACTGTAAAGTCCCGAAACATCTCGTCCCGTTTGGTATCTACCACCGCTTTACCTATTCCTGCCGCAATAGCAACTAGATTATCATTGCCGTGTTCCGGGTAGAAGGATAAGTGGCATTACTATCCGCTACACAGCAACGCACCATTAACTAACATCTTTGGTATCTAAGGCAATGGTTGTTTCTTCTATCAGGATGTGGCGCCGCTGGTTCGTACCGCCGAAGCGTCATAGTGATGGAACCAGCGGGCCAGCTTCTTGTCAGGTGACGTCATAACTGTGGAGGTTGGTGACGTCACACAAGTACAAGGAAGGGGAAAAGGATGATCTTCCCAGCCAGGCAAGGTGTACTGCCTAGGGACCGAAATCCATATTTTGAGAAGTGTTGAAATTTGTATATAGTAGGTATGTACTTACAAGATAAATAATTGTGATTTAAGTTTTTGTTTTTGAATATTTTTTTTCGTAGGTAGCGTTTGTAGATTGCTTGAACCGCTAAAAGGAAAACCATCTACTTGTCTGCTATCTTATTGTATTAGAAAAAAAGGGTATAGATATTATTCACACGGACTAAACCACGGGCATGGTGCAAGAGATAATCCGGAATCAAAAACAAAACACACTTCAAACGAAAAGTCGCAGACACAATCACCAACAAAGTATTTTTTCGTTTTAATAAAGCCCGAAGTATCCTTTATACGTTTTTCGAGTGGAGCCTCGAGGATATTACGGTATAATAAAAAGCACGTAGGCTATTTACTACGGCGGCTATCAAAGTGAAAGCTCGCTCAACAAGAAGCAATGACCTTTGGGACTATGAAAATTAATTTCAAAATCATAACCCTCTATGGCGTGGGTCACGTTTGAAGAATCGTCTATAGGATTCCTTGTCAGGCAGCTCGGAAAATGCGAGTAAAAGCCTAATAAAATCAGTTCGGTTATCGTTGTTGTGTTCTAATATAGAGGCTAAGATTGCTAGTAGACTTTTTTTTCTTATAGAGGAAGGGGCAAACGAGCTTAAAATATTACATCCTCGCCACACGGATATCAACGCAATGGATATCTCTATCCGTCAGGAGAGCGATTATTTTTTTGGTATCTGACTTTTGATCTGAAACCCTGGGTCAGATCTTCATCACACTTATATTGAACGAAATGTAAATTTCGGTTGTATTAACCGACCGACCGAGTTTTTTTTATATCATAAGACAGCAAGCAAGCAGATGGATCTCCTAATGGAAAGAGTCAACTATCGCCTATAGACACCAAAGTTGTTAATGGTGCGTTACTTTCTTGTGGCGAGGACTAATGCCACATGCATAAGTTTACCGGCTATCTTACCCTCCAAACAGGAATACGACAGTGACAGCACTGACGCTATTGCGACAGAAATCGGTAAGACGGTGGTAACAGACCCGGGCGAGACAATGCAGAGCTCTACCACCTAGGAGCCACGATGGTAGTAACTCGCATAGCCAATCTGTCGCCTTTTTATACCGTAGAACGGCCATTGGCCAATTCTTCAAAGGAGCCCGAGACCAACACGGGGAAAAAGTTCTGATGTAACAAACAACCATTAAGAGCCACTTCCTTTTAGGGAAGTTGGTTGAAAATAGAATAAATATCATTATTTTTGGTTGGCGCCCGCCTTTGAAAAACAAACCATCTACCGTTCTGCTAGACAATTCGTAAGAGACGAGCGATTGGCTATGCGAATCACTAGCATGTTGGTAGAGTTCTAAACTGTCTCGCCCGTGTCTGATACCAACGACTTATCTAGTCTTGCCGCAATAGCATCAGAGCTTGTCACTGTCGTCTTCCAGTTTGGAGGGTCAGATAGGCAGTAAACTTATGCATGTGGCAACCCGCCATAAGGATAGAAACGCACCATTAACATATTTGGTATCTATAGGCGGTGAATATTTCCAGAAAGAGAGCCATCTGCTTGTTTTCTATTTTATAATATAAAAGACATTTAAAAAAAAAGTATGTTCACGCCCGTATCCCCGAAGTGTTATACAGAGCAAGTGTACCCACAATTAGCCGAAGATGCTTATTTGGTCCGGCAAATGTGATAGGTTGCCACCTATCGCCTATCGCCAATCCGGCACTTTCCAATCCCAAACAACATTGTATTATCAGAAAACTAAAATAAGCTTTTTTTTAATTGCCTGACCTGAGAAACAAACCCGGGACCTTATGTGGTAAACGCCAACGCCGAACCACTTGACCATAAAGGCGACAAATACATACTAATATTATAAATGCGAAAGTAACTCTGTCTGTCTGTCTGTCTGTTACGCTTACACGGCCAAACCACTGAACCGATTTGGATAAAATTTGGTACAAATATGTGAGTGGTTACGCAAAAAGGGACCTCAAGGGAAAATAATTGATTTCGAGTAAATCACGTTTAAAATGTTGAGTCGAAATGAGAGAGGCGCGGGGTGTTTTATGTTAGTGTCGTTAGTGAGCGACTTCGTCAGTGAGAAATAGCACGTGTTTGCGATAGCTTTATTATTGGTGACTTATTTATTCGTCTTTTACTTGTCTTTATGTGCGCGCTAGAAAAAGAAACTAGTGTGCGCTGTGTATAAGGTGTAATATTTTCAAAACTGCCTCGGCTTACATAAAAAATCATTAAAAAAAAACTACGGCACCTAAAATTATTTTGATTAGAACAAAACAAAGATGAAGGACCATAGAATCAGAATTTATAAAAAAAAAACCTTTTCCAATCCCTTCAGGTCATTTTTTGCGTAACCACTCACATATAGTTTGAGACCCAAGAAAGGACATAGGATAGTTCTTATCCCGGAAATTCCACGGGAACGGGAACTATGCGGGTTTTTATTTTAGAATTTTTTACACGCGAACGAAGTCGCGGGCACAGCTAGTAATATATAAAATTCATGGCTGTAGTAAAATATATAATGAAGCCAGGGAAGGTCGCTAAGGGAAGGTCGAAGTTTGACCGCCCCGTTGGTAGAGTGGTTAGCGACCCTGACTACGCAATCGACGGGGCTCGAGTTCGATCCCCGATGCGGATAAATGTTTGTATTTCCGGGTTTCGGTGTTTATAATATATATATATATATATATATATATATATATATATATATATATATATATATATATATATATATATAAAATCTATACATACATTGATATAAAAAACCCAAATTTAGATTTACTTCAAATTTTGCATGAATATTACTAACAGGTCGGGTCAACATATAGGCTACATATTACCACGCTATTACCTACGGGGGAGGAGCAGTGCGGAGTAAATGAAGTCCGCGCGGACGAAGTCGCTGGCAACAGCTAGTATTTAATATTTAGAATCCTAAAGAAGCCGAGAACAAAGCCACTGTACAAAGCCATAGACTATATACTAAGTTCACATTATTTATTCGCGGAAATAGAATCGAAAATGTGTTTTAAACAAAAAGATACAATAGTTCAATTAGTTAATTTAGCGTGTAAGTTTGCTCACGATTTATAATAATTACAATGTATGCAACAACATAATCTAATCTAATAGTTTCCGTGATACGATCGTATTTCTTAAATCTTAACACGATATCAGTGGTATTCGCCACGATAAATGATTCCTACATATCAGTGTATGATGTGACGATTTGCGGTCTCATTATTAAACATAGATTAAAATAATCAAAATATCAAAAAAAAAGAACACATGAGGTCCCGGGTTCGATTCCCGGGTCGGGTAATTCATAAATGTTTTTTTCAGTGCACGGTTTTCGATAGGCTTGCCACCTATTACATTACGGAAATGACGACTGAGTATCTTCGGCTAATCGTGGGTGCCCCTGCGAACCTCTTCGGAGATACGGGCGTGAAGATAATTAAACACGTTGAATAGTAATTTTCAATAGGAAACAATCCCGAAACATACTGAAGCTGTTTAATTGTACCGATAGCGGCTTTTATCGTCCCAGATCCGTACATAGACATCCGGACAAGCTTGAAAAATTTATCAATCAGATTTTTACACTAAATACAATAGACATAATGTCTATTAAATATAAAAAATACGTTAAAACGAGTGCTTTTTTTAACATATGTACGTGTATTCATGATCCCAAAAGTGCAATGTAAATAAAATTAAGACATTATTACTACAAAGACATGCTTGATTTCAATTACGCGAGAGTAGAGAACTACCTAAACTTCGTTGAGGCGTTGCAATATTTTTCGATAACAAGGAATTTAATTTAAATTCATCTGATAATGTCGGAGAACAAAAACAATGTTGATAAATAATTTGCTATTTGAATTTATATTACATAATTAGTGTCAAGGAAGTTACATACTATCTGGAATTTTCACGTGCGCTTCAAAATCGTTCCGAAGAGTACAACGACATTGGTGGAGTGTCTCTTTCTACTAAGTAAAGCGCCATATAAGTGTGGCCGTGCGTAGTTTGCATATTACTACTAATTTAGCTAATTCTACTAATTTGAAAAAACAGTTCTTGCACTGCATAAATAATTACGTAATAATTAAAATAAGCACATTAGAGAACTCAATGTATTAATTACAACACATTTTATGCTAATGTATATATATCAACGTGTATGAATAAAAAGGATATAACGGTTACCGAATATATAAAAATCTACCATCCGATAGTTTTATTTGCACTGGTTTATATGAAAGTGACAACATCCACTGTTGTCGTTGCCTCGCTCGGATTATTTTGCCCCTTTGTTAAGTAAGAAACAAATGTCAACTTTCTTGGGAACGAAATAAAGTACATTTTTATTTTTTAAATATTGCTTCGTAATAATTCCAGTTCTCGTATATAAGTTCGTTGGTTAGTCTTTATACCAAAATATAATGACCTATTCTGAGTATCTGGAAATAGTTTAATTATGCATGCTTTTTGTTCTTGTATTTAAATTTAAATAAATTAACATCGCTGGACATATTACAGTGTTATAAAAGTATTATTGAGATTTATTCGAGGTTTTCTCGAAAATCTAATCCTCAGTAGCAACTCGGAGTTTGGCGGAGTGGTGTATTACCACTGCCGTGCCTCGGATGAGTACGTTAAACTGTAGGTCCCGGTTATCGCTAAAAATAGTCGATAATCGTTAATATGTCAGTAAATGCGGCGATGAGGATCACCACTTATCTCGCCAATCGACAAACCGGTGAATCGCGGTGAACTAGAAAGTCTATATGGACGTTCGGTTTACTCTGCCTACCCCGCAAGGGAACCGGGCGGGATGATACTAATATTACACGAATCGATATAACTCCAGAGCAAGATAATTGCTTGTGATATAAATGTTAGTCAACGATACCTACTAATACGTAGAAATAGAAACTAACACTAACACTATGCAAGTCACTACCATCGTGGCTACTAGGTGGTAGAGTTCTGCATTGTCTTGTCGGCCTTACCTATTCCTGCCGCAATAGAGTCAGTGCTTGTCGCTGTCGTAATCCGGTTTGGAGGGTAAGGTAGTCAGTAAACTTATGCATGTGGCATAAGACCTCGCCACAAGATAACGCACCATTAACACCTTTGGTGTCTATAGGCGATGGTTGACTCTTTCCATCAGGAGAACCAACTGCTTGTTTGCTATCTGTGATATAAAAAAACATCTATTCTCCTCCAACAAATGATTATCCTTGTCGAGAATAGAAACCAAGCCCGAGCGGTTAATATTTTTTTACATACGTATCTTCACGCCAGTTCCTTTACGGGGTAGGCAGAGAGAACCGAGTGCCATACATCCTTGCAGGCTTGTCTCGCTTCTTCCACATTCATCACTCTCTTCATACACACACGCCGGTTGCGAAAACTCTTGACACCACCTTCGGACAGTACTCGATCAATCTGATCGTGGTATGTCAGTCTTGGTCTTCCCCGGTACCTACATCCTTCCACATTCGCATTGTATATCTGTTTTGTTAACTTTTCATCTACCATTCTTTCTACACGTCCGAACCAACGGAGCATGCCCTTTCTTATCTTTACACCGACACTTTCTTTCAAACCTAACCTCTCTCTCACTTCGACATTACGAACCCGGTCCGCGAGTGTCACACCACATATTTTTCTTAGCGACCTCATCTCGACCGCGTTGATTCTACTTTCATGCCCTTTCTGACATACCCAACTCTCACTTCCATACAATAGCGTTGGGATAAGCACATGATTATGCAGGGCTAGACGGGCACCCTGACTTAAAATTGTGCTATTAAGTAATCTCCCTAACGCTCCATTCACTCTGTTCCCTGCACACACTCTTCTTTCAACATCAGAGGTGTACCTTCCCTGCTAAAAGCACATCCAAGATATACAAACTCATCCACTTGTTCCAGCACTACATCATCGACCACAACTCTTACTATTTTTTTAAAGACTTAAATATTTTTTTAAAGATGTAATAATCTTCAGAGTTAATCGCATCAACAATCTATGGAAAATGGTTTCGGTATAAAGTATAGAAGCATCATTCTAAGTTTTTTTTTTTTTTTTTTATAGAAGAGGGGGCAAACGAGCAAGAGGTGCACCTGATGGTAAGTGATCACGGCCGCCCATGGACATCTGCAATACTAGAGGTCTTGCAGTTGCGTTGCCGGCCTTTTAAGAATGAGTAAGCTCTTTTCTTGAAGGTCCCTATGTCGTATCCGTTCGGAAATACCCCTGCCGGTAATTGGTTCCACAACAGAGTAGTGCGAGGTAAAAAGTGTCGGGAGAAACGCACAGTTGTGGATTTCCAGACATCGAGATGGTGAGGATGGAACTTCAAGTTTTGACGCGATGTCCGATGGTGGAATTCGGCGGCAGGAATTAATCCAAACAACTCGTCGGAACACTCTCCATGATATATACGATAAAAGACACAGAGAGAACCTACATCTCTGCGCAATGCCAAAGAGTCAAGCTGTTTCGAAATGGCCTGGTCGTCAACGATTCGAACCGCTCTACGCTGAATGCGATCAAGAGGAAGAAGCTGGTACTGAGGAGCTCCGGCCCCGAGATGCTAACAGTACTCTATTTGAGGCCGAACCTGTGCCTTATAAAGTTGAAGGCGATGGACCGGCAAAAAGTACTGTTTCGCTCTGCTAAGCACACCGAGCTTTTTGGAGGCTAGTTTAGCCTTGCCTTCCAAATGACCGCGAAACTGAACGTAATTCGATATGTCAACTACCAGGATTCCGACACTAGCTGAGGCTGTCAGGAGAGTATCCTCAAATCGAGGTGATACGACAAAGGGCGTCTTTTTTGCGGTGAACACGCAAAGCTGTGTCTTCTTGGGGTTAAAAGTAACCAGGTTTTGGCGACCCCATTCCGAGACATCGGTAAGTCGATTCTCGACTTCAGACACAAGCTTGTTTCGGCACTCTTCGACGTGTTCCCGAGAAATACTGCTTCGGCCGGAGTATGTAGCATCACCAGTACTGTCATCCGCATAGCAATGTATGTTGCTAATTCGCATCATATCATTGATATGCAGAAGGAACAGTGTCGGTGATAGCACGCAGCCTTGGGGAACACCAGCATTGACAGATTTAAGGTCGGAGCACGCACCGTCGACAACGACCTTGATGCTCCGATCAGCCAAAAAACTGGTGATCCACTCGCATAATTTCTCAGGAAGCCCATAGGAAGGCAGCTTCGCGAGAAGCGCTTTGTGCCATACCCGATCGAAGGCCTTCGCTATGTCCAAACTAACTGCCAATGCCTCCCCCTTGGACTCAACTGCTTCCGCCCATCGATGAGTTAGGAATACTAGAAGGTCACCAGCTGAGCGGCCGCGACGGAAACCGTACTGACGGTCGCTAATCAGCTGGTGCTCTTCTAAATACTTGAGGAGCTGAGAGTTGATGATTGTCTCCATAATTTTGGAGAACAAGGAGGTTAAGTTTTTTGTTTAAAGTTTTGCTGAAAAATATAATTTGTCTGTGACTGGATATGTGCTCAAATAGTCGATAGGCAAGCACTTCTCACATCATAATACGTAATTTGATTGTTGTTTACACCAAAATACTGTGACCTACTCAGAGTAGCTGGAAATCGTTAATTATACATTCTTCATTTTTTTATTTTTGTTTTAATGTTGAATGTTACTTTTATAGTCGACTTAAAAAACCAAGGTCGGAATCTCTTTTGTATGTATGCTTCAAGAGTCGTCCTAAGCACATGTTCGGTCTCACAAGAGACAGCCTTAGGGTGGGTTCTTAGCCCACTTAATTTAAACTCTAGCTCAGCCCACTTAATTTAAACACTTTGCTCGCCCGAAGAATAAAGCACGCGCCGAAGTAAATGCATGCAGTACTTTTTGAGTTTACCCCGGACATACATACCGACAAACACACAAAAATTCTAAAAACTATATTTTTGGCTTCGATATCGATTGTAGATCACGCCCCATGTATTCTTTTAAAAAAATATTCAATGTACAGTTTTGACTTTCCTACGATTTTATTATATGTATAAATTGCGTTGCTATGATAGCCCCGTTGGTCGAGTGATTAGCGAGCCTGACTACGCAATCGACGGAGCTCGGGTTCAATCCCCGACGGGGACAAGCATTTGTGTGATGAGCATAAATGTTTGTATTTACGGGTTTAGGTGTTTATTAAATCTATTCCAGTATTTATATATGTATTAGTATCGTTGACTAACACCCATAACACGAGCAAATAATTTGCTCACTTTGGGGTTAGATCAGTCAGTGTAATTCGTCCTGTGAATATTTATTTATTTATGCGTGTAGCAGGGTTGAAATGTCAAACGTATAAGTTTACGAGGTACCTTACGAACACGACAGCGAAAATATCCGACGGTATTATGGCAGGAATACGTAAGGCGGTGGTACCGAAGCCCAGTCGAGACGTTGGAGAATTCTACGGCCTATTATAATAAACTAGATGAAAACCCGGCTTCGCTCGGAAGTCTCATAATACGCAATCTTATATACTAACTCAAATAATAGACATTAAAAAGTAGCAACACTGTAGTGACGTCTTCTTTCAACTATTTCGTTGTTTTCATAAAGACAACGACCATAAGTTTCAAGACAGTCTGCGCTCCGTTCTACGATTTTACTTTAATAAATGCTCACGCCATCTACACCACATATTTGTAACCTTTAAAGAAATATGGCCGATTCGTCTGTCAGCACCGTTAGAATTTTTAATCACTATTTAAAAAAAATACTCGACAATCCGAATTTTGCGGATATATGTTGTCGACTCAAAATTATTATTTTTTTACGCTTTATAATTTAAGTAAGGTTATGATTGAGTCTACCGTAACCCTTGACGAAATTATTAATATAGATTTGTAAAATGCGTGTCGGGCCACGCGCAATGTTAGGTTCCGAAGTTGCCCACCACAATAACGCGGACTAAGCGAAAGGCTTTTATTGTTTCATGCTATGAACATTTAACCCATTCAACGTTAATGGGTTCACCGCTTATAAAACATCTCTGAGTACATTTTATAAGTTGGTCGAATATTACTCAAAAACTTGTGAAGTCTTTTAAGCCATGATAGTTTTCCTTTTAACTCATTTACTTATTATTCATTATATTTACTACTAGCATGTATATTTCCCACTCCCAAAACCAGTCGTTTAGCCTGCAGAGGGGAGGGACACTTGACTCTAACAAAAATTAGCACTTTAAAGCTTAATATGTACAAACGAATCCTTAATCGAAAACTTGTTTTCACAAACCTACATTTTTTAAAAACCTATTCAACGATACCCGTACACAATGAGGTACGTGAGAAAAAAAATAACATTCCCACTTCACATATAGGGGAGCTACCCTGAAAAAAAAAAAACATTTTTCGATTTTATACTACCACGTTGTTCACGTGACTAATGATATTGTTACGAACAATCTAGAAGCGTGTAGAATTGGAGCACACGCGCGCTAACTTTCTAGAAATAAAGGAAAGAGATAGCTACTCCTATTGACAAATAAATAGTTGACCTGGGCTATGCCATAATGGACTTTGTGGGATATAGCATAAGGTTGAAAGTAGCGTGTACTAGGATTTATGACTCATAACATGTTTACGATAAGAAGTGATTCATTGTTTCCCGATACATTTAGATTTTTCTGGATCCAGCTAGGGCTTTCGCCTGCCTATAAATACAGAGATGTTGACAAACACGAGGCAGTTTTTATCAAGCGATCGAGAACGATACATCAAGTGACTAGTGCGAAGCGAGAAGTGTTTGTTTGTGTAGTGTTCTAAGTTCAGTGATAGTACAGCAAGTGTTCTATTGTGTAGAGTGTATTTAGTATTACGTTGTGTTGTATTGTGTAAATACACGGATTTAATATAAGTGGTGTTTTCCTACAATCACGAACCCGAGAGCGTAACAATATGTATATTCGTGCCAAATTACAGCTTCTTAGTACAAAGTACTCGTATCTCTGAGCTGTCGTGCGGACGGACGGACGGACGGACGGACGGACGGACGGACGGACGGACGGACGGACGGACGGACGGACGGACGGATGGACGGATGGACGGACGGACATAGCGAAATTATAAGAGTTCCTAGGTTACTTCCGAACTCTAAAAATGAAGAACAAACTGCGACTCGATCCGAAAAAAAGTTAATGTCAGCCTATAACCACTCTTACAGGGTCAAATTTACTGATATCTGTTAACTGATTCCCAAAGTAGTCCAGGTGAACCCCCAAGGAGAGAAAGTTAATTCACGTTTGGAACTCAGCTGCAACGCAAATTTCCATCTAACGATCCATCCAGAATCCAGATCTAACGATCTAATTTTTAATATTTTTTTTAAGATTTTGGGAGTATGGTAGAAACTTAGATTCAGGGGTCCACCGGAACCAACAAAATTTTGAAAATGGTCTATGAGAATAAAAAAGTTTGGGAATCTCTAAATAAACTAAAATTTATTTAGCCGTTCAAGTCAAGGAAATAAAAAAAACACTAGCTGCACCCTGCAGCCTTTTTTCCGTGATTGAGTAACAAACATTCAAACACCTAAACTTTCGCATTTATAATATACATACACTCTAAAACATGATCTTCCCTCTAGTACAATCGGATGAAAAAAATATTTAAAGCAGTTACAAAATAATTCTAGCCTTCCAAGTACTACGAATCGATTTTACACAGAAAAGAGATCGATACAACCCTCGTGCGGCAAGTTCAGTTTGTGGTGTGAGTCATATTGTCTAAATTCGTAAATACATTGTTGAACTTTTTGATCTAATTACTTTTGCTTAAATACGTGACTCAATGACATGACTCAATTGAAATACATACACATATGGGAATAAATAAAGTATCAGTACGCCGATTCACTTGGGGGAGGCACAGTGAACCGGGCACCTATAGTTATTCCAGTTCACCAAGATTCTCCAGTTTGTCGGTTGGCGATGTAGGTGGTTCCCTAAATAAAACGAAAGATTCAATTACTTAATTTTATGTAAATATAAAAAAAACAATAAAATATATGTAGGTATTAGGAGAATATATAAACAAGTAATATCTGTGGAAACAAAAAAGTTCGTTGTAAATGTTAGTTTCTTATATAAAAAAACCCTAATAATTTGGAAATTAATGTCTGTGTTTTTTCCACTCTTTAAATGTATTTTAGGAAGGCTATAGAAGAGATTCCTGACAGAAAAAATGCAAAATTTTGATTTTCCTTTTGTTTATGTTTTTTTTTGGAGGGGGCAAAAGAGCAGAAGATGCATATTACCAATGGATGTCGTTAAAAAATGAAAAATCAAATAAACATGTTAATTTTTTTTTCCTAAAAATCATTGTTTTTAACAAGGAATATATTTCCATCGTCGTCGTTTTTCTAACCATCGTCGAGGCGCAGATTCTAGGCATCGCCATATGGTGGACGTTCCACGTACTCGGACAAAGCGGTTCGACTCGACATTCTTCATAAGAGAACCGCAAGGGACCGGAACATACTTCCTAAGTCTATGTTCCCTGACGAGTACAATCTGGGGATCTTCAAGAGAAGAGTGAACAGGTACTTTCTAGGGAAGCGCGTCCCATCTTAGACCGCATCTTAGCTTACCACCAGGCGAGATCGTGGTGAGGCGCTTTCCCTATCGATAAAAGTGTAACCAACCAGGGCATTAGATTACCTTCTCATCAGAGGTATAGAAATTACAGTATGACCATCAGAGTGCTAAGTGTAAGTTTTTCTTTTCGCTTTCGATCGTGAGCGCGTTTGGAGTTTACTAGAAATTTGTATGTGATTTGTACAGCGCCACCTAGTGGTAAACTGGTTTCTCACGTTTACCACTAGGTGGCGCTGTACAAATCACATACAAATTCCTAGTAAACTCCAAACGCGCTCACGATGGAATGCGAAAAGAAAAACTCACTCTTAGCACTCAGCATCATCAATTCGACCGCCCCGTTGGTCGAGAGGTTAGCAAACCTAACTAGAAATCGATAAGGCTCGTATTCGATTCCCGATAGGGACAAACATTTGTGCGATGAGTATGTTTGTATTTATGTGTCTGGGTGTTTATTATGTATGTAACAGTATTTATATATGTATTTCTATGTATTAGTATCGTTGACTGACGCTCATAACACAAGCAAGTAATTTGCTTACTATTGTAATTTTTTATTATTATATATTATAAATTTTGTAAAAAAATTGACAATTTGTGTAACTTGTCCAGCGACATTATTATTATTATTATTATTATTTATTTGGTGTAAATCTAGGCTACTAACAACATATCTATTTGAATGATAAACAGTATTAAGTTTTTTAGAAGATAACCTTTTTTTAACCCGTTCAGAAAACCCAGGTAAGTGGCAAAGCTGAACAGACAAATTACGAGAGGCTAGAATATATTTAATAACTATTGCTCTTAGACTTTTATTTGTGGAATACTTGAAGAAGTTCAATATTAACTCCCCTATAAAAATAATTTTGTTTACTACTTTGCCTTCATGTATAGTCATTTAATTCCTAGACGCGACATGGCGGCGACATTTCCCCACTCCATTATAAATATACATTTTACTAGTTGACCCGGAGTCGTTCTGCCTTTTTGACTACTCTTATGTTTTTTCTATATTTTCTCACCTTTTAAACCTTCCCTGGACTTGAACAATTAATTCAAAACCAAAATTAGCAAAAACGGTTCAGGCGTTTTCGAGTTTTAGCGAGACTAACGAACAGAAATCGATTTTTTATAGGTATATAGATTAAAGTACTATTCGCGTGCTAAGGATTATTTAAGCATATTATCAAATTTGCAACGATGAACTCATTTGACTACTTTACACATAAGTATACTAGAGGGCTTCACACTGGAACTAATCGCGCCTCTGTGGTCTAGTGGTCTGGCGTTGGCGTTGACCACATGAGGCCCCGGGTTTAATTCCCGGGTAGGACAATTGAAAAAATGTGTTTTTTCAGTTTTCTGATAAAAACAATGTTGCCCGGGATTGGAAAGTGCCCGATTGGCGATAGGCTTGCCACCTATCACATTGTGGGACCAAGTATCTTCGGCTAATCGTGGGTGCACTTGTTGTACCTCTGCGTAGCCCTTCGGGGACATGGGCGTAAGATACAATTGATACCAAAGGAAAATTTGCGCGCTGTGTTCAAGGCGAAAATTTTTTTATTATATAAGATAGCAAACAAGTAGATGGCTCTCCTAATGGAAAGAGAAGCCATCGCCTATACACACCAAAGATGTAAATGGTGCATTGCTATTCGCGTGGCGGGATGGCAATGCATAAGTCTACGGGCTACCTTACCCTCCAAACCGTACCACGACAATTACTGTTGCGGCTGGAATAAGAATGGCGGTGATACCAAATAGTCTAGTCATGTTAGGTACAGTAGACAATTAGTAGCGATTAAGTCTTTAGAAAGAAAGAAAGAAAAGAATGCAAATAAATATTTTCTTTTTTATTTCTTTCTTTCTTCTTTCTTTCTTTAATGACGAGAAAATTATTTTATAAAAATTTCTGACGCTGCTGATACTAAGCGGATAAGTCATGACAGAATGAATGAAATGTCATGAAAAAAATGAGATAATTTTCAATATTATAGCCGAATTGAAGTAAGTTTCTATTTTAATATTTTCAATGTTCGTTATAAGAAAGTCGTACGCTGTGCCGTGGCCGAACGTAACCTGGCATTTCGTGTATTTCTGTGTTTTATAGCCACTTTATTGCAGACCCAATAAAATTAAGTACCCAATCGATTACGTATCGAACCATCCAAATACGCCGACTTAACCTTGAAGGTTAGATAAAAATACGAGTATCTTGCGTATTCACTCAAATCACGGGTCGGGGAGCCACTGTCCCACGGGTCGGGAACCTGGGATAAATACCCTCGAGGGGGTAAAACAGCTATTTAGAGTGGGAACGGAGTTCGTACCTACCTAGAAATAATGAATAGAAAGTAACATTTCAAAACACCGGTCATGTGCGAATTTTACTCGCATGCCGAGTGTTCCGCACAAACTTGCAGGTAATCTTAGCTACACATTTTCATGATTCTAGGTCAATAGGAAAAACCCTAGAAGCTTGGATTCCCTTGGGCCTCAAACTGGATGTCGGCGATCTGCGGCGCGGCGGCAAGAGCGGTGCGATTTAGCGCTTCCGCCCGGCCACACGAACCGGCCGCGGCAACGGCGGCCGGTTCGTGTGGCCTGAGAATCCGCGTTGCGGAAAATTCTCGCAACGCGGATTCTCAGGCCACGGGGACTTGTGTTCACCGCCGCGACCAGCATAGTTTCAGAGCAAGATGACCTTTTCAACTTTATCTCGATATTGCATGGAGGGGAGTAGTTTTGTACTTCAACACTTACTATTTAGAAGAGAATGTGTAGTACGAGATTCAAATGAGAATCGAGGTATAGTATAGTCGTTGATTTTCATACATACTGTAACCAGACAAATTTTTTGGAATGAGTGTCAAAACTCGAAACTTTTGATTTTATGGTGTTGCCACTTGATAGTCCATTACCGACAGGGTTTCATTACTACAGTAATTACTATGTATAAACAGCAATACAATCGATAGCATCGCTAATATTCATGATTAAAAAAATAAACTCTCAAAAGTATCGATACTATCGATAGTATTGCTATTTAATATCGCATAAATCATAATTACTATCGATAGAGTCGATACTATCAAAACTATTTATAGTCTACTTTATTCTAAAACTGACCAATGCTATCGATTGTACAAACTATCGAAAGTATCGAATATATCGATAGTCAATGCAATATTGTCTAACAATACTATTGATGGAATCGATACTTTATCTCCGATGATTGATATTATCGACACAATAGATAGTTTATTTACTTGCAGCGTTCAATATTATCAATACTATCGACGTTATGCCATTTATAGATTAAAACTATCAAATTTTTGGTGACACTACTTATATTCTTATGAATAAATTAATGAACATTCAACATTGTAGGAAGAAAGAAATTTGTTTATAGTTATGATGTGGTGACTGGACTTACAAATTACTGGCCTAGTAAGTATTTCAAAATTAAAGTTAAAATGTTCATAGTGTATTTCGCGGCAACTACAACTAAACCGTTTTGATTCCTAGACTATCCGCCGTGGCCGCCGCCAAAGCCCGTGGCATGCGTTGTGCTGATTCATCATTTGTTTCAATCGCTCCCCGCGTACTCCGCCGCGCGCGCATTTTGTTCGGCAAAATTCGTCGGTCACCCCGCCGGACGCTGTACCGCGTGGCATATTTAGTATTTTCCCATACATGTTTTGTTTCAGACGCCAGACGCTTCGCCGTTCGCGCCGCGCGAAAAATCGCGTGGCCTGGCCGTTTGACACATGTCCGCGCCGCTGTCATCCAGTTCACTTCAATAAAAATATATGTATTAGATCGCGCCGCTCTCGCTGCCGCGCTGCAGATCGACGAGATCCATTTTGAGACCTTTAGAAACCGCAAAATATGCGACATAACGGACATATCTTTTGATCGCCTGTTTTAGTGTTGTAACTAAAAATTTACAGTTTTCGGTTTTTTCTTTACATGTGCTGTAAGTCATTGCTTCTTGCCAAATTTCATAACTCTAGGTCAACGGCAAATACCGCAAAATATACGACATAAATGGTATATCTTTTAATCGCGTTGACTTGTAACTTGATTATTCAGAGCTGAGAGGGACCGTAGACCCGAGTATTTGATATAAATTTCAGCTTAATACCTCCACGCATTCCTGAGAAAGGTTTTGATTGACGACCAGATGGACAACGAAGTGATCCAATAAGGCTTCCGTTTTTCTTTATGAGGTTACGGTTCCGTACCGTGAAAAAAATATCAATCTTCACACTAACTGTTGTAGTTATCTTTATATATTTATACTAGCTGACCAATCCAGGTGGGGAGGGGAGTCATGCGGGTCATGACCAAAGGGGTAAAGAGGTATGGATTTCTTAGAATTAGATAAGGATTAGTCTATCTTGACTGAACCTCAAAATGTACCCTCCCCCTCGCCCGAAGGCTGGATCCGTCCTTATAGATGACCCGGTAAACGTTTTGCCATACAAATTACTTATGGTCCGAGAGCTGGCGACGAATTTTAGGAAGGCCTTTTTGACAGATTGGAATTGCGAAAATATATTATTTCGTCAAATGCCGATTTCTAGCAACTTGATTTTTATTTTATCTTTTAATTAGGTTTTTTAGAATTCGAAAAAAAATGTGCTAGATATTTTTGTCGGTTTTAAAGAAGGTACTTCAAACACATTTTGCGAAAGTTACCAATAAAAATATTTTATGTTTATTTAACATTTTATTGTACTCAACAAAATATATCTATATATGTATTTAAAAATCAATTGCTGTTCGTTAGTCCCGCTAAAACTCGAGAACGACTGAGCCGATTTGGCTAATTTTGGTTTTGAATTAATTGTTGAAGTCCAGGAAAGGTTTAAAAGGTGAGAAAATATAGAAAAAAAAATAAGAGTAGTTAAAAAGGCAGAACAACGTTTGCGTGTCAGCTAGTAATAAATAAATAAATATCCCCCGTTTGGTCCGGGCTCCTTTGAAGAAAAGACCAACTGCTGTTCTGCCAGGCAGGTCGTAAAAAGCGACCGATTAGCTATATGTGTTACTATCATCGTGACTACCGGTTTGGAGGATAAGGTAGACGGTCAACTTATGCATTTGGCATTGCCATCCCGCAACACGGATAGTAACGCACCTTTCACGCACGCAACGCATCTTTAGTGTTTATAGGCGATAGTTTCTCTCTATCAGGAAGTCCATTTGCTTGTTTGCTATCTAATGGTGAAAAACTTGCAGGCTTTACGTTTGCTATATTTTTATATTATTAGATAGCAAAAAGCTATAAACATGATAGCAAACAAAGATGTTAATGGTACGTTGCTATCATGTGGCGGGATGGCAATACCACACGTGTAAGTTTATCGGCTACCTTATTTTCCAAATCAAAACACGACAATGGCACGCATTAATGCTATTGCGGCAGCAACAGGTAAGGCGGCGGTACCAAATACCCGGACGAGACGTTACGGAAATCTATCGCCTAGTAGTTACGATGATAATGTCACGTATAGCCAACAGGCCGCATTTTATGACCTACCTGGCAAAACAGCAGTTGGCCTATTCTTCAAAGGAGCCCAGACCAACACAGTCAATATTTATTTATTATGTATTTTGTTGTGTACAATTTAAACGTTAAATAAATAAATAAATATAACATAAATTGGTAACTTTCGTAAAATGTGTTTGAAGGTGTCTGGAAGTACTTTAAAACCAACAAAAATGTCTGTCATATTCGTTTTCGAATTCTTAAAAAACCTAATAAAAGATGAAATAAAAATCAAGTTGCCAAAAATACCTTTTTTGGGATTTTTTTTGCAAATATCGTATACTGCGCAGTAGTGAAATAACCGCGAACGCTATACCCGACTCACAGGTCTCGTATCGCAACCGGTACAAAGTGTGACAGAAATTTTTTAACTAATTTTTTCAATGCGACTTACAATTCACGACACACTTGAAAACTTACGCGGCACACCGGTTGAAAACCGGTGATCTAGAGATGAGTCTAGTTCGGATCTTCTATTCAGGTCATATATTGAACTTGATCTGTTAAGATCTCTACGCCTACGTACTGGGACAATATGTAATACAGACCGTAAGTAGCCGCCAGGTCGCGTCTGATAATACACGAAGATAGTGACGTTGAAAAAAATATTTTTATATCGAAGTAGGTATATATTGGAAAACTATTATTTGCAGAGTACTCAGAAGTAGGTACATAAAAGTAAACAAAACTTCGTTAAAATTTTATTGAACATTTCTCGCATCTTGTTAGCCTGATAGATTCAGTCCCGGATTTCATTGTGATATCTGGCAAAAACGTTACCAAGGTTGTTTCGAGGATAAATCTCAGTACTAATTCGTAGTTTGGTGGCGATTAATGAACACTCGCGTGCGTTGGATGGTACTATTCTGATTAACTTCTTGCGGCATTTAAAACTTTAATCGTTAATTATCAGGACGAAATTTGGCAGACAGATATAAACAACTTGCGCATAACGAAGGTGCAAGTTTAACCGCTGATCGTGAAACTTTAAAGAACAGCTAGTATGTCCATTGGCGGATCCAGGGGGAGGGGGTCAGGGGGTCATGAACCCCCTCCTCCTTCCCGAATAGGGGTCTAGGTATGGGTTTATCAGGATTAGATAAGAATTAGAGCCTTTCATGATTAAATCTCAAATATGTAACCCTCCTGAACCGAAGGCTTGAACCGTCCTTGTATATATGACCCCCCCTGAACCGAAGGCTTGAACCGTCCTTGTATATATGACCCCCCCATGAACCGAAGGCTGGGTCCACCCCTCAGTATGTCCGTAAAAATGGCGTCGTCAGATTACAAAGACAAATAAATACGTTTTAGAAAATGTACACATCGAATATAAAATGTCGTAATTATTTATTATGCATTTAACTTTAGCACCGCGGCCATATTGTTTAAATTAGGTACTTGTCATGTAATGGATTTACGGCCGGTTGCCGAAACGCAAATTAATTTTAACAAGCAATTAATCTGTGTTTAACATAATTTTAACAAGCAAAAAATAAACACAGATTAATTGCTTGTTAAAATTAATTCGCGTTTCGGAAACCGGCTGTTAATTATTTAATTTATAAAAAACCTTATAAATCTATTTCAGGCAAAGGTAAAGTCAGGCAAAAGGCAACCTAATAAATCTACTTCAGATTTGTTAGGTTGCCTTTAGGTTCCACACACGGAAAAAGGGCACATTGACACAAGCCACACTGTCGAACGTTGACGATATCGGAGATTATAACTGGCATTGACGCAATTCATGTCATCAACAATTTACCTTCAGCAATTTGTATTGAACGTTTACATTTATAGTTTTAACGTGTGGAAGTGAGAGGTTAAGTTTGAAAGAAAGTGTCGGTGTAAAAATAAGAAAGGGCATGCTCCCTTGGTTCGGACACAAGAAAAAATTTTAGATGAAAGGTTAACAATACAAATATACAATGCGAATGTGGAAGGACCGAGTAGGTACCAAGGAAGACCAAGACTGACGTACCATGACCATATTGATCCAGTACTGTCCGAAGGTGGTGTCGAGTCTTCGCAACCGGTGTGTGTTTATGATGAGAGTAATGAATGTGGAGAAGTGAGACAAGCCTGCAAGGATCGTGATGTATGGCACTCGGTTCTCTCTGCCTACATGTGAGGGATCTGGCACGAAGATATATTTATAGAATGACAATGCTATTTGTACATCCACGAACATACAAATTGACTACGACATGTTCATAAAAATGCACATTTTTAAACATATTAAGTAAACACAACACATTTAGATTCAAAATTAAATGTAAAACAGTTTTTATGCCAAAAATGTATAAGTAACGTTAAAAAATATGAATGTTAACGTTAAGAAAAAGAAATCAACAATGGTTTTTTTTAAATCATGCATGTAATATGTCGTATCGCACATGCTTAATTATTTCAATGCAGTACTGCGCTTAACGGTAAGTTCATAATTAACAAACTTGGCAAACGTCTTGGATAGTAATGCTAAACCCACTTCTCTGGTCGAAGCGATTTAAAATTGTTACCTTCGGTCAAATATTAGCGATAAGGGCTATTCCTGACTGCCTGTGGCGGAATGTTAAGTTAATACCGGCTATCTTATCTTCCAAACCGGTACACAACAGTGACAAGCATTTACGCTATTGCGGCAGGAATAATTAAGGCGGTGGTACCAGACCCGGGTGAGACGTTGCGGATCTATACCACCTAGCAGTCATGATGGCAGTAACTAGTATAATATAGCCAATAGTTTGCCTTTTACGAACTGTCTGGCAGAATGGAAGGCAATTCGTAAAAGGCGAACTATTGGCTATATAATCTTTAAAACGGGTCCGCACCAACATGGAGAAATTGATTTAAGCTTGAGAGGTGTCATTACATTCATATTAGATGTTAGAGAGACATTTATCTCCAACTACGCTAGAAGAAGGTACTTATATGTTTCTTCGGTTCGGGATTTCAAGAAATTTACTTATTTTCTAGGGCGTTTGACTGCCTCAGTGCTGGTTACAAGTTTAGCTCAGATCATAAATGATAGCTGGATCTGAATATTATCTCACATTTCTAAAAACTTCAGTAACCGCTTGGTGTCCGGTAGTAATGTGGGTATATTACTATATTTATATTTAAAAAAGCGCGGTTATGACAAATAACAAGCTATAGTCAAAGTCGACAAATACGACAATGGGAATCGACGCCAAATTTCTTCAGTCGATAAATTGGTAAACCGTGGTGAGCCTAAATATCTACAGACATTTACCTCAGTATAATTACTCCGCAAGACAACGATGTGATGATATCTATTTGATGAAAATGTAATGGTATTATTCATTTATCCATACTAGGCCATTAGAAGAACAAACGCACCGACAACTTATTTATAACAAAAGACGGCGTTTATCTTTCCTTGAGATTAGAAGAAACGCTTGCTTCTGTGTGCACAAAAACATTCGCCTAGACAAAAAAAGCGTTCGTCATGAAACGACGAGGTTGATGTCCGAAACAGATTACTTCCTTACTCCTACACGTCTCAATTTACGCGATGTAGATTACGTGTCGGCCTCAATTTTATAAAATTTGCCCTTTGAATAGTTTTACGGAATCTTACAATTGTTATAAACACGTTTGTAATAATGGATGTTCCTTACTTTTCCAAATAAAACGAACTTTAATGAATCTTCATCCACTTCAGGTTTAATACCACATAATCTACCTACAACAGCAATACCGTCGACGTTACAGATGTGTTCCGATCTAAAGGGTAAGGTAGTCGGTCAAGTTATGTATGTGACATTACATCTCGCCAAAAAGCTGGCAACAAAGTATTAACACTTTCCGTGTCTATATACGATGGTTATCACTTTTCATCTGCTTATTTGCTATCCTATTGAGAGCGCATTCGATTCGCAACGAAAACTTCATGTTTTCAAGTTGTTTCCAGATCAATATCGTAATAATTTAAGGAGAATATTTCAAGGATATTTCGTCATTTTGGCTCTGTGTTGCACTTTAGAACTTTATATCCTGTTGGAAAAATGCATAAAATAAAATATTTTGGCACATTACAATAGTTGTATTCGTTTGAAAGATAACTCTGACGCCTATTTTCGTAAAACGCTAAGAAGGGATTGTCTTTGTTTTAAAAAATCGTCATTAAAAATTATATTCCTACTTTGTAGTGCACTTAATCAAGGCTTAATCTTGCAAAAACTGTAATATCCTTTGAATAATCTGCTCACATTTTACGATATTGCTCTGGAAAAAATTAAAAACATGAAGTTTTTGTTGCAAATCGAATACACGCCTTTAATAACAAAAAACTTTAGTTATAATTTAGATTATAGGATAAACAATATGATTTATTCGTAAGAATATTTTCAAAATTTTTGGCATTGAGAATGTCTGCTAGTCAGAAAATAAAATTTAATTTCGCAGTCTTAAAGAAATACTAGGGCTAGTCTAGAACATCTATGTTGAACTAAAAATAAAATCAAAACAAAAAAAAGCAGAAATAAATTGAACACAGTGAACACACATGCAAACACTGCTTTAAAAAATTGATTAAGACCTAATTCAGACTTGATTAGTTTGTGTTTGTGGTATGATTAGTGTTAGATATAATTTGCTGTAGATTATGTCAAACGAAGCAAAGCTATCTGGTATTCTACCTTCATTTGGTGGCTTAGTTTGACCACTGTTACTTTCTGTATGTGCTAGTAGCGTTGTCTTGGACTTCTCTAATAACCTTCTCGCCTTATAAGGTGAATCCGTGGGCTTTTTATCACTCCGTTCAGGCTCACTCTCAACACCCAACTTACTGAGTGCGACTAGGTTGGCTACATTGGGGACAACGTATTTGAATTAAATCTTTTTATATATTTAAAATGTGGCTATTGAGAGAATGGATTACTTTTTAGACTCGGGGTTAAGAACAAACTAAGCAATGTGACAATGAAATGCCTTCGTTTTTGTCATCATAATCAGTCATTTAAACACATATAAACTGCAACATCTAACTTCAATCACCCTATTCCTCCCAAATATATATCTAATTTTCGACAATTTTATATGAGTCTCACTCACTATCATATTTACTTTAAATAAATATATTAAAAACATACTATATGACCATATTATTCAATTATTTTCCATAATAGATTTAATATGCAATTATCCTCAAATTCTGATGTTCTTAAAATCAATCCCATTATCAATAAACTAATCTCAAGAGCAGGTTTAACTCATCTAAGATTTTTTAGTCATCAAAAAATTATTTCAAAGTGAGGTAATGATTACCAATCATTTCCTTCTATTTTTAACCCCTTAGGACTAAACATGGTTATGACATACTTAAGAAGTCAAAATAATTACGGTAAGATAGTCACTAGTCCAGGCACGCCAAAATTTTTCTGTTTATAAAAAATGTAATAAATAACCTTAGACTAAAATACATTATCTCAACAGCCACACTGAAAATGTTGAATGTGTATTTGAGAATTTACAAATAATAACAAGCTTCTCATGCGTAATCAGCCAAGTTTAAGAACTTAAAAAGGCTTTTAAAATAAAACATTTTTGATTTAAGCTTCATAAAATTTTAACAAAAAATTACATACCAAGAAAATGAAGACGGTCCTTAGCCATGCCCAAATTGGTTTTCATTTTGTCGTGTAGCCTTTGAGCTCTCTGCCATGCATCTCCTCGTCCGCCCCAACAATCTACCGCTATACCCCGCTCTAGTTCATAAATACCTTTCTTGTAAAGGTCTATTGCTAATTCTTTTTGACCTGTTGATAAAAATGATTAATTAGTAACACGGTCATTCTTTTTATCATAATTCAATAATCATAATAAGTTAAAGGTAGTAAAATTGCAACAACCAGTTTCCCATTTCCTGTATCTTCCGGAACCCTGCATCAGATGTTTACCTTCCTCCCAAACAAAAAATCAGGTAATATTCAAAATCGGATCATAAATAACTGAGTTCTGAGGTAACAAAAAAGAAATCGATTACCTCCTCATTTTGGGAAGTGGGTTGACAAAACAAGCAGATGGTTCCAATGGTAAGTGACAACCATCGCTTACAGACACCAAAGATGTTAATGGTGCGTGTAGTGTGATAGTAGAGACACATTCACAACTTTACCAACTATATTCCCTTTCAAACTGTGGCAGCAACGACAAGCACTGACCTTTCCCAAGTATAGTTAAGGCAGTGGCACCAAACTTGGGTGAGACCTTGTGATGTGTACCACTTTGTAATCACAATAGTAAACACATTTGGTCAATTGTTCGCCTTTTACGAAATGCCTGTAAAAGAGCAGATGATATAAACCGATTTTAGTGACACTTGGACTCTTCCCTAAGTTGGAATACACCTTAATTGAAAACCTGAACCTGCAAAACAGTTATTTTGAGAGTTGTGGCTTTTAATGTTCAAGAAAGTCATGGACAAATATGCTTAAATGCCTAAATAGATCACATACTCAAATTACACAAATAATTCCAACAAATATTACATATATACATGTTAAACTGATAACCTCCATTTTTTTGTCTGTTGAAAATAAAAGCAATTTAGGATATTATGATATAATTTTATTCCTGAAAACACGTAATTTGTTACCTTTAATTTCTTTAAGATCTAACTTTTTTTTTATTATTAGAAAAATGGGGATGGTGGAATTAAATACTACAATTCCGCAGCACACTCTCCAAAATGTATCCAATAAAAGAGCGATAAACTAGACACTCTGCAGCTGCCTCAAGCATATCCAGTTGGTATTTGGCAGATCCATCCCAAAGGTGAGAGCAGTATTCCATGCACGAACAGAAATGTGCTTGATAGAGGTTGAGCCACTGTCCCGGGCTGAAATACTGTCTTGCCTTTGCCAGAATACCAAGTTTTTTGAGGCAAATTATCAACTGTATGAAATGTATGAAAGACTTTATAATTATTTACTGGAATTTAAATTACTAAAAAATAATCAATATGGATTTAGGAAAGGTAGATCTACAACCTTAGCATGTTTTGAGTTAGTAAAAAGTATTACGGAATGCCTGAATACAAAAATGTATCCACTTTGTGTATTTTTAGATATGAGTAAGGCATTTGATTTTGTTTCACATAGAATTCTGTTGACAAAGCTTGAAAAGTATGGCATCAGAGGAAAATCATTAGAGTGGATACAAAGTTATTTAGATAAAAGGAAACAATGTGTTGAAATTTCAAAAGTATGTGGCAATCATCAAAAAATATTTACTTCAAGTTATTGCTGTAGTGACTGTGGAATACCACAGGGAAGTGTTTTAGGGCCCTTGCTTTTTCTAATTTATATTAATGATCTCCCAGAAACTATCGAACATGAATCATTTTTATTTGCAGATGACACAACCCTCCTTATTAAATGTAAAAACAAAAATCTTTTAGTAAAGGAAACATCTGAAAACTTACTTAAAGTTTCAGAATGGTTTAAAAGCAACAATCTTAAAATTAACCTGAGTAAAACAAAAATAGTTGAATTTCAAACATATTACAGTAATAATATCAAAAGTTCAAACATATTTTTTAACAATACCAATATAGAAAATACAGATAATGCTAAATTTCTAGGAATATTAATTGACAAACATTGTAACTGGAAAGCACACATTGATTCCCTTTGCAATAAAATTGATAGATTTGTGTATGTTTTAAGAAGAATAAGAGAAATAGCAAACTTAAACGCTACCTTGTTAGCATATCATGGATATGTCTCATCTGTATTGCAATACGGAATCCCTATTTGGGGAAACTCAGTAGATTTAATAAAAATATTTAGAATACAAAAGAAATGTATACGTGCAATATGTAATGTGAATCAACTTTATTCTTGTAAACCACTTTTTAAAAAACTTAAAATACTACCATTACCTTGTCTTTATATCCTGGCGGTATGCGTATTTGTAAAAAAACATCAACACTTGTTTAAAACAAATGCTGAAGTATTAGGTAATACATATTTTAGGAATAGTGAAAAACTACATGTGCCCAGCCAAAGACTCCACATTTTTAAAAGAAATGCCTATTGTATGGCAATTAATATATACAATCATATTCCTGATAGTCTTAAATCCTTACCTCTTAATAAATTCCGCAAACAACTATTTGATTTACTACTAGACAAATCTTATTATAATGTAAATGAATTTCTTGCTGATAAAATTAAATATTAATCTAATAATAAATGTTTTATTGTGTATAATTATAAAAAAACGTTGTAATTAATAAATTTAAACTAACATAAATTAGAAATTACTCTTTTTAAATTACAAGTATGTAGTTTATAAAATTGCATATTAAAAAATTTAGTTTATAAGGTAGAACATGTTGATAAATATACATTAAATTGTACAACTTAACTAAATTGATACAAATTATCTAATATCTTTCTTCTGTGTTTAAACTTTGTAAAATGTCAATATTTTAATTAAACAAAAATTAATTTTGTAATTCATAGAAATAAGTTGTGATGTCAATTAATGTGTGTAATTGTATCATGTAACTATAATTTAAAAAAAAAACAAAAAAAAAACAAGCCCGCTGAGTTTCTTCCGCCGGATCTTCTCAGTGTGTGGCCGCGTTCCGATCCGGTAGTAATTGTAAAAATCGACTCACAACATTTTTAGTTTAATGATAAATAATTATAATTTTAAAATATTTGCACACCATATCATGGTAGAATATGTTGGTAACTTAATCAAATTTTAATAACTTGTAACTCCCATATTCTGGCAAATAAATGATTTCTTTCTTTCTTTAAAAAAAAAAAACTAAATAATTGATTACGGCTAAAACTCACGTACGCTGTTGACGCTGTTGCGGCGACAGCGTCGCAATCGCCCTGATGAAGGACCTCATATAGGTCCGAAACTAGTCGGAACCTATACCGATTTATACGTGAGTTTTAGCCGTAATCAATTATTTAGTAAATAATGTCTCACGAAAGTTTAAATAATTTTATTGCAAATTATCAAAATAAAAAAACGGCAAAGTGCGAGTCGGATTTGCGCACGAAGGGCTACCTACCATCATCGCAAAAAAAATACGAAAAAAAAAACGTTTGTTGTATGGGTATGTTTAATATTTTCGTTTTTTTTATTTTTAGTATTTGTTGTTATATCAGCAACGAAAATACATAATTTGTCACAATTTCAGCTTTTCTAGCTATCATAGTTTATGAGATACAGCCTGGCGACAGACAGACGGACAAACAGCAGAAGCTTAGTAATAGGGTTCCGTTTTAACTTTTAGGTACAGAACCCTAAAAATATTAAAGCAAGATTTGGAAAAAAATCATAATTAACTCATACATCATGTTAACCAATGACAAAGAATATCTGACTGGGAATTTAAACTATGTAGCCTCTGTGGTCTAGTGGTCCACCGTTGGCGTTGACCAAATGAGGTCCCGGGTTCGATTCCCGGGTCGGGTAAATAAAAAAAATGTTTTTTCAGTTTTCTGAGAAACACAAAGTTGCCTGGGATTGGAAATGTGGTTGGCGATAGGCTTGCCACCTATCACATTGTGGGACCACGTATCTTTAGCTAATCGTGAGTGCACTTGTTGTACCTCTGCCTACTCCTTCGGGGATATGGGCGTGAAGATGTAGCCTAAGTGATTTCTACACCAAGAATAATATTAGGTAGGGAGGTTTGGGGCACAGGGGCAAGAATGCTACTCCAAATGTATAAGTTTTCTAACTATCTTACTGTCCCAACAAGAACAAACTAATGAGAAACAATGACACTGATGCAGCAGGAATAAGCAAAGTGGGAGTGAACCCGGACAACATGTTGCAGAACTCTACCACCTAGATAGTATTCACAATATTAGTGACATTTATAAGCCTTTTCTCACCTTTTTACAAGATGCCTAGCAACAAGGCAGTTAGTCTATTAGTTATTCTTTGAAAGGACCAAGGATCATCATGGTGAAAGATGAATAGTGGTAAACTATAATGTCTACTGACTGATTTGCTATGTCTAGTTGAGAGGTGTTTATGTGTTATGATGTGTTATGAAATCACTACTAGATATAGACATGTCTAAAAAAATTCAAATAAGCTTTATTTTTGTAACTTAATCAAAACAATGTACAGCAGCACTAATATACTTATATATTATCTTTTTAAAGTTCTGAAATTTTAATTATATTTTACTACCATTTTTATATTTTTAAGAATAAATATTATAACAACCGATAAAAAATATTGTTATTGTTATAAAATAATTAAACTGCATGTACTATGAAAAATATTCTTATCGTTTGTTATAAAATTATTAAACTGCATGTTATATTCTACAAGACTGCAACTTCAAAACATAAACAAAGATTTTAAAATGGCATATGTTGAAATAATGAAATAAATCATTTAAAGGTTGTAGGAGATATAAATATACAACATATTTTAATTGATCATACCTTCGTTTTCTTCGTCGATTTTCAATGCTTTTGAAATATATTCAAACGCTTTTCGATGGTGATGTTTCTGTTTGGCTAACAAAGGGTCTCCAGGACCTACATTATTTACGTTCGTCATTTCTTCACTGTGAGCTATTTCAGTGGAAACAATGCCGTCTTTAACTACCACCTCTAAATTACATTCGCCGTTCTTACGAGGCCTATGGATAAAATGATGCGACGCCGAGTACAAATACTTAAAAACTATAAACAACTGGTATAAAATAGATCTTAATAAATTAAACAAAATGATGATAGGGAACGAAACTACATAAAGATTCCTTTTATGGACTGAAGGTTGCGAATCATTTCGCAACGCTGAACTCTTCGTTAGGTCTGCATCTGTCTTTTTGCATTTACGGTTTGGCGACCTAGCAGTTTTACGCGGTATACGGCCACCATTGAAATCATCACCCGAAACCATTAAGAACAATGGGTTCCCCACTTATTCAACACAATACAGCCATACACTTTTAAAACAAAGACACGCGCGTTTTGATCTACTAATTAATTCTAATTCTAAACACAGCAACAACACACCGCGGCGGACAGACAGACATTGACAAATTTTGACATTTTCATTGGTGTTGCTAACTGCTAAATGAAAAAAAATTAAAAAAATAACAAATGTTACGGAACTCGAAGGGGTACGAAAGCTCTAACCCCTCGTTTACACCAAAAAACATGTTTTATACACAACTTGTAGAATACTTGTCAAAACATAATTATTTGTTTTATACATGTATTGCAACTGTCTCAAACATATTTTCGTTCACACTGTGTAGCCAACAAATCTTTATACAAGTATAAAACACACTCGCGTTTACACTTGTGTCTAAGACATGTTTTTGATTTGTCGGATACACTGACAGCGTTCTCATCTACGAAAACCTGTCGTGTTTTATACAAGTATTGTTAATTTTATTGAAATTTCTGTATACAACTAGTTGCAAACATGTTTTATACTTTATCCATGCTTGATGGATAATGTTTTATACTTTTACCAGACATACTGCTCCTTTCATCCTTTTGTATCTAATTGCATTTTTTCCTAGATTTGTATCATTTCGTATTTTGAATTTCATTTTTTGAATGCGAAGAAAACTAAAGTTCTAATATTTGAAAAAGAAGCAACCAGAACGGATGTAAGAGTTTTGGTCGATGATGTAGTGCTGGAACAGAACAAGTGGAAATGACTGTGTATATCTTGTATGTGCTTTTAGCAGGGATGGAAGGTACATCGGTGATGTTGAAAGAAGAGTGTGTGCAGGGAACAGAGCGAATCGAGCGTTAGGGAGATTACTTAAAAGCACAGTTTTAAGTCAGGGTGCCCATCTAGCCCTGCATAATTATATGCTTATCCCAACGCTATTATTGTGTGCGAGTTGGGTATGTCAGAAAAGGCATGAAAGTCGAATCAACGCGGTTGAAGTAAGATCGCTACGAAAAATACGTGGCGTGACCCTCGCGGACCGGGCTCGTAAAGTGAAAATGAGATAGAGGTTAGGCTTGAAAGAAAGTCTCGATGTAAAGTTGAAAAAGGGCATTCTCCGTTGATTCGGATATGTAGAAATAATGGTAGACGGAAGGTTAACAAAGCAGATATTATACAATGCGAATGTGGAAGGATGTAGGTACTGGGTAGGGCCAAGACTGACATTTTATGATCAAATTGTTCTAGTACTGTCCGAAGGTGTCAAGAGTCTTCGCAACCGGCGTGTGTATATGAAGAGAGTAATGAATGTGGAGGAAGCGAGACTAGCCTGCAAGGATCATGATGAATGGCACTCGGTTCTCTCTGCCTATAACGTAAGGCATCTGGCATAAAGATATGCATGTACTTGTATTGTATAATACAGTGTACACTGCACCCATGAAAAAAGAATCCTCAGTATCTTCACTTTCCATTGTGATTGTTGTGTTAAACAGCAGTTAATTGGGCACCCAGAAGATAACTTAATAAAACTACAGAATGGCTGATTGATATATTCCTATTGTAAAAGAACTAAAACAAATATATTATATGAGATGATGAACAAGAGGCAGGCAACTAGAAGTTCACAAATAATTTATCCAACAAATTTTGTATTACCTACCTACAACAAGTTTCATACAAATTTTGTCTACATGTTTTATACAAGTTTTGTATAAAACAAGTTTAATACAAGTTTTGTCTACATGTTTTATGCAAGTTTTGTATACGACAAGTGTCATACAACTTTTGTGCACAACAAGTTTCATACAAGTTTTGTATACAACAAGTTTTATACAAGTTTTGTAAATGTATTCCAATGTGAACAAGAAACGAAAACATTGCATAAAACTTGTCAAATACATGTATTATACCTTGGTGTAAACGGGGGGAATGTGAACAAGAAACGAAAACATTGCATAAAACTTGTCAAATACATGTATTATACCTTGGTGTAAACGGGGGGTAAAGGGTACAGGTTTAGTAGGTACCACAGAAAAGTGTTTAGTACCGCTTTTATAATTAAATAACAATAACAATATAAACTAGCAAAAAGCAGAGCTTTGTAGGGGCTCGCAAAGTTATACTATCTAGTAATATTGTTAGAAAAGTATTTTATGAGAATTATATCTTTTAATGTATAGACTTTATTTATAATAATAAAGTCTATAATCTTTTAATGTATAGAAAAATAAATAATAAAGTATTTCATCTAACATCTAACAATGCGAGATTGTATATCTGTTTTGTTAATCTTTCACCTACCATTCTTTGTACATGTCCGAACCAACGGAGCATGCCCTTCTCATCTTTACACTCCTGCGTACACTCTCACTTTAATACAATAAAGTAAACTCTCACTTTCATACAATATCGTTGGGATAGGCATAGGCAGGCATAGGAATGATTATGCAGGGCAAGAGAGGCACCCTGACTTAAAACTAACGCTCTATTCACTCTGTTCCCCGTCAGCCAGCCAGCCCCCCCCCTCTCTCCCTCTCTCCCCTCCCTCTCTCCCTCTCCCCCTCCCCCTCTCCCTCTACCCCTCCCCATCTCTCCTCCCCCTCCCCCTCTCCCCTTCCCCTTCTCCCTATCCCCCTCTCCCTCTCCCCTCTCCCTCTCTCCCCCTCCCCCTCTCCCTCTCTCCCCCTCCCCCTCTTCCTCACCCTATCCCTCTCCCTCTCCCTCTGCCTCTCTCCCTCTCCCTCTCCCTCTATCCCTCTCCCTCTTTCCCCCTCACTCTCTCCCCTCTCTCTCCCTCTCTCTCTCCCCCCTCTCTCTTCCTCTCTCCCTCTCTCCCTCTCTCCCCGCCCTCTCTCCCTCTCTCTCCCTCTCTCCCCCACTCCCCCTCCCTCTCTCCCTCTCCCCCACCCCCTCCCCACTCCCCCCCCCCCACTCCCCCCCCCCCACTCCCCCCCCCCCCCTTCCCCCCTCACCCCCTCCCCCTCTCCCCCTCACCCTCTTTTCTTGACTCCCCCTCCCCCTCACCATGCTCCTCACCCCCTCTCCCCCCTCCAACTCCCCCTCACCCTATCCCTCTCCCTCCTCCCCTCTCTCTACCTCTCTCCCTCTCCCTCCATCTCCCTCTCTCGCTCCCTCTATCCCTCCCTCTCCCTCTCTCCCTCCCTCTCCCTCTCACTCTCCCTCCCTCCCTCACTCCCTCCCCCTCTCCCTCTCTTTCTTCCTCCCCTCCCTCCCCGCCCCCTCCCTCTACCTCTCCCTCTCTATTTTTATGGTAGATAACATATCTAGACATGAATGTAAACTACTACGTCGAAGCACAAACCTAAAAGTCCGATAATTTTTGAGTAAAATGTACCACAAAAGTGCATCTTTTCTAATTGGGGATCATGTGATATTTGAGTATATACCTCCAGAGAGAGTATGTATTTCTCCCGTGTCAACCTGCTTCTTTTATCTGGCATATCAAACCTTTAAATGCATTTTTAGATAGAACTAACGTCAAATCGCAACAATTTACCCAAAACGTGAGTGGGTCTGATTTCCTTTGTACTAGTATTTGGTCTAGAAACTATTTGAACTCATTTTAAATATAGATAGAATTTAGAATCTTAATTCTATTTGTATTGTAAACACTGTGTAAACAATTTTTAATGTTTACAGAAGATAGATAATTCATTGGCTTCTTTAATGGAGTCCTATCGTAAGGTAATCGAAAATACTTTAAAATGCTTAGACTTTTTAGTTTCCGTCGTTAGTTAGAATTAAAAAATCATTCGAATTAAACACTTTCCAGTTTAATAGTTTTGTTGTGAAGGAGACGCAAAAAACGCACGATCTAGCTGCACTGCTCACACCAAATTAGAAAGGTTTTAAGGTTTTTCCAAATTAGAAAGTTGCGCACGATAGATTGCGCACCAAAAGCGTAACGAGGTTATTCGTTCAGTAGATTTTACTCCTCACTTTTTTCTCATACCGGGCGCCTTATATCAAAAAACCGATTTTTAAGGAGTAAACTCCAAAAAAATATAAAACTATTTTTTAAACATAATATATTATCCCGCCATGAATGCTGGGTAATTTTTTCAGAAGGCCTATTACGGATTTACATTTTTTAAACAATTCTTAATAAAATACTACAGACCAAAGCTAAAAAATTGGAACATGAATTAGTTTATGTTAATTTGTGTGCACGGGCTGATAAATGTGTGTGTGTGTGTGTGTGTGTGTGTGTGTGTGTGTGTGTGTATGTGTGTGTGTGTGGGTGTGTATGTGTGTGTGTTTGCATCAATATGTGCATGTATGCAAGTATATGTGTATGTTTAATTATAGAGTATATTACACATACCTAGCTATGTTCTATTAAGGATTATTTTTACTATTTCCTTTCTGAAGATCCTCTTAGATAGATAAAATATATCAACAGTAGAAAATTTTGAATTATAATTAGATAATATTCTGTAAATGACAGAGTTCTGGAAGTAATTTGTCTTACTTTGAGATAAATAAAATGTCGAAGAATTTCTAGTTTTTTTACAGGTACTCTTAAATTTAAGATTAAGGTAACAAGTTTATTAGAATCGATAGTGCCATTACAGGGGTTATATAAAAATAAAGTGTCAAGCTTGAGTCGTCTCTGTTCCAGCGTCATTACTTGATGACGACGACGTATAAAAGACGCCTCATAGTTGGTAGGAAACATGTTGGAACGATAGTTCAGATGTTTAAGGAATTTAGATTGTGTGGATTCGATATTGTATGTTTATGTGTAACATATTGCGGATTTCACACGAGGGAAGAGTAATCCAAAATACGACTACGAAGTACGCAAAATATAAGATTTTTAAGCAAACGATATCAGTAAATGGTTTACAAACCCGTAATATAAATCCTAAGCACTTATAAGCTTTACTAGTTATATCATTTATATGTTCTGTGAAAGTCAGTTTGTCTGTTGTCATCTAACAATACACCAAGGTCTTTTACGACATGGACTTGCTGGATGTCTAAGTTGTTAATTTTATAGGTATTTAGAATTGATGCGGTGTTTTTTTACGAGTATATGCAATATACTGACATTTAGTGAAATTGATGTAAATCCGATTATTACTTGTAGCGGCTCAAACAATCACAAACGCTACAAGAAAAAAATAATTTAAAAAATTGACAAAAATCAATAGCAAATGAAAAAACTGAAATTCAATATAAAATCCTGAATCGCGATATTACAATTATTTATCTTGTAACACTATATACAAGTTTCAACGTTTCTTTCACGGACTTCGGTCCCCAGGCAGTACACCTTGCCTGGCTGGGAAGATCTTCCTTTTCTCCTTACTTGTCCTTGTGTGACGTCATCGACTTCCACAGTTGACGTCACCTGACCAGCAGCTGGCCTGCTGGTTCCATCACTTTGACCCTTCAGCGGTACGGACCAGAGACGCCACAGTGGTTACACCGACGTGATCATCACCACTAACAGCTATCAACATGCCACAGTGGTGACCCTCGGCAAAACAACACGCATCAGCCTTCTGACCATCAGCGACTCCTGATACCCCCCTTTGCTTTCAAACAGCATCAGCCAGCTTCCCAAGCTACGCCTCAACTACGCTTTCCGGAATCCACTTCGAACAGTCTACGTTTACTGGATCTCCATGCAGCAACTCTGTCCCGCTCCTTCTGACTCATTGCGAACCACAGCGGAGGCGCACTCGTCCCGACTCACCGAGGACCGCGCATATTCGGTTCGTCTCGATGTACCGCTACCTCCGCTACATACTATAATAAATAGCCAAGCGGTTTAAGTCATCCTGAAGCCTCAAAACATCATAGTTGCTTTTAACGGACATGTATATTTTAGTATCGTCTGTATACATTAACAAATGTTTCATGTTGTCAATCGTTCCTTACCTCTTGCAAACCTCACCACCCCCCGCCCCCCGTTAATACTTCATCGTTTACTTAGATTTACACATTTTACAATAAACAATGTCTTAAAATAGAAATTAAATTTAACTTTATTAGTTTACAATAATTTTGTTAAAACTTAAAAGTACAATAATGTTGCAGCTCTGGCTCAATAATAATATTTCGCGGATCTGGTAACACCGCTTCGCTGTCATTTAACATTTTGCTTTATTTTATTATTCGTGGTGAATGTCAAAATCAAATGTGATAGTGTAAACCTGTGGTGTAAACATAGAGAATGGGAATTTTATATTTAATGGTGTAAACCACTGTAAGCTGTCATATTATTTTGTAGTGAGTTCATATTTATTAAGAAAAAATATAATTGCATTCAAGAATTATTAATGGTTACACCACGTTTAACATAAGTTGTACTTGTAAATTGAAAGTGGTTTATTTTCCCTGCATATTTTATGTAATTGATAAATGAAATTTTGACAATATTACTTTGGTATTGAGGTTAGGAGTTAATTTTTAATTGTGTTACAAATTAAATGTTTTATTAAAGAATCCGTTAATCTTTTATTCTCATTTTATTTCTATTGTCGAAAAAGTTTAACGATGACGGAAGAAAAACTTAATGAGTTAACAATAAACGAAGAAGATGATGTAGTTGACCCATGGAATGTTGCTGGTAAATCACAAACTGGGATTGATTATGACAAATTAATAAGTAAGTACTGTAGTTAGCAGCGAGTATCAGTTCTATCTGGTCTGGAAAATTTTATAATTAATGCTAAGTATTTTTAAAACAAAAGTAAGTAATTGTTCATTTAAAAATTGTGTTCTCCACTTGGTATGAAAACATGTTAGGATAGAAAAGTCTATATATATATATGCTCTCTGGCTTTTAAAATAAATTATATGTGTAACATTTAGTTATTGGGTTTGTAACAGATAACCCTTATTTTTGCTTTGCCTTAGTTAAAAATGCAATACAGAAATTTGTTACATCATATTTTATAGGATAGGGAAAATGCAATCAATTCATTAATTAGTATTATGAGTTGTATGATCAGCTAGCTATTTAGATTATTGCTATTTCTTTCTTACTATTTAAATAATAATTGATTAGTATACATATTTCTTTTTCATCTCCATATGTTTACTAGTTGCCACCAAGACATTCGGGCTATGTATTTTTTGTCAAAAGTTTATTATAGCCTTTTTATAGCTGAATTTAAAGAACTGACGGTTCTTCTGATGTAATATCATAAACATTGCATATAAGAAAGAAGATGAGAGAAGATAAAATTGTTTTCAATAAGGCATAATTTGCCCTTGCTTGCCTCAATCTATCCAGTGGGTTGAACATGTTCATAGATCAGTAAATTACCCTTCCCTTTTACAATTAGTAACAAAATCCCAGTCCAGTTAACAAACTAGTCATCTGCTAGTGTAATACAATTATATGTTAGTTTTTTTAATGATTTTATTTATGTTGATAGGTACATTTTAATATATTAGTTTAATTAAAGTGAAAAATACCCAATTGTATGTACTAAACTGTAAATATATTTATTTCAATATATTTTCAACCAACTTCCCGAAAAATAGGAGGTTCTCAATATTGATGTTTATATGTTTCTTTATTTATGTCATATAAAGAAAGATTTGCAAAATTATTTTTTATCCAACTTCCTAAAACGAGGGTTATCAATTCGGCTGTATGTTTTTTATGTTTGTTACCTCAGGCTCGGTCATTTTTGAACTGATTTTGAAAATTCTTTTTTTGTTTGAAAGAGTATACTCTCCGTATGGTCCCATTTTAATTTGGTGAAGATCTGATGTATGGCTTTAGAGATACAGCAAATGGGAAGTTGGTTGTTGTAGTTTACTGCATTAAAAATATTGCTTGAGAAAGTGTATTTTCAATTCGTCCCATATTAATTTGGTAAATATCTTATTCAGGTTTCCAGAGACATAGAAGGTTAGATGTCAGTTTTGGCAGTTTTACTGCGTTTATTATTGATGATGTCATTTACTTACCTATATAAATCTTTCTGGGTGAGAAGGCTACTAACCATATGTACAGATCGCAAAAAGATGGTTTATTTATTCATTTAAAATCTTTATTGCACAAAATATCCAACAGGCGAACTTAATGTCTAAAGACATTTTCTACCATTCTCCTTGTATATGATATACTAACTGTTGCCTGCGACTTCGTCCGCGCGGACTTCGTTTACTCCACACAGCACCTGCCCCGTGAGTGACAGTGTGATAATATGTAATCTATATGTTGAGCCGACCTGTTCGTAATATTCATGCAAAATTTGAAGTAAATCCATGCAGTACTTTTTGAGTTTACCTCGGACATACATACAGACAAACAGATAAACAGACAAATAGACAAAAAATCTAAAAACTATATTTTTGCCTTTGATATTGATTGTAGATCACACCCCAAGTATTCTTTTTTAAAAATATTCAATGTACAGTTTTGACTTTCCTATGATTTTATTATATGTATAGATTTATTGCATTTACAGAAAGATTTGGCAGTCAAAAAATTGACGAAGCATTAATAGAAAAGTTTGAAAAAGTAACTGGGAAAAAAGGTAAGCTTCTATGAAATAAATTTCTGGTACACAAATAACATAACTAAATATAACTAAGCCAGTCCTCTTGCAGAGTTAGTAGAATGTATTTTTTGTCAATAGACAATCTGGTTCACAACAGACACAATTCTCTCAATTGTCACTTGGTCCAATTGATGGTGATCCTTATTTACCACCGTGCTTAAAGGCTATCATCACATGTTTTTTGTAAAAACTGAGATTCGAGTTAGATTTCAATGAATTTATTTGAGGATAAATCTGAAATAACCTCAATAACATTTGCACTCAATCTCTGGATTATATATAACCAGGATTTCATGATCTGAGTTAATTATGCCAAACACTTGATCTAATTATTATTTTAGAAAAGAAGATATTGCAATATTGCTGCTGTCTTAAACCTGAATTTAGTACTCTTAATATTTGTAAGAGTTTAAAAGTGATTTTTGTTTTTTAAGCTACCTTATTAGTCTGGTTGATGGGCTTTTTACATATAGTTGAGGCCCTGAGCTCAAATATGAATAGGGAAAAATAAGTACATGGTAACTTCTATTTAGAAAATTTTTTTGCACCAAATTCTAAAAGTTGTGTATTCTCTTAACTCAAAGAGTCTTCTTGTATGTCATAAGATAGCAAACAAGTAAGTGTTAACAGATAATGAAATAAAGACAGTAATGAAAAGAGATAGTGGAGAAAGGTTAAACACCAAAGATGTTGCTGGTACAGAAATGTAAAATGACATAGCCAAATGGGTAAGTTTAGGGGTTACTTTACCTTTCAAATCAAAATATTGCTGCTAATGCTGCTATGGCAGGTAAATTTGAAGCAGTGCTACCAAGTCTAGGAAATGTGTTTCAGAACTTTTCCACTACATTAAACAAAATATTGTTATTGCTGTTTATTACAAGTAACAAGCAATAGTCATTAAGGTTGACTAATGTGGTGATGAGAATGAATATATTTTTTATGAAAGCAAAAACACTTACTGGAATGTGTTGTGATGAACAATTTATCCTACCTGCAAGCGAACTTGTATAAAACATTTATTAACCTGTTCTAAAAAACATATTCCTAATTTTCAGCTCACCATTTTCTCAGACGTGGTATATTCTTTTCTCACAGAGATATGCATAGCATACTGACTCTAGTTGAAACTGGCAAAAAATTCTACCTGTACACGGGCCGGGGGCCATCTTCTGAAAGTATGCATATCGGGCACATGATACCATTTTTGTTTACCAAGTGAGTTTATTTTTTTTGCCAAATGTTATTAATATGTATAATATGTATAATAGCATAAGACTGCAATTGATAAATATTAAATATCCAAATGTGTAAAAAGTGTATAATTTAATCAATAATAATATATGATAAAAATAATAAAGAAACAATAATATTCACCTTTGTAGACATTTAAGTGTGTTTCTGGCGTTTTTCGCATTTGTTTTCATTATCAGCAGTCAGATGGGTCTGTTTTTGAAGTATTTTTAAGTTCAGTAAACAAAACAATGTGTAACAACCACAATGGGCTATTGGCTAAAAATTGAATGTGCAATTCTAAAATTGCCTTTAGAATTGCATTGTATGGTGAGGTTGGAATTGCAAGTTTTGTTGATATATCCGATAATGAATAATAGGGGCTGAGATATAACTCCACTGTTCCTTGGAACTCTCTCCATGATATATTGATATATGCAGTAGAAGATTCAGAGAGAACTAGTATTTGTTTGTAATTCAAATCATGCTAATTAGAAAGAAGCTGATTAGACAATGTGAATCGTCTATGTAGCTTCTGTCCAAGAATAAGGACAATAGGTATCCTGTGTGAATTTATTTTGGCCGGTTTTAAACTGCTTTACATTGTTCAGAACATAAAACCTTAGGCCTCCAAATGAATCTCGGCGATCTGCGGATCTGCGAAGTGAACTTGATGACAGCGGCGCGAGGGCGGCGCGGACAATGTGCCAGAGCGCTAAATCGCGCCGCTCTTGCCGCCGCGCCTCAGGTCTGTGACATCCAGTTTGTGGCCTTATTGAGGCCAGTTCAGCTTTTTAATCAAATCATATAAATTAACATTAAGAGCGTGTATTCGATTTGCAACTAAATTTTAATGAAACTTGAAAACATGAAATTTTCGTTGCGAATCGTATTCGTGCCCGCCCTTAAGAGAACTCTCAAAACAACAAGACGTGATAAAATGTGACATTTTGATAAGATTACATTTTTTTATCCATAAGCGCGTAAATTATTTTAAGTAGGTTTAAATATTTGATTAAATTTATTCAGAAATTTTGTTCATGAGTTTCTTGATTCCAGACACAAATTCAACAAGTGTCAGAATACACTTGTTGAATTTTTATATGGGTATCTACATAGCTAAAAGGAAACAATATTGATACAATATAGTTTTATAAACACAGCATTGATAGATTTGGTGTGGGAGCATGCAGGGAAATTAATGAAATGAATACCTTGAATGATTCTCATCGACTAGTGGAGTTAAAACCCGAACAAACTCAGCTTTGACTATTTTACTGACTTCGGGTATACTAGATTTACTGGACAGCTTGTAGTGTTCAGTGCTTTTTTATTATCAAATACCAATGCAGAATAACAATGTATTCAATATTAATTTTATTAGTCCGCAAGGGCAGATCTAGCCTTCGAGTCCCAATTCGATAGCAATAAGTTCAAATTAAAAAAGGAACAGCACTTTATTGTTTTACATGAAAATCTGTTTTATCAAACCTGCATCAAAATTTTGTAATATTTTAGAGAAAATTCCATTGTCTCTTAAATTCATTATTGTACAAGCTTTAATTTTATTACACATGCGTAAAACTGTGATTTGTATTAAAATGCCAAAGAAGTTAAAATGTCAAAAGTCAATAGTTTGATAGTGTCATTTAGTTCAATAATTTTAAATAATTTTTAGTGCTATATAGTATGACCTTTCAATCTAGTTTTGATAAGAATTAGTACATGCACCATGGAAGGAAAATATGACATTACAAACCGCATTCTTCTCACATGGGTTACATTGGTTACAATGTCACACTTTCTTACTTCTATGTTCTTTTTCACTATTTATTAAATATTAGTTTTTAGCTTTTGTTTTTGTGAGAAACGAGTTATGACTTTTTCCACTTCAATGGGTATAATGGGTATTTAATAATATAAAAAAAGTTATTGTATATGGTACAGTCGCGTTAGATGCAGCGTCGGCATCTCAAAATTGACCCACAGAGGCCTATTTTCGGCGTTCAATTAAAACTATGAGCATGGGGATAGCGTTTCAAAAAGCAGGAAATTTTTATTGGAAATTTCGCCTTCATTAAGAAACTTTTTAAATTTCTTAATTTTTTGTACTTTTCGAAATATTTATTAAAACATTTACCTAAATTTGTATCTTTATTTATTTATAACTTTTGTAACTTTTCATGTGCTAAAAACGGTCTCAATAAATTTTTCTAAAGATCATTTCGGATCTTACTTCTAACTTATGAACTAGACTATGCAAACATTCTCGTATTGTCTGGCTGTTTGCGATGAAAATGTTTAATATCGTAAATTAGCAAACACACAGATGGTTTCCCTGATGGAAAGAGAAAACCATCACCTATAGACACCAAAGATGTTAATGGTGCATTGCTATCCTTAATGCTACATAAATAAATTTACTATGCATAAGGTAGCCCTTGCCCTCCAAACTGGAACACAACAGTAATGAGCACTGGCGTTATTGCGGCTGAAATAGGTAAGGCAGTGGTACCAGACACGGTACAGAAAGTGAAGACCTGGTGGTACAGATACTCTAATAATGATAGTAAACCATATTTCCATTCGTTTGCCATTTACGGACTACCTGGCAGAACTCCAGATTGACTATTCTTCAAAATGGGCTTGGGCTAACACGGGTGTTCGACCTAGGCCCGTGCCAGCGGTGAAAGGGGGGGGGGGGGGGATCATGACCTCAATGATCCCCCTCCTTGGATCCGTTCATGTAAGTCCGATGACTGAGATAGTGTATTTTGTGTTCAGTATTGTGTCGTAGGCACACCACGACGGGAGTGAGTTCTCTTCCAATAAAAAGCAAGTTGGCTTGTAAAAAATATGTATGTATATTTGTAAAAATCAATTGCAAACTTGTGTAGTTAAAATGGTTATTGATGATGGTGGAAATAGAGAACCATCACCTGTAGATCACACATGTTAATAGTGTGTTGCTATCAGTGTAATTGGGATGAAACATGCATAAGTTTATTGGCTTTGTTACGCTAACAGTAACGTCATTGTGGCAGCATAGGAACCATACTTTATTTGATTCTGCCAATACATTCTCTTCATTATAATTTGTAAGTTTGTGATATTTAATTTTACATTTTTGGTGTATCCTCCAGATGGCTGCAAGATACATTTAATGTTCCATTAATAATCCAGTTGACTGATGATGAGAAGGCAATGTGGAGAGACATTAAAGTCGAAGATGCACGACAAATGGCTTTTAACAATGCTAAAGATATTATAGCAGTTGGTTTCGATCCATCTAATACTTTTATATTCAATGATTTGGATTTCATTGGGTAAGTAGTTTTTGTTGTATTGGTTTGATTTTAGCCAGCCATAACATAACGGCGGGGTTTTCAGGTATCTCGCAATTCGTTACTATAGTAATTGTTTAGGTATTGCAAGACACATAATAGCCTTTATTGTTAGTGGCAGTCGTCGCAGCTTGATTATTTTTGATGCTGTGACATCACAAAAAAGTGCATCCAATGACCAGTAAGCAATTGGGGATGTTTTTGAAATTTTTTTCGTTACTTTTAAGTGTCATTGCTGATTGCTGGTGGATTGCAAATGTTAGGGGATACGCCCGGGGTTAGCCCAAAGAAATGTCTCTTAAGTAGAGATAAGCTCGCCTATTGTACTTATGTATTTTTTTCTTATTGTGCTAGTTTCTGTATACAATAAAGTATTAAAGAAATAAATAAATGTATTAAAGCACTATTGTTTTACTAATTGTAAGTAATTTTTAAAGAAAAAATATAGGCATTTTTTGGATACTTCGCAGAGTTAATCTTTGGCACTGGCATAATTTTCTAGATACTTAATTACTTATTCTACTAGGCATAGACATGATCTTTGTGATAACAGCATAATTGGCGCTAAAAACAAAGGTTTTCTGATTTAAACCCAGCAAATATCATCATTTTCATAAGTAAATCCGAAAAAAGTGAATCTGATGCATTTCTGTCCACAAGTAGGATAATAGTTGTAAAGGTATTAACTTATTTTTTTGTGTTAACCAACAGATGTGTAAATCAAAATTTTAATCCAAGATTTATTATTATATCGCCTATGTCGTCTAGTGGCCCGGTGTCAGAGTTGACCACATGAGGTCCCGGGTTCGATTCCTGGGTCGAGCAACTTAAAAAAATGCGTTTTTTCAGTTTTCTGTTAAAAACATCGTTGCCCGGGATTAGAACGTGCCCGGTTGGCAAAGGCTTGCCACCTATTACATTGTGGGACCAACTATCTTCGGCTAATTGTGGGTGCACTTGTTTTACCTCTGCCTACCTTTTCGGGGATACGGGCGTGAAGATACTATTTATTATTGTATTATATTGCTACTTTATTCATATCACTTGAAATGCAACAATGAGTCCAAACAGGATATGTTTGCTATAAATTGTTTAGTAGTTGGATAATCTGCAGACTCTGGAACCTAACCTAAATTTAAAATGATCTTGCGTTAATAACTTTCTAAATAAAAATGCATTGAAATTGATATATCTCTTAGGCCTCCACAATGCTGCTTATAGATCACAGATAAACATGATAAAATTTATGGCCTTCATGAATTTGAATATAAAGGGAGAGTAAAATAGCAACATTCTGATTTTGACGTGACGGCTTATAAATCGATGAACGCCGGCTGCATGCACGAAAAAACATGATTCATTGTCACGTACCGCTTGAGCCCAGCGCGCAAGCGAGAGCGCGGAACAAGCGATAGATAGGCATGATCTTTTTTTTTATGTCATAAGATAGCAAACAAGCAGATGGGTCTCCTGGTGGTGAGCCAACCCCCGCCTATAGACACCAAAGGTGTTAAGGGTGCGTTGCTATCTTGTGGCGAGATCTAATGCCACATGCATAAGTTTACCGGCTACCTTACCCTCTAAACCGGAATACGACAGCGACAAGCACTGACGCTATTGCGGCAGGAATAGGCAAGGCGGTGGTACCAGATCCGGGCGAGACAATGCAGAACTCTACCACCTAGTAGCCACGATGGTAGTGACTCGCATAATCAATCGGTCGCCTTTTACGACCTGCCTGGCAGAACGGATGTTGGTCTATTCTTCAAAGGAGCCCGGAACCAACACAGGGAAAAAATCTCTTCGGGGGAAAAAGAAAAAACGGGGATCTTGTTTTCTTATGACGTTATCACGCAACTTTTTCATCTAAGTATGGTTAAAAAAAATTAAATTACACACTTGTAAATGAGAGTAAAGTGACGAATTACCAAGATTTATATGCTTGTCCGAGGCGCGGATATCATGTTAACACACCGTCATCAGGCTCCGAGCGTATTCTGACATTTCGATTTTCGAGGCTAATCCCAAAAAAGACTTAATAACACTTAGGACTCAGGGATTGTTCTGGGAACCTCATCCTCTGAGCTGAAAAAGTTAACCACTAGACCTCAAGACAGTCTTAGAGACATACATACCCTTGTATTATTTCTAATGAAAGATAATTAATAAAAATCAACTGTTATCACAAAATTTTGGCAGATGGTGTTATTATGGCGCAATAATTATATTTAAAATAATTGAAAAAGAAATAAACATATTATACGAAAAAACAACTAGCAAAGTTCAGTGACTCACATCCTAATACTTAATATTTCAGACAATGTCCAGAGTTCTATCAAAACATGATCAGGATACAAAAATGTGTTACCTTCAACCAAGTAAAGGGCATATTTGGGTTCGGTGACTCTGATGTGATCGGCAAAATCACATTTCCATCCATAGAGGCTGCTCCGGCTTTCTCAACTACATTCCCATTTATATTTGGCGATAAAATTGTAAGTTTTGTACTAAATTATGGACTATTGCGCCTTTTTTTATCGTCCTTTCATGTCCTTCGTTTCCTGTAAGTATAAAATTCGTTCAATTCTTTAAGACATTATTAAAAATAATACTTTGAGTTTAATCGCCTAACTATTCCTGCTGCAATAGCGTCAGTGCTTGTCGCTGTCGTGTTCCGGTTTGGAGGGTAAGGTAGCCGGTAAACTTATGCATGTGGCATTAGACCTCACCACAAGATAGCAACGCACCATTAACATCTTTGGTGTCTATAAGCGATGGTTGACTCTTTCCATCAGGAGACCCATCTGCTTGTTTGCTATCTTATGATATAAAAAAACAAAACCTAGTTCTCCAAGTCACCCGTCTGTTTCCGCCCTTATACATATTCCCATGCACAAATCCAGTATCTTTTTTCACTCTTTTACACACACTGCTATAAGAATTTGGAACATGCTTTCACATCACATTTGTAATAGTCCTTCACTCTGCTCTTTTAAAAAACAAAAACAATTGAGACTTAATTATTTATCACTTAATTGTTTATCATGTTGTAATGCATTATTAATTTCTTCTGAAATATAAATTGTATCACGGACACTTGTTATGAGGCTAAAATTCATGAACAACCTTTAATGTTACTTGAATTCACAATTATTACAGACAAAAGCCATTCACGTCGTAATATATCCTCAACACGTAATATACGTTTACAGTAGACTAGACTATACTATAGTACGTTTCTGTATGTCTCATAAAGATTATTTGATTTTAACCACTTAAAAATTAAAAGATGGACAGCATTTGTTTACAGTAAAATATTTGTTACCTGTTCACAGATTAAATAGGTGACACTTGTTTATTTATGTTTCTTTTGGGTGATACTAAGAGTAGGTTGTTTATACAGCATTCTAGGAGTGGTTAATATCACTTTTCATGAATATCAAATCGAAAATATATATCGATATTTGAAAAACTTTAAAAACAACAAAGAAAAATATCGACACGGAGGGATTGAACCTGCGACTGTCTCTCCCTAAAGCCGGGACGCTCTTCCACTGAGCTAGTGTCGACAGGTTTGACGTGGCGAAATTCTTCTTTGTTATATGATCGATTATGTCGATTGTACTGATCGCTAGATATATGTACATACGTATAACTAGTTAAATGAGTTCATCGTTATAGATAAAATTCACATTTATAATTTTGATCAGTACTTTCGTATTTCTTATTATTTTTGTGTTATAGCACTCACCCCGTGCTTGGGAAAACTGGAAAAACTTTAAAAACAACAAAGAAAAGTATCGACAAGCAGGGATTGAACCTGCGACTGTCTCCCTAAAGCCGGGACGCTCTTCTACTGAGCTAGTGTCGACAGGTTTGACGTGGCGAAATTCTTCTTTGTTATATGATCGATTACGTCGATTGTACTGATCGCAAGAAATATGTACATGCGTATAACCAGCTTTCCCAAGCACGGGGTGAGTGCTATAACACAAATAATCGATATTTCATATCGGATATCTAAACACTATATATATTTTTTTTATTATATCATAAGACAGCAAACAAGCAGATGGGTCTCCTGATGGGAAGAGTCAACCATCGCCTATAGACACCAAAGATGTTAATGGTGCTTTGCTATCTTGTGGCGAGGTCTAATGCCACATGCATAAGTTTACCGGCTACCTTACCCTCCAAACCGGAACACGACAGCGACAAGCACTGACGCTATTGCGGCAGGAATAGGTAAGGCGGTGGTACCAGACCCGGGCGAGACAATGCAGAACTCTACCACCTAGTAGCCACGATGGTAGTGACTCGATAGCCAATCGGTCGCCTTTTACGACCTGCCTGGCAGAACGGCAGTTGGCCTATTCTACAAAGGAGGCCGGGACCAACACGGATATACCTACTTACCTATCTTATATGTTTTGGTGAAGTAGGTACTATAATATTAATAAATATTAAATATTTATAAATCCCTATTTACTTAAAAAATCGGATTTTAAATTACACATTACAAATTCCTCAAAATACTAAGAAAACGATATCTATATTACATATAATAAAATCGTAGGAAAGTCAAAACTGTACATTGAATATTTTTTTAAAAGAATACTTGGGGCGTGATCTAAAATCGATATCGAAGTCAAAAATATAGTTTTTAGAATTTTTGTCTGTTTGTCTGTTTGTATGTCCGGGGTAAACTCAAAAAGTACTGCATGGATTTACTTCAAATTTTGCATGAATATTACTAATAGGTTGGGTCAACATATAGGCTACATTATCACGCTATCACCTACAGGGGAGGAGCAGTGCGAAGTAAACGAAGTCCGCGCGGACAAAGTCGTGGGCAACAGCTAGTAAATAATGAAAACCATTACATACACATTCGACTTAAGATTTGGAATCGTAGTAGGTACTACTATTAGTATCCGTCTGATAATATAGCTATTTCAGTTTATTCGTGCACTCACTCTGCCGTCGCGTCGCTTTGATTCGATGCACGATTCGATAGATATTTGACAATATAGTGTTTCGTCAATATATAGTTTTAGCTGGGGCCGATATCTGATTTACGATATTGTAACGATATATAGTTTCAATATCTATATACGTTATATATCGCCCACTCCTACAGCATTCTATGTTTTAAGTTTCGACCATGGTAATAAATACTTTCATTTTTCTTGCATTTTATACAATAGTTTGGTCAATGTTTTTGCGTTTTACTTATTCGACATTTAACTAGTTTCTTTGGTTTGTCATAAATAAAAGAAAATGTTAAGCAGAAAAGAAAAATCTCAGCTTGATTTGGAAATAATAAAAATCGTACCAGTTTGATTAGTTTCGTGTCTTCCAATTATATTCCTTTTTAAAATTTACTTGCTATTAAAAAGTGTCTGTTGAATTCTAATATGGGATTATTGTACATTAAATTAACTTGATAATTTCGGCTGACGCTATATTCTTTTTTTTTTGCTTTTTTTGTTTTCGTTTTTGCTTCACATAAATAATATATACTCATAAATTAATGTTTCATATCGTCGTATGTTATTTGCGTTCGGTCACTGAATAAAGGTAAATAACATTGTTATGAAACAACAACATAACAACGTTGATATGAAATCGAAATCTAAGCATACAATTATGGAATTTAAGGTTAAAATGTTGCAATATCTATTCTAATTTGCTGTCTATTTTCATGTTGGCTATTTTTAGGTACCATGTTTGGTGCCGTGTGCCATCGACCAAGACCCTTATTTCCGTATGACGCGGGACGTCGCCGCGAGACTGAAGATGCCGAAGCCAGCGCTTCTGCATGCCTCGTTCCTGCCCGCGCTACAGGGCGCGCAGCACAAGATGTCTGCCAGCGATCCTAATGCCTCAATATTCCTTAACGACACTCCGAAACAAATTAAGAATAAGGTAATCTTAATGTTAATCTATATTCTATATTAATATTATAAATGCGAAAGTTTGGATGTTTGGATGGATGTTTTTTACTCAATCACGCAAAAAACTCCTAAACAGATTTGAATGAAATTTGGCACACAGGTAGATGATGACCTGGAATAGAATATAGGCTATTTTGGAACGAAGTTCCTTATCGCGCGTTGTGAAAGGGGCTAGGCGGAAAAAATTCTTACGAAAAGTTGTCACTTTTTTCTATATTAAGGTATTGTAAGCTGTGCGGCGTGCGGATGTTTCTCTGTCTCTCTCTTTCTCTCTCTCTTTCTCTCTCCCTCTTTCTCTCTCTTTCTCTCTCTCTTTCTCTCTTTCTCTCTCTTTTTCTCTCTCTCTCATAGAAAGCAAGCCAGATATTTTCATTTCTATTTCGCATTGAACAGTGTGGTGTCGCGAGGATTATTTTTGTTGAGTGTATACAGGTTTTTTGTAAATAATAATAAAAGGAACTTCGTTCCATCCGGGTATCCCTTGACACCTCTCAAGTTTTTTTATCCCGGAAAAGTTAGATGATCCCGTGGGATTCACCAAATACTGTTATAATGCAGCGGGCTGCACGCTGCAACTAGTTTTGCTAGTTTTGCGCAGAAAACTCTAGCCGCGTTAAGCGATTATTAGTCGAGACAAAGTCATGGATTTGTCTAAACGTCACCCTAGTGAGGTAAACCCAGTTCATAGGGTCGCGAGACGCTTTGCGACATCTTGAATTTAGCTATGTATTATACTTTATTAGTTTATTTGTTAATAGCTGACCCGAGCAGTAACGCAGCACTGCAGCTAGTAGTAGATTAACATATCGTCTACATAATTTTTCATACAAATTTCCAACCCCCTATTTTAGCCCCTTAAGTTTTTTGAAAAAAGTTAGCCTATGTTTAGCCACGGACCGTCAATTATCTCCATGCCCATGCCACGCCGTGAAAGCATAACAGAGAGACAAATAGATAGAAAGGCAGGCAGACAGACAGATTTTCGCATTTAATATTAACTCGTTACTATCGCCGCTGGACGATCGTGCCGCCTGTCAACTAAACTAGCCTCCAAAAAGCTCGGTGTGCTCTGCAGAGCAAGGCAGTACTTCTTGACGGCCCATCGCCTTCAACTTTATAAGGCGCAAATTCGGCCTCACATGGAGTATTGTTCTCATCTCTGGGCCAGAGCTCCCCAGTACCAGATTATTCCTCTTGATCGCATTCAGCGTAGAGCGGTTCGAATCGTTGACGACCAGGCTATTTTGAAACGGCTGGACTCTTTGGCATTGCGCAGAGATGAAGGTTCATTCTTCTATTATATTTGGATTAATACCTGTAGCCGAATTCTATCATCGGACATCGCGTCAAAATTTGAAGTTCACCATTACGATATCTGGACTCTGGAAATCCACAACTGTGCGTTTCTCTCGACACTTTGCCTCCCACTACTTTGTTGTAGAATTAATTACCGGCAGGAGTGTTACTACTTGAGGACCTTCAAGAAAAAAACTTACTCGTTCTTAAAAGGCTGACAACGCAACTGCAAGACTTCTGGTATTGCTGATGTCCATGTGCGGCGGTGATCACTTACCGTCAGGTGTACCTCCTGATCGTTTGCCCCCTCTTTGCAAAAAAATGTAGCCTACGTTCTTTATGGTCTAATCTGTCTTATGTGCTAAAATACTTTAAAATAAAAAAAGTTAAATTTTAGTCAAATAATTAACCTTTATACTTTTGACAGGTCAAAAATTTTAAAGGTTTTGTTTTATTTGGCGTTCTGCCAGGCCGGTCATAAGAGCTGAACGATTGGCTATGCGAGTCACTACCATCGTGGTTACTATGTGGTAAACTTCGGCTTTTACTCGCCCGGGGTTGGTACCACCGCCGCACCTATATAGTCCTGCCGCAATAGCGTCAGTGCTTGTCGCTGTCATGTTCCTTTTTGTATTGTAAGGTAGGGCCGGTAAACTTATGTGTGGCATTTGGACCCTGCCACAATGACAGCAATACACCATTAAGGGGCAGACAAGACCTAATTTGTTGACATTGATGTTATTTAAGGAGTGTTTTAAGAAAAACTATTTGTTATAGCACATCACAAAAAAATATATGTTAATATTCATCATATAACAAAGACCGTGGCCGGACTCGATACGTATATGAACATAATCGGGTCGATAGAAAATAATTACGAAGATTGGTCTAAAATCATCATTAAACGGTTCTATTTCTTTATTTTTTGACGTATGGATCTGCAATTAAAAATACGAAGTTATCATATTCATACCTAAACCGCTAGCGAATCATATTTGACAAATAATCTACACTTTTTTTTTTTTCAATATTTATTTATTATAAGGCCTGGATGCCCAGTTACACTGATAGTGGGCTCTCGTTTACTCCGTTAGAAATAGAGTGCGCGATTTTGGTGTGGTCAGCGCCTTAACATCTTTGGTGTCTATAGGTGTGGTTATCTCCTTACATCAAGATAGACATATGCTTATTATGATATAATAAAGGAAACCCTTATAAGATCACTATGTTTTCCATCTGTCTGTCTATTTCGTGAACGCATGGTGGCATGAAATTAAAATTAAAATGGTATGCGCAGCTCTACAGCCCTTTGAAGGCAAAAACAAATTTGGCAAATAATATCTTTTATACTACAATTACAGGGAAGAATTATAGAACTGTATATTTGTAATTAAATTGTGAAAATTATAATAATTATTCAAAGCACGTAAGTTTTGGAAATACAATTTTGAAAAAAGCTCGAAATAACCTGCAAGACCCGATTCCTTAACTATTTGTAATATGTACCTACAAATAAACATGTTGTTTTCACTATGCATATGTTCGTTACTATGGATTACTTTGCAATATTTTATTCCTGAAGTCTGCACTTAAAATTTTGTATTATTTTTAGATAAATAAATATGCATTCTCGGGGGGCCAAGCGACAGTTGAAGAACACCGGTTAAAAGGAGGCAATACGGATGTAGATATATCATTCAAGTACTTAACTTTCTTCTTAGAAGATGACGATAGGCTTGCAGAAGTAAGTTATCTTTCTATTCTTTTATTTATTTTTTCTTGGCACAATAGCGTAAGTGCTTGTCATTATCGTGCCCTAAATTAGAAGGTATGGTAGACGGTAAACGTATGTATACGTTACCATTACGTGACGCGGATAGCAATGAACAGTGAATCTTTGGTGTCAATAGACGATTGCTATCTCTTTCTATCAGGATTGCTATCTGCTTGTTTGCTATAAAGTAAAGCACTAAATGTTTCAGATTAAGAAGCAATACGAATCAGGGGAAATGTTAACGGGTGAACTAAAGAAGATAGCTATCGACACTATCACGCCTATCATTCAAGAATATCAGGCTCGAAGGACCAAAGTTACCGACGAAGTTATGAAGCAGTATTTCGCCATTAGGAAAATAAACTTTTAGTAATATTTGGAATTTTTTGCAAATTATTTTCATTTTTGTGAGAATTTTGCTGTGCAATAAAATTACAAGACAAATATTCTTTAAAAAAGAATTTCTAATTCGAGGCTCGCTGTATTGTTTTTTATCATCAATGAATTTACAGCAAGCGAAAAACCCTTTCCTTATTACTTTTTCTTACTACAAACAATGTATTTATTATGTCCGTGATTTATATTTGTTAAGTCTATATTATGGCTTAAAAATGGACGATGTCTTCTAATTGTCAGAAGCATTGATATAAAAAACCCAAGATACACAATCAGTGTCTTAAAACTGTCCTCTAAAAATAAGCGCAAAATTTCAAATTGTGCGCTCATTTCAAATGGAATTGCGTCGGTCGCGACACTGTCAATTTTATTACTTTTCGTACATTGCTTTGTAAAAACAACTATAAATCTTACGCTTAAGGTTGGATATGCAAAAATATAAATTTTTGCCATATCTATACTACTCATGTGAAATTAGCGACAGTTTTGAGTGTCAGTTTTGTTCGGAACTGTGCATCTTGGGTTTTTTATATCAATGGTCAGAAGGCATTAAAATACAATTATAGCTAGAACAGATTGTAAGTGTGTAGCAATGTGATTCTACTTATATTTTAAGTATAATGTAAGATACGCACGAGTTTCCTAATGTAAAGTGATGCATATTTATAAATAAAAATGTGAATATAAGTTATTTAATATTTGTATAAATTTAATATTTAATAAAATATTGTGAAATATCAGTTCGAGGCGGATAAACAATGTAAGCATGCAAATTTACATCAAATGCGAATATATTGTACATTATTTATGCAAATATCTGCGTTAAAACATTTGGTCTCGCTTGTCCTCTCTGTACTCCCGAATTTTAACAAGGCTTACAACAGTACACCAGTGTTTTTACTGGTTGTTTATGTAAAAACTGTAGGGTGGATAATGGTTAACGCGGTGACGTCACCATTGTGAAGACTAATGTCATATAAGGTGGCCCATAGACCTACATTAATATTGCGCAATATTACGAATTGTGCAATATTATTGACCGTTTAGGGTTAATACTGAAGATTGCACAATGATTGAACGAAAGTTTGAGCGGGTTTAATATTTAAATACAAATACATTATTTGCACAAAATAGGGTTGGGTTGTACTGTGTAGGCTTAATATTGCACAATATTTTTCACTTCAGAGATTGGTGCGGTCGCGTTCCGTCAGTCACGGTGTTTAATGTGTAGTTGTGTCGTAAATTTAAGCAAAATGGCGAGCAATAATACTATAAAAGATCAAGAACGGGAGTTTTTACTGGAGTGTATGGAATTGTATAGAGATTTATTTAACAAGATCACCAGCATGGTTGCCGCCAAAACTTCGTCGTCAGACATGTTGCTCGCATCAAAATATTGATCAGACTGGTTTGTCAATTTTATTGAGTGAATTTATTATTGAACGTTTGGAATCAAAGGTGTATTCAATATTATTGCACAATAAAAGTATTGCGCAATATTATTGTAGGTCTATGGGGCGCGTTACAATGAGTAAAGGAAGGTCTTCACAATTATGCGTTGTTTAGAAATCAATGATCTGATAAGCGTTTAAACTTGTATATAGCGTTACAACGTTATAGCGCGATTTAGAATTTGCTAGATTGCTTGACTGCTAAAATACATTACCATCGCTGTACGATGACATCACAAAACACGAAGAATACAGAAGCAAATTATATACCTACAATACATTCTCGAGCAATGCATTTACCTACACACAGACACGGAGATATCTGTTTTATAAAACGTAACTCAGATCACATTTCAACTCAAAATAACGTAGAGAGAGAACAGGTATTTGTTATTTTAAATTTTGGAATTATGTATTGAGACCTGAATATAATTTATAAATGTTGCATGCCGTTTGCTAGAATGCGTGATACTACCTACGTACTTTTGAAAACTACATCTTTGTAACCGTGTGTTCTAAGCAATAAATAATTATTATATTCTATTCTCAAAAATTGAGCGTTGATTGGTGAATATTGACATATGACTAAGCTAAAATTATGATTTCAAATGTTTTTTTCACCACGAGTCCTAGTCTCAGAATACGTTCTCCCAAGTGTACTATGAGGTTTTTCGAGTAGAACGACGTATGTTTTATTCATCACTAGTAAAACAACTACAGTACAATTAAACAGCTTGACTGGTAAAAAATGTGTATATTGAAGGAGGATGTTTAGTAATCGATTTTGATACTGCACCGACCGTAATGTAATAAAATAGGTACTTAAATTTTGACCTAATTCCAAAAAAAGGTTAGCATGTACACCTGCGCACGGCGTAAAGAAGTTCATTGTTTATTTATTTATTTATCACAATTATATTTAATATAAACAGCATTTTTTAATATAAACAGCAATTTACCGAACTCGCGACTAGATTTGTTAGTGTGACATTGTGCGGTGACCATACTTTTTGAATATTCCAATACTAATTTCGTTGAGGTTTACAATGTGGTTAAGCAATATTCACTTTATTATTTACTTATGAGTTATGACCATTAAGTATCGTGTCCTTCAATATGTACAATCTTTTACCCAAGATGTGTATTATGTGTAGTAATTATTTTTCTGCATTACTTTTTGTATATAAACTGGTTATAAGCCTTAGTGCGACCGTTATTAAAAAGTACAATATTATGCTTGTTCTTTACTTCTGTAGTCTCAGTGTTTTGTGTTACTACGATGTAATTTCTGTGTGTTTCGTGAAGGAATATAGACAGTTATATAGAAATAGACTAAACACAGAGTTCTTAAATGCTAAACTTAACACGTAGTCGGCTAGGGGCGATTAATGACATCGTTTCGCATTCGTTGGTCGTCGTGGTTGACAAGCAATTTTGATGGTGTGATCTGCGCTTTAGTTGTATACATATTTTGTGCAATTATTTTAAGCTTGTTGATTTTTTACGATATAATTTAAGTATTAAACTCACGAAGACTTTTCCTTTGCATTTATTTTTGCGATTGTTGTGTAAAGACGACCACTTTCGTCGTAACTTTACTATTAGGGTTGGACTACATTTGTCAGTATTGCATTGCTTTTTTCTGTTGCCCTATCCTTTTCAGTCACTCTAAACCGCCATTTGCTAGAGCGAGAAAGGTATCGAGAATGCCGTAGCACGTGGCGGAATTCTCGAGGCGAGCGGCGATAAAATGTGATAGCCGGCAAAAGGCGCCGGAATGCTGAATGCATTCATTTTGCTGCCTATTATGTGCTATTGCATGCAGTCGCATTCTATCGCACGCGTCAGTTTGTCACAGCCAATTCATAATTGTATCATGAATCTGATTGTATGATTTAATTGTATCATGAATGCCAAAGAACGAGCAGCATGCAGACGCATATCTGACGGACTCATCCGCATGCGATTGCGTGCGATATGATGTTGTAGCACAGGCGGAACAAATGCGATTCGATGCTGACAGGTGTGGTCCAACCCCTAGCATCCTACTATAACATCGAGGCGATTCAATATTCTTAGGAATTTTTATTTGTTGTTCAGCAATAATCCATTACAGCGTTTACCGATTTTAATGATTATTTCTACTTGAAATAGAGCATTTTACGATACTATTTAAATTTTACGGAGCACCCAGATCCGCAAATAAAACGATTGGAAATCGATTTTATGAATGAAACGTTATTTTAGCGGAATTGATAAAACTAAATTAATTAAATTTAAATGTGTTAATTTTCTCTCACAATAGGTTTCTTAATAATATAAAAATAAAATTTACTGATAAGCGGTGTACCTGTTTTGTAAGAGACTGGGCATGGTGTTATAGGTTCGATACAAGCCCAGTCTCTGTTCTGAAGTGAGGCACTCGTGACTTGTCACCACTGCCTCACTTCACGGTATACAAATAAAAATATTGCTTCTAAAGTGTTAAATGTTGATCGATCTCTGAATTATTTGTTTTATTTTTGTATAAAGAAAATGATTTAAATTAAATCAAAGTTTCAAATTGATGAAATTAAATTGGCTATTATTTATTATTGTTTTTTATTAAATACTAACTGATTCGGCAAACGTTGTTCTGCCTTTTTAACTACTCTTATTTTTTTTCTATATTTTCTCACCTTTTTAACCTTCCCTGGACTTCAACAATTAATTCAAAACCAAAATAAGCCAAATCGGTTCAGCTGTTCTCGAGTTGTAGCGAGACTAATGAATAGCAATTGATTTTATATACAAGAATAGCTGACCTGGCAAACGTTGTTCTGCCTTTTTAAATACTCTTATTTTTTTCTATATTTTCTCACCTTTTTAACCTTCCCTGGACTTCAACAATTAATTCAAAACCAAAATAAGCCAAATCGGTTCAGCTGTTCTCGAGTTGTAGCGAGACTAATGAATAGCAATTGATTTTATATACAAGAATAGCTGACCTGGCAAACGTTGTTCTGCCTTTTTAAATACTCTTATTTTTTTCTATATTTTCTCACCTTTTAAACCTTCCCTGGACTTAATTAATTCAAAACAAAAATTAGCCAAATCGGTTCAGCCGTTTTCGAGTTTTAGCGAGATTAACGAACAGCAATTGATTTATATATATATATATATATATATATATATATATATATATATATATATATATATATATATATATATATATATATATATATATATATATATATATATACATTTATTTTATGTGAAAATTTCAGTAGCAGGCAGTTAGGTACGGAGTCTGGCGGAGTGGTGTATTACCACTCATGTGCCTCGCTAGAAATAGTCGATAATCGTTAATATATCGGTAAATGCGGCGATGAGGATCATTACCTCGCCAACCGATACCAAAAATATTAATGGTGTGTTGCTATCCGTATAGCGGGATGCAATGCATAAGTTTAGCGGCTACTTCACCGTCAAAAACTAAACACGACAGTGATGCGCATCGACGCTATAGCGGGAGTGAAGAAGTGTTACCAAACTTTTTAATATCAACAGGGCAACAAGATCAAATGGCCCTTCTGACAGATAGAGACATCCGGCGCCTATAGACACCAAAGGTGTCAAATTGCTTTGCTATCCGTGTGGCGTGATGGTTTTACTACATGCAGAATTTACCGAATTATTAGTGACATTTACACTATTTGCGGTGAGTATAAGGCGTTGGTACTCGAGTTGTGGTGATTAATATAACGCATAGCGTTGTATAATAGCGCGCTATGTATACTCAACGTATAGCGTAGAAAATACAGTTTATATTCTATAACGCGCTGTAATAAATTAGTTTGTTCGGACAATACATCACACCTCCTGTTGGTAAGGCGAGTGGAGTGGTAATAATTCGTTTAGCCAAGCGTTTGCCTTTTACGTACTACCTTGCAGCATATGCATATTGCATGTGGTAAATTTTGTCCCCGTGTTCCTTCGGGCTCATTTGAAGTATTCTTCAACTACCTGCATGCCGTTCTGCAGGCAGACGTGAAAGTCGACCGATTGCCTATACGTGTCACTGCGATCGTGACTACTAGGTGGAGAGTTCCGCAATGTCTAGACCGGGTATTTGGTACCACCGCCTTACCTATCCTTGCCGCAATAACGTCAATGCCTAGCATCTACCATCTTTGGTGTCCATAGACGATAGTAGCATTTCCATCAGGAGAGCCATCTGCATGTTTACCTGTTTTAGGTATATGTGAAAATATATACCTAGGTATATGTTAAAATATATACCTAATATATTATTGTATATTAAATGACAAAAATAATATTATAAACTAAGGAACACATCACGTGTAATAAAATACTCTCGATAATAAAAACATTATGTGGAACAAAGTATCTTCAGCTAATTGCAGATGCGCTTGTATCTCTCCCCATTTCTTGAGGATACAACCGTGGAGATACTCTTATTTTTTAAAATAAACAATTTCGTTTCCAATTGACAAAAGGAGGAGGTTTTCATTTCGGCTGTATGACATGTATGTATGTAATATTGTTGAAATTTGATGATATTTGAGTATGATTTAGGCATCCAAGCACGTGTTTAAATTCCGGAAATGTGTGTATATTTGTCCACGAAATTCTCGGGAGATAAAAGCTTTATCAAGATAATTAATCCAAATCAGGTATATTCTAACTAAGAGAATTCTAATCATCCAAGTTTAATCAAAATCAGTTCAGTAGTTTTTGAGATATTTTTTTAAATTCCTATTATTCTCATCAATTTTGGGTACGGTATTTAACTTAACTTGCTATAATTTGCTGTTTTAGATTACATAAATTACATGTCACAATAATTAACAAAAAACAAAAAAAGCCAGTTTTATAAAAAAAACATTTAGTACGACTTGATCCAAAAAAATATAGCGCCTGTGTCATTCTCTCAATAAAGACGAAGTGAGGCTCCCTATACACAGTCACGCAGGCGTCACTAAATTCCAGCAGTCATGACCATTAAGCTGTATTATATCTGGAGACAACACTTTTAATACCTACTTGAAATCAAATTTTAAATACTGCTGACATCTTTCACTCTTTTTCTAACACAGCTGTACAAAAAGAGATGGCGAGACCTCATAGACTGAGATATAACGTTAATATTTGTTTCTATTGATTAATACGTATGCTAGCTCAAACTTTACCTAATTCTTTATGGTCCTGACTCATGACATATATTTGAATGTTTATTAATTATGGAATGAAATCGATATTAGACGCTAAGTCATGACTGATGGTCAGTCAAACCCAAAGGCTACTGTGGAAGGTAGTGGAGAATCAAATCAAAGGTTCACAGAGGAGAGCACGTTTTTACATAAGATATGGATAATAATAAAAGATGACCGGCTAAGTGCGTGTCAAACCACATACAATGTAGGGTTCGGTAGTTTTCCATCACAATAATGCGGACTAAGATTCTTACTTTTTATTTTTCCATATTATGAAATCTTAATCTATTTACACCAATGACGGATATATTAACATTACAGAGTCACCGCCTGTAAAAGCTTTTCCAAGTAAATTTTACTAGTTGGTCGACTAAATGCTCGTGAACTTGAAACTTGTGTACTTAGCCGTGATTCCTTTTAAATCCATTATATACCTAAGTATCTACTGCTACCGTGATTTTTTCCCATGTCTTAAACTAAAACTTTAGCTGGCAGACGGACAGACAGACAGACGGACATGACGAAATTATAAGGGTTCCGTTTTTTGCCATTTAGCTCCGGAACCATAAAAACGAATGTGTGTGTGGATGATTGATGATATATACCATTACCATACCATTTTAAAAATGAAAATATCTAGATAATTGTCATTCAATTTCATGCAAACATCAGTCACCTCTTTACACTCAAGGGCGGATCCAGGGGGTCATGACCAACCCCTAGGCAGGGGTCTAGCTATGGATTTATTAGGTTTAGATAAGGATTAGAGCCTATTTTGACTGAACCTCTAATATGTGAACCCCCCCCCACTGAACCGAAGGCTGGATCCGTCCTTGTTTACACTGTGGGTTACCCGTCGGCCGTCAGACATAGCAGTGACTGTAGCAAAACCGACAACAAAATCTACCATCTAATGGAAGCCTAATGACACCTCTCAAGTTAAAACTCACCATGCCTATTGCGTGCCAAAGAAATATAAAACAATTACCTTCCTTCTGACACACTCGGGTAAATATAGCAATAATATACCGTGTAAAACAATACAAAATGAGTAGTGAAGTACCTACAAAATGGAGACAAACGAACACTGAAAAGAAAAGTTAACACTTGTGTACACAATACAAACTTTGATCGAATATACATAACAATAGGACAGAAATGTGGATGACACAGTTTAAACCAGTAGCAGGTAGCTGATACACGACTAAACAGTCAACTTATTAATTTTGTGCTTTACTTTTCTTTCCATTTTAATGAGAGTAAAAAAATAAATCGTACAGCATATGGACATTATTATGTACAGCCAAACATTCCATGAATCACCTTTGCCGTTGATTGCGAATTATTCAGTTATTAAGGAGACAGAAGACAAAACAGATGATCGAGTTATATTGGAAATTGGGCAACAAGATGATAAGCCCAGAGAAGAACAAACGTTTTCTCATAAGAAGTATGATAAAACTATATCCTATCAGAGAGCATATGTTTTAGAAGACTATGAAGAGCCGAAACGAGTGACGTATTTTAGGCCACATGAATTAGAGCCGACGTCACCTGAAGGTAAACTGTTAACTATTTGTTAGTTTTTTTTAAATAGTTATAACATGGCAAATAAGCAGATGCGTCTCCTGATGGAAAGAGTCAACCATCGCCTATAGACACCAAATATGTTAATGGTGCGTTATTATCTTGTGGCGAGGTCTTATGCCACATGCAAAAGTTTACCGGTTACTTTAAACTCCAAACCGGAACACAACAGTGATAAGCAATGACGCTATTGCGGTAGGAATAGATAAGGCGGTGGTACCAGAACCAGGCGAGACAATGCAGAACTCTACCCCCTAGTAGCCACGATGTTACTGACTAGTATAGCCAATTGGTCGCCTTTTACGACCAGCCTGGCAGAACGGTAGTTGGTCAATTCTTCAAAGGAGCCCGTAACCAACACGGGGAAAGTGTTTTTAAGTTCTATTTTGAATGTATAGATATTGTTTCTTTATTCTTATTATTTTTTATATCATAAGATAGCAAAAAATCAGATGGGTCTCCTGATGGAAAAAACTACCATTGTCTAAAGACACCAAAGATGGTGCGTCGCTATCTTGTGGCGAGGTCAAATGCCACATGTATAAGTTTACCAGCTACATCACCTTCTAAACCAGAGCACGATAGTGACTAGTACTGAAAGCTATTGCGGCAGAATAGGTAAGGCGGCGGTACCAGACCTGGGTGAGACAATGCACTGGAGACATTTTCCCCGTGTTGGTTCCGGGCTCCTTTGAAGAATAGACCAACTGCCGTTCTGCCAGGCAGGTCGTAAAAGGCGACCGATTAGCTATGCGAGTCACTACCATCATGGCTACTAGGTGGTAGAGTTCTGCATTGTCTCGCTCGGGTCTGGTACCACCGCCTTGCCTATTCCTGCCGCAATAGCGTCAGTGCTTGTCGCTGTCGTGTTCTGGTTTGGAGGGTAAGGGAGCCGGTAAACTTATGCATGTGGCATTAGATCTCTCCACAAGATAGCAACGCACCATTAACACCTTTGGTGTCTATAGGCAATGGTTGCCTCTTTCCATCAGGAGACCCATCTGCTTGTTTGTTATCTTATGATATAAAAAAAAATGCAGAACAGTACCACCTAGTAGCCACGACCGTAATGACACGCGTAGCCACTCGGTCGCTTGTTATGATTTGACTGGCAGAATAGCAGTTGGCATACTTTTTAAGTAGTCCGGACCTATACGGGGAAAATGTCGCAATTTCAACGACAGTCTAACCTGTTGCAGGACCAAGAAGCACTTGGCCTTTTCGTGTACAGGAAGTAATAATTTATTGTATGTAAATTATTTACCTATAGTTCATATACTTTAAATACTTTTTCCATAATTTTCTTTATATCTACGTTTTGTTTTGTTATCCACTAGATCTATATTAATCTATATTAACACTAGCTGACCCGGCAAACGTTGTTCTGCCCTTTTAACTACTCTTATTTTCTTTATATTTTTACTCACCTTTTAAACCTTCCCATGACTTCAGCAATTAATTCAAAACCAAAATTAGCTAAATCGGCAGTGTTATCACGTAAGTCGCAATGCGTAGTTATCATAATTGCTTTGTTATTGTAAGACACATAGCAGTCTTATATATTAGTGGCATACGTTACCGCTTGATTAATTTTGGTGCTGTGACTGCAAAAAGTGTATCTAGTGATCAGCAAGCAATTAACGACATCTTTGATGAGTTTTTCGTTACGTTTAAAAGTCACCGCTGATCGCTGGCGGATTGCAAACTTTTGGTGATATGCCTACGGTTCAGCCGTTCTCGAGTTTTAGCGAGACTAACAAACAGCAATTGATTTTTATATATATAGATTATAAATGCTAAAATTTGGATGTTTGGATGGATGGATGTTTGTTACTCAATTACGCAGAAACTACTTAACGGATTGCAATGAAATTTGGCACACAGGTAGATGACCTAGAATACCACATAGGCTACTATTTATCTGGGAAAAATTAGGATATCCCGCGGGATTCGCCAAAAATTTTATAATGCAGCGGGCTGCACGCTGCAGCCAGTATTTCATAAATAGGTTTTAAATGTACGACCATACGTACATCATGATAATCCTTGGCTCAACAATAAAAATATATCACACGCATAGTTTTTCTACTTTAGGTAGAATTCTGCTCTTATTGTTTGTCACTGCCGAGTCCTGGTTTGGAGGATAAGGTATGTCGGTAAGCTTAAGCATGCGCCATTATTCCCGCCATACGAATGACTATGTACATACCATTATTCATTGGAGTATGTAAGCGATGGTCGTCTCTTCCCATCAGGAGAGCCATCGCTTGTTTGCTATCCTATGATATAAAAAACTTTTTATAACTATTTGTTTGACTACATTGTTGTCTAGAAGTTGGCTTATTCGGCTCAGATCATGAGGTCCCAGGTTTGATCCCGGGTAATATGAGTGTTATTCAGGTTTTTCGAAATGCTAAAATCTCAGTAGCAGCTCGGAGTCTGACGGAGTGGTGAATTATATATAGAAAATGATGAAATTCAAAATAAAATCTTGAATCGCGATATGACAAGTATTTATCTTGTACACTCTATATGCCAGTTTAAACGCGACTCAAATGGACTTCGGTCCCCAGGCAGTACACCTTGTCTGGCTGGGAAGATTTTCCTTTTCCCTTTCCTTGTCCTTGTGTAACGTCATCAACCTCTACAGTTATGACGTCACCTGACAAGAAGCTGGCCCGCTGGTTCCATCACTATGACCCTTCAGCGGTACGCACCAGCGGCGCCACAGTGGTGACTCCGACGTGATCATCACCAATAACAGCGGCGCCACAATGGTTACAACGGCGTGATCATCGTGATCATCACCACTAACAGCTATCAACATGCCACAGCTCTAATACACATAAATAGGATAGAACGTCAACACGTTCTACGACGCGGCATAATATTGTAAGAAAATGTGTAAGAATCTTAAACGCTTCGACTCGATTGACGTTTTGTTACGTGAATTAGGCTTCTGGAAAGTTTATAAACGGTTGGTTCACTCTGCCAACAATGCAAGAGAATCTACCGTGATTATACTTTAACACAATTTTGTCATTTACAGCTGTGAATATTGCTTTATTTTTAAAAATTTATCTTCACGCCTGTATCCCCGAAGTAATAGGCAGAGGTACAACCAGTGTAACCACGATTAGCCGAAGATATTTAGTCCCATAATGTGATAGATGGCAAGTTTATCGCCAACCGGGAACTTATCCAATCCCGAGCAAAGTTGATTTTATCAAAAAACGGAAAATACATATTTTTGATTTGCCAATTTTTTTAAATATATAAATAAATCAAACTGATTAAGATTCCAGATATTTTGAACATGAGGATTACAGAGATGTGAATATAATACAAGATACAGTGGACTCCAGATCCGCTATAGACTACAACTACGAGGCGCAGGATAATAACAAAGTCTTCGACGAGCAGGATACTTTTACAAACTGGAAGGAGCGGGCAATACAAATGGAAAAGGGTAACTAAACAAGAAGTTTAATTAATAAACAAGGTATATATAGGTTATATACCTTGACAGGTATATTACCTATATATACAGGTTATACTCATGGGCGTATCGAGAGAGGAGCAGGGAGGGGCAGCTGTCTCCCCCTGGAATTTGATTACCTCTCTACTAACTATCTACTGTTGTAGATAAAAATATAATAACATAAAAATATAGTCTTAAAACGTTACGGTTGCCCCCCCCCCCCCCCTGGCCCAGAACCTGGGTCTTAAAATGTTACGTTTGCCCCCCCCCTGGCCCAGAACCTGGGTATGCCCATGGTATACTTATACAGGTTGACAGTCAGCCTGTACAATTTTTTACCAGTTAACCGTTGACTGGCCACTAACGTACTTCATCATTCGTAACCACTACTTGGATAGTAGAGTGCAGCGACGTCTCACCCGGGACTACTCCCTTACTTTATTCTGTCCTTCCCCGTGTTAGTCCCGGGCTCCTTCGAAGAATAGGCCAACTGCCGTTCTGCCAGGCAGGTCGTAAAAGGCGACCGATTGGCTATACGAGTCACTACCATCGTGGCTACTAGGTTGTAGAGTTCTGCATCGTCTCCTCCGGGTCTGGTACAACCGCCTTACCTATTCCTGCCGTAATAGTGTCAGTGCTTGTCATTGTCGTGTTTTGGTTTGGAGGGTGACGTAGCCGGTAAACTTATACATGTGGCATTTGACCTCGCCACAAGGTAGCCGGTTAACTTATGCATGTGGCATTAGACCTCACCACTAGATAGCAACGCACCATTAAGGCGTTTGGTGTCTATTGGCGATGGTTGACTTTTTTCATCAGAAGACCCATCTGTTTGTTTGCTATCTTATGATATATAAAAAAAGGTTGCTTGTCGCTATCGTGTTTCGGTTTGAAGGGTAAGGTAGCCGGTAAATTTATGCATATGGCTTTTCAATCCCGCCAAAGGTAAAAACCTCGAAATATCGACTAAAAAATGATGGTTAATTTTTTTTCTCGGAGCTGATATCTGTCGACATCGATGTTGGAAAATTATAAGTTTGATAACTCGTTTGGTACACTACATTAACATTTCCGATAGTTATCCAAGCAGAGGGACAGAAGAGACCTAAGGCTGAACTGCTCCGTCAGGCACGGCTGCTCGAGATTCATGCTCGGTCACGACAATTTTACAAAGGTGTTTATTGAGTATTCTGGTCTTGAAACCATACCTTACCCACCCTATAGCCCTAATTAAAAAAAAAAATATTATTCGAGCGCTAAAGAAGTTGTCTATAAAGTAACAATTTCCGACTTATCGGATAGAGACTGAAAAAAGTATTTTCAAACTTGGTTTAGACGAATGGAACTTTGTACAGGAAATAACGGAGAGTATTTCGAAACAATTTAAAAGAAGACCTTCAATAGCTTTTCATTATCTCAAAACATATTCATTGACCGTGTTGGTCACGGCCTCCTTTGAAGAATAGGCCAACTGCTGTTCTACCAGGCAGGTCGTAAAAGGCGACCGATTGGCATCGAGTCACTACCATCGTGGCTACTAGGTGGTAGAGTTCTGCATTGTCTCGTCCAGGTCTGGTACCACCGCCTTACCTATTCCCGCCGCAATAGCGTCAGTGCTTGTCGCTGTCGTGTTCCGGTTTGGAGGGTAAGGTAGCCGGTAAACTTATGCATGTGGCATTAGCCCTCGCCACAAGATAGCAACGCACCATTAACATTTTTGGTGTCTATAGGCGATGGTTGACTCTTTTCATCAGGAGACCCATCTGCTTGTTTGCTATCTTATGATATAAAAAAAAAACACATATATGACGTAGTTAAAAGAAAAACCACAGAAGTTTACGAGTAATGTCGAAAAACTTACAAAATATACTTTGAGATAGATATATTTATCGTTGACGTTAAAAAGTTTAAATGTACATATTATAAAACAATGAAAAACCCTCTTCTTAATTCGCAATATTGTAATGGGCAGCTACGAAATCATACATTGCGCTTGATCCGAACTGCACTTGGACGGTTGTATTTGTCGAATTGCTTGTTAGCTACTATCGTAGCGTATCGTACATACCTTTATATGACAACGGCCTATATAATACAGAATAGCAAACGAGTAGATGATTCTTCCGATGGAAAAAGATAATCATCACCTATCTACAGACGCCAAGATGTTAACTTTATACTGGGTTATTTACCATTTCGTCGTTGATCGCCTCTGTGGTCTAGCGGTCCAGCGTTGGCGTTGACCACATGAGGTCCCGGGTTCGATTTCGGGTCGGGCACAAAAAAAGTGTTTTTTCAGTTTTCTGAGAAACACAAAGTTGCCCGGGATTGGAAAGTGCCCGGTTGGCGATAGGCTTGCCACCTATCACATTTGTAGGCCCAAGTATCTTCGCCTAATCGTGGGTGTCCTTGTTGTACCTCTGCCTACCCCTTCGGGGATATGGGCGTGAAAATACTTATCGTCTTTTTTTTTTTTTCGGAATGTCACAATTGCTGTTAGCCTAAAGGGCTGTTACAGCTTCACCGGTCGCGTGGGCGAGCAGAGTGCTCAGCCAGAATTTAAAGGTGTAGGGCTGTACGCCCTCCGCCCTAAGGGTGTCTCCTGTGAGACCGAACCTCGGCTTAGGGTGGGGTCGTGATTTGCGATGAGAGGGCTAGTGGCATTGTTTTGTCCGTCCGCCGAACCTTGCCCTTGGGCTCGGTTCGCCGAAGGGCGAAACAGGGGTCCTCGTCGCCGCCGGCGGCGACGGTGTCGCGAATGTAGGTGTGTAGTGTCATCGTGTAAACCGTTGGCCAGAGTTATCGGGTCATCGGGATCGGTAAGAACGTGGCGGGGCCTACGTAGTTTGGGATCGGGATTAGGGTCTGGGATGTAGTCAGCCGCGGCTACCATCAGTGGGTTCGGATGCGAGATGGCACGATCGAAGTATCTTTCGGAGATGTCTTTGAAATGCTTTGCTAAGCTCGGCAATTCAAGATCGTTATGGAGGTCTACGTTGCGCATATACCACGGTGCTCCCGTGGCAATACGCAGGAATTTATTTTGTACCACTTGCAACGGATGCAAGTCCGTACGGGGGAGGTGGGCAAACGCTACGCAAGCGTATGAAAGGATGGGGCGTACGCACGACTTGTAAAGTGTCACCTTGTGTCTAAGTGACATTTTACTGCGTTTATTGATAAGATGATATAACCGACCTACAACGAACTTAGCCTTAACTTTCATTCTTTGTATGTGCGGTTTGAATGACATTTTGCTGTCCAACGTTACCCCGAGGTACTTGACTGTCTTTTCCCACGGGATGACGTTTCCGAACAGGGTAATGTTGCCTAGTTTTCGCAGACCGCGCCTTTGTTGTCGCGGGTGTTTACCGCGGCGAAAGTACACGGCTGCACTTTTTGAGGGATTTATTTCGATACGCCATTTTCTGAACCAATCACCGAGGGCGTTGGCCGCAGCCTGCAGCCGCTTGGTGTTTGTTACTTCGGAAAAGTTGGACGTATAGAGGGCGGTGTCGTCGGCGAACAACGCGAGCTCGACGTGCGGCTCGCGTGGTACGTCGCACGTGTAGAGGGAGAATAATACGGGTGACAGTATGGAGCCCTGCGGGACACCTGCTGTAATCGATCTGTGGGTGGAGAAGGCTCCTTCCACGCGGAATTTGAATCGGCGGTTGGTGAGGTACTCTCGTATGATGAGTACGAGTCTGTCGGGCACGCCCATTTGGTATAGCTTGTATATTAAGCCATTGTGCCAGACTTTGTCGAACGCCTTTGCGACGTCGAAAAATAGGGCGCCTGTGGGAATTTGCAGCCCCGGGGCTGCGTTTAACCCGGTTAGGATATATTCGGTGAGACGGTGCACTTGATGAGTGCAAGAGTGAGCCGCTCGGAACCCGAACTGCTCATTTATTAAGAGGCCTTTCTCGTGAACAAATGCCTTAAGGCGAGCGAGAATGATTTTTTCATAGATTTTGCCTAACGTATTTATTAGGCTAATGGGACGGTAACTAGTGACTTTATTGCGGGGTTTACCCGGTTTGTGAATTCCTATGACGGTGGCTTCTTTCCACTCGTCTGGAAACGCGCAGCCGGCTAGTAGTGCATTGAAGATGCACACTAGTAGGCATATTAGGGAGGGGGGGAGGTATTTAACTACCTTATTAGTGATTTTATCGGGCCCCGGGGCCTTTTTATTGTGTAGACCTTTTATTATGTCGCCTACTTCTTCGGGATCGGTGGGTAGAAGCGGGTCACCCTCCGGTGGTAGCGCCGCCCTGCGCTCTACTTCGCTATCCACAAGATGGACGTGGTCTAGGTCCGTAGGCTGGTTTGATGGGGAACATTGTGTTTGGATACTGTCGGCCAGGCATTCGGCTTTGTCTGCATCATCAAAAGCGGGCGTTTGATTAGGTCGAATGAGTGGAGGCATCTCTACTACTGGTTCGTTTTTAAAGGCCCTCGCCAACGGCCAGTAGGCCGTGTGCGATGGCGAGACCTCACTTAACAGTCTGTCCCACCGTTCGTTACGATACTCGGCGATGCGCCGCTTTACTTCTCTTTGTAAAGCTCGTAGCGAACGGCGATTGTCGTCGGTCATGTATCGGTCGTAGAGCCGCGTAGCGGCGTTTTTGCGTCTCAGTAGGTCGCGTAGCTCTTCCGGTAGTTCCCATCTGCCCCGGAAGGCGTCCGGTATTTCCCGCGAGGAGTTATCGACTACCGATTCTATATGGCTAGTGAGTGACTTGATGGCGGATTTGGCTTCCTCTACCGTACTAATGTTGCCAGGAATTTGGTCGAGGTGCTCTGATTGTATCGATTGAAAATTCTCATCGAGTTTTTTCCAATCGATTATCTTTTTCATGCGGACGGCGTCCGCATGGTGGGGGGAACCTAGTTTGAAAACTACCGGTCGGTGGTCTGAGTCGAGTTCGTGTAACACTGATACTGAACGCAGTTGTAAATCTACGTTCCTCATCAGCGCTATATCGAGTACGCTCGGTCTGTGTGTCACGTCGTTTGGCGGGTATCTAGTGGGCTCTGACGGGCCTACTGCTATGAAGTTAAGTCTGTCCGTCAGTCGTTCGATGTCTAACCCATTTTGGTTGTTTATGGGGGAATGCCACAGACTATGCTTGGCATTGAAATCCCCCCCTATTATGACAGAGTTGCCCATGTCGAATAGAGATTTAAGATCTCTTTCTGTTACTCTTTTACCGGGACCGAGATAGGCTGATGCTAGTATGACTGGTTGATGACCGGTCATACCCACCTGGCAAACTGAGACTTCGAGATATTCCAAAGTAGGGGGATCTAGGGGAACAATGTGGAGGCTTCTTTTATAGTAGATAAGAGTGCCCCCACCGCGATTCGTTGGTCGGTCATTTCTGACTAAATTATAATTAGCTATACGCGGATTACGCCTACTAGGCTTTAATAAGGTTTCCTGTACAAGGAGGATATCTATTTCGTGATTTTTAACAAATTCGCGAATCTGGTCTATTTGCCTGACTAAGCCGCATGCGTTAAACGACGCGACAGTTAGGGAATAGGGTTTCATCCTCTGGCTATGGTTGCTATCCATTATGAGGCCCTAGCAGTTATGCGCCTGATGGTTTCCATCAGGGCTGCGTGTTTAGTGATCACTTCGATCACGTTTTGTGGTGTCGCTGTACGGAGTTCGTGAGCGAACTCCGCTACCTCACCCGGGCTAATCGCTTGGGATATTTCCATGACCAGCGCGAGGTCAGTGAAATCGTATCCTGTGTGTCGTGTGTTGGCCTGTTGGACGCGCGGCGGGTTGTTTGGCCTGCGAGTGGGAGGAGGAGGAGGAGGACCTGAAGGAGGACCTGGAGGCCTTATAAGGGAAGGTGGTTTGACCCACGCGTTGACGGTTGGCGGGGGTGCTGGTATCACTGAGTGTGATACCGGCTTTGGCCCTGCCTGGGGGGTTTTGGCCTTAGGGGCCTTTTTATAATAATTATAATTGGTATTTCTGGCATTCGGTGGTGGTGGTACCGGTTGGGAATTGCTTCCCCGGCTGCGTCTGTGCGGGGCCTTTGGGCATCCGCGATAATTCGCCGGATGGCCTTGGGCACCGCAGTTGACGCAGCTCACCGGCGTCGCGGGCGTCGGGACGTCGGTTTGTCCGCGCTTAGGGCGTGGACAATCCGCCGTGGCGTGGTCCTCCAGGCACTTGACGCACCTGGGTCGGGCGTAGCAGTTTCGGGCAGAGTGCCCATAGAGTTGGCAGTTGTGACACTGCCCGGGGGCTCCGCGGTTACGCGGGGTCTCTATTGTGAGGCCGGAGGTATTACAGATGGTGTTCACGTTGAACACCTTCTTGCCCTCCGGGCTTAGTTCTAGTACTACTAGAATTAGTTCGTAGGGCTCGCGGGACCTCGGGTTGTACATCCGGTGTACCTCTAATACCGCGGGGACTTGGGATTTAAGATCGGCCTTGATCTTGTCTATGGGGTAGTCGGTGGGGATTCCTCTAATGACGACACGAAGATGCCTTTCCCCGTCCAAGGCATACGTGTGGTACCCTACTTTGCGTTCGCGCAGCAGGGTGGTTAAACGACGGTGGTCGTTGGAGGTGGGGATTTTAACCCGGATCCCTTCGCCCGTGGAGCGGGCGTGGGTGAAATTTATGTGCTGCTCTCTCATGGCAGCCGAGATCATGATCCACGACGCTTTGTCGCGGATTATGATGGGTGGGGGGACTTTCTCACGCCGAGCTCCGGATTCGTCATCCGAGGCGTCGGCGATCGTCGGTTCGTTGGTCTGGTCGGTCTGTACTGGGGTCGGCTTAGGGCTTGATTGCCCAGTCGCCTGCTTCTTGGCTGGCGTTGCCCTAGTGGTGGGGATGTTGATTGGGGAAGCTCGCCCCTTTCGCTTGCGCCGGGTTACCGTCTCGAACCCGTCGCAATTTTCTTCTTCCGAACCCGAGCGGTTGTCGGAGTCATTGTCTGCTTCCATAGGGGAAGCGGGGGGTTCCTCAAAGCGGGAGGCTGAGGTGGTCGGGGCGGGCTTGTTTTTCCTATTCAGGAAATCATTTAAGGCGTCGGGGTAGTTGGCCTTAAAGAAGGCCTCCAGTTCTGCGGCGTCCATGGTGGACGCCGTGGAAAAAAAGGGCAGGGGCCCCCCTTGAAGAGGGGGGTGTGTGCCTAATTATGTGTGAGTACCTAAGTGTGAGTAGTGTATTGCCACTCTACTTACGGTTTTAACTGACGTCCGGGAAAAAGAAGAAGCACTTTTAAACAGGGCACCGTACACAAAGACACTGCGATCCAAGTGAGCACGATCACGAAACAAATAACTGCACTTTAAACTATCACAATGCGCGTATACGGTCGTCGGAATGCACACGACAAGAAACAAAGAATGCGTAAACAGCGAAGTGAAAGCCACGCCAAAAGTGAAAGGCACGCCGATCGGGATGTGTCAGAGCGGCGGACGGAGACGTCTGCTCGCTCCGACTAGCGAAGGTGGTATGACGATGCGAGTGACTTTGTTGTCGTCATTGATACTGCAATACCCCGTAACTAACAGTGGATAATACCGCGGAAGTACAAAAGTATCAAATTTTACATTTGTATTTGTTTGATGATGTATTTTTTAGCTTAATATTGATTGGATTCAATTAGATATTATTATATAAGCTCACTAATACACTTTTCTAAATAGCTAAAAGTTAAGACACGTATTTGATTAGTATTGGAGAAGATTTACAGTTTTTTCGTTCTGTAAAATTTGCCACATCTAAGTTACGCGGTATTTTTTTTTACACTTTCAGTCGTCGGCACTTGGCGAACTTCCACGATTTTTAGTTGAAATTAGTTTATAACACACTTGTACTTTTATTCCACTATTATTTTACACTAAATTATTTAATTTTATCGACCGATTTCGCTTTTTAAAGCATCTTCAGGACGTAATATTCTTTACGTAAAGAATATTACGTCCTGAAGATGCTTTAAAAAGCGAAACCGGTCGATAAAATTAAATAATTACGCGGTATTGTCTGTTGTTAGTTACGCGGTATTGCAGTATCAACGACGATTTGGCAATGTTGAAATGCCATGTGGATAACAAGCTATCTTATTTACTCTCCATACCGGAACACATTAGCTACTAACACCATTACTATTCCAGCCGGAGTTCATGTGTCAGTCTACCGCCTAACTTACGTCCAAGTTTCAGGCTAAAACACAGTACTGATAAGCCTTGATGCCATTAGCAGGTGTAGACCACAAGACAGCAACGCACCATTAACATTGGTGTCTAGAGTAGTATATCTTATAATATAAAAAAAATAGTCTCGAGCTTAAAAGAGAGTAAAAAGAAAATTTATTTTATGGCTCAGATTCTTAAAGACTTAACGCCCGATTTAATAAAGCTGCACGAATAATCTTTTTTAAGACAATTAGTGAATAACGAAGCTTAAAATATCAACCAGTGTTATAATATTAAAGCCTGAAGTCCATAAAACTTCGTATCTAATGTCGTCTTCAACAAATCTCCAATATTTTAAATATCAGATATATGTCTGTTTTAAAATAAACTTACCCTAATGGTGTTTTAATCTTTCTTATTTTTAGAATATAAAAAGACCGCATGCGATAGGGAAAGGACGAGAATGCGTGATATGAATCGAGCTTTCGACTTATTGCGTTCGAAACTGCCGTTAACGAAGCCCTCTAAAAAGAAATATTCAAAAATAGAATGCTTAAGGTAAGTTGCCAGTATTTTAATAAATCATAAATTGGTTAGGATTTAATTATAAAATAGGTACTAACCATGAAATTATAATCTATCAGTACTTCACGGTACTAACCACGTGAACCACAGACCACACAAACACTAATATACACAGTTGGGCGTAAAATGTGTAGCCGCTCATATGAGCAAATACTTTTAAGTGTTAAATGCTTGAAGATATATTATTATATAAGGTCATTCCATATTAGGTAAAAATATTTTAACACAGCAATCGTTCGTCTAACCAAAGATATCCAGCATTTGTATGAAATTTTATTCGTATACGAAATATTATTCGTACAAATCAAAAAGTTGTACACCCTTGAATGACATCTGTTTTAGCTGGATATCTTTAATTAGATGTATCGAATGCTGGGTTAAAATATTTTTATCTATTATGGAATGAACTAAATGGAATGACCTTACTTATAGTGAAAAATGTGCCATTTTGTGCTATTTTATAGTGCCGAATCAGCTGCCAAGCAGGGCTTGTTAACCAGTTCATTTTCAAATCTAAATCAGCCCAAGTACACAAAGGAATGTTTTGTGAAGTTTTGGCTCTTCCTTAATCTTAAAAATACCGGTGTCCTTATGAAGAAGAAAAATTATAATGGTTTTGAGTTTAGATTAAGGAAACTACTAGATATGAAATAACTAAGGGAAAACCGTGAAATTTCGTCGTGTGTAAATGACGGACAATGTGTGTAATTTTTTGATATTTTTAAATTTTACCGGTAAACCGCTACGAAACATCTCGATGTTTCGTAGCGGTTTATCACGTGTTTATTATACGTGTATATTACTAAGGTAGCATATTACGTGTATATTACTAAGGTAGCATAACTAATAGATATATGTAAACAGAGTCGCCTCTGTGGTCTAGTGGTCCAGCGTTGGCGTTGACCACATGAGGTCCCGGGTTCGATTCCTGGGTCGGGCACATAAGAAAAGTGTTTTTTCAATTTTCTGAGAAACACAAAATTTGCCCGGGATTGGAAAGTGCCCGGTTGGCGATAGGCTTGCCACCTATCACATTTGTGGGACCAAGTATCTTCGGCTAATCGTGGGTGCACTTGTTGTACCTCTGCCTACCCCTTCGGGGATATGGGCGTGAAGATACTTTTTTTTTTTTTTTTTTTTTATATGTAAACAGGTCCATTCATTATAAAGAGCCAATCAATGGCAAATAAGCTTTTAACAATTTGACACCCAGATGTCAGACCCAGTGGACAGCTTGCCTGTGCGATTCCTCCGGGTATGAATGAAAATACATATCTTGCCTTTCCCTGCCGCCCTATTGTCAACATTGGTGTAGCAATGGGGTGGCAGGCTGGGTCTGGCCCATGAAGGTGTATTATCTGGAGGCAACACTTCTAATGCCTACTTGAAAACAAATTTTAAATCCTGCTGTCATTTTCTGAGGTTTTACCCTTTCTAACACAGCTGTATAAAAAGTTATGGCGAGATATCATAGATAGACATATAACGTAAATACTTGTTTCAATTGATTATTACGAGTGCTAGCTTCACCTATACCTAATACTTCATGGTCTAGTCCACATTATAATCCCTCTCTCTGACTCACCTTAAAATATAATGTACCTAACAATTAATGAATGAGCAAAGTAAGGATTTTAAAATTAATACAAAATTGTTTAGTTCAATTTGTCACCGTAATTATACTAAATATAAATAAAATATAAGTTAAAAAAAATAAATATTTTCTATCACGTGTTAGCAAGATAATTTTTTTTATTGATATGTTTTTTTTTAATCAATATCAACATTTAATACTTATTATCCTATTCAAATTAAGACAAATCCAAAAACACAAAAATTATAAAACTTTTCTTTTATTGGTCTAGCCGTTCTTGAGTTACAAATGGTGTAACCATCGCGACTTTGCTGTATATACATAATATAGATTAAATATAGTTCAGATACTTAGGTAGAAAAAGTTTTGCTAAATAATAAGTTTATTATTTTTTAGTAAAATATAACCAGTGCATTCAGGCAAAAATTGTATTTCTCAGAGCTGAGACTAGACACTGGCTTAATAATTTTATAATAAGTAGATTCTGTTAAACTTAACTCACTCTAAATTTCAATACGTGATTTACTTTTGAGTGTTCAAACCATTGTTTAAACGCATGAATTATTCTAAGTTTTTTACTTATATATGATATTTTTTCTTTTATATGATGTAAGTCGAAACTTTTTTCGCTATTAATATTATTCAACTAGAGTAGGATAGAAACATTGACTAATAATGGAAGTAGGGACAATTGACTTTTTTTACAACTTTTTAAGACGGACAATTCGATCATACATTTTTGCGTAACTTTAACCATTAACGCAGCGCACGCCAGGAAAGCTCTTGAAAGGTAAAAATATCCCCGTTTAGATCACATTTTTTGTTGATACTCCGATCCTGTTGGTCGTAGCGTGATGTTACATGGCTTATAACCTTCCTCGATAAAAAAGCTATCGAACTTCAAAAGAATTATTGAAATTGGTTCAGCAGCTTTCGAAATTAGCGCGTACATCCAAACAAACAAATAAACTTTACAATTTTATTAATATAGATTCGTAATAGAAATGAAGCTTTCTTAATAAATGTATTTATGCATTTGATTTCAGAATAGCAATTTGCTACATACGACACTTGGAATACATGCTATCAGGAGGAATACCCGAAGATCATACCGTGTTCTACGAACCCTATACGTCTGACATGTTTAGTCGACGTCATTTGAGGTTTTAACTTTGATGTGATATACATTGAGTTAATATGTACAAGTGTACATATTACTAGGCATTTATTATATGGCATCCAAAATTGTTAAACTAAAACTGGGGCTCATTTTTTAAGAATTTTGCGAGCACAGAAAGAGTGAGGTCACAAAACAAATATTTGTTTTGTGTTGACATAAGAGATAGTTTGTTTACATGAGAATAACTGTAGAAATAAACAAAATAGTTGATAAATTATGGTTAAAATCTGATCACTGGATGATACCTAGTCATTATTAATTTTCCAAGAAGCTATTATTATTTTACTTCTCATATTTGAAATAAAATAACTTTTGACACTAGTAGGGTTTAAGCAGAGGCCTTCGACTTCAGTGCAGACTGCATACGATGCTCTTATCAACGAAGAATGCTCCGTCACGCTGGAACCCGCTTCAATAAATACATATTATTTTCGCTTATTGTAAACTACAAATGATGCTGATATACTGGCTGACCACTTTGCTCGCCCAAAACGCTTGGTTTCGCAGTAGTGGTCATTGGACCAACTGCCAAAGTTCATATCGAAAAAAAGATGCTAATGAATGTTGTGAACTTTTTGTAGAGTTGTAGAGAAGAGCCGAAAAAATGATAAGTATCTTTCTACAGATTAAATATAAAATAATAATCGTGTAACGCTGTAGGTAGTGGTGATATTAATGCCAAATCGGTTGTAGTTTCCTGTTTCCTGGAGTAAGTAGTACCCAAAAATGATTAAATCGTGTTCCAGAGTGCTTAAACATTCATTAGCATCGTTTGTAGTTTCTGAATCAGTGCAACAATTTTATACCTACAACTCTGTTATTTTTCTTGATTCTGTTGTATTCTATATACATATAATAAAATCGTAGAAAAGTCAAAACTGTACATTGAATATTTCTTAAAAGAATACTTGGGGCGTGATCTACAATCGATATCGAAGCCAAAAATATAGTTTTTAGAATTTTTGTCTGTTTGTCTGTTTATCTGTTTGTCTGTATGTCTGTATGTATGTCCGGGGTAAACTCAAAAAATACTGCATGGATTTACTTCAAATTTTGCATGAATATTACTAACAGGTCGGGTCAACATATAGGCTACATGTCATCACGCTATCACCTACGGGGGAGGTGCTGTGCGGAGTAAACGAAGTCCGCGCGGACGAAGTCGCTGGCAATAGCTAGTTTACAATATTTCTTTAACTACATTACATACTTTGTATTTCTGTAACCCGAATATATTAAATTAAAAATATTATTTTGATACTATGTTAAACTAACGACTACTACTACTACTACGTACTACGGTATGTACCTATCACTACTCGCTGTTGTATGATCATTAATATTTTCTTCTATAAACTGTACCTATTTCTCAGTCTTGCTACCGATAATAGACCTCGCTACAAGAGATCAACGGACCATAATAATAAATCTTATCTTATCTTACCTTAAATCTTATCTTAAATAAAGTAAAAAGTAGAATATCGGAAATTGATTTCAACCAAACAATCTGCTAAAAAAGTTCAAGTTGTAACTGATTTCTAAATAACTTTAAAACATTTAATTTTATCAGTGGTTAAAATGATTTTTTTTAAGATTTAAAATATATAAATTTTGTAACTATAATGTAAGGTATTATGATGTAAATACAATAAAAAACATTTTTACAAAGCACTTTCTTTATTGAGTATTATTTTCGATTTTTGTAAGTACAATATATCAGTCGTAAGTATAACATATTTCGAAGCAAGTTTATGTAAAAAGCTCATAATGTATTATCCGGTTTTGTAATAAAAACTTCAAAAGTAGGTCATCCGTCTCTAGTTGACCAAAACGTTAAAGAAAGGCACAGGTAGACACTTACTTGTTTTTGCTCGAGTTTTTGAAAACCGTACGACTTGATGGAGCTCCCCAGATAATCAAGCAATGATTGACAAGTTTGTGTTTGAGTATGTGACATTTTGTGTCAATTGTATAGGAAAGCTTCAAATGAAAGTAATCGATAAGAATTGAAACGATTTCATTGACAAATTTGAAGAAAATTTCCATTATGGCGCAATTCATCACCGACCACAAGTACCGCTCTGTTTTTAAAATTACAGCCGCACACACAAAAACATAAAAATACGTCACGCACAGCCCGTTATGCAAACTAAGCAAGTTCAGGAGCATCAAACTGTATTGCACTACATGAAAGCAGGTGAATTCGCACCTTTGACGATTTTCACAAGAGAATCCTTAGTTTTAGCAGTTGTAAGCGACGCAAAAATGCGCTTTTAATGAGGCAACGGTTGAGCGTCTGGGGAGCTGGCAAGTCGCTGTTCGTAATTTAAGGAACAAATCGAAAACGTACACCGAACAAGTATTTTTACACGCTTCGTTTCCTAATTTTTCGCTCCTTGTCCAATTCCGCTTGTCTTTTTTCAAGTGCTTTGAGGTAGTCGATGTAAGCGCACTTTATTAATAACGGCACTTTGACTACACCTTTAAAACAGAAAAAAATTGACTTAGTAATTTTCTCCGTGTTGCTCCGAAGCTCCTTTGAAGAATAGACTACCTGTCATCTTACCAGGCATTTCGTAAAAGGCGAATGATTTGAAAACGTGTCTCTAACATTCTGATCAGTAGGTGGTAGAGTTACCTATTCCTGCCGCAAGTGTCAATACTTGTTATTGTTATATTCCGATTGGGAGGTAAGGTAATCGGTAAATTTTACATGTGTTCATTTAACCCGCCATACGTTGGCGGGGTCACCATCAATAATGGACAGTCGCAACACAGTAGGGTTTGCAGTTGCTTACGTGAAAAGTTTCACACAAAGTTCATTAGTACGAAACAAGGTCTACAGTTCTACACACCGAATTCACGTACGAGTATCTAAATATTATGGTTGCCTATAAACATCGACATATTTTTGTATTAAGATGCACTAAAACTGCAAATAAATAAATACCATCACATCCATAGACAGAAGACATAGGCAAAGATGCAACTAGTGCAATAACTTTATAAAGCCTAGAAAAAGAAATTATAGCCTTATGGTGCAAATAAAGAAATTGTATAAAAAAAATGAAAACCATCAATATTGTGAGTCAGTTGACAGATGATGACAGGCTGCCACTCTATTGACAAATTGGGCACATATATATTTCTGAATATTATGTTGTGATTTTCGGAAAAAAATATTCTTAATTGTTATTGAGTATAACACAAACAAATAGCTCTCCGATAATAAGGGACAACCGTCTTGTATAGACATCACAAATATTAATCCATCATTGCTAATATCTAGGCAGGAATTAAAGGCGAAAATTCACTGGCTAATCGTACATTTTTAAAGACGGCGTACGAATTTATATTTTTATGTACTTATAATCAAAATGATACAATGAATGAATATTTATATTCAGCGTCTTATTAATAAGTTACATCCGAAATGTTACTAGATATCCCAAAATGTCTTGGTTTTTAATGGAATTGGGGGATAGTCTCAATAAAACTACAGAATTGAGTCTCTCCTATAACTATCATAAAATATAATGCATACTACTCGTTATAGCCAGATGCAATATTGCTAATATTTAAGTTATACTTATTCGAGTCCTACACTATACATGCATATATGTAGAGTTTTGTATCGTCTCGCCCGAGCTTTTTACCTATTCCTACCGCTATAGGTAACCGGTAAACTTACGCATGGGGCATTAAGGTCCCACTACAAAGATAGCCTTGTGATGTTAATGCCACATAGTGTAGATAGTGCAGGACTCGAATAAGTATAACAAATATTATTCATTCATTGTATCATTTTGATTAAATCCATACTAATATTATAAATGCGAAAGTAACTCTGTCTGTCTGTCTGTCTGTTACGCTTTCACGGCTAAACCACTGAACCGATTTGGATAAAATTTGGTACAAATATAGTTTGAGACCCGAGAAAGGACATAGGATAGGTTTTATCCCGGAAGTCACATGGGAACGGGAACTATGCGGGTTTTTATTTTAGAAGTTTTTCCACGCGAATGAAGTCGCGGGCACAGCTAGTAAAAATATAAATTTATGTGCCGTTTTCAAAAATGTACGATTAACCAGTGAATTTTCGCCTTAAATTCCTGTCGAGATATTGGCAACTAGCTGCAGCGTGCAGCCCGCTGCATTATACACAGTTTTTGGTGCATCCCGCGGGATCACCTCATTTTTCCGGGATAGAAATGTGGTGAAAATCCTATGTGCTATTCCAGGTCATCAGCTACCTGTGTGCCAAATTTCATTAAAATCCATTCAGTAGTTTTTGCGTGATTGAGTAACAAACATCCATCCAAACATCTATCCAAACATCCATCCAAACATCCAAACTTTCGCATTTATAATATTAATAATATAGATGATGGATTAACATCTGTGATGTCTATAGAAAACGGTTGTCCCTTACTATAGGCGGGATTTTTGTTTTGCTATCAACGTAACATTAACATCTTTGGTTTCTACAAGAGGTTGTTACCTTTTTCCATCAGGAAAGCTATCTGCTTGTTTGTTATCGTATGTTAAAAAAACATAAGTTTAGGGCTTGTTTACATTTTAAGTTTTATATTTTTGTATCCATTATGTGAGAATACTGGTGACATGGTCACAGATTCTTATTGAACCTACTTCAGGCACCGTTTTTTCACAAAAATTGCATAGAAATTAAATAGCATAGAAATACAGTTTAAGCATTTAACTTCAAGATATTGTCTATTTTTGTGATGAAATAAATAAAATCCATTAAATTACCTGCAAAACACGTTGTTATAAAAGTCTTGTACAAGGCATACAGCGGAGCCACTACACTTTCAGTGGATTCTTTTCTCTACAAATATAAAAAATAAAATATATTTCATAATTTTATCAATGTCACGTCACTTCATATCTACGGTTTGATTGAGTTAGCCTCAGCAACCTAAGAATTAAAAAGGGGGTAATTTAATGGACATTGGATCTATAGCTGAACTACAAACGCTATACTGCGAGTTAGGCAACGCGTTCCAAGCGAAGTTTTTTAACATAATATAGCAAACAAGCAAATAGCTGGAAAGAGACAACAATCAAATATAAACGCCAAAGATGTTAATAGCGCGTTGCTTGTTGCTTGTTGTGCGTGCGTTGTTAATGGTGCGTTGCTTTGTGGTGAGATCTTAATGCTGCATGCATAAGTATACTGGCTACCTTACCTTCCAAACTGAAATACTATAGTGACAAGCACTGACGCTATTACGGCAGGATAAGGGGGATCCAGAGGGGATGCAGATCCCGGGGAGATAATGCAGAACTCTATCACCTAGTAACCACTGTTTGTAGTGGTAGTGACTCGTATAGCCAATCATTCGCCGCTTACGAACTGCCTGGCAGAACGGCATATGGTCTTTTTTTCAAAGGGGCCCGGATCAAAAAAAGGGATCTTTTTTTTAAATCAACGCATTCCAAATATATTACCTTTTAAATAGAATGTTTTGCGATTTCACATCAAAAAACCTTTAGGCTAGATGCTAGATCAACGGGAAGCTCACAAGGGATTCACAACCTAATAGCCTATTACCTTCCTATTTGGTTTTGATTTTATTTGGAGCTTCCTGTTGATCTAGCATCTTGAAATATGGCAAAAATTAATGTTTTACACATTGCACATGTAAAAGGAAAAATCTGAATACCGTAAACTTATTATTTGTAGTTAGTTTAATAATCATGTACCTATAGGAATCAAACGGAAAAATCAAGTTTGTCCTTTGACCTTGTCTTGTTTTTAGTTAGAGAACTTGGCCGGTTTTTGTTTTTTAAGACCAATTTTTATCGGGACTATGATACAGAAAATTAATTACAGAAACTAAATAATTTATAAATTGAATTAAGCTATAGAATTAAGTCTGTATTTCTTTATTTCTTTTTAGCTGACCCGGCAAACGTTGTTCTACCTTTGTAACTAATCTTATTTTCTTTCTATATTTTCTCACATTTTAAACCTTCCCTGGACTTCAACAATTAATTCAAAACCAAAATTAGCCAAATCGGTTCAGCCGTTCTCGAGTTTTAGCGAGACTAACGAACGGATTTTGATTGTTATATATATATATATATATATATATATATATATATATATATATATATATATATATATATATATATATATATATATATATATAGATGTACATTTGTGTAATTTGGGGGTAATTGTGGGGTTCGCCGATATCGGGTACATTGAGATATCAATTTGAGAAACCAATTTATAAATAAATTTATGCGTGGATATAATCGGATGTCGAGTATCGTAAGTCGGTCATTGTCGGTTTACTGTATTTTTATTAATTAATTATTTATACACATCATGTATTATCGTACATATTATAGTTAATATTTAACAATGTACTAATATATTGTCAATGAAATGACCCAGTTATACTAACGACTATCGAGTTATCAACGTGAAACGTCATGAAACTTCCTGCGCAACGGTTAAGTTTTATATGCGAAATGATGTTGATTTTCATCACTACATAATGATTCTATTAGGTATTTTGCATGCCGTATAGGTAGAATATAGTGCACTTATTGTATTTTATATTGTAAGATCCTGATTTACCTATGTTCAAGCAATAAAATAAATTATGATTACGATTGAATATTTTAGGTATGTGATTGACAACTCTTGACATGGAGAAAAAAAGCAGATAAAATATTGATATAATTATACACAGCATAATTGTAACAACCATATTCCGATCTCCTATGCCTATAGAAATCTTGGATCAGAGTTCCCAATTGAAAAAATATTTTTTGAAATCGGCAAATAAATGACCGAGTTCTATGGTATTAAAAAAAATACTGTTTCGCCAAAAATTTTGAATTTTTTTCAAAATTCCTTATAATCTGGGTCGAAATGGTTCTAATTTTCAGGATATCTAAATTGAGCGGAATCAATCTACGGTAGTACCCGAGGGTGGTGCCAACCTCTAAAACAACCGTGTTTATTTGAAGAGAATCATGAATGTGAATGAACCGACAACGCAAGTCTGCCAAACCTTGATGTCCGGCAGTCAGTCTTTTTGCCTATGTAGTTTAGTGTGAAGATACTTATTTATGTCCCAATATCATCCATTCTCTTTTTTAGCAGAAGCTATTTTACTTAGCAGTTTACAAAAACCCAAATTTGAGGAAGTGACAGCTACGATATTTGATAGATACTATTTTACGGTAGGTACTATAAACGGTCGTGTTAATTTGCCGAAGACAAAGTGCATACGTTTTTTAAGCAATATTGATTTACTTGCCTAAAATATTTTGCAGAACTACACAGTTAGATCACACAAAACTTACATTTGGCACATAGACAGCTATGGGAGTAATTACGTAAGGATCTTTTATCTGGTTATGAGAGTTTTTGAAAAATCCTACTTACAAGATGGTAAAATCGAACGTAACGCGCAAAGGAACGAGCAATACCTAGTAAATATGAGTAATAATGGTAACTGAAATTTACGGCTTACCTACATAGTTATTAATATTTTGCGCTAATATTGTAATATCATTAGACAACAAACAAACAGATAGCTCTTCCGATGAAAAAATACATCCGTTACCTATACACACCAAATATGTAAGCGATGCGTTATTATCCGATTCGTGGGATGACTCATAAGTTTCCTGACTACGTTTAACTCTCCAAACCAAAACACGAAAAGGTAAGGCGGTGGTACTACATACCCGGGTGAGACGTTGCGGAGCTCTACTTCTTAGTAGTTACGATGGTAGAGACACGTATAGCCAATGGTTCGCCTTTTAAGAACTGACGGCAGTACGGTACAATCTTCTATCGGTCTATTCTTCAAAGGGGTTCCGGGCCAACATGTAAATTTGGTTTATGTAATTGTTGCGATTAAAGACTTACTAAATAAATCAACCAGTAGTTTTAGCGCCTTTATGTAATTACTTTTTTTAATATCAGCATAGTTAATTTCCTTTTTAAAACGAATAGAAAAGTAGGAAGAACAGCAAGGCAAGCATTCCCTGCTTGCCTTTTTGTTCTTATATGTATATGTTTTTCAGAAAATTAAAAGATAAAAGTGAGATTCAAAAATAGTATGTACCGATTGCAAATTTTATGATATTTCGTATTTCGTAACATTGGGGTTGTTTTTCTTTCAAAAACGATTCGGTAGAACCAAGAGAAATTGCTTACGTAACTGAAAATACTAGGAATACATAGGACGAAAGTGTTGTGTTACAATAGACACAATACTGTCGTCTCTTTCTACTCTTGCTTTAAACCCAATAATTAAACTACAAGGAATGAGTTTGTCATACAATGTAAAATTAATTCGTAGATGATTCTCCGGATTTCTGGAAAAAATAACTATCGTCTATAGACATCAAAGATCACGTAATAGCATAATTTTTAGAACTATTGACTATTTAGGAATAAAAAACGCTATTAAGATATCTACTCCAGCGCTAGGGTTACCAGCTTACGGTACGCCTCTGATTAAACCTTATTTCAAACTGTTAAACAAAATATAAAATAAATTAATGCTATAATAATAAATATATAAGTTCTTAAACAAAATAACGGAATAAGTTTTCAGCTTTATTTCGATTGGATTAAAATAACGCCTTAGAAAATAATACACTAGCTAGAGTCTAGTGGTACTGGCTTCGATGTAGACGATAGATGCCCAAGTCCTATATTTTTCCTCATAGGTATCAAACTTTGAATGAGAGGATTTGTTTCGAATATTTTTTTCACTTAGTCTAAAAAATATAAGTTGTTCGAGACTGGATATGTATTACGTAGTTCCAGCCATTAGCGCATTCAAACAATCAAACAAAAAACTTCAGCTTTATTATATTAGTATAGATATAAAAAATTTGCCTGATATTTTCAACGATTATTTATTACTAGCCGTTGCCTGCGACTTTGTTCGCGTGGACTTCATTTACTCCGCAAGCTCCTCCCCCGTAGGTGATAGCGTGATAATATGTAGCCTATATGTTGACCCGACGCAACGTGTTAGTAATATTCACGCAAAATTTGAAGTAAATCCATGCAGTACTTTTTGAGTTTACCCCGGACATACATTGACTTTCCTACGATTTTATTATATGTATATAGATATTAGATATAGATAATAGTTGTTTGTAAATAATTAAAAAATACATGTTAGCGCACCATATTATAGTAGAATATATAGAACTGTAATACTACATTCTAGCAATTACAATATTCATTCATTCATTATGCCTGGTGCCCGTTTACTCATATTTTAATTTATTTTTATTAAATATTAATATAACAAAGCTGAAAAGGTTTTTGTTTACTTGTTTGTTTGAACGCACTAATCTCTGGAAGTAGAAGTCGGATTTGGAAAATTCTAAAAGTGTTAGACAACGTAATATAAACATACATACAGTCATGAACGTTTTAGCACACTTGCTCGTAAGCCTAAATAGATCAGCATACTCAAATACTATCCAGTTCCAACATATTATAAGTACTGGTCAAACTGTTTTTTTTTGCTGTCGATTGGGAAGCGCTTGACCACGATCTCGCCTGATGGTAAGCTAAGATGCGGCCTAAGATGGAACGCGCTTCCCTAGAAGGTACCTGTTCACTCTTCTCTTGAAGATCCCCAGGTTGTACCCGTCGGGTATTCTTGATCCGAACTGCAAGGGACTGGAATATACTACATATTCCAGTCCCTTGCAGTTCGGATCAAGAATGTAGAGTCGAACCGCTTTGTAATAGATAAGTGATAACCTCCTTTTTATATCGGTTAAAAAGGTAATCATGTATACCTACAATGACTTTTCCACACAGGTCAAAAGTTGGCGGTCGTCTTGTATTGATACTTCGAATATATTCTTGCCATCGTCGAATGCATTCCGTAGCATCTTGCTGATCGCCCCACACTCCTTGCAAGTATGTGAAGTAAACAGCGCCTGCTAGGATCCCAGCCTGTAAAAGAAGTTAAAACAGCGCTTTTAACTATATGTTTAATGCAAATTTTCTTCTAATAATGATAGAATTATGTGTGTGTGCAATTTACATACTGTAGAAGTAAACTTCCAGAATATTGAACTTCGAGAGAATGAGATAAATGCAGCGACTTTTCAAGAATTAAAAAAAAATTCTTTTCCTTGTTTTAATTTTTAGATAAAACTATCGTTTATGGGGTTCCGAGTCTGTAAAAAACCCTTAGTTTCACCATGTCCGTTCGTCCGTCCGTGTGCCCAAAGTTTAGCTCTGAGAATTCAAGTACATACTAGAAAGCTACAACTTGGCAAGAATATACGAGTGGTCATGCCGACAAAGTGGTAAAATAAAATATCGAAAAAGAAATAAGGTAATAAGGTAAAAAGAAAATCTCTGTCGTTAGGGATAAGCTCACCTTTTGTGCATTATTTTAAGTATCGTTTAATTTTTTTTGTCATTATATAAGTGTACAATAAAGTATTAAATAAATAAATAAATAAATAAGGTACCTATATACCTACATTTTTTTATATTATAAGATAGCAAACAGGCAGATGGTTCTCCTGATGGAATTCCTTCTATCCATAGCCTATAAACATCAAAGATTGGCTCAGTGAATTTGGCCCCACTTTTTTTGATTTTCAGATTTTTGATATTTTTAATTATTTGTTCGTCGTTCGTTCTTTAACGTTCGATTGTAAAAATTGTTTGTTCGTCTTTTATTTATTTATAATTAATTAAACAAATGATCACCCTTAAGTTGGCCCCCCTTACTAGATATCTTTATTTTTATCACTTAGATTAATTAATTTTGATTAATTATCGTTTGTTCGACGACTATTGGTGATTGTTCGATCATAAAAACAATTAAATTCCCAATTATTATTTACTTTATATCTAATATGCAAACCATTACCTCACGCCTACATTGCGCATGCGCCAGCAGTCTAATGGCGACTGAGCGATGCGTAGTGCATGTCATGTAAAAAAATGACATTATAAATAATGCTCCATTTCGAATGTTTAGTTGTAAAAGAATCATTATTAATAAATTATGTACTTATTAATAATCATCGAAAAACATCTAATGTCTATATAGTCCATTTACATGCATTACGTCCAATATATGTACTTAACTCATAAAGCCACATAAAGCTGTTTGTTGAGTAAACAAAAAGAGTAATTACTCTAATTAAATATGAATTTCTTATATATGTACATATGTGTGTGGGTGTGTATATCATACAACTGTTTTTAATTTGTTTCTTTGCTAAAATGATAGGCCTATTTATAATTCTGTTAAAGATGTATATATTAGATGTACTATTAGTTAACCTCAAAAAATGTGCAGATTTTTTTTTTATGTATCGTGTTAAATTTACCACTATCGGAACTACCTACAATATTTCCTAATAAGAATTAAATACCTTTATATTTAATCGAGGTACTCACACTGTTGAATAAATACTTCATTCAAATCGTATAATTTGATGATATTCGAAATGGAGCATTATTTATAATGTAATTTTTTTACATGACATGCACTACGCATCGCTCAGTCGCCATTAGACTGCTGGCGCATGCGCAATGTAGGCGTGAGGTAATGGTTTGCATATTAGATATAAAATAAATAATAATTGGGAATTTAATTGTTTTCATGATCGAACAATCACCAATAGTCGTCGAACAAACGATAATTAATCAAAATTAATTAATCTAAGTGATAAAAATAAAGATATCTAGTAAGGGGGGCCAACTTAAGGGTGATCATTTGTTTAATTAATTATAAATAAATAAAAGACGAACAAACAATTTTTACAATCGAACGTTAAAGAACGAACGACGAACAAATAATTAAAAATATCAAAAATCTGAAAATCAAAAAAAGTGGGGCCAAATTCACTGAGCCTCAAAGATTGTGGAGGGGTCTTAATACAATAATAATCTACAAATATTGTTCTTATTCTGTGATCTATGGTACTTAGTACCTGAAATAAAAAATCATTCATTCATTGATATGTTCACTCATTCATTCATTGCAACATGCATAAGTTTAGCGGCTACCTTACTCTCGCAACCGGAACACGACAGCAACAAGTACAGACGCCATTACGGCAGGAATAGGTAAGGCGGTGGTACCAGACCCGGACGAGACGATGCAGAACTCTACCACCTAGCAGCCACGATAGTAGTGACTCGCATAGCCATAGCTCGCTCCTTACATACTGCCTGGTAGAACGGCAGATGTCTAATCGTCTAAGCAGACTGGACCAACACGGGGTTGTGTGGGGTTAGGTTGGATTAGTCTACAAAAATTGCCCGTTTGCGAAAAATATTAAGCTTTAGTGTATTATCTTGTTACCCGAAGTGCCCGCTAAACAGTTATTTTCTGGGTGCATAAAAAATGTCACGGTAAGTAGTCAGACTTTTTTTAGCATTAAATTAAATTAAAAGCTTACTGCTTTTAACTAAGTTTTAAGCTAAGCTTTAAAAGTTAACGAACTTTTCCGCAGAAAAAGGCTTTTAAAATAATGAATCACTGTAGAAATGACTAGGATATAAGAATTTCGAAACGGTACCGTAGTAGAAATGACAGATGTAAATTATTGTGTATATTGTTTATGCTCGAGCCGCGTTTGCGTCTATGTCACAAAGCTTCGTGCAATGACACGATAAATACAGATGTGACTGGCTATTATCGGCTATTTTCACATACATTCCGGACTGTCCCTTAGCGCGCTAATGTCTTCAGAACGATAGACGCAAGTGAGGCTCCAGCGTAACAAAATATACATGACGGAAATACTTTAAAACTACTTTAATAAATAATAAATATCACTTGATAAATTACACAAATTGATCTGACCCCAAAGTAAGCAAATTATATGCTTGTAGTATGGATGTCAGTCAACGATAGGTACTAATACATAGAAATACATATATAAATACTCTGATATATTTAATAAACACCCAAACCCAGAAATATAAACATCTGTGCTCATCACACAAATGCCTGTCTCTGCCGGGAATCGAACACCGACCCCATTGATTGCGTAGTCACGGTCGCTAACCACTCGACTAACGGGGCGGTCAATAATAAAATAGATCATAGTTGTTTTTGAATCGTTCTGAAGCAACATAATAATTAATATAGATGACTCATCACACTTATTTACACGGCACTGAGATACGGATATAATAAAAAAATAGCCTAAATCCTCGTTAACACTAACTATCAGATTAATTTTATCACGATACAACAAAATAATATATTTGTTGTAAGATTAGATACATTAAATTATAATCAGTTCCAGCACGTTTCAGGCTACCTAGACTATTTTTTACAATATCAAGTATCAATATCATATAAAATGGACGAAAAATCTTTTGCGGACAAAGTTCCGCACACTAATAGCTTATAAGATGTGTGCGTGCGTGTGTGCGTGCGTGCGTCCGTGCGTGCTGTCGTGCGTGCGTGCGTGCTCGCGTGCGTGCGTGCGTGCATGTGTGCGTGTTTGTGTGTATATATAAGGTATTTAGGCGTTAATTTGCTCAAATCTATAATTTAAAGAAGAAATTGTGGTTTTTAATTTGCAAAATTTTTACGAAACCTTATATAGAACTGCTGTGATGCAACTGAAACGGGAGGTAGTGTAAGGAATAGGGCAAACTTATCCAAGGCCTGAAAATTAGAGGAGACTACAGCGGCATAATAGTCCACCCATTTTTACCACACTATCTTCCACGTCAGTAGCAAAGGCAGTAACACACAAATTATGTACTCAACGCACGTTTCATTTCGCAACTGAAGTATCTTCAGGAGAGTCGAATAGCATTTCATTCTATGAGGGGTAAAGCATTAACTTCCACTATTCTCTCATTTCGTAAAACAGACGAACCGATGGTACGCGGAGAACCGAAAGTCTTTTTTTCCGCCCCGTTGGTCAAGGGGTTAGCGACCCTGACTACGCAATCGACGGGGCTCGGGTTCGATCCCCGACGTGGACAAGCTTTTGTATGATGAGCATAAATGTTTGTATTTCCGGGTTTGGGTGTTTATTAAATATATTCCAGTAACTATGTATGTATGTATTTCTATGTATTAGTATCGTTGAGTAATACCTATAGGCCATAACACAAGCAAATAATTTGCTTACTTTGGGGTTAGATCAGTGAATGTAATTTGTCCAGTAAATATTTATTATTATTATATCATTATACAGTAAACAAAAGAGAAATCATCGTCTATAGACACCTTGGCTTCCAAACCGAAACACGACAATCACAAGCATTGACGCTATTGCGGCAAGAATTGGTAAGGCGGCGGTGGTACCAAATATCCGTTCGGGAAATTACGGAACTCTACCATCTAGTATCTGTAACTCCGAAAGATATTCGGTTCACTTTACCTACCTTGCAGGAGGATTTGCGTGTTGATTTATTTATATATGTTATATATACTTGACAAAAATAGGTTAAAATGGCGCAAGCTCACTTTGACACCGTACATAAGCTTTCCGTGAGTGTAAGGTAAAGGCGAAGGAAGCTTCGGTATTGCCGCTGGTTTCTTTCCAGATTTTCTTAGATCGTACTCCTCCTTGGTACACACTTTAATGCATGTTGGAGTAAGAGGTAGTTCTGTAAAAAAATAGATCCAATTATTAAAATGGAGTCTTGGAGCAGGGCAGCGGAGAACTCTACCCTGTTTTAGAATTCTAAAAAGGAGGCATTTTTCTTAACAATCAATTAGATTAGACTGTAGCTACGACCTATTAAATTCATTCGATTGTCAACTTTTTTACATAAGATCCCTACAAATTGCATTACTTTGGGGTACATTGAAAACAATCAGTAAGTTTCCTGCCATCTAGTAAAACTTTTGGAAGACGTTACATAATTTGTAATAAATACTAGGATAACAAGGCTTCCAAGGAGTACGATGCGAGGATACAATGTAACAGGTTACGGTACATTTTGTTGAATTTACAAAGGTCGTCGGTACTGAATTTGTAGGATATTGTTGTAAAAAACTGTTTTTTTTTGTACTTAATAACTTCTGGAACTTTAGTACTCAATATTTATGTACGTAAATGTAATGAATGGGGTAGGTTCGTGTAATTTTTAGCCCAAATATACTTGTATCGTAAAATCTGGGCTAAAAATATCTCGGTGAACATGTCAAGTTTTATCATGTAAAATAAGCATGTTAATCAAAAAAATAAGAGATAATCGTTTAAAATTAGCAAATCACCACCTCACCCAAGATTAACTGGTCACAAAACCACCATCGTTTAATCACCAGCCGATTCTTTTTATCAGGAGCGTCTTTAGATGGTCAGATAACTCCATCTACAGGATAAGAGAATCAAAGTATAATGTTGCCCGGGATTGGAAAGTGCCCGGTTGGCGATAGACTTGCCACCTATCACATTTGTGGGACCAAGTATCTTCGGCTAATCGTGGGTGCACTTGTTGTACCTCTGCCTACCTCTTCGGGGATATGGGCGTGAAGATACACACACACATACATTTACTGTTGTTTGAGTGTTTTCTAGTAAACGTAACTCGATAGAGACTACATAGATATGTGTCGATAGGTTGGCCATTGTAGGTGCATTTGCACCTCTGCGGCCTATTACCTCAGGAATTTACGTGGCAGTCATTATAGACAAAATAGAGATGAAAATTAAACATAAATTAGAACATTTTTATTAAGTAATTATAGTGTGCTGATGTCAACGTAAAATATTTATTACTGCTATTTTAATAAGCAGTCTCAAAGTATCTTCATATGGATGCGAATCCAATTATGGCTCTATCGTCTATTGTAGATATGACAATAATTCGGTCACTGAACTATAATAACGTTTTTGTGTCAACAATATAACAATTGGCGATTTGCGAGTCACAACGGATATGAAGTGAATAATTATTTTTAATAAAATAATTTAAAAAACATATTGTATCGGTTTTTTTGCGGGGTAGAGAGATTGAACCAAGCATCACCAATCTAGGCATGTGATGATCACCATTTGTCATCACATGTTGAATGCCGAACTTTTAATTATTAGAATATCATTGTTTTTTAATATATTTTTAGTACTAGTTCATGTGTGAGATGTCAACACACAAACGCCACCAAACTTTGTCCTGCCATTAAGATTTTCTCTTGAAATACTCTTAAGGACATTTTTCACCCGACTGAGATAAAGTATCCGGACTTCATGACCCTTGTTTTAAAGCCCGATTCCACTCTTGAACATTACGAAGCGTAAATGTGACTTAAATAAACTTTGCGATCCTAGATAGAATATGGTCTACGCTATTTTTCATGACATTAGGTAGGAAACAAGCCTACAGACACCAAAGATGTTAATGATACGTTGCTACTCATGTGGCAAAATGGCAAAGCTATATGCATAAGTTTACCGGCTACCTTACCCTTCAAACCAGAACACGACAATCACAAGCATGACGCTATTGCAGCAGAAATAGGTAAAGCGAAACTCTACCACCTAGTGGTTACGATGATAGCGACATTAATCGTTCACCTGTTACGAACTGCCTGGCAAAATTGCTGACGGTCTCCTCTTCATAGCGGGCCCGAACCAACATAGAAAAGATGGGCGTCTCGTCAAAACGAGCTGTAATTGTTTCTGGGACCACTGTCTAATAGGTAAGGCGGCATTCACACGCGGTTTACAACGGGCGTCCGCCAACAAAGGTCACACGATATTTTGTTGCAAACAAGTGTTTACAGTACCCGGCAATAAATATTGCACATCGAACTTTGGAAAGAGACAATCGGATAATTTCGGCTTCGTAAAGCGTTATCTCTGTCCCACACTACCTATGTGACGTTTAGTCAGTCGTTGTTCAAGTACGATAGAGTGCAGTCGCGTCCCGAAAAAAAATATATATTTAGAGTTGATAACACCCACAAATTTAAATAATTTAAAGTTGTAATATGGCATCTTTCGGAAAAAGAGGGAAACCTTTACGAGGTCAGTCACGTGAAATTATCTACAATGTTTATAAATACTTTGTAAGCGAAGCTGATAGATTTAAAAAAAAAGTAGATGAAAATGTAAGTTGTTATTTTAAGAAGATTCAAGAGCGAGTTGCAAATGCCACTGGAATTTCAAGAAGAACTTTGAACAATATATTAAACGAAGTCAGTACTGAAACACATTCGACTGAAATTAAGTTCAGCACTCCAAAAAAAGGGAGACCAAAAAAGCAATTTCGTTTGGATATGGACGATTTTGATTACGATGTTGTTCGAAGAATGGTGTATGATTTTCACTTACGATTTAATGAACTGCCAACAATAAAATCATTAAAAGCTAAGTTATCTGAAGCTATTAATTACAATGGGTCTGAAAAAACGTTGAGAAAAATACTTCATGACATGGGATTTCAGTTCACTAAAATGGAAGATAATCGAAAAATTCTAATGGAAAAGCACGACGTTAGTCTCAAACGAATGGAATACCTTGATAAAATACGCAAATTTCGCGAAACAGGAAAAAATATCGTCTACATGGATGAGTCATATATACATGCATCCCACACTAAAGGGAAATCTTGGAGTGACGATAAGAAAAAAGGAGTAAAAAAGCCAATTTCAAAAGGTCAACGTTTGATAATAGTTCATGCGGGAAATGAAAAAGGCTTTGTACCCGGTGCTTTTTTAACGTATAAATCCACGGACACTACAGGTGACTATCACAATGAAATGAATAACGATAACTATGAGAAATGGCTGGTTAACCAATTAATCCCAAATATACCCAGTGATTCTGTTCTAGTTATCGACAACGCACCCTATCACAACAAGTATGTTGAGAGACCCCCCAACTCAAACACCATTAAACGGGAAATGATCAACTGGTTAAACAGACATGAAATTCCAGTTGATCCAAAATTAACAAAAACCCAGATTTACGCTATTATATGTCAGCACAAGGAGAGGTATACAGAGTTTTCTGTGGACAAAATACTTGCCGAATATGGGCACACTGTGTTGCGATTGCCACCATATCATCCGGATTTTAATCCAATTGAAAATATATGGTCTCAACTGAAAGGCTATGTAGCCTCTAGAAATGTGGGTATGAACTTAACTACAGTAAAAACATTATTGACTGAAAAAGTAAACATGATCGGCGCTGAAGAGTGGAAAAAGGTTTGCGATCATGCAATCAAATGTGAGAATGAATATAGAAGCATTCAACACAGTTTAGACAATTACACTGATAGATTAGTAATAAATACGGCTGATAGTGACAGTGATATTGACCTCTTTGAGAGCACAGATAGTGAAATGGAAGTAATTGAGAATTAGAATTATTATTATTTTTATTGCAATGTCTCATTTTAGCAATAGGTATAATGGTGTTTATTATGTACACTAAAGCTGTAATGTTCCAAAATAATTAAATACGTAAACATAATGTAAAAATGTTTTTTTATTTTATTTTACCCCAACCTAAAGCCATCACTTATAGAAAAATTAGTGTATTTTATACAAAGAATAAAAATATCAAAAGAAGCAAATCATACTTGTTTTAACAGCTCCTAATAGGTACCGGACTGTTTGAATTTTGTGCGACAGAGATAACGCTCTACGAAGCCGAAATTAGCCGATTGTCTCTTTCCAAAGGTCGATGTGCAATATTTATTGCCGGGTACTGTACAATGTTGTAAGCCGCCCGCGCCGCGCGCCGCGACGGAGAAGACCCATGTAGAGGAGGTCTTGTTTCCAACAGTGTGGCTCGCGTTTATATGTCACTAACTCAAAAATAATCCGACTATTCCATGACTCATGCAGTCCTAGTATGTAAGGAAAGTTGCTGGTACAAAGTAATTTTTGTTGTATAAAGAATGGATGACGATACTGATTGCCTGGTTGGTTAAATTTGAATAAAGTTAAATAAATAGATACCTACTTGTGTGTTAGATATTTGATTAGGAGTCCGTTTATATCTTAATTTTTTAAAAATTTCCCCGTGTTGGTTCCGGGTTCCTTTGAAGAATAGACCAACTGCCGTTCTGCCAGGCAGGTCGTAAAAGGCGACCGATTGGCTATGCGAGTCACTACCATCGTGACTACTAGGTGGTAGAGTTCCGTATTGTCTCGCCTGGGTCCGGTACCACCGCCTCACATATTCCTGCCGCAATAGCGTCAGTGCTTGTCACTGTCGTGTTCCGGTTAGGAGGGTGAGGTAGCCGATAAACTTGTGCACGTGGCATTAGACCTCGCTACAAGATAGCAATGCACCATTAACTTCTTTGGTGTCTATAGGCGATGGTTTACTCTATCAGAAGACCCATCTGCTTTTTTGATATGATATAAAAAAACACTTTTCGTCCGATCTCCACGTTTCGAGGTCCTAGGAACTATTTCCGAGTTTAGGTTTTGCTTCTTTGATACCTGAGTTTAGCAGAAAGTTACAGTTATGGCCTACAGGGTTAACCGATTTGCAGATTTTCTATATCTATACATATAATAAAATCGTAGGAAAGTCAAAACTGAACATTGAATATTTTTTTAAAAGAATACTTGGGGCGTGATCTACAATCGATATCGAAGCCAAAAATATACTTTTTAGAATTTTTGTCTGTTTATCTGTTTGTCTGTATGTATGTCCGGGGTAAACTCAAAAAGTACTGCATGGATATACTTCAAATTTTGCATGAATATTACTAACAAGTCGGGTCAACATATAGGCTACATATCATCACGCTATAACCTAGCGGGGAGGTGCTGTGCGGAGTAAACGAAGTCCGCGCGGACGAAGTCGCTGGCAACAGCTAGTTATTTATAAAATCGGTCCAGTTGTTTCAAAGTTCTCTTGTTAGTTGCGTTAGCGATCTTGGATATAAAATTTGTCACTGATTGATTAATTATCATTTTGGCGTAATTAGGTAATGGTTGCCTTTTCCATCAACAAAGCCATCTGCTTATTCGATATATTATTAAACTAATATAAACATCTAATATTTGACATAATAATAACGTTCAGTTGACTATCTATTTGGAAAGGCACTATCATGATAATATTTACTAATTCTACATTCTTAAATTTTTCAACATAAAAATAATGATATTAAAAAAATTAAATTGACTTCAAATATTTGTCAACTATACCCATGTCTCACGAACTACTGAATCAATGTTGATTAAACTCGGACTGTTACATAAGTTACAGCTGATTTAAATAAAAAAAGATGTTGGGTTCGGGTTCCTTTGAAGCATAGACCAACTGCCGTTCTGCCAGGCAGGTTGTAAAAGGCGACTGATTGAATATACGAGAGACTACTAGGTGGTTGAGTTCCATAACGACGCACCTGGATATTTGGTACCACCACCTTACCTATTCCTGCTACAATAGCGTTAATGCTTGACATTGTTCTGTTCCGGTTTGGAGGGTAAGGTAATTGGTAGGTTTATGCATATGGCATTGCCATTAACATCTTTGGTGTCTATTGGCGATGTTTTCTCTTTCTATTAGGAGAGCCAATTCTTAGTTTGCTATCTCATGACAAAAAGGATTATTTTGATATGACTATTAGTTTTGGAGAAATTCGTGGACGAGCATATATACATTAATACAGTTACGAAATGTATAAGACATAATCATAATCAAATATTATTCAATATGAACAATATTACATATATACAGGTCAAACTGATAATCTTCTTTTTGCAGTCGTTTAAAAATGTTGATGCAAGTTTAACAAAAAACTGAAAATACCTGTGACTTGAGGACACACAAATTTTTTAGTAGGACTACACTTGTCATACAACTGCATGTCTGGTTTGGGCTGCTTTATATGTTTAGCCAGATTAATTGTACGACAGGCTTCACATCTCATTCGGTCAAATTTCACATTTTCATTTTCACACATTTTGATGATTTTTAAGGAATTTTAACAAAAATTTAGAACCAATTTGTATGTATTTACTTGAGATTTCGTGGTACCTATTATAAAATAAACTGACAGAATAGTTCTTTTTTGACGTTAAGAAATCTGAAGTTTTGTAAGGAGCATTTTATGCTCTTTGAAAACTTGGTAGAGTTTTTACACATTTTTATAATTATAAAAATGTGTAAAACTAAACTAGCTGACCCGGCAAACGTTGTTCTGCCTTTTTACCTACTCTTTTTTTTCTATATGTTCTCACCTTTTAAACCTTCCCTGGACATCAACAATTAATTCAAAACCAAAATTAGCCAAATCGGTTCAGCCGTTCTCGAGTTTTAGCGAGACTAACGAACAGCAATTGATTTTTATATATATAGATAGAAAATTATGGAAACAAGATGAAATTCGGATTTTACTAAAATTGCATAGATCTTAGATGCTAAATTCTAATGCTTCACTGACGTCTAATATTACCATAGAGGTCAGTGTAATGCTTCCATTCACTGTTTTTTTATATCATAAAATAGCAAACAAGCAGTTGGTTCTCCTGATGGAAAGAGTCAACCATCGCCTATAGACACCAAAGATGTTAATGGTACGTTGATATCTTGTGGCGAGGTCTAATGCCGCATGCATAAGTTTACCGGCCACCTTATCCTCCAAACCGGAACACGACAGTGATTAGCAATGACACTATTGCGGCAGGAATAGGTAAGGCGGTGGTACTAGACCCAGGCGAGACAATGCAAAACTCTACTACCTAGAAAAGGATTGTAGAGTTCTGCAACATCTCGTTTGGGTTCGGTACTACAGGCTTACTTTTTCCTGTTATAACAGCGTTAGTTCTCGTCAAGTTACGAGTATATTACAGTTTTGAGAATAAGGTATAGGACAAATCAAATGGATCTCTACTTATCTACCTTAATATTACCCACTTAATTAAAACTATGGCTGAGCACTCTGCTCGCACGTCCGGTTTTGCAATAACGGTTATTTGGACCAACTGCTCAAGTTGATTTTGAAAAAAAATAATATAGAGGACAGATTTGATTGTATGTTTGTAATGGCAAAACTTCTTCACTGATTGCATAAATTCTTTTACCTATGCTGCCCTGCTAATTTAGTCCACCATAAGTGCATCTTGGGTGCAACAGAGAAAATCGCACCCAAAAATTTGCACCTTTATTTTTACCGCAACAAAAAAAATCCTTGTCTTTTATAGATTTTTTGTAGCGTCACAAATAAAGGTGCAAATTTTTGGGCGCGATTTTCTTTGTGGAACCCAACATGCTCTTACGGACGACTAAATAAGCAGAGTAGTATGAAAAGCTACATTATTGCGGCTTCTTTTTTACTCGGCTAAAGGAAAACGGCTCGGCAAAAGGAAGTAATGCTTTTGGATGACATGAACCAAGTCGGGCAACTGCTACTTATTGATATCTTCGGTCGGGTATTTATAGACATTGGTTATTTCTTTCATCGGCAAAACTATCTTCTTGAATGCTACGCAGCGATTTGAGACCTATTTTCTTGTGCTTGCATCTTCTAACGAGACTCTGACTTCGAAGGGTTTGATGCCAATACCATTTTACTGTTTTTGTTCGGGTTCTTTTGAAATGTTGTAAGACTAGCTGATCCGCGCAGCTTCAAGCTCGCCTACGAGTAGATTAACATGTCATCAACGTAAGAATTTACTTATAATGTACAATTATTCACCCCCTATTTCAAACCTTTAGGAGTTGATTTTTGATAAAGGAGTAGTCTATGATTGACTCCATGGCCTAAGTATCTCGGTGGCAAATTTCATCAAATTCAATATAACAGTTTATATAGTCGTGAAACTGTTACAGACAGACAGTCTTTCAAAATAATATTGCTAGCTGTACCCTGCATGCCGCTGCATCGTACAAATATTTGGTGAATCCCATCGGAAATTTTGCCCCGCGATTTTCCGGAATGAAAGTATATTATGTCCTATTCATAATTATCATCTATATGTGTGCCAAATTTTATTCAAACCGGTTCAGCCGTTTTTGCGTAAAAGAGTAATATAATACAAGCAATACAAGCATTAGTAGGAATAGTAGGGTAGGAATAGTACATATTTCATGAAAGAAACGTATTGTATATTTTTATTTAAAATAAAGCCAGGAAGCTACGGCGGATGTATCTAGTATGTAATAATCATCCCATCCTAATAAATTACGACACTTGATCAGTAATTATAACATTCAGTAATTTTGGCAAATTTCGCAACTTACCGCGCGTTATCTAGGATAGAGAAGTCAAGGAAGCCATCGGTTTGCGCAACGAACGGAAGCTTGCGCGTGGGCGTATCGTGTCTGCATCCGCACACCATTCATGCTGTACTTGTGATATTAAGTATTTTTTAATTATCCTACTATTTACTCAATTTGTATTAATACAATATGTCTTGATATAATTTATACTTATTTCCTGCTGGTCTATGACTTCAATATATGTTAACTCTTCAAAGGGGGCCTCCCTTTGAAGAGTTAACATATGTCATTCTGTCATACAGTCTCACTAACATCGTGAATTCCCACTTATTTAGCCTATGAGGCGCTACTAACTATTACCAACTACCACTACTACTAATCTATTTGTATTCCGATGTGTTGAGGTATATAAGATTTTTTTATTATCTATATCTTTATTAACAGAATATAAATGACATGTAATGAGAAATTAATAACAATTTAAGAATTAACTTAGAAAAGACAAAAATCATTCATTTCAACTTGACTCAATATTACAATCTTAACATAAATTATAATATTACCTACAAAAATAGTCAAATAAATCAAACAGACAATATAAAATTTTTAGGATTGGAAATAGACAGTAACTTTTTTTGGAAGTTCCACATAAATTCTTTATGTAATTTTTTTTTGATTTTTAACATATAAAAGTAAAAAAATGAACAACAATTTTTATAGCAAAGTATTTGTTACTCGTGGACAGATTAAATAGATGACACATGGTTTTTTTTTTTAAATTTCTTAAGGATAATATTAAGAGTAGCTTATTTATACCAAGGAACTTATATACGATAACTGGAATTATTACGAAGCAATATTTGAAAAATAAAGATGTACTTTATTTCGTTACTGATAAAGTTGACATTTGTTTCTTACTTAACAGAGGAGAAAAACGTTCTGAGAAAGACGTTCTTGCAATTGTCAGTGTAAATAAAACTGTCTGATGGTAGATTTTTATGTATTCGGTAATCGTTAAATCCCTTTTATTCATGCATGTCGATAAATACATTAGCATAAAATGTATTGTAATTAACATAGTGAGTTCTAAAATGTGCTTATTTTAATCTTTAAATAATAACTTATATTGCAAAGCTGTTTCTCAAATTAGTAGAATTACTTAGTAGTAATTTGCAAACGACGCATGGCCGCACTTATATTTGGTGATTGGCGCTTTACATAATAGAAAGAGACTCCACCCATGTCGTGGTACTCTTCGGAACGATTTTGAAGCGCGTGTGAACATTCCGAGTAGAATGTAACTTCCTTGATTTATACAGCCTTCTGAGTTGTAGTTTCGACTATAGTAATAAATACTTACATTTTGTTGCATTTTATACAAAAAAATATTTAAAATTGTGCGTCTTACCTAACATTTTTTAATTTGTTTGGTAATTGGTTGGTCATAAATAAAAGAAAGTGTTAACTTTATGACAGAAAAGTAAAATCTTTGATGAAATTTAGAAATAAGAAAAAGCGTACAAGTTTGATTAGTTTCGTAACTCCAACTTTATTGTTTTTACACGCTTTTTATTAGCTTCACCTGTATGTTTGTATGTTTGTTTGTAACCGACTTCTTTGGGCGCGACTTTGACCCACTTTAAACGACCAGATTTCGTTCAAACTTTGTAGATTTATCGAGGACCGACGACAATACACTAATTTGATAAAATTATTCCATTATTATTATTTATTTATTTATTGTACCTATCTGGATGTCTGAAATCAAATCTCGCAAGTAAATTTGATCCACTTCCTGGTTACCGATTGAGCTGAAATTTTGTATACGTATGTTAATTGAATGACAATTAAACCTTATTATGACATGGAGCTGATCTGATGAATCTGAATCGGAAGGTGACCACAGGAACTTAATAATTAAATGGTTAAAAATCGGTTAATAACAAGACTATTGAGTTTGGACTCATTTGATTCATGTTGACGAGCACTTTGGTGCTTGGTGGTGACTAGGATCCTGCAGGGTCCGATGATGTAGCTAGAAGATGGTCATAGGAGCTCAGCAATTAAACGACACAAATCTATCGATTTTGGGCTCATTTGATTCGTGTTGACGAGCACTTTATTGCTTGGTGCTAAGTAGGATCCTGCAGGGTTCGATGATGAAGCCAGAAGGTGACCATAGGAGCTAAGCAATTAAATAACACAACTCTATCGAGTTTGGGCTCGTTTGATTCGTGTTGAAGAGCACTTTGGTATGGGTGGAAACTAGTTATAAAAGGAACTACTCTTAACAAAAGTCTTTGTTCTACGTCTGTCAAGTCGGTCAGTTCAAGAGGTAAAGATATAACTTCCATGTTGTTCCCGTAGGCCTGAGAAGGAACTTTTCTTTTTTTTATGGTAATCGAGCAAAAAAAAATCAAAACGTGCTTTAACTAATGACGTCTGTTGTTTTGGATATAATAATTTCTTACAGATTGTACATGGTACTTCAGCATATTGATTTATGGTGGTTATAAAATTACGCTCAGTAATTGAACGAAGTCTTTGTGACGTCTGACGCGCTCCGGCTAGGCGGTTCTCACGTGGCTGAGCAGACTCGATTGCTGTACGGTTTCGTATCACTACTAATCCACGAGCTCTCTGCTCGGCGGACTCCTTAGCTAAACGCTCCTCAATGAGACCAATTCTATGAGCCTTCTGCTCGACAGACTCGTTCGCTAGTAGTTCTCTCGCTAGTCGCTAGTTCGCTAGTTCGCTCAATAATGAGATCAACTCTAATAGCTCTCTGCTCAAAAGACTCATTCGCTAGACGTTCTTGGATCTTACCGAGTCCATTTCTACCAAGGCTGGGCCAAGCCCAGCCTTGGTGCTGGGCCAAAGCGGGTTTACAAGCATGGGCCAGAGATAGACAGCATTGCGCCAAGCATGGCCCATATCTGGCCCCGTCGTATTGTCCTGTATGGGAGTACGACAGGAACGCCTTGCTCACTTACACACACACACACGCACACACCTATGTCTATAAGCGTGTAAGTAGTTCCGTGCTTCTACCGCGGCACTCGACTAGATATGCGCATTAGAGTTTGCAACAGTGTCTGCGCATATAGCCACGAAGAGTCCGCCACCGTCTCTGTGACTGAGTTTAATTGACTGAGTAAAAAAACAAAAAAAAAACAAAATAAATGTACATAATATTTATAGATATAGATATATCACCATCCATGTTAATTTTACATGGATATATATAGGTATACAGTCTTGTAGTTTTCGTTTTTTTATTAATTGTAATTAAACGACACTGAATTTATTAGCCATTCGCATTCGATGATCTACAAATGCCGATTAGAATTAAAAAAAATAACTTAAATAATTGATTTTTTTATAAGTTACAGTGTTTCCGGAGTTTCATACATGACGGACAGGAAATTTTTTGACCTATTTTCAAATTTGGACCAATTTGGTTCAGGGGATTTTAAGAAATTTTGAAAAAACCTCAAAAAAATTGGTGAAACAGTATTTTTTTTAATATAACACCCAGATTATCGTACGGATATTATCTATTATTATCAAAATCTAATTAGCTCTATGTCTCAAACAACTGCGTCCAATGCATAAATTTTATCAAAATCGGTTTATCCGTTATTGAGTAATCGCTGAGGAAATTTTTTGAAAAAAGTTTTCGATTCCGAGTAGTAACTCTGAGATTTTCAAACCAATCATTTTTTGAATTTTACAATATTTTAGCACTTAAAATTACGTTAAATTCAGTTTCAAAAATCAAAATCGAATCAAGTTTTCAAAAGTTACAGCTTATTAAATGTTAATATTTTGTTGTTTACAGAAAATTTTCATATTTTTTTCCGTTTCTATTACACTAAATTAATTTTTAGCAAGTATAGAATTAATTTCCATTAAATTATCTCGACAATAGTATGCAAAATATCTTGATTCCGTTAACTAACAAGGCTATAATACTAAAAATAGTTGCCAAAATAAGGCGAAAAAAATTTCCGAAGGTGGTATCAAGAGTCTTCGCAACCGGCGTGTATGTATGAAAAGAGTGATGAATGTGGAGGAAGCGAGACAAGCCTGCAAGGATCGTGATGTATGGCACTCGGTTCTCTCTGCCTACCCGTAAGTATCTGGCGTGAAGATATGTATATATGAAAAAAATTTTTCGATCGTAAACCACTCTCTGATGCTTCGCATCATGAGTCGTGCAATAGTTTAAAATTAAAAAACAAGCTATTATAAATAAACCAAACTAAAAAGTAGAAAATAAATTATAGTTTAAAAAAACTAAAAAACACGCTTTTTATAGAAAACCGAACTAAAAAATAGAAAATAAATTTTAATAAATTTAAATTAAGAATAGTGTTAAAAATTTCAATAATTATAAATTAATAATAGTGTGAATAAAAAAAATAATTTTATTTTAAAAAAAGCGTGGGGTGCTTTTTAAGATATTACCGAAATGATAATCACTCTACTCATATGTGTCAATAAAATATTTATAACTATTGACACCATGCACCCCACGCTTTTTTTTAAATAAAATTATTTTTTTTATTCACACTATTATTAATTTATAATTATTGAAATTTTTAACACTATTCTTAATTTAAATTTATTAAAATTTATTTTTTATTTTTTTAGTTCGGTTTTCTATAAAAAGCGTGTTTTTTAGTTTTTTTAAACTATAATTTATTTTTTACACGCTTTTTATTAGCTTCACCTGTATGTTTGTATGTTTGTTTGTAACCGACTTCTTTGGGCGCGATTTTGATCCACTTTAAACGGCCAGATTTCGTTCAAACTTTGTAGATTTATCGAGGACCGATGACAATACATTAATTTGATAAAATTATTCCATTTTTAACCGACTTCAAAAAAAGGAGGAGGTTCTCAATTCGGCTGGTATGTTTTTTTTATGTATGTACACCGATTTCTCCGAGGTTTCTGAACCGAATTACGTGATTCTTTTTTTGTTTGATGCGGAATAGTTTCGAATTGGTCCCATAAAAATTTGATTCAGGTAGGCCCAGTAGTTTTTGTTTTATGAGCATTTTTTTATTTATTGTACCTACCTCGATGTCTGAAATCAAATCTCGCAAGTAAATTTGATTCACTTCCCGGTTACCGATTGAGCTGAAATTTTGTATACGTATGTTAATTGAATGACAATGAAACCTTATTATGACATGGAGCTGATCTGATGAATCTGAATCGGAAGGTGACCACAGGAACTTAATAATTAAATGGTTAAAAATCGGTTAATGACAAGACTATTGAGTTTGGATTCATTTGATTCATGTTGACGAGTACTTTGGTGCTTGGTGGTGACTAGGATCCTGCAGGGTCCGATGATGTAGCTAGAAGATGGTCATAGGAGCTCAGCAATTAAATGACACAACTCTATCGAATTTGGGCTCGTTTGATTAGTGTTGACGAGCACTTTGGTGCTTGGTGCTAACTAGGATCCTGCAGGGTTCGATGGTGAAGCCATAAGGTGGCCATATGAGCTCGGTAATTAAATGACACAACTTTTTCGAGTTTGAGCTCGTTTGATTCGTGTTGACGAGCACTTTGGTGCGGGTGGAAACTAGTTATAAAAGGAACTACTCTTAACAAAAGTCTTTGTTCTACGTCTGTCAAGTCGGTCAGTTCAAGAGGTAAAGATATAACTTCCATGTTGTTCCCGTAGGCCTGAGAAGGAACTTTTCTTTTTTTTATGGTAATCGAGCAAAAAAAAATCAAAACGTGCTTTAACTAATGACGTCTGTTGTTTTGGATATAATAATTTCTTACAGATTGTACATGGTACTTCAGCATATTGATTTATGGTGGTTATAAAATTACGCTCAGTAATTGAACGAAGTCTTTGTGACGTCTGACGCGCTCCGGCTAGGCGGTTCTCACGTGGCTGAGCAGACTCGATTGCTGTACGGTTTCGTATCACTACTAATCCACGAGCTCTCTGCTCGGCGGACTCCTTAGCTAAACGCTCCTCAATGAGACCAATTCTATGAGCCTTCTGCTCGACAGACTCGTTCGCTAGTAGTTCTCTCGCTAGTCGCTAGTTCGCTAGTTCGCTCAATAATGAGATCAACTCTAATAGCTCTCTGCTCAAAAGACTCATTCGCTAGACGTTCTTGGATCTTACCGAGTCCATTTCTACCAAGGCTGGGCCAAGCCCAGCCTTGGTGCTGGGCCAAAGCGGGTTTACAAGCATGGGCCAGAGATAGACAGCATTGCGCCAAGCATGGCCCATATCTGGCCCCGTCGTATTGTCCTGTATGGGAGTACGACAGGAACGCCTTGCTCACTTACACACACACACACGCACACACCTATGTCTATAAGCGTGTAAGTAGTTCCGTGCTTCTACCGCGGCACTCGACTAGATATGCGCATTAGAGTTTGCAACAGTGTCTGCGCATATAGCCACGAAGAGTCCGCCACCGTCTCTGTGACTGAGTTTAATTGACTGAGTAAAAAAACAAAAAAAAAACAAAATAAATGTACATAATATTTATAGATATAGATATATCACCATCCATGTTAATTTTACATGGATATATATAGGTATACAGTCTTGTAGTTTTCGTTTTTTTATTAATTGTAATTAAACGACACTGAATTTATTAGCCATTCGCATTCGATGATCTACAAATGCCGATTAGAATTAAAAAAAATAACTTAAATAATTGATTTTTTTATAAGTTACAGTGTTTCCGGAGTTTCATACATGACGGACAGGAAATTTTTTGACCTATTTTCAAATTTGGACCAATTTGGTTCAGGGGATTTTAAGAAATTTTGAAAAAACCTCAAAAAAATTGGTGAAACAGTATTTTTTTTAATATAACACCCAGATTATCGTACGGATATTATCTATTATTATCAAAATCTAATTAGCTCTATGTCTCAAACAACTGCGTCCAATGCATAAATTTTATCAAAATCGGTTTATCCGTTATTGAGTAATCGCTGAGGAAATTTTTTGAAAAAAGTTTTCGATTCCGAGTAGTAACTCTGAGATTTTCAAACCAATCATTTTTTGAATTTTACAATATTTTAGCACTTAAAATTACGTTAAATTCAGTTTCAAAAATCAAAATCGAATCAAGTTTTCAAAAGTTACAGCTTATTAAATGTTAATATTTTGTTGTTTACAGAAAATTTTCATATTTTTTTCCGTTTCTATTACACTAAATTAATTTTTAGCAAGTATAGAATTAATTTCCATTAAATTATCTCGACAATAGTATGCAAAATATCTTGATTCCGTTAACTAACAAGGCTATAATACTAAAAATAGTTGCCAAAATAAGGCGAAAAAAATTTCCGAAGGTGGTATCAAGAGTCTTCGCAACCGGCGTGTATGTATGAAAAGAGTGATGAATGTGGAGGAAGCGAGACAAGCCTGCAAGGATCGTGATGTATGGCACTCGGTTCTCTCTGCCTACCCGTAAGTATCTGGCGTGAAGATATGTATATATGAAAAAAATTTTTCGATCGTAAACCACTCTCTGATGCTTCGCATCATGAGTCGTGCAATAGTTTAAAATTAAAAAACAAGCTATTATAAATAAACCAAACTAAAAAGTAGAAAATAAATTATAGTTTAAAAAAACTAAAAAACACGCTTTTTATAGAAAACCGAACTAAAAAATAGAAAATAAATTTTAATAAATTTAAATTAAGAATAGTGTTAAAAATTTCAATAATTATAAATTAATAATAGTGTGAATAAAAAAAATAATTTTATTTTAAAAAAAGCGTGGGGTGCTTTTTAAGATATTACCGAAATGATAATCACTCTACTCATATGTGTCAATAAAATATTTATAACTATTGACACCATGCACCCCACGCTTTTTTTTAAATAAAATTATTTTTTTTATTCACACTATTATTAATTTATAATTATTGAAATTTTTAACACTATTCTTAATTTAAATTTATTAAAATTTATTTTTTATTTTTTTAGTTCGGTTTTCTATAAAAAGCGTGTTTTTTAGTTTTTTTAAACTATAATTTATTTTTTACACGCTTTTTATTAGCTTCACCTGTATGTTTGTATGTTTGTTTGTAACCGACTTCTTTGGGCGCGATTTTGATCCACTTTAAACGGCCAGATTTCGTTCAAACTTTGTAGATTTATCGAGGACCGATGACAATACATTAATTTGATAAAATTATTCCATTTTTAACCGACTTCAAAAAAAGGAGGAGGTTCTCAATTCGGCTGGTATGTTTTTTTTATGTATGTACACCGATTTCTCCGAGGTTTCTGAACCGAATTACGTGATTCTTTTTTTGTTTGATGCGGAATAGTTTCGAATTGGTCCCATAAAAATTTGATTCAGGTAGGCCCAGTAGTTTTTGTTTTATGAGCATTTTTTTATTTATTGTACCTACCTCGATGTCTGAAATCAAATCTCGCAAGTAAATTTGATTCACTTCCCGGTTACCGATTGAGCTGAAATTTTGTATACGTATGTTAATTGAATGACAATGAAACCTTATTATGACATGGAGCTGATCTGATGAATCTGAATCGGAAGGTGACCACAGGAACTTAATAATTAAATGGTTAAAAATCGGTTAATGACAAGACTATTGAGTTTGGATTCATTTGATTCATGTTGACGAGTACTTTGGTGCTTGGTGGTGACTAGGATCCTGCAGGGTCCGATGATGTAGCTAGAAGATGGTCATAGGAGCTCAGCAATTAAATGACACAACTCTATCGAATTTGGGCTCGTTTGATTAGTGTTGACGAGCACTTTGGTGCTTGGTGCTAACTAGGATCCTGCAGGGTTCGATGGTGAAGCCATAAGGTGGCCATATGAGCTCGGTAATTAAATGACACAACTTTTTCGAGTTTGAGCTCGTTTGATTCGTGTTGACGAGCACTTTGGTGCGGGTGGAAACTAGTTATAAAAGGAACTACTCTTAACAAAAGTCTTTGTTCTACGTCTGTCAAGTCGGTCAGTTCAAGAGGTAAAGATATAACTTCCATGTTGTTCCAGTAGGCCTGAGAAGGAACTTTTCTTTTTTTTATGGTAGTCGAGCAAAAAAAAAAATCAAAACGTGCTTTAACTAATGACGTTTGTTGTTTTGGATATAATAATTTCTTACAGATTGTACATGGTACTTCAGCATATTGTTATTACACGCTTTTTATTAGCTTCACCTGTATGTTTGTATGTTTGTTTGTAACCGACTTCTTTGGGCGCGATTTCGACCCACTTTAAACGGCCAGATTTCGTTCAAACTTTGTAGATTTATCGAGGACCGATGACAATACACTAATTTGATAAAATTATTCCATTTTTAACCGACTTCAAAAAAGGAGTAGGTTCTCAATTCGGCTGGTATATTTTTTTTATGTATGTACACCGATTTCTCCGAGGTTTCTGAACCGAATTACGTGATTCTTTTTTTGTTTGATGCGGAATAATTTCGAATTGGTCCCATAAAAATTTGATTCAGGTAGGCCCAGTAGTTTTTGTTTTATGAGCATTTTTTTATTTATTGTACCTATCTCGATGTTTGAAATCAAATCTCGCAAGTAAATTTGATTCACTTCCCGGTTACCGATTGAGCTTATTATGACATGGAGCTGATCTGATGAATCTGAATCGGAAGGTGACCACAAGAATTTAATAATTAAATGGTTAAAAATCGGTTAATGACAAGACTATTGAGTTTGGATTCATTTGATTCATGTTGACGAGTACTTTGGTGCTTGGTGGTGACTAGGATCCTGCAGGGTCCGATGATGTAGCTAGAAGATGGTCATAGGAGCTCAGCAATTAAATGACACAACTCTATCGAATTTGGGCTCGTTTGGTTAGTGTTGACGAGCACTTTGGTGCTTGGTGCTAACTAGGATCCTGCAGGGTTCGATGATGAAGCCATAAGGTGGCCATATGAGCTTGGTAATTAAATGACACAACTTTTTCGAGTTTGAGCTCGTTTGATTCGTGTTGACGAGCACTTTGGTGCGGGTGGAAACTAGTTATAAAAGGAACTACTCTTAACAAAAGTCTTTGTTCTACGTCTGTCAAGTCGGTCAGTTCAAGAGGTAAAGATATAACTTCCATGTTGTTCCAGTAGGCCTGAGAAGGAACTTTTCCTTTTTTTATGGTAGTCGAGCAAAAAAAAAATCAAAACGTGCTTTAACTAATGACGTCTGTTGTTTTGGATATAATAATTTCTTACAGATTGTACATGGTACTTCAGCATATTGATTTATGGTGGTTATAAAATTACGCTCAGTAATTGAACGAAGTCTTTGTGACGTCTGACGCGCTACCGCTAGGCGGTTCTCACGTGGCTGAGCAGACTCGATTGCTGTACGGTTTCGTATCACTACTAATCCACGAGCTCTCTGCTCGGCGGACTCCTTAGCTAAACGCTCCTCAATGAGACCAATTCTATGAGCCTTCTGCTCGTCAGACTCGTTCGCTAGGTGCTCAATAATGAGATCAACTCTAATAGCTCTCTGCTCAAAAGACTTGGATCTTGGATCTTAACGAGTCTAGAAAATATATACTTTCAAAAGTTTCTTAACGTAAACCTGATTATATATATGCTTTCATGGCCAACAAACGTTTTTCACGATCTTTGATAGTATCACAAGAACGTGACATTATGTTTCGATGAGCATTTTTACGAAGACGACTACCTACTTTTGTTCCCTTCCCGTTTCTTGAGATCTTTATTTTTTAAGACGCGCAGCACCTGTTGTAGATATACCCATAAATAGTTGGCAATACAACAATACACTAAAAAGTTTTAAATAAAAATAACTACGTTAAAAAAACCGACTTCAAAAACTATAAAGTCAAAAATAATAAATATTTAATATTAATTAAATACCACCTAATATTTATATGAGCTATTTACTAAATAGCTCATGCAAATGCAAAATGTGATTTTTGTTAATTTATATAATTTTCATCTATAGTCGATAAGGTAAGAAACTTAATTAACATTTTTTATAATTTTTCTCTTCAGTCGATAAGACAGGACTTGATGTTAATTTTAATTTTCAATAATTATCTTTAGCCGATTTTTCTAATATTAACAAATTTTTGAATTCTTAGGAGAATTTTATTTCTACAAAACAAATAATAGTTTTAAATAAAAAAAACACGCTTTTATAAATAAACCAAAGTAAAAAGTAAATGATAGTTTTAAAAAAACTAAAACTACTTTTTTTATAAAAAACCAAATTAAAAAATAGAAAATAAATTTTAATAAATTTGAATTAAAAATAGTGTAAAATATTTTCATAAATAATAAATAATAGTTTAAAAAAACTAAAAAACACGCTTTTTATAGAAAACTGAACTAAAAAATAGAAAATAAATTTTAATAAATTTAAATTAAGAATAGTGTTAAAAATTTCAATAATTATAAATTAATAATAGTGTGAATAAAAAAAAAAATATTTAAAAAAAGCGTGGGGTGCATGGTGTCAATAGTTATAAATATTATTTTTGTGTTATAGCACTCACCCCGTGCTTGGGAATCTGGAAAAACCTTAAAAACAGCAAAGAAAAATATCGACACGCGGGATTTGAACCTGCGACCATTTCCCTAAAGCCGGGACGCTCTTCCGCTGAGCTAGTGTCGACAGGCTCGAGGCGGCGAAATTCTTTTTTGCTATATGATCGATTACGTCGATTGTACTGATCGCCAGCTATACATACGTATAACTAGTTAAATGAGTTCATCGTTACAGATGAAATTCACATTTATAATTTTGATCAGTACTTTCGTATTTCTAATTATTTTTGTGTTATAGCACTCACCCCGTGCTTGGGAATCTGGAAAAACCTTAAAAACAGCAAAGAAAAATATCGACACGCGGGATTTGAACCTGCGACCATTTCCCTACAGCCGGGATGCTCTTCCGCTGAGCTAGTGTCGACAGGCTCGAGGCGGCGAAATTCTTCTTTGCTATATGATCGATTACGTCGATTGTTGTTTTTAAAGTTATAAATATTTTATTGACAGATATGAGTAGAGTGATTAACATTTCGGTAATAGCTTAAAAAGCACCCCACGCTTTTTTTAAAATAAAATTATTATTTTTTATTTACACTATTATTAATTTATAATTATTGAAATTTTTAACACTATTCTTAATTTAAATTTATTAAAATTTATTTTCTATTTTTTAGTTCAGTTTTCTATAAAAATCGTGTTTTTTAGTTTTTTTAAACTATTATTTATTATTTATTAACATTTACTAGCTATTAAAGTGTCCATTGCATTCTAATAAAGGCTTATTGTACATTAAATTATTTTGATAATTTCGTCTGACGCTATATTTTTTGGAGCACTTTGAGGCCGATCTCATCAATCTCCTTTTCCGCCGTGTTGGTCCCGGCCTCCTTTGTAGAATAGGCCAACTGCCGTTCTGCAAGGCAGGTCGTAAAAGGCGACCGATTGGCTATCGAGTCACTAACATCGTGGCTACTAGGTGGTAGAGTTCTGCATTGTCTCGCCCGGGTCTGGTACCACCGCCTTACCTATTCCTGCCGCAATAGCGTCAGTGCTTGTCGCTGTCGTGTTCCGGTTTGGAGGGTAAGGTAACCGGTAAACTTATGCATGTGGCATTAGACCTCGCCACAAGATAGCAACGCACCATTAACATCTTTGATGTCTATAGGCGATGGTTGACTCTTTCCATCAGGAGACCCATCTGCTTGTTTGCTATCTTATGATATAAAAAAAATCAATTTACAAAAAAATATTCTGTGGAATAATATTTTTTTTTTAAATTTTTGACACATGAATCAAATTTATAATGATAGATACGTATGTTTTTTTTAATTTTGGCAATAAATGGCCACAAATGGTATAGTGGCCACAATTGGTGCTTCTAGTACCCTACTGTTTTACATGCCAGTTTATTTTTTTAAAACACGTTTCTCATATATAATAGCATCATCAGGGCTTTTAGTTTATGTGTATGGGCCATAGTGTGCCTACGTAACTCTACACATCTTCCTGGTCAAGTTTAATTGTATGTGAAACAGTACAAGAGTTTAATCTAAAAAATCAAAAACACGGTTCGGGCTTCATTTCAAGGATGGATTATCTGCCTTTGCTCCTGAGTTACGTCTGCGTCAATCCGCGACTTATCGCAATATTTTTTTTGCCTTAGCAGGTGTAAAATAACTTTAATAGCCCTGAAATTGTTTACAACATCCCGTGAAAATTGTAAGGTACGAAATATGTTCTTGAAATACTACTTGAAATATTATGGAAAAAATATCATTAAGGTAATTTTGTGATAAAGACTACCATTTTTTATGTTACATATTTTAAAATTAAAAAGTGTAATAGCCTTACCTCCCAAATTAAAATATTAAAAGGAAGTAAATTGACGACGATCAAACAATATTCTTCTTTATATGGCAAACTATATGTTGTAACTTCCAAAGGGTTTGATAACAATATCATTTTACTGTTTAACTGGACCACTAGACCTCTGTGTTCTAGTGGTCCAGCGTTGGCGTTGACCACATGAGGTCCCGGGTTCGATTCCCTGGTCGGGCACGTAAAAAAGTGTTTTTTCAGTTTTCTGAGAAACACAAAGTTGCCCGGGATTGGAAAGTGCCCGGTTGGCGATAGGCTTGCCACCTATCACATTGTGGGACCAAGTATCTTCGGCTAATCGTGGGTGCACTTGTTGTACCTCTGCCTGCCCCTTCGGGGATATGGGCGTTAAGCTACTTTGTGATAAAGATATTTTTGAAATACTTTTTTTCTCTCATCATCTGCCGTTCTGCCAAGTTATTCGTAAAAGGTGAACAATTGGCCAATTGGTGTCTCTACCATTTTTAAAAATATATAAACGGGTCAAAAACACGTACATATATAAAACTTACTTGTAAAGCTCAACGTTTCGGCCAAGTTACATTAAACAAGTAAGTTATATATGTATAACTATATATGTATGCGTTTTTGACCCGTTTATATTTTTTAAAAAATGATAGTAGAACGTGTCTCTACCATCTAAAAAAACTATGTGGCAGAGCTCTATAACTTCTCACCGGGCTTGGTCCCTTCCCTTTGCATATTTCTGCCGCAATAGCTTAAGTTCTGATGCTGGCGTGTTTTAATTTGGACGATAAGTTATCCTAATCCTAAGAGCAGCGTGCAAATCTATATTCATGACAGCACGACAGGTTGTGCGATGGTCATCGCGCAACCTGTCGTGGATCCGTCGATTGCGTAGTCAGAGAAGCTAGCCACTCGACCGTCGTACCCCGTCAAACCCCGTAAAACGTTCATATTAAATCTGAAAACATGAATTTTCAGAAGGACCTTAATTATAAAAATTACTAGCATTTATAAAATTACCTATATTTGGCTCTACGAAAAGCTTCCGCGAGAGCTTGCTTCCATTCAGCTGGTGTTTTCATGAATGATTTCGGGCGTGGAGGGGCTTTCGGCATTTACGAGGAGGCACACTGCGCCGGAGGCTGCCGCACAGGACAGTCTACGGGAAACCGGCGTTTGCGCGGACGGGCGATACGACTAGCCGCGTGCGAGTGCGGGAAATTCAAATTTGACTTTAGAATAATCTTGAATTTAGAATCTGCTATTATTTTTCAGTTAATTTTTGAATTGTGCCTGTACTTTTCAGTGGTGTAATTTTGTGTTACCTCGAACTTTTAAATTTCTGGGCATGCAGTAGAAATGAGGATGTTCACGATAAGGTAATTTTTATTTAACTTATAAGACTTTACTTCTAAAGTCTTGATTTTATATTATATGATTATTATGAATGATACTTTTGTCCAAGAAAAATAATTATAGCAAAAAGTAACGAAATAAAATAAATATAAAATATATAGATATTAGAGTTCTTAATAAAAGAAAATAGTTTGTGTGTTCTATTTTTTTAGCTACTTAGATGTTAACCTACAGTGCGAGAAATTTGAATTAACGCTTAAGTTAATCATCTTGAATTTAGAATCTGTTATTTTTTCAGTTAATTTTTCGATTGGGTATATAATTTTCTGTAGTGTTATTTTGTGTTACATAGAAGAAGTTTTGAGTTTCTAGGCATGAGGTAGAAATGACGAGCCTTAACATAGGGTAGACTTAATTTCAGGCTTTATTTAATAAGGTTTCTGTTTAAAATTTATTTCATATGGCAGTTTGTTTAAAAAAATATTTATAGCAGAACTAAGGAGGCGAAAAAAAAGGAGAAAAAATCTAAATATTAGAGTTCTTAATAAGAGAAACTAGTTTGAAAGTTTCAATTATATACTTCGCTATAGCATATAACGTACGTTAAACTTATATGTTTTTGGTTCACAATATATTTATATATAAGTAGCTTTACAATTAGTTACATTGAAAGAAGTGTAATTATTTCTCCTAACTGTGTTAGAGTTTTTAAGGGCACTGAAGGGCTGCAATAGAAACTCAAGATAGACGGCAAATATTGCGAATTTTTGTCTTGCGTGTGCGATGTTACCGCAATGTTTAATGGATATAAGTGCAATGTTTTGTACATTTTATAAGGATTTTTAAAGGATAGGTGTTCTGACATTTTTCAATAGTTTATCCGCGAATCAAATCCAACTTTATTTATCTCACCCAAACAGGTTATTCACCAGATCAGGAAGTCAGTGTGCTGATTACTTGATAGCTGATTTTTACCTAATTGCAATGAAGGCAAGAAAAGGGTTATAATTTTAGCTGTTATGTATATATAATTTATGTTAATCCGTTCATTCTTTACTTTTAAAGACGCAAGTTATTAGTGCATTAAATAGGTAACTGGACGTTTAATTGTTGATAAATTTTGGACACGCGACTTTTTAAGAGTTCAGTTCTTAGATTTATTTTTAATATGTTTTAGATATTTCTATAAGTTTTAACTCAATATCTAAATGATAATAAGCAGATATTTGAAATTTTCTTAACAACAAATAATAGGTAAATCTTATGAATCGTAATAACTAATCACTTGCATTTTCACAAAGTACCTTTAACTTAGCTGCTGTATCTAACTATCTTTTTTTATTTTTATACATGATATGTTGGTCCGGGCCCTCTTTGAAGAATAAACCATCTGCCGATATGCCAGGCAGTTCGTAAAAGGCAAATGATTGCCTATACGTGTCACTGCCATCGTGACTACTAGCAACGTCTCTTCCGAGTCTGGTACCGTCTTACCTATGCGTGCCGTAAGAGCGTCATTACTTGTTACTGTCGTGTTCCTGTTTTTTAGGTAAGGTAGTCGGTAAACTTATGCAAGTGGCATCACTATCCCACCACACGAATAGCAACGCACCATCATTAACATCTTTGGTGTCTATAGGCGATGGTTGTCTCTTTCCTTTAGAACTATTTACTTGTTTGATATCTTACGAAATATAAAAATATACGCAGTTTTAGTTTATCTCCATAAGAACACTTCTTATGACCTATCCAGTAGAGCTGTCATCATTTCCTATCTGATTAATGATCTAACGTATCGATCAGAATCGTATCGAGCGCTATATTTAAGATTTACGATTGCAACCTATCAATAAATACATCGTTGTCAATTTTCACAAGGCGCTAACAAATAATATTGTCTGATTTATTAGCAAACGACACTTGTAAATGTTTCAATATCTTTGATTGATTAAAGATTTTGCATATTAAACTCTAAACTAATATTATACAGAGGAAACATCTATTTTTTTTTGTTTGTTAGTTACTATTTAACTCAAAAACTACTTAACCGATTTTAAAAATTCTTTCATCTTTAGAAATTTACATTATCCAGGGGTGACATAGGCCACTTTTATGCCCAAATGGAAGTAATGATTTTTGGTCACGCGGACGAAGTCGTGAGTACTTGCTAGTGAACAATAATTTAATAGGGAATCTGGGACCGTCATTAGTATTCATGAAGTCCTGGGCTCGTATGGGGTATGGACCGTTGTGTTATTGTAAGGCCCCGGTTACATTTTGATTAGTGCGAGTGTGAGTGTTTAATGTAGGTGCTTAGTATTAAGCAAAAAACATGTGTATACAGCCGTTGATTAGTGCGAGTGATTAGTAATCAGGGTCTGTTCGCTTTACTACGCTGATTGCTAATCGCTCACACTAATCAACGACTGTCTACACGTATGTTTTGCATAATACTAAGCACCTTTACCGGTGGGAGGGATGCACTGTGCCGCGCTCCCGGCTGCACGGGCACCACCGTCTTGCTTATTTCTCCCGTGAAACAACTTTGCTGTGTTTCGGAGAAAAGGACAAGACAGACAGTGTAATTACTGGCACCGAGACTTAACACCTTATGTCTCAGGATAGGCAACACATGAATGGAATACCTGGGCTAGTTCCAGCCCAGGTATCCCATTTTTGTTTATTGGCGACGTCGACCACTTACCATCAGGTGGCACGTCTGCCAGTTTGCCTATCTCAAAAACATAAAAAAAACCTGCATTAAACACTAACACTCGCACTAATTAAAATGTAAACGGGGCCTGAGTGAAAGAGATTGTCCTTGAAGAGACGGTTTTCGGGGGTCGGGCGTGACGATATTTATTTGTATGATTTTGAACTTTTTAATATAATAAATAAAAGAAAAAAAAAAACAAAAATCGAGTAGTTTTTGATTTTCGAAAACCGAGTTGAGACTATCTTCTTCGATATATTAGTGCTTAAAGTAAAAAAATTGTACCCCTTTTTCCGACAATTACGCAAATGGCTCCACCATTTGTTAAATTTAGCACGGTTAAAGTTTACATTGCGGAGCGGACATTGCGGATTACACTACACAAACTTACTTTTAAATAATAGGCAATCTATATAAATTAAATTAATAAAAATAAACATTATACACACTACATTCATGTGATATACAGATAATATACACAGTGTGTATATTACACACATGTATACTATTTTCTTTAATGTATGTCTGTTGTTTTTTAATGTATGTGTTCTTCTGTTCTTTAATGTATGTGTGGAAACCTTTTATAATTTGAACGACTTGATCAATAGAAACGCGGTGGACGGAATTTGCTTGGGGTCTACGAAACTTAGATTTCCTAAAAATTTGCATTGCTCCTAAAAATTAGCATTAGCTAACAAGATTTTGAAAGATAAAAAAAAATCTCAAAAATAGTGCAACGATGCTTTTTTAAATTACATTCAGATTAATGCACTAATGGATTCCAAAATCGATTCGTCGAAAAAAATATACGTCGAATGCTACAAATTTGATCAAAAGTGGTTGATTGAAAAGATTTATTTTGATATAGAAGAAAACATTTTTCTCAGCTCAAATAATTGCGTTGAATGCCATTTGAAAAATCAAAATCGACTACCGTGTTTAAAGTAACAATTAAAATAGTGTCATCGCAACGCTCAGCTGAAAAATCAATAAAATCAATACTTTTAAGCTCCTATAAAATATGAAAGAAAGATATGAAATATGAAAACTTCAACTTAGTGGGAAGTTTCATGGATGGTCCGTAGAGTCAACCAGTTTACATGTTTTTGTAGCTTAGCGTCAGTATAAGGTTCACTTCACCTCTCCTTTCCTATCATGGTCAGTATATATAGCCAAATGCATAATGTCAAATCTTTGAACATTTTCCAAAGTCTAGCAAAGTGAAAAAAAGAATAGTGATTTACTTTGAGTATTATATCTATGGTGATTTATTAATACATATATACCGATAATTAATATTTAAAAATTAAAATAGTCATTATTATTAAAGTCAAAAGGCATGTCATCTTAGACTTAATTGATTTTTCCATGTGTTCCTCTGAACCTGGTCAAACCTGGATTCCAGTTACTTATCACGACGATGTAATATACGTTTGATTACACCTTCGTATATGAGTCCATTGCCTTTTTGACATTGGCATTTATGCTTTTTTCTTTTTACATTCCACTTGATTACTTTCGTCGTTGGGTTGCGCGGATGGAACAGATAAAACTGAGCAATTATTACTTTTAAGGGTACTTTAACAGCCTGTAATTCAAAATGATTGTCATTTAACGAAATTTTATGCGTATTTTTATCAATATTTTAATGCCTTAATTATCGGGTGTTCTGAGTTCTGTATATGTATGGTTTGAGCTTCAAATCATCGAATATTAAACAGACCTAAGGGACATTCTGGCGCAAGATTTTTCCGGATACAGGTCAGTTACCCGATTCGAGATGTTGCGAAGATATAAAAAATGGGCATCTCGTCAAGACGAAGCTGTCCACAAAAAACCAGTTATTAATAATAATAATTAATATCAAAAAAAAGTTTGTTCCTGGGGCCACTGTCTGTTCTTTATAAAAAAATGTGCTTTAGAAGACCTCACCTCATATATATATATATATATATATATATATATATATATATATATATATATATATATATATATATATATATATATATATATATATATATATATATATATATATATATATAATTTAAAAAAATTAGACCAACTCCAAATAACTACTTATACTCAAATCTCAAAAACTACCGAATAAATTTAGATGAAACTAGGACTGTTCCCTAGTTGGAACACATCTAATTTAAATCAAAAAGAATTATCTCGCTATGGCTCTTGGTTTCTAAGAAATTCTGAAACAAACAATTAAACATACATTTGCTTACGAATTTTAGTACACGTGCTTGGACGCCTAAACAGATCATCATACTCAAATATTCTCCAATTCCAACAATCCATACTAGTCCATACTAATATTATAAATGCGAAAATAACTCTATCTGTCTGTTTGTCTGTCTATCTCTTCTTCACGCCTAAACCACTTACCTGATTTGGGTGTAATTTGGTACAAAGATAGTTTGAGACCCGAGAAAGGCTACAGGATAGTTTTTGTCCCGAAAATCCCACGGGAACGGGAACTACGCGGATTTTATTTTAGAAATGGAACGCGGACGAAGTCGGGTTTTCCTTCCTGACGCTATAACTCCAGAACGCACGAACCGATTTCCACGGTTTTGCATTTTGCAAAGAAAATTTAAAAGCAAAGCAAAGCCATTTGGTGGCGAAACGGATTTCGCGAGGTTTGCTAGTATATATTATTTCGTGTTTACAGTAACACACATACTCTGTTTTTCTTGTTGGTTTGGGCCCTTTTTGTAGAATAAACTATGCCCGCTTGCTAAATAGCTCTTAAATAGCAAGCGAAAGTTAAAGATGTCATTTCCTTCGTAACAAATAAAATATGGTAGAGCTATGAGCGTACCCACATAAGGGCAAGATATGGCATGTGTTCCACCTTTTGTCACCGAATCAAGTCAAATATTTAAATCAGTAATAAAATTATTAACTTTAGTGACTCTACCACCTAGTTGTAGTCACGTTCGCCTTTTACAAACTTCCTGGTCCTACCAGGCAGTTATACACATAATTGTTTTATCTTGCTAAGAAAAAAGGGTTTATTTGACTTACACGACCCTGTACATGATGCACTAATGAAAGGTTATTATTGATTAATTCAGAACTTAAGCATTTTTATGTTTTTTCGACTCACTTTTAAATAATGTTGGGTATGCCAATAGGTAGAGAGCTCTTTATTCTTTTTTGAATAGATACCATATCCTTCGCTTTTCCTGCCAAAATTATGACAGTGCTAGTTACATTGTGTTCCGTTTTGGGAAGTCACGTAAACGGTTATATCCCTGCTACATGGATGAAAATGCATATTAATTTGGTGTCTCTAGGCAGAGTTTTCTCTATTGCAATCAGGAGAGCGATCTGATTTGCTAAATTATCATCAATAATCATATTACATATATACTCGTAGCCAAATTTAGGGAAAAAGAAAAAAAATATTTGTAGCAATAATGTTTATTAATTTAATGGTGGAAAAGAAGCTTCTACTTCTATGTTGTTGGAAAATAAGTATACGGTGGAGGGTCAATTGTCTCTAGGGGGGCAACTTGAATTGTGGCACATATATAAGAGTGAATGGGTGGGCCAACTTACCATGACACTATTCTCAAAGTCGTCGTGTACTAGGATAACATAAGTTAGAATTCGTAATTTTTTCTGTTTGTCATTATAGCGTTATTTTAAAGACCATATCAGGTCCGAAAATGAGAACGAGAATACAGAAGAAGTAAATAAAATCATAAACAATAATTCGTTAAGTAATTAGTGTTGTATTGAGGTCAATTAGTATTTTTATTAACGTATTTCTTAGTTTATACAATGTCGATATCTGTTGGATAGTATTACTAAATAGATTTTCTTAGCGAATAATGCACACAATACGTAATATGGCGCCATGTAATAAAAGCTACTAAGAAAAGAAATTCAATGCGTAAACACGATTTCAAAGAAATAAGCGCGTGCGCAAAACATGTTGCTGTCATAAAAACTCATCAATTGCTTCAATTACCCGCTTTATACCCCCGGTATAACAGACAAAGTACTTACACCAACCCATATCTAATTCTCCTAATCGTTTAATTATACAAGATTCTTGCCACAAAACGAAGGAATGAATTTATGCATGAAGTGGTGGAGAATTTTACTTTGTCCGAGACGCGGTATAAAGGAACAATAGTCTTAGTTTTAATCCCGCCTTTTTTTAGTGTTCCAAGATCCAGTTCGTGTGCGGGAAGAACCCCCTTCACCTCTCGACTGACATGCGCTCCATTTCGCAGACGCTTTTCGTTGACTAAAACTTCACTGAGGCTTGTTACTTGATACTTGTCTTTTTGTTTCTGGATTATTCAGACTTTTTTTAAAAAAGCAATGTTTTTGTCCTTTCAAACAAAGACTGCTTAACTTCTGTTTTACAAGGAATTCTAAGTTATAATGATTGTTTTGAAAAAATTAAATGACCCATTGTTAAGATAAATGAGGTAATATTATTACATATATTGATTTATTACATTGGCATAATTGTAATATATAAATTTGTCAAAGACCCTGACAAATTTATATATTATCCCTAACTGTGCAAAACATCCATGATGATGCTGTGTTTGCAAAACCGGTTACATGTGTAAATCATCAAATACATATAATAAAATCGTAGGAAAGTTAAAACTGTACATTGAATATTTTTTTTAAATGAATACTTGGGGCGTGATCTACAATCGATATCGGACCCAAAAATATAGTTTTCAGAATTTTTGTCTGTTTGTCAGTATGTATGTCCGGGGTAAACTCAAAAAGTACTGGATGGATTTACTTCAAATTTTGCATGAATATTATTAACAGTTCGGGTCAACATATAGGCTTCATATTATCACGCTATCATCTACGGAGGAGGAGCAATGCGGAGTAAACAAAGTCCACGCGGACGAACAACAGCAACAGCTAGTATAAAATAAGTGAACTTGAAGTACAAGTGAGTTTATTTGTGCCGTCGATGGATACTATCCAACATATTTATCTCCATCATAATTATCTTCGTGGTCTAGTGGTCAATACAGTATTCAGGTAAGATCATCAGATTTAAAAAAACACATCACCCATTTTGCCAACCGACAAACCAGTTAATCGTTGTGAACCGAATCATCTATTACCGTTCGGTTTACTCGGTTCACTCCGTTCGGACACCTTAGTTCACCATGGGGTGGGCGGGCATAAAGGCGGTGGTCATCATTTCCACGTTCATTACACAAATGCCGTTGAACGTCGAGGACAGAAGCTCGTATTAACCAGCGTCATATTCATATACGGTAAGCGCTTAGCCAGCAAGGCAGTCTAATTGAACCTACGCTATTCTACATAATAGTTATTTAGAAATATAAATCGACTTCAAATATCAAGTATACTCATATCTCAAAAACTACTGAACCAATTAAAGATGAAATTTAGATTGTTCTCTTAGTTGGTATATACCTGATTTAATTCAAAAGAATAATCTTGATGCCATATTAATTTTTACTAAACTAAAAGCCATTAGTTCTCATAAACTTCGAAAAAACTTACAAACATAAATATTAACACACAAACATACATACAATTACAAAATATAGTAGACGTGCTTGGACGCCTATATAGATCATCATACTTAAATATTAACCAATTCTAATATATACTAGCTGCTGCGTGCAGCCTACGGGCTACAGCATTATAAATATATATAAATTCAATAAATGGCGATACGTAGCGAAGCACGTACCGGGCCGCTAGCATATTATGATAATATGGCAATTGGAGAGAGATTAACATGTTTGTATGCATGTTAATCTCTCTGTTTTTTCGTCAGTAGAAAATTAAAAAAAAAATACCTTGCCTCCATCCACATTCATAATATTCATATATCTATATTTATTTAATTTTATTTCATTCGATAGTAAACAAGCAAATGGTTCTCTTGCTTGAAAGAAAATTCATCGCCTATAGATACTAAAGACGCCTACCTTAAAGACCATCGCCAATAGAAGTTAATTGTGTTATGCTATCCGTGTGGCGGGATGGCAGTGCCACATAGGAACAGGTCTACCGGCTACATTACCCTCCAAACCAAACCGGATCACAAGAACGACGGTATTGCGCCAGGAATAGGTAAGGCGGTGGTACCAAATACCTGGGCGAGTCATAGCAGAACTCTACCACCTAGTAGTCACGATGCTTGTGATACGTATAGCCAATCGGTCGCCTTTTATAACCTGCCTGGCAGAGCGGCAGTTCGTCCATTCTTCAAAGGTGCCTGAACCAACATGTGAGAAATCTCTATACCCACATGTCGTTAAATAAAGGCTTAACATCACCTTGCCCAATACAGCCAAGGGACCAGGATAGGAAGGTTTTACCAGCATGTACCTATCCACATTTATATTTTACTAGCTGACCCGGCAAACTTTGTTCCGCCTTAATGGCAATAAATAAGCAGATTTATTTTTTAATTGGAAAAAAAAGTATCCTATGTCCTTCTCCTGGCTCTAAACTACCTCCCTGCCAATTTTCAGCTAAATCGGTTCAGCCTTTCTTGAGTTATAAGTGGAGTAACTAACACGACTTTCTTTTATATATATATATTATATTTATAAAGATATCTAGCGTCAGTTTCTGAATATTTCTTCTGAATATACAAACAACGCCATTTTGTGTCATACTGGTATGAAATTGTATTTATTAATTTTAAATTAGAGTTAATATCGTACGAAAATAAATGTGTTTGCTGGCCTAACATTAAACCATTTATTAACGTTATTCTTATAGCGGTCATTTACGTAAAATAGGTCAGTCGCAGTACTAAACAATACCACAAAGATGTCTTGCGTAATCTAGACCAAAATCGTCACTTAACCAAAATAAATTAGGCATTTGTTAAACGAATTGCTTAAACGGTCGTAAGCAGTAATTGGTAACGCTGAAATAAATACCGTGTGACTAGAATAATAGCTTAACAAATGAACGCTAGAAGAAAGTCAATTTTAATAAATGAGTGACTAGCTTAGCGAAATATAAGCCTGAGAAATCTAGTGTTTATAATTCTCTGGAAATTTATATGCTCCTGGTATATGTAGGTACAAAGTTAGACCTAGACTGTCTAGTATCTAGATCTGTTTGTTGAATATTGTTTTTGTTATGTGACCTACTTTTATAATAAGTCCGTTTATAGTACACGTTATTTGTTTTTGAGGTAGTGATTTCTGCATCATCTTGTTCGGGTTTGGTACTTGTACCTACCACCCTTTTCTATCGCAGTAGCAATAATTCTTGTTATCATCGTATTCCAGTTTGAAAATTAAGATAACCGGTCAACTTATGAATGTGTGATATGACGTTACATCCCTGTAATGCGGATAGCATTAAAAATATTGATAACATGTTGGTTGATCGATGACTTTTTCTGTTCATCCAATGAGCCATTTGCTTATTTATTTATTTATTTAACACGTTATTGTACACAACAAAATATATATATATATATATATATATATATATATATATATATATATATATATATATATATATATAACAGAGAATAACAAACGAAAACAGTACAAAAGGCGAGCTTATTCCTAATAAGAGATATCTTACAGCTAACCCAAGATAGTAGTAAAATATAGTGTTAAAACAGAACAGGTAGACAGTGTACAATTTAATTTAAACACAAAAAATCTAACTCTAATTAATTATATAATAATTTAAAAAAAAAAATTTCATGGATGCTAATTCTAACTTGTAGATAATAATCAATATAAAAACAAAACTAGTTATTTTTATCAGACGATAAATAATGAAGTCTATTTTTGTGTCATAGGATAGCAAACAAGCAAATGGCGCACCCGATTGAAAGAGGCGACTATAATCTATAGACACCTAAGATGTTGTTGGTAGGCTATTTATTCATAGGGCGACTGAAATGCCACATATGTAAGTTTATCGGCTGCCTTATCCCCCAAACCGAAAGTCGGAGACTCATGGTAGTGTGTTAATATAAACTGTCGGAACTGGAATGTCCATTGACATTCAGTTTCGTCTTTCTGCCTTGCAAGGGCAGTGATGAAATATATAATTCTTAAATAAAATCAAAATATTCATGGGCGTATATAAGAGACGAGGGGGGGTTAGGGGGTAAACACACCCCCTATCTCGTTCAGCGAAAAAAAATGTATGCGCCAAATTATATTATTTACAATTATTCATATCCGACAAAGGATATTCGTTTTTAGCATATATAAAATTCACTTAGACGATTTATTGCACCATTTAGAAGTTCTACAACACAACTAGTTAAGTTTTGTTAAGTTTTTTTATATCGTGATATAGCAAACATGCATATGGCTCTCTTGATTGAAAGAGACAACCATCGATTATAGATGCTAATGGACACCAAAGATGCAAATGGTTCTTTGCTATCCAAGTGGCGAGGTCTTAATGCCACATGCACAAGTTTACCGGCTACCTTACCCTCCAAACTGGAACAGGACAGTGAAAAGCACCGACGCTATTGCGGCAGGAATAGGTAGGGCGGTGGTACCAGACCCGGGCAAGCAATGCAGAACTCTACCACCTAGTAGCCATTATAGTAGACTCGCATAGCCAATCGTTCACCTCTTACGAACTGCCTGGCAGAACGGCCGCTCTCCCGCCAGACCACACCATTTTAGAACCTTTGATTAAGTTAACCCCTCCCATAGCAAAGATAGAGCTATGCTCATTAAAATATTAATGCCGTCATATTGTATATTTAATATTGTAACAAAATGATATGCTAGAAAAGCATAATTTATAAATAAGTTCTTCGAATAACACAAATAAAACTGAACCTCCGGATGTTCATCCTTAATCGAGTTTCTTTTTGACAGTAATGCGTATCGAGCGGCCTTCCTGTGTTATTCTTGGTAGTCATGTTAGAATCCTGTAATAATAAAATATTTTAGACTAGCTGACCCGGCAAACGTTGTTCTGGCTTTTTAACTACTCTTATTTTTTTTTTCTGTATTTTCTCACCTTTTAAACCGTCCCAGGACTTCAACAATTAATTCAAAACCAAAATTAGCCAAACCGGTTTAGCCGTTTTCGAGTTTTAGCGTAACGAACAGCAACTGATTTTTATATATATAGATAGATTAATTATTATTATATTTGATGTGATTTTTTAGAGGAGATTTTACTAATATTTTCTTCTATTTGAAAAATAAAATGCAGTAAAACTGACTAACCTATTGTACCTCTGAAACCTAATATCAGATTTTTACCAAATTTTTAGTCTCTAGTGTTAGTCCGGGCTTAACAGTGTTGATCCGGGCTCCTTTGAAGAATACACCATTTGCTGTATGTCACTACCATCGTTACTACTAGGTGGTGGAGGTCCGCATCGTCTCGCCTGGGTATTTTGTACCACACCTGTGTGGCCGCGTTTCTGATCCGATAGTAGTTTTTAAAAAATATGTTACCGTGTCTAAATAAGTTGTAAAAAGTTTTATTGAATAAAGTATTTCTGATTTTTGAAAAAAAAAAACAATTCTGGCCGCAATAGCGTTACTGCTTGTTCTTGTCGTGTTTACTATCTAATAAAATTTAAAAAAATATGTATACCTAGTAGCAAATACCTCTCTTTAGGTCCTTTAAACAAAAAGCAAATTTTCCAAATCGGAACAAATAGTCGAATTCTGAGGTAACTAATACAAATATTTTTTTAAACGCAGTAATTTTTTTATGTAATAAGATAACAAACAAGCAGGGTCTCATGATGGAAAGTGTCAGTGGAAAGTGGAAAGTATGTGAACCATCGCCTATAGACATCAAACATGTTAATGGTAAGTTGCTATCTTATGACAAAGTCTAATGCCACATGCATAAGTTTACCGGCTAACTTACCCTCCAAATCGGAACAGGACAGTGTCAAGCATTAACGCTATTGCGGCAATATAGGTAAGGCGGTGGTACCAGAACCCGTCAAGACAATGCAGAACTCTACCACCTAGTATCAAAACTGCAGCAACTGACTTTCCATTTCCTGTATCTCCGGAACCCTGCATCAGATCTTAACCAAAATAAAATGTGACCACACGGGGAGTATACCTTCTCAAACAACAACATAAAAAACCGGCCAAGTGCGAGTTGGTCTCGCGCTCGAAGGTTTCCGTACCATCATAGCGAAAAAATACGAAAAAAACACGTTTTTTGTATGCTGTTATAGCGGCAACGGAAATACATAATTTCTGCAAATTTCAGCTTTCTAGCTATTACGGTTTATGATACAGCCTAGTGACAGAGAAACAGACGGACGGACAGACAGCGGAGGCTTAATAATAGGGTTCCGTTTTACAAAACAGTTCAATTGCAGTCGGCGTGCAGTCGTGTGAACTGCACACCGACTGCAATCGTGCAACTCACACGACTGCACGTCGACTGCGATTGAACTGCAATTGGATTGCGCATTTGGTTTGCAGTTCTATTGCAGTCGTGTCAACTGCATCTGAACTGCCATTTAGCAGTCGGATTGCAGTTGAAATGCAGTCCGTCTGTCTACATCCTAAACGACAAACTTCACAACACTAGCAATATAAACACGCGTATACACACGCACACTCTTTCGCATTTATTTTCCCACTAATATTATAATGTGGGATCGTTTAGAGTTTAGATCGTTTAGTTCGATCGTTTTAAACTACTACAGGGTAGATTGTTATAATGATTGATAAAACAAACAGACAAAACTCTTTCATTAAAACTCAATAAGTATAGTCGATAACGTCCGTAGGATATTTGGAAGCTATTAAAAGTTTAAAATAAATATATGTCATCATGCCGGTTTACTTGCGGGGTATGCAGAATGAATCGAACTTCCAATGATGCTGCTCGCTCATCAGAATTCACTGACTTGTTGGCTGGTGACACAGGTGGTAATTCCGATTGCTGCATTTTCTAACTTTAGGAACTATTCCTTATTCATTGAGACAATTGCAATACCAAAAACTTTACGTCCCTAATCGAGGTTTAGGGATTTTGACAATTAATCTTTTCTAGAATCGCATTGCTTTTGTTGCTTAATATTATGTTTTTATTATTGTGTTAACAAATGATATTTGAATAACATCAAAATTGGCTACACTTTCTGTCATATTTCCTATACCAGTTAACTTTTGAATGCGATAATGAGTAATACATATTATATTAAACAAAGTTGTGCTATATACACCATTTTATAACTCAGAACTGTTAGACCAATATTTAAGATTTTTGTGTTTTTTGGATTTGTCTTCGTCCAGAATATTATTTTTCATTTATTATCTCATCAATATTAAAATATAATATTCATAAATAAAATATATTTATTATCCTAATGAAAAATTAAGCTTATCATTTTATATTAATTTTAAAAGCCGATAATAAATAATTCTATATTAATTCATTAACCGCTAGGCCGATTGAAGTTCGCTGGGTCAGAGTACTTTATAAATACGAGTTTTTTTTCTGAGAAAAGATCCTGTGGATTCACAAAATATTTTCACATATTATGTACATAATACCATAAAAGTGGGATTTACTTTTTGCTGTACATGTCATTGTTATGCAAATAGAATATAAATATATTCTAAAACTAAATATATATTTTTTTAAATATGTACTTTTATATCTTGAAATAGCTTTCAGTTTTTACTTACAATCTCACAAAACTTAAAAAAATACTGCAATTTTGTTTGCAAGGTGCCATATGTTTCATAATTTACCAATATAAAAACCAATTCATATTCGTAAATTTTATGTCTATAATTATATGTTCGTCAGATTTAAAGCTCCAAAGATACTGGATGTAATTTAAAATTTACGAACATGAATTTATTTCTCTCCACGAATGTACTGAAAACAGGTAAACGTATTGAAGAAATCTGGTCAAGGCTACATCAACATCTTTACTTTATAATCTATCGGGATAGCATCGCAATAAGAATGTTAAGAATTCAACTTCCCGGGGTGTAGGTGTGTGGGCGTTGATTATTATGTTGATATGTTTATGGTATTAGATAAACACTTCGCTTGAAATTCTCAGTACACTTTAAAATATAGACTATAAAATGAGCAGGGACTGGATATTTTTAAAAATTGCCGATTGTTGTAAGAGTATATAATAATGGAAGTGAATAGAATAGATAGGGCGACACTCTATCGCTAACAAGCGTATTTACGACGGTTGCTACCCAACTTATTACATGAATACAAAGTAGGTTTGTTTGTTTACCTTTAGTACCTCCATAGCTATAAAAACTTGAGAGGTGTCAAGGGACACCCGGATGGAACGAAGTTCCTTTTATTCTTATTTACAAAAAACCACTCAACAAAAATAATCGTCGCGACACCACACTGTTCAATGCGAAATAGAAATGAAATTATCTGGCTTGTTTTCTACAAGAGAGAGAGAGAGAGAGAGAAAAACATCCGCACGCCGCACAGCTTACAATACCTTACTATAGCAAAAAGTGTCGTGACAACTTTTCGTAACATTTTTTTCCGTCTAGCCCCCTTTCACAACGCGCGATAAGGAATTTCGTAGAATATCGACCCACGGTCGAATTTCGGCAACCGGTCGAATTTCGGCACCCGGTCGAATTTCGGAACCCGGTCGAATTTCGGCACCCGTTTGAATTTCATCCCACGGTCGAATTTCGGCACCCGGTCGAAATTCGACCGGTGGTCGAAACTCGGCAACCGAAATCGAAATTCGAACGAGTGTCGAAATTCGAACGAGTGTCGAATTTCGACACTCGTTCGAATTTCGACACTCGTTCGAAATTCGACTGTCCGTCGAAATTCAACTTTTGGTCGAAATTCAACATTCGGCAGAAATTCTGTATAAATGTCGAACATTAGGTACTAGAAAAATGTAAACTCAATCAAATAGAAGATAGACTCTTTCACTTTCAATGCACGAGCTAAAGGGAAGTGGCTGGACATTTCTGTGCTTACAATACCTTACTGTAGCAAAAAGTGTCGTGACAACTTTTCGTAAGATTTTTTTCCGTCTAGCCCCCTTTTACAACGCGCGATAAGGAACTTCGTTCCAATAAAATCCTATAACTAGAGACTAGTTACATAAATGGGTAGAACCCAACTCGACTTGTTATACAATTAATACGCAGTTAGTTTGTAAAGTTGCCTTTAGCCTTTGACACCGAAAACGGTGTGACAATGCAATGAAGGATACCTACTACTTTGCGGTACTTTAAACAGTCGTGTTTATTTGCGGTAACCAACATGCGTACACTTTTTAGTTGTTTAACGATAGCAATAGAGTGCTGCAGGCCGCTACTCTCTAGCGGCATTTTATATATATACTTCCTATAGTTAGTAATTCCTGATTCTCCTCTGATTCAATATTATTTTATTCACACCAAAATCACGTCTAGTTTAGCTTATAACCACCATTGCTAAAATCGGACGGCTTTCGACTGAGTATATCGTCCCCGTAGTTGGAAAATTAAATAACTCTGATTTTTTAGTTCTGAGATAAAGGCGATTTAGTATTATTTTTTTCAGTTAATGTACATTTGTTAAAAAAATGTGCGACAATTTTACTGTAGGTAATTTTATTTATTGTGGACCTGATTACCTTTAACAAATTGAACTCTATCTTTTACTATAAGTAACTAACACACTAAAAATCAAGTCAATATCGCCATAATCGGACTTATTTAATTTTTTCACTCAGGGACGATATAGGTATAGGTATAACAATGTTCTTGTGCTGAGAAATGATAAAACTAAAAAAATAGCTTCAGTTTTGAACCAGTGATAAGTACATGCACGGTGTGATTGGTTCAATCTATGCGATATTTTCTTTTGGCATCAGTTACGTCGATTGTGACGCCTTCTGCTTATACAAAATGTGCAGTGGCGTAACTACCGGAGGGCTAGACGGAACAGTGCTCCGGAGCCCTCAGCTGACTTACAACTATAAAATTTATCCCACATTCAGAATATAAATAAACCAGATAAAAATGTTTAAAATTATTATTTTCATGTATATACACAATAATAACTCAGTTAAATACACGTTTTATTGACTTGAGTGCAGTCAGTCAAATATTCAATTTTCTTACACCAATATTTTTAATGGAGGTAGATGAAACAACTTTATTACAAAAGTGTGACCAGTTCCAATGTAAAAATCCTGATATGACAGACCCCAACTTTTTTCCTTCAATTTCTTAATATTTACGATTGTAGATGAAGACCTAGGGATGTAAATGATACATTGATGGAACGTTCTTATGCACGCTCGTATAACATCGATGTTTAAAGTTGAAACTTTTAACATCAACGAGACATTCCTCTTTGTGAACGATGTTTTAACGTACGCAAGTACACTATCCGAATAAAACAAAACTAATTTTATTTTATTCTGTGAATTTGTTTTCAAAAAGGAAAATAACTTACGTGCTTTGATTGTTTACACGTCAAAGCTAAAAAGATCTTTTCATCTGTGTTCGCGTATATACAAATTTGTTAGGCTAAGTAACATTCGAAGTTCTGATTTACTTATAATTAAGTTCTTTTACTGTGCGTGACGTTAGGCTCTGGAATTCTTTGCCTTATTCCATCAGAATAAGTGAACCTCTGCATATCTTTAAGAGTCGCCTGAAACAGTACTACTTATCCATTGCATACAGTTTGTCTTGTTTGTAGATTTAGTATGTAGATTTAGTAGTTATAATATGTTGTATCTTAGATTTAGTAAGTAGTTATAATATTTTGGTATTTCAGTAGTTAAGTTTCTTTTGTTTTTTTGTTCTTTTGTTTTGTACACGTGTTTTTTTTACCTTATTTTATTTTTTTCCTTATTTGGAAGAAATTTCTTAAGAGATAAGCTTGCCTTATATTGCCTGATAAGCTGTATTAATTTTGTCTTTATTTTATTAGATTATACTTTTTTTATTTGTGTGCAATAAATAGTTAAATACGATAAAATAAATAAAATAAGTGAATTTACGAAAGTAAATTGTAGAGTCAATACCATGCTTAGATTGTCGTACAGAAAAGTGATCTAGGGTTTGATCATGAACTAAAAAAGTCGACTGACGCTCATGATCATATTTAGCCACTAGTGGCTTTAGGAACTTATATTTGAAAACACATATGGCAACAAGTCTTTCCAAAATGGATGTCAATAAACAGAAGCACAATAGAGCACTAAAAGAGTCCTAATTAGCTTATATTTATGGCAAGTACCTATTATATTGAATAAATTAATATATATATATATATATATATATATATATATATATATATATATATATATATATATATATATATATATATATATATATATATATATATCTATATGGTGAGATGGTATAGTGACACATGTATAAGTAGTTTTTGCTTGGTTGGAGTCTATTATTTTTCTTCAAACTTCAAACTCAAAACATGAGCCACTTATTTATTTTTTCCCTTTAAGTGGCTTCGCAAGGGTAAACGTAAAAGATCGCGGAAATGTGCAAATTACCTAGTTTTCTTCGTTGTGTTAATGATATATACAATGCTATTCGTGTGTTCATATCTAATGCCACAAGCATTAGTTTACCGACTACCTTAAGCTCAAAATCGGAACAACACGACAGTGATAAGCATTGACGCTATTGCAGCTGAAATAGGTAAGGCGGTGGTACCAAAATCGGAAGAGACAGTATAGAGCTCTACTGAGTATTAGTTATGATAGTACTGGCACATGTGGCACATGAATCGTTCGCCTTTTACTAAGTGCCTGGCAGAATTGCAGATGGTGTAATGTTCAAAGGACCGACGTGGGGAGAAATGTGGCCAAAAAGTAGAATGAAGTTCAATTCTTCTAAATCGCCGAAAACCGTTGTCATCCAGGTTTAGAGCAATAGCGTCAGTGCTTATTAATAAGACCCTACGACAAGAATAGCAACGCATTATTAACATCTTTGGTGTCTATAGTCGATGGTTGTCTCTTTCCATATGGAGAGCTACCTGCTTGTTTGCTATCTTATAAAAAAAGATTTTTGAGGTTATTTTGCGGACCATCAGAAGTATGAACATTTTGAAAAGGTTCAAACATATATTGTGCACATATATATATTATTTATTATTTATATATTATTATGATCATCTTCAAATATATATTATGATTTTTAATATAAATTAATACAAAAAATTATTATAAATCAAAAACATTATCTTTTTAATTAGACTGTCTAGAAAAATTTTCAGTATACCTGAAAGGTCGATCTGGCGATTCATAATATAAAACTAACATTATACAAGTTTATTCAAAGCTTTATAATTGTTTAGAGACGAGAAATTTCAAATTTTTTAAATTATATATTTAGCCGACTTATGCAAAAAGGAGGTTTGCAATTCTATCCATAATTTTCCATGTATGTACATTGAATACTTCCATACTTGGTAAACGATTTGAATGACTTTTTTTGGTAATTTCAATTAGCCTCCATTTGGTCCCTTTCCAATTTTGATAATTTTGATCAAGTAGTTTTTGTATTTTTTTTATTTAAGTCGATTTTTACTGCGTTTAATTATTACATAATGAGTTAACCAAAGAATATATAATCTGTAATATAATTTGCAATGTCGGAGAACACGGTGACGTGTTTTATATGAAAATAATTGAATATGAAAAATTAAACCGACAAATATCTTAAAAACTCCTTACCCGATTTTGACGAAACTTTCACTGTTCCCTAAGCTGGACTATACCTGATTTAATATAGAAAGAACGATTTCGATATAGCTTTAGTTCTCGAGAAATTCATGATTAAACATACAGACATACATACAAATATACATATACTTACGAAATTTATTATACGTGCTTGTTGGATGCCGAAATAACTCACCATATCAAGTAATATTCAATTCCAAACACCGAGCAAATACCTATATTCATCGACATAGTAATACCTCCATTGACATGTATAATATTACCACATGTCAATGAATACCTCCCTATATTATATGTCAAACTGACTACCTATATTCATCGACATAGTAATACCTCCATTGACATGTATAATACATATTACCACATGTCAATGAATACCTCCCTATATTATATGTCAAACTGACAACCTCCTTTTTTATCGGTTAAAAAAGTTCAGTTTGATGCTATATTAACTGTACGAATATCGGATATCACGATTTACGGATTCACTCAATATGTTGTACAAAATAAACCAATGCGGAAGTTTACGATGTTAACTATGTGTACAAATTTAGCTAATTTATTACAAATTCAGCTTTTAAATGTTGGTACTATGCAGTACGTTGACCAAAATAATTATTTCGTCAGAGCAGGCATACCAAATGTCAGTTTTCATATTATTGCAGTCACAACTCACACGCGAGTACGCTTTCCGTGAAAATTATGCAATACGGTAGGGTTGGCGCGAGAGATAACATTGACTATAATATAATCGGAAATGTAATTCGAGATCAAAAATGTAAACAATTGTGTAGCCAATTTAATATCCCAGCCGTGTGTTTGTGGTTTTTTCTTTTTTCAAGGGCAATTGGCCCACCTCTCGTTCCCACCACTGTAACTTCTGTAAACCAGAATCAACAGCGGCAACCGTCTTGATAACCACTGAGTTGCGAGCTCAGGGTGCACTGGGGTAAAGCTAAGCTATCTTGGAACCCGCAACGAAATTAATCAGAAGTATATTAATAGGAGGAGTAAAAAAATACATCCGTATTTGTGGTTTGTCAGAAATTACTAAAATATCACGAAAAATTATATGTATGTACCACTGTTTACTATACCTTATATTTATCAATACTGAAAACTGTTAATATCGCCGATAGTATTTTTTTTTGTTCTTCTCAGAACAATACAAAATAAATGATTCAAACCAAGGAAGAAAATGTTATTCAGACAGTGTGTTCAGTAAACAATTGGTCTAAGAGCCCAAGACAGTGACAGACTACTTTACTTTTTAATTGTCGTGTACTTTGTCATAAATCCAAAACCAATCATTTAGCTGTCAAAAGCCAGAGAGAGGACTATCCCCCCCCCCCCCCCCCCATCGGTTTAATCGAAAAATCATAGCAACAAACCCACAACATTTTTTTGAGCCCAATCCAACAATACGGGGTTGCACTAAGGCGTTTGCGAGAAAAAAAATCCCCATCTTACAATTCCTTTTTAGTACTAAGAATTACTGAAAAATTAGAGACTAAAAGAAAATAGGTTTTTCGCATTGCAGCATAGGATATACGAAATGATAGCCATTTAGTATTCCCCGTTAATGTCGTATCTAATTATATATATATATATATATATATATATATATATATATATATATATATATATATATATATATATATATATATATATATATATATATATATATATATATAGTCAAGTCAAAGTCAAAGTCAAAACATTTTTATTCAAATTATCCTTTACAGGCACTTTTGACGAGTCAACATTTTTTGAGTTACTACCGGATCGGAAACGCGGCCACACACTGAGAAGATCCGGCGGAAGAAACTCAGCGGGCTTGTCTTTTTTTGTGCATATACATTTTTTTTAAACAATGTTATTACAATTACAATTACAATGTATTTATGAATAATATATTATAATTATTATGAGACTGCTATGAGGAGCAATTAATCCCATGCCTTATTATCATCCAAATATTCAGATATTTTATAGTAACCTTTTTTACAAAGTTTCGATTTGATACATTTTTTAAATTTGTGTATTGGTAGATCTTTAATAGCATTTGGAAGTTTATTGTAAAAGCGTATAGATTGCCCCATAAAAGAGTTACTTATTCTGTGGAGACGTGATACATGCAGAGCAAGATTGTTTTTGTTCCTTGTGTTTACATTATGTACATCACTATTTTTCTTAAATGAAGAAATATTTTTACGAATATACATCAAGTTTTCAAATATAAACTGTGATGGTACGGTTAAAATATTAATTTCTTTAAATTTTTCTTTTAGGGAAACTCGTGGACTGAGATTGTAAATAGCTCTTACAGCTCTTTTTTGTAAAACAAAGATTGTATTTATATCAGTGGAATTTCCCCATAGTAGAATCCCATAAGACATAATACTATGAAAATAACTAAAATACACAATTTTCGCAGTGTCTACGTCACTAATCTGTCTCATTTTTTTAACTGCAAATGCCGCTGAACTCAGTCTACTCGTTAATTTGTCGATATGTGGTCCCCACTGTAGTTTATATATACTTATATACTTATATATATAACCAATACTTATATATATAACCAATTCTGGTGATCAAATTCTTTCTCATCTCATCAAAATCTCATCAAAATTACTTTAGCAGTTTTAAAATTCTAGTACGTTGATTCATTCGCCACTTTTATGTTTTTATGACACTAAAGAGGAAAACTTTATTTCAGACGTATTATAAAAAAGAGAACCCTTTTTTACTCTTACTTGATAATGATGATGATGCCAATATAATGACGATGATCTAACTGATGATAACTCATCTCTCTAAGCAACCACCAGCATATTATGTCATGTGTCGCCGACAAATCTATTAATGTTTGATAGTCGAAGGTTTTCCAGTAGTTTAAAAGGAAAAATTGTTTCCCTATGAAATCCTTCTTCTGCAAGAATTATACTAGGATATTAAAAACAGGAGTAGTTTCAATCTTACCTCAATTATTGTTTTGTTATTAGTTTCAATCATAAACATGGGAACAAATTTGTCTATTTCTAGGATATCGAAAGGCGCATGCATACGCAGCCGTGCAACACATGTGTCGTCTGAGGGGGTGGACATATGCATTTTAATTAGGGTTGTCACTATGAGACTGTTTGATTAATAATTAGAATAAAAATGAGTTTTTCCCAGTATTCGTCTGGACTCCTCAAAATAATAGGCCAACTGCCATTCTGCCAGAAAGGTTGTAAAAGGCGACCGATTAGCTATGAGAGTCATTTATATCGTGGCTACTAGGTGGTAGAGTCCTGCATTGTGTCGCCCGGATCTGATATCACCGCATTACCTATTCCTGCCGCAATATTGCCAGTGCCTGCCATTGTCGTGTTCCGATTTGGAGGCTAAGGTAGCCGGTAAACTTATGCATGTGGCATTAGACTTTGCCACAAGATATCAACGCACCATTAACGTGTTTGGTGGCTGTAGGCGATGATTAACTTTTTCCATCAGGAGACCCACCAGCTTGTTTGCTATCTTATGATATATAAAAAACCGTGTTTTATGTGAATTCTGTACTTAAATTGACCCAATTTAGACGCAAGGAAAAATGGTTAAAAATACTTGTTTTGTTATGCTTGTACTGATTATTAGAGAAGTGGCTGCTTTTTTCAAATGTTCATCATTCAGGTAAGTATGTATTTAGTCACACAACTTAATAAGATTTATACTATAATAGTATAATTTACTAACGATGTCAACTGATTAAAAACTGTTTTTGGAAAATATTAGCCAGAGTCACCGCCAAACAGATTAACAGATAATAAATATAAAATAATCTCATATATTTTCTGATAATTAGCTGAACCAGTGAGTAAAATTCTCTGAGCTTACTAGAAAAATCCGGCTTTTATACGTATGTATGTAGGTTGTGCGACAATAACTTAAGTATCGTTGATTTTGGGCAGGCACGCGGATTAAAATGACACAAAAAGAATTTCCGAGATCGAACATGAGCCAAATAAGGGTTGTAAGAGAGGGCACAAAAATCTAATCATTCTTCGCGAGTTTACAGTTCGGGGCGAATCAAGAATGTAAGTTGCAATTAACAATTTTTTTCCTTAAATAATAGTATGATTATTGTGATAACCCTGTTATGAGTGCACCAACAATGCGCGCTAAATCACCCGCAGAGCGCGGCAGAGCTAGTGTACGCTTTGACAAGCCCGCTTTACGTTTTACGACAGCCCATTGATGTCTTCCTGGCTCTTCCATGTTCGCTGCGATAACAATTTGTTTAGCTGTGTACTAGGACATCAACGGTCTATAATTTTTTGTTAATATTAATTAACATATTGACCTATGTTGACCACCTTCTTTCGAGTGATTATCGAATCTTATTACGATCGATGTGGCCCGGGTGCGATTCCCGATATAGAAAAACATTTGTATGATGCGCGTAGATGTCAGTGTTTTTAGGTATGGGAATTATTATGCATGTTACAATATTTATGTATTATTTCTATGTATTAGTATCCCTACTAAAATTATAAATATGAATGTAAGTTTATTTGTTATGCTTTCACGCGAAAACTACATAATCGATCATTATGAAACTTATACACATATTCTTGGAGGTATTAGAATTTAGAAGTAAGGTAGAACACTTATTTAATGGCTTAAATGCAAGCGAAACCTCAGGTAAATGCTAGTCTGAATAACACCCATGACACAAGCAAATAATTTGTTTACTTTGGGGTTAGATTAATTCATGTAATTTGACAACAAATATAATATAATACCGATAGCAATTTGTCCAGAGATTTATTTTTATTTAATACTTTATTGTACACAACAGAACAGCAAGCGATACTTTTAAAAAGGAACAAAAGGCGAGCCTATCTCTAAAAAAATATATTTCTTACAGCCAATCCGGTAATGTGAAATACTTGACGATAAATATAAGTAGAAGTGTACAATATACTAAAAATGTTTAAACACATATATTAATAAAACATAAAGTACTTCAGTAACATAAAGACATGTTATAAGACATTCTGCCGTTCTGCCAGGCAGGTCGTAAAAGGCGACCGATTGGCTCTGCAAGTCATTACCATCGTGACTACTAGGTGGTGGAGTTCTGCATTGTCTCGCCCGGGTCTGGTACCACCGCCTTACATATTCCTGCCGCAATAGCGTCAGTGCTTGTCACTGTCGTGTTCCGGTTTGGAGGGTAAGGTAACCGGTAAACTTATGCGTGTGGCATTAGACCTCGCCGCAAGATAGCAACGCACCTTTAACATCTTTGGTGTCTATAAGCAATGCTTGGCTCTTATCATCAGGAGACCCATCTGCTTGTTTGCTATCTTATGATATAAAAAAAACATGTACCTACTATTAAATTATTTACAGACAACAATACAAACAAAAGATAATATATTACTACCGTGAAACATTAATTGATATTAATCTCTCGAGGTGAGATTTATTTACAAGTACGACACGTGCGCCACCTGCTGTAAGGTAATTGTACCTTCCTATAAGTGCAATAATTAAACAAAATTTCATCCCAAAACGGTATGAAACCACGTTGACGCCAATTTTTGGACGTGATGACAGCCATTTGCTTGTTACTTATATTATAATGTAAAAATATAGCTACTTCGATCGCGGGATCCAAAATCATTACTTCCTTTTTTGCACTCGGTTAAAAAGTAGCCTATGTCCTGCCATATAAACTCAACTATCTTTCAGTGAAGGTCCGATTCGATCCGATCCGATCGGGCGAACCGATTTTGATGAATCAAAATCGGTTCGCCCGATCTAGAGATTATTACCCTATTCAAACAGAATGACAGATAGGCTGACGGAAAATTTAAAAATGGTTGTTTAGATATAAGTATCGTAAAAATAACACACTGCACTTTAAAAAAACCTAGTTATTTTGAAATCACAGACAGACACTTCAGTTTTATTTATTTATTTAAATTTTGCACTCATACATTTGCACAGGTAGACTTAATGCCTAAAATAAATAAATAATTATAAAAGTTATTGGCAAATCCCACGGGACCACTTAATTTTTCCGGGATAAAAAGTAGCCTATGTGCTATTCCAGGTCACCATCTACCTGTGTGCCAAATTTCATTCAAATCCATTCGGTAGTTTTTTCGTGATTGAGTAACAAACATCCATCCAAACATCCATCCATACATCCAAACTTTCGCATTTATAATATTAAATAATAATATATAATAAAGATAAAACATACAATTATATAAATATATACACATATTGAATTTACATGAATACAAATAATTCAATATATAAGAATAAATTATACTCTTATGTCTTCATACCACAGCTGCTAACACATAAATAAATTTATATAAGTATATAAGCATGTAATCAGCAACAATGCCTAAGTAAAGACTTCAATTTTATTTATATGTATAAATTGAAATCTTAATAGTAGTTCGCTGTTCGGATAGTCTGATGGTAGAGTGCTAACATCCTCGTGCCGACGGATCCAGCCGTCGGGTCCCGAGGTCACATATTTTAAGGTTTAGTAAAGATAGGCTCTAATCCTTATTTTTTATATGAATTCACACCTAGAACCCTGCCTAGGAGGGCGAGGTCATGCCCCCCCCATTGTCCCCCCCACCGCAGAACCGCCCTTGCCCGTGCCTCGGATATACACGTGAAGCTCTCGGTTCCGATTATCTTACTTTAATATTAAAATCTTATAAAAAAATGTAAGTGTAATTACAGTGTCGCTAGTGGCACTTTATCTCTGTCAGTTATGGTGTACGCAGTTAACTTGAAAATTTCACCTTTGATGTTCTATATAGTTACTGCAAGCCTAGTAATCTTGAAATTTAATGCAGCGTAACATCAAACTTGGACAACACTTGCAAAAAAAAAACGTTGAAAAAAATTGCATTGACTTTGAGAAACATTGAATTCCCTTTACTCCTTGTTTTTCTTTGTTCTTACTTTTATATTTACAACTAGCTGACCCAGCAAACGTTGTTCTGCCAACTTTGTGTCTACTTTTCCGGTTTTTTTCTACATTTTTTCACCTTTTAATCCTAACCTGAACCTCTATTTAAAACCTAAATAAGCTAAATCGGTTCGACCGTTCTTGAGTTTTAGCGAGACTAACGTACAGCAATTGATTTTTATATATATATATATATATATATATATATATATATATATATATATATATATATATATATATATATATATATATATATATAAGATAGATATATATATATATATATAGAAAAATATATATATTATACTTAATCCGTTATATTTAATTATCTCCCAATAAATTTAATGAACCAATGAATTAAATTAATTTACTAATAAGCTTTTAACCTTGACTGTTTATTTCCGCACAACAAGGATCCTACTCACGCAATTGAGTTTAATGTACTCTCGACATCGGAGGCTGTCTCTTTATCTTTTACGCATTGCCAGCAGCGTGCTTAATGTACGAGCAAAAAGGTGAAGTTTGTGCATGTTAAAATTGTAAATGATTTTTATGCTTTTACGATCCTTTGCCTTGCCTCCATTGCCTTGTAACGTACGTAAATAAACAACTCGACTTTAAGAAAAAAGTGAATTTACTATGTGATTAAAAATATTTTATAAAACTAGGGTCGAGAGGGGGTCGGGCAATTTAAAAATGTGTTTTTTCAATTTTCTGATAAAAACAACGCTGCCCGGTATTTGAAAACTGCCCTGTTGGCGATAGCCTGGCCATCAGGCACCAGTGCAATGTTGGACCCCAGTGGGCTTAATTGTCATCACATGCCCGTTATATATTTCACAATTCTTGATTTGTTTTTAACATAAATAAAATATATATTTGTATATTTTAGAATTATAAAAAAGGTATAGTCCGTGAAGATAAAACTTTTTACCATTTTTAAGACAATGACGTGAACGGTATAACGGTAACGGTATGAAAATTGGCACAGTTAAAGTTTAGATTGCAGGGGAATATAGAAACCTAATATTTTGCAAATATATTAAATTAATAAAATAAACATTACAAACATGACATGAAAGAATGAAAGAAAGCAGTTTTTCGCCGTGTTGGTCCCGGCCTCCTTTGTAGAATAGGCCAACTGCCGTTCTGCCAGGCAGGTCGTAAAAGGCGACCGATTGGCTATCGAGTCACTACCATCGTGGCTACTAGGTGGTAGAGTTCTGCATGGTCTCGCCCGGGTCTGGTACTACCGCCTTACCTATTCCTGCCGCAATAGCGTCAGTGCTTGTTGCTGTCGTGTTCCGGTTTGGAGGGTAAGGTAGCCGGTAAACTTATGCATGTGGCGTTATACCTCGCCACAAGATAGCAACGCACCATTAACACCTTTGGTGTCTATAGGCGATGGTTGACTCTTTCCATCAGGAGACCCATCTGCTTGTTTGCTATCTTATGACGACATAAAAAAAAGTATATAATGTGATATTTTACCCCGTAATGGTTCGAGCTCCATTTGAATAATAGACCATCTGCCGTTCTGCCACGTAGTTCGTAAGACGCAAACGATGGACTATACGAGTCTCTACCATTGTGACTACAAGGTGATAGAGTTCTGCATTATCTCGCCTGGTACCATCGCTTCCCCCATTACTGCCGCAATAACATCAAGCAAGTAACCGGTAAACTTATGCATTTGGCATTAAGTCTTTGCATTACGACAGCTACGCACCTTTACCATCTTTGGTGTCTTTAGACGATGGCTGTTTCTTTCCATCAGAAGTAGCATCTGTTTGTTTGCTATCTCATAATAAAAAAATACATGCTTACTTTTTTTACGGCTAAAGCCAGTTGTCAAACTTAAAAAAGAGATTTTATTGATTAGTTTATAGTCGAATTTAGAACACGGGGCTGAGCTATCGGTAGTAATAATAATAAATAACTTACAACTTCCCTCTTCGCTGAGCTTAAATTCTTTTACGATAAAAATTATAAAGACTATCAAGTGCGCAGTTCATTACATACTAAGATTCATCAAGATCAGCCAAACCATTCTTGAATTATTACGAAACATGCATACAGTCAGACAGACAGATGAAGTGATATGGTTTATAATTTGTGCAATCACTTGCTTTAACTGTATACCAATTTTTATCAAAAAATAGACCAAGGTAAAAAAAAACTCAACTTATTAAACACAAAAAAGTAATAGTGGTGACGTCGCAAAACATCTCTATTACAAAAAAGTAATAGAGATGTTTTGCGAAATCATAGAACTCAATTGTCGATATTATTAACTTTTCTAAAGCTGTAGTGCATTATTTTGTGTAGTAGGTATGTATAGTTTTTGCAGTGCAAGCGATATTATGATTTTAAAGATTATTTTTTTTTAAATAAAATAATAGCCTATTATACACAAGAAACGTAATTGTTCTACTTAATGATAATTGGTGAAAACATTTTTTCAACATCGATTCAGCACTTTTTAGAAAGAAAGAAAGAAAGAAATCATTTATTTGCCAGAATATGGGAGTTACAAGTTATTAAAATTTGATTAAGTTACCAACATATTCTACCATGATATGGTGTGCAAATATTTTAAAATTATAATTATTTATCATTAAACTAAAAATGTTGTGAGTCGATTTTTACAATTACTACCGGATCGGAACGCGGCCACACACTGAGAAGATCCGGCGGAAGAAACTCAGCGGGCTTGTTTTTTTTTTTTTTTTAAATTATAGTTACATGATACAATTACACACATTAATTGACATCACAACTTATTTCTATGAATTACAAAATTAATTTTTGTTTAATTAAAATATTGACATTTTACAAAGTTTAAACACAGAAGAAAGATAATAGATAATTTGTATCAATTTAGTTAAGTTGTACAATTTAATGTATATTTATCAACATGTTCTACCTTATAAACTAAATTTTTTAATATGCAATTTTATAAATTACATACTTCTAATTTAAAAAGAGTAATTTCTAATTCATGTTAGTTTAAATTTATTAATTACAACGTTTTTTTTATAATTATACACAATAAAAGATTTATTATTAGATTAATATTTAATTTTATCAGCAAGAAATTCATTTACATTATAATAAGATTTGTCTAGTAGTAAATCAAATAGTTGTTTGCGGAATTTATTAAGAGGTAAGGATTTAAGACTATCAGGAATATGATTGTATATATTAATTGCCATACAATAGGCATTTATTTTAAAAATGTGGAGTCTTTGGCTGGGCACATGTAGTTTTTCACTATTCCTAAAATATGTATTACCTAATACTTCAGCATTTGTTTTAAACAAGTGTTGATGGTTTTTTACAAATACGCATACCGCCAGGATATAAAGACAAGGTAATGGTAGTATTTTAAGTTTTTTAAAAAGTGGTTTACAAGAATAAAGTTGATTCACATTACATATTGCACGTATACATTTCTTTTGTATTCTAAATATTTTTATTAAATCTACTGAGTTTCCCCAAATAGGGATTCCGTATTGCAATACAGATGAGACATATCCATGATATGCTAACAAGGTAGCGTTTAAGTTTGCTATTTCTCTTATTCTTCTTAAAACATACACAAATCTATCAATTTTATTGCAAAGGGAATCAATGTGTGCTTTCCAGTTACAATGTTTGTCAATTAATATTCCTAGAAATTTTGATTTTTTTGAACTTTTGATATTATTACTGTAAGATGTTTGAAATTCAACTATTTTTGTTTTACTCAGGTTAATTTTAAGATTGTTGCTTTTAAACCATTCTGAAACTTTAAGTAAGGTTTCAGATGTTTCCTTTACTAAAAGATTTTTGTTTTTACATTTAATAAGGAGGGTTGTGTCATCTGCAAATAAAAATGATTCAATTTTTGATTGAATGATTTACATTTTTGATTGCAAGATAAACTTAGAAAAATACACAACTCTCTTTTTATATAATGATATAAATAATGTAAAAAATAATGATAGTAAATAAGCAGATGGCTCTTCTAAGGTGCGTTGCTATTCTTGTGGCGGGATGACAATGCCACATACACAAGTTTACCACCGGTTACCAAACAGGAAAAGACAAGCACTGTGACGTGTGATGCTATTGTGGCAGGAATAGGTAAGGCGGTGATATATAATCGAGCGAGATATTGCAGAATTCTAACCACCTAGTAAAACCTCTTAATAATATTAGTGCAGATGTAGGTATTAAATGCTATAAAATTTTAAGGCAAGATTCTTTTTATCAGACGTAAGTTTAAAAATAGAACCCCATTAATTATTATAACACCCAGGAAGAATTTTCCTTTGTGTTCCTAGTAGTTACTATGTGTAGACCAAGTGTAGACTGTAGAGTGAATCGCAAGTCGCAACAGGGTTTTCACAATAAAACTACTTTAGCGCGTATTTACGTATTTTGCCTCTCTTTCCTGTTGTCCTAGTCCTAAAGACCGAAGCGGTGGCGCACGCAGCCGTTTTTAAAAAAAGGCACGGTCCGCTGCCATGTTTACAACATTTTATTGTTTTTTTAGCTTGGTTTAAACGCGGGCTGTTTTAAATCTACAGATAGCCTCACGGACCAGTTAAATTTAATAGTTTTATTCACCAGTTTAATTGTCCTGTGCAAAACTTTTTTTTATATTTTAATTTTAGTGTTTTTTTTTTAACCTGGACAGGTCTGTAACCCCTATAACTTAATAGTCCAAGATCCCAGAGCTGCCAGACGTCACGTATTTTCTGATGGATGAAATGTGGACGATAGATTAGTGTTAGTATGTACTATGATCGTATGCCTACCTGCTAACTTGGTCAAACGGCCAATTTTCAGGTATCAGGTAATCAAGGTACATAAAAACATTACTTACTTCACGTAAATTCTCCTGGCTGATTTTCATATATGTTTTCGAGTGTATAGTTAAAAATAAATTGTCAATACTCCCAGACACTTTCCGTCGGCCATATTGCTTGACAGACGCTTTAAGGGTCTCAAAATAATTAGTTAACTTCACGTAAATTCTGACGCTCCATTTTTATATATATTCATCCGACAAGAATTTTAAAACCTTTGACAAGAAGACAGACCGATCCAAGGGGCCAATCATCCCCTAAACTAAATTTTAATATCTCTGTGAGTGGGAGCGCGAGAGCATTATCTACGCGCATGAGACTGAGTGAGACCGACTGCGCTGTTAAGTAGAGATGAGATGTATTTACGGGAACAAGTTTCTATACTAGGTTTCAACTAAGAAGTCTCCAAACTAAGCATTCAGTCGTAGAATATATGAGTATCGAGTATTTAGAAGTACTGTAAGCGTACGCGTCCCCGATTACACATACGACTTAGTAATGTCAAAGAGGCAAAAGCGTATCGAGTATTTAAAAGTATCACGCGTACGCGTCCGTGAATACGTATACAATGTACTAATCCTTTGAGATTTGGGACAAGTACACTGCGAAGGGCGACTGCTAAATATGCCAGCATTAAGGTCATATTATAATACATACATTAAAAATTCCAAAAAGCTGTCAGTCATAAGACTGTGAACGTATTAAGGGAATATTTCAATTTTTTTTACATTTTCTTACACTAAGCTAGGTAGGTATTCAATATTCAATCAATTCTCCTATAGTCGTATATTTGACCGTCTTGTTGGTCGGGTGGTTAGCGAACCAGACTACGCAATCAACGAGGCCCGGGTTCGAATCCCGTTGATATTTTTGATGTGGTTGTTCATTAAATAAATTATTGTATTAATTACCTCTGTTGTCTATTGTATATCAGTCTATCTGTAGGCTCGGTGTTGCCATTGACTATATAAAGTCCCTGGTTGGTTTCCCGGATCAGGCAATCCAAAAATATTTTTTTATCAATTTTCTGATAAAAACGAATTGCCTGGGATTGGATTAGTGCTCGTTTGGCAACAGGATTGCCACATATCACATAGTCACAGCTGCACTCAACAGACACGGCAGCACAGAACAATATTACTCAAGGGAGCACGGCAGAATACTGAATACTTATTTGGCACTCCCAAATTTTAAAAAATTTAGCTGTTGGCCTCAAGAGGGCCTTTAAATTACAATAAAGTTAGCTGTCACCTGACCATTTTTTTATTTTATTTAAAAATCATATTAATTAAATATAATTAGTAAAAAAAATGAAAGTAAATTAGCCGACATCTAAAAATTTTTAGAATTTTTTTAATTGAAAAAATTATTTAAAAAAAATTCATTTGTAAAAAATTTGAAAAACCTTAAGTGTTATTTTTAAAAAAATATTTTTTAGTTCTAATTAATAAATTGAAAAAAAAAATTAAAAATGTCGGCTAACTTTAGTATCATTATTATAGGTCAATTTTTTTCTTATTTTTGTTGCCATAATTTACTTGTCAACAAAAGTTCTAAAAATTATAAAATATTTGTTCAAGTAATTTTCATGGCCTTAACAGCGCAGTCGGTCTAACTCAGTCTCATGCGCGTAGATAATGCTCTCGCGCTCCCACTCACAGAGATATTAAAATTTAGTTTAGGGGATGATTGGCCCCTTGGATCGGTCTGTCTTCTTGTCAAAGGTTTTAAAATTCTTGTCGGATGAATATATATAAAAATGGAGCGTCAGAATTTACGTGAAGTTAACTAATTATTTTGAGACCCTTAAAGCGTCTGTCAAGCAATATGGCCGACGGAAAGTGTCTGGGAGTATTGACAATTTATTTTTAACTATACACTCGAAAACATATATGAAAATCAGCCAGGAGAATTTACGTGAAGTAAGTAATGTTTTTATGTACCTTGATTACCTGATACCTGAAAATTGGCCGTTTGACCAAGTTAGCAGGTAGGCATACGATCATAGTACATACTAACACTACTCTATCGTCCACATTTCATCCATCAGAAAATATGTGACGTCTGGCGGCTCTGGGATCTTGCTCTATAATTAATGTAATCCGTCCTTACACATGAAATTCGCGTTACAGCGCACGGACCACGATTCGATCTCAAATGTACGCTAGGTGCGTTCTGTTAGGAATTCAAATTGAAATTTATTTAAGGTGTGGTGACTTAATTATACCTAATTAAATGATTTGTTTCCTGCGATATGGTTTTGTCCTTTAACATCCTTCTGTTTAGAATATAGAAAACTTATAATAATAATCACTGGACTAAGCACACGTATCGATTGATCTAACTCCAAAATAAGCAAACTTACGATTACGATAATTGACTAACACCCATTACAGAAGTAAATGCTTCTGTAATGGGTGTTATCCAATTATACTAATACATGTTAAAATTATAAATACACATAATTAATAAACACCCAAACTCAGAAATATATTTATGTAGGTAGGTACATTGCACAAAAACTTGTCCCTGTCGGAATCGAACACGAGCCCCATCAATTGCCAGCCACCCGATGTAAACTGGTTTCTCGCGTTTACCACTAGGTGGCGCTGTACAAATCAGATACAAATTCCTAGTAAACTCCAAACGCGCTCACGATCGAATGCGAAAAGAAAAACTCACACTTAGCACTCACACAAACATTACATACAACACAGCTACTTTTAAAATTATGTTTAAAACTCTTCTCTCAGAATTTTCAAATTTTTGTAAACAGTAATAATTATAAATTATCTTTAAAAGACATTACATTATTAATCTGATTCGTTTCAGTAAGTCCCAGCAAAGGTTAAACTTGTTCACTAATTATTTGTGTAGTCTTATTAAGTACGTGGGAGCCAGCAAAAACCAAGATCCTCCGGGATTGAAAATATCCAGTTCTGCAAATACCAGGATTGAAAATTGCTTTTTTTTTTATGTCATAAGATAGCAAACAAGCAGATGGGTCTCCTGATGGAAAGAGTCAACCATCGCCTATAGACACCAAAGATGTTAATGGTGCGTTGCTATCTTGTGGCGAGGTATAATGCCACATGCATAAGTTTACCGGCTACCTTACCCTCCAAATCGGAACACGACAGCAACAAGCACTGACGCTATTGCGGCAGGAATAGGTAAGGCGGGCGAGACAATGCAGAACTCTACCACCTAGTAGTCACGATGGTAGTGACTCGGTCAATCGGTCGGTCGCCTTTTGCCTGGCAGAACGGCAGTTATCGATGTGTGGTATAATTTATAAAATAATTTGAAAACAATTATAACAAATAGGAAAGTGAAAAAGCTCGAAAATTGGCTACCGAATGGACAGAGTGAATCAAACCAACAAATACGTTTTTTTTTATGAAAGAGATGTCACCAGATCTTAAGTGATCAACGCTGTCCACGGGTATCGGCAGTACCAGCGGTCTTGCAGTTGCGGCTTTTTAAAAAATAAAAAAGGTGTGAGTAATATTGCATATTATATATGACCACCTCGTTGGTCGAGTGGTCGAGTGGTGGGTGTGGGGACTACGCAATCGACGGAGCTCGGGTTCGATCCCCGACGGGGACAAGTATTTGTGTGATGAGCATAAATCTTTGTATTTCCGGGTTTGGGTGTTTATTAAATATATTCTAGTATTTATATATGTATTTCTATGTATTAGTATCGTTGTCTAACACCCATGATACAAGCAAATAATTGCTTACTTTGGGGTTAGATCAGGGAGTGTAATTTGTCCCTTGTATATTTATTTATTTATATTGAAACTTTTTATGACATAATTTTTCTACTATTTAACATGATTTCTGTGTACTTAACAATAAATATGATGTCACATGGCGGTCGAGCGTAACAGAAACATATGTAACTCTTTTTTAACATTCTTATAAATTTTCTCCCATACTTCGATTAAGAAGTTTCACTTCAGCGAATATTAGTAACTTGAGGATAATGGTGTAGGCTATAACTACTTATTAATAACTTAGCTGCCTAACATCAATTTGGTAAACCCCTAGTGAAATCGTTTGTTGTCCTAAACGGAAAAAAGTTTATTTTTCTTGAATATTGCGTTACATTACTCATTAGCCACAATAAGGTGTGGATTTCGAATCGTATCACATACATATGTACACATTTCACCAAAAAGATTTCGTAATATTATTATGATTAGAATCGGAAAATTCTTGTGTGTCCTTTTTTCTTATATGAAAATTCACAAACTAAATTCATTTTGGTTTGTTTTCCTACAAACTTATTTTATCTAAAAGTATATAAGTACATACATACTATCCATACTAATATTATAAATACGAAAGTCTGTCTGTCTGTCTGTTACGCTTTCACGGCTAAACCGCTGGACCGATTTTCATGAAATTTAGCATGGATATAGTTGAAAATCCCGGTTCAAACATAGGCTAATTTTTTTTCAGAAATCAGTCCCTGGAGGGCTGAAATAGGGGATGAAATTTTTATTAAAAGCTATTTGGACGACTTATTAATATACTCGCGAGCGAAGCTGCGCAGGTCAGCTAGTATATTATAAATAAAACACAAAAGCATTTCTACCTATGCCTGTTACAAAGATTATAACTATTTAACCGATTTGTCCCAAAATAGTCTCATTTGAAAGGACCACCACCTACTTTTTACCCGATCAACCAAAGGGAAGTAAAAGTTTTTTGGATCATGTGAACGAAGTCGCAGACAGCTAATTTGCGATAGAGTATTCTTTGATATTCTAGATAACTACGACACCTACACGCTTTTCCGATTAAGGCGGAAAACTTTAATGCTCCTTTTTCAATCTGCTAGCCTGGTAGTTGCCGGGTGTAAAAACACCGCACGCCCGCACCGCACTCACATGAGCATAAAGCGACGCATGTTTTTCCGTAATAAATGGCACCACACAATCGCAGATTGTGTTATGTGAAAATATACCACCACGCTACACATTCATAAATAATACCACACCACCATACGTAAGTATCTGTGTGTCTGTGAGTACGTCTATTATAGTGCTACGAAGTACGGAGTTATAATATACCGCCCCTGCTTCGTACGAATGAGATACATACATACACTAAGTAAATATGTAACTCAATTTCTTAATAGCATATGAAGAGAAAACTTGTTTTAAAAACTTTAGTTTTTATTTTTATTTTTATATTATAAGATAGCAAATAAGCTGATGGGTCTCCTAATGGAAAGAGTCGACCATCGCCTATAGATACCAAAGATGTTAATGGTGCGTTGCTATCTTGTGGCGAGGTCTAATGCCACATGCATAAGTTTACCTTACCTTCTGAGTACTGAGTTACCTACCGTACCTGAGCCGGGCGAGACAATGCAGAACTCTACCACTTAGTAGCCACGATGGTAGTGGCTCGCATAGCCAATCGGTCGCCTTTTACGACCTGCCTGGCAGAACGGCAGTTGGTCTATTCTTCAAAGGAGCCCGGAACCAACACGGGGAATCATTCCACTATGAAAAAGATTTTTCGTTTTTAGAGTGTTAATTGGAAAGAAAATTAGATATGTTCTCATTCATTATACCGTTATAAGGATTCCTGTTCTTGTGGCTTTATTTGCACATACCAGATATGCAACCATGTCAATAATTATATGTAGTTAACTGTTTTAAAACCGCAGGATGAAACGGGATGATTTACGTTAGTCGAATGTATGGAGTATCCCGTATCGTTAAACGATATTTAAAAGTGAGATTTGCGAGTAAATTTTTTGAATCGGGAGGGAGGTACCATTAATTTACCCATTGTTTGTGTGCTACCACACAGACAGGTGGTTAAACTAATGGTATGTAATCACCACCGCTCATGGACAACTGCATTACAAGAGGTCTTGACGCCAAAAGAATGAGCAACTTTTTCTTGAAGGTTCCTAAGTTTTATAAGTCCGGAAAAATCCCGTTGATTATTAATACCACGAACAATTACCTAGTACAAGGCAAAATGCATCTCAAGAATCAGTGACTTGTGGATTTCCAGACATAAAGGTGACGTGAGGTTGAAACTGAATTTTGACGAGATGTCCGATAGTGGAATTCAATGACTGGGATTGATCTAAGCAGTTCCTCGGAACACTCCCTATGGTAAATGATCCCACATTCTACGCAGTGCCAAAGAATTAAGTTGAAAAGTGTCTTCATTTCATTTACTCTTTGAAATTGTGAATATACTTCATTTTTCATCTCAGTGAAATTGCAAGTTTTAACTTTTATGTATGAGTTTATGTGCTCCTAGTAACAAGGTTTATATCTTTGTGGTGGTGGATTGAAGAAATTTCCGTTTCGTTCGTGTCCCCGAAATTATGATGAATAAGTAAATAAAGTAAGGGCTCTATATTTCTTTGGGACGCCGTGGCAATGCAACCAGTCGCACAACCTTGGCACAGTATACTGGAAACTAGCAGTAGTCAATCTACATACATGACGTGATATACGAGCAACGCACACAAAGACACCTCTGACCTCTCACGGACGCGATATCTCGGAATGGTTCGGTACAATTTGTACCGCACCAGTTCGAGATATCACGTCCGTGAGAAGTGTCTATGTGTGCTATGCTCGAATACAAGGAAGTTACATTCTACCCGGAATATTCACACGCGCTTTAAAATCGTTCCGAAGAGTACCACGACATGGGTGGAGTATGTCTCTTTCTACTAAATAAGGCGCCATAAGTGCAGCCATGCTTAGTTTGCAAATTACTACTAAGTAATTCTACTAATTTGAGAAACAGTTTTTGCATTGCATGAGTAATTACGTAATAATTAAAATAAGCACATTTTGGATTTCAGTACTCACTATGTTAATTACATTTTATGCTAATATATTTATTGACGTGTATGAATAAAAGGGATTTAACGATTACCGAATATATCAGATATTTTTATTTACACTGATAATTGCAAGAAAGGGGCAACATCCACTCTTGTCGTTGTCTTGCTCAGAACGTTTTTCCTCTCTGTTAAGTAAGAAACAAATGTCAACTTTATTCGTAACGAAATAAAGTACAATTTTATTTTTCAATATTGCTTTGTAAAAATTCCAGTTATCGTATATAAGTTCCTTGGCTCGAATATTGTATGTAACATTGACTGCTGTTAGTCTCTGAGTATTCTGTGACCTTGGTGTCCGTAAGCTACGAAACTAGACACCATACAGATAGATACCAGAGTTGTCACACAATACTGATACCACAGTATACTGGAGACTCAGTAGTCAATCTACATACATGTGATATTCGAGCAACGCACACATAGACACCTTTCACGGACGCGATATCTCGCATTGGTTCGGTACAGCTTGTACCGCACCAGTCGGAGATATCGCGTCCGTGAGATGTATCTATGTATGCTATGCTCGAATAATACTTGTATGTAACATTGACTTCTGGTAGTCTCTAAGTATTCTGTGCTGATACAGTATCAAAATGGACCGTGCATGCGTCCGAGCTACCCCCCAATCTCGGATGAATTGTAGTAATAGTTCCCTGGTCGCACCGCCAAATTGGTTGCGCTACCAAACGGACAAAAAAAAAACCAACCAAAAAAAACCAACCAACCTGCACGTTTCTGCTTCTTTCGCAAGAAATCCTTCCTGCTGGTTGTCTGGAAGAGATCGCTTAAGAGACGATAAGACCCCTAAATTATATAACATCTTACTATTTATTCTCTTTGGTATGTTGTCCTTTTTGGTGTACAATAAAGAATTATTATTATTAATAATAATTAACGATATTATATTAATAATATATATAATATTATTAATATAATATCGTTTATTTTATTTTATATTATATATAATATTGTTTATAAATAAGACACATAATCAAATATCAAAGGACTTTCACAAATTGATCTAACCTCATAACATTTAATTTATCTTGACTTAAACTAATGTGGATGGTAATATTCAAGAATCCAGAACCTCTTGAGGTTTAAATTTCGTGCTAAATATATTTTTGAAACGAAGTTCCTTACGGCAGGCTTGGAGGGGATAGGGATTTTGCTGCGCGACCGAACTGAAAAAAATGTGATAGTAAAACCGTAAAAGAAAAAATCCGTGGAAAAAAGTGCGTGGAATAAAACCGTTAAATGAGACGTGCGCAGGCGCGACAGTCGCATACACAAGCGAGTAGTGCCGTTTAGCCGAAGGAACTTCGTTCCTACCTGGTGTCCCACGACACCACATCATTTTTTTGTTTTTCTGGAAAATATAGCTTGCCTCAGACTAGGCATAGCTCGATTTATTCACAGGTTGTCCACTTGTTACATAATGGGACAAACTATTGTTGGCAAGTTGTGAGTGCACTACACACTACTTGCAGCTTTGCTTTATGTCTTTAGTTTTACGAGCGTAAAGTTTTTTATCCAATAGTAGACGTGCGTTACAAACGTCTATGCATATCACCCAAATGTTTGTCCCTGTCGAGAATCAAACCCGAGCTCCATTAATAGTATAGACAGGGGGCTGGATGAACAATAAAATACATACAAATATATATTTCCGAAAGTACAGAAAATTTTTGACATTGAAATATGTTTCAATTTATAATTTCGATAAAGTCTGTAATATACCAACTTCCTAAAAAGAAGAAGGTCCTCAATTCAGTTATATTTTTTATAGTTTTGCTTATAATATCATAAGATAGCAAACAAGCAGATGGCACTCCGGATGGAAAGAGATAATGATCACCTGCAAACACCAGAGATGTTAATGGTGGGTTGCCATCCCTGTGGCACGTGTATAAGTTTACCGGTTACCTTAGCCTCCAAACCATAACACGACAGAGACAAGCATTGACACTATTGCGGCAGAATAGATAAGGCGGTGGTACCAGACCGTAGCGAAACAACGCAGAACTCTACCACCTAGTAGGTACAATTGTAGTGACTTGCATAGCGAATCATTCGACTCTTACGAAATACTTGGCAGAACGGCAGTTGGTCTATTCTTGAGCTATCCCGATGATCCTATTACCACCACAAACAACAATACAAAAGATTTTACGCACACTACACTACACCGTCGCGTCGTCACCGGTATCGACGACGAAGACTTCTTTATCGCCCCGCACCGAACACCTGGCGCAATGCCACGATTACTCCACCACCACTAGTCCGAACGTCGCACTAAGCCGAAGTCCGGTCTCACAGGAGACAGTCCTTAGCATGGGCGATTATAGGCCCAATATTAATTTAAGTTCTGGCAGGCAAAAAAGCCCGGTTTCGAAGTAACGACCAATAAGGTCAACTGTAGTAGCCATTTCGAAAAAAAAAAACTATTCTTGAAAGAGGGCCTGAGCCAACATTTTTTTTTTTTTTATATGGGTGAAATCGGGTAAATAGAGTTGAGGTAGCATTCAACTAGTAAACGAACTTGAGATTTGTTAATGTTTATATTGCATGTATACGTATGGTTATACCTACCAATAATTATGATATAAAAAAAAATTTATGCATCTGCATATAATTAAGTCACGTTGTTTTGAGTCATATCCTGAAACTCGGACGGACAGACAAGACAACGGGCATCTATTGTGAACTTTGTGACGAATGATCAACCAAAACAAGCGGCCCATTGTTCTTGCCTTGTTTGTATTTCCGCTGTTCAAATAAAATTATACTGTTACTTTGTGTGTAAACTGAATCAATACATCGCCCATGGAGGATAGATTTTTACCATATACGCGTACAGACTATTTTGTTTGTAGATATACATACTATTAGACCGGGATCCCAGGAACAAACTTTTTTTTGATTAATAACAAGCTGAATTTTTGTGAACAGCTTCGTTTTGAAGAGACAACCATCTTTTCTATCTTCGGAAAATCTCAAATTATATATACATTAATATATGTATGTATATATATATATATATATATATATATATATATATATATATATATATATATATATATATGTATATATATATATATATATATATATATATTTATATATATATATATATATATATATATATATATATATATATATATATATATATATATATATATATCTTCCCCCGTTATGGTCCCTGGCTCTTTTGAAGAATAGGCCAACTGCCGTTCTGACAGGCAGGTCGTAAAAGACGACCGACTGGGTATTCGAGTCACTACCATCGTAGCTACTAGGTTGCAGAGTTTTGCATTGACTCGGCCGGGTTTGGTATGACAGCCTTATCTATTCCTGCCGCAATAGCGTCAGTGCTTGTCACTGTCGTGTTCCGGTCTGGAGGATAAGGTAGCCGGTAAACTTATGCATGTGGCATTATACCTCGCCACGAGATAGCAACGCACCATTAACACCTTTGGTGTCTATAGGCGCTTGTTGACTCTTTTCATCAGGAGACCCATCTGCTTTGCATCACCCATCATCAGGACCAACGATAGTAACTATTTACTATCGTTGGTCCCGATTATCAATTTCGTGACATGATTACTAAACGACTCCAAACCGGAAAAAACCGGAACACGACAGTAAATAAATAAATATCACTGGACAAATTACACGAATTGATGCAACAAAATTATTTGCTTGTAATATGAGTGTCAATCGACGATTTTAATACATAAAAATGCATATGTAAATACCCAAATATATTTAATTAACACCCAAACCCAGAAATGCAAATATCTATGTTCACCACTTAACTGTTTGTCCCTGTCGGAAGCGAACCCGAACCCATTGATGCTTAGTCACGTTCGCTAACCACTCGACAACTCCACCAACACAACGGGGCGGTCAGTGACGAGAACTGATACTATTTTTTTATAAATAGCTACATGCACTGCTGATTCAAGCTTTTGCTAGCTCAAAATAAGTTTTGTTTGAATATCACACATTTAGTTTAGTTTTTGTTGTTGCTTGTTTTGTGCTTAATTTTGTTTTCTTTTTCCTTTTTTTATATGCTTAACAACCACATGCTTACAGTCCTAGGATATTTATGTGGTTTCTGTATGAAAAGACAATTACTATTAAGTTTTCATTAATACCTTATGCTAATTAAATCTAGGTGCATTTGTTTACTATTGAGGATATTACATTTATTAGTATAGTACTTGAATAGGAACGATGATTCGTTGCATTTAAATAAAAGCACTGACGGCATTGCGGTAAGAATAGGCGGGAAACAGTGGTATAAAACCCGGGCGAGACGTTGTAGATCTCTACCACCTAGCGTATGAAATCGAATGAAAAGTAAACAAACAAAAAATATATGTAGTGTCAAATATTATATAGAAATAACTGAATCCTTTGTGTATGAATCCCCCTTTTTCTACTACCCATCGATGTAGACATATTTTATGTATCTAATATGTGTTATAGTTATTATAAATTCAAACATATGTATGTTTGGATAATTGGATGTTAATATTTTTGCTGACCGCCCCTTTTTAACTTCCCACTACGTATGTACTCGTGGATAGGGAAGTTACTGATTTTGCCCCGATTTCCGAAAATTGAGTTTGAATCAGATTTTCACTTTTGAGGTCCTAGGAACCTTTTCCGACTATTTTCTTGATGACGTCAGTATGTTTGTATGTGTGTGTGTATGTGTGTATGTAAACATCACATAACTTTTGAACAGCTGGACCGATCGAAACACAGTTGATGGCATTCGATTGGATTCCACTCATCTTAGACTTCCTGAAAATTTGAACCAAATTGGCTCAGGAGATATTGAAAAATTTTGAAAAACCTCAAAATAAAATGTTGGCGAAACAGTATTTTTTAATGTCTTCCAGATTAATGTACCGATTGAGTACAAAAACTCATAAACTCTATTCCACAAAAAACTACGTCTAATGCATAAATTACATCAAAATTGGTTCCGTCCGTCCGTTTGGCAATCCGTTTGAGAGAAATCGTTGACAAAAAATTTTGAAAAAAGTATTTTTCGACATAACTTCGAAATAATTAACCAATCATTTTCTGGTATTCTACTATATATCAGTACTAAAAAAACTACGTCGAATGCCGTTTTTAAAATCAAAATCGAATATAATTTTCAAAAGTTACAGCTTTTGAAATATTAAAATTACGTTGTTTTTAGCAATCATACTTAATATTTTTGAAATAACTTTCAGGCTAATACACCGATTGACTTAAAAATTTAACCAATAATTTTTTGGTATTCTACAATATATCAGTACTAAAAACTACGTCGAATGCCATTTTTAAAATCAAAATTGAATGTAATTTTCAAAAGTTACAGCTTTTCAAATATTAAAATTACGTTGTTTTTAGCAACCAAATATGATTGCTTATATTTTTGAAATAACTTTCAGACTAATGCACCGATTGACTTAAAATTTTTTAGCAGCTTTTATCCTTTAAAAACTGCGTCAAATACAGTTAATTGGATCAAAATTGGTCAATTTGTTTAGGTTTTATCAAAGACGAAAATTTAAAAAAAAATGTTTTTTGACATTGCTTAAAAATTTTTCAACCTATCTATTATTTAGCTAAAGCAATATTTTAGATCTCATCATTCGAAAGATCAAATTATATCATTGTTTTCAAATTATACAGTTTTTCAAAAATCAATATACTGCCATTTTAACAAATTAGATGTTTGAACTGCAAAAATCTATACTCATAGTTTTTACTCTTTTGAGCTTATAATACCTTAATTTAGCAGGAAGTTTCAGGGATGGCCTATAGGTCAACCGTTTACACATTTTTTATTTTGTTGCGGCTCGGGTTCGATTCTCGACAGGAGAAAGTATTTGTGTGACGAGCATGAATCATTGTATTTGTTGGTTTGTGTGTTTATTAAATATATTTTCATGTTTAAATATGTATAATTTGTATCTATGTATTACGAGTAGTATTGTTGACTAACACCCGTAACACAGTTAAATAATTTGCTTACTTTGGGGTTAGATCATTTCGTGTAATTAATTGTCCAGTTTGTCCATATCATAGTCTAGACTCCAGTCCATATTTGTTATTAATATTGTTGATACTTACTACTCGGTCACTGAAAAACGACTGATTGCAATTGAAGGGAATTAGGTTCACAAATAACTTGTAACCTGGATTTTAATTTGAAACATTCAAACATACATTTTATTACAGAAAATATATTGTTCTCGTGGAATACACAAAAACTATAAATTTCAAATATTTCGTGCTCAGTTTAGTTCAAAAATAAAGTGTATTTTTTTCAAATGCATCAACATTATGCCTTGTTATAACTCGACGTGACCGAGTATTTCAGTCTTTATGTGCGTCTGTCAAAACAGACGTTACTTAAACACGCATTGATTGCGCAAAGAAATATAAAGAGCTACAATGTTCACCTAAATTCCGAGAGTTTGTAAACTGCTCTAAAAGGTGTAATTGTTTCCGAAAATATGTCGGCAGGCCGCGGACTAGACGTATTTTAAATTAGCAAAGTTAGTATCTACGTTCTATGTATATAATTGAAAAGAAAATACAAACTACTAAGTTTTATAGCACCTGGAGCAGGCGACGTGTATGCGGAGAACCTTATAGGAATACTGATATTTTTTCTTATGAGGCAAGTTAAAACCGATGGCCACGATGCCCATAATTTTGTTTATTGTGGGATCATTTTTGAGAGGACCTATTCAGTATTAAACCAATTGTTGAATGTCCCTGACTACACAATCAAGAGGGCTTGGGTTCGATTCCCGTTAGGGACAGACATTTGTGTAATGAGATTAAATGTTTGTTTTCTATGTTTGGGTACTTATTAAAAATATATTTCAGTATTCATATATGTATTTCTTTGTATTAATATATTAAATCCTTGACTAACACCCATATCACAAGCAAAAAATAAAAAACCGTGTGGGACACCAGATAGAAATGAAGTTCCTTATTATAAAAAAACGTTTTTCCTTAACGTTACGGACGTTTTTTGTCGACTAAGGTACACAAGGGACCTCAACGAACTTCGACCCACAAGCAACTTCGTTCCAAAAATTGCTTAATTTGGAATTAGATCAATTCGCGTAATGTGTCCATTGATATTATTAAATTATATTATATATAAATAGACAAGTAGTATAAAATACAAATATCAAGTAGTGTCAATGGACCAGCGATTCTGATATAGAGACTTTGTTATAGAGGCATCAGTTTCGGGATTCGATTTCTGACTCCTGAGTCAGCCAAATTGTTCAAATTGAGATTTTCAGATTTTCTAGGAAACACAACTTGGATATCTGCCCGAGTTGTCGATAGGCTGGATACCAATCACATCGTTGGTTATTCGAGGTTTCGTAATTATTATCCTTTCGAGAATAAAAATGTTTGTTTGTATATTGAACGCCTTATAAGCAGAACGTTAAGGTACTGCTCTATTCTCAACATGTCGACCATTTTTCTGGACTTAAACTGTACCTATGTCTTCATATTTCAGTAATGCAATAATATAAGTACACAGATACGAAGAATAAACTTTTATAAACACATTTAAAACATTTAAAAAAACATTTGTCTAGTATAATATAAATAAAAAACTGATTTAAAAAAAATTATAAACCGGACCCTAAGGGCCATCCCTGAAATCTGTTTAACCGCTAAATTGAAGTATTTTAAGCCAACGAAATACGAAGCAAAAACTTTACATAAGCGTGAATCTAAAGTTTATAAAAATGAAAATAAAGTTTATAAAAAAAGTATTTTAACGTTCGAAAAGATGTACCTATATGTTTTAAATGATGATCGCTTTTTAATGGGCTCAAAGCACTTTTTGAGCTCTAAGTTGTTTTATTTTTTTTAGTAGTTATTTTATAGTTCTTATTAGCTACAAAATCAATAACTTAAAAAATGTCGAAGAAATTTCATAAAAATAAATCCCGAAAGAATCAACCGATTTTAATCCAACTACAGTATATGACGTACCTATGTAGAAAAGTGTATATATATAGGTATATTAGCCTGAAAATTATTTAAAAAAATATGAAGTAAATAAATTTTCTGTAAACAACGTAACTTTAATAAATTTTGAAAAACAGTAACTTTTAAAAATTTAAGACGATTTTAAAATTTGAAACGGCATTTGACGTAATTTTTTAAGTAATACAGTATTGTGGAAGATCAAAAAATAATCAGTGGAAAAATTTCAAAGTTAGGTCGAAAAAACACTTTTTTTATTTTTCGTCAACAGTAACTCCCGAACGGATAAACCAATTTTGATGCAATTCACACATTGGACGTAGTTTATCGAGGAATAGAGCTGATTAAATTTTGTACTTAATCGGTACATTAATCTGGAAGTTATGTTAAAAAAATATAGTTTTACCAATTTCTATTGATTGTTTTTCAAAAAATCTCAAAATCTCCTGGATATAATTGGTTGAAATTTTCAAGAAGTCTAAGTTGAGCGGAATCCAATCGAATGCTATCAAAGCTGCGTTTCGATCGGTCAAGCCGTTCAAAAGTTATGAGATGTTAACATACACACATACACACACACGTATATACAAACATCATCGCGAAAATAGTCAGAAAAGGTTCCTAGGACCTCGAAACATGGGCATCTGGTGAAAACTAGATTTTCGAAAATCGGGACAAAATCAGTAACTTCCTCATCTACATACATAGCAGGAAGTTAAAATATCCTGATCGTGCGGATGCCCGTATGTATGATTTTAGATAGCAAACAAGCAGATGGCTGTTTTGGTGGAAAGAGACAATCATCGTTTGTAAACCAAACCAAAGATGTTAATGGTACGTTGCTATCCGTGTGGCAAGGTTGCAAGGGCAGGGTGGCAGGGTTGCAAACCGAAACACGACAGTGACAAGCACTGACGCTATTGCGGCAGAAATAGGTGAAATGGAAGTACGAGATCCGAGACAATGCAGAACTGATAGAGAACTGCATTGTTTCACCCGGGTCTAATACCTACTAGCCACGACTGTAGTGACTAGCGTAGACTATCATTTGTTTCTTACGAACTACCTGGTAGAACGACAGATGGCCTGTTCTTCAAAGCGGGTCCGGACCAACACAGGGGACTAGCCACAAATACGCTCTTGATACTTAACGTATCGGTACCGTTTTTCTTAACAGCTTCAGTATGTCACAGGATAGTTTCCTATTGTAAATTACTGTCTAATTCAGTGTCGTTTCATTATTTTTAAATTAAACGTGTGTTATAAGGCGTGCACTTTTCGATTATTCAAATTTTATACTTTTTTTACTTAACTTTTAAATTTTTTTATTATACTGTATGTCCGTGAGTGTTGAATATGAGCGTGTTCACTGAAATAATGCATGCCATAACATGTCGCTTTTAACTCGGCAAAAATGATATTGAACAGATGACCGGATAAGAAATCTGACACGAATTTTCTTTTATCGTTTGTTTGTGAGAAACATTTAGCTTCCTTCCTTGACGGAATGGCAATGTACACGGAAGACTCGCGCGCACTAACTATTTTTGGCGCAATTAATTCCGTGCAACATTACTACTTTGTTTAAACTTATTTAAAAAAATTAGCCATTCAAAGAGTAAAATCGATTTAAAAAAACCATGAAATGAGCCAAATTCGGGTATTATAGTTTAAATTATAACAAAGAATGCCGCTTTAAGTTTTTTTTTATTTAAAATTTGTACGCACTTAAGGACACACACTCAAAAGTACAAAACAAAATTTATTTTTTATTTTTATCGATATAAAACACGTGTTGTATCTAGAAAATAGAAATACTGGAATATGTCTTAAATGACATTCACACTAAATTTATAACACAGTAAAACGTTAGCTTCCCATTTTCTGGGCCTACGGAAGATCTTTACCAAATTATGATGAGATAAGACCGCGCTGTGTGCGTATATAGAAAAAAATCGCTCATAATGTTTCCCACGCATCAAAATAATTTCAGAAAAAAAATCTGTAAGTCGGTTGACCCTGCAGGCCGTCCCTAAAATTTCCCGCTGAAGTAAGGTATTTTAAGCTCAAAGAAGCAAAACTTTTCTTAAGCATAGATTCTTAAGCTTAAGAAGAGTTAAAAAATCTAAAGTTTATATAAATGATAGTATTCTATTTTTCGAAAATATGTATATTTACTAAATGATGATCGAATTTTATTTTAGAAGTGATTATCAACGCAATTTTTGAGCTCTATATTATTATATTGGCTGCAAAGTTGTTAGGCTAAAAAAACTGCATAATGTTGGTTGAATTTTCGAGCTCTACATTATTTTATTACCTGCTAAGTAGGTTAAAAATGTGCAAGATAGGTTACAAAAATTTTTAAGAAATATAAAAAAAAACTTTTTAAAAACTTTTCGCCAATGATAAGGCCCGAACAAATTGATCGATTTTAAAGATACGATTTACGGTATTTGCGGATAGTAATAGATACGGATTACGGTTTTTAAGTAGAAGAGCTCACGAGATTTTTTAATAAATCGGTATATTAGCCGAAAATTTTAAAAATACGAAGTAAGTTTGCTGTAAGAAGCATAATTTTAATATTTAACAAGCTGGAGCTATTGGAATGAATCGATTTTCATTTTTGAAACGGTATATATATACGGTATATATATATATATATATATATATATATACATACATATATATATATATATATATATATATATATATATATATATATATATATATATATATATATATATATATATATATATATGAGATCAAAAAATGATACGTTGAAAAATTTCGTAGTTATATCAAAAAAACATTAACGATTACTCCCGAACGGACAACCTGATTTTTGATGCAATTTATGCATTCAATTTTATAAGGAAAAGAGCTGATTAAATTTTGTACTTAATCAAAATCTCCTGATCTAAATTAGTTCAAATTTTCAGGAAGTCAAAGTTGGACGGAATCCAATCGAGTGCTATCAACCGCGTTCCGACTGGTCAAGCTGTTCAAGAGTAATATGAGATGTTTACATACATACACACACACACACACACACACACACACAGAAAGAGAGAGAGAGAGACACACTCACACACCCACACACGTACACACACATACACATAGACACACATATTACACATATACATACAGACATACTGACGTCATCGTGAAAAAGTCGGAAAAGGTTCCTAGAGCTCAAAACGTGAAGATCTGGTGAAATTCGATTTCCGAAAATCGGGGCAAAATCAGTAACTTCCTTATCTGCGTACATAGCGGCAAGTTAAAAAGGATAAAAAATCTAGCTTCTGCATATTGAAGTCTACGAAACTTAAAAACTAGCTGATGACTATATATGACTTGACATAGCTCTTGTTGTAATACACCAGATTTTCAACGGAAACAAAAACTAAGCATTTTTTAATGACATACATATAAACTAACTGGGCCACAGCGAAGCGTGGCCGGGTTCAGTTAGTACCTATATATATATGCACACTCAGCTCAATAAGTGCTTCGTCACAGAATACTGGAGAATAACTGACTACTTGACTTGTGTTAGTCTCCAGTATTCTATGGGTTATGAAAAATTCCCTGAAAAATTTCGTGTAAGTGAAAATAAATAGTTACGTCCGTTACTATCGAATTGAAAAGTTCGATAAAATATAATCGATATACTCTAAGCTATCACTAGGGAATTATAAGCCAGAGTACGCGTATTATGCAAAATTGGCGGGAAACTCAAGCGTTACCTATACCTAAATATAAATATTACGTATGTGGCATAAGTCATTACGTAATTAATTATAGGGCATTGATATATATTTTATATCAATGTCATAGGGTCTATATTTTGATATACTAACCTTAGAGAAGCGCAAAGAAGACCACGGATTAGAAGACAAATTAGCCATAGAGATAATGCATATAAGTAGGTTTGCTTGTTTGCAGTCTTATAAAAAAAAAGGTGAAAGGGGTAGAATATCGATTTAATTTTTTATTCATATTAATAAAGGTGATGGTAAACTATCAACGGACTATAAATTAGTAACTAGGTAGGCAATTGTTTTTTCAGTTGTCAGTGATGTTAATTGTTAACAAATAACTATATTTACAATGTGCTTTGTATTGAATTCTGTGTCGTTACGATTCGTTCAAATTAGAAAATAGTCTAAAACTTTTCTAAAACTTTAACAATTTTGTTTTAGGTAAATGCTTGTATGGAAATCCGCCATCGATGTTGCTGGATTGTTGCGGCAATGGACCTACGGCCCACTTGTTCCTGTTATCATCATGTCGTCTCCGGAGCGTGCGGTAACTTGTAGATTTAAGCATATGGCAAATATAAATAAATAATATATTGTTTGACAAATAACACGAATTGATCTAACCCCAAAGTAAGCAAATTGTTTGTTTTGGATGTTATTCAACGATTCTAATATCTACATAGAAATAATATAACTATGATAAACCTTCAATAAATTTTCAATTGTATAGCACTTATACTTTACATTTTATGGATATCATAAAGCCCCAATTTCGTCACTGACGTATATAAGCTAGTATTAGTAAACAAACAACAAAAAATGAAAAATTGGAACTTTTACCTCCCAACCTCTTAAACTAAAAGGCGGAATTTTGTATGAGATTTCCATAAATTTTGGTGCTTGAGTTCTGAAACTGATAGGAACTCCTTGTTATAAATAATAAAATTATATATAATAAATATTTCAGGATTTCTAATATCACCCCCCTTTAAATTAGGGGATGGGAATTTCTATGGATTTTCTTTCCATATAAACTTAATTTCATGCTAGGACCTGAAAATTATACAACAAGGTAATTAATTCTCATTACGGAATAAACAATATGTCTATAAAATAATATTTTCACAAACAACTTACAAAATATATATATGGCTCACACTGTAAAAAAGTTATCAGATCTCGTGTAGAGCTGAGCTTCTAAATCTTCGCGCATTCACTCTAAAAGCCGTAATTATTTACCTAAAATTTAATTTTAGATGAATTTTAACGTATACATCTATACAAACAAATAAAATTGGAGTGTCAGTTTGTAATAATAAAATAAACGCTTTTTACTACATGCATATGGATTTATATACGATACATATACCAAAATAACATTTTTTTACAATTTTTGTCTGTCTGTCTCTCCGTCTGTCTGTCTGTTTATTCCAGCTAATCTCTGAAACGGTTGAACCGATTTTTACGGGACTTTCACTAGCAGATAGCTGATGTAACAAGGAGTAAATAAGGCTACTTTTATTTTAGAAATATTTTAATACGGACGAAGTCGCGAGCACAGCAGTTATTATTAAAAATCTAGGTCTAGAGGTAAAGAGGTTGCGAAGTCGGGCTTGTAGAATGAGGGTGTGTAGAGTTAGAAGTTTGGCTCTATACGAGACTGGGGCCTAATTCACGTAATCAAGCGGCAAGCGAGTCGAAGCATTTAAGACACTTACACATTTTCTTACATATTATGCCGCGTCGTAGCACGTCTCGACGTTCTATCGTGTTTATGTGTGTGAGAGCCCATAGCGCTTTGACTCAATTACGTGAATTGGGGGGCTGTTAACTACTCAACCAATTTTAAAAATTATTTCACCGTGTTAGCTCTGGGCTCCTTTGAAGAATAGGCCAACTGCCGCTTTACCAGGCAGGTCGTAAAAGGCGAACGATTGGCTAAGCGAGTCATTACCATCGTGGCTATTCGTCTCGCCCGGGTCTGGTACCACCGCCTTACCTATTCCTGCAGCAATAGCGCCAGTGCTTGTTACTGTCGTGTTCCGGTTTGGAGGGTAATATAGCCGATAACTTATGCATGTGGAATTAGACCTCGTCACAAGATAGCAACGCACCATTAACATCTTTGGTGTCTATAGGCGATGGTTGACTCTTTACATCAGAGTGCTAAGTGTGAGTTTTTCTTTTCGCATTCGATCGTGAGCGCGTTTGGAGTTTACTAGGAATTTGTATGTGATTTGTACAGCGCCACCTAGTGGTAAACTGGTTTCTCTCGTTTACCACTATGTGGCGCTGTACAAATCACATACAAATTCCTAGTAAACTCCAAACGCGCTCACGATCGAATGCGAAAAGAAAAACTCACACATAGCACTCCGGAGACCCATCTGCTTGTTTACTATCTTATGATATACAAAAAAACAACACAGGAGGGACATGGGCTACTTTTTGCCTGATTGAACAAAAAGAAGTTATGGTTTTGGGTCACGCGAACGAAATTGTGAGTAACACCTAGTTATCTTATGAAATATCTATGCATATAATAAAATCGTAGGAAAGTCAATGTAAGTCCGGGGTAAACTCAAAAAGTATTGCATGGATTTACTTCAAATTTCGCATGAATATTACTAACAGATCGGTTCAACATATAGGCTACATATTATCACGCTATCACGGGGGAGGAGCTGTGCGGAGTAAACGAAGTCCGCGCGGACGAAGTTGCGGGCAACAGCTAGTACCTAATAAAATATATTTAAAAATTTAATAAGGTTCTGTTACTACATAGTGGATGCCACTTATTTGGACAGGAATTTGGTCTTGGTAATTGTGTATTGTAACACAAACGTGCCGTTTTCGGAGTCTCTTAACACGTCCACTGTCGACGGAACTAAACTAATTTGGTCATGGAGTAATTATTTATAAACCTGAATAAAAAGATATAAACGACAGACAGTGCGAGCGTAGGCTTAAAAAATAATTGTGGGGAACATTTGAGTTGTTCCTTCCCAAGAAATTAATGAGGTGTTATCTGGTCCCGCGCTTTCTCCAACTATTTATAAAAGACCGCTTCGTTGGGACCGCATAATTGAACTATCGGTATACAGGCTGACTAGTAAAAGACTACATATGATACGATACGATAATGGTCATATCCATGAATTAAATGGATACACCTTTCAAGACAATTTCTTAGTTTGCTAGTGTAGCTTGCATTTATACACAGAAATACAGAGTTGTAGTTCTTATAAAAGAAATAAAATCACTTCAAGTGTAATTTTTAAACTTTGTTATCTCATTTGGTATGATAAAACAGTACAACTTGACTTATTCCTATTTTTTCAAGATATATATCTGCAAATGTATGGCACTTTTGATACTGATAGGAGCGTTTGCTCATATGTGCGCCGACACGTTTCTTGCCCAAAAATATAGTATTTAGAATTTTTGTCTGTTTGTCTGTATGTATAATATTACTAACAGGTCGGGTCAACATATATGCTACATATTATCACGCTATCACCTACGGGGGAGGAGCTGTGCGGAGTAAACAAAGTCCGCGCGGACGAAGTTGCGGGCACAGCTAGTACATATAATAAAATCGTAGGAAAGTCAAAACTGTACATTGAATATTTTTTTAAAAGATATCTTGGGGCGTGATCAACGATCGATATCGAAGCCAAAAATATAGTTTTTAAAATTTTTGTCTGTTTCTCTGTATGTATGTCCGTGATAAACTCAAAAAGTACTGCATGGATTTACTTCAAATTTTTGCATGAATATTACTAACAGGTCGGGTCAACATATATGCTACATATTATCACGCTAACACCTACAGTGGAAGAGCAGTGCGGAGTAAACGAAGTCTGCGCGGACGAAGTCGCAGGCAACGGCTAGTATACTAATAAATCATGAAAAGATAGGTAAGGTTAGTTAGTTTAAACGAGACGCTCGTTCATCCATGTCGAAAAACTAGGGCATCAGACCTCCCAAGCATTAATAGTAACAATGTTTATGCATGCGGCTCTCAGGAAACTAATTTGTTGTTACTAGGCATTCTGTTTAGTATCATTTACTAAATCAAAATTTGAACTTAATAAATAGCCTGACTGTTCTAGTTTTCATAATATTTGTATAATTTATGGCGTCATGGTTTGTTTTGTATGATTCCATGAAATATTAAATTTGAAATGATTGAACTTGACTGAAATAATTTTTATAGACGTAAAATGTTTATTTGGGATCTCAAACAATTTCTAAATTAATAATAACAATAACTATTGTCTTTTAACCGTTTTTAATGGGAAGATAAATTGTATTTAATGCGTATAATAATTCTTTTCGTTTTTGTTAGGCATTTTACAAATACATTAAACTTTAGAGGAATCACGCTTATTCTATGCATAAAACGATTGTCAATAAATTTTTTTCAGATTCCTGAAAAAATTATATATTTTTTGACGCCAAAGAAGTATAACTTCTCACCCGCGTATATAAGTACACGCACCCATTTTTTTAACGTATGGCAACGTAGACGTTTTCCGTGCAATTTTTAGTAACTATGATCGTTTTTGGTGAAGTGGGCTGTAGAAAGAATATATTTTTTATTAATATGAGTGAGATGTATAGGAACAAATTTTGTTTAACGTAAGCCGATATTAAATTGAGAAAATGCTGTGAAGTTTTGGAACGAAGTTCCTTATCGCGTGTTGTGAAAAGGGGCTAAACGGAAAAAATTCTTATGAAAAGTTGTCACGACACTTTTTGCTATAGTAAGGTATTGTAAGCACAGAAATATCCAGCCACTTCCCTTTAGCTCGTCCATTGAAAGTGAGAGTCTATTTACTATTTGATTGAGTTTCCTTTTTGCTAGTGCCAAATGTTCGACATTTATACAGAATTTCGGCCGAATGTCGAATTTCGACCAAAAGTTGAATTTCGGCGGACAGTCGAATTTCGAATGAGTGTAGAAATTCGACCGAGTGTCGAATTTCGACCGGGTGACGAAATTCGACCGGTTTCCGAAATTCGACCGGGTGCCGAAATTCGACCGTGGATCGATATTCTACGAAGTTTCTTATCGCGCGTTGTAAAAGGGAGCTAGACGGAAAAAATTCTTACGAAAAGTTGTCACGACACTTTTTGCTATAGTAAGGTATTGTAAGCTGTGCGGCGTGCGGATGTTTCTCTCTCTCTCTCTCTCTCTCTCTGTCTCTCTCTTATAGAAAGCAAGCCAAATATTTTCATTTCTATTTCACATTGAACTGTGTGGTGGCGCGACGATTATTTTTGTTGAGTGTATACAGGTTTTTTGTAAATAATAATAAAAGGAACTTCGTTCCATCCGGGTGTCCCTTAACACCCGGATGGTTTTTTTTAGATTAAGTTTAAGTTTCGGTGTATATACTAAATTAAGTTTAATATTATTTAAGTATAATATTAAAGTAATATGTCAATAACCAATTATATATTTAATCAATAAATCAGCATACTAACTCTAAATTAAAATTAAAAAAAAAACACTTTTTATATCGTCAGCCCACCATTTTACTTCAGTTTCATAATAATTTTAAGCGCAAAACGTAAAAGGAGCTGATGATCTTCGAAAGAGGATCCTGCAGCATAAAGTTAAAGGTAACCTTGACCTGTGGTTCCTTACTCAATGAGCTTGAGCTGTTTTATTGCCAAGCTCCCGACGTCTCCACCTCCGCCATGTAACTCTATCAAACCATGTGAATCTTCTAGCAATAAAGGCTATATCAGCCCAATTTCAAGTGTCCACTTTCCAGTTCCATCGTTATATTTTAAAAAACATTCAGCATCTAAGTGTTTGCCAAAACAAATCGAAGTAGCCTACACTAAGTGGCTTTTAACTGATCAAGCTTAGAAGATCACATGGACTTCCTTCTGCTCTATCATCAGATACTGGAAGCTATCCTATTCCACATTCCTTAAAATAAAAAATCAAACGAGTCCATAATTGATCGTGTTGCTCAATTTTAATTAAAAGTTTTGATAACCTCCTTCCTGTTTCATCATAAGACCCTGTAAATCATTTAGTACTAGGGTATTTGTCAAAACAGAACAACTGAATCCAATCTAAATGGGTTTTTCTTATTTAGTTTATAACTTACCATGGCCACCTTCGAGTTTGATCGTTAAATCCTAAGTCATGATGAGCATCAGATCCTAGAAATCGTCCAGCATCAAAATGTTTGTCAGTACAAGACAATTGAGCGCTAACTCAATAAACTTACCTTGTTGAGTTTAGAAGTTTATTATCTAAGCATTTTGTATCTGGATGTGAGAAGTTTCTATGTTACTTTTTTTGGCTCCATCTTCAAAGTCTCGTAATAATGAAAAATATCTTATTGCAACGAAACGAACGACTCCAAACTCTACTATCTTAACACTTTCTACTTAAAATAACACTCTAGCGGCTCCATGTTCCATTTCTCGTCATTATGAGTACTAATTAAACTTAGTATTTATAGCAACAAACCAATGACCCAAAACTTGGTTGCCTCGTCAAAACTCTACATCTGAGAGTTCTAGTCCCTATACCCAGGCTACATCATGATATTAGCTGGATAGTACCATAATATTGCATTGTCATTGAAATTACAAAAGTTTGCCAAGTTTCGGTACAAATAAATATCAGGAAGTCGATAAATATGGTTTGCAATATTTAGAAAATCTTTTATTTACATACAAATATTGCTAGGTAAATAAAAGCTGATATCTTCGAATGAAGATATTGTAGCATCAGGTCTAGGTCACCATGTCATTGCAATATAATTGAAGTAATAAAATACAAAATTTAGCATCGATAAAGCCTTTACAAGTTGCTAAATTCCTTTCATCGAGTGGAAAAGAGACGGTGAGCTTTCAACGGCTGCACAGATTCTATTGAATCATACAAAGAACCATCTCGCAAAATAGGGCTTTCAAGTAAAAAAAATCGCAACTAAATCGGACCATCCGCCAGGGCGCTACGATGCACGGACAGATACACAGACATACCTCTGAAACTTATAATAACCTTCGTTATTGTGTCGGACGTTAAAAATAGTAGTAAAAATTTTAATAAAATAAAATAAGTATCTATATAATTTCCGTTGGTAATAATTTTGTGTTATTCTAATTCCAACCCTGGCTTACAAGTGAATAAAACAAAAGTCCTCTTTTGTTTTATTCGCTCATCACACCGCGCGGCCGGTCGCGCGTTTTTCCGCGCCGCAATTCGCGTCTCCGGTAGCTGTGGCATACTTCATACAGTTAGTTCCCTACATTTGTTTTCGCTCGCCGCGCCGCAATTCGCGTCGCCGGTCGCGCCGCGCGAGCTGTGGCCGGGCCGTAATACCCGACTAAGTAAGTGAAAGTAATACTTTTGTGTCAAGCGAACGAAGTTGCGGGCAACAGCTAGTTATGTATAAACCTGTAGGAGCTATAGGTATTTTTTTAACGAAGTAAAACTTCAGTAACTGACTTCCGATGGTCTGTATCTCCGGAACCCTGCATTAGATCTTCACCAAATTAAAGAATTTTTAAAATCGTTTTTCACACAAATTCTGAAGTAAACATAAAAAAACCTAAAAGAACGCACAGCCGAATTGATAACCTCCTTCTGTTGTTAAGTCGGATGAAAATTGAGCACAGATTTTATATTTTCTCCTACAATCTATACATATAATAAAATTGTAGAAAGGTCAAAACTGTACATAGAATATTTTTTTAAAAGAATACTTGGGGGGTGATCTACAATCGATAGCGAAGCCAAAAATATAGTTTTTAAAATTTTTGTCTATTTGCCTGTTTGTCTGTATGTATGTCCGGGGTAAACTCAAAAAGTACTGCATGGATTTACTTCAAATTTTGCATGAATATTACTAATAGGTCGGGTTAACATATAGGCTACATATTATCACGCTACAGGGGAGGAGCAGTGCGGAGTAAATGAAGTCTGCGCGGACGAAGTCGCAGGCAACAGCTAGTATCAAATAATGTAAAAACGCAACATGCATACATTTAAGCCAGTTGGACATACAAATCAACATAATGTATGTCCAAGTGACTTAAATATATGTAACATAGTTTGCAAAATATTAGTAATTTTTTAGTACATTGGGTAAAAAACCGGTCAATTGCGAGTTGGAATCGCATGCCGAGGGTTCAGTATAAATTTGTAGGTAGCCTTAGCTACACATAAAAGTACTCTATAGGTTTTAATTCATTTGTGAAATCGCAAAATATGCGACATAAACGGTCAATCTTTTGATCGATTTTTGGAACGAAGTTCCTTACGGCAGGCTTGGAGGGGATAGGGATTTTGCTGCACGACCGAACTGAAAAAAATGTGATAGTAAAACCGTAAGAAAAATGCGTGGAATAAAAGCGTTAAATGAGACGTGTGCAGTCGCGTACACAAGCGAGTAGTGCCGTTTAGCCGAAGGAAGTTCGTTCCTACCTGGTGTCCCGCGACACCACATCATTTTTTTAAAATTATGTAACTAAAAATTTATGGTTTTCAAATATTTTCCTTTACAAGTGCTGTACCACATGGCTACTTGAAAAATTTCATAATTCTAGGTCAAAGGGAAGCATTCTATAGATTTTGAATCTCTTTTGAAATCGCAAAAAACGCAAAATATGCGACTTGAATAATCATATCTTTTAATCGCGTTGATTTACAAGTTTGATTTTTCACAGCTGAAAAAGCTGAAAGGTATAGGCCAGAGTATTTGATATTTTAAATTTGATACCTCTTCGCGTTCCCGAGAAAAAGGATATTGACAGACAGACAGTCTGCGGAACCCTAAAAAGAACGTTAATTCTATTTTTCTATCTTTGAAACCCTATGCGTCATGCCATTTGCCTGGATATTGTAAAATTACATCATTGTTATCGATATTTTACAGATGTTTGCCTCACAACCCTCACACGACGCGGAATTCGCGGCCTTCTCAGTCTAGACTCACCAATTAGTCCTAATTTTAACATAATCAGTTTAACAATTACGTGATGATAGCTGGTATAATAGCGAACAAAAGTGTTAAAAGTTTTATCGACTATGTCGATAACAAAACATACACACAAAATCTACAATACATACAAACATAAATGAAACATGGCGACGTTTATGTCAAACGTCAGGTTGACAAGACATTGTCAACCTAGCGAAGTGTTATGAGTGTGGAGTTACATGCCTACCAATTGAGCTATTCACCTTTAAAATATTTTTAATCTACAGGCAATAATAGTCTCATTTCAACATGAGATATTGTTTTTGTTATTTAATATCCTATGAAATATAATATAAAAATGTTGATCTCTTTTATTATTTATTACTAAATAAATTGATAAAAGGTGATATTAATTGGTAAATAAACGCCATCTTGGGTATAGACAGAATAATATATTCTTAAAGTTGTAGACAGAATTGCATTTACTGCTCTCGCGCGTAGCCAACAGTATCAGGTTACCTAGATAAGATGAGACAGGTGGTTAATCAGGGGCCCGATTAACGTAACTAAACGTCAATCGAGTGGGAGCGTTTAGGACTGTTACACATTTTCTTACATTTTATACCGCGTCGTAGCACGATGCGCCGTTGTATTGTGTTTATGTGTGTAAAAGCCCTAAGCGCTTCGACTCGCATGACATTTTGTTACGTGAATTGGGGGGCAAGCAATCATGCATTTATGGACCCGGGAAAGTTATAAGTAATTTTTAGCAAAACTGGAAAAAGTAGTCGATCTATTCGACTGAATCCAATTAAGATAGATAATAATATACCTATTTAGTTAAAAATCTCTGGACATATTACATGAATTGTTCTAACTCCCAAGTAAGCAAATTATTTGCTTGTGATATGGATGTTATGGATACTAATACGCACAAATACATATCATGTAAATACTGGAATACATTTAATAAGCACTCAAACCCAGAAATATGAACATGTATACTTATCGCACAAATGATTGTCTTTGTTGGATATCGAATTTTTATTCGATAAGTAGTACATTTATGTAGGTACATTTCTGCCAAACAGATGGCACTACAGCATTGATATCAGTGCCGTAGCTACCGAATACCTGGCCGGGGCAGTGCACCGGGTCTCTAATCCTCAGGAGCCCTCAGCCTCCATGCTATGTTTACGATAAATACCTATTAGCTACAAAAATAACATCTTAATTCTTAGCCTTCTTGTAGTGAACAATATAAAGCTAATGATGAAATAGTTTACGTTTAGTTTAAATAGGGTCCAAATTTTATATTTGCTCCAGGGCCATTGCTTACATTGCTACACCACTGACTAACATGTTTGTTTATAAATGACGATTATCTTTTGAGTTTACTTTCTTACTTTCATGATATAAAAACAAGTTTGGAAAATCCAAAAGTGCACGCCGCAACATTTTTAATTTATTTATTATAAAAAAACACAGATCTGAATGAAGTGATTTTCAATAAGGATCTATTCTGAGTGGATTAGATAATATTGATATTAAAATAAAGTGAATCCATAAAGCCAATTAACCTATTTCGTGTTAACATACATAAAATAATCAACTGAGGGCAATCAAATTTTTTTTCAACGAGATTTTTAGAGTAATTAACCCTCTTCAAAGGCTTAAAGTTATACAGTATTTAAAGAATTAAGGTTTTTTTTATATCATAAGATAGCAAACAAGCAGATGGGTCTCCTGGACCCGGGCGAGACAATGCAGAACTCTACCACCTAGTAGCCACGATGTTAGTGACTCGATAGCCCATCGGTCGCCTCTTACGACCTGCCTGGCAGAACGGTAGGAGGCCGGGACCAACACGGCAAAAATTATTCTTATTATTTTTATAATCATATACTTTTTTTATCAAATTAGCGTATGAATTTAATACACAATTTTCACTCTTCACACGATTGTGAACAAAACTTAAAATGCAACTGAACTAAAAAAACAAATAAAAATCTTTTTTTGATATTTTTTTTAAAAGGTAAAAAATTTGATATTATATACCTAATTTTGATACGAATATTTGCTACACTTTGGATACTTGATGTATACACGACAAACCACAAAACGGCGAAATGGGCGTATACCACGGATTAAATGGATACTATATATTTTATTTATTTTCCTTACTGTGGATTTCCGTAAAGTCTGATTTTACAATTTATTATAAGAACTTCTGTCTCTGTATATCCGTACAGCGTTCGCTTGCACGTGTTAGCAGTATGAAACCGGCGGATTTGTTTATTTTTGTTTCTCACTTATAATATTATATGATCTCTCCCATTGCTCAATAAGCGATCTTACAAAATAAAAAAATATCGACTTCAAATTTTAACCTATTTTAAAGACGGCAGACGCTGTTTTATGGCTAAGCGGATTTCGGTGTTATGAAAACAAAACCTTTTTTAATGTTCCGGTTTTAGCGAAACATTTTACAGAGGTTAGTGATGTTTAAACTCTGTGAAAATTAATGGTCGCTTAAAATATCTTTGATTGCATTTTTATACGTTAGCGGAACTAAAATCGTAGTTATCGACAATTTCGAGGTATTGAATGAGTGTAATAAATAGTACTCAAATCTGTTTTTGAACTATCAAAGTAAAATTATACTACATACTAGATTACATTATTTATTACTTATGGCTGTTTAGTGTAATTAAAATGGTATTAGATATGTAAGACAAAAAGGCGTAGGTACAAAGTTTTTACTTCACGTATATATAGAAATTATAATCTAAATATTTATACGTTTTTTTTATATCATAAGATAGCAAACAAGCAGATGGATTTCCTGATGGAAAGAGTCAACCATCGCCTATAGACACCAAAGGTGTTAATGGTGGGTTGCTTTTTTGTCACAAGGTCTAATGCCACATGCATAAGTTTACCGGCTACTTTATCCTATAAACCGGAACACGACAGTGACAAGAACTGACGCTATTGCGGCAGGAATAGGTAAGGCGGTAGTACCAGACCCGGGCGAGACAATGCAGAACTCTACCACCTAGTAGCCACGTTGGCAGTGACTCGTTTAGCTAATCGGTCGCCTTTTAGGACCTGCCTGGCAAAATGAGTTGGCCTATTCTTCAAGGAGCCTGGAACCAACACGGGGAAAAACATGAAGCGAAAACTTTATTCCCATTTTACGATATAATTCCGCAAATGGAGAAGTATAAAATGTAGCACAGTTGACATTTTCATTTCAGAATCACGGTGCAGAATGATAATGTTTTTATTGTATAATACTATGCTAGCTGTTCCTCGCGATTTCAATCGCGTGACCCAAAATCATTACGTCCTTTTTCACTGTCGGGTAAAAAGTGGATAGTATAGATGGTAAAAGAATTTTTAAGATCGGTCCAGTTGCTTTTGAGTTTATTTGTTACAAATATACAAAATATAAAAATCCAAATATTTTTCTATTTATAACTCATGCTCGACCTGCAATTGCCTATTTTCCGGCCTATGCAATAATGTACTATCAATTAATAAATATAAACATTACGCTCGCTTCCGTGCATTTCACACACATCATAAACACATATTAGACAGTGGGACCAGGAACAAACATTTTTTGTTTAATAATATGCTGACATTTTGTATAAAGCTTCGTTTTAACGAGACGTCCATCTTTTCTATCTTCGAAAAATTTCGAATGGGGTAACTAATAAAATAGATAAAAAAGAAAACTTTAGAGTATCGGACTAGGAAAAGTTTGCACTTTACGTGTAGGACAAAGTAACCTTTAAATTATAATAATAATTAACAAGCTGTTTAAATTGATTAATAAATCTCATAATTCCGAATCTTTAGAGTGGAGGACTCGTCAGAAAAACCATCGAATGTGTAGGACAAAAGATTTTTCGTGTTTTTAAATAAAATAAGCGATAAAAGTAAAAAAAATAATTATTGTTATTAATCAATAATTTTCGACACCGAATTAAAATTTTCAAAGCCCGATATCTTTATTAGTTACCCGATTCGAGACTTTTTGAAAATAGAAAATATGAACGCCTCGTCAAAACGAAGCTGTTCACAAAAATTCAGCTTGTTATTAATCAAAAAAAAATGTTTGCGGTACCACGGTCTATATCATGCACATACTATTTTGTTAACGGTTGAAATCTATTTCGGCGATCGCTTTGTATTAAAATCTAAATGGTAATAAAATCGAGTATAAAGATAACATGAAATTTAAAGTGAATTACCATTATTGTATAAGTATATCTTGTATGTAAGTATATACATTGCAAAAACTTTATATGTTATGTAAAAACAAATCAAATATTATGTATTATTCATTGCATCAAATATAGTCATTTCACCCGAAATATTGTACCTACATAAAAATATTAAGATTGTTAAGAACTCGCATACCAATTAAGGCAAGCAATAGAAAATTAATCTTAACGTAATCCCAAATTTTCAATAACCTTTAACCTTAATAGATCTAATATTTAATACACATTTGATACACCAAGTTTAGGTAATTTAATAAATGAAAAACTAATTTATATTCACATATCCACTTACTGGTAATGCATGCCATTTGATTACGAAATTCATCAAACAGTCTGACTTAAGACTGATCAGTTTTGTGGTTCAGTGTTCAATATGGCGTATTTACTGGTTATAATGTCTGTCTTAAATTTATATATATAAAAATCAATTCCTATTTTCCTTGGTCACGACATCACGCCTGAATGGCTGGACCAATTTCGGTATTTTTTTTTTGTTGTTTTTGTAATTGTAAGGAGAAGGTTCTTATAAATGAAAATATTAAGAAAATTGCGCGGAAAATTAAAAAATTTAAGAATACTTAACCACCATATAAAGTTTAATGCCATTTTGGCTGCGTGGAAGGACAATCCCGTAGACTTATATAAATTACGTGTCACGTTGTTTGTCCGCTATGGATTCCTAATATGTAAGGCAAAACAACGTTTGTCGGGTCAGCTAGTTGTTGATAAAAAAGGATTAGTTGAAATTTACATAATATTTAACAATCTTTCTTTCTTCTTATTGTTTATTTTTAACCCCCGACGGCGGACGCAAAAAAAAGTTTAACCTTTCTCTGTGTGTGTCTCTCTGTAGTATCGTAGCTTTCAAACGGCTGAACCAATTTGGTTGCGGATTTTTATTCAAAAAAAGTATCCTCACGCCCATATCCCCGAAGGGCTAGGCAGAAGTACAACAAGTGCACCCACGATTAGCCGAAGATACTTAGTCCCACAAATGTGATAGGTGGCAAGCCTATCGCCAACCGGGCACTTTCCAATCCCGAGCAACTTTGTGTTTCTCAGAAAACTGAAATAAGTTGGTATTTAGAGGTCGTTTTTATATATTCTAAGTGTGTGGTCGCTTTCCGATTCAGTATTTATTATAAAAAATGTCAACTCATCAAAAGTAGTCGTAAAAGTTTATTTACAGAATATTTTCTTGACTTTGATTTTATGTTCTATCAAAATCGGTTAAGCCATTTCAAGGTCCTCAGTTTTTTTTTAATTTAGGGTCATTAGTAGCTATATTTACAAGTTAAATTGTCTAGTTTAAAGAAATGGCGTTCGTTACTTGCGTCACAAATTATAATTGCAATTTATTATTTTTTAAGCTTTAAGAGACAAAAAGTAGCCTCTTTCACTCTCCATCCTTTCAACTATTTCCGCTTAAAAATCACGTCAATTCGTTGCTCCGTTTTGCTGTGAAAGACGGACTAACAAACACACACATTCCCATTTATAATATTAGTATTGATTATTTTTTAGGATTATTGAGAACCCACATACATACATATGGCCAGTAAAGGCATGCAATAGAAAACTAAACTTAAACATCAGATAACTAATTTCGATTTAAAAATTAACCTTAGATTATATAATAGTTACTATTGTAAATTACACAGTGTTCTTAAATTAACGCGTTCTACTATCATTTTAAAAAATATATAAACGGGTCAAAAACGCGTACATAATGTATAGAATTTATTTGTAAAGCTCAAAGTTTTGAACACGTCCTAACTTGGCAGAAACGTCGAGCCTTACAAGTAAGCATTGACATATTAGTATGTCAACGCAAGTAAGTTCTATATATTATGTACGCTTTTTTGACCCATTTATATTTTAAAAAATATACAGTATTTTTTGTTTTAACCATGAGTCGCCTACGTAACCCTAATCTTTCAATAACCCTTTATAGATTCCTTATAATGACAAAACGCAGTGATGCATTAAATAGTACACTGGTGGTCCACATCGCTCACAGTAACTTGATACTTATTACATTTTGTTTGCAAATTTCAGTTAGCGATATGGTTATTTTGCAAGCTCATTGAGCATCCTAACCAAGTATACGCATAATCAATCATTTTAATCGAAATTGGGTGAATATGTCAATCCTAATTTATCAACACAAAATTACGTCCAGTCATTTGCTTATAACACGTGACGGTGGGTCAATGCTAGTCACTTAGTGGTTACGACAGTAATTAAAAGTCTTGCTGTATTGAATTGGTAAACATATTCTCTATTTAATCGTCAATGCAAACCGCGAAGTGAGGATCTGGTGACCTGTATTACAGGATCTTCTAGAATCTACCTCGGTCACCAGTCTTTTACAAACGGGTGATAATAATAGGTATTAATTTAATGTAAATTTGTATAAATAAGAACTCATCGTGACGAGAAATAAATAAAAAATGAAGTGTCCGATAATTAATCCGTATCAAGAAATGCTGAAAGAAATCTTTTCATTTATTACAACTTACTTTGATAAATTTTAAGTATTATTTGTAATGTTTGTTGGTAATGTTCATTTTTAGGATGCCGAAGTAAACTAGGAACCCTTATAATTTCGCTATTTCCACGATAGCCCAGAGATTCTTAGTACTAGAAAGCTGTAATTTGGCACAATTTATTCATATTAGTCACGTCAACAAAGTGGTAAAACAAAATTTTGAAAAATATTTTTTTAGGATAGTTCCCATACATGTTAAGTTGGGATGTTAGTTTTCTCACGTAGTATTTTTGTTGGATAGGTTTTTTAAAAATGTTGTAGAAACAAGTTTTCGATTAAGGATTCGTTTGTAAAATATTAAGCTAATTTTTGTTAGAGTCAAGTGCCCCCCCCCCCCCCCCCCAATGCAGGCTTAACAGTTGATTTTGAAGGTGAGAAAAAATCATGGTAGTAGTATTTATAATGAAGTTAAAAGAAAAACTATTTTTGCTTAGAAGACTACAAGTTTTTGAGTAATAGTCGACCAACTTATAAAATGTACTCAGAGATGTTTTTATAGGCGGTGAACCTGTGGTGCGGATTTATGTTTCTCATTGACGTTGAATAGCTTAAATGTTCATAGTTTAAATCTATAAAAGCCGTCTTCTTAGTCCACATTATTGTGATGGACAACTTCGGAAGCCTACATTGCGCGCGACCCGACACGCACTATACAATTTTATTTGAGTATTATGTGCGACTTTTTCTCATGATTAGGTATTTGGTATTCGTTCGAATATTGCGACTATTATCGAATACCAAATAAAGTGGCCGAATAAGCCGAATACCGGATAATAACCGAATATGCGAGGCGACTTTAAACTTTTAACCCCTGACCTGACCTGATAACGATTGTAATCTATTTCTGGCGATAACCGGGACCGTAGCTTTACGTGCTCATCTAAGGCATGAGAGTGGTAACACACCACACATCAGCGAGCGGCCAGACTCGGTGCTGCTACTGAAATTTTGGGTTTTTGAGGAGAACCTTAAAAAAATCTCAATAACACATTCCGCGACCCGGGACTCGAATCCGGTACCTCATGATCTGAGCCGAATAGGCTTAGACAACGAGGCTGTCAAAATATTGTAAGTAATATTAATATTGTTCATAATATCCCGAGAATATTTTATGCCTGTCTCCACTATCTTAATAACCTGTGAAGACTGCACGACTCGAATGTCTAGACTGACGCCTGCACGGCTGCGTTGATGTTGTTTAAAGTGCCGACCCTCTACTATCAATCATAATTGATGGGAATCATTTCATGTCTTGAGTCCATTGAACGTCTAGTGAAGGGCTAGATTATCACACAATTGAAGAACACTCAATGGAAACCAATTAACACTTTTCAATCTAATAATGCACAGCCATTAACTTAATGTTCTCACGGTCATATAAGCTTAATACATCTCCTTGCTTTATGGGAGGCGGAAATAAGTTTAGTACATACAAAATTATTAATTTCACCCGTCGACACGTTTAATGCCTTGCCTAGTGATAGATTGATCTTGGAATACTTTCTCCTAATGTTGCGGTACGAGATAAAAGGGCCTTTTATCAAAAACGTAATTCTACCAGTAAATAAATTCAATAACAATTTTTAAACCAACAAAAAATAGGAGTTAATAAATTCGATATATTGTATGCTAGCTGACCCAGCAAACGTTGTTCTGCCTTTTTAACTACTTTTATTTTCTCTATATTTTCTCACCTTTTAAACCTTTCCTGGACTTCAACAATTAATTCAAAACCAAAATTAGCCAAATCGGTTCAGCCGTTCTTGAGTTTTAGCGAGACTAACGAACAGCAATTGGTTTATATATATATATATATATATATATATATATATATATATATATATATATATATATATATATAGCTAGCTTAACGAAATTCGAGTCACTACCATCGTGACTATTAGGTGGTAGAGTTCTACATTGACTCATCCTGATATTCTGCTCGTCTTGAAAGGTAGGCGGTAAAATTACTGACCCCGACCCCGCCAAAAGGATACCAACGCACAAATTAACATCAACATCTTTGGTATCCATAGGCGATCATTGTCTCTTTCCTTTAGAAAAGCTATTTGAATGTTTGCTACAATATTAAAAAAAGGAAAGATAAATTAATGAATGGATGAATGAATGAATGAATGAAAGAATGAAAGATTTCATTGTTTGTATGTTTTTAAAAGAATTAAATCAAAAACTACTGATTGTACTTTTAGCATTAGAAAACTATACTATCCAGCAGTAACATAGCTTACTTTATTACTCGACAGGCACAGAAAAGTAATGATTTTTGGTCACACGTATGAAGTCACGGGTAACAGTTAGTTATAAATCTCTTTATTCTAAGTATTATTCTTATATCATAAGATAGCAAACTAGCAGATAGGTCACCAAAGAGTCAACCATCGCCTTTAGCCACCAAAAATGTTAATGGTGCGTTGTTATCTTGTGGCGAGGTCTAATACCACATGCATAAGTTAATCATACACATAATAAAATCGTAGGAAAGTCAAAACTGTACATTGAATATTTTTTTAAAAGAATATTTGGGGCGTGATTTACAATCGATATCGAAGCCAATAATATAGTTTTTAGAATTTTTGTCTGTTTGTCTGTTTTTCTGTATGTATGTCCGGGGTAAACTCAAAAAGTACTGCATGAATTTACTTCAAATTTTGCATGAATATTACTAATAGGTCGGGTCAACATAGAGGCTACATATTATCACGCTATTACCTACGGGGGAGGTGCTGTGCGGAGTAAACCAAGTCCGCGCGGACGAATTCGTGGGCAACAGCTAGTTCTATTAATAAGTCTAAATTCTATTTGTTCTTTTTAATGAACGTGACATAATTTAAGTGCAGCGATAGGTGGTGAAACTTGTTACTCCATAATTAATTCAATTTATTTACCCCTGATCTCCATGTCTTGTACTAAATAGCTTCTCAGAGCGTTTAGGACCAGCTCCAATCGAGTTTACAACCTAGGCTTACGATGTGGCCTTAACTCTTTCACCGTAAGGCAATTATTTTCCTCGTAAAATTTATTACAGCACCTCGGACGAGAAACGCTTTAGCGCCTTATTTCGATAAAATATAATGGCCCCATACTTTTATGCTCACAATACTTTACGATGCGATAAAAGTCTCAAAATATTTTACTGAATTGTGGTCTTCTTCTTATAAACTGATCAATTCATAATTTATTTACAGAAGTTGTTTAAAAGACATATATAGCAGAATGCTTCATTGATGAGTATTTTTAATTTAAATCTTTATACTTCCACAGTCATGCGTCATGGTTTACGGGTCAGCCTTAATAGGCTCCCAATATAACCTTAATAGGATCACGGGGTCCCAGGTTCGAATACTGGATCGAGCAAAAGTGTTATTGAGGTTTTTCGAGATTTTTTTATGAAAAACAAAAAGTATTAGCTCGGAATCTGGCCATGCTTTGTTAAAAGCACTTGCCTCGGATGTAAACTACAATGTAAAGCTACAAGGAACATGTAAAGCTATCGATCCCGGTTTTCACTAGAAATAAACGGTTATAGTCAAGAAAATGCGGAAATGGGGATAACTACTCATTTCGCCAACCAGTAAAACGATGAATCATGGTGAACCGAAGTCTACAGACGTTCGCTTCTACTCTGCCCATCCTGTAAGGGAACTGGCGCGATGGTAGTCCTAGGTGGTAGATACTAGGTGCTAGAGTTCTGCATTGTCTCGCCCGGGTCTGGTACCACTGCCTTACCTATTCCTGCCGCAATAGCGTCAATGCTTGTCGCTGTCGTGTTCCGGTTTGGAGGGTAAGGTAGCCGGTAAACTTATGCATGTGGCATTAGACCTCGCCACAAGATAGCAACACACCATTAACATGTTGGTGTCTATAAGCGATGGTTGACTCTTTCCATCAGGAGACCCATCTGCTAGTTTTCTATCTTATGATATAAGAAAAAAGATGAAAAATTTTTATTGAAAAACTATGAAAGTTATTTGACATTATTTAATTGAAAATTTTACCATAACGTTGCAGCATTTAAAAACAAAATTTTTACATACTTTGTATGCGAAAGTTCTCATCAGTTGCATAATACGCACCTAAAATACAGTCCCGGCACAATGTGGCGGTGTTTAGGTAGTAATTCATGAAATTGTGTCACGATAGTTTCAAGATATTTTGGCTTTGTTCTTATGTAATTCTCACTAAATTGAAATGTATTATAGCTACATACATTTTAATCAATGAGATCAATTATATTATGTATGAATTTAACTTGAATAGGTACTATAATCAATTAAGGATTCTTATAAGTTTTTTTGCGCTAACAGTTTTTAAAAGGCTATAGTTAATTTCATTGAAAAGTTTTATATCGAATCAAAAGAAAACTGATATTTGAAAAAGTCACTAGAACTGATGTTAGAACTTAGATGTTAGAAGTTGTGACATATGATTATAGTCTGGAATTCATTGAGTTTGTCCTCTTCTGCTTTGTCCTTCATAATTCTTTGTTTATCTTATTATAAAAAAATGCAAGAGCTCATCTTTTGTAAAAAAACATTACAAAAAGATTATGAAAGTAGGATTAACGTATTTCAAGTGTGAGCGTCACTGAAAATCGGTACATTATAGTCGGTACACTTTGGAGAGTGCGCTGCGGAAATAATTCCGCCATCTTCGTTTTTCTATCGATCATCGAAGCGCACAGATTCTAGGCATCGCCATATGGTGGACGTTCCACGTACCCAGACAAAGCGGTTCAACTCATCATTCTTCATTCGAACCGCAAGGGATTGGAACATGCTTCCTGAGTCTGTGTTCCCCGACGAGTACAATCGGGGGATCTTCAAGAGAAGAGTGAACAGGTACCTTCTAGGGAAGCGCGTTTCATCTTAGGCCGCATCTTAGCTTACCATCAGGCGAGATCGTGGCCAAGCGCTTCCCTATCGATGATAAAAAAACTCTCATTCACTGCATCTCTTGATATTATTTTTTATATATAGCAATAATATAGAAATGTTAAACAAATAATGCGACAGTAAAATAAGTTTTATCTGCAGGTTAAACATTTTATTTACTGAAAAGTTATAAAAATGCCGTACATTTTTTAAAGGAATAAATATGATAGAGATTCCTAGAACACTTCCCTAATTAAATTAGTAAGTTAAATAACCATGAAGATAACGATTATAAGGATAAGACACGTTCCGTTTGTCTGGGCGTGTTGTTATCGATAAAATGGGGTGAAATTTAAATACCGACTCGTATTTAGGAGCCTTACTATAACCGTAGTCATCTGACAAGACTACGTCAATTATTTTTAGGACTATTGTTGAATTATATTGTACATAATAATTATAATCACTATTATTTTTAATATTAATACGAAAAAAAACAGATGTATGAAATTTGGTGTTTTTACAAGAAATATTTACTATTTAGGACACAATTTACAGAATACGAGATAGTAAGAAATGTTTTCGGTGCTTTTTTCCGTGTCACGTTTACATCGAATTCTTCACAACTTCTTTATTTTCTGGTTGATGACATAAGAAATTTTTATTTTAGCGTCGTCATAAAAAGTACCTAATCTATTCCCCCCGATAAACGTGAGACATCACTCGACACGACTATGAAGCAACCATAATCGAGACCTATCATGATTTTCTAATACGAATTCATAAATTATTTAAATGTGACGTGGAATTGCAATTGAGAACTGATGTATGAAAAGCAGGAAATCAATATACAGTAATTATAACTTTCACAAATTATATATTCGGTACAAAATAATATAATGAAATAAACAATGATATACAAACTATTTGACCAAATAGTTTATATATCATTATTTTTCAAATTAACTATTTGTAGTCGAATGCAAAAAACCGTGTACAGTATTGTATGGAAAATATGAAAATAATCCAATTGTATTGCATAGCACTATTAACTCACAATAGTTAGTGAAAGTGTCGTACCGGTAAATGTAACTAGTATTTATAACCTTTAGCGCGCTAATATATTTCAGACGATATACGCAAGAGCGCAACCTGCGTGTATCGTCTGCAAGAAAATAGTGCGCTAAAACTCTTTGACGTACCAACAACCGCGGGATGAGACAAAATCACAAGCAGCCTGAATATTTGTGACGATAGTAGATAATAGCCGGTCATAGATGCACGTATCGCGTCATTACGCGAAGATTCTTAACGATAGATTCAAGTGCAGCCGCAGCATAGAGAACATTTTTGCAGCGGGTGTCGAACGGGGGAAATTAAAAGCAAAGCGATTTCGTATTTCTGTGGTTATAATAGACCTTATAAGAATAAAATGTTTCGTATCCTAATTAAAAATAAATTAGATTACTATCCAAATTGTGGTCAATTAATTATTCTACACACAAAGTGGTAACCTTTCAAAACGCAAATATTCAATATATTGTAATATATTGAATAAAATTTTATAAATTATATCGATAAACGGACTGCCATCACTAATCTTTTTTTATCTAAGGTTTTTGCATTTAATCTGATCAAAAGAAAGTGACCGAAGCTCCCTTTTAATGGAAATGATTCTCTATTCATCAGAAAATAAGACACAATTTCAAATTTCAATATTAAGATAATTTAAAAACGTTCAACATCTAAAAAATGTTTTCGTGTCATTAATGGGAATTTGATACAAGTTTAAATATGCTAAGGACGTTTGACTAAGCTTGTAGACAAAACAAAGTTTTCAAACCTGTAATTTGTCTCCACAAAATTGTTGTTTATAGGTTGTTGTTTTTAATATAAGGTTATAATTAAAAACACTCCAAATACATAATACCTTCACATTAACCGATTTCACGTATTATAGAAATGTTTTTATTTATTTATGTAACAGTTTATTGCACACAGAAAATAATACAAACAGTACAATGGGTGAGCTTATCTCTACTTAAATAAATTTCTTCCAGCCAACCCGTTATAGGAGAATCAAATAATGAAAGAAAAGTAATGAGTACATCTAGTGTACAAAAAAAAAACAGATATTGGAACGAAGTTCCTTATCGCACGTTGTGAAAGGGGGCTAGACGGAAAAAATTCTTACGAAAAGTTGTCACGACACTTTTTGCTATAGTAAGCTATTGTAAGCTGTGCGGCGTGCGCATGTTTCTCTGTCTGTCTCTCTCTCTCTCTCTCTCTCTCTCTCTCTCTCTCTCTCTCTCTCTCTCTTATAGAAAGCAAGCCAAATATTTTCATTTCTATTTCGCATTGAACAATGTGGTGTCGCGACGATTATTTTTGTTGAGTGTATACAGGTTTTTTGTATCGAAAGAAACTTCGTTCCATCCGGGTGTCTCAAGTTTTTTTATAAATAATTATGTATCTAAACCTAACATATATTAATGATACAAAAATTTAAAAAAATAGTAAGAAAAACAATATATACAATATAAGAAAAGCTTCTGGCAAAGATGAATCTCACTGGGCAGAGAATTTCACATATTTGATTGGCGCAAGCAGATATTTGTGTAACTTTCGTATTTCGGTACGATATTACAATTTAAGATATTATGCCCCTCGGCAATCAACGTGTTTTGCGATATACGTAGGTTACTTGATAAGTTTTGAGATAATTGTGATTCAAAAATTAAACACATTTTATGAAAAAATAACTATGTTCAAGTCATTTTTCTGTACCTGTTTTTTTTTTCTTTGAAACAATGGATCTTGAGCGCTATATTTTGCATAAGACATTTAACGATTTTTAATTAGGTTTAACCGAACAACAAATTTTTTAACGATTACAATTATTTAGCACTAGCTGACCTGGCAAACGTTGGTTTGCTAAATATATTTATAACAGTATTTCTCTACAATATAATGGATGTTATCATACATATAAACCTTCCTCTTGAATCACTCTATCTAATAAAAACCGCATTAAAATCCGCTGCGTAGTTATAAAGATCTAAGCATAAAAAGGGACATAGGGACAGACAGCAGAAAGCGACTTTGTTTTATACTATGTAGTGATCAGGGAACAGTTGGGGGGCCGTTTATGTCATTCGATATGAACATCTTGATGTGAGGAAGATCTTGTCGTTGGATCGCGCGTTCTCCAAAACTGAACAACGGGTTCGTAAGGATTGGTATGATGCTATCAACATATCACCATTAACATCTTTGGTGTCTATAAGCGATGTTTGTCCTATTTCCATCAGGAGAGCCGTCTGCTTGTTTAACTTACATATTATGTGTTTAGTATGCATGGCTATACTGTGTTATGGGTGTTAGTATCACTGACTAACACCCATAACACAAGCAAATAATTTGCCTTAGAATAATTACACTGTAGTACACGTGTAGTAACATTCGGCAATTTATTTTTATTGATATACAATAGAGTATCATCATGCCCGGTTCTCTTGCGGAGCAGGCAGACTAAACCGAATGCCTGTAAAATTTCCAGTTTACCGCAATTTACCGGTTTGTTGGTTTGCAAGATGATGCTGATCCTCGTCTCCGCATTTACCGGCATTATAACGATTATCGACTATTTTTAGCGATAACAGGGACCGACAGCTTTACGTGCTTATCCGTGGCGCAGAAGTGGTAATATACCACTCCGCCAGACTCCGAGCTGCTACTGAGATCTTAGATTTTTGAGAAAAACCTGAAAAAACCTTAATAGCACCTTTGTTAGACTCGAGAATCGAACCCGGGACCTCATGATCTGAGCCGGCTAGGCTACCCCTAGACCACGAGGCAGTCATTTATACCTATATATTTATGAAGAAAAAGATAAACGTGAAATTCTGAGACGCATAATTTAAATCGTAGTACCGTAAGTGTTTGTTACACGCACCCAAATTATTCCTTTAACGTGAAAGACTGCGATTACGCAAATGGTGTTCCGGAAAGGCAACCAGTCTCTATTCTAGTCGAGATCAATTGGGCGGAAGCGGAAGGTGTTAATGCAATAGTTTAAGTGTTGAGTTAGCCGCTAAGTGCTAAGTATTTTTGTAAGTTAGCACAAGCTATACGATGAAGTGTCTATTCGTGACGCTAAGTTTTTTAAAAGCTTCGAGAGCTCCTTTGCTGAACAGAAGAACATCTAATTATGGCATACCTACGAATAAAGAACGAGTGTTACACTTTTAAACTTTTTATACATCAAGCTGGTTACTTCTAATACTAAGTTTAAGGTGACCTATATCTGATCCGAAAAAACTATCATTCTCACAATTAAAATAAAGTTAATGACATATCTCACGCTTAACATATTTTTTATATATCGAGCTGGTTAATTCTAATACTAAGTTTAATCGATCTATAATGTCTATTTTAAGATTAATATGTACAGATTATATTCATAATAAAAAATATTACAAAAATAAAAACCCGACATCGACCCGATCCGAAAAAGCTATCATTCTCACAATTAAAATAAAGTTAATGACATATCTCAAATTATTTTTTATGCATCGAGCAGGTTAATTCTAATACTAAGTTTAAGGTGACCTGTATTGTCTATTTCAACATTAATATGTACAGATTATATTCTTAATAAAAAAATATTACAAAAATAAAAACCGGACATCGACCCGATCCGAAAAAACTATCATTCTCACAATTAAAATAATGTTAATGACATATCTCACGCTTAAATTATTTATTCCTATTATTAATAGCTTCAATGTTTCTTTGGTATAATTCTGGGTTGGAGGGTAGCCGGTCACTATATAGATATAACACACCATTAACATGTTTGGTGTCTATAGGAGATGGTTATTTCTTTCCATCAGGAGAGCCATCTGCTCGTTTGCTATCTTATATAAATAAAAACCATCAAGCTGTTTACGCTACAGAGTGTGCGAAAGAAATATACATTACACCTACTACATACACTCGAAAAACATGACACTGTCTAGCGTAGACAGGTAAAAAAAATCTCTAAAAATATCCTTTAAAAATAAAAGTAAATTTATGCATTTTAAGTAAAAAATATTAATTATGAACATGTTTGCTTTCTAAGTGGGAAAAGTATATTGAGCGACAAATAAACGTACCGACTCATCACGAATATTATGTCGATTAGCGAAATGGGCCTTAGCGAAATCTTTTCGCCGCATTTTATCGACCTGAAAATGACTATAGTTCGTTTCTTGCGATAAAAAAGTATCTTCACGCCCGTATCCCTGAAGGGATAGGCAGAGGTACAACAAGTACACCCACGATTAGCCGAAGATACTTGGTCCCACAAATGTGGTAGGTGGCTAGCCTATCGCCAACCGAGCATTCTCCAATCCCGGGCAACATTGTTTTTATCAGAAAACTGAAAAACCCATTTTTGTAATTGCCTCCTTCTGTGGTCAACGCCAACGAAGGCCCACTAGGCCACAGAGGTTTCTTGTGATCCCAGCACATATAGCTTTACGTGCTCATACTAAGATTCCGAGGTACAGGACAACTTTTAAAACTAATGTAAGTAATTAAAAAATAAAATTTTTTGCCCGACAAAAATAATAATATAGATATTTTAACAGCCACCCTTCCACTAAACTATATTTCAAAACGGCTGGAGCGATTTTGGTGTAAATTTAAATCTTAAGTCCGGCGCTGTGGGTGGGTGCGACTAAGATAGCAAACAAGCGAATGGCTTTCCTGATGAAAAATGCCTATAGATACCACAGATGTTAATGGTGCGTTGCTATTCGTGTAGGGGAATCGCGAGCTCGCGATAGGTAGCGATGGGATTAAATAATACTTTTGGATGTTTGTTACTCAATCACGCAAAAAGTACTCAACGGATTTGAATGAAATTTGGCGCACAGGTAGATGATGACCTGGAAAAGCACATAGGCTACTTTTTATCCCTGAAAAATTATAATGCAGCTTACTAAATAAATGTTTATGATGCAGCGGGCTGCAGGTTGCAGCTAGTTAGGTAATAATAATAGTAATAACTGTCATCCGTGCAAAGTTGAGGCGCGTCACTAGTTTAGTATAAAATGGTTTTAGTGCTTTAACAGTATGTCTAAGTTCCTACTCCTACAGCTGCTCCAAGCTGGCCTAAATTTATGTAACTATTCCAGACATAATTTCATTATTAGACCATTTGAACATTTCTATAGTTAATGAGCGATTATTACTCAGTACTTTACGTCGATAAAATTAGGGACGGCCGCGGCTTATTGCTCAATGTAACGATAAAATAATTATACATGTTGCATTTTAAAAATATGAGGTTAAATGTTAGCATTTGAGTGATCCCTTTGATGTTATTTCGATGGATGGAGTCGTCTGAGTGATTTTAAATTGTTTTAATAATGTTTCGGTAATTGAGAATGAGCGACGCGAGAAAATTGGTTTGACGTTGGTATCATCACACTCGGTTCCCTTGCGGGGTAGGCAGAGTTCGTGATTCGAGGCACGGCAGTGGTAATACACCACTCTGCCAGACTCCAAGCTGCTACTGATTACTTAGCAACCATTAATATCATCACTACTGCCCGATAAAAAACCAATAATAACACTTTTGCCCGACCCGGGGATTAAACGCAGAACCTCTTGGTCAGAGCCGAATAGGCTACTCCTAGACCACGAGGCAGTCGTTTGACGTTATTCTCTAAAATAATTTAAAATGTAAAACTGTGACACAGTGATGTGTTTACGTTAATTTAAAATGTTACCACTAGGTGGTAGAGTTCTGGGACGTCTTGCGCAGGTTTTGGTACTACCGCCTTACATGTTCCTGCCGCAATAGCGTCAATGCTTGTCATTGTCATCTTCTGGTTAGGAGGGTAAGGTGGTTAGTAAATTTATGTATGTTGCATTACCATCCCATCACACGGATAGCAACGCACCATTAACATTTTTGGTGTCTGTTGGCGATGGTTGTATTGCAGTCCACCTGCTTGTTTTTTTATATCATAAGATAGCAAACAAGCAGATGGGTCTCCTGATGGAAAGAGTCAACCATCGCCTATAAACAACAAAGGTGTTAATAGTGCGTTGCTGTCTTATGACGAGATCTAATGCCACATGCATAAGTTTACCGGCTACCTTACCCTCCAAACCGGAACACGACAGTGAAAAGCACTGACACTACTGCGGCAGGAATAGGTAAGGCGGTGGTACCAGACCCGGGCGGTAGTAGCCACGATGATAGTGACTCGTATTGCCAATCGGTCGCCTTTTACGACCTGCCTGGCAGAACGGCAGTTGGCCTATTCTTCAACGGAGTCCGGGACCAACACGGGGAAAACCTTTTGTTTGCTTTGTTATCAAAGATAATATGTCGAAACGTGCGTGTTGAGATGCATTATTAACATGGTTTAATGAGATAAGTATTGCCACGTAAAATATTATGTTGACCTCATGGTAGAGAGGAAGTTTGGAGCGTATGGGTAATGCGCGAGCATATGGGCTATGTGGGTGGGTATAGTATAGAGATACTTGGGCATGTATATGTGTGCTTTAGTATTTATTTTTCATATTTTTATAATGTGTTATTATAGCGGCCACAATAACAAGCAATCAGGGAAGTATGCAGGCGTCTACATATTTCTGCTGATTATATAGAACCCTGTGATAGACGGACAAACAGACAAGGAAAACATATAAAACGCTTCCGTTTGTTACCTTTTGGGTACAGAACCGTAAAACCGATATTTATTATAGTTGAAAAACATGAAGATGGGGATAACCATATTATCTCTCTTCAGCTAGTAAGCGTCCGCGAGAAAAGATAAATTTTATTTGTTCCTCAGTTACGTACATACTTCAAACGTCGTGAGTTTCCCCGTGTTGGTTCCGGGCTCCTTTGAATAATGGACACACTGCCATTCTGCCAGCAGGTCGTAAAAAGCGACCGACTGGCTATACGAGTCACTACCATCGTGGCTACTAGGTGGTAAAGTTCTGCATTGTCTCGCCCGGGTCTGGTACCACCGCCTTACCCATTCCCGCCGCAATAGCGTCAGTGTTTGTCACTGTCGTGTTCCGGTTTGGAGGGTAAGGTAGCCGGTAAAATTATTCGTGTGGCATTAGACCTCGCCACAAGATAGCAATGCACCATTAACATCTTTGTGTCTATAGGGATGGTTCACTCTTTCCATCAGGAGACCCAACTGCTTGTTTGCTATCTTATGATATAAAAAGAAAGAGTATCTTCCTTTTGGCGAATCTTAACAAACTTTCTATCTACGGCTTTTGTCGAAAGCGTTGCGTATTTTCAAATGAGCTTGATCAAAATTTGCTGAATTTATGTTTCTCTTCCTTGGTGGATACATACTTAATCTTAGCGTATTTACCCGATAATTTTATAAGTAATTCGAAAATTATGTCCTACAAAAATTTTGTCCTACAAAAAATGAACCACCTACCACAAAAATGCCGCATTTAGAAGAATTTGTATTTGGGACAGGAGTCAATACATACATAGCTCATTCTTGTTGAATTATTTAATAACAATTATTATCACCTGGTCATAGTCTCCGAGAAATTGCTTGCTGCATTGTTTTTAGACTAATAGATTAACGGACGGTTTTTGTAACGCAAATCAAATTTAACAAGTAAATAATCTGTGTTTGACATAATTTTTACAAGCAAATTATATACTAAGCACAGATTAATTGCTTGTTAAAATTAAAAACCAGCCATAAATATGATGTTGTCACCGAATTTCTGTTTTGCAGCGCTTTCGAAACAAGTCTCGTCAAGTTAGACTCGTCAAAAGGCAGCCACTCGCGAAGTTTCAAGTATTGTCGTATAATAGATTGTATTCAAGTATATTTAAGTATGTATTCATCATTTTAAAATTAGTATCGTATCTCACGGACTGTTACTGTACGTGAATATTATTAACGGCGATCTGTGTCCTGTTACTTATTACTTTTTTAGGAAAAAGTGACTGACAGTACGTCATGTAACATTTCGCGCATGACATGAGGAATATTGTCGAAGTTGTTTTATTTCTTGGTTATCCTTACGTGCAAGTAACAAGTTTCTCATCAAATACTTCGCCTAATTATGTAGACAATGAAAGGCTTTGTTAATTAAATTATTTAAAAAAAGGGTTGGGTACGCAGTAGCCTAAAATCTTCTCGAAAAAAAAAACGCACCTTTGGTGAAATCCCGGGTTGGGTTATAGTTCTTATTATTATTAGTTTTTTAGAAAATTAAATTTTTAATGACTATATTATGTAATATGATATATATTCTCCAATTTGTTTATGGGAATTACTATCGTTGGATATTCTTAGATTTTTTATATACTATTAGATAGCAAACTAGCAGATCGACTCTTGATGGAAAGAGAGTAATATATTAATGGTGCATTGCTATCTGTGTGAAGTAATAGTAATGCCACATTCGTAAGTCTACCGGCTATCTTACCCTCCAAACCGGTAACCGGTTGCGGAACTCTATCACCTGTTCTCAATAGTAGTGACATGTATAGCCAATCATTCGCCTATTACGAACTGTCCGGCAGAATGGCAGATGGTACATTCTTCAGAGGGAGCCCGGACCAACAGAAGATAAACTTGCACTTGTTTTACTTGTGTCTGCTTTTTCCGGAATATGGCTTTGACGTCATCTATCTATACTAATTCAATAAAGCTGAAAATTTTATTGTCTGGTATAAACCAGTCGTATTTAATAAATACTTTTTTCTTATACTATAATTAATTCTTGAAATACTTATGTCTGATAGCCAAATTCATAAAGGGATTTACCAGATTGAACAAAAGGAAGTTACGTTTTTGGTTAACATGAAAGAAGTCCAGGATGATAGTTTATTATAAAATTAAAGCTGCTTTTTGTAAAATACATTTTATATATAAAAAGCAATGGTTGTGTGGATAGTAGGCCACCCGTAACACAGAAATAATGTAAACACATTGTGCGAAAATATATTGAAATGTAAGTAAATAAAATTGCCAGTACATTGGTCTATACAGCAACTCGGCGAAATTGCTCTCGAAATACTTTTTATAAAGCAAATAAACACATACATCCTATAAAATAGGCCACCTCGATGTACTGTATTCCAGCAGATTTCGGAGTGTTGTTATATGTATATATTATATGTACAACAAGGAAGTTACATTCTACCCGGAATGCTTACACGCGCTTCAAAATCGTTCCGAAGAGAACCACGACATGAGTGGAGTGTGTCTCTTTCTACTAAATAAAGCGCCAATCGCCATATATAAGTGTGGCCATGCCATCGCCAATCGCCATATATAGTTTGCAAATTACTACTAAGTAATTCTACTTATTTCAGAAACAGATTTTGCATTGCATAAGTAATTACGTACTGCCAAATGCGATCCATTTAATAAATAATAACCTAGCCAATATTGACGTATGGTGCAAATCATTTGGCCTCAAACTGAATCCAATTAAAACTCAGGCTATTATAATTGGCAGCCCGGGGCTAGTAAAGAAAATTGACTGGAATAATTTACCAGCAGTTAAACTTAGTGGTGTCACTATTCCTTATAGTGATTATGTTAAAAATCTGGGTGTTTATATAGATAATACTCTTTCTTGGACCAAGCAGATTCAAGAGATTAGTAAAAAATTTTTTTGTAGTTGGAGTTCTCTAAAGCGTCTCAGGTATTTCCTTCCGATTCCTACCAAGATTATGCTGGCTGATTCGTTACTTCTGTCTATTTTAGATTACGCGGACGCTAGTTTTGTAAATCTCTCCTTAGAACAGATTAATAAACTTGAGCGACTCCAAAATCTATGTATACGATCCATATTTGGTCTGCGCAAATATGATCACATTTCCGAATTTCGCATCATGCTCAAATGGTTACCAATTCATCTTCGTCGGAATACACATATTCTCTCACAGCTTTACTGCATTCTTTATGATCCAAATTCTCCTGTATATTTGAAGGAAAGATTCACTTTCCGTATCAACCAAGACAAATATCTGAGATCGGCTAACAATCGTTCTCTTTTAATGCCAATTCAAAATACTAATTATTACAGCCGTTCATTCACTTCTCAAGCTGTGACACTCTGGAATTCTCTTCCTGAGGATATTAGGAAAGCGCCGAGTCTAAACATTTTCAAGAATATGATTAAACGTCACTTTCTCTACACCTAATTGTAATTTATCCATTTTATGTAATGTAAGTAGTTTACGTATTACCAGTAATCTGTCTGCTTATTTTTATTTTTTTGTTATTTTATATTATTGGAATGTTGTCTTTATTTCTTTTAGAAGCAAAAACTATAAATGTACTCGTGGTTAGCACCACTTTTAGAATATATTATTATCCTATCCTTAAGGTTGTCTGGAAGAGATCGCTTTCTTAGTAATAAGACCGCCTTTGTGTATCTAATATATTATGTAGAAATAGTCATGTGTGTTGTATATTTTGTCATTTACTTTTGGTGCACAATAAAGAGTTATTGTATTGTATTGTATTGTACGTAATAATTAAAATAAGCACATTTTAGAACTCACTATGTTAATTACAATACATTTTATGCTAATGTATCTATCGACGTGTATGAATAAAAGGGATTTAACGATTAACGAATATATAAAAATCTACCATCCGAAAGTTTTATTTACACTGGCAATTGCAAGAAAGGGACAACATCCACTCATGTCGTTGTCTTGCTCAGAACGTTTTTCCCCTCTGTTATGTAAGAAACAAATGTCAACTTTATTACGAACGAAATATAGTACATTTTTATTTTTCAAATATTGCTTCGTAGTAATTCCAGTTATTGTATATAAGTTCCTTGATGTACAATCAATGTAATAAGGGTTATAGATCATAATAATAATAAAAATACCTATTAATTAATCATTATATATAAGGGGTCGTCCATAAATTACGTGAGGTGTTTTTTTTAATTTTCTGTCCCTCCCTCCCCCCTGGTGAGATGTCGTGAGATTTTATTCAACCCCCTCCCCCATCCCCCAATCTCACGTGAGATTTTTCAAAATATGGGTTTCTGAAATATGTAAAAATGCGTTCGATTGTTATTGTAAAAAGAAAAAAAAACTTCGTGCTTCTATTTACGATTAGTTAAGGCTGTATAACGTCGAAGTATAAATGAAATTATTTTCTTTCGAACGAGTTAGTGAATGATCTTAACAGTATCACGATTACACTTAAGATTAACTTAAGTATGTACAATCTGGATAATGGACTAAAATAGTATATATTTTTTGTTTCAATATGAAAAAAAAATTGCGTGATATTTGCCGAGACCTCCCCTCCCTCCAACGTAAGATTAGATGAGATTTGACTCGACCACCTCTCCCCCTTAAACATGTCACGTAATTTGTGGACGCCCCCTAAGCAAGACGACAAGTAAACTTAAACTTCGCAAGCTCTACGCAAACGAATATCTACCCCAAGATTAAAAAAAGTTTCCAAAAGATCCATGTCTGCCGTGCTTTGCATTTATACGTTCCTAGTACTAAACGGGTACGCTAGCGGCGTCATTTGCATGTGGAGTAAAGTGAAAACGGGAAAGGAAGTTAGGACAAACGTGAGTTAGTACTACTACTACGGTAGTAAGTAAAAAGGTGAGTAACAAAGTTAATTTTGTACTGAGTAATTTTTATTTTCAATCAATTATTGTCAAATTCTTTAAAAAATGTCACTCTCTTTTCTGATGTATATATAAAATGTTTGTGAATGATGTAGTACGACTTTAGTGCTACTTAACCGTGGTGCTTACTTTGTTTAAATTATAATAAAGCTGCGTTATAAACACCCGATAAAATTGAACATTTTAGATATGTATTAAAATAACAACATAGATAGATTATCAAAACCTTACCTATTAGATTTTAATACCTACGACTCTCTTACCTATCCATACTAATATTATAAATACGAAAGTAACTCTCTGGCTGTCTGTCTGTCTCTTCATCACTCCTAAACAACTGAACCGATTTGAATGAAATTTGGTACAAATTTAGTTTGAGACCCGTGAAAGGACATCGGATATTTCTTATCCCGGAAATCCCACGGGGACGGGAACAATGTGGGTAAAATATCAGAACTGTCCATCTTTTAAATCACGATAATAAGGAGTAACTTAGGCTACTTTTATTTTAGAAAATTTTCTACGCTAAGTCACGGGCACAGCTAGTTTAGATTAAATTACATTATTAAAATTATACTAAATAACAAAAGCAAAAACGGAATATTTTTTGACGCAGTCCAACTGCACCAACTAGATACTTCTAACAAAAATATAATTTTCAAAATCGCTTCATAAATGGCCGAGTTCTGAGGTAGCAAATATAAAAAAAAACACAGAGACGAAATAACTTCCTACTTTTCGGAAGTTGGTTGAAAAGTGGTAAACAAACTTACTACTTGAATACTGTCTAATAAATCAGTTATCAGGTTAAAAAGACTACAACAAAAAAATATTACCACAACCTGTCTGTCCTTTTTTAAATTTATTTTTTTATACAGCGTAATTTAATAACAAAATAGACACGTGACGTAGCATTCATCTTTCTGTCGATGTACCAGGAGCACATAACTGTAAAGCAGGTTCGTAAACATTCGATTCTATAATGTGCATCTAATATAATAAAAATCTATTTACTAGCACAGTCATGTTTTAATTCAATATTGGTTTTATATCCACTCTCAACCCTTAAATGATAAATGAGTGTTGTATAAAAAATAAATCATTAATCACGGCTAACCAGTTTTTGGATTGCGTGTAAGGTGTGAGAGAGATAGAAGAGAAGAAAAGGATAGTGACGCATTCCCCGCGTCCGGTGCGGCTCGACATTATAACGAAAGGGAAACTTTTTAACCCTTTGCTTAAGCTTTTTCTAAAATTACAGATTATTGTAATAAGGTTTTTTGATCGTGATAAATAGAAACGTTTATCCAAAAGGTTTTATCCTTTATTTAAATGATCACATTTTTAACACGTTTGATAGAGTGCTTTCGTTTCGAATTTAATTAAGTAACCAAAGTTAATTTACTTTTTTTGATGATTAAACTATCTGCTCTTTTACCAGGCAGTTCGTGTTGAGGATGCCAAAGATAAATATTCACGGGACAAATTAGGTACACTTACTGATTTAACCCCAAAATAAGCAAATTAATTGCTTGTGTTATAGGTGTTAGGTTAGGTTAGGTTAATATGTAGGCGACGATACTAATACATAGAAATACATATATAAATACTGGAATATATTTAATAAACACCTAAACCCGGAACACAAACATTTATGCTCATCACACAAATGCTTGTCCCCGTCGGGAAGCGAACCCGAGCCCCGTCGATTGCGTAGTCACCATCGTTAACCACTCGACCAATGGGGCGGTCAAAAGATCGAAAAAGATGCCAACAATACGAAATTTCATCATGACTACCAGGTGATTAAATTTCTTGTCTGGGTTTGACAACACCACGTTGCCTTGGTTCAAAGGCGGTCCTGGGGTAGAGCCCGATGAACAGTCGCTCTACACGCCAGGTGGCAAAGCACTAAATTGCATAAACCAAGAAAAAATTTCGAGTGATTGATAAATTTTGATAGCGCCTTTATAGAAGAGCTAGGCTTCGTGCGGTTATCTGCGACGGAATATACTTGCACCTAATTATATATTTATGCCTTTTAATAGTTTAAATTTGACAGCCCTGTTCGTTGAGTCGTTGAGTCGTTGAGAATCTAACTACGAGACAATAGAGCTCGGGTTCGATTTCCGATAGGGACAAACATTTGTGTGATGAGCATAGACGTTTGTATTTCTAGGTTTAGCTGCTTATTTTGGGGTTAGGATAATTCGTGTAATTTGTCTTATTTATAATTTACTTATCCCGTGCTTGAAAAAACTTTAAAAAAGTTATGATTTCCACAGCTTAGAGATTCTTAATACTAGAAAGCTATAATTTGGCATGTATGTACACATTTAGTCATGCCGACAAAACGATAAAATAAAACTTTGAAACATAAGTATATTATTTAGGATACGTCCTCCACATGTAAAGTGCGCGTTGTTGTTAACGCCCACTTTACATGTAGAGGACGTATCCTAAATAATATACTTATGTTTCAAAGTTTTATTATATATTAAAAAAAAAAAAGTGCGCGTTCGCAAGATTGAAGGTCCATAGTATGAAATAAGAATAAAGTATGAAACAAAAGTAAGCACTCCATCCTCTTGGTCCACGTTTCGTGATTGGCAACTGCGGAACCCTACATTGCGCATAGACTGACGACACGCTTGGCCGATTTTTTTTGTTTGCAAAAGGGTGCAGGGAATTTGAGGGAAAAACCTGAATTGATATGATAACCTTGTTTATTTTATACTCGCTATGGCTCTATCTAAAAGGGAAATCCCCAAATTTAGCATTTATAATTCGATAAATTAAGTATTATGTTTGTTGTAAATGATATTCGAAATTTGTAACACAACTAATTTTATACTCACATTGGATTATTTTTATATTTGAAGTAGCTGTTGCCTGCGACTTCGTCCGCGCGGACTTCGTTTACTCCGCACTGCTCCTCCCCTGTAGGTGATAGCGTGATAATATGTAGCCTATATGTTGACCCGACCTATTAGTAATATTCATGCAAAATTTGAAGTAAACCATGCAGTATTTTTTGAGTTTACCCCGGACATACATACAGACAAACAGGCAAACAGACAAAAATTCTAAAAACTATATTTTTGGCTTCGATATCGATTGTAGATCACGCCCCAAGTATTCTTTTAAAAAAATATTCAGTGTACAATTTGGACTTTCCTACGATTTTATTATATGTATAGATGTGTGAAAGTGTGATGAAAATGAGCAATAGGGTTAGTAAGAATTATGCACAACAATGTAGGGTTTCGTATTTGCCAGTCACAATAATGTGGACTAAGAGGAGTGCATCTTTCTTCTTGGTTTATACTACGAACCAGTCGTTTTAACTGTCATGTATTTTTTTACAAATCCAAAACCAATAATTTAGCTGACAAAGGCCTGAGAGAGGACCAGACCCCTCTCCCCCCCCAAATTAGTCAAAAAATATTTGTAACAAACCCACAGTATTTTTAGAACCCTATCCAACAATACCTTACTCTATGGGGCTTGTGAAAAAAATAATGTCACTACTTTTCGTGTAAAAGAGATACCCTAAAATAATATTTGTTTCCAGTTTTTGTTTTACTATTTTGTTAGCGTGACTAATATGTATACGAATACCAAATTACAGCTTTCTAGTACTAAGAATCTCTGAGCTAGGCTATGGGCGGACAGACGGACAGACGTACGTAAAACGGCTGAAAAATCGAAGAATATCACATAAAATATGCGATTTCATTTATTTAAACAATCAACGACTAGTAAAATTATTCGTATTTGACCGTAGCATGTGTATTCAATCAGTACCAATCGAAAGAAACCGGGTGATTGCTGACAAAATCGAATAGAAACGCCGATTTCAGCTGTGCAGTGGGCGACTTCAATCGCTGCAGCACCCACTTTCTCCAGTGTTTCGAAAATGAAGCAGTGGTTTTTCTTACACAGAAATGGATGATCTTTTAGATGAGCTTTGGTTTTTGCGGTAGTCCGATTGTACTAGATACCTAGATACGAGGCGTCACTTATCATGCTGCTGCCACTGATAGGGCCAGTCATAAGGACATGCAGCACTGCATTTTCGTATAGTCCTTCCCCTTCCCTATATCGAAGAACAAACGAAATTCGGAAGTTTTATCGTACTGGAAACTGGTCATTTTTAACTTCATTTTTTAAATTTTTTCAATAGCGCCAACCGGTTTTTTGCATTGCAGCATAGCTATTAAGTGTTCCCCTATTAATGGCGTATCTAATTATGTATATACAATCTGGTAGTCTTATGGGACTAGGTTTCATGTCGTAGGCTCTTAGACTATAAAGTTAAACTTTGATAAATTAAAATTAAATTTTTCGTCTACACTAATATTACAAAGAGGAAAGACTTGATTGTTTGTGATGGTTAAACTCAAAAACTATTGGACTGAATTAAAAAATTATATTTTACAATAAAGCCAAACTATGCAGGAGTAACAGCTTCGTTTTTACCTGACTGACCAAAAGAAAGTAATGTTTGAAGGTCACGTGAACAAGCTCGCAGGTAATAGCTAGTGTTATAAATGTCCTTTTACTGCCACTTCGATTTGAATAAGAAAATACTTAATCAAATCGAAACTAATATGAAACAGACTATTTTACTATACCTAGTGTATTTAATATTTTTTATCTCTACAAGCAGATTGATCTCGCCATGAGCACCAAAGATGTTAATGGTGCGTTGCTATCCGTATGGCGTGGTGTTAATACCACTAGCATAAGTTTACCGGCTGCTCTTCTATTTCGAATTATTTTATTAATCCTACCTACCCTGCAAGGAAACTGCCATGATGATATTTATTTTATTGTTCCTGATATTAAAATGGAGTATTGGCTTTACGGTTGCTAAATAAACGTTTTATTTGCCTAACTGTAGACAGTTCTGTATGTTTAGATTGCCGTATGCTCTCGTTGGGTTTCCTAACTCCATTGTGTATATGCATTGGAAATAGATTGAAACGCGGTTAAATTACCGTACTTTATGTGTTCTAAGGTGTTTATTTGTTTATCGAGAAGCAAAACGACGTTTGCTTTTGCCTAATAATTAACAAACTGTACAATACTAGAATAAATATCGTAAATGTACACTAAACATTTCAATAGCAGCTAATAAATCAATAAAAATTACACAGCACATACACTTGTCTCTGTCAGGAATCGAACCTCAGTCTCATTGGTTGTGTAGTTCAGGATAAGTAATCACTCCCCAAAATAGTTCTCACTCTCTCTTTCACTTTCTACCTTAAATATCTGAATTTCGACCATAGGGCGATCGCTAGTATAAATGAAATGGTCGAAGAAAAATTATCAATTTGGCAATTTTTTTATATTATTAGATAGCAAACAAGAAGTTGGGTCTCCTGATGGAAAGAGTCAACCATCGCCCATAGAAACCAAAGATGTTAATGGTGCGTTGCTATCTTGTGGCGAGGTCTAATGCCACATGCATAAGTTTACCGGCTACCTTACCTTCTAAACCAGAACATGACAGTGACAAGCATTGACGCTATTGTGGCAGGAATAGGTAAGGTTCTGCCAGGCAGGTCGTAAAAGGCGACCGATTGGATATGCGAGTCACTACCGTCGTGGCTACTAGGCGGTAGAGTTCAGCATTGTCTCGCCCGGGTCTGAGCCCACCGCCTTATTTATTCCTGCCGCAATAACGTCAGTGCTTGTCGCTGTCGTGTTCCGGTTTGGAGGGTAAGGTAGCCGGTAAACTTATGCATGTGGCATTAAACCTCGCCACAAGGTAGCAACGCAGCATTGACACCTTTGGTGTCTATATGCGACGATTGACTCTTTCCATCAGGAGACCCATCTGCTTGTTTGCTATCTTATGATATAAAAAAAATTAATCCTCAAAGTCTGGCCCTTTTGCCTTTGCCTGATTAAAGGCAAGATAGTCGCCATTTCAAATCTAATCGTTTCACAATTTTACCTTGTTTAAAAAATATTTAAAAACTATTTAATATAATCTGTCACATTACAGAAATCGATTTTAAAACGATTTGCTTCAAACGTTTATCGAGCACTGACATAGGACATTGTTCTGCTATTTAATCGATGTCCTAGATTTCAGTATTGACTACATTCTCGATTTTACATAGAGTCATTGAATTATGCATGTCTACATCGAATTATAATGAACGTATTTCGCGGTTGGTTGGCCCCTGTCCTCTTTACCTTACAATGGCCCTCGATGAAGCATACGTTTGATTGAGTTCAAAAGTTTTCAAATATGAATTGAACTTAACGAGTGTAAAAGTGCTAATAACGGTAAATAAGGTACTTTGTGTCTTGGTAACGTAATGTTAAGTGCACTACATTACCTACATAGTAATATAAACAGGCTTTATTTCCCCACGTTGGTCTGGGCCTCCTTTTAAAAATAGATCATCTGCTTTTCTGCTAGACAGATCCTAGAAGGCGACAGATTGGCTATACATGTCACTGTCACTACCAGCCACCAGGTGATTGAGTTCCGCAACGTACTTAGTTAGCTTACAAAGATATGTTTCTTCTGATGGAAAGAGAAAACCATCGCTTATAGACACTAAATATGTTCATTGTGCATTGCTACTCGTGTGACGTGACGTTAATGCCTTATCCAAAAATTTACTTCCAAGCCCTCCGAACCGAAACACAACAAAAACATTGACGCTATTACAGCTAGAATAAGTAAGGCGGTAGTACCAAATATTCAGAAGAGACGTTGCGGAACTTTACCACCTAGTAATCATGATGATAGGGGCATGTTAAGCCGAACGTTCGCCTTTCATTAACAGCCTGGCAGATTAGCAGATGGTTTTTTCTATAATGGGGACCTGGACCAACACGGACAAATAGGGACATGGCAACACAAAAATGCCAATTTATTAAATATCCACACAAATATTATCATACGAAAGTCTGTCTGAATGTCTGTTACGCTTTCACGTTGCTGAACCAATTTCGAAGAAAATTAGTAAAGGGAACTTAAGACCCGAGGTCAAACAACTTTTTTGTTTTACATCAACTCTAAGGGGATGAATGTTTGTATAATTAAAACTAAACCCTGGACAAATTACACAAATTTTTCTAACCCCTAGTAAGCAAATTAAAGATTGTTCATCTATCTTATTTTACGACGTACCGATTAATGATACTCGAGTAATTATCGAACAAACGTTTATACATACATACATATATAGGTAAGGATTCCTTTCCCTATCCTTATTTTACCTTAATGGTCTGACAGGAACAGCTTTGGTATAGATACGTGACGTCCATCCCGGGTGAAGCAATTTTTTAATATTCTTTTTTTTTTTTTTATTAGTTTTATACTCCACGTTATAAATTATTTTCATTGATTATTAATTTTATATTGACGTTCACGGTTCACATTTGCCGGGCGTCCCGTGAATCCCTGCGTTTTAATCGTAGAAAGATTCACCACATCTCCAATTAATTCAAAAATATGCGCACAACACGAAAGGTAACCAAAGAAGATAATGACGTATTACTCCCGTCAAAGTTTCATATCAGCTTCCATAGATAGTCTAGAAGTGTAGTACTAATAGGTTGTTTATCCATCTAGTCGCACATAGCTGACGACATACACTAAGATCTTCTATGTTATTCTTTGCTTATTTGACTGTTAAGCATAAAGGTTATCTATGCCACCTGCAGAACTGATCCATAGTGATCAACATTTTTTAATAAAAATAAACAAAAGATCAAAATGTCTATTAGCACATTGTTGGGGTTACACAAACCTTAAGTTTTTATTGTCAGTACACACGCACACATACCAAATTTGCAGGATTGATAGGTATGGAAAACGTATTGCGTGCACACTATTTAACCCTTAACAATGGTCAATATTTACTTATTTATCTGCAACGACCAAACAACCCCCTCTCTCTTCTTCCTCTCTCTACTTTCTAAGCCCTTTTTTATCAAGTTTTGTCCTAAAATGGAAAACAAGTACTAGGGAGCCAGATATTTATAACAGTAAACGAACTACTACCCTTAGACAGACCAAAGATGCGCAGACTCGAATGTCTTGAAGGTTTCCGCAATACGTGTGACCTATCTAACTCTTTCTAACGCTGGTCGCAGGACTTATATTTTGTTCTCTCTTCCACTTGCTTAGATGGGGTGAATCGAATACTATAGCATAGGTGTATGTAGGCTAGGTTAGGGGGTGTCATGTACGTTAACCCCTTAGATGTACGGTGCGTATGTGGCTATGGAGTATGTTATATTCAATATGAACCATACGTGGGGAGACTTGCTTCGAGGTCCTGTCGTCCTAGTTCACGAGTATGTGTAGAGATTAGAATTTGCTAAGCAAATGTTACTTTTTTCTAATACACATCCCATACATGAGATTAGAGACCAATATAATGGCAAACTACTTCTGGTATGTGTTCCGGTTATCTACTCATGTACAATGCTTAGGATAGAGCTAAGCGCATTAACGGCATTATAGAGATACATGTGTAGACATACACACGTGTGTGCCTTGTCATTAGTAAGAAAGAGATATCACATCACTTGTTAGATGATATCTCTTTTCTCTTTCATGTCATTTCTAGTATATACACGGAAACGTATTGGATCATTTATTATACACCAATATTTTTGCTGTATTTTTTCATTTAAAGTAAAACAAAAAAAAACATGAAATAGGTAATCTGTTTAAATAAAAATTAATAACTTAGAATATACATAATGCTCATTAAAATGCAACTTAGAAGACTTTTACAATAAACATTGTAAACTTTTGCGTTTCGTCATCTTTAAATATAGAATCGACCTAATCTTAGAAATCTGTTGTATTGATTTATTTACAACTAATCTTTATACTTTTTAGAATTATAAGTAACATTGTTATTAAAATTTAAACCTCTATAATTTTTTGATATTATCTAGAGAACAATTAGTATTTGACTGAAGAAATTGAATGTTTAAAATGGGTTTGCACATAAAAGACAAAAATGCATTGAATAACTAATTTAGATTAGTTATTCAATGCATTTTTGTGTTATTTAATTTAGATAATTATCGATTGCCCGCTGATTTAAAGTTTGATAATAGAAAATACTAAAATATCTTCTAAGTTTGACGAATGCTTTTCATAATTAACAAAAAAGTTTTATTTATTTATTTATTTTATTTAAAAAAGCATACATCATAATTATTTGCTAAAGATCCTTAAACCTATAATTAGAGGTTTATGCGGATGTTGCACACTCCACATATAAATATAAGTTTAACACTACAGAATATATTACTAACAATTACAATAATTATCTTAGCTTAAACATACTCAGTACCAATATTGCTCAGTACTTTGACGCTGCACACAAAATAAAACGGTAGATAGGTATTTTGTTGTAACAAAAAAGTATATATTATGTGCGAATATTGGTGTGTGTTTATTACGTGGTAAAGTGCATAATGTACATTTTTATTAAATTAACGTATTTTTAATGCATAATATATAAAAATATTAGGTTTATTCACGTTTCCATTTAAAATATAACTTTAATGTGTCAAATTTTAATCTCCTCCATTCGTGTAATTTTTGTAATAAGCGGTGCAAAGTTTTCTCTTCGCGTAAGAAGATATGACACACAAATTAATGTTCCTAAGCGTGTCTCATAATTTCACTGGGTTTAACCTAGCCCTTGCGGTCTGCGGACTGGTGGAACTGTCCATGCAGCGTTAGAAGGTCAAGTAAACAGTCATCGGCCGCTTGCACATGTCAACACTACAGGTGGGATATTTGTTTGTGCAAACATGTAATGTTTAATCAAGTTCCCTTGCAAGTCAACTTTCTTGGGTTTACCGTTTCTCATTTTACATCTGCACTTATATATTGCATGATGGGACTTAATATTAGCGAGTTTTGTTTGTGTGTTATCATATTATCCTGTAGAAAATTATTGATAATTCTGAACAATGTTCAGGATAAGTAATTGGATTTAACTATTTTATAACTGAAATATTAACGCCCCGTTGCTTGGTCGAGTGGGTTAGCGAGCCTGATTACGCATCAATTCGGCTCGGATTCGATTCTCGACAGGAACAAACGTTTATGTCATGAGCATAGATGTTTATATTTCTGGGTTTGGTTGTTGATTACTACTCTAGTAAATATATTTGAGCATTTATACGTGTATTTTTATGTATTAGTTTCGTTGACAAACACCTAAATCACAAACAAATAATTTGCTTACTTTGAGGTTGATCGCTTCTTTTAATGTTTCCCTCGTGTTGGTCCGGGCTCCTTTGAAGAATAGACCAACTGCCGTTCTGCCAGGCAGGTCGTAAAAGGTTACAGATTGGCTATACGTGTCACTATCATCATGGATACTAGATGGTAGAGTTCCGCAACAACTCCCCCGGGTATTTAGTACCACCGCCTTACCTATTCCTACCGCAATAGCGTCAATGCTCGTCAATGTAGTGTTCATGTTAATAAGCTTTGATTTTTACTTTTCCAGTTTCGTTTCAATTAGCTAACTAGCTAGCTTAAGTCTTGCTACTGAATTCATATCATAATGATTATAAGTATCCAATAGTCTATAAAACAGCAAAGAGTTACTTTGAAAATCATGGGATTATTGACAGACATTGGATCATTCGATCTGATATGCTTTGGTACGCCGATGACTTAGCGACGAGCACTGCTTGTACGCTGATAGAGTTCCGTCAACAGTTAAGTGGTTAATATTTTAGAAGTTCCCGGTCGACTTTCCGGTAATTTTATTCCCCCTTTTTCGATTTTTATGCGAACGCCCATCGTTGATTGGCACGCTATAAAAATTTAGCACAGTTTACCCCTTTACTTATTTAAGCTTTAGCTTAAGTTTACTCATTTATCAAATGAGTAATAAAATGATTTTAATAATAGAAATAAAAGTACTATGGTATTATAAAATGCTCGTTTTAAACCCTTAATTTCCCTAAAATTTTGGGACTATTTTAAAAGCAACGTCACGTCGAGTCAAAGACCGCGTATATACATCGGGTGGTTGGAACATCAAACAGATCGACCGCTCCTTGATCACCTGTCACCTTCCAAGATTTTTTGATCGACATTTTGTGATGCCATAGCAATATTTGAAATATCTCTGAAGATTATTTTAATCAGGGAAAATGTATGTATCTATGTCCACAAGATAATAAAATATATATCATTGTATTAAGCTACGAAACAATACATTTGACGATCGGATAGAGTTTTTTTACAAAACTATTTGCCTCACACCAGGCAGCTTGTAAAATGCGAGCGAAGTGTATCAACTATTTTTATAGGTGGTAAAATATTGCATTGAATCGGCTTGCCTCTTTAAGTCGAGTTGATTATTCAGTTCAAACTGATCTTATTATTTAAATTACCGTCTATTTGTCAACATGTACTACTAAGACATCAATCTGAGTCTCACTGTCTGTTTGATTGTTAACTAATGTTATTAAAAGGGTTTCACATACTTCATCTAGTAATTTTGTTAAATTCATATAAACGGATGCATATGATACAAAGATTCACATTTTCGATATAAAGTAATCTAATCTTTCTCTTACAGGTACAGTAACACCCTCGAAGGAAACTATCATCGCGGACCTCTCTGGGATTAAAAACATAAATCATCGATAATCTCGGCCTCTGTGTGCGGTCCTTCATAGGTTGATAAATTTTATTATAAAGTTTTGAATTTACTATATTATTACAGATTACAGAACATTTATTTAATAGTATAAAAATCACTATTTGTGGTATTAATTGTGAGTTTTATTAGTAATAAAAAACAAAGGACTCTCTAATGGAAAAAATATCCCCGTGTTGGTCCCGGGCTCCTTTGAAGAATAGGTCAACTGCCGTTCTGCCAGGCAGGTCGTAAAAGGCGACCAATTGGCTATGCGAGACACTAAAATCGTGGCTACTAGGCGGTAGAGTTCTGCATTGTCCCGCCCGGGTCTGGTACCACCGCCTTACCTATTTCTGTCGCAATAGCGTCGGTGCTTGTTACTCTCGTGTTCCGGTTTGCAGGATAAGATAGCCGGTAAACTTATGCATATGACATAAAACCTCGCCAACAGGTAAGCAACGCTCCATTAACATCTTTGGTGTCTATAGGCGAGATTTGACTCTTTCCATCAGGAGACCCATCTGCTTGTTTGCTATCTTATGATATAAAAAAATATCCGTCTGTAGATATCTAGTAAAGATGTGCGTTGCCATCCACGAAGCAAGAATGTGTTAACACAAGGTTAACGGTTACCTTCTTCTATTCTTTATATATAAAATAATTAGCTGATATGTGCGATTTCGTCTGCATTTTATATTATTTTAACATACATTAATGAAAGCACTCAAACTTATTACTTAGTCAACTTTCTTGGGTTTACCGTTTCTCATTTTACATTTGCCTCATATATTGTACTAGCTGTTGCCAGCGACTTCGTCCGCGCGGAGTTCATTTACTCCGCACTCCCTCCCCCGTAGGTGATAGCGTGATAATATGTAGCCTATATGTTGACCCGACCTATTAGTAATATTCGTACAAAATTTGAAGTAAATCCATGTAGTACTTTTGAGTTTACCCCGGACATACATACAGACAAATCTTTTCTTTTATATTATAGGGCAACAAACAAGCAGATGGCTCTCCTGATGGAAAGAGAAACTATCGCCTATAGATACTGAAGATGTTAATAGCGCGTTGCTATTTGTGTGGTGGAATGGTAATGCCACATACATAAATTTACCGGCTACATAACACTCTAAATCGGATCAAGTCAATGACAAGCACTGACCTATTGCGGCTGGAATATATAAGGCGGGGGTAACAGACCCAGGCGAGACGTTGATGAACTCTACCATGTAGAAAATGTAGTTTCATTATTTTATAAATATTTTTATAGCCCGGGCAAGAAGTTGTGGAATTTTAGCAGTCATGGTGGTGATGCCACGTATAGCCAATCGTTTACATTTTATGGACTGCCCGGCAGAATGGCATATAGTTTGAAAGAGAACCCGGACCGAAAAGCCTCGCAGTCGTTGTTGCAGCCCTTCAACCTATTAGGATAATCATCATTTACAGAAACCAAAGATTTCTGTTCGAAAATTTATAGTACGTTGCCATATGTGTCGCAATGATGTGATGCTGCATGCATAAATTGATTGGCTACCTTACTCTCTAAGTTTTTAGTACCGATCTTAATAAATAAACCGATTTGATCGTCTAAGAAAATCAGCGCTCTTAGTTCACTATCACGTATGATTAAACGTCACTTTCTATACATCTAATTGTATTTTGTCCTTAAATTTTTGTATTGTAGTTTACGTATTACCAGTAATTTATTTGCTTATTTTTTGTTATTTTATATTATCGGAATGTTGTCTTTATTACTTTTAGAAGCAAAAACTATAAATTTACTCGTGGTTAGCACCAATTTTAGAATATATTATTATCCTATCCTTAAGGTTGTCTGGAAGAGATCGCTTTCTTAGTGATAAGACCGCCTTTGTGTATCTAATATGTGTAGAAATAGTCATGTGAGTTGTATGTTGTCATTTATTTTTGGTGCACAATAAAGAGTTATTGTATTGTATTGTATCTCGTATTGCTACATTGTAGTTAATGCAATACATGCATGCTCAAAAAGGTTTACTAAAAACACTAAATATTGACAAGTACTGAAGCAGCAGTAAAAGTTAAGGCTGTAGTAAGAAATCCTTTTTTTTCCCCCGTCATAGTTCCAGGCCCCTTTGAAGAATAGACCAACTGCCGTTCGGCCAGGCAGGTCATAAAAGGCGACCGATTGGCTATGCGGGTCACTGCCATCATGACTACTAGGTGGTAGAGTTCTGCATTGTCTCGCCCGGGTCTGGTACCATCGCCTTACCTATTCCTGCCACAATAGCGTCAATGCTTGTCACTGTCATGTTCCGGTTTGGAAGGTAAGGTAGCCGGTAAACTTATGCATGTGGCATTAGATCTCGCCACAAGATAGCAACACACCATTAACATCTTTGGTGTCTATAGGCGATGGTTGACTCTTTCCATCAAGAGACCCATCTGCTTGTTTAATGTTTGCTATCTTATGATATAAAAAAAACCGTACGGTACCAAAACCAAGTGAGATGTTATAGAACTCTACCATCTAGTAATCACGATAGACGTGTTTTTTTTATATAGAAGAGGAGACAAATGGTCGGGAAGCTCACCTAATGATAAATAATCACCGCCGCCTCGGACAACTACACTACCAGAGGCCTGCAGTTGCGTTGCCATCTTTTTAAGAATGAGTAAGCTCTTTTCTTGAAGGTCTCTAAATAAGTCGTATTGCCTGGCAAATAAGCCAATCCATCCTTTAAAAGAGTCCCGAGCCAAAATTATAGAAGAATGGCAGGCAAGTCGTATAGGACGACTGATTCGCTATACGTGTCACTACCGTCCTAACTAGAAAAGAGCTTAGTCATTCTTAAAAGGCCGGCAACGCAACTATAAGATTTCTGGTAATATAGTTGTCTATGGGTGGCGGTAATCATTTACTATCAGGTGAGCCAGCTGTCCGTTTGCCCCCTCTTCTATAAAAAAAACTACTGGATGGTAGAGTTCCGTAACGTCTCGCCCAGGTATTTGGTACCACCGCCTTACCTATTCCTGCAGCAATATGTTCCGGGTGGAGAGTAAGGTAACATGTATAATTATGTACACGGAATCGCCATCCCGCCACATGGATAGCAACGCACAACTAACATATTTGGTGTATATCTGCGTTGGTTTTTCTATCTGCTAGGAGAGTCATGTGCGTGTTTGTTATCTAATGATATGAAACAACATAGAAAATGGTTCCTTTTATTTTAATTCTACGCAATTTGTCTGATTGTACCCGTGACATAAGTCTATATTTGTATAGGTTTATGTGTCAATCGATAAAGGGAATAGTAATTGTGTCCCTGAACAGTGCGGACAGTGTGGGCGGCGGATGGGTTATCGCTCCTCGTCCGCTCCATATCGCATGCATCATGTTTTGAGATCTTTCGCTTTGTTCTCTTTCTATCATAATAGTTTTTGTGTCTACCAGTTGCCTCCGACTTCCTCTATGTGGAATTCACTATGTTAACATCTTAAATGGGTTTAATAGCGTAGCGGTAACTTCGGTATAGACGCGTGATGTCCTGGGTTCTTATCTCGGGTCGGATAATTAAGTTAAAAAAACTATCATCACGCCGGTAGTGACGATAGAGAGGGGGAACCAAATATCTATAGACTTTTCAGATCATAACGATTCATCAGTTCTTCAGATGACAAGGTAGGGGTATTATTGTCATATTTTACTGACCTAATAATGAAAGCAAAATTAAGTAGGCCATTTTGGTAGGTCCCTAATTTCCAAACTTCCGTGGTGCAATAGCAATCAGGCTTAACCTGATTGTAAAAGTCTCCTTTCGTAGCATTTTTATGCTTTTAATATTTTGCAGTCTCTTCTAAAAAGGGAGGGAAACAGAGTTTATTTTCCTACTCCTCCTATATACTTCTGATTAATTTCGATGCGGGTCCCTAGATAGCTTAGCTTTCCCCAAGGCACCCTGAGCTCGAACTAAGTGGTTATCAGGTCGGTAACCGCTGTTGATTTTGGTTTACAGAAGTTACAGTGATGGGTACAAAAGGTGGGCAAATTGACCTGAGGGGCCGTCCATTAATCACGTGATGTGTTTTTTTGCATTTTTTAACCCCCCCTCCCCCTTGGTGATACATGGTGATGTTTAAGACTACCCCTCCCCACTCCCCTTATATCACCTACAAAGAATCTAATTTTTTTTTTAATATTTAGGAAACACAGGTAAAAGTATCATCTGATTTTATTATAAAAAATTAAAGACAACGATATTAATGTCTAGTGGTAGACAGAAAAGTTACAGGTTGTTTTTGGCTGACATAAGAATAACAAAAGGAATACGAAAAAGTTTTTTCTACTAATACATATTTTATTTTTATTTATGTTTTATGTCATAAGATAGCAAACAAGCAGATGGGTCTCCTGATGGAAAGAGTCAACCATCGCCTATAGACACCAAAGATGTTAATGATGCGTTGCTATCTTGTGGCGAGGTATAATGCCACATGCATAAGTTTACCGGCTACCTTACCCTCCAAACCGGAACACGACAGCGACAAGCACTGACGCTATTGCGGCAGGAATAGGTAAGGCGGTGGTACCAGACCCGGGCGAGACAATGCAGAACTCTACCACCTAGTAGCCACGATGGTAGTGACTCGATAGCCAATCGGTCGCCTTTTACGACCTGCCTGGCAGAACGGCAGTTGGCCTATTCTACAAAGGAGGCCGGGACCAACACGGCGAAATACATGAACATTTCGGATTAGCAAGACTTTCTTCAACACCATTTACTGGATATGTATCTTGCAAATAAATACACGTGAAATATTACTACACCCCCCTCCCCCATTGTGATATTTAGTAATTTTTATTGACCCCTCCCTCCCCTTTCGAGCCTCACGTGATTAATGGACGGCCCCTGATAACGATTAGCTCTTATTTCTACCTATAACCGGGATCGGCAGCTTTATATGCTCAACCAAGGCGTTAGATTTAGATTTTTAAAAAAAACCTCAATAACAATTTACCCGACCCCAAGATTGAACCAGGGACCTCAAGATCTGAACCGAATAAGATAACGCTTGAATCATGAGGTTAATTTTGAAAAACGTCACTTATCCGAGACTGGATATGTAAATTTTCTTTTTTTTTATATCATAAGATAGCAAACAAGCAGATGGGTCTCCTGATGGAAAGAGTCAAACAGCGCCTATAGACACCAAAGGTGTTAATGGTGCGTTGCTATCTTGTGGCGAGGTCTAATGCCACATGCATAAGTTTACCGGCTACCTTACCCTCCAAACCGGAACACGACAGCAACTAGCACTGACGCTATTGCGACAGGAATAGGTAGACTTTCATTTTACAACCTCTAATTTTTTATATAAGGCTGGCACACACGCTGAACTTTGTTCCTACTGCCTTAGAACAGATTTAAAAGCGAACAGCTAGGAACTGTTTCTATAGGAAAATAAAATTATTTATCTCCCAATTTTCACATTTTTTGTCTCCATAACAACCTTCCCTGGACTTTTTTTTATATCATAAGATAGCAAACAAGCAGATAGGTCTCCTGATGGAAAGAGTCAACCATCGCCTGTATACATTATACACCAAAGGTGTTAATGGTGCGTTGCTATCTTATGGCGAGGTCTTATGTCACATGCATAAGTTTACCGGCTACCTTACCCTCCAAACCGGAACACGATAGCGACAAGCACTATTGCGACAGGAATAGGCAAGGCGGTGGTACCAGACCCGGGCGAGACAATGCAGAACTCTACCACCTAGTAGCCACGATGGTAGTGACTCGATAGCCAATCGGTCGCCTTTTACGACCTGCCTGGCAGAACGGCAGTTGGCCTATTCTACAAAGGAGGCCGGGACCAACACGGCGAAATACATGAACATTTCGGATTAGCAAGACTTTCTTCAACACCATTTACTGGATATGTATCTTGCAAATAAATACACGTGAAATATTACTACACCCCCCTCCCTCATTGTGATATTTAGTAATTTTTATTGACCCCTCCCTCCCCTTTCGAGCCTCACGTGATTAATGGACGGCCCCTGATAACGATTAGCTCTTATTTCTACCTATAACCGGGATCGGCAGCTTTATATGCTCAACCAAGGCGTTAGATTTAGATTTTTAAAAAAAACCTCAATAACAATTTACCCGACCCCAAGATTGAACCAGGGACCTCAAGATCTGAACCGAATAAGATAACGCTTGAATCATGAGGTTAATTTTGAAAAACGTCACTTATCCGAGACTGGATATGTAAATTTTCTTTTTTTTTATATCATAAGATAGCAAACAAGCAGATGGGTCTCCTGATGGAAAGAGTCAAACAGCGCCTATAGACACCAAAGGTGTTAATGGTGCGTTGCTATCTTGTGGCGAGGTCTAATGCCACATGCATAAGTTTACCGGCTACCTTACCCTCCAAACCGGAACACGACAGCAACTAGCACTGACGCTATTGCGACAGGAATAGGTAGACTTTCATTTTACAACCTCTAATTTTTTATATAAGGCTGGCACACACGCTGAACTTTGTTCCTACTGCCTTAGAACAGATTTAAAAGCGAACAGCTAGGAACTGTTTCTATAGGAAAATAAAATTATTTATCTCCCAATTTTCACATTTTTTGTCTCCATAACAACCTTCCCTGGACTTTTTTTTATATCATAAGATAGCAAACAAGCAGATAGGTCTCCTGATGGAAAGAGTCAACCATCGCCTGTATACATTATACACCAAAGGTGTTAATGGTGCGTTGCTATCTTATGGCGAGGTCTTATGTCACATGCATAAGTTTACCGGCTACCTTACCCTCCAAACCGGAACACGATAGCGACAAGCACTATTGCGACAGGAATAGGCAAGGCGGTGGTACCAGACCCGGGCGAGACAATGCAGAACTCTACCACCTAGTAGCCACGATGGTAGTGACTCACATAGCCAATCGGTCGCCTTTTACGATCTGCCTGGCAGAATGGCAGTTGGTCTATTCTTCAAAGGAGACCGGTACCAACACGGGAAACTTCTTCAAATATTAAAAAAAAAGCCGAATTGGTTCAGTCTTTCTCGAGTTTTGCGCTTAACAGTAAGAGATAAAATAGGGGGTAGATTTCTTTAATATCTCGTCCTTAGCGCCGGTAGAACGGGAGAAACGATTACCCTAGGCTCTACTAAATCCAAAACGACCCAAACAGAAGAAACAGTATAGGGCGAAAAAATTTTTAATACCATTAGATAACAAACGAGCAGACGGCTCTCCTGATGGAAAGATAAACCATCGTCTACAGACATCAAAGATTTTAATGGTGCATTTTTATCCGTATAGCGGGATAGCAATGCCACATGCATAAGTGCACCGGCTGTCCTACCCTCCAAGCCGGAACACGACAATGACAAGCATTGACGCTACGGCGGCAGGAATACGTAAGGCGGCGGTACCAAACACCTAGGCGAGACGTTACGGAACTCTACCATCCAGTAGTTACGATAGTAGTGACGAATAGCCAAGCGGTCGCTTTTTGCGACCTGCCTGGCACGGCAGTTGGTCTTTCCTTCTAAAGAGCCCGGACTAACACAGCTTCGTATAGGTTTTTTTTTTTATAGAAGAGGGGGCAAACGAGCAAGAGGTGCACCTGATGGTAAGTGATCACCGCCGCCCATGGACATCTGCAATACCAGAGGTCTTGCAGTTGCGTTGCCGACCTTTTAAGAATGAGTAAGCTCTTTTCTTGAAGGTCCCTATGTCGTATCCGTTCGGAAATACCCCTGCCGGTAATTGGTTCCACAACAGAGTAGTGCGAGGTAAAAAGTGTCGGGAGAAACGCACAGTTGTGGATTTCCAGACATCGAGATGGTGAGGATGGAACTTCAAGTTTTGACGCGATGTCCGATGGTGGAATTCGGCGGCAGGAATAGCGGAGGTATAGCGGAGACCGGAGTTCACTTCCACGTAAAAACAACAATAAATCTTGCGATAAAGGTTTGATACGCAAAAACTTATTTTTTGCCATTTTATATTATTATTTATATTATAACTAAGTACTTAAGTGAAATTAAAAGGAATAATAAATAAATAAATGTGATAGTTATCACGGCTTAGATGGTTTTACAAGTTTTTAGTAATAGTCGACTAATTTATAAAATGTAGCTTAAGAAGTTTTTATAGGCGATGAACGTGTAGGATGTGTGTAGCGCGGATATTTTTGTCATTAAAGTTACCTAGGTCAAATATTCATAGTATAAATATGAAACAATAAGCAGTCTTCTTAGTCCGCATTATTGTGATGGACAAGTTATAAATCTTGCGATTAAGGTTTGATATGCAAAAACATATTTTTTGCCATTTTATATTATTATTTATATTATAACTAAGTACTTAAGTGAAATTAGAAAAAAATCACGATAGTAGTAAATATAATGAAATTAAAAGGACAACTGTCACGGCTTAGATGGTTTTACAAGTTTTTACTAACTTATAAAATGTAGCTTAAGAAGTTTTTATATGCGATGAACGTGTAGGGCATGTGTAGCGCGGATATATTTGTCATTAAAGTTACATAGGTCAAATATTCATACTATGAAGCAATAAGCAGTCTTCTTAGTCCGCATTATTGTGATAGGCAAGTTATAATCCAGCATTGCGCATGGTCCGACATGTTGGTCTCGGTTCTCCCCGTGTTAGTCCCGGGCTTCTTTGAAGAACAGGCCTACTGCCGTTCTGCCAGGCAGGTCGTAAAAGGCGACCAATTGGCTATGCGAGATACTACCATCGTGGCTACTAGACGGTAGAGTTCAGCATCGTCTCGTACGGGTCTGGTACCACCACCTTACCTATTACTGCCGCAATAGCGTTAGTGCTTGTCACTGTCGTGTTCCGGTTTGGAGGGTAAGGTAGCCGGTAAACATTGTGGCATTAGACCTCACCAAAAGATAGCAACGCACCATTAATATTTTTGATGTCTATAGGCGATGGGTGACTTTTGTTTGCTATCTTATAATATATAAAAAAATGCACCTTACAATTTTTTTTTCAATTTCAGCTAATATTTTGAACAAAAAAATTGTATTCCATTGAATTCTTTTTCAATTTAAATCGAATTTACAAACAAAAAAATTCAAATGAAATTAAAAAATATTTTTCAATTTATTTCATTTTTCAATATAAACACCTCTTTAGACCTGGAAAGCCATCTATTCGTTCGCTATCCCGTTATGTAAAAAAATCTCAGAGAGAAATATGTCTATAACCGAAAGATAACGCGTTGCGTAATAAGGGTAACCGTAATCTGAGGTCCGACGAGAACTTATCTCTACACATTCCGTTTTGCCACACAGAGTTTCTTTCTCAATCCTTTTTCCACCGAGCAATTCGTTTGTGGAATGTACTTCCTACACACATCAGAAAATCCCCTTCAAAACTATCATTTAAAAGACAATTAAAATTATATTTCAATACATAAAAATAGTGACGTCAATTTAGTTACAGTGTTTAAATCGTTTTGTGCTCATAAATTATTTATTATTTGTATGTATGTATAATAAGTATTTATATATATATATTTATAATTGTATGTATGTATATGAATGTTTATGTATATATGTATGTAATTAAGTATGGTATAATTTAGTAATATGTATTATTATAACGTGTATTTATATATTTATATTGTAAATTATTTATTACTCTGTATTAATTTTGTCTTTTCATAGTAAGTTTAAGTTATATGAATAGAGTTAAGATGCACCACCTCTTTTAATTATTTTCTTAATACATGAGGTTGGCTAGTATAGAATGCCATTAGGCGTTAAGTTAAACCTATGTACTTTTTGTCTGTGCATAAATATAAATAAATAAATAAATAAATAAGGGTCATTATCCGAAATTTAAGAAGGGCTTCAAAAAAGGAAGCGATGCATATGAATGGCTTCTTAGACACTTGTTATCCTGATCTAATTAGGCGATCTGGTGTAGTAAATCTATATACATAAAAATCAATTGTTGTTCGTTAGTCTCGCTAAAACTCGAGAACGACTGAACATATTTGGCTAATTTTGGTTTTGAATAATTAATTCAAAAGTAGTTGAAGTCCAGGAAAGGTTTAAAAGGTGAGAAAATATAGAAAATAAACAGTAGTTAAAAAGGCAGAACAGTGTTTGTAGGGTTAGCTAGTATATAAATAAATTAAAATAATTTATTGGAAATGTACCATGTGCAAAGTTCCCCATATTTTTCGGGCCTCTTTAGATCTACCTTTCTGCCAGGCAGTTTGTGGAAAGCAAACGATTGGCCTAGTATGTCACTACTAACGTGACTACAACTAAGTGGTGGAGTTTTGCAACGTCTTGCCCGGATTTACTACCAACACCACATATTTCTTTCGTAATAGCGTCATGTGTGTCCCCTTGATGGAAAAAGTCATACAATGTACATAGATACCTGAATGTTGATGGTGCGTCAAGCGTGGCCACCTGTGTGGCGGGAAGGAAATGCCACCTGGATAAGCTTACTGACTATCTTACCCTTCAAATTAGAACTCGACTGTAATAAGCGCTATTGGTAAGTATTTTCAGAACGGTGGTACCAAACCTGGGCGAAACTTTGTGGAACTCTATCAAAAGTAGTCACGATTGTAGCGACAGATTTGGGCGATCGTTTGCCTATTTAGCACTTAGACCACATGAATACTAATAGACACGGCATTGGGAAGAAAATGTGTCGCCGCGCCAATGAGCAAACGCTCCCATTATTGTCAAAATAAATTGTCATACCTTTGTAGATATATTATATTGTGATAAAATAGAAATAAACCATCTTGGACTTTTATCGTACCGAATGACACGAAAAAGATTAAAAATTACCCTCGGAGTGATTCTATTTAATTGGTAAGAAGTATAACTCTGTGTTTCTGTGCGTGAATGCAAGCTACGCTGAGACTCTCCCCATATTGATCCCAGGCTCCTCCCCGTATTGATCCTGGGCTCCTTTGAAGAATAGGCCAACTGCCGTTCTACCAGGAAAGTCGTAAAAGGCGACCGATTGGCTATGCGAGTCACTGCCATCGTAGCTACTAGGAGACAGAGTTTTGTATTGTCTCGCCCGGGTCTGGTATCACCGCCATACCTATTTATGCCACAATAGCGTCAGTGCTTGTCACTGTCGTGTTCCGGTTTGGAAAGTAAGGTAGCCGGTAAACTTATGTATGTGGCATTAGGCCTCGTCACAAAATAGCAACGCACCATTGTTAATCTTTGATGTCTATCGGCGATGGGTGACTTTCCATCAGGAGACCCATCTGCTTATTTGCTATCTTATACAAAAACTGAAAAATTGCCTTGAACGGCGTATCCATTTAATACGTAGTCTAGCAGAATAGCAAATAACCTATTCTTCAAAGGGGGTCTGGACCAACACCGAGAAAAAAATTGACTAAATTTTAAATTCCTATAAAACAGTTAATAAAAAATTGACACCACTGCTCGTGTTGTTCAAGACCTTCTGTGAAGAGTAAAGCACCAGCTGGAATCTCGCGAAACTGCAGCTAGATTCATGTCACTACCATGGTGACCTATATCGGGATAGTGGTAAAGTATGTGACGGCACGACCGGGCACATCCCGTGGCCTCTCTATTATTCTTGCTACCATTAATCTTGCCGCTGCGAGGATATATACTTAGCTATACTGGGTGTTAAAGAAATTGCGTGCCATAGCTTAAGGCAGCATAGTACCAATAAAGGAACCCAAGAAAAAAGCAAAAAAATTAAAATAAAAACAAAAAATTATAGATCAACTTAATTTAATATCTACTAACTTAAAATTGCAATCTTTGATCATAACATTAAAAATGATACTGAAATCAGCTCGCGTCAAACGGCGCAATATATGCGCCCCTAACGCTACGATGCGACGCACAGTATTTCGCCTAGAACATGCTAGGTGGACAAAATTCATGTTATCATTTCCAGGAAATCTTAATTGCAAAACGTAAACAACACCCTTAATCTCCAGATTCCAAGAATCGGTTGTTTGTCAAATGCTTAACTGATAAGGAATAGTGGTTAGAAGTCAGGTATTGAGTTTAATGAAATCGTTACAGTCAATCAGTTGCAGTTTAGTGACACTTTCGTACACATCCATAGTGGCTTATAGTTAATATTTTGAGTGTTTGTGATGGATATCAACACGGAGGGTAAGTCCTATTATTTAAAAAACCTTTTTTAAAATCTGAATCTGTTCAAATGAATTTTAGGTATAATTTTAACATAGCTTATATATTTTAACGTATTTTTTTTATGAAAGGATAGTTTTAAAGAGTTAATTTTGCAGACATTCACCTTTATCCGGGCTAGTTCTTTGATATATCATAGGAAATACTTTATTCTTCATAAAAATACACAAATTGTTTAGCACACTTCAGTACAACATATTCTTTTCTTTTTTTTTTTCAGAACGCTTATACTCTATTTCTAGGGTAGAATTTTTTGAAGAGTGGTTGAAACCCACAAAAAATGAAAAGAACTCGGGTATATATGAGTACCTTTCTTCAAAATTTCACTTTGGTAACATTACTGAATGTAGCCAAAAAGAAATAAAGTTGAAGATATCCAACTTTTCCAATAAAATTGGTGTCAAATGGTTGGCTTCAGGAAAATCGAAGGAGCGTTTTTTAATTAAAAATAAGACCTGGCTGGATGAAGAAGATATACAGTTTACTGTGAGTTCTTTTGAGCCACAACCATCAACTTCGAGTGAGGCTGTGATTTCAGCAGGAAGGCCTCGCAAAGAATTCGAAGAATCGTCGTTTAAAACCAAAAAACGTCGAGTCGTGGATCTCGTAGAATCGCGAAGTGTCAGTGAATTGGTGACAGCTGCCGAAATTGCTGCGCGTTCAGCAGGACAACGGAAAATTGCCAGCGTAATTAGAGACATTAGTGAAAGCTCAGTTATTAATGTTAAGTCTAAGGATACCAGTAATGTTAATCCTAGGCAGTTAAGTAGTGACGAAGCGTTAGCTTACTATATAGATTCTAAGTCAACAACACATGCGTACAAACAAACAAGAAAGTGGTCTATGAAGGCAGGACATAATGTGTTTCCATCATATTATAGTTTGACAAAATCTAAACAGGCCTGTTATCCTGCACAGGAGCACATTGCTGTAACAGAAACACGTGCTGAAATAAATTTGCAAGCATTATTAAACAAAACAGTGGAACGTTTAGTATTAGCACAGCATGAAGTTATCAGCAGTGTCCTCGCAACAAGTTCGTCTTTTACACTTGTAAGTAAATGGGGATGTGATGGAAGTTCTGGGCACAGCACATACAAACAGAGATTTGAGAACACTGAAGATACGGACGAATTTCTTTTCGTATTTTCTTTAGTTCCCCTTAGATTATATGATGGGGCCAAAATTGTTTGGCAAAATCCTCGGTCTTCATCAACATTGTATTGTCGCCCAATCAAATTAATATTTGCTAAAGAAACGAATGACTTCACGTTAACGGAGACAAATAGATTGTTGGAAGAAGTTAACGCTCTTCTTCCAACACGTATCGACTTTGGTGATTCTCAAATCTCTGTGAAACACGAACTTTTGCTGACAATGACAGACGGAAAGGTATGCAACGCTTTAACGGAAACTCGTTCAACTCAAAAGTGTTTCATCTGTGGCGCCACCCCCAAGACGATGAATGATGAACCCGCGAACTTCAACAGCAACCAAGATCATTTTGGCTTTGGTTTATCTACACTTCATGCTTGGATTCGTTGCTTCGAATGCCTTTTACATATCAGCTACAAGTTGAATATTAAGAAATGGCAGGCTAGAAGCAACGAAGACAAAGCAGATATCAAGGTTCGTTCCGACGAAATTAAGTTAAAATTTAAGAACGAGATGGGACTTATTGTAGATAAACCAAAGCCAGGATTTGGTTCTTCAAACGATGGAAACACGGCTCGTCGGTTTTTTAAGAATGCTGAGATGAGTGCTCAGATCACGGGATTGGATGTTGAAATCATCAAACAGTTCGATGTAATATTGAGGACTTTGTCTTCTGGATTCGAGATAAACTTAGTTGAATTTAATAAATTTTGTCTTGAAACCAGAAGACATTATCTAAGTCTCTATTCGTGGTACTGTATGCCTGCTACTGTACATAAAATATTAATTCATAGTACAGAGGTCATCAAAGCTGCATTGCTTCCAATTGGGCAGCTTTCCGAAGAGGCTCAGGAAGCACGTAATAAAGATTGCCGCAGATTTAGGGAGTACAACACCCGCAAGTGCTCGCGTGTTGCCACGAACAGAGACTTGCTGTCAATGTTGGTTATAACATCTGATCCCTTGATCAATAGCCTTCGAGAGATTCCCCAAAAAAAGCCGGAAAAAATATGTTCAGAGGTTTTAAAGTTAATTTTAAGCCCTAGTATAGTAGAATCAAGACTGGAAACGTCATCATATTATCGCACAGTTCCACAAAATGATGACGATTACACAGTAAACGATTCATCAGAAGACTCTGATGATGATTATTAGGTTACGTTATGAAATATTATCTTTGCTGCTTAGTTTTAGTTTTCATGCATATATTTTCTTTTATTGTAAATAAACCTATGATTGTTTTGTTACTATTTGTAATTTTATGTATTTAGATTTATATTGTACATACCTCTTGATACTTATTCGATCTGAACTGCATGCAATTTACAGCATTCATAGTACTCGCTAAGTTAATTGTTGCTCATATATTATTTTTGAAAATATTTTTTTGCTATCATAATTTTTTTCGTTTTTTATTACAAAAACATGACTACCCATATTTGAAATAAGTAAGAGCATCGTTATATAACATAAAATAATATTGTCCACCTAGCATGTTCCACGCGATACACTGTGCGACGGTATGAAAATAACAATTAATTTTTTTTTTACTTTTTATAAAGGTATTTATTTTTTATTTTTTAAAGGTTCGCTTATCGATACTGAACTGAGTGAGTTCAGCATCGATAAGCGAACCTTTAAGCTATGGCACGCAAGTTCTTGCACAACCTGTATATTTGTAAAATTAAAGATGCGATTGTAATGATTTAACTTGTTTGTAATAATTTTATTCATCAAAAGAATATGTTTCAATTGTGTTATATTAGAATAAGTGACAAAATATGGCAACACTAGGCGTCATCTTCCTATTGGTTAAAGTTGTAAAAGCTAAACGGCGGGAGAGAACGCGGCAAGATGGCGCGTAGTGGGGCTTACGATATGAGAGACCTCATTTTTAGCGACAGACGGTTCTGAGCCATGAGCTCGACAACTTGTGTACACCCAAGTCTATAATTGTAATGTTAAAATAGTCTGCAAGAAGTACATTAAAGAAATATCAAGCTTGTATTATATTTTATTCACGAAAAATCAGACGTGGAAGTAACCTGTGTGCCCACAAGTTTTCAAAGGTAATCCAGCACTTGTATACAATAATGTATTATGTATTATAAATATATTATGGGAGTAGATTATTAAAAAGCATATTAAAAAAATGTGCGATAGCATAAAATAATTCAAAATTGTACATTTTTCGTATTAATAAATCAGGGTTACATGTGATGATAAATACAAGTACTTTGAGCCTGCTTTGCCGAATAAATGGCGTGCAAAAAGAAAAAAATATATATTCATTTTTATATAAAATTACAAATTACGTTTAAATACTTTTGAAATCAATAAAACTCAAAAAAAAAGAAGTCAGAATAGATTTAAAAATTAATGTCAAATGAGAATTGAAATAAATTAGATTAGAATTAGAAATTGTTATTTTAAAAGAACATGCGCTATAGTAATTGTGATTACATCAAAAGAATAAATATATTCCTATGTCCATCCTTTACATCTTTAACACGTGGTCGGGGCTACTCTCCGATCGTGTTATTCCTGTACCCATCCTGTACCTAACACGTGGTCGGGGCTACTCTCCGATCGTGTTATTCCTGTACCCATCCTGTACCTAACACGTGGTCGGGGCTACTCTCCGATCGTGTTATTCCTGTACCCATCCTGTACCTAACACGTGGTCGGGGCTACTCTCCGATCGTGTTATTCCTGTACCCATCCTGTACCTAACACGTGGTCGGGGCTACTCTTCGATCGTGTTATTCCTGTACCCATCCTGTGCTTAACACGTGGTCGGGGCTACTCTCCGATCGTGTTATTCCTATATCCATTTTATACACCCTTAACATGATTAATTAATTTATGCCCAAAGATAGCATTTGAGTTTATTCGTTACAAATAATCAAATCTTCAAAAAAAAAATAATGATAGTAAAAATTTAAAATAATTTACATGTCACTTCTAGCTACAAACAATACATGATCGTAGCCGCAGTATCATCCGATGGAATGTAATAGTATTTTGTTAAAACTACCCACATGTTTGATAAGTATTTCTGAGAACCGAGTTATTGTTTAAAAATTAATATTAATAGCAAACTCAAAGTACATATAAAAGCATTTCGAGCGTTCGAAAATTACATAAGTTCAGTTGTCTTAATAATATGGTTGAGTCCTGCTATATGTGGAATAGTATGCTCGATGAAATAAGTTATTTCAATTTTACAGTGTAAAGTAAAATATATTTGTGTGTTCTATACCAAAGCATAGATTTTTGAGCAGCTTATAAAAAATTAGAGTATTTCAGTTTTTGCGCAGTCGTATATTTTCAAAACGATCGTCGATTTTGATCTTTTGAATAGCACTCGACTCAATTATTTGAGTTCTAAAACCTTTTATTAACTTCAAAATTGATTGAATGGAAAACAACGAAATAACGTCAGTCATGTATTAATTTTTAACAAAAAAAAAATATATCGTTGATAAATTTCAAACCAATTGAGCAAAGAAAATGAGTAAATTCTATTTACGTTATTTGACTCAGTTTTTGAGATCAATTTGAAATCAATCTGTTTACTAGTAATTGTAAACAATCTAATATTTGAAAAGTTATAACTTTACACAACTTGATTCGGTATTTATTTTGGTAGGGCAACTGATGCAGTTTTTAAATATTTTAATATTGTAGACATGGCAGAATATTATATATATTCAATTTTTATTCAAAGAAGTTTACTCTGATTGGAGACAAACATTGATTATAGCGCCAATCATTAATTCGTGACGGTAATAGGAAACAAACTAGATGTTTCACTAAATGTGGATAAATATATAATTATATTAACAAATAAGCCATGTAGGTGTGCTTGTTTAGAGAAAGAGTCGAAACCATGTAGGTGTTTCAAGATATACTGAAAATAAGCCATGTAGGTGTGCTTGTTTAGAGAAAGATCCGAAACCATGTAGGTGTGTTTCGAGATATACTGAAAATAAGCCATGTAGGTGTGCTTGTTTAGAGAAAGAGCCGAAACCATGTAGGTGTGTTTCGAGAATACTGAAAATAAGCCATGTAGGTGTGCTTGTTTAGAGAAAGAGCCGAAACCATGTAGGTGTTTCGAGAATACTGAAAATAAGCCATGTAGGTGTGCTTGTTTAGAGAAAGAGCCGAAACCATGTAGGTGTGTTTCGAGATAACTGAAAATAAGCCATGTAGGTGTGCTTGTTTAGAGAAAAAGAGCCGAAACCATGTAGGTGTGTTTCGAGAATACTGAAAATAAGCCATGTAGGTGTGCTTGTTTAGAGAAAGAGCCGAAACCATGTAGGTGTGTTTCGAGATATACTGAAAATAAGCCATGTAGGTGTGCTTGTTTAGAGAAAGAGCCGAAACCATGTAGGTGTGTTTCGAGAATACTGAAAATAAGCCATGTAGGTGTGCTTGTTTAGAGAAAGAGCCGAAACCATGTAGGTGTGTTTCGAGATATACTGAAAATAAGCCATGTAGGTGTGCTTGTTTAGAGAAAAAGAGCTGAAACCATGTAGGTGTGTTTCGAGAATACTGAAAATAAGCCATGTAGGTGTGCTTGTTTAGAGAAAGAGCCGAAACCATGTAGGTGTGTTTCAAGATATACTGAAAATAAGCCATGTAGGTGTGCTTGTTTAGAGAAAGAACCGAAACCATGTATGTGTGTTTCGAGAATACTGAAAATAAGCCATGTAGGTGTGCTTGTTTAGAGAAAGAGCCGAAACCATGTATGTGTGTTTCGAGAATACTGAAAATAAGCCATGTAGGTGTGCTTGTTTAGAGAAGAGCCGAAACCATGTAGATGTGTTTCGAGAATACTGAAAATAAGCCATGTAGGTGTGCTTGTTTAGAGAAAGAGCCGAAACCATGTAGGTGTGTTCCGAGATATACTGAAAATAAGCCATGTAGGTGTGCTTGTTTAGAGAAAGAGAGCTGAAACCATGTAGGTGTGTTTCGAGATAATATACTGAAAATAATTCATGTAGGTGTGCTTGTTTAGAGAAAGAGTCGAAACCATATAGGTGTGTTTCGAGAGATTGCAAATGAAATATTTGGGTGTGCTTAGTTTGGCGAACTAACTGAAACCATTCGCAAGGCGTGCACCGTAGATGAGGAGACAAAATTAGAATGATGTAAAGCAATGGATAGTCCGTATGAGCAGCTCGAAGATTTCATTTATGCGTACTAGAGAGAAATTTGAATTTAAGTGTGGCGCAATGGCGGATTCTTCGGCGTCTGAATATAAAGCGCCGTTATCTCTTACTGGAAGTCAGATCGAGAAAGCTGTAGAGCTGATGTCGTCGTTGCAATCACCGGGACAAAGTCGAAACAGATCGCAGGCGGAAGTCCCAAAAGAACCTTATCTATCGGAGTAATCGTGGGAAATGCAAGGAAATCGACACCAATAATATCGAGTGTAAAAAGAAGATTCAAAGACGTAGTTATTATTTATTCGCGGGAAATGCTAGAATTATGTCAAATTACACTAGTTGACCAGCCAATTCACCTTGATTGTTACTCAATGTATGAAATAAAATGTTTTCAATATGTACGTTATTTCACATTGGATTATATTTAGTTAAATTCATGATTTTTTTTGACAATTATCAGTTTTCACTTTTTGTAGGACTTAGTATTAATTTCGATTTAAATTTCATGTTCCTGTAGTATTTATAAATACTAGATTTTATATTATATGTAGTATGCGTAATATAGGTAGATTTATTGTAATAGTAAAATCACACGTTCAGGTACTTGGGAGTAAAATCGGAAATTATTTAACGATAATTTATTTCTGAGGTTGACTTAAGGGTACGATGTAGACCATTTATGACTGGTACTAACAACCTAATTAAAATTACTTTCAGTGTTAATATATATCACAGACCACATAATACTAATAGACGTGGCGTTTGGCATTGAACGTGTAGTCGTACATATGAGCGAATGCTCATATTAATGTCAAAAGTGTGGCAAATTATATAGGCAAATTGACACTAATTGTAATTAGGTTTTTATTGTTGACGTACTGTTGTATACATTCTCGTATTTATGTCGGTTCAAAATTTAGCTACGATTGACGTCTAACAAATGTCTTAAGAAGACGCCTCCAATTTTATTATATATTATACTAGCGGCCTGTTACATGCTTCGCGACGTATCGTCATTTATTGAATTCATTTGTTACAAAAAATGTGATAAATGAAGAACCGCTGTACCGATTTTGTGCAAACTTCACATAAACCATCTACTAAACAGTCCGAACAAAGCCTAAACATTTGGTTTGGATAGGTGAGCCCGTTCTTGAGTTATAAAATTACAACGAAAAATGGCACTGATTATTACAAATATATATAGATATAGATTAATTTATGTTGATATGTAAGACAGATATTGTGGTACTTATTTCTCTATGTAACATGTTTATTAAATCTGTATTGTAATTTGTGCACCCTAATCTGCAAACAATGAATTATATTGCCACTCGTTGTCTGGAAGAATCATTCTTTAGCAATAAGACCCTCTATTTGTGCGCTTATTCTAAGTGTTACGTAAATGCTACTTGATTATGGTGTACATAAAACATTAAATTATTAAATTAAATAAATATTAATAAACAATACATTAAACAATTACTTAGAACTTTAAATGAAATAATTAGTCAAATGAAAAACAAGTTACAAATCAACATAAAGAAAAGGCAAAATTATTACAATTGAAATTTAATGTAAATATGATAATCCTATAGAAGTATAATATAGATGATCAAAGAAATAACAAATCGACAATATTTGTAACACTTAAGACTAAATTGTATTTGCTCTCCGTAAAATAAGGAAACGGCAATAACAACATGCTTTGGATATGTTTCATTAGTATTTACTTATGGACTGCTTATATGAGGTGACTCTGGATTTGATGGGTAAATGCTTTTACAGCACAAAAGAATGAGTTAGGGCTATATGTAACATGAAACATCACATAAAACAAACTTTAAGCCTAGTTTTAAATCTGAGAATATTAAAACTTCCTTTTATGTAGGTACATTAGAGCAGCTTGTTTTTTTAAGAACACACTAAATACTTTAAAACCAACCCGCAATTTAGTACAAATAACAGACAAGCAAGCAAGCCCTATGTGCCATAGTTATAGACTACAACATAGTCATGGTACAAAAAAAAAAATTTTTATATGTATGTACATTATTTCTTTTATCAATTACCAAGCATAATGAAATAGCTAACTATAAACCGGTATAAAATACAAATGCATAAATGGCTAATTTCTCATTCTCTGTAAAAGAATACCTATTTAAATTGTAAAAATGTCAATATCTAGTCAGATGTCAAGATAATAGTTAGTGGAAATGTAAGTATATGTATATATATAGTGTCGTTAGTTACTTGTTAGACTTGCTTTATAAAGAAATTAATAATTAGATTAAATAATATATAAATAATTTAATATTATATAATTAAATGTAAATTAATATTTAAATAAATAATTACCTAAGGTAAAACAAATTTTTATGAGATATGTTTAACAATGTAATGTAGGATTCAGTAGTAAGAAACTAAAATTGGTACACTTTAGAATGAGTAAAACCATATAATGTAATTGACTTTCAGAAAAAAAAAATTAGGTATATGGAGTAAAATTGGTCAAACATTTGTAAATTAATCTTATATAATTTATAGATTTTTAGAATATTAATTTTATCGATGCAATGAGTTATGTGTAAAAAATATGTAGAATACAAAGTAATTATATATATTTACAAAACTTAAATAAAACTAAAATAATGTTTTGTTTAAAATTATATTTACTATGGATCAACAGAATATATATCAACTTAAAGTGATACGCTTAATAAAGTACGTAACGCCAAAGTAAAATAAAGTATTATGTATAATTTTTATAAATTTTATATAACGTATAATATAAATTAAAATAAAATCATGTAGCAAAACTGCTTACAAATTTTTGCTTTCATAGAAGATATAAATAACACTGTATTATTACTTGTTTTTAAATAATTATGATTATGATCAGTAAGTTATTGAATGTTAGGGTTGTCTACAAGCAAATTTTTTTTCCTCATAAAAAAAAAATATATTTGTGTCGACTTATAGTATGGGCGAAGGTAATGATTTAACTAGTTGTACTTTTGCATCTTTAATATTTCCTAATTGATGTCCTAAGGATTTACGGAAAAGTTAATTTTAGAATTGAGTAGTGTGCCGGGAGTCACACTTTGCCGGATGGCCGAATGTAATGATTTAACTTGTTTGTAATAATTTTATTCATCAAAAGAATATGTTTCAATTGTGTTATATTAGAATAAGTGACAAAATATGGCAACACTAGGCGTCATCTTCCTATTGGTTAAAGTTGTAAAAGCTAAACGGCGGGAGAGAACGCGGCAAGATGGCGCGTAGTGGGGCTTACGATATGAGAGACCTCATTTTTAGCGACAGACGGTTCTGAGCCATGAGCTCGACAACTTGTGTACACCCAAGTCTATAATTGTAATGTTAAAATAGTCTGCAAGAAGTACATTAAAGAAATATCAAGCTTGTATTATATTTTATTCACGAAACGATTTTACTTATAGATCTCTGTGACGCGAATATCAATCGCAAACGCGCCATTATCCTCCACTTCCGCCTGAAAAACCAATTGCTTTTTAACTATTCTGTGCTAAAAAATCCGGGGTTTCTTTAGTAAACTCATTTTATTCATTATGTCATATAAAAATCTTTTAAGCTATTGCATAGCTTCTATCGCGGGCCTTGAGCGTGGAGACCGAATCCAGAAATTCCGTAACGAAAAAAACCTAACACCCCCCACTCCGACCGGCACAGCGGTGATACTTTTTAGTTTTTCCACGTATCGATAAATACCATAACTTTTAATGATTTTTTGAAATATCACGCTCGTCTCTTTAGATCAGCAACCTGTCTTTAGGTGGCATTGGTTGTATTGGAAAACTACCGTAATCAGCTGTTTGTGAGAAAGTATATAGGTGTATAGGTATTTATCATCTACGTACAACAGTGAATATCTGTACTCGTATAATTTGTGTACAAAGTGTTTTAAATATGAATAAACAAAGAAAAAAAATACTGCATAAATAAAATAAATATATAATTGTAATTGCATAAGTTGATAAAAAATGCTATGCAATAGCTTTACCGCGGCAGTCTCCGAGTGCCACACGTCTTTTTTATCTCTTTTATTCAAAAGCAATACATTATCTATATATTTATACCTGAGGGAAAAAGTTTGTACCCCTTTTCGGAGGACTGCAGAAAAGTGATATTATTAAATAAAGTGTATCAAAAATAACTTAAATTAAGAAAAATAAACATTACACACACGTGTGACACACATATTTTATACACACATGTAAAGTATTTTCTTTACGGCTAAAAGTTGCCAAACCTAAAATAAATTTTATTTTATAGTCTATATATATAACTTGTTATAACTAAATATTATGTTCATTGCTTTTCAAAATACTCTCCTTTACATTTTAAACATTTTTTCATGCGATCGAACCATTTTTTAAAACAGGAGGACCACAGATCTGAAGGCATGTTTTCTACGTGCTGATTGAACGCTACCACTGCCCCTTCGGAGTTGGTAAAAGTAAAACCTCTCATCAAATCTTTGATTTTGGGGAAAATACAGAAATCACAGGGTGCTAGGTCGGGGCTATCTCTCTCACTCATCCTACACGATGAGTGACGAGATGTACATTTTCGGAAGCTAAAAATGACTTTGTTTTGTTGGCCGTTTGTGAAGAAGCGTTATCATGGTGTAGAAGAATGCGGATTTTGGGTCGTCTTTCAAGAACTTTTTCTAACTCCCTGGGTAAACAAATGGTAGAATACCACACGGCATTAACACTCTTTTGATCTTCAAGTGGAATTTTACAGATGAGACCTGTAGCTGAGAAAAAAACGCGATCATTTTTTTACCAACGTTTCTCGCCTGTCTTACTTTTGTTGGCCTGTTCTCATTTTCAAACACACATTCTCAAGATTGCTGTTTTTTTTCGGGTTCAAAACAATAAATCCACGTTTCGTCTCCTGTGACAGTGTCATAAACAGCATTAGAATGTCCGTGGTGGTACTTCAGTAGCATCTGTGAGCACCATTCCACGCGAGCCCGCTTCCGCTCTTCTGTCAGTACATGAGGGATCCAACACGACAACAAAGTTTCCGAACTTTCAATTCTTCATGCAAAATTTTCTGAATTTTGCTCATAGCAATCCCCAATAGTACTCATAGGTAATCCGGGGGTTTTCTTCAATTAACCGCTTAACAGTAGCCACATTATTTTCGTTGACGGCAGTTGAAGGCCGCCCTTCACGAAATTCGTCATGTAAAGAAACTCGACCTCTCTCAAATTTAGCAAACCATCGCCTCACAGTGCTCAAACAAGGTGCTTCTCTCCCAAAAGCATTTTGAAGACGAGCGGCACAGTCTTGCGAAGATAGAGAACTTTTGAAATCATAAAAAATCATCGCTCTGAAATCTTTTCGACTATTTTCGTTGCGTACGTAGAACTTTGATGTGTGATAAAAAAACAATTGACAAATCATTTCCCGCCAATTGTTTTTTTTTTATTACTAAGAAGGTTGCAACGTTTTAAAAATATAACATTCGAAATTCAAACAGTTCCGTTTAGCTAGAAGTGCAAAACTTTTAGTGTGCCCCATGTATATATAAATCAATGTTACTCTTCGTTATAATTTTATAACTCAAGAACGGGTTTACCTACCTAAAAAAAATATTTACGCTTTGTTTGGACTATTTAGAAGATAGTTTATGTAAAGTTTGTACAAAATCGGTACAGCGGTTCATTTATCACATTTTTTGTAAAAAATGATTTCAATAAATGACGATACGTAGTGATTCACGTAACAGGTAAACTAGTAAGTTTATAAAGAGGACCACATTTCCTTTACTAAATACAAGCGTAGTTATATCTCTACCTATCTTTTTGAAATCAAGAATGTCTTTCATTTATAGCTTTAAATAATAAAATGTATATGCAAATCAATGGATTAAACAAACAGGTAAATCTTAGCTCTAAAGATGCATAAAATAGCGTTTACATTTACTAAGTAATGCAATGTTTGTTTTCTTAACTCATAATTTCTATTTTCATTTTAGTTATGGTAATCACTTATGGAAAAGCACTAGTAATTTGCGTTATCGTATTTAATAAAACGATGTGCTTTCTTATTTAACTCGGAACGAACTGAATGACTTTATTTAAACAGCAGAGAAACTAAAACTACTATATGTCACTCACATACTTAACACTAGGTGGCGCTAGGTGTACTTCACTCCTATTATTTTTATATAAATTAACACCCCCACTATATAAAAATAATACACATAATTTAATTTTTAACTAGACCAACAGCATTTACAAAAGTGTTATGCTTAATTGAACTTAAACCTTTTGTAAACAAATCAGCTGGCATTTCAGCTGTACATAGGTACTGAACATTTACTAACTTTTGAGCAATAACTTCTTTACAAAAATGAAATCTTATATCTATATGCTTAGATTTATGATGGAAAACAGGATTTAATAACAATTTTTGTGCACTTTGGTTGTCATTGTACAGAATAATAGTATTTAAACTGTCAGTAATTTCACATTGCAAATTTTGTAAGTAAATAGCCTCTTTACAACATTCTGAGATTCCTATATATTCTGCTTCTGTACTAGAAAGTACAACAACCTTTTGCTTTCTGCTTTCCCAAGATATTGCAGCACCAGATAATTTAAACACATAACCTGTATATGACCTTCTACTAATAATATCACTGCCCCAATCAGCGTCAACATAACCAATTATTTCAGAATTAAGTTTTGAGTCATACTTTAACGCATAATGTTTTGTCTTCTTTAAATATCTCAAAATTCTTTTAGCATGTTGCCAATGTTCTTTGGTAAAACAATTATTAAACTGACTCATATAACTAACTGAATATGATATATCGGGGCGAGTTAAAACGGACAAATACATTAAACTACCTATCAGGCACTGATACGGTATGTTAATATCACATTTGCTACCTATACTGAGATTTAGTTTACATTCCATTGGTGTATTTGACGTGTGACAATCTAACATATTAAATTTACCTAACAACTGGTCTATATAACTCTCTTGGTCTAATGTTACAGAATTTTTATTGCACACAACTCGCATACCCAAGCATTGTCTTATAGTACCTAGGTCTTTAATATTGAAATTATTTCTTAAAGATTTTTTCAAGTTTATGACTTCATCACAATCATTAGAAAATATAAAAAAATCATCAACATATAAAGCAATTATGGTTACACACTTTTTGTTTCTTTTAATAAACAAACAAGGTTCATATTTAGATTTTACATAACCAATGTTACACAAACAGTCATCAACCTTTTTATACCACATTCTTGAAGATTGTTTTAACCCATAAATGGCCTTCTTTAATTTTAAAACCTTACCATCATTTAAATTATCAAAATAATCTGGTTTTTGCATAAAAATATCTTCTTCAAGATGTCCATTTAAAAAGGCTGTTTTGACATCTAGGTGTGTTGTCTTAAAATCTAATTTTACAGTCAAGGCAAACAATAATCTTAATGTGGAATATCTAACTACTGGAGAGAATGTCTCATTGTAGTCCAAACCATGCCTCTAAGTGAAACCTTTTGCCACTAAACGTGCGCGATATAGAACTTTACCATTCACATCACACTTTTTCTTTAAGACCCATTTACACTGAACCACACAACCACTACTTGGAGCGTCGGTCAACTCCCAGGCTTGATTCTCTTCAAAACATTGAAGTTCTTCTTTTAATGCTCTTTGCCAATACTCTTTTTCATGTCCCGTCAATGCCTCCTGCAACGTTAAGTCTCCAGTTTCTTGAAGACAGACATTTTGTTGGCTACTAAAACCATATCTATTTGGTTGTCTTCTGGTTCGAATTTCCCGTGTAGTTGTCACAGTATCCTGTAAACTTTCTTCTACATCTTCATACTCACTGGGTGCATACTCAGAATCAGAGTCATTTATAGATTTTTCATGGGATGTTAGAGTATCGGATAGTTTTTCTTCCATATCCCCCACTGAAGATGGCTGGTCTGTATCCTTAATTGTTTTATTTAAATTTTCTTTTTCTGTTACTGCTATGGTAGTGTTCTCTTCCTCCACAACTATTACATCTCGACTAGTTGATATAACATTCTTAGCTGGATCATACACTCTATAGCCTTTACTTCCGTCGGCATAGCCCACTAAAATACCTCTTTGAGCTTTTTTATCCCATTTTCGTCTCTTTTCTTTAGCTATGTGTACCATCACCTTGCTGCCAAAAACTCTCAGATTACTTATATCTGGCTTGACATTATGCCATAATTCATAAGGTGTTTTTCCATGCAATATGGATAAACCTGTGCGATTATGCAAATAAACCGCTGTGTTTGTAGCTTCAGCCCAGAACTTCTTGCTTAACTGTGCATCAAAAATCATACACCTTGCTTTCTCGACTAAGGTTCTGTTCATACGCTCACATAGTCCATTCTGTTCAGGCGTGTATGGACATGTTGTTTGATGAACTATCCCCATTTTCTTTAAGTAATTGTCAAACTCGGTATTGCAAAATTCTTTTCCATTGTCACTTCTAATAATTTTTATTTTTTTATTTGTCTGATTTTCCACTAACCATTGGTATTCTTTGAACCTTTTCAAGGCTTCATTCTTATGTTTCAAAAAATAAATAGCTGTCATTCTACTAAAATCATCAACAAATAAAATAAAGTATTTAGAACCTCCAATAGAATTGCACTCCATAGGACCACAGATGTCTGTGTGAATAATGTTCAACACTTCTGTGCTTCTCTTACCAATATGATAAAAAGGTAATCTAGATTGTTTCCCCTCACAGCACACGGTACAAGTAGACTTTGTAATGTCAACCTTCTCTTTTAAGGTTAACCCATCAACCTCATTCTGCATTTTATTGAGACACTCGCTGTTTACATGTCCCAGCCTTCGATGCCAGAGCTCACCGGATATGGTCGCTGCTGCAGACATATTCTCTAAAAGTTGTAACTTGTAAACTCCATTTTGTAATAATGCGTAGGCAACCAATATACCCTTCTGGTTATATATTTCACAGCAATTTGTGGTAAATACGACATTATTTCCTTTTTGAATTAATTGACTGACTGACAGTAAATTAGTTGTCAATTCTGGTACACAAAACACATCTTTTACGTTCACATCAAAACTGCAATCATTAACTATGGTAGAAATCTTGATATCACCGGAACACACAATTGGCACTTTCTTTTTGTCTGCTACTGTAATAGTCTCACCTTCTTTTTCGTAAGATATATTTGTGAGCCATTGTTTATTCGGCGTCAAGTGTACACTGGCTCCGGAATCAACATACCAATCTTCATTTTTAAAGTTTCCGCTTAAAAAGATTGCACTGAACGCATTTGTTTGTCTACGTTCATTTCCTTTATTATTCGACACTTCAGCAGTACATTGTGACTTAAAATGACCTATTTGTTTGCATCGATAACATTTAATGTCTTTCTTCGGCTTTGTTGACACTGTCGATCTATTTTAGCCGCCATGATTGTTTTTGCTAACCATAGACTTCCTGGCCGTCAATGAGTGCTGCCAACCTTTATAACCGCTGGCTAAAGCGCCATTCGATTCATCGTTCATTCCATTCGTTCCGTTTCCGGTTTCCATATCAAGTAACTTTCCTTTAATGGCGTCCGTTGTTATCTGAATACCTGAATGTTCGATGGCCATTATCATTGGGGCATATTTTTCAGGAAGCCCTGCCAGTAATAATGAACCAATCCATTCTTCGTTTAAATCGAATCCTGTATTACACAACTTTTGCCCTGTTTCTATAATTTGTGTCACATAAGCAATCATGGATCCACAATTTTCGAGTCTAATAGAAATTAAATTTCGTAGTAAGCTTATTCTCCTCGTAAATCCGGAATCATCAAATAAGGCTTTTAGTTTCTCCCATAATTCCTTGGTAGTAGATACATTTCTAATGTGCACATACAATGAAGCGTCAATCGTGAGAATCAGTTTCGCTTTTGTTTTTGCGTCATCCTCGGCAAACAATCTTACATCTTCCTCTGGTTTGATGCATTTCATCATTCCTTCTAGGATTAAGAAGTTTTCCGCTGCAAATAGCCATTCACTGTAATTTTCTCTGCCTCTTAACTTCGGTACATTGACAATGTAGTTAGCCGCCATGTTGGCGTCGTCGTGGTTAGCTTGCTGTAGACTATTATGAAAACCGAATGCCTAAACTATCTAATCTAATTATCCTACTGCGATTTATTATCACACTAAAAACTTGATAACTTTTAACTTTCGCGATAATTAGCAATATAATTTTAAGAAGCTGTAAATCTGGGCCCATAACCTAATAAAACGATGTGCTTTCTTATTCAACTCGGAACGAACTGAATGACTTTATTTAAACAGCAGAGAAACTAAAACTACTATATGTCACTCACATACTTAACACTAGGTGGCGCTAGGTGTACTTCACTCCTATTATTTTTATATAAATTAACAGTATTGATTAGAAAAAGAAGTAGAGATGCTTTTTAACTTGTTATTAATATATAATTTAAATTAGCGTTCATTGCTATAATATAATAATGACTTCTAAGTATCGCCTGTGGCTTTCGACTATAGATTAAACCATAAAATCTTTTAAGTTTGACAACTGACTTTAGCTGTAAAAAATAGTGTAAGTGTGTTGTGTGTATTATCACGTCTGTCGCATGAATTTAGTGTGTGTAAAATGTAAAAATTCAAATATGTATATACACAATATCCTTAAAACTAGAAGTAGACTTATAAACATTTTTAGCTAAGTACTAAAACCCTAAATTAAATATAATAATGATGAAACACATTACAAAACAATCCTCTCAAAGAACGGTAGAGATCAAACGCGTCGGCCGGTAGTAAATATTGACTCTGTGCAAACCGCAACTAATTGCCATCTGCTGTTACTGGAACATTTGTAATTGCCAAATATAAGTGCTCGATTCTTTTTAAATAACTATTTTGGATTTTTATGCAGTCAATTGTTTAATGTTCAGAATTTGAGGAAAACTAATGTGTATTTTCCCTCAAATGTTCACATACATATACGGGCAATGGACATATTTTAACTTTCGTTTTAACCACAGAATTACTTTATATTTGTTATTTTAACCAATGTTTACGTTATAACTTATACCTAATATATGTAAAAGCCTGATACATTAAACTTTCATCAGAATTCACATATGTCCATTATTTTATATATACTATCTATATATCTAATACCTTTAAACGAGCAATTCTTGTATATATATAATTGGAATCTCGGAATCGGCTCCAACAATTTTCATGAAAGTCACAAATTAGGGGTTTTTCGGGTCAAGGAATCGATTTATCAAGGTTCCAGGTCCAAGAAAAGAGAGAGATATATATATATATATATATATATATATATATATATATATATATATATATATATATATATATATATATATATATATATATATATATACTAGCTGACCCGGCAAATGCTGTTTTGCCATATAAATTGTTAAATTAATAAATAGGGGTTGGTGATAAAAGGGTGAAAATTTAGGGTTGTATATATTTTTTAATGCTAAAACATAAAAAAATAAAAATAGAAAAAATCATCCAAAAAATAAAAATAAGTTTTAGGGGTGGGCAACCCTTATCACAAAGGGGTATGAAAAATAGATGTTGGCCGATTTTCAGACCTACTCAATATGCTCACAAAATTTCATGAGAATCGGTCAAGCCGTTTCGGAGGAGTACGGGAACGAACATTGTGACACGAGAATTTTATATATAAGATATCCATCATACTGTAGTAATTACTGTAATAGTTCCTATAGGGATCAAATGTGTATTTGAAATTAGGTGGTAGAGTTCTGAGTCTACGAACTTGCAATCGTCGTATTCTGGCTTGGAGGATGAAGCTGTAGAAATATTTTTTATTTAATTTTACTGTGCTTCTAGTTTTTAACAGAAACACTAGCTGTCTCGGCAAACGTTGTTTTGCGATACAAATTACTTGTAATCAATATTCTGGTGGCGTTCTTGAGAGGCAGAGGCAGTTATTGAGGTAAAAACTATCCTATATTTTAAGTTGAACCAAACAGTAGATATCTACAAAATATCATTCAAAACGGTTCAGTATTTTAGGAATCCATAGCGGAAAAACAACGTGACACGCTTAGAAGAATAAAGCTGAGTGATAATTGAATTTAACGTTTCGTTCATATTTTAAGCCAAAACTCTAACGTTCTTATTTTATCGGCGTTATTATTCTATGTAATTTATACATATAAAGAAGATTTAGGTATATGTGTCCCATATGTAATTTATACATAATAAGAAGATTAACGGGTAGATAGAAGATCCAAGTTGAGAAATAGTCATATATATAATAATAACCTCCGTTTATACTCAACAGTCGCTATGATCAATATTAACTACTAGAAAAACTTTTTAATTACTATCTCTGTTTTTTTATGTGACATGGTTTTGACATAATTTATTATTTCAAAATAGATATATAAACATAGATAACTCAAAGTATATAAAATTAAAGTTAGGTTTAAAAATGTTATTACGCTTATAAAACTCAACAAGAAAAAATACATAATTTAATAATAATTCAAAATATATGTTTACAATCAGCTGCAAATTATTAGTATGGTTCAGAAAAAGATTCGACTCGAAAAAACCATTGTAAAATGAGCTCCCCTGTTCACATCATTATCAATTTGTAGGCGCGTGACAAACCACGGCAGTGCTCCAGGTACCGTGATAAATTGGCCGTATAAAAAGGTAATACAGGTAGGACGCATGCGCCAGGTGCCAGACATTTACCTCCTAACTGTATTTGTTATCCTAGTACTAGGCTGGCATCTTGCCACAGGTATGCTTCCAAATCAGGTGCTATGGGCTCTCTTGGCCCCGGATGACCCCTTGACAATATAAACCGTACAATTAGGACAGCTCTCGCCTTTAAAGAGGTCGTTTTATAATTTTCTTTTATGCGAGCTAACAAGTATTTTTATAAATAAAATAATGAAATTTATGAGGGTGAGGGTTGTAAAGGATTTTCAAGGATTACTGAGTATAAAGTTTAAATTGAAATCAAACCACCGTACCACGTGGTGGTATCTACGATTCACGATTCATTTTGTTATTATATATTATTAAATAATAATAAGTCATTTATTCTGTTATAAAATAATTAGACATTTAAATCCATATTAATCGATGATAATTCTGCACTAATATTATAAAAGAGAAAATATTTGCATTTTTGTAACGAATAAATTCAAAAACTACTGGTGCGACCTTAAAAATTCTTTTACCATTAGAAAGCATCCAGATTTGACGTCCTAGCTTTTAAATAAGTAAGTAATGATTTTGAGTCGCGCGAATGATGTCGCGGGTAACAGCTTGTTAGGGATAAAATCTTAACTACCAAGATATATACGGATACTATACCAATTGCCGATTACCGCAATTGTAAGTTATAGAAAAGATTTCTATTATTCTAAGGAAAGTTTGTTCCTGCCTTAGGTTATACATTACTTATTATTCCTTACCTTATACATGATATATCGCAGGCAAATTCTATAAATCGTCCATATGAAATGGTGTCGGCATATTACAAATATAAATCAGTTTTAGAAAATACCTATAGACATTTGCCACCGCCGTTAACAAATTGCCGCAGCATATTGTTTAGATTACTTATGATGTAAATGGGTAGTTTATTTAGAGCTAGAACGCTAACCGACTTCCTACACAAAAAATAAGTGGATTTGTTAGGTTGCCGCTAGGTCCCACAACCGGAAAAAGCAACTTTGCGATAACTATTATATAATCTGTGTCGAGGTCTATCGACCGACAGTGACATCGGAGTTTATAGTTGACAACACTGAATAGAAAAAAACAAGTAAAAGTGCTAAGTACAAACATTTGTATTAGACACGCTGTCGCCAAATTCATATATATACAATAAGCGTGGTTGCATATAAATCACTAACGCAATTTTTAATTTTATTGTACGTTTTCGTTTATAAAATGACGACGCCGCAATGAAACACATAAATTGAGAGCAACATATGCAAGTACATAATAATTGTAATGTTTTCCATTTGATTTAGTAAACGGTTTGTGATTTAACTTGAATATATAGTCTCAAATCTGATTCTTAAAACATTATTAAATATTAAAATAAGGTCAAATATATAAAAAAACTGTAAACCGGTTGACATTGCAGGCTATCCCTGAAACTTCCCGGTATAGTGAGGTATATTAGGCTAAAAGATGTAAAAACTATGCCTAGGCATATATATATTTCACTTCAAAAATCTAAATTTTGTAAAAATGACAGTTATTGAAATAAAAAAATCTATATATTCTCAAAATAATGAACGATTTTGATCTTTGAATGGACTATAACGCAATTTTTTAAACTAAAAATTTTTATTAGCTCCGAAATCGGTAGGTTGAAAAATGTCGAAGAATAAGAAATGGCAAATAAGCAACCTTGGTCCCGGCCTTCTTTGAAGCATAGGCCAACTGCCGTTCTACAAGGCAGGTCGTAAAAGGCGACCGATTGGCTATCGAGTCACTACCATCGTGGCTACTAGGTGGTAGAGTTCTGCATTGTCTCGCCCGGGTCTGGTACCACCGCCTTACCTATTCCTGCCGCAATAGCGTCAGTGCTTGTCGCTGTCGTGTTCCGGTTTAGAGGGTAAGGTAGCCGATAAACTTATGCATGTGGCATTAGACCTCGCCACAAGATAGCAACGCACCATTAACATCTTTGGTGTCTATAGGCGATGGTTAACTCTTTCCATCAGGAGACCCATCTGTTTGTTTGCTATCTTATGATATGATATAAAAAAAAACCTTTCTAAAAATGTTCGCCATTGATAAATTCCGAACGAATCAAACGATTTTGAACCGATTTAGGGTATTTAAAAGGTTTGGGAGACTCTGCCACAGATGTTGATACTTCGCTATAAAAACGATAAGTATTTAAAAAAAGTATATATAAAAAAAGACAAGGCCGCTGACTTTCTTCCGCCGGATCTTCAGTATGTGGCTGCGCTCCCGATTTGGTAGTTACTCGAAACATTGATTGCTCGTCGAAAGTGCCGGTAAAGGAATATTTAATCAAAAAATTCGACTGTCTTTTCTAACTCCAAGTAATCCTGTGCGCATGCTACGCTTCAAAAATAAATAATTCGTTTCGATTTGCACGTCTAATGCTTATTTAAAAGTAATTAATAAATGAGATTAACAACCCTTGATTGTGATTTGAATTACCTTTTAAGTAATTCTTATCGGCTTTACTAATAAATCTTTGCAAAACATAATGAATTAGTTTTGCTAAGTATGTTCAATTTTTAATAGCGTAGAATAGAAAACATACTACGGTTTTCCTGATGAATAAAAAGACATAATCATGATTTATATATACTAGATTCTACAAACTTATAAAACCGAAAGTGTGTGGGTGGGTGAATTCATGGATGGATGTTTGTTACTCTTTCACGCAAAACCGGCTGAACCGGTCCAATGTATGAAAAACCCCTACTTTTTATGTTTTACAGAAATATAACCCCTACTTTTTATGTTTTACAGAAATATAACCCCTACTTTTTATGTTTTACAGAAATATAACCCCTACTTTTTATGTTTTACAGAAATATAACCCCTACTTTTTATGTTTTAGGGTTACAAACAAGCAGATGCTCCTCTTGATAGATAGAGATAACCATCGTCTATGGACACCAAAGAAAATAATGATGCGTTGTTATTAGCGTAGCAGGGTTTAAATGGTAAACACATAAGTTAACTAGCTACCCTACCCTACCCTCCACACGAAAGATGAAAGTGCCAAGATGATCATAATATATATATTATCTATATTTGTGCCAAATTACCGCGTTCTAGTAATAAGGATCTCTGAGCAATCGTGCAGACGAACAGATGGACGGACATAGCGAAACTATAAGGGTCCCTAGTTTACTTCGGAACCCTAAAAAACGACACAATTTTGATTAGTGTCATGATTTCCAACTATAATCATTTTTAGGGTTCCTAAAAGGTAAAACGGAACCCTATTACTAAGCCTCCACTGTCTGTCAGTCTGTCTGTCTGTCACCAGGCTGTATCTTATAAACCGTGATAGCTAAAAAGCTGAAATTTTCACAAATTGTGTAAACCAGTTGCCGCCATAACAACAAATACTAAAAGTTAAAAAAAATAAAATATTTAAAGGGGATGGGTTTTTTCGTATTTTTTTGCTGTGATTATATAAATAAACGTCTACACAAGATGCTTTTTACTTTATACAAAAACTAGCGACCTGCCCGCGGTTTCACCCGCGTAGCTTCTGTTTCCTTGGGAATGTTTATTTACTAAAATCTTCCTCAAGAATCAATCCATCTATTAAAAAAATAATTTTAAAGATTTAAGCATACATCGGGACATAGGGACAGACAGATAAAGCTACTTTGTTTTATACTATGTAGCGATTTGTACTGATTTGTGTATTTGTAAAATCAGTTTGTACATAATCTAGTAGTAGAATCGATTAAAATGGTTTTCCAAAAATGTATGTTATATTTGCTACAAAAATCTATAAAATTTTGTTTATGTATATCTACACATTAATTTACTTTTTATATTTTGTTACCTTATTATTTTTCGCTTGTACCATACAGATTCTTACTATTATACCATTCTGACAGTCAAAAGCCTGTAAGTGTTTTAATAATACCTACCGTTCGCCTAGAGCGGTCAGGTTCACTAAAGCGTAGGGTTACAATAACTACGCGACGTCATTGATACAACTGTCTACTGATAACTCAGAGTTTGTTGATTCTATTTATTGTTCATGTACATAATACGCTTGGGGTATTTTAGCTTTTGTATCAAGTAAGAAAAAGTATCATCACACCTGATTCCTTTGCGAGGTGGGCAGATTAAAACGAACACCTATATAGGTTTTATGTTTTCAACCGCCAGACTCCGAGCTGCTACTGAGATTTTGGATTTTCGAGACGTCAAAAAATGCTCAACAACATTTTGGCCGACCCGGGGATCGAACCTAGGACTTCATGATCTAAGTCGATTAGTCATCCTCTATACCACGAGGTAGTCTTATTGTATAAGTGTATGTTTTTAAAACTGTCTCTTCTTAATCTTTGATTACACTTTATCTTAGTAATATTCATTCTTAATTAAGCGTGTTAAATTCCCACATGGCACCGAGTTCGATGTCCGAATCAGTCAAGTACAGCGGCGCGGTACTAATTGATTATTACGACCAACTTTGTCTAGACTTACCACCCGTGACATGTCTAGATCCGTATCGTTGATCGGATTCTAAATATTGCCGAATTAAAGCTCGTCTAAAAATATGTCAATTAGGACTAACAGTAGAAAACGATATGGAATGGTTTATGGACTAAATAGGAGCGGACAATGTCGTTGACCTAGCATATTACACTTTTGGGATAATACAAAGACATGCATGCCAAAATCAAAAAAAAAAACACTCATTGTAACATAATTGATATTTTTAAAAAACATTTACTGTAATCAGTATTAAAAAAATTTGTAAGCCGGTTGACCCCGCAGGTCCTCCCTGAAACTTTGTGCTAAATTGAAGTATTGAAAGCTCAAAGAAGCAAAAACTATACTTAAGCCTAGGTTTTTGAGTTCGAAGAGTTCAAAAGTCTAAGTTTGTAAAAATGATAATAATTTAATGATTGAAAAGATGAAGGTATATTTTTTCAAAATTATGATCGGTATTAATCTTTCGAATGACAATGACAATTTTGAGCATACCGATTGAGAACGAAATCTATTCAGCTCTATTCCTCAAAAAACTGCGTCCAATGCATAAATTACATCAAATTCGGTTTTGCCGCTTAGAAGTTATCGTTGACGAAAAATTTTGAAAAAAGTATTTTTGAACATGTCTTCGAGATTTTATAATCAATCATTTTTCGACCTACTTCAATATTTTAGTACTTTTTTTTTTGTACTTAAAAACTACATCAAATGCAATTTTAAAAATCAAAATCGAAGCAAGTGTTCAAAAATTACAGCTTTTTAAATATTAATATTTCGTTGTTAGAATTTTTTTAGATATTTTTAAAATAACTTTTAGCCTAATACACCGACTTGACTTGACTTAAAAATCTTATCAGCTTTGTTCCTTATAAAACTACGTCAAATGTCGTTAATTGGAAGAAAATCGGTCAATTTGTTTGGGATTAATCAATGACGAAAATTATTTAAATTTTTTTTAAATTTTGCTTTAAAATATTTAAGCCTATCGATTTTGTAGCTAAAACAATACTTTAGATTTCAAAAATTTAGTTGATTGCCATTCGAAAAATGAAAATTGATGATCGTTTCCAAAATACACAACTTTTCAAAAATCAATATACTGTTATTTCTAAGTAACTAGAAGTTTGCACTGAAAAAAAACCAATGCTCATAGTTTTTATTTCTTTGAGCTTAAAATACCTCAATTTAGCAGGTAGTTTCATGGATGGCCTACAAGGTTACACATTTTGTATTTATATTATACTAGCTGACCCACGCCGCTTCGCCCGCGAGTAGATTAACATGTCGTCTAAATTGTTGTTCATACAAATTTTATCCCTATTTCAGCCTTTTAGGGGTTGATTTTTCTTAAAAAAAAATAGCCTATTCTTGACCCCAGATCTTCAACTATTTTCATGCCAAATTTCATGAAAATCGGTCCAGCGGTTTAGCTGTGAAAACGTAACAGACAGACAGACAGACACATTTATAATATTAAGTTTGGATTTGACTGTTAGGTTTTGTTTATGGAAATCAAATAGTTTAGGCCATACATTCCATTTAAATTGAATTTGAATCCTTCATAAGATAATTACACATAATATAAAAATAGATAATTTATTTTTATATTATACAAATAGATAATTACAAAACTAATTTATAAAGATAAATAAATAATAATAATAATATTAGTTGTGCACTTTTGGTTTTTCCAAATTATTTTTGTTTTCCAGTAGAGTCGTGAGACTATGAAATAAAAATTGTATTATACATTAAATCATTCATAGACAGTATAATAAAATACTAATGAAAATAGAAATATGACCATCAAAGATAATTATTATTAGCAAGATCAAGCGTATACATACATTGTCACACCAAATTTCTTATTACCAGGCATATAAAATTGGGTGCCAAGCAGTATATTCTACAACCAACACTATAAGTCAAGTTTGAATTTTCTTTCTTACTAAGGCTTCCCCGCGTTGGTCCGGGTTCCTTTGAAGTATAAACCCTCTGACATTCTACCAGACAGTTCGTAAAAGGCAAACGAATGACTAACCCTATCTCTACTATCGTGATTACTAAGTACTACTACATAGAGTTCTGTAACGTCTCGCCCGGGTATGTGGTACCACCGCTTAACCTATTCCTGCCGCAATAGCGTCAATTCTATAGATACATTGTATTGTTCCCGTTTGGTAGCTGGTATCTTATGCAAGTGTCGTCAATATCTCGGATACCAACGCACTATTAACATCTTTGGTGTCTATGGGCGATGGCTTCTCTTTCCATCAGGAGAGCCATTTGCTTGTTTTTTATTTTATACAAAAGACATGAAAAATAACCGCCTAATACGCTATATTTCGCCCACATCCCATTTAATGTCAAAGTCCTCCATGTTATAATACTTTCTCTTTTTATTGGTATTGTCTTATGGTGTAACTACATGATGATTCAAGAGCATTGCCAGTGTTTCCCAATCTTTTTAAAGCATTTATTGCAATTAAATCTTTAAAGTTAACAATTAGGAAATGAGTAATAGTAGATAAAGCCTTCTTCGTCGAATCTTATGTAGATATGACCTTTCTCGTCAGATAACAATCTGGTGAATGTTGGTGAACCGTGTGTCTCATGACGCTAAACTCACTCTCCTACTGTGCAAGGTACCAGTGTAATATTTTCTATTTATTTAAAATAAAATAAATATTTCAAGTGATGAGTTTTTTTATGTTTAGGAGATGGAAGGACTCAATCACGCACAAAAGGCTGAATACAAATTAATGAAATTCGATATACTCGTAATATAAATCTAGTCTTACATAGACTTTTTCTTTAAATGATTCTTTGGAAAAGTTTTACAAAATATTTAGTTTGCAGCATATCGCGGGATATTTATTTAATACTAACTATTAATTGTTAGTATTTAAATAAATATAATAAATATTGCTATTCAAATTACATGAATCGAACAAAACTTTAAGCACCTACTTAAGCTAATTAATTGCTTGTATTTATTATAATTGTAAACTAGATATCGACACTAATATGTATAAATAGATATGCGTACTAAAATATTTAATAAAGCTTAAGCCTAATAACCCAAAACATAAATATATAATGATGGGCATATCGCACAAATAGGTACTGTTCAGAACCCAACAGCAGGTCCATTGATTGCGTACTCAATACTCAGAGTTAAACAATTTAAAATTATCAAAAAATTTAAAACACGTTTGAAAAGTAATGTAGTAATAGAAAACAAAATATGAAATCAACAGGATCGTACGATCAAATTACAATTTGCTTTAAATATCTTCGAGAGTAATTCTACATGATAACAGTATATAATGTTATAATAAAGTAATAAAACTTATGCGTACTTACTAGTTATTTCAGCGAATATCAAACACGCAATTCTTGCATCCATTATGCAAATTTTGCAGATGCGTACACGTCTCGCAATGCAAAGTAGATGCTATTTCGATTATATTGACGTTAATGGAAAAACAGATTACAGGATTAATTTAAGTTCACTCTAAATTATGCAAATTATTGTGATTACACTCATTTTATATCGTTCAATTAATCAGCGGTACACGATACATTTATATTGTAGTATACATAAGCTGATAGATCTCAAGACGGAAAGAGATGAGAAGCTTACTACGGGCAAGCCTTTAGAGAATTCTAGAGCAAGGCTAGCTAGCAAGTAGTTACGAAGGTAGTGACACATCCCTCTTTCGCTTCTTACGACATATCTGACAATTATGCAGTTGTTATCGTTTCTCCAAAAGGTAATAAATTACCAAAGCTACTGAGTATTGCATAATATTTTAAAACAAATATAATGGCGATGTGCCGTCAATCTCTCAATGAAATCTCTTAAACTGTGCAAACCTTTTGTTGTACCGAAGATTGATGAGTACGCAGACTTTTTAGAGTTCCTACGCTTCCGCCCACGCCCTGGAGGTGAACGACATGAATCTATGATTAGATTAGACGAGTTTTTATAGGATGTAATATGATTTGATGACTTTTTCTATGTTCCATGTTTGATGATGTGTGTAGCTTCAGCTGCTTTCAAAATACAGCGGTGACTTGATTTTCTAAGACCCTTTAACATAAAATCAAATTTATATGGATTAGGTGTCTGCATTCTAGTCTATATGCCACTTTTACGTCTGTAATTGCCACTTTCGTGTTCTACTTATACCTAATATACAGAATTACTTTTTAAGGTCCAGCAAAATTTTCAGAGACTGTTCAGAATCACTAATATTTGCGAATTATGTAATAAAAAAATGTGTAAGCGGTTGACCCTACAGGCCATCCCTGAAACTTTCGGCTAAATTAAGGTATTTAAGCTCAAAAGAGTAAAAACTATAAACATGAGTTTTTTCAGTTCAAAAATCTATTTTGTTAAAATGGTAGTATATTGATTTTTGAAAAGTTGTATATTTTGGGAACGCTGATTGAATTTGATCTTTCGAATTACATTCAACTCAATTTTTGAGATCTAAAATATTGCTCTAGCTAACTAATGGATAGGTTGAAAAATTTAAAAATGAAATGAAAGAATGTCAAAAAACATTTTTTTCAAATATTTTCATCATTAAGAAATCCTAAACAAATTGACCGATTTTCATCCAATTAACGGTATTTGACGCAGTTTGTAAAGTAGAAAAGCTGATAAGATTTTTAAGACCGGTGTATTAGCCTGAAAATTATTTTAAAAATATAAAGTAAAGCTAAAAATGACGTAATTTTAATATTTGAAAAGCTGTAACTTTTGCAAATTTGATTCGATTTTGATTCTTGAAATGCCATCTGACCTAATTTTTTTTAGTACTAAAATATCGTATAATACCAAAAAATTATTGGTTGAAAAGTTTCGAAGTTATGTCGAAAAAACACTTTTTTTTAATTTTTAGCGGCGTAGCGGGAAGTTAAAAAAGTCATTTACAAAAATAAAATAAAATTTTCGTATTTATTCAGCACAAAAAAAATGCATGGATATAATTTCAATTAAGCAAAATTCGAACTAAAATATTTAAGTGCCTTCAACCAAATTATTTAGTGATCGGAAAAATGTACTTACAGCGACAAATTACATAAAAGGTAGTATCGTAAATATAGGTAAATGTAAAATGACATTGCCTGCAATACACAGTTCATACACATACTCGGCGCATCGTATTTATGAATTTAGTAGGATATTTTAAAATGAATATTTTTATATTAACTTGTATCTTGTAATTTTATATTATTAATTAAAACGCACTTTCATTTCAATATTTAGTTCCTAATTTTTCGCGAAAAAAAACGAAGTCCGCGCGAACGAAGTCGCGGGCAACAGCTAGTATCTAATAAAAATGTTAAGTACGGGCACTCGTGCATAGATATCAACTTCGATTACGAACAGCGATTTGCCGCCGCGGCACGTGTTAGTCAAAGTGCGCACCTGTCGTCCGCTTGGTGACCATATTTTTTGAATATTACGGCACTAATTTTGTTGAGGTTTACGATGTAGTAAAACAATAATCCCTTTTTATTATATATTTTTTGGTTACATATGTGACCTTTATAGATGTTACATGAACCAATAACTATCGTGTTCTTTAATACGTACTATCTTATACTAGTCAACCTGCATAATAAGTTAGCGAAGAAACATAATAGTCTCTCTTGATGGAAAACAATAACTACCTATCTCTTATAAACACCAAAGATATAATGGTGTATTGCATTTCTTGTTTCCTTTCTTAGTAAGAATCGGAACATATACAAATATACGGGAATCCTGAGGTAGATATGCGGGACTAGGCCAAAAAGTGCGGGACTTGCCTGTAGTAGGAGGAAATCGGGGAAACCCTTGTTTTTTTTTGTTCATGTACATATGTACATAAACGAGAGAAAAACAAAGATTGTAAATTTTTTATAACTAAAAAATATAATTATAATTTTATTTAAAATCTGAAACAAAATTTCCATAATAAAACTCTTCACAATTACGAAGTAAGTAGCCACTTAAGTAAGTATGTAAGTAATTTACTTGGTACTTAATCATCCCTAAAAAAATAACACAATTCATTAAAAATAGACATAAGACATTTAGCTTTTTTTTCTGACCTAAGTGTCCTGTAAATACGCATCAACGAAGTCGGAAGGCATTATTGAAGCCGTGGAAATGGGACGATTGGGGATTCTAGTATTATTACTTCGACTCTTGTTAAATGACGTTCAGTCTGTTTCTCCTAAAGATACTTCGGTTGCGAAGTGAAACGAGCGTTGTGTGCTTTTGCGTTTCTTACTGACGTGATTGCAAAGTACGGTGTCATCTCTTTGATGTAGTGGTTATTATCCATCTTCATCAGGAGAACCATCTTTTTGTTTGCTACACTATAAAACAAAATTTATATATGAATAATTTATCCAGAATATTCCAAAAACATATTTCGTATCTTACAATTTTTCGCGGGATGTTTCAAAGCATCAGATATTCAGGATGTAAACAATTTCAGGGATATTAAAGTTAGTTTACACCTGCTTAGCCAAAGATAATATCGCGATGAGTCTCGGATTGACGCAGGCGTAACACAGGAGCAATGAACCGCAGTAGCTAGCGCTAACCATGAACAATTATCTTGCACGCGGAAGACTGTAAAGTTTTAATATTGTTTATTATTTTTATGCAAAAGCTATTTTTTTTATATTTTTGGAAATAAATGATGCTATAGCTAAACAAATATCCAGGTATGCTTGGTTTTTTTTGCCCAAGTGCCAAGTGGATAGTGACTCCGACTATGCAATCAATGGGGCTCGGGTTTCAGTCTCGACAAGGACAAACATTGGTGTGATGAACATAAATGTTAGTATTTCTGAGTTAGGGAGCTTATTAAATTATAAAAAGATCGTGGGTGTACAAGTGTGGTGGATGTGGATGGATAATTGTGCCGCTGGGGTCTTCTTTTTGTCCGGACCATCGCTGAGTCTTATCCATTTATTTAACTGACGTCTTTTTTTTCGGTGCCATCGCGGAAAATACATAGAACAGTTCGCGGGTATTAGCAAATTTAATTAATTTCACCTTTTTAATAACGGATTTCTGCAAAGTAACGCCTGAATCAATAATAATAAATAAAACTGATGGTTCTTCTGATAAAAAGAAAATACTACCACTGACAGACATAAAAGATGTAAATAACGCATTGTTACTTACGAGATATAATGCAACATGCATAAGTTTACCAGCTAACTTACCCTCTAAACTAAAATATGAGAGTGTAACATATATCACCAGATGGCGATACGTTTTTTTTTCGGTGATCTCGATTTTGTGCAATTTTTCGATTAAGGAACTAGTTTGTGAAATATTGGCTTTTAAAGTGCTAATTATTGTTTTTAGTCAAGTGTCCTCCTCTGCCAGCAAAACGGTTGTATTGGAGATGAAAAAAAATTAGCTTTTGCGGGTGGAAATATAATGAAGTTAAAAGGAAAACTATCACGGCTTTACAAGTTTTTGAATATTAGTCGACCAAATTATAAATGTACTTGGAGAAGTTTTTGTAGGTAGTGAACCTGTGGTGCGGATATATCCGTCATTGACGTTAAATAGGTTACACCTTTATAGTATGAAACAATAATAACCCTATTCTAAGTCCGCATTATTGTGATGGGCAACTTTGAAACCCTACATCGCGCGTGGCCGGACACGAACTTTACCAATTTTTTATATCATAGAACAGGAATCAAGCAGAAAGCTCTTGATGGAAAGAGACAACCATCGGCTAAAGATACCAAAGGTTAATGGCACCGACCACACAGCCCATAGACACCTAATAATAGGCGAATGACTTGTGTCAACACATCTGACTTATAGTTCCGATGTAAATGTCCACGCGCCAATGAGTAGTGATTGGGTAACCAGTATCGACCAATCAGATGCTCTGTACATTACTATCTTTCACTGTGGCCTTGAGATAGCCAATTACGGCGTTGCAACCCCACTTCGTCTTACCTCAGCTAGTTGCCAGAATGCATTCAATACGGAAAATTAAACATTAGCCGTCTATAGGCTGTGTGGTCGGTGGTTAATGGCGAGTTTGTACTATCAGATGCAAAAGTTTATAGACTACTATCAGTTGCAAAAGTTAAACCACAAAACCAGAATGTGACAATGCACATTGTTGCGTTTGTAAACATATTGTTGCTATATGACAAGAATATGTAAAGAGATAATCTCAAACACGTGTAAAACGTTGCGGAACTCTCCCATCTAGTCTTCTTAAAGATTTGAACCAATGTGAGATACATGTTACATGAAACTGGTAGGTATATTAAATGCATGTCAGGTCATTTCACATGCTCTTTTGAATGATATTAACAATATTAAATGAATTTCAGACACTTGGACAATTAGTGGCAATTGGAGCGAACTGTTGCTTTATTTTACTGATATAAAGTCAATTAATTTTATGCTTGTTAATTAAAGTTTGAAGTATATGTGGATGAGAATTACATGATTTTATTAACATGGGGAGGGGGGGGGGGATGAGCTTTCGAATACTCAAGTGATGGTAAGTGGTTACATTTCAAAAAGATATATGTATGTATATATATATATATATATATATATATATGTATGTATATATATATATATATATATATATATATATATATATATATATATATATATATGTATATATATATATATATATATATATGTATATATATATATATATATATATATATGTATATATATATATATATATATATATATATATATATATATCTTTTCCTAAGATGTGTTGGTTCGGAAAAAAATTGACGTATGGTCTGAAGTTAGGCCGGTTTAGGTAATTTACCCCGTGTTGGTCTGGGCCCCTTTGAAGAATAGACCATTTGCCGTTCTGTCAGGCAGTTCATAAGAGGCGAACAATTGGCTATACGAGTCACTACCATCACAGATTACTTATGTATAAAACTACCATCGTAGTCATCAGTTGCTAGTGGCTAGTGTCATTGCACGAAGCTTTGTGACGATAGACGCCAGTTCGGTCCCAGCATTACACTAGCGAATGCCTGTGGCCGAAATTCGACCCTAGACTAAAAAATAATAGCTCTTCTATGTCTAAAAGAAAACAGTAGGTATATAACATGTGTGTGTATTATCATGTAGGTATGTCACGTGAATGTTGTTTATTTTTATTAATTTCATGTATTTCTAAAGCATATATTTTTTTAAATATTAGGTTCCTGCAATCCTCTGAAATGTTAACTTTAAGTGTGCCAAATAAATTTCACTGTACGTGGAATTGTCATAAAAATGGGTTTTCCCGTCACGTATTATTATGTATTACCATTACTGTCGTGGCTTTGCCGCACTTGCGTCTACCGTCACAAAGCTTCATGCAATGACACGATAAATGTAGATGTGACCGGCTATTATCGGCTATTGTCGCATACGTTCCGGACTGCGTGTGCCTTAGCGCGCTAATATCTTCGGGACGATAGATGCAAGTGCAGCCACAGCATCATGCTGAGGCCGCACTTTAGTCTAATTTCTGAAGTAATGTGCGCCGAAGATTTGTAAGATTTAAAACTAAAAATTAACAGCGATAGAAGCTCCGCAACGACATTTTGCACAAACTATCGTGTAATAATCCAAAATGACTCAAATTGTTTTCAAACGTGTAACTATGGATGACGACTATCATTTATTGTACATGTGTGCTAACAATTAATTACTCGAACTAAAATGTTTTTTTTTGTGGTTGACGTTTTTTGGGTCCCATATGATGGGCTAGGCTTACCATTTCATCGTTCCACTCCATTTTAATCAACTATACGTATACGTCTGAATTGATCGAAAACAACGGCTGAATTGAACAACGCTAGTCTAACCACGCAGCGCGTTAGTTATAGTAGTATTTGTGCGTTAGTAGTATATGTTAGCGCGCTAAAACCCTATGTACCGACAACCGCGCGATAAGGCACACGCCAAAGAGAAAATTAATATAGATGCACACGCAGTCCGAATGTTTGCGACGATAGCCGACAATAATCGGTCACATCTGCGACGTCTTTTACGTGCTCATCCGGGGCACGGAAATAGTGACACACCACCCGCGAGACTTTGAGCTACTGCTGAGATTTTTTGGACTTTTGGAAAAAACCACGAAAAATCTTCAATAACACTTTTATCTGATTCGAAGATCGAGCCCAGGACCTCGATCTGAGCCGAATAGACTAACCCATAGACCACGAGGCAGTCAACTCAATTATTTTTTTTCAATATTATCATGTCTTGTCCTGACAAGACATATTTATTGAATTAGTCAAACTGATAAAAATGAAACATAGAAATTAACGACACCAACTTGATTTCAAACAACGACCAACAAACAACAGACGACATATACATATTATATACAGGGTGTAAGGGACGGTCTACCGAAAATCGAAACCATTGTGTTGGACCATGATTCTGAGATGGACACCGTTGGAAATTTGTGTAAGAAATTCATAAAAATCATAAAACGCAAATTTGGCTGACACATTTTTTAATTTTTCGGTAGACCGTCCTACACACGCTGTACAATAAATACCTATTACCTACGCAGAATACATGTGTAATTGTGACTTGATCATTTAAGATATTTTGTGAAAGAGAGGTATGATCGTTCCTATGTGTTTTATCTAGAGTGGATTATTGATCTTTTTTAAAATCATAGAATTAAGAGGTTCTCCCGATGTAATGAAATAATCGTTGCCTTTAGACACCAAATAATTAATGGGGTTAATGGGGTGTTGCTATCGTGTGGTTGGTGGACAATGCCACATGCAAAAGTTTACCGGCCACCACATCCTCTAAACCGAAAGATGAGTGCCAAGCACTGACGCTATTGTGGCAGTAATAGATAAAGTGGAGGTACTATCATACGGGTGAGGTGTTGCGGAACTAAAGCACGCGTCAAGTGAACCCACACGATTTTTTAATTTATGATCGAAGCAATGAATCACCGCTTACAGTTCAGACGGTAGAAAGTAAATATATACACAAGTTTCAGTATATATTTAGCATGGTCAGCGATTACTAATAAGCCTGCGCAGACGCGTCGGCGTCGTAACATGTCGGAAACGGCGCGCGCGTTCCGAATCGCCATTAACAACTTTACATATTGTTATGCGTAGTGAATTACTTTTCTATTTTTAAAGCAGTTTATTTTTATCGACAATAATTTTAAGGTTGTATTCAGTTTGTGAACAAGTCAATAACCGTTTTAGTTATCGCTGATCTAATGTTCTTTACAACGAGGTCCGTGCCTTGCACACAATACCTGTATAGAAATTAGTAAGAGCGCCCAAATGAAGGATAAAAAAATCTCACAAAAGGAACAAAAATACTTGCATTAAATTAAAATAAATATTTATTTTAAGTTATCACTTCTGCCTAGAAATTAAGCTAGCTAAGGGGCCATCTATAAATTACGTCACACGTTATGGGGGAGGGAGGGAGTGACAAGGGGTGGGGAGGAGTTTCAACTTTTGTGATATCACATTTTTCAAAATATAATTAAACACTAAATTAAAAAGCCACCTGTGTGGATAGAAAAATAAACAAATGAGATCATTATTCCAATGTAAAATAGGGTAGGGGGGATCTCACAAATGTGACCAGATATGACAAGGGGGAGGGAGGGGTCAAAAAATCATGACATTCGTGTTACGTAATTTATGGATGGCCTCTAAGCAATTCAAATTAAATATAAACCTTTCCTTTTTTTCGGCAAATTGATTTATTAAGTCATCTATTAATAGCTGTAAACGATAGACGATTTCAGTTTTTCTATAATTTCTGCCTTTAAGGACAATAGTCTCCACATAGCTAACCGTTCCTATCCAATCGTAGTCATTAAATATTTTTTTTAAGCACGAGATCTAAGTGACATTGTGGATTATATTTTACTAATTTTTGCCAACACACGTTAGGGGCCTCTGTAGACCGGGGGCTCCGTGTCATTGATACGGCTGATATGGCGACAGCTACACCCCTGCAAACTATATTCGCAATATTATATAGGTATTATAATAATTGTCTAGAGTTCTATAGACAAACAATTCATTTATTTTCTAAGGCGTATCGTTTTCATTAAAAAACCGTAACGCGTATTCACGTTACCTACGGCAAACTAACATGACCATTCAAAGTACCTTGAAGTGGTACTCTTCATTGCAAGTGTCACCTATGATTCTCTGTGTTGGAGCTAAAGGCAACCTCACAAACCAAATACGTACAACCTGCTTTGTTTAAAAAGTCAGGTACCTATAGTTTTAATTTTAAATCGACCAATTTATATCTTGTCTAGATGGACGAGGGATATATATATATATATATATATATATATATATATATATATATATATATATATATATATATATATATCGTCCATTGTTTTTAAATTAGGAAAGATTCCCATACTTGTAATAATAAGGAACACTTGTAATATTAACATTTAACACCTGCTCTAATCAGCTTGTCCGTTAGCAACTGGTATTAATTACTGTAATAGAGAAAGGTATTATGAGTAAACGAAAGTTTTTTTCAGTGAAAAACTAATTTAATTAGGATACTTTAAATTAATGAGTATCGTTGAACGTCGGTGCGTTGGGGAGCTGTTTCGAGAATATGTAAAAATGAAACTAGCGATATGTAGACCTCTGATCGAAATTTCACAGTATAACACAAATATCTATTAGACAAATTGTATGATTAACAAATTTTGACTTGAAACTTAAAAATAATTAAAGATTATACATACTGATCACTTACATACTTTATCTTTTTTTTAAAGTATCTTTACATCTGCATCCCCGAAGATGTTGGCACATGTAAAACAAGTGCACCCACGAGTAGCCGAAGATAAATGTGATAGGTGGTAAGCCTATCGCCAACCGGGCACTTTTTGCAATCCCGGGCAACGTTGTTTTTGTCAGAAAACAGAAAAACACGTTTATGATTTGCCCTTACTTAAATTATGAAAATAACAAAACCAAAGTCGTGCCAGTACATGTTGTATAGGTCTTTATTTTATTTCCTAGTGTTATTTAATCTAGATCACGATCCGATCGCAACTTAATAAAGTAGAGCCGGTAACCCCCAAATTATTGTAATTATCTCATCCGATCCCGATCCTAAATGGCTGTTGTCTAGACAAATCTGATCGCGAACTCTCGAATCTTGCTTGGAACTTAGAGCTTATGTAAATATAGATCGCGTGCATCAATTAAAATACACATATGTGATGTGCAACCACGTGTTCTTTCTACCTATACCAATACAGATACCAATTTTTATCACGTTTGACCAAGCGTTTTGAGTTATAAAGCAATACTCAGACACAAACAAAGAGACAAAAAAAACATGTAAGTAATATCAGAGATATTGTCTTCTGTGGAATATTTATGTGGAAGATGTACAGGATAAAAGAAAAATGTCTATGACAGACACTACAGATTTATATAGTAGTATAGATAGAAAGTAGATAACGTGATTTTAAATCTTTTCATGTCATGTACCTATTTACATATTTTGTAACACCTGTGTTATTTTGTAACACCAATATTATAACAAGGCAGACAAACTGACAGAAGCACAAGAAAACATCACAATATGTTTTCACCATAATATACTAGTTGTCATCAAGATATGTCAAACCCTCATGAATACTGTGAAGCCGTTCTCGAGTTAACCAAACAGAAAATTTTTAAAATTGTAAAATTGGTGTGTGTGAGTCATAAAATAAATAATAATCACGATATATTACAAAAACATTAAATGCTATACAGATGCTACAAAATTATATACATAGAAGTATAGATGTTTTGAAATAAAAGTATATCTCTAAACTCTAAAGACATAATTAAACTTCCCTGTTGGTTCAAGCCTTTCTCGAAGAATAAATCAACTGAATTACTCCTAGGCATTCACTCCCCGTATTGGTCCCAGGCTCCTTGGAAGATTAGACCAACTGCCGTTCTACCAGGCAGGTCGTAAAAGACAACCGATTGGCTACGTGAGTCACTACCATCGTGGCTACTAGGTGGTAAATTTCTGCATTCCTGCCGCAATAGCGTCAGTGCTTGTCGCTGTCGTGTTCCGGTTTGGAGGGTAAGGTAGCCGGTAGACTTATGCATGTGGCATTAGACCTCGCCACAAGATAGCAAAGCACCATTAACATCTTTGGTGTCTATAGGCGATGGTCGACTCTTTCCATCAGGAGACCCATCTGCTTCTTTGCTATCTTATAATATAAAAAAAATAAAAAAGGCATATCATATAGGACGAGAAAAGGCTAATAAGTATCACTAACTTTGTGACTACTAACAAGGTGGTAGAGTTCTGCAACGTCTCAACCGGGTTTTATAGTGCGCGCGGAACTAGTTGGCCGCGCCTTACGTATTACGTATTACGTATGGCGCGGCCAACTAGTTCCGCGCGCACTATAGTACCACTGCCGTTATTATTGTCGTCTTGTCGCTGTCGTCTTGTCGCTGTCGTGTTCCGCTTTGGAGGTAAGATAAACGGTAAACTTATTAGTTTTGCATTCTATACCCGCTATAAATAATAATAATAATAAAAAAATATTCACGGGACAAATTACACTTACTGATCTAACCCCAAAGTAAGCAAATTATTTGCTTGTGTTATGGGTGTTAGTCTATGATACTAATACATAAAAATACATATATAAATACAGGAATAGATTTAATAAACACCCAAATCCGGAAATACAAACATTTATGCTCATCACACAAATGCTTGTCCCCGCCGGGGATCGAACCCGGGCACCGCCGATTGCGTAGTCAGGGTCGCTAACCACTCGACCAGCGGGACGGTCACACCGTGTTATACACGTACCAATGCACCATTAACATCTCTGGTGTCTATAGACGATGGTAATAGTTATTAGTAATGTAAGTCACTATCTAGGTGGCTACTAGGTGGTCACATATGTGGTGGATACATTTCTACATCGCTCTGGTCTGGGAGCACCGCTTTACCTATTCCTTCCGCAATAGCGTCAGTGCTTGTCACTGTCGTGTTACGGTTTGGAGGGTAAGGTAGCTGGTAAACTTATGCATGTGGCCTTAAGATCCCGCCACAGCGATAGCAATTTCACATTAACATCACATCTGTTGTCTATAGACGATGGTTTCCTCTTTCCATCAGAAGAACCATCAGCTTGTTTGCTATTAAATTTAAAGAAAGTTTTTTTATCAGTATCTTTATTTTACACAAATAAAATTAGCGATACACGCTTTTACTATAACTCTAACATTGAAGTTCGATTGAGAAAATAATGATCAATTTGTCAATCAGTAGGGTTCTACACAACAAATGCAAAGTTTTTTGTTAACTTGCGTGCTGTACAGGATTCTGCGTATTTTAGTAAGGATCTAATTATATTATACACTAGGTTTTACCCGCAACTTCGTTACTTGGCCCAAAACCATAACTTTCTTATGCTTGATCGGTTAAAAAAGTAGCCTATAAGCCTTCCCCATGAATGTGGCTATCACACACGAAAAGATTTTTTCAAATCCGTCTGGTTTATCCAGATTTCGCTTTCAAACAACCAAAAAGATCCGGAGGTATTCTTATATATAACAGCGACCTGCTGCAATGTCATCTGGTGGCCAGGAACAACAATAGGCATAGCACAAAGATCTTTTTTTAGCTGAAAAAATTAGCTGACCTACACAAATCTGCCCACGAAATGATTGACAGAATATCAATGTTTATTCAGCCCCTATTTTAGCCCTTTAGGGTTTTAAAAAAAGCTTATATTGATCCCATGTCTGCAATTATATCCTTGCCAAATTTCATCAAAATCAGTGCAGCGGGTGAAAGCTTAATATTTTCGATATTTATTTACATAATTTCATGATGATTGATAAAATGGTGTTTGTAAATTATAAAATAGACTGGTCAGACCTTACAATCTATAGATACCTACCTACTTAATTATAATATAAGACCGTGGTCCCAGAAACAAAGTTTTTTTTTATCTATACATATAATTAAAAAAAAATCGTAGGGAATTCAAAACTGTACATTGAATATTTTTTTAAAAGAATACTTGGGGCGTGATCTACAATCGATATCAAAGCCAAAAATATAGTTTTTAGAATTTTTATTTGTCTCTCTGTTTGTCTGTTTATCTGTTGTCTGCATGTATGTCCGGGATAAACTTAAAAAGTACAGCATGGATTTACTTCAAATTTTGCATTCAAAAAGTACTACATGGATTTACTTCAAATTTTGCATGTAGTACTTTTTGAGTTTACCCCGGATATACATACAGACAAACAGACAAACAGACAAAAATTCTAAAAACTATATTTTTGGCTTCAATATCGATTGTAGATCACGCCCCAAGTATTCTTTAAAAAAATATTCAATGTACAGTTTTGACTTTCCTACGATTTCATTTTATTGTATGTATAGATGTATAGATAGAGTATATAATATATTATTAGTTACCCGATTTGAGATTTTTCGAAGATAGAAAAATCTACAAAAATTCAGCTTGTTATTAATAAAAAAAGTTTGTTCCTGGGTCCGATGTCTATATATGTAAATAGATGTTTGTATAACTAACTCCTAATATAATGCGGACAGTAAAGGATTTTTTATATATTACTAGCTGCCTTTTTAACTACTCTTATTTTCTATATTTTCTCACCTTTTAAACCTTCCCTGGACTTCAACAATTAATTCAAAACCAAAATTAGCCAAATCGGTTCAGCCGTTCGCGAGTTTTAGCGAGACTAACGAACAGCAATTGATTTTTATATATAAGTAGATTAAAGGAAAATTAAAAGTAATAAGCATTAGCTGAACAGCACGTTAATATGTATTAGTATGCGATGAGCGTTTTGTTTGCTATGCTCTAAATAAATAGACCAAGAAGAATAATGTAGCCATTTACACACCCAAAATCAGTTCCATTTATTTAAAAATCAATTTCCCTGGACCACAACACAAGGCAAACAAGGCAAATGGTAAATCTAAACGTTTCGGATATAAATCAGCCCTTGTACGGCACGTTCGCGGCTAATTGACAAGCGAGTCGGAAGGCCCCCGGATCCGTTACGTGGGGTATCAAGTTTCTATCCTCCGGAACTCCCATTAGGAATGCCAAGTTCAGCTTACATACGGCAATGGCATTCAATTATCGCCGCGTTAACTACGCGGTAATATAAATTATAGCTGTTTTACATTTCCCCACTAAATACTCGTAATGGTTTGCCAGATCATTTGTATTTTGCCGTAATTTTTATTTAACTTTGTATATAACCGAAGCACATAAATTTAAAATATATGTATTTAGGTCACCTACTAAAAGGGTTGTATTATAAATTAAGTAAGCAAATTATTTGCTTATGATAGGGCATCAACGACACTAATCTATATATTAACACGTAAAGGTAAAAGTTTGGATCCCTATTTAAGACAATCGCGCGAACGGTTGTGTACGAAAATAGGCACAAATAAACTTTACATTACGGAGGACTGCAGAAACTCAATATTTACAATAAAAAGCATTAGCAATACATTAAAATAATAGAAATAAACATTACACATAATACATTTATGTGACACTAGCTGACCCGCGCATAGTATATTAATAAGTCGTCCAAATAGCTTTTAATAAAAATTTCATCTCCTATTTCAGCCCTCCAGGTACTGATTTTTGAAAAAAAAATAGCCTATGTTTGACCCCGGATCTTCAACTATATCCATGCCAAATTTCATGAAAATCGATCCAGCGGTTTAGCCGTGAAAGCGTAACAGACAGACAGACTTTCGCATTTATAATATTAGTCTATATTAGTATGGATACCCATGAAGCTGTATTACATCTGGAGGCAGCACTTCTAATACCTACTTGAAACACAATTTTAAATATTGCTGTCATCTTCTGAGGTCTTACCCTCTCTTTCTAACACAGCTGTATAAAAAGAGACGGAGAGACCTCATAGACAGAGTAGATATAACGTAAATATGTTTCAAGTGATTATTACGAGTGCTAGCTCCACCTATACCTAATACTACATGGACATACCTCATTGACGTGGTGGTAATATTATACACGTCAATGACATACCTACATGATAATACACACACATGTAATACTTACTGTTTTCTTCACAGCTAAAGTCAGTTGTCAAACTTAAAAGAGATTTTATTATTTAGTCTATGGTCGAATTTCGGCTACGGTCAATCGCTAGTGCATAGAAATACGTATATAAAAAAAGTATCTTCACGCCCATATCCCCGACGGGGTAGGCAGAGGTACAACAGCTGTGGTACAGCCTCATGTGGTCAACGCCAACGCTGGACCACTAGACCACTAGAACAATACGTATATAATTACTTAAATATATTTAATATACACCCAAACCTAGAAATCCAAATATTTGTATTCGTCACACAAACGCCTGTCATGTCCCTGTCGGATATTGAACCCGAGCCATCGATTAGTAGTGACGATCCCAATCAATGTACCAACCACAGGGGCAGTTAATTATATATTATTTTTATATTTCAATTACGACACGAAAACATTGGTGTTGGTCCCAGGCTCCTTTGAAGAATAGGCCAACTGCCGTTCTGCTAGGCAGATCGTGAAAGGCGACTGATTGGCTATGTGAGTCACTATCATCGTGGCTACTAGATGGTAGAGTTCTGCATTGACTCACCCGGGTCTTGTACCACCGCCTTACCTATTCCTACGGCAATAGCGTGCTAGTCACTGACAAGGTTCGGTTTGGAGGATAAGGTAGCCGGAAGACTTACGCACGTGACATTAGACCTCGTCACAAGATAGTAACGCACCATTAACATCTTTGGTATCAATAGGCGATGGTTGACTCCATCAGGAGACCCATTAGCTTGTTTGCTATAATATAAACAAAAATATCTCACTATTACCCGTAGAAAGAAAGAAAGAAAGTAGGCCGTAGCTCGTAGCCCGTTGCGTGATAGTTTGCTACATTTTTTCTGGGATATAAAGTATTTCATGTCTTAATCCAAGTTATGGACTATCCGTATACTAAATTTCATTTTAATCCGTTCAACTTTTTTGCATGTTTAATTTACCGCCTCGTTGATCGAGTGGTTAGCGACCCTGACTACGCAATCAATGGGGCTCGGGTTCGATTCGCGACAGGGGCAGGCATTTATGTGATGAGCATGGATGTTTGTGTTTCTGGGTTTAGATGTTTATTAAATATATTTGATTATATTTATATATGTATTTCTATGTAATAGTATCGTTGACTAACACCCATACGACAAGCAAATAATTAGCTTACTTTGGGGTTAGATCAATTTGAGTGAAATTGTCCAGAGATATTTATTATTATTATTTAACAATGGGCATTCAAACAATGAAGTATAAACTTTCGCTTTTACGATCTTATTAGAATTATAGATATAGACAACAAACATTAATGGCCCTGAACGACGAGCGACTAAAACTGCGGTTATTCGGCTCGTTAGTAAAGCTCGCATGTGTATCATTGCAATAGCGCAGTTTTTTATACCGACGAGCCTCTCGTCTCTCATGTTTTCTATTTTTTTTTTCAAGATCCTTCAGACACGATAACTTTACTCGCTAGTCGATCATCATCAATGGGCCAAGAGTAAATCGTCGTTCCTTAACTACGCGCTAAAAGCTCGTATGCAGATTAGGGTCTTAATGTTGAAGAAAATATTCTCTAGCTCATTTTCTCTGCATTTTAGAATAATTTTATGGCTTCATTGTCTTGTAAATGAACATTTTAAGTCAAAAAATGTCGTGTTTCACATCACGTGTGCATAATGGTAAAGTAAATCACTAATATTATTAATGATCGTCGAAGATATACGTAGTTGGAAACATGAAAGTGTCGATTAATATCACTAATGTGAAATTTATCTGCAATATTAACTCATTTAACTTATATTTAAGCGATTGGTGCAATCGACGAAATCGATCAAAAAGTAAAGAAGAATATTTGGCCGCCCCATTGGTCGAGTGGTTAGCGACCCTGACTACGCAATCAACGGGGTTCCGATTTGATCCCCGAAGGGGACAATCATTGGTGTGATGAGCATAAATGTTTGTATTTCCGAGTTTGGGTGTTTATTGAATATATTCTTATATATATCGTTGAAATGAGACAAAGTAAGCAAATAAATCCATTAACACGTAGCTGAGTCAGTTAAAGCCTTCGATCAAGTATACTGTATATTTGATCAAAGGTTAAAGCCACGAAATAGAAAAAAAACAACTTATTTTTTCAATTCCGTCGTCAAAGCGTTGCCCTGCTTTAGGCAAGGCCGCTAGCTCAAATCCAGTTATGTCAATTTTTTTGTTAACTTTTTGAAGTTTTACCTAGCACAAAGGACTTCAACGCATATATCATTATTTTGAAAAAAAAAACTATAACAAAATTTTGAAATAGTTAAATCTTTCGCGAACGTAGCGCCTTATCAGTATCAAAAATTATAAAACTAACCAAGGCCAAGTCCGAAATGAAGAAGAATAACCGCTACAAAACACACTGCAGACATCGATCCTAACTAAAATAAATGTGATTTTCGCTACCAAGCTTGCTAAGATTTGCAAATATGAATGCATTATGGATAATGAATTTTACCTCATTCTAAACCATTATCGATATGAATCAAATGCTAATCCCTAGGAGGTGTACAAAGTACTAGATTTGTCTAGTTAATAACAAAACTCGTTGTATAAGGCACTGCGTTATTTAAGTAGTAGGCAAGTACATTGGTCTAGACCAGTGAATTCAATCAAAAAAGTTAAATGTTCTGTTATTTATTCAATAATAAATAAATAAAAAAATATCTTTTTCAAGACATGACCCCTTAGCGTGGTACAAAAAATTGCGACCCACTCCTGCCTAACTTACATTAAAAAAATTAAATCCTTTAACATTTTTATTTATTACTAGCTGTTGCCCGCGACTTCGTTCGCGCGAACTTCGTTTACTCCGCACAGCTCTTCCCCCGTAGGTGATAGCGTGATAATATGTAGCCTATATGTTGACCCGACGCAACGTGTTAGTAATATTCATGCAAAATTTGAAGTAAATCCATGCAGTACTTTTTGAGTTTACCCCGGACATACATTGACTTTCCTACGACTTTATTATATGTATAGATCAAGTAAATATTTTGTCTTAGTTTTTTTTAGTAACATTAAACTACCGTCTACGACCTCCTTGCAAAGGCCTCGCGACCCTCGAAGGGGCCGTGACCCACCCCACACTTTGAAAAAGTAAAACACTGATCTAGACGAAACTTGTCTACAGTTATATGTAATTTTTTTATGTCACAAGAAAGCACGAGATAGTACCGTTCATGGAACTATTTATTCATCCGAGGCACCGTTACAAGGATAGCAACGCACCATTATCATCTGTGGTGTCTGTAGGCGATGGTTATCACATTCCCTCAGGGGAGTCATCCGATTGTTTGCTATCTTATCATATAAAACAATTATGAAACACCTCAGTCAATATTGTGACTCAGCTCAGATGTAGATGATGTTAAACATATGGATAACCTTGTTACCTCAGAAGTTAATAAGGTCGAGAATAATTTAGGGTCAATTTCAATTATGAGTAGATTATTATAATAATGCGTCGAAGTAATAAACAGACTTAGTAATAAACAGATTGCTTTTGTATGTTAAATAGCTCATGTGATTTTTTCTACAAGTTATTTGTTTTTATTTCTTTGCAATAGAATATAGGACACCAAAGATACCCGTGTGGCGGGAAAGCGTTGCCAAATGCACAAGTCTACCGGCTACCTTACCCTCCAAACCGGAACACAAGAATGACAAACATGGACGCTATTGCGGCAGGGAAGGTGGTGGTACCAAACACCCGGGTGAAACATTGCAGAACTCTACCACTTAGTTGTCACGATGGTAGTGACACGTATAGCCATCGTTCGCTTCTCATGACCTGCCTAGCAGAACGGCAGTTGGTGTATTCTTCAAAGGAGCTCGACCAACTCGGTTTTTTTAATTCAACGTTAAGCTTCCAGAAGATTACAAAATGTATTAAATTATTAAAATAAGTATATTTCATCATTTGCATTTCTACATAATATTGTTTTCAATTAGACTTATTACGTAAACTCGCCATATTTTTAACTAGCATTTCAAAGTACACTATCATACCCTTATACGAGTACTTGGTTTCAGAATTGTATCCATCAGAACCATATTATCGCCATATTGTAAAAATATAAAATAATAAATGCAAATGGTTTTAAGTATGTTTAATTTTATTTATTACTTTTAATAGCATAGATAACGTATAATGGTTTTATAATGTTTCATGTAAGCAAATATACAGCTTACCAGAGTAAGTATTCTCAAGTCTATTTACACCTTTGCAATACATTTACAGGACCTCTTAGCTTATACTGTGCCTTTAGGTTACACTTATAGCTGTTTATAAGTTAGCTTATATGATAAGATTTACTGGAAGGCTAAACAAACTCTGTGTTTGCTATTATAAGCATGCTAGCAAAAACTAGAAGCATTAAGGGATAGTTATTAGTCTTCTACAAAATATAAAAAAATCTTTAAAATTGAACCCCGCCTTTTCGCTATTATAAACATAGTGTCCACACACGTTTAAAATCCTGACAAGTGTTTTGTACTTAGGCTCATTTTAATTTAGCATAATTATAGTTATTAAGAAAGTTTTCATGCAACTTGTTTCATAATTGTTTTTTTTTGTAATATGAAGTCATATTTTTTAACATATTTTTTTAAACGTTACTAGGTTTAATCAGAGACGATTCGATATAGTTTACATGTATTTTTTATTTCATGTTTCATTTTCATTAATAATTTTATAGGTACTTATTGTAATAGTGTTTGTTAAAATGTTTACTTAATTCTAAGAGAGTAGTTATTGCCGGTATTATCTTGCTTTTGTTTGTAATGTCAGTCATAATTGAATGTAATATTGTATGTCTTGTTGGCAACACTTATTATAATAAAAAATACAAAAAATACAAAATGTTTATTTTCTCAACTTATTTTACACTGATTATATAATATTACATTGTCCGGCGCATCCTTTTAAGCAGAGATGCTTGTGTCAGGATGCACCGCTCTTCCAGAACATCATTAGCAATTGTGTAAATTAAGTAGTATACATGCCTATTGCGTGTGTGTATTTATGTATGTGTATGAGTCTGTAGGTGTATATAAGTGTGTACGCGTATGTTATGACAGCACGGGTAATTGTAAGTAAATGTATTACATTAATCTTAGCACTAGCAGTTTCTGACAGACAGATACATCAGTTAATAGAGTTTTCTTATATTATCTTGCTAAAAATAATTGATTCAACATCGTCATAAGACAGTGACTTAAGCCAGCCCACTAAAACCTCTTTAAAGTTGTAGATGGTTAGTGGATAAATATTTAACTTTTTATTAAGTTTGTTATATATTATAGTAGACTGATTTAAGAACTGTCTATTGGCAAAAAGTGTTTTTACAGTTGAGTTTTGTAAAATAGCATCCTTCCTTCTTTTAACTTTTTGGTTATTATCATACGTAATCAACCTATGTCTTTTAGCCATATATCAACATCTCTAAGCCCATTTTCTGCGTTTATTTATTTATTTATATTTATATTTCAATCACCAATTATCACAATGGTGATTTTATTAAGGCGAGCGAAGCGAGCCCTACACTAAGCCACTTTCTATGCACTTTTGTGGTACATTTTACTAAAACGTTATCGGACTTTTGGGTTTGTGCTTCGACGTAGTAGTTTAAATTCATGTCTAGATATGTTATCTACCATAAAAATACCATTTTACAGACCTTATAAATAGAAGATACAATTTGTATTAAAATCTTATTACTACTAACGATATCTATTATAAAACTAACCAGTTAAAATCGATAGAAGATACGTTTTGTATTAGAATCTTATTTCTAGTAACGCCATCTATTATAAAACTAACGAGTTAAAATTGATTGAGGGTAGGCGCCTCCAAGTTTTGGGTCATCACTTTTTCCAGATTAGTCATACAAAAAATAAGTAAGCAAATTGTAACTAATAATACAGATTATGTTAAATATAAATCTTGCCATCTTGATGTTTTGTGAGTTGTGATTTATAATTATGCAATTCTGGAGACAATTTTTACCTTGCGCTGTTCTTCTGTAGCACCAACTCCACTGTTGTCCGCCCAGTTGGTCGAGTGGTTAGCAACCCTGACTACGCAATCGACACGGCCCGGGTTCGATATTCTTGTATTTATATATGTACCTCAATGTATTAGTATAGTTGACTAAACGCCCATAGCATAAGCAAATAATTTGCTTACTTTGGGGTTAGATCAGTAAGTGTAATTTGTCCATTGATATATATTGATATAAAAACCCCAATGAATTTGTCCCGTGAAAAAAAAAACTAAAAAAAAACTCGGTTTCAACTTTTCCAGCAATTAGGTACCTAAGCATTTTTTGCTACTCACTATTTTTAGCCGACTACCTAAAAAGGAGGAGGTTCCTTTTTGGTCGGAATCTTTTTTTTAGTGATTATTCGAAGACGCCTGAACCGATAAGGATTTTGTTTCATTTCAGTGAGTACCTAGATACTTCTCAGGTTATTTAATTTTAATTTGACGAAGATCTGATGCAGAGTACGGGAGATACTGGAAATGGGAAATCAACTGTTTGCAAGATTTCTGCGTTTAAATTGTCTCATATTTGTATAGTATTTTTTTTTTTATGTCATAAGAGCAAACAAGCAGATGGGTCTCCTGGAAAGAGTCAACCATCGCCTATAGACACCAAAGATGTTAATGGTGCGTTGCTATCTTGTGGCGAGGTCTAATGCCACATGCATAAGTTTACCGGCTACCTTACCCTCCAAACCGGCAGCAACAAGCACTGACGCTATTGCGGCAGGAATAGGTAAGGCGGTGGTACCAGACCCGGGCGAGACAATGCAGAACTCTACCACCTAGTAGCCACGATGGTAGTGACTCGATAGCCAATCGGTCGCCTTTTACGACCTGCCTGGCAGAACGGCAGTTGGCCTATTCTTCAAAGGAGGCCGGGACCAACACGGCGAGTATTATTAGAGCAATTTTAAATAACATGTTTAAAAATATTTGTTAAAGATTTTAAAACTTTACGCAGGAAATTATAATTATTAACCGCGATTTTCAAAAATCGAGCTTTCATCAGATCCCCATGGTTTGAGATTCTTGAAACGTGATTATATTTTTTCAATGACGTCGTATACCGACGTCATTGAAAAAATATAATCACGTTTGTGTATCTGTATGTGCGCACGTGATTAAATCTCTCACAGATTTTAAACGGCCTGGCTGATCGAAAAACGGTTTGTGGTGAAAGATCAAAATCAATAATCAAATTCGAAAGTTTTAAAAATTAAAACAGTATCCTTTTAAACACGGTTTCAGGGATGGCTTGCAGGATCATCCGGTTTAAAGATTTTTTATTAATGAATTTTTAACTTATTAAGAGACTACTTTACAAAATACTTTTCTTTATATTTGCCTGGCGGCGCGCGGTCATCGGGCCCTTGTATAAAGGCAAGGGTTCACGTATAGACTGAAATAGCTATAGGGCTATCAGTTTGATTAGCTTAACATCGAAGGTGTATAGTAAAACAGAATGCAAGGGAAAAGAGAATGCAAGGGAAGTCCGAAGGAATGTTGTGTTGGGCACAAGGGGGTTTTAGGTCTAGAGCAGGGATGTGTGCGGGGAACAGAGTGAATAGAGCGTTAGAGAGATTACTTAAAAGCCCAGTTTTAAGTCAGGGTGCCCGTCTTGCCCTGCATAATCATGTGCCTATCCCAACGATATTGTATGAAAGTGAGAGTTAAGTATGTTAGAAGGGCATGAAAGTATAATCAACGCAGTCGATGAAACAAATAGCTATGAAAAATATGTCGCGTAACTCTCGCGGACCGGGTTCGTAATGTTGAAGTGAGAGAGAAGTTATGCTTGAAAGAAAGTGTTGGTGTAAAGATGAGAAAGGGCATGCTCCGTTGGTTCGGACATGCAGAAAGAATGGTAGGTGAAAGATTAACAAAACAGATATACAATGCGAGAGATGCAATACTTTATTATTTATTTTTCTATACATTAAAAGATTATAGACTTTATTATTATAAATAAAGTCTATACATTAAAAGATGTAATTCTCATAAAAATACTTTTCTGACAATATTACTAGATAGTATAACTTTGGTCTTTGCGAGCCCTTACAAAGCTCTGCTTTTTGCTAGTTACAATAAAATCACCAATTAAAAATGTATTAATATAATTCCCATAGGAACCCTAAAATCCACTCTTTGTTTATTGGCAACTACTACTGTTCCCTTTCAGGTTTATATCACCGTCATTATTTTCTCACCTCATGTTTACTCCATTTCGTTTCGCGCATGCCAATGTTTCAGCGATTATTTTATTACTTAACAAAGGTTAATAAACAGACAGCTATGTGTTTAAAAGTTTTAGTTAGTTTTAAATCGGGAACGTGGCAGCATATTGAATAAATTTTCATTTGAAGAAATTAAACAACTACTTTCTTAAGCCGATGAGACCAAATAATTTAATCAAGAAAAAATAAAAAGGTTTGGCGCTAATGTGGTCAGATCTTATCATAGTTCTTCTTTCAAAAATATTTTTGGAATAAAAATGATTTTTAAACGAACTCCACTGGTAGAATTCCGCAACGTCACGCCCGGGTATATGTTTCCACCACCTTACCTGAGGGTAATAGCCGGTAAATATATACACCAAAGTTGTTAATGGTAAACCGGAACACGACAGTGGCAAGCACTAACGCTATTGTGGCAGGAATAGGTAAGGCGGTGGTACCAAACCCGGGCGAGACAATGCAGAACCCTACCACCTAGTAGCAACGAAGGTAGTGACTCAAATAGCCAGTCGGTCGCCTTTTACGACTGCCTAGCAGAACGGCAGTTGGCTATTCTTCAAAGGAGCCCGGAACTAACACGAGAGATATAGATTTATGCATGTGGTATTATCATCTCGCCACACGGTAAGCAACGCACCACTAACATTTTTGGTGTCTATACGCGATGGTTTTTCTTTTCAGCAGAAGAGTCATCTGCTTGTTTGTTATCTAAAGATATAAAAAGTGATGGTCAGTGGCTGTCAAGCTCTGCAGAAACGGAAAAATAATTAGTTTGGATAGATAGCAAGTCAGGAACACCACACCATTAACTCACAAGGCTCAAACTCTCAATTCTTCAAAAGGAATATTCCAAGGAGAATATAATCAATTCTGGGAAATATTAAATTCTGTTCCCTAAAATTTGTGAAGAGATACTTTAAGGCCAATGCTTGCTCCTTGGCTTTTTGTAGAACCTTATAGTTTAAGTGGAAAATCTACTTGAACAAAAGCAAATACTTTTTTTTCAATTTAATATATTCAGAGAAGAGGAATAAATACTACACACTACTGTACAATAATTTTATTAAAATAAAATATATCAAACTGAATGACCAACAGATATTCAGAAATATAGAAATTTTAAAATGGCTTAAATTTTAAGACACTGCACTGCATTTCTAGTCCATGGATAGGATAGCGTAAAAAAGGTATATTCTACTGTTCTAGAGTTCATAATACAAAATTATAGACTTAATGTCTATAATTTTGTATTATGCGTGATCTAATTGCTATGAAGCGCCATCTATAATCAACATAACGAACTATTCTACATGCAATTTAAAATAATTTGTAAGGCAATTTTTTGTAAGTTGGTCGCCTATTACTCGTAAACTTGTAAAACCTACTTAACCGTGATAATTTTCCTTTTAAATTCATTATATTTACTACTACTGTAAATTTTTTCTCACACCCAAAACCAACCGTTTAGCTTGCAGAGGGGAGGACACTTGAGTCTAACAAAACTTAGCACTTTAAAGCTTTATATTTCACAAACGATTCCCTTAATCGAAATTGTTTTCGCAAACTTACAATATTTTTGAAAAACCTATCCAACGGTATGCCACACTATGGGGTACACCAGAAAAAAAATAACATTCCCACTTTACATAGAGGAGCTAACCTAAAAATATTAAATAAGAAGATTTATCAACAAAATAGCTCTGGATAATTTTAAAAATATTCTACATATACAATACATACAGCATAAAATTACATGAATCCCAGAAAAATGCATAATTCCCTCAGGATCCACCAAAAAAAATAATTAAGCAGGCTACCAGGTGTAGCATATTATGAAATATGTATTAATGAAAACATAACATAAATATATAAAGCTATCCCTAAACTAGGTAATGTGGCTATGATACGGGTGTTAATCAACGACACTATCTGCTGATTACTCAATCGCTTTTATATTTAAGAAATTGAACCCGAGCCCAATCGATTACATGGTCAGGGTCGCTTACTACTTAAAAACATAATTTAATTAAACGCTCTGCCAATTTAGTTTAGTTTAAATCTAGTTTAAATCTATTGGAGATCTTCAAAGGAGAGAATGTATGTAATACCATATCGCCAAATCTTATAAAATTTATACAAAACGAAATAACAATTTTACAGTTTATCGTCTTTCGCCTTTGAGTGTTAAACAAATGTGCCCAATAAAACTTCTGATAACCACCATATTTCATAAACACCAAGCAACAATAGCAGAACTCAAACAAAGCGATCTAAAATTATGAACAAACAATCATCCCATCTGCTTACACTAAAGCAATATGTTGTTAAAGCGTTCTTTCATAGTCCCAAAACGAAACGTGATAAGAAACTATTTGAAAAAAATCGTAGGTACAATAAAAACGAAAAAAGATCCATATTAACATCGCTCTGTATTAGATATGTTCTTTTAGATTATAGGAGAACAGCTAAAACGCACTGTAAAAAGGAAAAAATGAATATGCACCTATTAAGCGTGTGGTACCTACTAACTAATTTAATCGATAGAATGTTTTAAATGTAATATTATATAATGATATTTTTTTTAAATATTTGCACACCATATAATGGTAGAATATGTTGGTAACTTATTTTATTTTTAACAACTTGTAACACCCATATTCTTGCAAATAAATATTTTCTTTCTTTCTTTCTAATTTAGTACTAGCTGCGGGCCCAATCAAATTGTGGTTTTCCAATTTAAAACCCTCCGATTCCACCATTTAAACCCTTTTTAGTGCTCCTGTGCATTTTGTATTATAATAAAAACCCTTGTACAAAATTTTATGTTTCTAGGTCTAGTGTTTTAAGCTGCGTGTTGTCTATTTGCCAGTGTTTGCGATTTAGTAAGAAGTTACGGAGCACATTGTAAAGCAAAGAGTATGTAACGTATTTATTGTAAAGTTGTGTGATAAATATTCCTGTCGCGATTACGAGTACATTTGCAAAATTCGGTATGCGTATTTGTAAAAATACATCAACATTTGTTTAAAACAAATACTGAAGTATTAGAGAACCATTGACGTGTATAATATTACCACGGAACTCATATTTTAGAAACAGTGAGAAGCTACATATGTGCCAAGCCAAAGCTAAATATTTATAAAAAAAAATGCATATTGTGTGGTAATTAATATATACAATCATATTCCTGATAGTCTAAAATTATTACCTACATATAAATAAATTTTGCAAAAAATTGTTCGATTTACTATTAAATAAAACGTACTATAATATCAGAGAATTTTTAGCCGATAACATTAAATGTTACTAAATAGAAATATAAGTTTGTACAATTTACCTTAAAATTTAAATGTAAAAAAATTAATAACAAATTTTGTAAAATGGTAATTTTTTTTTGTAAATTGTAAAAATTTGGATTGAGCATAAGATGATATTTTGTAAGTTGTAAAAATAACTTTTTGTTGTAAAATAATAATTGTAAATATTTTAATACATAAATAATTGTAATACATGAAATAGAAAAAAAAACAAGCCCGCTGAGTTTCTTCCGCCAGATCTTCTCAGTGTGTGGCCGCGTTCCGATCCGGTAGTAAATATAAGGAAATCGACCGAAATTCAAATGTTTGCACACCATATTATGGTAGAATATGATGGTAATTTAATTTATTTTTAATAACTTGTGACACCCATATTCTTGCAAATAAATATTTTTTTATTTCCATTTTCATAAGTAATGTAACCATTCGTTGCTGGTCGGATTAAGAACGAGAAATTAGTTTCTTGTAGTACCCTTAATTGTATCCGTTCAAAGATAGCTTCATTTACAATAAATACAAATTAATCCTGGTACTTTTCAACCGATTCCCCAAAAGAAACAGTTTATAAATTCGGCTGTATATTTTTTTACCCCAGAATACTCTCATTTACGAAACAATTTTGAAAATTATTATTTTGTTTGGTTACGTTTTAATTTGATAAAGATCTGATGCAGAGTTCCGGAGATACAGGAAATGGGAAGTCGGTTGCTGCAGTTTTACTTTATTAAAAAGTTATTTGAAACGTAGAATACTGACTTACAGCTAGTCGTCTAGTAAAAGGCGAGAAAAGGCTAATAATCCACGTCACTAAGTGGTAGAGTCTGCAACTTCGACTGAAATCGAAACCACCGCCTTATTTATCTCTGCCGCAATAGCGTCGGTGCTTGTCGCTGTCGTGTTTGGGTTTGGAGAGTAAAATTGCCGGTAAACTTATGTGACATTCCAAACCCGCCACGAGGATAGCAATGAAACATTAACATCTTTGGTATATTTAGGTGATGATTTTCTCTACTATTTTATCTACTTGCTGGCCATGAAGTAAAATAAATAATAAAACAAAGACCAGGAAAGCTTTGAAAATAATTTCTGATTGGTAAAGATAGTATTTCTAACAAGGGCCGATGCTAAATAAAACTACAAAATAAATAATTTTCCAGCTACGTCAATATACGAAGAAGTTAATATACTTTTTGTTATAAATGCGAAAGTTTAGATGTTTGGATGTTTGGATGCTTGAATGGATGTTTGTTACTCAATCAAGCAAAATCTATATATTTTATAGAAATTTGTTGCACAGGTAAATGATAACCTAGCACGTAGGTTAAAATTAGGTTGAAAATTAGGCGTGAAATTCGCCAAAAACTTTTATAGTGTAGCGGGCTACACGCTGCAGCTAGTATTATATAAATAAGTAAACCATTGATAATAAATAAAAAACTCAAGGTACACAATCAGTGTCTCAAAATGAACGCACAGTTTAAAATTATGCGCTCCAAAATTGAGCGCACAATTTAAAATTATGCGCTCATCTATACATATATTAAAATCGTAGGAAAGTCAAAACTGTACATTGAATACTTTTTAAAAAGAATACTTGCTGCGTGATCTACTATCGATATCGAAGCCAAAAATATAGTTTATAGATTTTTTGTCTGTTTGTCTGTTTATCTGTTTGTCTGTTTGTCTGTATGTATGTCGGAGGTAAACTTAAAAAGTGCTGCATGGATTTACTTCAAATTTTGCATGAATATTACTAATGGGTCGGCTCAACATATAGGCTACATATTATCACGCTATCACCTTCGGGGGAGGAGCTGTGCGGAGTAAACGTAGTCCGCGCGGACGAAGTCGTAGGCAACAGCTAGTTTCAAATAGAATCACGTCGGTCGCGACACTGTCAATTTTATTTCTTGCAAAGACATAATATGTTTTTGCCATATCTTTAACTTTTTAAATAAATTTTGGGTCACTTTAGAGTATCACTTTAGAGTATCTTTTTTTGTTCGTTTGTTATATCAATGAGGTAAACATTAAATTAATTTTTATTAATACTCTATGCTCTATGCTCTAGTACTAATGCCGTACTTGGAAAAATAAAAAAAATATACCTTCTTTTTGTATGTGACTGGATTTGAATTTTGCTTTGTTAAAATTATTAATTAATAAGTAGGTAGTATTGATTATTCCACACACGACTGTGACGACCAATCGAACAATAATATAATCTGTGTGGCCACTGAATTGTTTGACTGCATAATTTTCTAATTAAGTTTAACGATCGCGTCAACAATATTTTGAATTCTGACGTCGTATGGCGACATAGGAAACAAATTATTCAGCTTACGCTTCTAGACCTAAATCCTAACACTTGCGGCTGCATGTTACTCATAACAATGTTTCTATGACACACGCCTAAAAATATTCATGGCGTAAGTACCCGTGTAAGCAATTCATATAATTTTCGCCATGTTAAACTGACCGCCCCGTTGGTATAGTGGTTAGCGACCCTGGCTATGCATTCGAAGGGGTTTGGTTGGTTGATTCCGACAGGGACAACGGATGAATATAGGCATTTGTATTTCCGGATTTGGGTGTTTTATATATATTTAAATACTAGATGCACCGTGCCGCTCACTGCGTTATAAAATTTTTGGTAAATCTCGCGGGAACAACTCATCATTCCAGGGCAAAGGTAGCCTAATGCTATTTCAGGTCATCATCTATATGTGTGTCAAATGTTATCCAAATCTATGTATTTAGTAGTTATTGCGTGATTGAGAACCAAACATCCATCCTTCCAAACATCCAAACTTGCGCATTTATAATTTATATTAATATGACTAACTATAATATGAATTACTAACAACCATATCACAAGCATATAATTTGCTTATTTTGTGGCTTGATTCATGTAATTTGTTCAACGATATTTATTTACTTACTAGCTGCAGCGTACAGCCCGCTGCATAATAATGGTTTTTGGCGATTATTGGCGTTATTACAGCAGGAATAGGTAAGACGGTGGTATGAAATACCCGGGCGGGTCGTTGCGAACTTCTACTACTTAGTAGTCAGAATGGTAGTGACTACTACGTGGAAGAGGTTGACCTGGTCGGTTGGGCTGGTCGAAGAGGAAGACTGGCTATCTGTGTCACTCTTGTGTTTACTAGGTGGTAGAGTTCTGCAAAGTCTTGGCTTTGGTTTGTTACCACCGCCTTACATATAACGTTAATACTTGTAAGTGTTGTGTTTCGACTTAGAAGGTAGGGTAGCTGGTAATCTTATGCATGTGGAATCATCATCCCGCCACACAGATAGCAACGCATCACTTTTGAACTGTATAGGTGAAGTTTGTCTCTTTCCAACAGCCATCTGTTTGTTTACTATATAGTTTACTAGATAATGAAGACTTCGTTGGCTTGGTCATGTACATCGCATGGCCCCTGATAGACTACCACGACAAGTGATGCTAGATTAGATATTGGACGTGAAAGACCAATCGAGCGGCCAATTTTAAGATTCAAAGACTCCTGCAAGTGGGACTTTGTCGTACTCTACCATCTCCTTCAGTTCCACAATTTATGTGCAATCGGTGTGGTAAAAAATGCCGCGCTGCTATAAGGCTCTACAGTCATCAGCGACGATGCGGGAACCCGTAAATTCACAAGTGCTGCAGCAATCATCTGTGATAGATGTGGTAAACAATGATGATGAACGATATAAAAAATACACAAACTAAGTAGTGGCGTAGCACGAAGATTAGAACTCCGTTTCCTACGTCGCGTCGGTACACTTAGCTGCGATTACCCAGTTGATAGATGATGGTTAATTCTTAGGTGCTGTACATTGAGTTATAGAAACGTTTAGAGGAACGTTGGAGAAAATTAATGAAATATATTTTAGTTTTACGGAACCGTTTACGTTAGTCTCGGTTATTTTTACCCGAATCCAAAAAGATAACGCTCTGGATAAACACACATATTTATTTTATTCATTTATATTTATACGCTTACATCTTTCTGTCATTGTTAGACCAATTTATATTTTTAAGATACTTCACGGGTAGCTATTTATGACTCCTATAAAAGAGATAATCACGTACAGTAACATTATAATGAGGTAAGATTTAATTGTTTGTCTGTTTGTACTTGATGAACTTGAAAAATACTGGACCAATTTCAAAATTCTTCCGCCAATATAAGGATAAATAAATAATAAATAAATAAATATTCACGGGACAAATTACACTTACTGATCTAACCCCAAAGTAAGCAAATTATTTGCTTGTATTTTAGGTGTTAGTCAACGATACTAATACATAGAAATACATATATAAATATTTTACATACATAATAAACACCCAAACCCGGAAATACAAACATTTATGCTCATCACACAAATGTTTGCCCCGTCGGGGATCGAACCCGAGCCCCATCGATTGCATAGTCAGGGCTGCTTACCACTCGACCAACGAGGCGGTCAAACATACATTGTCATTGTGTAAAACATAGGCTTTTACACACGAAAGATGTTTATAGCGTATTTCGGTATCATGTGGCAAGGCCGGCAACGCAACTGCAAGATCTCTGGTGGTGTGGATGTCCATAGGCTGCGGAGATCACTTACCATCAAGTGCACCTCCTACTCGTTTGCCCCCTCTTCTATAAAAAAGAACCTAATGCTACAATTTACCACAATACTGTTCACTCCAAATTGAAACATGATAATAGCGTTAATGCCTTCTTGTTGATCCGGACTACTTTGAAGAATAAGCCAACTGCCAGTCTGCCAGGCAGATCGTAAGAGGCAACCGATTGGATATGCGAGACACTACCATCGTAGCTACTAGGTATACCTACCTATTAGCGAGACAATGCAGAAGTCTACCTACCTTAGGTAGACTTCTGCATTGTCTCGCCCGGGCCTGGTACCACCACCTTACCTGTTCCTGCCGCAATAGCGTCAATACTTGTTACTGTCATGTTCCGGTTTGGAGGTTAAGGTAGCCGATAACCTTATGCGTGTAGCATTAGACCTCGCCACAAGATAGCAACGCACCATTTGTATCTTTGGTGTCTATAGGCGATGGTTGACTCTTCCTACCAGAAGACCCATTTGCTTGTTTGCTATCTTAGGATGTAAAAAAATGTTGCGGAAGAAATAGGCAAGGCGGTGGTACCATTCTTTGAGATGTAATGTGTAGAACAGTATCACCTACTTGTCATGATGACAGATTCTTTTGGTAAACTGCTGAAAAACAGAAGGACAATCCTTCAAAAAGAGACTAATGGGTAGGTAAATTGTTTTATCAAGTCAATCTCTGTTATCGTATTTTAGGATCTTAGCCTCTCTTGTGTTGGTCGCCCCTACATATTTGCTGCCTACAGGTGAAGGTTATTTTTTTCCATTAGGAGAATCATCTGCTTGTATGCTATCTTATAATATAAAAAATAAATGAAATATTAAAACTTTATAGTCATTGGTACTAAAATGACTATAAAGTTTGAAGCTTTCATATTTTGAATTGGAAAAAAGTGTGCTAAACCCATTATTTAAACATGGGGTATGTTATTATTATACTTGAGGATTTCCACGTGTTGATTCTGGGCCCATTTGAGCAATAGACTCACGCTTCCCTGCTTAGAGGCTAGTCTTCACGATGCCTCTTATATTATCTATCACCGTGACTTCTAGGTGACAGAATTCTATATTTTGTCTGAATATAGATTGCACCGACTTATGTGCCTATTGCTGTGCTATCACCTAACCGTTGATCTAAGCTCTGTCACTATCGAATTCAAGTTTGGTGTTTTAGGAAGCCGGTAATAGAGGCATTACATCCATGTCACAACACGACTATTACCATCCTTGATATCTATAGGCAACATGGTTGTTGATATGTTAATGTGTTTGGTGATTATTCAAGGCTGTTCCGTGGTGCATCCAGACCAGTCTGTAGACTACCCTTAACCTAAATTACTCAATTAATATGTTGCGCGTGTTTGGCCAAATGGTACAAGCCTACATCGATTTAATGCAATGCCATTCATTACTTATCTACATTTCATAAATCGTATACATATTTTATTTAAGGTAATTATTTTATTGAAATGTTCGTGAGACATAATTAATTTTTATCTATACCTAAGGAAACGCACTGATATCTATAGACGACGGATATAACCTCACCATCAGGAGATATATCTATTTATCCTCTATCCTATGTTTAAAACTAAAATAAATACGGCTAAACTGATTTATTCGGTGTAGGTCCCGACTAATTTCGGACCTGTATGAGGTCCTTCATTAGCGTGAGCTAGACAAGTTCGCGGCCGCGTCTCGACTAGACTTACCAAATGGTTCGTAAGTCTACTCGATAAAAGTAAACAGTTACTGATTCAAGATGCCTGACATGTATAATTTAAAAAACTGGCTAAGTGCGAGTCGGTCGCACGAAGGGTACCATTATAAAAAAAAAAAAAAACAAAAAAAACACGTTTATTATTGCATGGGCTTAATATATTTTTTTAATTTTTAATAGTTGTTGTTATAGTGGCAACGGAAATACATAATTTGTAAAAAAAAATCAGCTTTCTAGTCATCACGGTTTACACAGATACAGCCAGGTGACAGACAGATAGACAACGGAGGCTTAGTAATAGGGTCCCGTTTTACCTTTATGGTACGGAACCCTAAAAAATGCCTGTCTAAATTATTACAAGGAAATCAAAAACATCATATTTTTGTTATGCTTATTGGCGAAAATAAAGAAAACTCCTTCAAGCCCTTGCATCGATACTGCTCTCTTCAAACATCGTGTGTGTTTTCGCTATTAAGCACACACAACATGTTCGAAATGCGACAAAAAGGCGCGAAATTTTAAAATGCCTCTCACTGACCAGCACCGTTCGCACGTCTTTCAGAACCTCAAAATGCCTGTCAAATGGTGCAAAGTTCTAATGGTAACCCTAATCCATGGAGTCGACAGGTAAGGAGAATCAACTCTGTGGACAGAAGTGTCCTTGAAAATGCATCTAAGTGATAGTGATCGCGCCACCGTCGCACATCTAAGAATTTTTAGAAAGGAATCGGTAAAAGACTTTTCCAGAAAAAAACAACGCTCTCGATAGAAAGAAGGATATCCTTCGCCTATAGACACCAAATAAGTTAATGGTGCGTTGCTATTCGAGTAGCGGGATGGCAACACCACATGTATAAGTCTACCGGCTACCCAACCCTCCAAATCGGAACACGACAATGGCAAGTTTTGACGCTATTGCGGTAATAATAGGTAAGGCGGTGGTACCAAATAACCGAGCGAGACTTTACGGCACTCTACCACCTTGCAGTCACGATAGTAGTGACACGTTATAGCTATTAGTCGCCTTTTACTACCTGCCTGGCAGAAGAGTAGTTGGTCTACTCTCCAAAAGAGTGCTGACCAACACAGGGGAAAAGTAAGTATGGAAGAGGCAAACGTCGTCTATAGATAGAAATGATGAGTTTCCGTGCTTGGACTGGGGGATAGGCTCTGATGCACCAAATCGACTACCCAATAGCGTTATGATGGCTGAAAGTAAAACAGTTGGGCAAATTTAACATGCACTCCTCCAGGTCTAGTAAAATGCGGCCACACTCTCGGGAGCTTGCAGGAAAGCGATGTCCTCACGGCTTTAACTCTATTGTTTTGTCTTATAAACATTGCACCCAGGTTTGTTTCTATTGTCTCGCTCATTCGTACCAGTTCGCTACAAGGATAGCAACGTACCATTACCATTTTTGGTGTCTATAGGCGGTAGTTGATTATTTCCATAGAAAGAGCCATCTGCTTGTTTGTATACATAGAAAAAAATGTTTCAAATCAAAATAAATAAAATATATGTATAAGAATTATCATGACTGAATAAAAGTAAAAAGCAGAAAACTTACGCTCTATTTCGAAAAGTTGCAACGAAACGTAGACGGTCCAAAATCTCGAAATGTTTGTTATTGCTGCACTCCATTAAGACAAAGACCATAGCGCATGGAGGCAAGCTATCGATAAAGCGACGAAAGGTTACGATTTTTGAGTTAAAGTTATTTGAGAGAAAGACAGAATAGAATAAGACTTGGGAAGTGATAATTTCAGTACAGAAAATAAAAAACTCAAGTCCATTCGATACAAATCGCTTATGCCTTACACCACTATCTAATAGAGATGTTATCTGGTTCTCAAGCGCGGATACAGTTAAGTATCGTGAGTCCTTTATCGACGACTATTATCGACGTTTTCGTGTTCGATAACAACGCTAACGAAATAAGTATCGCGTCCACTTTTATTCCCACTATTAGGCTGTGTAATGGGATTTCGAAAGTATTATTAGTTTGATATACGATAAAGATTGTATTTATCTGTGTTTAATAATCTCTTTATTTCATTTTTAAATATTGACCTCTTGTTACTTTATTTTATAAAGAAAGTTTTGTAAAATAAATGTGAATTCAAACATCAGTGTAAATTAGTGGCGGAACAAGAATTTTTATTTACTCTCAAGGTAATCATCACATTTTTCTAAGTTTGGAAGAGGTTTATCCACTAGCCCCCTAGGTTTCAAAACCAAAATTTTTTGCTATACATATATCAATATAATTTTATTATGCAATAAGTATACTACATGCTTTCGTTATATAATAGCGATTTGAATCTCAGATCAGGTAAATACATTTATTATGTTTTTTCTGAAAATCATAATTTGCCGAAAAATAGATATGTCTGACATGTTGACAGTCAGACAACATATCACATAATGGGAATTAATACTTTAGCTAATACAAAGTAGAGGTGCAACGCACCCTTATGCGGTGCACCTATACCCACTCTTTAGGAATACGACCGTGAAGGTATTAATTAATCAATATAATGTAAAAAGTTAACAATATGTTGTTTTTTTACAGATCGCTGCTACTAGCAGCCTTCGTTTTATATAGTTGCGTCCCATGGACCTCATCTAGACATCATTTCAGACACAATGTAAGTTTACTTCATATTTTTATATAATAGTTATAAAAAGGTACTAGCCCCGATTTTGCTGTGAGTCGACGAAATTAGTTTAAATTTACTGCTGTCTTTCTTTTTTTTTTATCATGACATAACAAACAAGCAGATGGCTCTCCTGATGGAAAGAGAAACCATTGCCTATAAACATCACAGATGTAATTGGTGCGATGCTATCCGTGTGGAGAAATGATAGTGCCACATGCATAAGTCTACCGACTACCTTACCCTCCAAACCGAAACACAACTATGACAAGCACTGAAGCTATTGGCAGGTTTAAGGCGGTGGTAACTAATCCCTGGGCGAGATGTTGCGGAACTCTACCACCTAGTAGTCACGATAGTAGCAACACGTATAGCCAGTCGGTCGCCTTCTACGACCTACCTGGCAGAACGAAGTTGATCTATGTTTCAAAGGAGCCCTGATCAATACAGGGGAAAAAATTGTTGAAAAAAATTAATAGAAAAAGTCGAAAAATATTTAAGATATTTAAGATTATTTAAGATAGAAATCGGGCGTTTCTTATTTTCATTTCGCAGGGCGATAGCTATACCTTAAAATTAATTTAAGCGATGCGCAACAGAATCGGAATTATTAAATAACGTTCTTATGCCAGTGCCAGTGAATAGAAAATATATATTGTCCCTATTTGTTATTACTTGTTTATCGGATACATTTTGGAGAGTGCGCTGCGGAATTGCATGACTTAATTACGCCATCCCCGTTTTTCTATCGATCGTCGAGGTGCACAGATACTAGGCATCGCCATATGGTAGACGTTCCACGTACCTGAACAAAGCGGTTCGATTCGACATTCTTGATCCGAACCGCAAGGGGCTGGAATATGCTTCCTGAGTCTGTGTTCCCCCACGGGTACAACCTGGGGATCTTCAAGAGAAGAGTGAACCGGTACCTTCTAGGGAAGCGCGTTCTATCATAGGCCGCATCTTAACTTACCATCAGGCAAAATCGTGGTCAAGCGCTTCACTATCGACAGTAAAAAAAAGTAATCTAAATCTCGGAAACGGCTCCAACGATTTTCATGACTTTTAGAATGCAGTGGGTTCTTATCTAGGTTCGATCTAGCTAGGTTTCCTAAAACTCGGTCATCCAGGTACTTTAATTAAAATGTCAATTTAATTCTTTACATATTTTACATTTGAAATAACTTATATCACCTGATTGATCCGGGCCCCTTTTTGAAGAAAAGATCAACTGCCTGACTGCTAGGCAAGTCGTTTAAGTCGAAAGAAGACTAAACAGTGTCAATAACAAGTAACATAGTTGCTACTAACTCGGAGATAAAGTTCTGCACCGTCTCCAACAGGTTTGGAGCCACCATCTTGCCATTTTTCTCCGCAATAGCAATATTGCTTTTCGCTGTAATGTTCCGGTTTGAAGGATCGGAACAAGGCAACCGGCAAACATATGCAAGAGGTTATTAGACACTTTTATTATTGCACTTGTACATAAATTTCACTTTTACACATATTTTTTTAGTATATTACTCGACCGGTTTTACTTTTAAAGCATCGTCAGGATGTAATATTGTTAACTGTTTATTATTGGTCAATATTATTGATAATCAGTCAAGTTAGTTAGTTAATAATTGATCGGTTGATCAATATTATTGACCAATAATAATCAGTTAAATATATTACATCCTGAAGGTGCTTTAAAAGTGAAACCGGTCGAGTAATGTACTAAAAATATATGTGTAAAACTGAAATTTATGTACAAGTGCAATAATAAAAGTGTCTAATAACAATGGAATTTCACCAAATGCTGACGATGGAAAGTATATAATATATATGCAAGAAGTTTTCCAATCCCGCCATACAGATTTACATCTTTGGTGGTACAACGCACGATTCCTATTTTCGGTGTTTACAGGTTTTTTTTACCAGGAGAACCACCTGTGTGAAAAGCACAGTTAAAGTTTACTTTGCGGAGAACTGCAGAAACATGATATATTTAAATAAAATGCATTAGAAATACATTAACTTAATAAAAATAGACATTATACACACTTCATTTATGTGACATACATAAAAATATACATATATGTTTGTTGAGCCATGGTCGAATTTAGGCCACATGCGATGGCTAGTTTATTTAGTTCTGCTAGTACGGCGTGTAACTTAAAACTTTGTTTATAAAACTGCGTCATAATTACCTAATAATATGTATATTTACATGACTATGTATGTTACATATGTTGTATAATGTTTATTTTTATCAAATTAATGTATTTCTAAACAATTTTATTTAAAAATATTATGTTTCTGCAGTCCTCCGCAATATAAACTTTAACGGTGCTAAATGTGACTACGCAAGAGACGGGGCTCGGGTTCGATCCCCGACGGCGACAAGCATTTGTATAATGAGCATAAATGTTTGTATTTCCGGGTTTCGGTGTTTATTAAGAATATTCCTATATTTATATATTATGTATTTCTATGTATTAGTATCGTTGACTAACACCTAAAATACAAGCAAATAATTTGCTTACTTTGGGTTTAGATCAGTAAGTATAATTTGTCCCATGAATATTTACTGTGCCAATTTCACACTCCCCTGTTCGGTTTGCTCCTCCTGTAAATCGGTTTAAAAACCTGTTTTTAACTTTGACAATTGACTTAGACGTAAAGTTAATAGCACAGAAAACATATATAGGTTAATAGTAAGTGTAAATGTGTGTACAATACCTAGGAGGTAACATTTTTAAACAAATTTACTTTTTTATTACAATAAAAAACATAAAATTCAGTTTTGCATCTATAGAATTTTCTCTTAACAATTTTCAGAAGAAAAGTTAGAGCTTTGTGGAAATAGCTTTATATTCAAATCAACACATTATGTAATATAATTTACACATTAATGTAGTGGGTATAACGTTTATTTTTAATAATTTAATGTATTTCTAATGCATTTTATTCAAAAACATTAGATTTGTGAAGTCCTCTACAATGTAATCTTTAACTTTACCAAATTTCATACTGCACCGTTCGCGCGATTGTCTTAATAAGAGATCCAAAGATTTTCCTTCGTTTATTAATGTATAGATATTTGAATTAACAACTCAGTAATATAAGTTGACTATTAAAAACACAAGTCATTGACAGTAGCGCTGTGACTGACCGCATAAATCTTGATGATGACTTTGCCGTAACACGTAGTCGTCATCACATTCCTGTGGACAATTAATCTAACAACTTCATCATAGAACAATACAAATATGATTTAATTAGATTCTTGGAATCTGTTTAAATTGCCAAGTAATAAATAAGGCAAGTGAAAGAGTTCCACTAGCAACACTATTTCTCATCTCTTCATAGAGTGAAGTGCTATTCGATTCTCCTGCATATGCTTCGATTATAAAGTTTCACTTTAAGCACGTGCGTTAAGTACACAATTCATGTATTACTGCTTTTACTACTGACGTAGGAGAAACTGTGGCGAACGTGGGTGGTTACTGTGCTGCTAGGGTCTCGGACTGTGCGGACTGTGCGGCTAGTTTTCGGACCTTAGATAAGTTTGCCCCAAATAAAATTGCCCCAAACTCGCTTTTTGTTTCAATTACATCACAGCAGTTTCAGATTTCGCGGACTTTTTTCAAATTAAATACTTTTTCTGCCGGGATAGCGTCGATGCTTGTCATTGTCGTGTTCCAGTTTAAAAGGTAAGGTAAGCGGTAAATTCATGCATTTGGTATTAAAATCCCGAAACAAGGATTGCAACACACCATTAGCCTCTTTAGTGTTTATAGGCGATGGCTATCCCTTTGCATTAGGAGAATCATCTGCTTGTTTGCTATCTCATTCTATATAGAAAAATTTTTTGTCCGTTTAGTATTTTCCAATATTTCCTGATAAAACTTAAATAGAATCACGCCGTTAAAGATGTAGCAATGGATAATATGAAATTATAAATGTGAGATTATAATAGATAGGCACTTTCCATTTCGACATAAAATTAAATGCATGTGTCTTCAAAGCAAAGGGATCACAGCATGAGGTCACGGTACAGCCCAGTGCAGCCGCATCCAAACGCCATTACACGGATTAGGGCTGAGAAACACTTTCTCTGCCACTCGTCATCTATAAATAAAACTTAGAAGATTATTTGTTGAAAATAAACAGTGTAAAATAAATATAGTACTGCAAGATTCTGTCAGGAATGAAAAATGTGCTTGTCACATTCCTCAAACGAATGACGTATGTATCTATTTGTTTAAAATGACTTATTTATACGGAGTCATCAGAATGTTTTTCTATCTCGATTATTTTATCGGGCTTTGAAAAAACTTAAAAAATACCATTTAATAGAGATTTTTAGCGGTTTTTAAAATGAGAGCGCTTTTCATACCTAAATGAACCGGTTTAAGCCAAAACCATAACTGAAAAAATTAGGAGTGGTGAACACCAAAGAAAGATTGAAAGAAAAACGGTAAAAACAAATTTATTTATTCAAAGTTCCTATATTTTTGCTCCGTGAGTTAATCGGTATTTTTCTTATATAATAATTTACAAGGTAAATATATTTGTAGATCCTTAAACCTTACTGTACATTTTACTTGTGCTAAGGTTTAAAATTCATCGATAAATAAGACCTATTTTTTATAGAAAGATATAATCAACACTTATAGGAAGTAAATATAGTCATAGTGCATTCCCATCCGCGATATGCCACATGCATCAATTTACGCCCTACCCTACTCTTCGGAACATACTTAGAACGGCTGGTTTCCCAAACGAAAATTAATTTTAAAAAGCAATTAATTTATGTTTAACATAATTTTTATAAGCAAATGATCTGTTAAGCACAGATTAATTGCTTGTAAAATTAATTTGCGTTTCGGAAACCGACCGTAAGCATAGACATTGTGATAGGAAAATGTTTGATGGTGGTTTTACCACTGCAAGATGATTTGTTGCAAAGCGCTACCACTTAACCTACTTATAAGAATTTAGTTCATAATAGAATTCTAAATATTTATTTATTTTATTTATTTATTTATATTTATGCACAGACAAAAAGTACATAGGTTTAACTTAACGCCTAATGGCATTCTATACTAGCCAACCTCATGTATTAAATGTGTGTATGAGATGTGTGTCATAGAACAATTCTCATTGTAGTGAAATATGACGTTATATTTTTTGTAATGTGATGATTCACTAAATAAACATAATCTGAATACCATATATTCGCGGCCAGTCTGGCAGTTGTTTGCTTAGAAGTGATACTGGGTGTACGCCTATATTCTATTATGATTTTCATTATGGAACATACCGTCAAAATTCATTTTTTATATATTATAAGATAGGAAACAAGCAGATGGCTCTCCTGGTGGAAAGAGTCAACTATCGCCTATAGACGCCAAAGATGTTAATGGTGCGTTGTTATCTTGTGGCGAGATCAATGCCACATGCATAAGTTTACCAGCTACCTTACGTTTCAAACCGGAACACGACAGTGACAAACACTGAAGCTATTTTCGCAGGAATAGGTAAGGCGTACCGGTGGTACCAGACCCGGACGAGACAATGCAAATTCTACCACCTAGTGCCACGATGGCCTCATATAGCCTATCGGTCGCCTTTTATGCAGTTGGTCTATTCTTCAAAGGAGCCCGAACTAGCACGAGGTGAAATTTATGCATAAACGCCGAATTCTACTCACGTTGTGTTAAAAAAGTTGATAATTTGCAAATATAAGTTTACCTAGGGCAATGTGCCCACCTCTCGTTCCCACCACTGTAACTTTTGTAAAAAAAAATCAACAGCGACAACCGACCTGATAACCTCTGAGTTGCGAGCTCAGTGTGCCCTGGGGAAAAGCTAAGCTGCCTTGGAACCCGCAACGAAAATAATCAGAAGTATATAGGAGAAATAGTCTCATACGAGACTCGTGAGAGCAGTGCAATTTGCAAAATATAATGTACATAGATTTCGTAAAAGAGTTTTTTTAAAGTGTTAATCAACTTGTCGCTAATAGATTTACCTACTGAAATTCTACATTATCACAAGTCTTAACCTCTTAGTTGCCTCTGTGGTCTAGTAGACCGGATGCAGTGTCGGTGTTGGCCATATGAGCTCCTGGCTTTGATTCCCGGGTCGGGCGAATTACAAAAATGTATTTTTTCACTTTTCTAATAAAAACAGCATTGGCCAGAATTGGATAAATGCACAGTTGGCGATAGAAATGCCACCTACCACATTGCGGGACTAAGTATCTTCGGCTAATCGTGGGTGCATTAGTTGTACCTCTGCCGACCTCTTGGGGGATACAAGCGTGAATATACTCAACTTCTTACTCAAATAGGCCAAATATAGATAAAATAAATAACACTACAACTGACTCAGGTTTCCAATTCTCCTGGGAATGTTTCGTTTTCGTGTGCCTTTCCTTTCTTCCTCCTTATGACTTTTATTTCATTGATGAATTCGTTATACTTATTTGTTATGTTGCTTTGCTGTTAAACGGCAGATGCCAGACACTTTCAGGTTTATTTGTAGATAATATAAAATATCATGTACTTCCCGACTACACTTTTGGCCCGTAAGACAAAAATTATACCAGTGAATATTATAAGTTTTTATTTAAAATTTGCAGCAGGAAGTTATTTCCCTTGAAAGTTTAGTGTTATTTGACTTATAAGTTTAGTGTTATTTCTATATACACAACATAATATATTTAATATTGTAAAAATCAAAACATTTTATAAGGTGTTATAGCAAAGGAATATAAATTATTAGTATATGTGAACTTTTTTGACTTGTTTCAATACTAGTATGCTACAAACAAATGTTTACGATTTACAATAAAAATACTATTTACATAAGGTAGGAGCTTTATTTAGGATCTTACATTTTTACCATCGCGTTGATAGACAACCCTATCTTCTCTATAGTATAAAAACGGAATAAATCTAATCAGAATAGGCGCCTCAATTGATGGCAGCATTAGCATATCGCGGTGGTTAGATCAGGTCATCAGTAAACACTATTTTTGGAACTACGGCTGTGACGGCTGGATTAATTAATGGACCCATAAATATAACAAACGCTATGACTTCACGACAGCGCCTTCAATAGAATAATTTAAATATTTATATGTCAGTCGAAATAATAAGAATGGGAACAATTTGATTTTAACGGCTTATATAAACAGTCAGCATAAAAGAAATAAAAAAAGGATTGTGTATATTTTTCATGTATAGTTAACTGCCTCGTGATCTAGCTCTAGGGGGATAGCCTTTTCGGGATAGATCATGGGGTTCCGGGTTCGATCCGCGGGTTCAGTCGTATAAAAGTGTTATTGAGGTTTTTTTAAATGTTCTTCTCAAGCTCGAAGTCTGGCGGGGTGTATTACCATTCCCGTAGGCGTATCATCTAACGTTTGCAATTCGCCAGCGATCAGCGATGACTCTTAAACGTAATGAAAAAATCATCAAAAACATCGCCAACTGCTTGCTGGTCACTAGATGCACTTTTTGCAATTTCACAGCATCAAAACTAATCAAGCGGCAACGACTACCACTAATGTACAAGGCTGTTATGTGTCTTACAATAACTAAACAATCACGATAATTTCGCATTGCGAGTTACGTGATCATCCCGCCGGTAATGTCGTCGGTTCGGGTTATCGCTAAAGATTAACGCCCGTATTCATAAACAACCCTTAGCTAAGTAACGTAATAACACTATGCGAAGAACGCTAATTTGCTATGCAATTCACATGACAAGCCATCTGTTTCATAAACAACACTTAAGTGTTACTTGCCTGTGAGATATCATAGTGTCGAATACCCAGTTGTGATTGGTTGGCTTTAATGCAGCGTATTTCACACTGTATGTTTGACAAATGTCAATTGTCAATAGACCAAACTATAAAAATATTCTAACCTACATATCTTTTGCGCATTGTTATTTTCAATTTGTTTCTGTTAATATAGTATTTTCAATATGCCTACATCTTCCAATATAAATATATCCGGTGTGAATACGACCCCTCAAAGGTTAGTACATATTTATTAATATTTAATTTTGTAATTCTAGGTTTACTATTTCTTATAATTGCATGTAATGTATTTAATACAAATATATCTATTTTGTTTTAGTTCAAAAAAACAGCCATTCACTAGTTCGGAGAGAGAATTGATTGTGGCGTTAGTTCGTGAGCGGCCCATACTGGAAGATAACGAACTCATGCTAGAAACGTTGAACTTAAAAAGCAAGCTTGGGAGGAATTGACTCTATCTTATAACGCGCAGCCTTATGTGCATCAAAGGAATACAGTACAGCTGCAGAGATGCTGGGAAAATATTAAAACTCTAAGAAAGAAAGAGCTTTCCCAGGAGTCTGTGATTGTGAAGCTCACAGGTGGTGGACCACCACAAAACGGCTCAACGTCCTCTTCCGATAACGTCATTGATATTATTTGCCCATTTATAAATTTAAAAGTTCCAGAAGTCATCGATTCAAATTCAGTAGAGAGTAAGTATTACATGTATTGTTACTAAAGTATAATAATTCTAGTAAACAAATATATTGATTATTTCATGTTACAGTTACAGGTGACCAAAAAAATATTGACTACATGGAGCATGTAGAAACAGTCTTGGTGGAACAAACTGATAGTAAAGGTAAGCTGCAATAATTATAAATGCAACTATTTCTATTATAAATACAACAGTTTGTGCTAGTACGTATATATGTTTGTTACTCTTGATCTCTCAGACTTAACATAATATATGCCACTTTTATCTTGTAAATGCATTGCTCCTTGCTCATTGCAGAAGTCTACCTAGTAGTCACAATGGTAGTGACACATTATAGCCAAGTGGTTGTCTCTTGCGATCTGCCTGGCAGGACGGCACTTGGTTTATTCTTCAAAGCAATATAAGGGAAAGTAATATGATGCTCATTTGTCTTATATAAAATACTAGCTGTTGCCTGCGACTTCATCCGCGCGAATTTCGTTTACTCCGCACAGCTCCTCCCCCGTAGGTGATAGCTGATAATATGTAGCCTATATGTTGACCCCACCTGCTAATAATATTCATGCAAAATTTAAAGTAAATCTATGCAGTACTTTTTGAGTTTACCCCAGACATACATACAAACAAACAGACAAAAATTCTAAAAACTATATTTTTGGCTTCAATATTGATTGTGGATCACGCCCCAAGTATTCTTTTAAAAAAATATTCAATGTACAGTTTTGACTTTCCTACGATTTTATTATATGTAATATAGATTAGCTTCCCAACCCGGCTTCGAATGAGTGATGTGCCTAATGAAGGATTTGAAACAAAATCTTCCATTTCCATTAGTAAAAAAATTATAATTTTATTTTAATTTTTTACATGTGTAGATAACCAATTATTTTAATTTTAGGTAAACATAAGTTTTCAAGTGAAATAGAGGCACGGGTGCAATGATGCTCAATAAATATACAGCAAGACAAGGCTCTGCATGAATTGCGAATGCAAAGGGAAAATATATTGATAGAAAGGGAAACCAATTTATTGCAATTTGAAAGAGAGATGCACAGTTTGCAGTTAGAAAAATTAAAATTAGAATTAGAAAAATTAAAAAAGGAAAATAAAAATTAATTATATTTATAATGTTGTTTTATTGAAAAAAAAAACTAAATTTTATTGTATAAGACAAAAAATTAATAAATAGGTAGGTATTCTAAAAGTGTCTTTCTATAAACATTCTTCGAAAAAGAAGGCCTTCTCTGTTAGTATGAACAGTTTCTGTTGTTCGCTGTCTTTGCCTTATATTTTCTTCAATGTCATTAATTACACCCCGAGACCTGCAAATGTTGTATAATACTGCGGTTGCTACAATTATATGACAAGTTGTTGTAAGATTTGTTGCCATTTTTTTAGAAAGACATGGAAACATCCTTTTCCAGACTCCTATTGTTCTTTCTACAGTATTCCTTGTTTTAATATGAGCTTTATTGTAGTTCTCTTCCGAATTTGTATCGGGTTGAGGTACTGGTGTTAATAAATATTTTTGACAGCCATATCCTGAGTCTCCCAAAAGTATTCCATTGATTATGCCTTGTTCTAATTTCCTTTTTAATAAACTATCTTGAAATATTCGATTGTCATGCACTGAACCAGGTCTATCAGCAACAATGTCATAAATCTTTAGATCTGGCCCACATACAATTTGGGTATTAATAGAAAAATATTTTTTTCTGTTACGAAAAACTTCAGCAAATGCCCCACCTGGATTCTGTATAGGTATATGAGTACCATCTACTGCACCTACAATACCAGTGAAACAAGCAATGGTGTAGAACTGCTCTTTCGTTGCTTCAAGATTACTTGGGAACTTTACAAATTGGTGTAGTTTTAAACAGAATAGCCGAGAAATCTTTTTTACTAGTCTGCAAATAGAGTTGGTTGACTAATTTGTATGAGGTCACCGGTTATCATCTATAATAAAACAAATAACATTAAAATAAACGTGCTGCACATTTAAACCATGTAGGTAATTAAAATTTTGTACAAGAAATGAGAAAATTAAGAACTTTTAATTACTTGAATAAACTTCTAGTAGGTACGTAGTAGGCGAAGGTTTTGTAGTTCTTTTCCTTTTTTAAAGTTATCTTACTTTTTTATTTTATATGTATCATATTAAGGTTAGGATAAAAGAACAACCAAGAAGGTTGTCCTGGTATAAAAAACCAAACACCACAGATATTGATCATTTGTTAACACGTTCAATGCCACCGACACGCCTAGCGTGTTCTTGTGAATTTCTATGATAACGCCTTGAACACGCCAGGCGAGTTCTTCATCTTTCTTCGATATTTTAAAAACAATCATACGTGGTTTATTGAAATTCTCAGAACGTAATCCTTGAGCAACAAACTAAAGAATTTTGAAGTGGCCACCGGCGAAAATATCCAATATTAAATTAAAAAAAATTATTGGATAAGTAATGCCGAAAACACGCCTGGCGTGTCCACTAACACAAGTATGTCAGAGATTGTCCACCTTTACACTTAGATGTCAATTGTTACAAAACATTAATTATTTTTCATTCATTGGATAAACAGGTGGATAACTCTCTATCAGTTAATAATATCTGTGTGTTTATCAGTTGAATAAATATTTTCAATTTTTCAATCGTCTGTAAACCAAAGAATAGTTATCTATCAGATTTCTTATTATCTTCACACCAATATGTGCAAGTGAGACGCACTTATATCACATTCGATTAATAAGACTGAAACAATAACAACAAACAATGCTCTCCTTGTCCATCTAACGGCTTGTCGACCGTCGGCATTTCTTTTATGGTATAATTATTATCTATATATATACAATAAAACTAGAATATTTTTGTATCTGTCTGTTGTGTGGCTTTCACACAAAAACTAATGGATGGATTTAGATTTTTTTTTCGTAAATTAGGTATGATGTTATGCTATTATTAACAGGTACAAGTAATACGATTAACAATTCGGCCACATAACATTACACGTTATCATGACAACATATTTTCCAATGATGCTCAGCTAGTTATTATCATTTAATTATTATCGTGTGTGAAATTGAAAACAGAAAATACGTGAGCGGGCTTCCAATTTTTCGAAAAGTGAAATACAGTACTTGTAGTCGAAAAATAATAAGTTCAGTTCCCTTTTTAAGACGGAATGTTCTCCAAAATTCTGTACCATTTTTTTATATAGGTATACTATAAAAAAATGGAACAGAGTTTTGGAGAACATTCCGTCCTTCATGACTTCCGGCTCTCATAGACATCCAAATAGAGATTATACAGATGCGTTGCCATCTCCTCCTTTATCCTCCTCCACTCCATGGGCCACCGGCTACTTACACACCGCACGAAACGCGACAGCACAGTTGTCACTTTGTCGGCTGTACCTCCCCGGTCGTGCGGGCACAATTGGGCTACACCATCCCGGTTATTAAAATTATCCATTAAGCTCTCTCAAAACTCTTTCTTTGCTCTTTTTTCTGCCAGGGGGTATGAAGTTGTTGAGTCTCAGTCTATTCTCTTCGATTGATATATTATCGATTTGTTGAAAAATATCCATTTTCACAAAAACAATACATTTTCGCTAAACTCAACATAAACAACGAGTAGAGAGTACGCGTGCAAAGGGTGTTAAAAGGTTGACGATCTCTTACAAAATTACGATAATGACTTACCTAGAAATCTTCTTTCAGCCATAATTCCAAGTTGAACCGCACTACCGTATTATAAACACCTTTATTCTTGCGCAACATACAGCAAACTAACTAACTATCGTCGATAAAACCGAGAATTGTCAAAAAAAGAATTTTACTTAGTCCCAGTGCCACTGAACACGCCAGGCGTGTCCATGTTAAATGAGATGCAATGCCGCCGACACACCTGCATTGTCCGCATGCTTTTGTAGGGTGGCATCGCTACAAACATCATGAAAATTGAGGTGGCATTGAACGTGTTAACATCAGTATGCTGAGAAAGGGTGTGCATGTGCCAATGCTATTAGTTTTCCAGCTACTATACTACAGTCCGAACCGCAATAACATCAGTGGTAACCACTGATGTTATTGCGGCAGGAATAGGTAAGGCGGTGGCATCGACACCAGAAAAATAATGCAGAAATCGCCTACTACATACAATGGTGGTAACATATAGAATTGTCTGATAAGGAGGAAGATTGTTTATTCTTCAATATACATAATGTTAATAACACCAACTAACCTGGAAACTCCCAGAAGCATAAAATCTTAGCACCACGAGTATCTGGTAAATAGGAGGTATTGGAAGACCTCTTTTTATTTTATTGAGATCATCACGAACCATTGGCAGGAGTATAAAAAAACAACTTCTTTGGCAAATCTATAACGCCTCCTAAATTCTTCCTTGCTGTAATATTCGAAAGGATTTTGGAAATCTCGAATAACTTTTTTTGTTCTAATTATCCTTTGGTCGTGTAATCTACTACTTATATAATTATCGAATTCTTCTTCACTTGTGTAATCCATTACAAACACAATTTTCAACTTCAGTTATATTAACATTACTCACGTCGCAGTGGGGTTCGGACAATACATACTAATTTATGGGACACCATCTTGTCACCAGACTTCAAAACTGGACACTATGCATTCTCTAAAGTAGCTCGGCGGTTAACTTTACTGTGCGTAGATTTGAAAGGATGCATAGTAGCGTCCGGCACTTAAGTATTGTCTATGAAACGCTTTAAACGACCCTATGCGCTCTCTAACACTATGCAACCTCATAGTATCGTTTGTGAATACGGGTGTAAGTTATCAGGTCGTTAAAATGTGGCGATCACCACTTATCTTGCCAACCAACAAAACCGGTGGCTCGTGGTGAACAGAAAAGTCTATAGACGTATGGTTTACTCTTCTTAGACACAAAACAAATGACCTTAGAAAAATCGCCTTAAATTTCATAATCATTATTCAATATCAATAATTAAAATTAAAGAGTATCAGAAAAATAGGCATAGTATATAAACATCAATAAATCACATAAAATCTAATGTTGTAGATTATTTAAATGTTAGTGAGAGTCTCTCACTGAGAGAGATGAGAAACTTAAAAGATTGGATACTTTACATCAGTGGTTTTAAAAGTGGTCGCGGCCACCTAGGCGATTGTGAGGCCCTTGCAAGCGGGTCGTGGAAGGTACTTTACTAAAAAAACAAAGACAAAATATAACCCGATATTAAAGAAAAGGTGATTTGATTTCTTTATGTAAGCTAGGTGGCAGTGGGTACGGGGCGCAATTTTTTGTAACATGCTAAGTGGATCGCGTCTTGAAAAAGATTGAAAAACACTGCTTTGCATCATTAGACTTGGGTCAGTATTCAGTAATAATACAGTAACCAAATCACTAACTTGGGTGATTAGGTATATAACCGCATCGCAAGCTACCAAATAATGACATTGAACATCGGAAAGGGTTTTTGCCACTGATTGTACATAGCTTACAGTATCTGCTTTCTACGATTGGACTATTTTTCAAAAGCCGCAGTGCTTGAAATTTCACAAATTAATCACGTGTTAGACACTTAATTTAACGCCTAAATGTTACGCAGAGTATGTGTCGAACACATTAGAATTGCAATCAAATCCTTAACATTATACGACTCAGCTCAATGTTGCATTAGATTTTGGCATAGTTCCGTTGTCACTACTACTAACTACTATTCTCAGTAAAATGTAAATGTCTTATCAATAACTACTAGTTAGTCTACTGTCCACGAATGTATTACGGGTAACTTGCTGTACACTGAAGCTCGCTTCATTATATTTTTTTTTATGAATCCCACGGAAAGAATAATTTTTTCGCGATAAAAGTATTCTATGTTCCAAGTCATCATCTATATGTGTGCCAAATTTTATCCAAATCCGTTCAGTAGTTTTGACGTGATTAAGTAACAAACGTGCATCCATACATTCAAACATCCAAACTTTCGTATTTAAAATTATAAAAGTTTTTAACGAATCCCGCGGATCACCTATTTTTTCCGGAACAAAAAGTAACCTTTGTGCTATTCCAGATTATCGTCTACCTGTGTGCCAAATTTTACTCAAATCTGTTCAGTAGTTTTTGCGTGGTTGAGTAACAAACATCCATCCATCGAAACATCCATCCATCCAAACATCCAAACTTTCGCGTTAATAATATTAATATAAATTAACATAATTATGAACGCGCGGTTTCCATTGACCGATTGCATTTAGAGACTGCAGACCATTGACCGATTGCATTTAGAGTAAAATAAGAGACGTTAAGTACTGATACAGTTGCTGAAAAAGATTCGTATTTTGTAATATATTTACTTACAAATGTTACGTAATGGTTTTAGGGTTCCGTTCCGTCTTTCTTTCTTTATAAGAGCGAGCAAGTCCTCAACATTGTCTCTCGTTACTTAGACATAGACTTATTATGCAAGCTAAAGCGCTAACTGAGCCGAAATTTTTTTAATGTGTAGTTCTTAATTTAATGCGGGAATGTATTCTTTCTACAACATTTTCTTTGTTTTTACTTGTGAAAACTTTTAATTGGCCTTTGTAACAACGTCATCATATATTATGTTTGTATAATTAGCTGTAAGTTTCCTTGAAATAAATAAATAAATACCCAAAGGGTAAAACGGAACCCTATTACTAAGACTCCGCTGTCCATCCGTCTGTCTGTCTGTCCATCACCAGGCTGTAACTCACGAACCATGATAGTTACACATTTAAAATTTTTACAGATAAATCAGCGCAAGTACGTAAAAAGTGGTTTATCAAGGTTTAGCTCTTTCTTTAATTTAAAAAATACCGATCGTTCGGAGCAAAATTGTAAGGGCTTTTATCAATAAACAGGGGTTTTTAAAAGCTTTCTTTGATGTCCACCGCCCCTAATTTTCCTCCGTATTGAGCGTAAGGTAAGTAACCGCGACCATTTCGTTTAAAGTTATAAAGGGCGCTCAGATACGCTCCGAGCGAAACCATTTTTAAAAACGCTAAAAACCTATATTAAGTAATTGGTATTTTTTAAACTATTTCTAGCCCAGACCACTGCTCTATTTTCCTATCACAATAATGTCAGTTACATAACAACAACAAATACTCGTCAGTCTCATGTCCGGGTTTGGATAGTAAAATATCTTGGAAACTAACTTTTTATCCGTGCCACACGATTCCTCCATAACGATCTTGAATTGCCGAGCTTAGCAAAGCATTTCAAAGACATCTCAAAAAGATACTTCGATCGTGCCATCTCGCATCCGAACCCACTGGTGGTAGCCGCGGCTGACTACATCCCAGACCCTAATCCCGATCCCAAACTACGTAAGCCCCGCCACGTTCTTACCGATCCCGATGACCCGATAACTCTGGCCAACGGTTTACACGATAACACTACACACCTACATTCGCGACACCGTCGCCGCCGGCGGCGACGAGGACCCCTGTTTCGCCCTTCGGCGAACCGAGCCCAAGGGCAAGGTTCGGCGGACGGACATAACAATGCCACTAGCCCTCCAATCGCAAATCACGACCCCACCCTAAGCCGAGGTTCGGTCTCACAGGAGACACCCTTAGGGCGGAGGGCGTACAGCCCTACACCTATAAATTCTGGCTGAGCACTCTGCTCGCCCCCGCGACCGGTGAAGCTGTATCAGCCCATAAGGCTAACAGTAATTGAGACATTCCGAAAAAAAAAAGCCACACGATGCAATACATCATTACCGTTTCGTGATGATGGCTACTTCCTTCCATCAGACGAACCACGTGATTGTTTGTCGCCCTTCACATGGAGAAAAAAAAATAAACAGTACGTAAATTTACCTAAGAGACCTCTCAGCTCTGGAATCTAGTTAAATTCTTTGAACTTATGCGTCGCTTAGTTATATTTAGTATTTGAAGGTATAGTATGTACTTAATAAAATATTATAATTCAAGACAGGTTCACGCTCTACAGTAAAGCAAATAAACTGTCACTTTCAGTGTGCCCACAATGCGCAAGCGCAAACACTCGTGAACTACGCTAATGCAAAGAGTTTCATACGAACCGAGAAGACATAATATATTGATCAGATCAGAGTGCTAAGTGTGAGTTTTTTTTTCGCATTCGATCGTGAGCGCGTTTCGAGTTTACTAGGAATTTGTATGTGATTTGTACAGCGCCACCCAGTGGTAAACGTGAGAAGCCAGTTTACCACTAGGTGGCGCTGTACAAATCACATACAAATTCCTAGTAAACTCGAAACGCGCTCACGATCGAATGCGAAAAGAAAAACTCACACTTAGCACTCTGATGAGATCTTGATTGATATATTAAGAAAGAAGTTATTTTTTTTTATATCATAAGATAGCAAACAAGCAGATGGGTCTCCTGGTGGAAAGAGACAACCATCGCCTATAGACACCAAAGGTGTTAATGGTGCGTTGCTATCTTGTGGCGAGGTCTAACGCCACATGCATAAGTTTACCGGCTACCTTACCCTCCAAACCGGAACATGACAGCGACAAGCACTGACGCTATTGCGGCAGGAATAGGTAAGGTGGTGGTACCAGACCCGGAAGAGGCAATGCAGAACTCTACCATCTAGTAGCCACGATGGTAGTGACCCGCATAGCCAATCGGTCGCCTTTTACGACTTGCCTGGCAGAACGGCAGTTGGTCTATTCTTCAAAGGAGACCGAAACCAACACGGGGAAAGGAAATATTATATTTGTATAAAATTTAATTAATTTTTTAAACACTTTATTGCACAAAATATACAATAGTTGGACTTAACGTCTAATGACATTTTCTACCACTTCCAAATACATTGTGGGAACGGATAATAGAGTTTAACAAAGATACTAAATACATTTATCTTAACGTACGGGAGATAAATATACATACAAAAAAACGTATTTGTGTATATAAATAAATACAACAATTATATGTCTATACATATAAAAAATATATACGATAATAAAACATAATAAATAATACTAGTTTCGACTACAATAGAGTCATATAAAATAATAATAGCACCTAGGTGTGATAATAAATAGCACAAGCCTTCTCTTTGTTTAATAAAATAGAGATAACTGATTACGGTCAGTAAACATAGACTACCTATATCCCATATCTCTTGCAAATCAAGAGCTGTTGAAGCTTAATAAAGTAACATACAAAAATGTCATGTCTAGATATTCTGGCGTATAAGTTTTTGCGACTACGCAGCGTTCTCTCAACGTTTCTGTGCGAGTTGTTTATCATCATAACATTGTGTTCGATGGACCGGATGGTGGCTGAGGTGATCAGCATTTTAAACACAAAGTTACTCACGTACAATGTGACATTGTGTGGTCGTTTATCTTCTCTGTAACTCGGTAGGCTGGACCATATATTTAAAATCAATGTACTTTCAAGGATGTGTCAGCGTGACTTTATTCACGCTGACACATCCTTAAAAGTAGATTCAGTTTTTTTTATTCAAAATCTATGTATTGATTCCGGACCTGTTGAAATAATAATATACCATCACAATACACGGATAGCAAAGCACCATTAACATTCTTGGTGTCTATGGGCGATGGCGATATCTTTCCATCAAGAGCGTCATCTGTTGCTATTGTTTGCTATCTTATGATTGAACCCCCTTATCTCTATATAGCATATTGGTGACAACTCAATTAATTTATGGATGGGGTAATTATAATTAAATAAATCTGTTTTTTTTTTATTTACATAACAAAATAACTAATTACAACAATATATTATTGACATTTGTTTAGTATGTGACACTCGTAGTAAATGACTTGTATACGTTCCATAACCGTCTCCAACTCGAAAACATCCATTTGAGGCAAGAAAATTATCTTTCGCTCTCACTCGACTCGACGACGACGACGAAGTCACTCGCAAGAATAATTAAAATCAATATCAGTAATATATTATCGTAATTATACATTTTGTTATGTAAATAAAAAAAGTAAATAGAATCTCTGTTTTTTTGTATTTCAATTTGGTGTATGTTTAATTACAATTACGCAATCCCTAAAATCAGTTGCCGCCAATATGCTACATAGATAACGGGGTTTACTTATGATATATAAAAGAATTAATACACATCACACATGTTCTTCTCCATGTAGAGCCTCGTCTTGTAATCGACGTACACACTTGTATAGACTTTCGACTCCTAACTAACTCTACACTAACTAACCTATAGGCAAAGATTATTTTTTTTATCTAATTTATGAAACAAAATAAATAAATAAATTATATCTTGCAGGCAAATGGACACAGAAGTAGGCACAGGCGGCAAGGCGCCGGGCTATTTTTACCAGCATCATATGTAATACCAGGAGGTGAAGGCTCCGGCGCGTGGGGAGAGTGGGGAGAGGTATCGCCCTGCTCGAGGACCTGCGGTGGGGGTGTTGCCAGCCAGAAGAGGATATGCCTTGAAATAGGGTAAGTACATTTGATGTTATTTAAAACACATAATTGTACTGTTTCGAGGTCAGCATCGGTCCAGCGAGAAAAATGATCGCTTAAACGCTAATTGACATGGAACACTACATATCCGAAATAACAGTTAGAGCAGATAAAAATATTGGACAATAATACTGGACTTTTCCCCGTGTTGGTTCCGGGCTCCTTTGAAAAATAGATCAACTGCCGTTCTACCAGGCAGGTCGTAAAAGGCGACGGATTGGCTATGCAAGTCACTACCATCGTGACTACTAGGTGGTAGAGTTCTGCTTTGTCTCGCCCGGGTCTGGTAATGGTGTTATATCGTAAGGTAGCCGGTAAACTATGACATGTGGCATTAGACCTCGCCACAAGTTAGCAACGTACTATTAACACATTTGGTGTCTATAGGTTATGGCTGACTCTTACCGTCAGGGGACCCATCTTCTTGTTTGCTATCTAAAAAAACCTTGTGGCTAGCAAAAGTAGTGGAAAAAACTAGAGGTTTTTTTGTATGTGACAAAACCAAATGGCATTATTGAATCACAGTCTTGCTTTATCCTCATTCAAAGGGCGCGTGCACTCACGGGTTAAACTGGATACGCCTTTCAAGAAAATTTCTTAGGTTGTCAGCGTCGCTCGCATTTACACCTAGAAATACAGAGTTCTATGATTCTTATCGACGAAATAAAATCACGCCAGAGGTTATTCCTTAAGCCATAGCTTTATATTCGACACGATAAAACAGCACAATATGGCATATTTCTATTATTTTACGATATATCTAAAAGCGTTTGACATTTACATACATTTGCTCATATGAGCAGCAACGCATTTTGCACTCAACACCGTGTCTATTAGTATTTGTGTGGTCTGTGGATACACTATTACTACTTCTTTTCTTTGGTTTCGGCTTCGCTATCCATAGTCACATGCATTCTGCTAACCACCCTTTGAATACGGATTAACCTACAATAAAACTAAAGGGGGAAATATGAACTTGGGTTTTTTTGGCATTTTCTACTCGATTTGAATAATAGCAATACTTACAATGTCACAACTTTTTAATTGTTGTATCGTGGCGTGGTACTAAGAAATTGGTTGGCGAATCCGACAATCATTTGTCGGAATGTTTAAAATCACCGTCGCCAACCGGTACGCAAACCGTAGGAACCTAGTCGTATTTTGGAATCTATTTTATTTCAAAATACGTATAGCATAAGTATGTTAATCGACTGTTGATTTTTGCTGTGTAATGCTGGATTCTTTTATCCGGATCAACGATCCGTTATTCGTAGCAGTAAGCAGTAGCAACCAATGTAATTATAATGAGGCATTCGTCAAGATGTTTGAACTTTTGGTAATTTGACATTATATAAAGGATCAGATTATTAATAATAATAATCATTTAATTCAGGCGACATGGCCCTTTAGGCCCCAAGGATTTAGCTTACGCCTCATAGAGATGTTACTACTCGTAAATGAAATGAGTCAATTTACTGAAATTGGAACCGACGTTAGTCAAAACTCCTTTTGAAGAAGAAGAAATTATGTGCCTTTTTCTTCTGCGTTCTAAGCAGTTTCTAAAAAGCGAACAATTGACTAATCGTGTATCTAGCATTGTGAGTACTAGGTGATAGAATTATGCATCATGTCTTACCTTACCTATCTTAACGTAATAACGTTAGTATGTGTTACGGTTGTGTTACGTTTCGAAGAGTAAGGTAGACGGTTAACTTGCTTGTGACATTACATTGCCGCCAAATGGACAGCGTAACTATTAATATCTTTTGTTTCCTTTGGCGATGGTCGTCTCTTTCCACCAGGAAATATAGGTTATTTAAAAAAATGTTTTGTTTTTAAATTTTATGACTTCATATAAATTACTAATTTTAATTATAATATTATAATAAATTTATAAAAAGTATTCACTTCTGTCGTGTGGCCACATTTTTTTACATGTCATAAATACTCTTTTTCAGAAATGATGGCCAGCCACTGTGCTCCGGCGGGGACACAAAATACTTCTCATGTCAGACACAAGACTGTCCAGAAGGCTCGTTGGACTTTAGGTCTGAGCAGTGTTCATCATATGACGACAAGACCTTTAGAGGAAATAGATATAAGTGAGTATCCTGTAATATACAGCGTGTAATGTACGGTCTATCGAAAAATTAATAAAATATCATTGATATATTATATATCAATGGAAAACATGCATATAGTCATGATGACAATACCTTTCTTGTAGGAAATGTAAAATTTTCGTCTTATGATTTTTTTAACTTCCCGCTACGTAGTACGTAGTGTACGTAGATAGGAAGTTACTAGATTTGGCCCAATTTTCGAAAATCGAGTTTTCAGCGGATCTCCACGTTTTCAGGTCCTAGGAATCTTTTCCGACTATTTTCGCAATGACGTCAGTATGTCTGTATGTATGTGTGTGTGTGTGTGTGTGTGTGTGTGTGTGTGTGTGTAAACATCTTATAACTTTTGAATGGCTGGACCTATCGAAACGCGATTGATGGCATTCGATTGGATTCCGCTCAACTTAGATTTCCTGAAAATTTTAACCAAATCGGTCCAGCAGATTTTGAGAAATTTTGAAAAAACATCAAAAAAATGTTGGCTAAACAGTATTTTTTTAACATAACTTTCAGATTAATGTACCACCGATTGCGGACAAAAACTAATCAGCTCTATTCCCAAAAAACTACACCTAGTGCATTAATTGCATCAAAATCGGTTTATCCGTTTGGGAGAAATCGTTGACGAAAAATTAAAAAAAAGTGTTTTTTTGACATAACTTCAAAACTTTTTGACTAATCATTATTTGGTATTCTACGCTATTTAGTACTAAAAAAGTTACGTCAGATGGCATTTCAAGAATTACAATCGAATCAAATTTTCAAAAGTTACAGCTTTTCAAATATTAAAATTACGTCATTTTTAGCAAATTTACTTCATATTTTTAAAATAATTTTCAGGCTAATACACCGATGGACTTAAAAATCTTATCAGCTTTTCTCCTTTAAAAACTGCATCAAATACCGTTAATTGTATCAAAATCGGTCAATTTGTTTAGGATTTATTAATGATGAAAATATTGGAAAAAAAATGTTTTTTGACATTGCTACGAAATTTTTCAACCTATCCATTATTTAGCTAAAGCAATATTTTAGATCTCAAAAATTGAGTTGAATGTCATTCGAAAGATCAATTCAATCAGCGTTCCCAAAATATACAACTTTTCAAAAATCAATATACTGCCATTTTAACAAAAAAATGTTTGAACTGAAAAAATCCATGTTTATAATTTTTACTCTTTTGAGCTTAAAATACCTTAATTTAGCGGGAAGTTTCAGGGATGGCCTGTAGGGTCAACCGCTTACACATTTTTCGACCTTCAGTAGATGGATGGTCTACCAAACTATATAGTTAAATTTCGCAGTAGTCTTTTAATTACCGTCCTGATAGTGAACCCGACTACCCAATCCAGGAGTCTCAGATTCGATTTCCAGCAAAGACAAACATTTCAAACATTTCTGTGATGTTTATTATAAATGTTTCCTGAGTTTTCCTTTTTTTTTTGTTTTCCTGAGTTTGCCGTTTTCCCCGTTTTAAAGAACAGATCAACTGCCATTTTTCCAGTCAGTTCAAAGGCGAAGGATTGTCTATACGTGTCACTACGGTTGTGACTAATAAATGGTGGCGTTCTGCAACATCTAGCCCAGTTGATACTACCGCCTCACCTATTCCTGCCGAAATAGCGTAAATTCTTGTCACTGTTGTGTTTCGGTTTCCAAGGCTAGGTAACCGGAAAACTTGGTTAACAGGAATGCATATGACATTATCATCCCACCACACGGATAGCCATGCACCAATTTATAAAGATTTTGAGGTATTCGACTTATCGAGATTTGACTTAATGAGGTTCTACTTTTCTATTACGTATTACTTATTCTATCTATATATGTATATATATATATATATATATATATATATATATATGTATATATATATATATATATATATATATATATATATATATATATATATATATAAGGTAAAAGTGACTGACTGGTGTATCAAAGCACAGGCTAAAAACTTTAAATTTTGCACACGTAAGGCAGGATTTTTCAAAATTCAACCCCGAAGGGTGTAAAATAGGGGATAAAAGTTTCTATGAAACTTTTTATTCCCTGGACACATTTGTATGAAATTTCATATGAATTGAGTAAAAAAAAATATGAATTACGTGTTTAAGCGTTTCTCAAAATTCGATCCCTAAGGGAGTAAAATGAGGGAAGAAGCTAACAACGAAAGGTTTCATAAATTCTAAAGTAAATATGCGCGAGCAAAGCTGCGGGTAACAGCTAGTTTAATATAAACAGACGGTATTTGCGTTTCGTTTGTTAGAAAAATAAAACTCGTGCAAAGAAAAATAACCATTAATATGTACTTTGTTTATTTATTTAGTTGGGTTCCCTACACGAAAGCGTTAAATCCATGCGAACTAAACTGCATGCCGCGTGGCGAGAGATTCTACTACCGCCAGCAGCTTAAAGTGGTGGACGGCACACGCTGTAACGACGAGTCTTTCGACGTGTGCGTTGATGGTACATGTCAAGTAAGTAATCATTTAATTAGCCGAAATTCAAAGAAATTAGATAGTTATCGCCTCTGTGGTCTAACGGTCCAGCGTTGGTGTTGACCACATGAGGTCCCGGGTTCGATTCCCGGGTCGGGCACAAAAAAATTGTTTTTTCAGTTTTCTGAGAAACAAAAAGTTGCCCGGGATTGGAAAGTGCCCGGTTGGCGATAGGCTTGCCATCTATCACCTTTGTGGGACCAAGTATCTTCGGCTAATCGTGGGTGCGCTTGTTGTACCTACCTCTGCCTACCCCTTCGGGGATATGGGCGTGAGAAACATTAAATAATTTGTTTGTGTTAATTTGGACCCTCTATAAAGAAACACAAGTTATAAGAATCCCCTGTTAAGGTTACCTCTCACCTGTTTCTCCCAGGTTGTTCGAGGCACAAAAGGCCTAAAATTCCTTCGGAGGTCCGGACTTCCTTTGAAGAATAGACACTACTGTTTTACCAGGCAGTTCGTAAGAGACAAACGATTGGCTATGCGAGCCATTACCATCGTGGCTACTAGGTGGTAGAGTTCTACAATATCTCGTCCGGGTCTGGTACCACCGCCTTACCTATTCCTCCTGCAATAATGTTGCTTGTCACTGTCGTGTTCCGGTTTGGAGGGTAAGGTAGCCGGTAAACTAATTCATGCGATATTAAGACCACGTCAGGAGAATAGCAACGCACCATTAACATCTTTGGTGTCTGTAGGCGGTGGTTAGTTCTTTTATGACATAAAAAATACTACCTTCGGAGAACTCTGGTGCAACCCTTCTGATTACTGTACATCTGCTTTCTAAACCTGTTCCCATACTGTCAGTATTTGTAATTGTTTCAGCTTGGAAAGTAAGGTAGCTGATAAACTTGCGCAAGTAGCATTAAATCTTAGCTCTTCTTTAAGTAATAATATCCACAGGCGTTTGTTACTTCTTATAAGATATTTGTCGTTTTTAGATGCATGCGGCACAAGAATAGCAGTGCAACATTAACACCTTTGGTGCCTATGTGGTGTATGTGTTGTGGTTGTTATCTCAGTGGTTATCTCATTCCATCAGGAGAGCCATCTGCTTGTTTTGCTATCATATGGTTTAAAAATATAAAAGTAATTTTCATACTCAATCATTACTACAATTCCACAGCATATATATTCTTTTGTTCATATTAAGTATAAGACAGCAAACAAGCAGAGGATTTTTCTGATGGAAAGAATTAACCATCGCTATAGATACCAAAGATGTTAATGGTGAGTTGCTATCCGTGTGTCGTGTATGGGGAGCTGTTAATGCCACATGCATAAAGTGCCTTACTCTCCAAACCGAAACACGACGAGGACAAGCATTGGCGCTATAGCAATAGCAATAATATACCGCAATACATAAATAGATTGTTAGGGAAAAAAGATAACGTTGAAACAAAAGTATGTCCTCTTATTTGTGCTTTTAAAGTTGAAGACCAGAATATCACAAATTACTTAGTATCATTTTATTGGTAGCGTTGTCTAGTTAGGTACACTAAAATTTTGTGATAAGGAAATAATAGTTTACACATTATTAAATAGGTATTTCTTAAATAAATACTTGATTTTATAAAGATTTGCTTAACTATTGTTTATTGTTTAGCCCGTAGGTTGTGATATGATGTTGGGATCGAATGCACGAGAAGATAAATGTCGACAATGTCGGGGCGATGGCAGTAACTGTCGGACCGTTTCGGGTATCTTCGACTCTCAAGACCTACAAAAAGGTTTGTAAATACGCGATTTTTAAAAAGTGTCAGCTTGCCTATTAAAAACTTAAATATTGCGAGATACTAAAAATTGAGTAGAAAGTTTGTAGTTAAGAGCTAAAGTAACTTAGCCTTTATCTGTGACATTTAAGAGATGAGGGGCAGAAGTAATGTGTCAGGAGCTGTGCTTTCGCATATAAAATATTCGTGGGTTGATTTTGCGATAATCACACCGTATTACATTTTTTTATTATGAGCTAAAGCATCACATAGATTGCGTGATGAAAATACTTGTATCAAAATATATCGCATACAGAATATAATAAAAAATCTTCAAATAGTTAAATTAAGCACGCAAGATAGATCGTCTGTTTAAACCCTAAGATTTATTTAGGGAAATCAGAAATCAGAAGTACTTTATTCAATAAAACTTTTTACAAGTTATTTTGACACGTCAACACATTTTTTTAAACTACTACCGGATCGGAAACGCGGCCAAGACGAAGTAAACCGGACCAAGACGAAGAAGTCCCCATGTTGGTTCCGGGCTCCTTTGAAGAATAGGCCAACTGCCGTTCTGCCAGGCAGATCGTAGAAGGCGACTGAGTGGCTATGCGCGTCACTACCACCGTAACTACTAGGTGGTACTACGAGTTCTGCATCAGCTCGACCGGGTCTGGTACCACCGCCTTATCTATTCCTGCCGCAATAGCGTCAGTGCTGGTCACTGTCGTGTTCCGGTTTGGAGGGTAAGGTAGCCAAACTTATGCGTGTGGCATTAGACCTCGCCACAAGATAGCAACGCGCCATTAACATCTTTGGTGTATATAGGCGATGGTTGACTCTTTCCATCAGGAGACCCTTCTGCTTGATTTGCTATCTTATAATATAAAAAAAGAAGAAATGTAATTTGCCGTATACATGACATCAGGCCAATCGTTTGCCTTCTGCGATCTCTCTGGCAGTAAAGCTGATTATATATAAGCTAAGTATATTATCCAAAAAAGGGTAACGTCATTCTTACGTCACATTATTGTTCAACTGCGTGCTTACGGTACTGTGTGTGCATAGCGAATTTGTCCGGTTGACGTCATTGCAATGGCGTTCACTCGCATCTTCCGGGACAAAATTTTCATTTTTTATATTTAATTTACACAATCCAATTATAACTTTCAGGTTACAATGACATACTGCTAATACCAGAAGGAGCCACCAACATCATGATAGCGGAAATAAAATCATCCAACAATTATCTAGGTAAGTGATAATGAATATAATAGTACAGTGTATCAACGCTGTGTACTACAAGACCATATTAATATCCGTGGACTAGACACCGATTTTGTGTTATAAACGAGTCAAGATACTTACCAGAGTGCTAAGTAAGAGTTTTTCTTTTCGCATTCGATCGTGAGCGCGTTTCGAGTTTACTAGGAATTTGTATGTGATTTGTACAGCGCCACCTAGTGGTAAACTGGTTTCTCACGTTTACCACTAGGTGGCGCTGTACAAATCACATACAATATTCTAGTAAACTCCAAACGCGCTCACGATCGAATGCGAAAAGAAAAACTCACACTTAGCACACAGAAATGTTGTAACCGCGTTGTAATTATGAACACATGCGAATGACGCGCACTGGTATATTTTTATATACAGGGTTGGCAAAAAATCGTGGATCAAACGAAACAGGGTGATAGTTGGGATTATTATAGGCAAGTTTTTTTAATACAAGTTCACTTTTTGGCAGTTCATTTTTTTTACAGTAAGGTTTTAAATTTATCAAGTTAATTTTTAATGAGACTTAAAAGGTGCCAATACTCATAAATCATGGTACTCACTATCATAAAAGCACTTTGGTAGTGTTGATACATTCCCTAGAAGCAACTAAACACCATTGTCAAAAACACTAAAATAGTCGTAATTTCTAAGAAGATCAAGATTGAGCTCTGCCGTAGAGATATTTTTATAGCAAATAATCGCATCTATCATTCTGTTTGGTTTGATCCACGATTTTGTGCCCACCCTGTATAAGTCGTTTATGATTACTATTCGTAACACATACCTGAGATCTAGTGATATCAACCTCGGTATGGATGCTTGAAAAGGGAGATCCCAGATCACGCAAATAATTCTAAATGAGTTTTCAGTTTTTATATCAAATGAGAGGAAAATACTCCCCCGATGGAAAGAGATAACCATTGGCATACATCAAAAATGAAAATGGTGCTTTTAAATCCGCGGTTTGTAAAAAGTTCGGTCATAGTGGGGACTTAATGAATAGTCATGGAAGTTCTACATTTACCTTCATCCTTTAGGATCTGTATGCGACATGTGCGACAGTGATTGTTTTTATTTTATTCTCTTTAGCACTACGAGCGAAACAAGATAGCGTATACTATCTAAACGGTGACTACCACATCGACTTCCCACGAACCCTCATGATAGCCGGCGCGCTCTGGCACTACGAGAGGAGTCAGCAGGGGTTCGCCGCACCCGACAAACTGCGATGCCTTGGACCTACTAATGAAACTCTCTACCTATCGGTAAGTTTTTTATAGCATAGCATAGCAAACAATAGCTTCTTGGCAATACATGGTCCTACAGACCGAAAAATACAATAATTAATAGTGCGTTCCCATCCGAATGATCCACCATTCGTGCATAAAGCGCATCACGGTTAAGTTTGGTGATAAGCACACACTATTGCGGCAGGAATATATTTTGGGTGATTAAAAAAGTGCACCAAAACTGCACTAAAATAATTTTACTTCTACTACATGTATTAATATTATAGAAAACTATTTTATTAAGGATTGCGTTTTATTTCCACTTCACTTATAGATTACTCTCCATTTTTTTTCACCTTGTAAATGACAGATACGACTGATATTTCGGGAGAAACATCGTCATGTATAAGTTCACTGGTTACAAAAGTAGATCATTGTAGAAAGAAGATGGTGGATAAATATATATGAATAAATAATATATAAATGGCACGAAATTTACAAGTTCTGGGATCTCGGGAATCTTTAGTATATCATTTCTTGAATAACGTACAAATATGTGTGAACCTAATGTTTGGGAAGTTTGCATATTTACTCTTTCCGTACAAGGTTTAAATCTCAAAGAAGAGCAGTGTCATGTCGTGGACATCTAGGAATGGAGTGACCAAATTTTAATAATATATAACAGTGGGTATTTTGACCTTTACGTTCCTTCTGGGTGCATGGTTAAATTATTAAGGATCAAACCCACTCGAGCGAGCCGCAACGGACCAGAACGCATCGCAAAATCCACCTAGGATCGCTTTAATACATTTTATATGAACTATCACATACTATGACAGGGCATCGACATCGGGTGAATTTTTGCTTCATAGGTTTTGGTGAATGCGATGTCGTTCGGCTGTGCCCAGTCGACACTCACCAGGGTTTTTCAATTTGAGTATTAATTTGTAAAATCACGTCATGTGAATAAAAAACGATTAATAATTTAATTCAAGGTTATATGATTTGCAAAACAAAAACCAATGTGATTTGCGAGATTTACGTTATGGTGGGAATAACACTTGAAAAGAAATATGGTAATATGCTGCATTGCGATGCGTCACTCCACCTCGCTGCGCCCCGTCCTAATGTGCTGTGCAATGCTAGCATTTTCATTGGGATGCGGCCCGCCCCGGCCCAGTACGGCCCGTCCTAGTGTGCTCGATCCTTTATGGGTGCATTAGTTGCAGCTCTGCATACTTAGTGATTTATATGTGACGGTAATAGTAATTTGTTTTACATAATATATAAATAAACTGACGCAATATTACAGCTTCTCCTGCAAGACCACAATGTGGGCATAAACTACGAATACAGTGTGCCGTCCTCCTTCGCCCCGCCGCCCAACCAGCAGTACAACTGGGTGCACGAGAAGTTCTCCGAGTGCAGCGCCACCTGTGGGGGAGGTGCGATACAACCAGTTTCAATATATTGTGTTTTAGTCGCAGTTTACATGGGACAAAATAATTCATTATAACATTTGATAAAGATGTCCAGAAAAACATTAGTAGGTAGTTTACCAATTTATAAGAACCACCAATAAGAAGACTTAAAAATGTATTTACCTAAACCAAATTATTAAGAAAAAAGTTTTCAAAATATATACAGAAACAAAAAGATTGGGATTTGAATGTTCCTCATGCATGTATTGTTTCTTCTCTCGAATCTTCTGAATTGTAAAGAATAATTTGAATATTTCCTCAAGGATCTCACTCAAGCTTGCACAATAAAATTGAGAAGCCTTGAGTTAAGGGATTGTTAATTTAGACTCTACCATTAACTACTCCTTGATTAGGGGCAAACTTATCTGTCTCGTAAAATTTATTTAATCAGTTTCCATTTTTACTAGGTTATCAAATCCGAGAAGTGACGTGTCGATCACGCGAAGACCTAGACGTAGTGGACAACAGTCTCTGCGACGAGAATTTGAAGCCGGCGACCAACCAAAGCTGTAACACGGAAGCCTGTGCCCCTCGCTGGGTTGAGGGCCCGTGGAGCCCCTGTTCCAAGCCTTGCGGCAAAGGGGGCACGCAATCGAGACAAGTCTACTGCGAGCAAATCATCTCTAATGGGTAAGTGTGGGGTTAACTTAACTTTAAAACGGGAACACGACAATGAACTAGTCAGTGACAAGCACCGACGCTATTGCGATTTGAATGTATGACGGAGGAACAAAAAGCGGGTGAGGTGTTAGAAAACTCTACCACCTATTAATCACGAAAATATTTTAATTTTCCTCTTACTCGCTCGCCCTGACTTACCTATTAGCCTAGATTTTAGTAGGTATACGACTTTAGAAGAACGATACTCTGATAAACCTAAAAAAACTTCTTAGTCTTAGCTGTGGTCTTAGTAATTTCTTTAAAGTATATATTTTATACATATGTAAGTGAAGAAAAAAACATTGTACCTCTATATCTATACATATAATAAAATCGTAGGAAAGTCAAAACTGTACATTGAATATTTTTTTAAAAGAATACTTGGCGCGTGATCTACAATCGATATCGAAGCCAAAAATATAGTTTTTATAATTTTTGTCTGTTTGTCTGTTTGTCTGTACTAGGCTACATATTATCACGCTATCACCTACGGGGGAGGGGCTGTGCGGAGTAAACGAACTCCGCGCGGACGAAGTCGCTGGCAACAGCTAGTATAACAATAACGCTAAAGGAGCAGTATGTAATTTAGCACAGTTAAAGTTCACATGGTGAAGACAAGCAGAAACCTAATATTTTTATATAATATGCATTAGAAACACATCAAATTAATAAAAATAAACATTTCGTATATTATCATTTGATACACATTATAATATACATATGCTACTTTGTTATAATGTATTAAATCAGTACTCCCATGCTAAAAATACTTTAAAATATTTTAGGCAAAAAACGATTTCGACACTGGCTGGATTGTACCGGCGACCTTCGATCTAAACGCAGATGACGTTTCACCATTTAGAGCACAGTGCCACTCGCTTGTACCTTCAAAATTTTCTTTTTGTATCGATTACGTTGATATAACGCCTTCTAGTTAGCGTCTGCAAATCAGTAGTACCTACTGGCACTTCTGATTTGCAGACGTGAGAACAGAATTTCTTTTTATTGTGTGTGTTAGTCAATACATATAAGTGATATGTCGATAAGTTTACAAATAAAATAAAAGAATATAATAGAATATATTGTTAAATTCCCAAAAATGATAAACGTAATAAAGGGACATAACAATAAAAAATGAGTTTATTGTAGGTGCAACAATATCTAACGTAAGAATTTATTGTCAAATTCCTAAAAATGGAACACACATAAAAAGATTTTGACGCATTGAGAACCTCATTTTTGATGTCAGTTGAAAATAAGTCTAATTAACCTGAATACCAAGATTCGTTGGTACACTAGTTGGGTTTAGAAATAATTATCTTCTCGGTATTTAATATTGGCAAATAAATAAAAAGTATATCTTTTCAGAGCGACATTAAGGTACTCATCAATAGTGGGAGAAAAGGAATGCTTCGACCTCCATGGGCCGAAACCTGAACTCTACCAGGAGTGTAACGAAAACGCCTCTTGCCCGACGTGGTTCACAGGGCCTTGGAAACCAGTAAGTGTGCATATTGTTATATACTTTATAGCCAGTAAGATTACATATTACTAGATGTTTTACAATCAGTAGGCATAAAGACTATTATATGCTTTAGAACCAGTAAGACTACATATTATTAGCCGTTTTACAATCAGTAGGCATAAATACTATTAGATGCTTTAGAACCAATAAGACTAAATATTATTAGATGCTTTGGTACCAGTAAGACTACAATATTATTAGATACTTTACAATCAGTAAGCATACATACTATTACATGCTTTAAAATCAGTAAGACTACATATTATTAAACGTTTTACAAACAGTAGGCATAAATACTATTAGATGCTTTAGGACCAGTAAGACTCTACATATTATTAGATGCTTTACAACAATAGGCATACATACTATTACATACTTTAGAAGCAGTAAGACTACATAATATTAGATGCTTTACAATCAGTAGACATTCGTACTATTACATGCTTTACAACCAGTAAGATTACATATTAGTCTTACTGGTTCTAAAACATCAAAGCATCTAATAATATGTAGACTTACTGGTTCTAAAGCATCTAATAATATGTAGTCTTGTTGTTTCTAAAGCATGTAATAGTATGATGCTTTAGGACCAGTAAGACTCCATATTATTAGATTCTTTACAATCAGTAAGAAATAAAAATACATAACTCTAGATGTTTTAGAATCTTCAAGACTTAGAATTTCTAGTTTCTCAACTTTTTTTTTGAAACACTAGATGTCTCTACCACGATTACCACCACTCTACTCGACCCGCGAGGGAAATGAGAAAAGACTTTTTATTTATCACTTCTACCTATTTCTTCACAGCACGAGTGTGACGGAATTTATTATCATTTTGTATTTCAGTGTGACAAGCTCTGTGGGGACGGGAAACAGACCCGCCAAGTAGTTTGCCACCAGAAAATCAACAATCGTATTGATGTGTTCGACGATGACGAGTGTCAAGAAGAGAAGCCTGCTACAGAGAAGCCTTGCTACTTGCACCCATGCGATGGGATCGACTGGGTGATCACAGACTGGAGCGGAGTGAGTGACAATATAAAAAACTCATTTTTCCTATATTTTTTCGGTGCTTTCGATAAGAGAGCATCTGCTTGCCAATAAATTCATAAGACGACACTTCATAATCAAACGGGTCCTATCATCATAAATAAGTATTAGAAGGTGGAATTTTGCGATTCACGATTGGGTTTGAAAACACGAACCGCTTTGCGTTAGGCTTGTTAATGTCATAGTCCGGTTTGGGAAATATGGTAGGCGATAAACTTATGATTATGGCGTTATATTATCTCTATATATACGCCCGTTTTCAACTTTGATGTATATCTGCGATCAACATTGTCAGAACATTGAATTTTAACACTGACATTTTATTAATATATACAAAACACGAAAGGTTTCTACCTGTATCAGTTATAAACTGAAACTATCCTACGGATGTGTCGCACAGGCTACTTTTTTATCCGTTTAAGCAAAAGGAAGTAAAATGCTTGGGTCATGAAAATGAAGCCGCGAGCAAGAGGAACAGCTTGTAATGTGCTATTTGATGTTTACATTATTTCACTTTTTACCGTAACGTATCACTTTCATTCTTATGTCAATTGAAGTTTGTAAGACAGAGATACAATACTTGAGCCCAAATTAGTATAATATATGTAGGTTTCTGGTTTGTCATAGCAAATAAACATATCGGCATCGTGATTAAAAGAGACTACTGTCGCATGTAGACATCTATTATGTAAACGTTGCTATCCATATGGTGACATAGTAAAGTAATTAATATGCGTACATTTTCCACTATCTTACCATCCAAGCCGTAGTCCGTGACAGTGATAAGCATTTATAATTGAAAGAATAATAAAAAACGTTGACAACATGCTTGATTAAGACATTGCACAGATATACCAGCTAGTAGTTACGATTGTAGTGATTGACCAATCGCTTGCCTCTTACAAACTGCCAGGCAGAGATCAGATGGCCTATTCTTCAAAACCGAACCGCGCCGACACGGAGAAAGTTTTTGTTAATAGTGCAACCGCACCGATACGGAGAAAGTTTTTATTAATAGTGTCATGAAATTTTCCTTACCTTGCATCCTTACTTTTTTTTAAATTTCCAGTGTGACACATGTTTGTCCAAAGTGCGCACACGAGTAGCGGTCTGTGCCACGAAAGATCGCAAGATTGTGGACTCAAAGCTGTGCGAATACCATTCGAAGCCACTGCTGGAGGAACCCTGCGACAGAACGAAACTACCAGCCTGCGAGGTGCAGTGGTACGCGACACAATGGAGCAATGTGAGTCAATTTTACAAATCTTTTTATATCATCTGATTATTGAGGTGTAACAATTTTTTATTTCTTTTTCTGGAACGAAATTCATTATAGGGCGTTGCAAAGGAGATTGCAAAAAACGTCCGTAATGGTAAAAAAAAGCGTAAGACTTTTATTTATCTATGTATGATGGCTATACAGTATCTAATGTATAGTCTACGTGATGACTGTTATTATTATTGTAGTTTGCTATTATTATTATTATTATATATTTTTATAAATCATCTTCTATACATATAAAAATGAATGGTTGTCTGTATGTCCTTTATAGAATCGTAAACTATGCATATCATGTGATGATCTTTAGCAAGTTGTTCGTGGGCGAAGGTTTCTGAGTTAGTAATGTCTTTTCTTCAAATTTATTTTAGTTGGTGGCGTAGCAACGCACGCATTGTACCTACAGCCAGTTGTAAATAAAATAACGGTATTTAGATAATTTTGTAGTTTTTTTTTTTGAAAAAATCATAAAAGTATATTCGAAAAATTATTTTCTTTTACCTCGAATAGAACATGATTTTTATATTAATATTTTTATACTAAGGAACTTGTTCCTATCTGGTGTCCCAAGACACCACACGATTTTTATTTTTTTTTATTTTATGTCGTATTAACTTACTCATCAAATTAAGAGTAATACACTTTAAATAAACTTATGGAAAAAACAATTGAGTACGAGTACAATTTACTTAACGTAAATTTAAATAAAACAATAACACAAGCCTGAAAACAAATACTTGTAATGCTGATGCTGATGTGATACAAAACTGGAACTCAACCTACACAGCAGCGATCGTGTCACACACTGATTTTCAATGAGTCCAGAAAAAATACGCTGCGTCTACGAGGCAACCAACGGGGCCCGTTGCATTATGAATATAATTAAAAATCCTGTACATGTACAGTGAGGATGTTTATTTTTCTTGCATAACCCATAGTAGAAATTTAACATACAGGTAGACGATGACCTGGGATAGCACATAGGCTTTTTGTCCGGCAAAATTACTGGATCCCGTGGGATTTGCCTAAAATCTTTCATAATGCACCAGGCTGCACGGTGCAGCTAGTAATTCATATGGCAAAACAACATTTCCGGCAGGCGTATCACCTAACATTTGCAACTCGCCAGCGATCAGCGATGACTCTTAAATGTATCGAAAAAAATCATCAAAAACGCTGTCAACGCTGCTGCTGTTGGTCACTAGATGCGCCTTTTGGGATGTCACAGCACCATAAATATTCAAATAGAAACGACTGTCTCTTATATACAACGATATTATGTGTCTTGCAATTACGATAATTGCGCATTGCGAGATTGTTGATAGCCCCGCGGGTCAGCTTTATACAATTTACAGTTAATACAATTATTGTTTAATTATTTTAGTGTTCCGTGGAGTGTGGAAAGGGTGTCCAGTCTCGACGCATATTTTGCGGCATGTTCGACGGTGCTTCAGTCCTAAAAGTGGATGACGATCGCTGCGACAAATCTCTTCGATATAATGACACGAAGGAATGTGAGGTCCCGAAAGAAAAATGTCCCGCTAAATGGTTTGCGGGTCCTTGGTCTGAGGTGAGTTTATTCCCTTGCTCCAGTGTAACCAATATTTCCTAATGCTTTTAAAAAACATTTTTCTTTGCGTATGGTAGTAATAAAGCAGATTGCTCTCCTTATATTCACAGATAACCTAGAGCGTTGCGATTCAAGTGATATAAATAAATACGGGAAACTTCACGGGCTATCCCTATTTTGCAAGGTAGAATTGGAACACGACAGTGATAAGCAACAGGCAAAAAAAGCCAGACCCGGGCGAAACAATGCAGAACTCTACCATGCCATGCCACGATGATAGTGACTCGCATAGCCAATAGTTCGCTATTTACTCGTACTGTTGTCCTGTGTTGGTACCGGCTTATTTGAAGATTAGGCCAACTGCCGTTCTGCCAGTCAGGTCGTAAAAGGCAACTAATTGGCTACGCGAGTCACTACCATCGTGACTAGCCCAACGTGGTAGTGTTCTTGTGGTAGGGTACCAGACCCGGGCATTGTCTCGCCCGGGTCTGGTACCCCGCCTTACCTATTCCTGGCACAATAGCGTCAGTGTTTGTCACTGTCGTGTTCCAACTTGAAGGGTACTTATGCATGTAGTAACGCACCATTAACATTTTTGATGTCTATAGGCGATACCTATAGGCTTGGGTTGGGTAGGGTTGGCTCTTTCCATCAGGAAGCCCATCTGCTCATTTGCTACCTTATGGTATATAAAAAAACTGCCTTGCAAAATGACGGATGGTCTATTTTTCAAAGGAAGCCCGGACTAACACAGGCGCTTGAATTTTGCTGCTTCCTAAAAAGACAGATTTTCTACTCTTAATGAAGGCGCAGACCAACAGGCACTGAGATGATTCTTATTAAAGATGTCTCTAACATACCGTCGTGCTTGATATTGTCGTGATCAGTTTTGGAAGATAATGTTACCGGAAATGTTATGGACATTGCATTAAATCTTTGCCATTCAACTGAGAGACTACCAATTGTGTGGCAAAGATGTAATGCAAAGTCCATCCGTGCGGTTTCTTTGTATACCATTTAAGGAATTGTAGTTTCCGGAGAGACTACCATTCAGGTATTAAGTGATAATACAAAGAAACCGCACCGCATATATCATCCCGCCCGGTTCCCTTGTGGTAGAGTAATCCGAACGTCTATAGATTTTCCAGTTTACCGCGATTGACCGGTTTATCGGTTGGTGAGATAAGTGGTGATCCTCATCGCCGCATTTACCGACATGTTAACGATTATCGACTATTTCTAGTGATAACCGGAATCGACAGTTTAACGTGCTCATCCGAGGCAGGGGATTGGTAATACATGACTCCGCCAGACTCCGAGCTGCTACTGAGGATTAGATTTTCGAGAAAACCTCGAAAAACCTCAATAACACTTTGCCCGATCCGGGGATTGAACCCGGGACTTATGGTCTGAGCCGAATAGGCTACCCCTAGACCACGAGGCATTCATTTTTTTAATAATTTGAAAGCAATTTGAGAGGGAGCGTTAGGGAGATTACTTGAAAGCACAGTTTTAAGTCAGAGTGCCCGTCTTGGCGTGCATAATTACATCCATAAATTACGTCACACGTTAAGAAGGAGGGAGGGGGTCGACGAAGTGTGACATTGTGTGACAAGTGGTGGGGAGGGGTCTCAAGTTTAGTGACATCACAATTTTTTAAAAATATAATATTTTATATCTAAGTTTTACAACGGTAAATTTGAAAAATCACATGTATAGATAAAAACGAATCGAATGAGATCATTGTTCTAATGTAAAAAAAGACTGTAAAATATGTGACATCACACAAGTGACAAGGACGGGGGAGAGGTCAAAAAATCATGAAATTTATTTGACGTAATTTATGGATGGTCCCTTATTACAAGACTATTGTGTGGAAGTGAGAGTTGGGTATGTCATAAAAGGCATGAATATAAAATAAACGCGGTCATAGTGAAATCGCTATGAAAAATATGCGACGTAACACTCGCGGTCCGGATTCATAATGTTGAAGTCAGAGAGAGGTTAGGCCTGAAAGAAAGCATTAGTGTAAAAATGAGAAACGGCAATCTCCGTTGGTGCGGATATGTAACAATAATGGTAGATGAAACGTTACAAAACAGATATACAGCCCACATTCGGGCACCACGGAAGACAAAGACAGATGTACCATGATTAGATTGTTCGGGTACTGTCCAAAGGTGATGTCAAGAGTATTCGCAACCGGCGTGTTTGTTGAAGAGAATAATAAATATGGAGCAAGCAAGACAAACCTACAAGAATCATACCCCATAAGAGATCTGGCGTGATGATATTTATCTGACTGCATTTTTATGTCAATTTTCCAACCAGTGAAATATCGTTTATATTCTGAGTAGTAGTTTAGTTGATTTAAACCCATTTTAAACCAAATATATAACTATATATATGGTTTAAAATGGCTATAACAATAGTTTTAAAGTAATAAATAAAAACTTATTTAGCAAAAATATCAAAACCGATTGTTGTGTACACAATCCATTTTAAACAGTGCTCCAAAGAGTGTGGCGGAGGCGAACAATATCGCAAGGTCATGTGTCTGAGCGGCGACAAGATGTCTAATGCTTGCGACCAAGAAGACATCCTCGACGATTTGCAATCGTGCAACATTGGACCTTGTAACAAGGGTAAGTTGAATCCACTATAATACAATTATTTATTGTCTTGTGTGTGTTTACCTATCGTAAAAGAATTGTAAAATGTATGCACGTTATTTACAGTATCGTAAAGCTCTATAGCTGCCGTTGACTTTGACTTTCGTAGAAGTGATTAGTGTAACGTATAACGTTCGTTATACTTTTATTTTGTGTACAGACTGACAGGTGAGTTACCATCGATACTTCTGGAGAGTACTCGGTACCCGATTCTCGCTAAAATGAAATAATAAAATTAGGGGCTTAATTTTTGACCAATATTTCTCTAAAATAAGTAAAATGTGGATATTATACTCTCTAAACGCGACACGCTAGTCGACATCAAGGACACACCGCCGCCACCCCCCGCCTACAACCTAACTACTAGCGCGACACGTGCATCCGCGCGGTGTCCAAGTATGGCGCAGGTAAATATAGGATTCGCGGTGTACTGTTTACTAAGTTTACTAAGAAATATTTTAATATTTATTTTTTATGTTATTTTTTTCCATCATAATATATGATCGCCAACTATCACGTCCTTAAATATTGAAGGTAACTCACCAGTCAGTCTGTATAGTATAATGTGCTGTGCACGAAGCGATCCCCTACGTAGCCGAGCGCTCATCAACCGTGCCGGAAACTATATATGTCAAGTGTCATTGTATTTTCTTACAATTTTTAGTTAAACCCGTCAACACAGGCCTGCTGCTCGGCAGATTTTTTTTCTAGGTGTAGGTCCTAAAGGCAACCTAACAAACCTACTTCATATTTATGTAACAAGTTGGGTAGCTCGTGGCTATTTTAAGCCATCAGTGGCGGATTTACCAGTAGGCTAAGTATGCTGGAGCCTAGGGCAAGAGATTTTGGGGGGTGGCAAATGTTTAGATGCCTTATAGGAAATATAAAGACTAGCTGAGCATTGCAAATATTTCGCACGGAATCTAGAATCTAGATCATTAACTTACGAATGGTAATATTGTAAGTAAATGCAAGCATGAACAACAGACATTTTAAACAGAAAAATTTGAAATCTACTTAGATGCAAAAAATATTTTTTTGTAGGTCTTTGCTTAGATCTACGAATATCGATATCAGATCTAACTCACCCATTTTAAATTTTAAATTTTTGCCGATGTTTGCAGTATCATATTGCACAGTGCAAAAACTTTACATTTTTTGTAAGTGTAATATGCCCATAGTAGTGATAGGCAAAGGATAAATACTTGAGTATCTATCCAAAATGGATAAATACTCGTTTATACCCATTTTTATCGAATATTTACACAAAATAATGGATATTTACATTTTTTTGGCAAATTGGATAGTTCTTTTTTAAAGTTTGTAGTAAGTAAAAATGACTAATAATGTTATGTGGGCTTTCGAAAATACTACGCTATTATCTATTACCTTAGATTATGTATTGTCTAGATAAAGTGTCATCTCGATTACCGAAAATCGAGTTTTCACCATATTTCTACGTTTGAAGTACGTAATTGCCTAATTGAAATTATATCCATGCGTTGTGTTTTCTGTGTCGGATAAAAATGAAATATTGAATTTTTCAAATTATTTTTTTATTACATAAATCGAACATATCGATTCTGAACATCCCGTTATCCCATATGGCCGAACCTTTAAAAGTAACGCTGTATAATTATTTTTGTATTCCGTAGATGAGATATTGCCGCTTGATTCGAAATCGACACCAATAATGGACGACTACGAGGATGAAGAGTGCGTCGCGGAAGAAGACGAATATCCCGAAGTCGGCGCTGAAGCGATCGACATATCGGTAAAGTTTTCTGATTTCATTACATTCAGAGTCCGCCCCGTTGGTCAAGTGGTTAGCGACCATGACTACGCAATCGACGGGGCTCGGGTTCGATCTCCGACGGTACAAGCATTTGTGTGATAAGCATAAATGTTTGTATTTCCGAGTTTGGGTGTTTATTAAATATATTCCAGTATCTATATATGTATTTCTATGTATTAGTATCGTTGACTAACGCCCATAACACAAGCAAATAATTTGCTTACTTTGGGGTTAGATCAGTAAGTGTAATTTGTCCCGTGAATATTTATTTATTTATTTTATTTAGTCATGTGTAACGAAATAAAAATATGCTAAAAAGATAATAATGCATAAAGATAACCTCTAGGAAATTAGTGTAGTAAAACGCTGTTTGTAAATAATGGACTTCGATATCTATACGCTGATGTCCGTACATAAACCTTTTAATGGATAATTTGGTCAAAATTTAACTATTTATTTTTTGGTCGAGTGGTTGGCGAACTTATATACGAATCGAGGGGGCTCAGGTTCGGTTCCCGATAGGCACAAACACTTGTGTGATGAGCAGATGTTTGTATTTCGGGATTTGTGTGTTTATTATGTACGTCACATTATTTATATATATCCGATGTCGGAGTTGACCACATGAGGTCTCGGGTTCGATTCCCGGGTCGGGCATTTCTTCGCCTAATCGTGGGTGCACTTGTTGTACATCTGCTTACTTCTTCGGGGATTCGGGCGTGAAAATACTTTTTTTATTATCGTTGACTAACACTCATAACGCAAGCAAATAATTTGCTTACTTTAGGATTATGTCAATTCTTGTTATTTGTCTAGCGATACTATTAAAAATATATATATATACGGTATGTAAAGAAAACCCTGTCCGATCCGAAAGTGGCATATAGGTTGGTTAAAGGTATTACCGAAAAAAATATTAAAATGACTTTATTTCTGAAAATAAAAAAGATATCGTTTTTTTAATATTCGTATTTTTACATATATCTCCCTAGAGTTAAGCAAATATTTTAAAAATGACAACACCTTGTCGCTGTTTGTGTTATTGTTTTGCTTTGGCGGCTTTCACACAAACACCTCGCGAAAGCGCGGTGTTCATTCGTCGGCTTTTTAAAAAAGGAACATTAAACGCGCCACGTGTTCTTCGGTAGCATCCGACTTGCGCGGCATTCAATAATAGAATTTACTTATTTGTAGGTGTTGTCATACTTAATGTATGAAAATACCATTTAAGATTACTTTTTTATAGGGAAAACTAATTCATTAATATCCATAAAATAATTACATGTAAGTACATGTAACCGTATTACGGTACCAAATTACACCTTTAATTATCCGATAGGGTTTTCTTTACATACTGTATAATCGGAATCAACCCTTTTTAACGACCTATGAATATTTTAAAACCTGTTACATACCGACTAAGCATACATATATTCGGTATCAGAATAGAGTACTTAACACCGTTCTTCTGTATAAAGACTATTGTATTGTGAAATCTACCTGTATAATAAATGTATTGCTCAATGTTTCTTATTTTGCAGTTCACGGATGCCGATCTTATGTTCAGCGACAGCCCAGGTATTATATATATTTTTTTATAAATTATGGTATCAATAAAATAGGTACTGATACTTTATTTTAATTCTTTTAAATACTGGCAAACATCCATCAATAACTCCGCATAATGAAACGTGAGATTGATTGATTTAATAGAAATATGTGTCACTACCACCCAACTATTACTTTTGGTGTCTATAAGCGATAGTTGCCTGTTTTCATTAGAAGAGATCCATACAATTGCTATGATTTATATAAAAATTATATTTGTGGTAGTATGATTTACAATTTACTGACTGCGTTCCGCAGCCCGTTGCATTGTGAAAGTTAAATTGGTAAGTCTCACGGGAACAAAATATTTTCTGGAATGAAAAGTATCCTGCAATTAATCAATGAGGAGGAAGCAAGACAAATCTGTAATGATCGTGACATATGCCTTCTCTCTTTTGCCTTTCTCGTGAGGGATCTGACGTGAATATATGTATTTATGTACATAGAATATTGTAATGGGATTTTGTAATATCTTCTGATATTTTTCCGCCGAAACATCTAAATGTGAAACGCGATCAGCATTTCTGATCCGATAGTAACTATTTCTATATACCTATTTTGACCCGTCAAAAGACCCAAGAAAATTTTAAATAATGAAATCCTTCAAACCCTCAACACTTTGAGAATTTAATAATTATACATTATACCTTGATTAAGGCTACCCTAAATCAAGCCCCGTTTTAAACATTATTCACTGAATCGACATCCCTCTCCCGTTCTACCAGGCAGGTCGTAAAAGGCGACCGATTGGCTATGCGAATCACTACCATCGCGACTACTAGGTGGTAGAGTTTTGCATTGTCTTGCCCGGGTCTGGTACCACCGCCTTACCTATTCGTGCCGCAATAGCGTCCGTGCTTGTCGCTGTCGTGTTCCGGTTTGGAGGGTAAGGTAGCCGGTAAACTTATGCATGTGGCATTAGATCTCGCCACAAGATACCAACGCACTATTAACATCTTTGGTGGGTTGACTTGTTCCATCAGAAAACCCATCTGCTTGTTTGCTATCTTATGATATAAAAAGAAAATAAAATTCTAGATCCGCACTGGTAATTTATATGTACTATATTAAAAATAACGTAATATTTTTTTTAATAAACGTAATTTATTATTCCTCTGTTTAGGATTTTCAGAAGGTTCTGGAACTTGGTCGACGTCCGAAATCGAAACAGAATTTAGCACGACTGAATCCGGTTCAGGATCAGGTATGTTCATGTTTATATATTTTTAATGCAATACTTTTTAATGACCTGTCAAGTGCCACTCCACTCCATGGGATACACAAGAACATAAACACTTTTTTAATATTTTTTTCTTAATTTTTACTTATATATTTACTTCATTTTTTAAATATGTTATTTCATCTCTTTGTCAGGAAAATTAATCAGTAAGTATGTTCGTGCCAAATATTGCTTTATATTTTTATTTGTACTAATAGTCTCTGAGCTCGAAACTATAAGGGTTCCTTGTAGATTAAGGAACTCTAAAAACTGCCGTTTCCCGCTGGTATTGGGATATAATGTAGAACATGTCATTCTAGAATAATATAACTTCCTATTGGTAAAAGAGTTTTCAAAATCGGTTTACTATTTTTAGATACTGCTACCTACGTATACACAAACTTAAAAACTTCTTCTCTTTATAATATTAATATTCGAAAAGTATTAAATTAGGGTTTTTGTAATTATTCAGCCTGTTAGCCATGATGTCATCTTTATGGACGACTGTTTGTTTCGTACCTCGTAAAGGTACTAGAACCAAGAGAACGTGAAGTAACTAAGCAGAGTGTACCTAAATAAAAAATAATTACCGCCTAAATTCAATAGTAGGTACTTATTTATGTCAAGAGTTAAGGATTATATATTATGACCACTATGTATGGGATCTTTATGGTCTAAAGCTTTTTATGTAGATATTGTTTCCAGAATTTTCTTTATTTCTCATCACACACCATATTAAAATAACGTATCATTGTGAAATTAGATATGTAGATATGGCTGAGGTTTTCATAGAATCATCAACACTAACAACATTCCACGGATTAAATGGATACGCCTGTTAAGACAATTTCTTAATTTCTCAGTGTAGCTTACATTTACACTCTTCATTTTAAATTTAATTTAAGGTAATTTTTAAACCTTATCATGTCATTCGGTATGATAAAACAGTACAACCTGGCTTATTTCTATTTTTTCAAAATATAATATATCTACAAATGTATGACATTTTTGATAGTGATATGAGCGTTTACTAATATATTTTTTTTTATAAGGGCAATGGGCCCACCTCTCGTTCCCACCACTGTAACTTCTGTAAACCAGAATCAACAGCGGCAACCGTCCTGATAACCTCTGAGTTGCGAGCTCAGGGTGCCCTGGGGAAAAGCTAAGCTGTCTTGGATCCCGCAACGAAATTAATCAGAAGTATATAGGAGGAGTAGGAAAATACATCCTGTTTCCCTCCCTTTTTAGCAGGAGACAGCAAAATGTTAAAAGCATAAAAATGCTACGAAATGAGACTTTTACAATCAGATTAAGCCTGATTGCTATTGCACCACGGAAGTTTGGAAATTAGGGACCTACCAGAATGGCCTACTTAATTTTGCTTCCAGTAGTAAGTGTGACAAAATCGTTTGAAGGCACGGAAGTTCCCACGTGTACCCACAAGATCGGAGTAATAAATTACACCGGATATACATTGGATACTATCAAGCATTTGACGACGTTCGTTTTGCCAAAGATTACACTCCCAAAGAATGTGATGTGCAGTTTGTTCATATTTACAGTTTAATGTAGAGCACTCGCAAAAGGGAGAAGGAACTAATTTAAACGAGAATAATTTAGCTTTAAAATTACCGTGGCTAGTGAGAAACTGTGCAACACAATGATCTATTTCTATCCAAGTTTTACTAATATATGTGGCGACACATTTACTTCTCAATGGCGTGTCTATTAGTATTCATATGTGGTCAGTGCAATGTTCCATAAATATTGTAGAGTGCCCCTAAACGATGCTACCTTACCTAGGTTACCTAACTAATCTATTTTTCTGCGTTTCAGAACCTACTGACTCAAGTGTATCATTCGACACAACATTCACTGAAAGCGAAGAAACCATCTCGACTGAATCTACTATTACAGATGACACGATTACAGAAACTACTGGCAAGTTTATCAATATTAAATCTTTATTAAAAGTAAATCTTAAAGTTAGTTCTCATGATTTATTCAAATCACTATGTATCACAACTATCTAATACATATTATATCCTAATAATGCTTATCTGAGAAAACGCCCGTATCCCCGACGAGGTAAGCAGAGATACAATAAGTGTACCCACGATTAGGCAATGATACTTGGTCCCACAATATAATAGGTGGCAAGCCTATCCGCCAATTGGGCACCTTCCAACATTGTTTTTATCAGAAAAGTGAACAACTGCCCATGAGCACAACTAGCCGAAAATACTTAATTCCATAATATGATATGTGACATGTCTATCGCCAGCAGGGTGCTTATCCAAGTTATCCACGTTGTTTTTACTAGAAAACTGAAAAACACATTTTTGAATTGCCCGACTCGGGAATCGAACCCGGTACTTCATACGGTCAACACCGACAAAGACCACTAGACCACAGAGGCGACACAAATATAGAAGCGAGGATTGATAATAATTTTATCTTTACGTGAAATGATATAAGTAGATATAAATTGAACAAAAAAATTAGAAAGGAGTTTTACGAGGAGTAGAATAGTACATAGTATGAAGAATGCCGAATCTATATTAATATTATAAATGCGAAAGTTTGGATGTTTGGATGGATGTTTGGATAGATGTTTAGATGGATGTTTGTTACTCAATCACACAAAAACTACTAAACGGATTTGAATGAAATTTGGCACACAGGTAGCTGATAACCTGGAATAGCACATTGGCTACTTTTTATCCGAGAAAAATGAGGTGATCCCGCGGGATGCGCCAAAAACTGTGTATAAAGCAGCGGGCTGCACGCTGCAGCTAGTATTAGATATAGTTAAAAATTTTAGGATCCCACTGCTCGAATTTCTTTATTTTATTACGCTGTTGTTTACGCTACTTGAGGTATTTTGACTTAGGACAATTACTCGTAATTCTTAAACGGAGGCAGAGGCTGGTAGCGAAGAAACGGGTTTTGTATTAAAGTCGCACGTTAATATGGTTACCAATCAACGAGCCTCATCACATGGATAAGTTTAACGCGGTTTGGATAATTCCGACTATATGTTCATTGTTCATGACTTAATAAAAAATGTATCTTCACGCCCGTACCCCCGAAGTGATAGGACAAGTGTACCCACGATTAGGCAATGATACTTGGTCCCACAATGTGGCAATGTGGTCCCAAAATAGGTGGCAAGCCTATCCGCCAATCGGGCACCTTCCAATCCCGGGGAACGTTGTTTTTATCAGAAAAGTGCAGAAACACATTTTTGAATTGCCCGACCCAGGAATAGAACCTGGGACCTCATGTGGTCAACACTGACACCGGACTACTAGACCACAAAGGCGATAATCATCATGCTTAAATAAATAAAAATAAACTTGAAAGTTTTTTTTAAACATATAACAAAAATTATATTTTATTATAAAGTCGCTACCCAGCTGCTGTTCATGTTGTTCTGGCTGACAAGGTTTATAATACTTTGAAACAGTATTCATGACGCTTCATCAACTGTGTTTTCAACGCAATCGCTTCTTTTTAAAGCAGGGATGGAAGGTAAACCACCTTCCATTCCTGTTAAAACATATCCAATTTTTTTGATGTTATTTTATAACAACAATGTAGAGTTTCTTATAATTTATATGTACCAAACTGTAAGCCAGTTTGTCGGCATCATCCAATACAGTTCTCGAGAAATTATTCACTTGTTCAAACTTGTTCAACACTACACCATCAACCACAAATCCAGTATCTGTTTTGGTTACATTCCTTACCAATACCAATGCCTTAGCTTTATTTGCAAAAAAGACAAAAAAGACCTCAGTTTCCAGCAAAAGAATGTCTTTATTTTAACAATTGTCTACAACCGGGATTAGTACATGGAACGCAAATGGAGTTAAACCCAAAATCACAGCATCGTTTGTGTAATGCAGGCTGTAAACGTTCAAACATGTTTGTCAAACTTTACGTTTTGTTTGTACGGTTATCAAACATCAGCGCACACGTACTAACAAGTTTGTCAAATAAGGTTTCACTTTCAAAGCAGTTTTCGCCGTGAAGTCAAAATGGCGAGTTTGTTTGACCAACATGACTGTATACCTTTAAACACATGACAAACGCGCCGTCAGTCAAATCTTTCAAACATACAGCCAAACAGGTAGTTTGCTTGACAAACACGTCAAACATGATCGTAGACTATCAAATAGTTTGCCAAACATGTAAAATCTGACAAATTGTTTGTGCGTTTACAGCCTGCTTAAGGCTTATTTTTATTATGCTATGATTTTGGGTTTACTACAACTTTTTTATACGCATACCCACATTCACTTTTCTCATCCTTTGGTTGACACAACCATGCTTAACGCCGCTATTGACATAAGGACGACAATTAGTCAGGTACTGTGTGAAGGTGGTATTAAGAGTCTCCGAAACCGGAGTGTTTGCATTAAAAGAGTTATGAATGTTAAGGAAACAAGTTAGGTCTGTTTGGATTGTTATGTACGTACACTCAGTTCTCTTCACATATCCAATAAAGGGTTTGAATATGCAGAGACTGTATAAATATAATGTAATATGCATAAAACAAATACGCAATGTAACTGTAATGAACAATAAATTATGGTACATATAACCTAATTTTGTATACGATTAAATTACAGGCGCTACTGATGAATCTTCACCAGAAATCACTGAAACCACTGTAACAGGCGATACTGACATGTCTACTGAGAGCACAATACACGATGCTACCACAGAATCTGACACTGCATTATTTGAAACTTCGGAAACAATATCAACGGAAGAAACAAATACAACTGAAATAATAGAAACAACTACTGGCGTTTTAAGTTCAACAGATACTGAAATGACTGATAAAACTGAGAGCACAATACACGATGCTACCACAGAATCTGACACTGCATTATTTGAAACTTCGGAAACAATATCAACGGAAGAAACAAATACAACTGAAATAATAGAAACAACTACTGGCGTTTTAAGTTCAACAGATACTGAAATGACTGATAAAACGGAAACAGTATCTACTGAAGAAACAATCACAACTGAGTCAGAACCCACTAATGAAACAACTACATCAGAAACTACGGAAGAATCCGTCACAAGTTCGTCAGAGCAAGTATCCACTGACGCTACAAACACAACAGTATCAACTGAAGAACCAATTACAAGTTCGTCAGAGCAAGTATCCACTGACGTTACAGACACAACAGTATCCACTGAACAAACGATTACAAGTTCGTCAGAACAAGTATCTACTGATGCTACAGACACAACAGTATCAACTGAACAAACGATTACAATTTCGTCAGAACAAGTATCTACTGATGCTACAGAAACAACATTATCAACTGAAGAAACCACCGGGTCTGAAACAGAGACTACTGTTACTGAATCTACAGAAAATACAAGCTTTAAAGACACTATTTTGACAACTGACTTTACAGGAAGCGAAACAACAGAACAGAGTACAACTGAAACAGGCTCAACAGAGAGCTCAGAAAGTACGATTTCTAGTTCCGAAACAGAAGCGACTATGACCGAGCAAAGTTCTACCAGTGAAGGTATATACCTAATGATCTATTTATTGCTATTTTATAAATGCGACGGTATTTTCAATTATACTGTTATTTAAACATTTGCATTTAATAATATTATTTATGCTATGTGTATAATATAATAATATTCTCAACACGTTATTCCATTATAATTAAAAAATAATTAAATCTTATAGGTTCCACAACTGAAAGCGGAGGCAGCACCACTGAAGCTGTCACTGAGGAATCTAGTTTCTCTACAGATAGTACTACTGAAAGCTCCACTTTAACTGATATGTCAACTTTGTCATCGGAGGGCAGTGAATCTACCACCGAAGAAACAGGTTCATCAACTGAATCAACAGAGACTACTGAAACCGGTGAGACTACGGAATTGAGTACAACGGAAACAATAGAATCTTCGACGATGACCACAGAAATGAGCGAAACAGATGGTACTTCTATAGAGTATAACTTTAATGATGTTATTAATAGTACAAGCTTTGAGAACCGTAATATTAACGCACTACCAGTTAAAAGTATACCAATCTAATGTTATTTTTCTGTTGATTTGATTAAACGACAAGAATAATCTTATTTCAAGAACATTTACTTCAAATTATTATGATGTCTTTAACTCATTGTTATCATTATTGTCATAACAAAATATATAATTTCTTTTCTAGGGACCCAAAGTACTAGTGAAAGTAGTTCTACTACAGAGGAAACCGGAATGTCTGAAAGCACGAGTAAGTAATCAACCGTGTTTTATGCGCAGCAAATACTGTAAATTACATTTTGTAAACAATAAGTCCAATTACAATTTTTTTAAATTGCGTGTGTGATATATAGGGAGCGTAACACAAAGACAGTAGTTCGTAATAAAGCAAGTTTAATACTGACGAATGGTTGACAGCTTAAGCTTATGATTGACACACATCAACATACACGTCATTCCTCCCCCCTTTAGATCGGAAACCTAGTAACAAAATTCATACGTCTTAAACTAAATAGTTAGGTACTCTACATACTTTTTACTATATTTAACAAATATTTCATAGCAATTTTTTTTACTCCTGTTTCTAGGTCTTAACCGTAAGGAATAGGGTCGCTCGGACTGAGGGGGTGAGTCCCGTAATAACTCGGAGTTATCGTTCTCACGTGTGGTAGTTTTTAGGCCCACCTCTTCAGTCAGAGCTTCTACAGTCAGTTCTTGCCCCGTGAATTTGTCGGTATCCGTTCCAACCGCGTCCTCCCATACGTCACCCTCCGGTCTTTCCACCCTGTCTTTGTCTTCTGCAGTCGTCAGGTTTGCTGTCGACATCAGAGTCCACGTAAGGCAGTGGTAGATACGATAACTGGCCGTGCTGCAACGACTTATCGACAACTTCACGTGTTTCGCCTACACAAGGGTTGTTTGTAAATCGCAATAATTGATCAATATGTCTCTTAAAACCAATTTTTACAACCAATGTTTACAAGATACATACGTCGACCTAATATTTATGAAATAGAGCCTTTTACCCAAAATTGATGTTTGTTTTCAAAGTACTTTGTCCACACTTCTTGGCCAATTTTAAAATGCCTACATTTTTCAAAAAGATCCTTATTTAAATGTTCAACTTGTTTTGTTTCTGGCGGTGGTAAAATTAAATCTAACCTACTTCGTAGGTTTCGACCAAACATCAATTTTGCCGGTGTAGCTCCTGTGGTACAATGGATTGTGTTGCGATATTCAAACAAAACACCGGATAAGTGTTCTTGCACCTTATTTTTGGAGGCCTCCAAAATTGTTTTAATAAATTTTTTACATGTTTTAACCGAATTTTCTGCCTGTGCGCTACTACAAGGATGGTAAATCGGCGAAGTCATGTAATTAATACCATTCATAGAACAATAACTTTTAAACTCCTGGGATGCAATTTTTATATCATTATCTGAAACGATTGTCCGAGGTAACCCAAAAGTTGAAAATAATGTGTTTAATTTTACTATTAGTAGTCGAGTGTGCGTTCCGGCATTCATTTCGATACATTCCACCCATTTAGTGTAAGCATCAACCACTACCAAATAATGTTTATGCCTAATTTCCATATAATCAATGTGTATGCGGTCCCATGGTTGAGACGGCTGTGGCCATGGGGACGGTGTAGCTCGCGGGGGCGCTGCGCGTATAGCGCTGCATATATCGCAAGCTGCAATCAGCTGTTCGATGACCCGGTCTATTTGTGGCCACCACATTCGCATCCAAGCCATGCTTTTAGTTTTTACGATGCCTTGATGAGAGTAATGAAGTTCTTTTAACATAGTATCCCGGTAACAAGTCAGAACAACTACACGATGGCCCCGTAATATACACCCATTTTCCACTTGTAGGTCATTTCTACAACGAAAATAAGGTAACATTTTACTACATTTAATTTTCTTTGGCCACCTTTGCCGTATGTATTTACCTACCGATGCTAGAGTTTTATCCTTCATCGTAGCGTTTTTTATGTCTTTGTGAGTTACGGGAAGGTTGTGGAGCTGAAACGAGTTGACAGAAACACAATGACAATTATTTTCTTCCCGTAAATTCTCTATCTCCTACCGCTGGTGCCCGCGAAAAATAATCCGCCACCTGATTGATTATTTTTGCTGCTTATATACTGTATGCGATAATTGTACGCTGAGAGGAAAATAGCATAACGCACCAACCGAGATGCCGTCATTACTGATATACCCTTTTTTCGCCCAAGATAGCTAAAAGCGGCCGATGATCGGTTTTTTAGTATAAAAGGGTCTTTCCTACCATAAAGATATTGATGAAACTTTTTTTACCCTAGATCTTTGTCCTTAATTAATTATTTTTAATTTAAAACTTAAAACTTAATTTTTTTTTCTTGGAAATATATTAATTACCAGCTGACTCGGCAAACGTTGTTCTGCCTTTTTAACTACTTTATTTTTTCTATATTTTCTCATCTTTTAAACATTCTCTGGACTACAACAATTAATTCAAAACCAAAATTAGCCAAATCGGTTCAGCCGTTCTCGAGTTTTAGCGACTAACGAACAGCAATTGATATATATATATATATATATATATATATATATATATATATATATATATATATATATATATATATATATATATATATATATATATATATATATATATATATATATATATATATACATATATATTGGGGAATAAAATATTACAACATTAATTTAAAAAATTAGGTGAAAACAGTCAGTTACATCATAGGTACGATGGACTCGCATCGGACTGGATGGCTACGCATGTGGAGAGTGTTATATTATTTTCTACGCATGTTGCCATGGAACATAGAAAACAAGCGGAAGTGGGAAGTACAAACATTTGTATCGGGACCGCGATCGCCAACTCACACATAAAATAAGCATTATTGCATATAAACTACTAATGCAAAGATTGTTTCATTGGTCATTTTCATTTTAAACAACAATAATCCGAAACACATAAACAGAACATTTAAAAATGTACCAACAGCGTTACAATAAATTTTATTTTACTACAAAAAAAAGAGTATTTACGTCCTTTTGTAGTCTATTGAAAATAGACTCATCTATTTGTACAATAGTGAAACTATAATCTTAATAGTTTCGCTATTCTAAAATAGTTGGCAGTATTATTTTTTCCGTAGTTTTCAGTTGGTCATATTTGAGTAGAGAACATTCTAGAACGATATACGTAATGAATGACATTACGTATATCTTTCTAGAAAAATTAGGTCAACCTAAAATGAACTTTATATGTTAGATGTATGGCTAATTTTAGCTTGACTTTCTATTATATCATTAGAGATTATATTAAATCAGGAATTTTATTAAAATAAAATGAAAATTGTACTTTCGGATGATATGAAATATCTCCATTTTTAATCATCTGTATTCTACTATCATTTCTGCATTCAAGGCCATTGTGCCATACAATACGGCATAATTCAGTGTATAATAGATTTTCGCACGACTATCTCCTAAAGATATGGTAAGGATCTCTAAGGCAATTTAGAGTAACAGCGCATAATAGTGATGCACGCGGCACGCCCACTTTTCACTTCCACTTGTTTTCTTTGTTTCATGCATGTTGCGAAAGTCGTCCGCGTCCTCGCAGCTTACGCCTGCCGCGACACCGCAGCAGCACCTGCGACATGCGTACGTCAGAAAAAAATGACTCACATTCCGCGATGGTTGTACTAATCTGAACAGACCCAGCGCATGCCAGAAAGAGTTATCTGCCGTAGAGTCCGTCCGGCGTCGATCAGCCATTGCGGAATATGAATATGTCGGAAATATGAACTGTAACACCTGTTTACATATTTCAATTTCTATAACCGCATTGTAAAATGCCGTCTGGCCCGGCCAATACGAGCCGTTTGGTGTGAATTGTACTATAGGCGACATTTTGGATTATGATGCACGTCTCAATAAACAATACTAATAAACTAAGAGACTACTTTATAGAGTATTTCCAAAAAGAAAATTTAAAAAATATTGAATGACATTTTGGGAATGGTAACTTACAAGATGTATGCTATATTCATGTTTTATTTATTTCGATTATATTATTTCGATTTTTCATCTAAATTTGTTAAAGCTTTCATTAGACTTAGTCTGAAAAACAGTCTAATGACATACTCTAATGGTCTCTCTATGGTCTCTAATGGTCTAATGCTTTACCTGTCAGTCAACTTGGCTTTAATGCGAGAGCGAGAGCGGCTATCTTTCAGCCCACGAAAACACAGAGGAGGTTGTCCACCACGCAAAACTTCTTACAAAGTAGTGCGATTATGATAGTTCTTTTTTTATTGGAATAGGTTCACCTCGAGAATAGTCCCTTTTAATTGAAACACCTTTTTTTTAGCACCTTGGGATTGGACTTCTACAGTTGAGATTTTCACGACACCTAAGCGTTGCAAGCCTAGGAAGAAGGCCAAATGTATCAAGAGCAAATTTGGCTGTTGTCCTGACAAGAGAACCCCTGCTGCTGGTCCATTCGATGAAGGTATGTCCAACAACGTATTTATTATCTTCAAATATACATCAATAAGATTTTTTAAAATTTTTATTATTATTCTAACTTAAAATCAACAAGGATAAAATAAGTATTTAAAATCGTTTTCAGGATGTCCGAATCCAAAAACGTGTAAGGAGTCCAAATTCGGATGTTGTCCTGATGGTGTGTCTCCTGCCAGTGGTCCAAAGGTCAGCGGTTGTCCAATATCACCGTGCAATGAAACACTATACGGATGTTGTGCTTCTGACAACGTCACTGCTGCTGAGGGCAATGATCAGCAAGGTTGTCCACCTCCACCACCAGCTTGTAAATCATCTAAGTAAGAATATATATTATATATCGAAGCAATATATTAACAATAAAAAAGTCAGTACGTGTAGCCTTTACGCGCGTTTGATGTGAAAATATATCTTTAAATAAAGTTCGTATTATTTTTCTTACAAATTAATTTTCACTCGTTATTTTATCACTTGTAAATAATTTTACTAATTTGAAATACATGTATAAGTTTTTAGTAGGTATTTTACAGAAGCAAAAAGTTGCATTAAAATCTTATTAGTTGTAGTGCTTGTAACTGGCAGGTTTTGAAACCATTAAATAGATATTTAAAAAAATATTAAGGGGAAGTTAAGCTTATGTCAATACTTAAGCTCTGTTAAAAAATAACCTTATATATGTAACACATATCGTACATTCTATTCTTAAATAGCGGAAACTGTTTTAACCGTAGTTTCCGTCTGAATAAAAATCTCAGTTATTCTCTAGTGTCATCTAAAAATATTTAATTCATACGGTATGTTGGTTACGCACACTGTAAAGGTGAAAGAGATCACTACTTATCGAGATAATAAAATAAATAAAGAATACTAGGATTAAAATAATAAACACAACATATCGGACTAGGTACATGAAACAGTACATGTAATTACAATTCTCACTATGCAACGCCTTTTCTCTCGGTTCGACTTGGTAATACATAGGCACACATAAGCAAGCACACGTACACCGTGTAATGGAAAAGAGTTTCAGCTGTTCTACAACAGTCAGGAGGTAAAGAAATTCCAGGGGGGGGGGGCTGGAATTTCTTTACCTCCTAACTGTTGTAGATAAAAATATAGACTTAAAATGTTATGGTTGCCCCCCCCTAGCCAAGAACCTGGGTACGCCCATGGAAATAAGCAAGGCGGTGGTACCAACACCGGACGAAAAGTTTTAGACTCTACAATTGCGGCGCAGTGCTCTAAGTAGACTAAGTTAATTAACGCAATAATTGCACTAATTAAATCAGTCGAAATTAGAGCATTATGGAAATAGTGTAGTGAAACCTTCGTCCTTCACAATCATAATACTGAAATCAAAGAGAGGTATAGGCGATGTAGATAACTACTCGCCCGGGTTGGACACCACCACCTTCAGTCATATTTCGATAAGGAGATTTTTTTATAAGATAACAAACAAGCAGATGGCTCTCTCTCTCCTGATGGAAAGAGAAACCATCGCCTATAGACACCAAAGATATTAATAGTGCATTGCTATCCTTATGGCGGAATGGTAATACCAATAATCCTAACCGGAACACGACAATGACAAGCAATGACGCTATTGCAGCTGGAATAAGTAAGGCGGTGGTACCAAATACCTGGGCCAGTCCTTGCGAAAATCTACCACCTAATAGTTCGATGGTAATGACACGTAAAGCCAATCGACGGCCTTATGCGACCTGCCTGGCAAAACGACAGTTGGTCTATTCTTCAAAAAGCTCGAACCAACACGGGAGAAAACGGAGCGAGGGTAAGGTAAGATAGCTCGTAATCTAGTGCATGTGGTATTCCATCGGCCAAATGACAACAACTCACCGTTTGTTGTCTATAGGCGATGGTTATCTTTTTTCATCAGGAAAACCATCTACCTATTAAATTGGATTTTTTCCATCGTTGGCACTTGGTGAAACCGCATTTTTATAATAGGTATTACAAAGAAACTCACTTGTACTTTCAGTTCAGTTGTATTTCATATAATTTAACACACACAATAGGTTTCGCTTATCACAGCATCATCAAAGATGTTTCGCGCAGCTACTAATATCTTTAGCAAATTGTTATTATGTATACCTATTGTTATCCTATTTTTTTGGAAAACTTACAATATTGTATTACATTACTAATATAACAGAAAAAAATTACATAAATCAATTAAGTTTCCACTTATAACTATCACATATAATAGATTGTAGCAGCATTTAATCTATACATATAATAAAATCGTAGGAAGGTCAAAACTGTACATTGAATATTTTTTTTAAAGAATACTTGGGGCGTGATCTACAATCAATATCGAAGCCAAAAATATAGTTTTTAGAATTTTTGTCTGTTTGTCTGTTTATCTGTTTGTCTGTTTGTCTGTAATGTATGTCCGGGGTAAACTCAAAAAGTACTGCATGGATTTACTTCAAATTTTCATGAATATTACTTTTAGGTCGGGTCAACATATAGCCTACATATTATCACGCTATCACCTACGGGGGAGGAGCTGTGCGGAGTAAACGAATTCCGCGCGGACGAAGTCGTGGGCAACAGCTAGTATGTAATAAATTTAAACCAAATTTAACAAAAAAGTAATGAAAACTGAGTAACATAACAAAGTCTTAATTAGATAAACCTGCTATGACACACAAGAAGAAACTATGGCATTATATCATCCAATTGTCGATATTATCCAATATGAAAAAAAAATCTAATCAATGTTGTGTAAAAAATGCTATTAATTAATTTTTGTTATAGATATGGCTGTTGCAAGGACAACATGACTGCAAGTACAGGACCAAACAAGAAAGGATGCCCTGAAACACGTACGTACATATATATATACCATGTGTTTTTATTCGTCGCTTTTCATGGTATATTTCTTAATAGCACAATTAGTTAAATAAAACTCTTACACTTACTTCTATCGTTTCAACCCCATAATTATGAGCCTCATCATCCTACACAGTGAGTAAAAAACCCTACCGAAAGAAACTTACTTCTATTGTTTCCAAACCCCGTAATTTTCAGCCTATACCGTGAGTAACGAAAATCTTGTCCAAATGAAACTTACTTCTATTGTTTCACACCCCATAATTATCAGCCTATACCGTAAGTAACGAAAACCGTGTCCAAATCAAACTTACTTCTATTGTTTCCAACCCCATAATTATCATCCTATACCGTGAGTAACGAAAACCCTGACCAAATGAAACTTACTTCTATTGTTTCCAACTCCTTAATTATCAGCCTATACCGTAAGTAACGAAAACCCTGTCCAAATCAAACTTACTTCTATTGTTTCCAACCCCATACTTATCAGCCTATACCGTGAGTAACGAAAATCTTGTCCAAATGAAACTTACTTCTATTGTTTCCAACCCCATAATTATCAGCCTATACCGTGAGTAACGAAAACCCTGACCAAATGAAACTTACTTCTATTGTTTCCAACTCCTTAATTATCAGCCTATACCGTAAGTAACGAAAACCCTGTCCAAATCAAACTTACTTCTATTGTTTCCAACCCCATACTTATCAGCCTATACCGTGAGTAACGAAAATCTTGTCCAAATGAAACTTACTTCTATTGTTTCACACCCCATAATTATCAGCCTATACCGTAAGTAACGAAAACCGTGTCCAAATCAAACTTACTTCTATTGTTTCCAACCCCATAATTATCATCCTATACCGTGAGTAACGAAAACCCTGACCAAATGAAACTTACTTCTATTGTTTCCAACTCCTTAATTATCAGCCTATACCGTAAGTAACGAAAACCCTGTCCAAATCAAACTTACTTCTATTGTTTCCAACCCCATACTTATCAGCCTATACCGTGAGTAACGAAAATCTTGTCCAAATGAAACTTACTTCTATTGTTTCCAACCCCATAATTATCAGCCTATACCGTGAGTAACGAAAACCCTGACCAAATGAAACTTACTTCTATTGTTTCCAACTCCTTAATTATCAGCCTATACCGTAAGTAACGAAAACCCTGTCCAAATCAAACTTACTTCTATTGTTTCCAACCCCATACTTATCAGCCTATACCGTGAGTAACAAAAATCTTGTCCAAATGAAACTTACTTCTATTGTTTCACACCCCATAATTATCAGCCTATACCGTAAGTAACGAAAACCGTGTTCAAATCAAACTTACTTCTATTGTTTCCAACCCCATAATTATCATCCTATACCGTGAGTAACGAAAACCCTGACCAAATGAAACTTACTTCTATTGTTTCCAACTCCTTAATTATCAGCCTATACCGTAAGTAACGAAAACCCTGTCCAAATCAAACTTACTTCTATTGTTTCCAACCCCATACTTATCAGCCTATACCGTGAGTAACGAAAATCTTGTCCAAATGAAACTTACTTCTATTGTTTCCAACCCCATAATTATCAGCCTATACCGTAAGTAACGAAAACCGTGTCCAAATCAAACTTACTTCTATTGTTTCCAACCCCATACTTATCAGCCTATACCGTGAGTAACAAAAATATTGTCCAAATGAAACTTACTTCTATTGTTTCCAACCCCATAATTATCAGCCTATACCTGACCAAATGAAACTTACTTCTATTGTTTCCGACCCCATACTTATCGGCCTATACCGTGATCAACGAAAACTCTGGCCAAATGAAACTTCTATTGTTTCCAACCCCATAATTGTTAGCCTGCATTGTGAGTAACTAAAACCCTATCCAAATGAAACTTGCTTCTATTGTTTCCAAACCCATAATATTTAGCCTATATAATATTTAGCGTATATTCACGCCTGTATCCCGGAAGAGGTAGGCAGAGATACAACCAGTGCACCCACGATTAGCCGAAGATACTTTTTTTATATCATAAGATAGCAAACGAGAAGATGGCTCTCCTGATGAAAAGAGAAACCATCGTCTATATACACCAAGGATGTTAATGGTGCGTTGCTATCCGTGTGGTGGGATCACAATGCCACATGCATAAGTCTACCGGCTACCTTACCCTACAAACGGAACACGACAGTGACAAGTATAGACGCTATTGCTTTCTTGCTATTTTATAATATAAAAAAGAGAAAAACCTTTTTTCATTAAAAAACCTTTTTTATTTGTTTATAGACATCATTTATTAAATATATTAACAGTGCGTTACAACTCCTTTGAGAAGGATCTAATTGTACATGAATAAATTTATCCCTCCTTGTTCTCCCAATCGGAATATGACAGCGATAAGTGCGTGAAAAGCGAAATAATTTCTTCTATATACCCTTTTCACTCTCTTCACTTTCAGAAACCAAAGCGCCTACTACGACAGCAGCTGTTCCAACGGGAGACTGCGCCAGCACTAAGTACGGCTGTTGCTATGACAACAAGACGGATGCTTCAGGGCCCAATGGTGAAGGCTGCCCGTGCAGTATCAGTGAATTTGGTTGCTGTCCTGACGGCTTATCAACAGGTATTTCGATTAGTCATGTTTGTTCAGCACGAACCGATAAAGATTGGATGAAGAATTTGAAAAATTAAAATTACCTATTATCTATTAAGAGCACGAATTTTATCCCAACCGAACGATAAAAAATAACACTACAATAGTGGTTCTTAACCGGTAGTCCGCGGACCCTAAAGGCGTGGTTACAGTGGTCCGCTGGTGTTGTTTTTTTTTAATAGATCAATTCAATTCATTCATATATTATACAAGTAAGTATATGGCCTCCAAACAGTTGATAGCCCAAAGTAAGACATATTTTTTAAATGATCCATCCTCAATAAAAGATTAAGAACCACTGTACTGCAAGAAACCTCGCCCATCACCTAATATGAATAATTGTAAAAATAAATCTAATATTTAAAACGCTTACTGGCAGCAAATGTATAAATCCGCCCTGAGTAATGCAGTAGTTTAATTAGAAAATTTCCAATTTCCGAATAAAGCTACAGCGACAATTTTTAAAAAACTTTGAAATGTGTATTCTTTTCCCATCGATGATGTAGATTTTGTTAAATACGAGTATATTCGTTGTTATAGCTCAAGGTGCCAATATGGAAGGCTGCATAATGTCGTGCAACACATCTGCCTACGGCTGCTGTCCTGATGGAGAAACCCCTGCGCACGGGCCTGATTATGTAGGCTGTTGCTTACAGTATCCATTCGGGTGCTGCCGAGATAACTATAAACCTGCCGAAGGACCACATCTTGAAGGTACTTTGCATGCAGATGTAGATAGAATATTTATGTTATAGAAATAAAATAAACGTAACTAACTACTGGATAAAAATGAAAAAAGAGAAGGGAAGTACGGGGGAAGAGGGAGAGAAGCTGAGAGAAGGGTTGAAGGGGAGAAAAGGGGAGATAGGAGAGGAGGGAGTGAGTGGGGAGGAGGCAGAAAGAGGTAAAGAGTGGCAGAGAGATACAGAGAAAGGGAGAAAGAAAGAGAGGGGGGAGATAGCAGGGAGAGGGGGAGTAAAATAAAATATGTAGAAAATAAAAAACTTCGTTCCAACCGAGTGTTTCACGGCACTCATACATTTTTTGGAAATGTTTCGACCTTTCGATTTTGTACCTATGATAACGTTCATAAGAACTCAAAATATTAAAATTGATCATCACATTTAAAAAATTACAGGGTCAACCGTGTAACGGATTTTTTTAATATATCAGGGAGGGATTATATTTTTTATTTATGTATTTGCTGCTGTGGTATGAAGACATAAAAAGTATTTATATAATATATATTGGTATCTATGTATTTTAGTATATATTTGTCTATAGTTATGAGTATATGTATTTTATTCTTATATATTGAATTATTTGTATTCATGTAAATTCAATATGTGTATTTATTTATATAATTATATCTATATACATATAATAAAACTGTAAGAGGTCGATTTCTGTACATTAAAGATATTTTAAAAATTTTTTTTGGAAGATACTCTTTAATCGATACTGAAGCGAAAAATGTAATTTTTTAATTTTTGTCTGTATGTCTGTCTGTCTGTATCAAGGCCGCGCATCACGCCGAATCTACTGAACGGATTCAAATGAAATTTAGCATGATTAGAGTTACTACTCCGAAGAAGGTTATAGGATATTTTTTATCCCAAAATTCAGTATGGTTCCCGTGGGATAGGGGATGAAGTTAAAAACGTATATTTAGCTTTAATTCATTAACCTGTCATCCGAAATCCTTTATTATTTTTTTGTTCAAAAGTAAGTACTATAAAGATTATCCCTTAAAAATTTCAAGTGCATGAGTTTTATAATTTAGAAGTTACAGACATCAGAAGTTTCAACGGTTTCGGGTGGTAAGTCCAGTTGAACGTGACACCCGGAGTGTATACTAAACCTTTGAACGCACGGCTCAATATAAGTTAGCATTATCATTTCATAGTGTTACGAGAGATTCAGTTCTAGAATGTATACTTTTTTATTAAAGTTATTATAAATGCAATTTTACTAGCTTAAAAATTAGTAAAATATGTGTAAAATATAAACCTAAACATTTTATTTATTTATATAAGAATAATTATAATATATTTGAAAATATAACAGGTCAATTTTCAGGTTTTTGCTAATATCTCAGAAAAGATGCATCTAATCGAAATTGAGTATACTAATAGAATTTGTTCTTTATAAAATTTAACGTAAGGATAGGCTATTGGGAAAATTAGCTATTTTGTTTTTACATTGCATAACGTAAAAAAGGATAAAAAAGTATCTACACGCCCATATCCTGGAATACGTAGGCAGAGGTGCAAGAAGTGTACCCACGATTAGCCGAAAATACTCTCTCACAATGTGATAGGTGGCAAGCCAATCCCGGGCAACGTTGTTTTATCAGAAAACTGAAAAAGTACATTTTGTTTTGCCTGACCCGGGAATCGGACCCGGGATCTCATATGGTCAACGACGACACCGGACCGCTAAGACAACACGGTAAAATTAGATACATCAATCAGTTATCTTTTAAAATGAATGAAACTTCTGCAAGTGTAGATGTTAAAGTGCCTAAGCCACTTAGTATACTGACTAACGTCGGACTCCAAAATACTTTACAAAAAATTGTTAAGTAGAATATACGAACATGTACTTATAAGTTCTGTCCAGAATAAGATCAACATCTTACAGAAAAAATTTACGCACATATAACTTCATCAAAACAAATTCTATCAAAAGATACTTAACTTTCCTTTATTTGTGAGAATCAAAAATCAAAAATGTGAGGAAAAATTACGTGGCGTTGTTGTTTTTTAATAAAGTATCATTACACCCGGTTCCCTTGCGACGTAGGCAGAGTAAACCGACCGTCTATAGACTTTCCAGTTCACCGCGATTCACCGGTTTGTCGGTGGTGAGATAAATGGTAATCCTCATCGCCGCATATTCGATCGACTATTTTTAGCGATAACTGGAACCGAAAGTTTTACGTGCTCATCCGAGGCACGGCAGTGGTAATATACAGGCCACTCCGCCAGTTTCCGTGTTGCTACTGAGATTTTAGATTTTCGAGAAAATCCTCGAAAATATCTCAATAACATCTTTGACCGACCCGGGGATTGAACCCGGGACCTCATGATCTGAGCCAAATAGGCTGTCCCTAGACCACGAGGCAGAGTAGTTTGTTATAATAATAAAAAAACCCTTGACTGCTTATTGAAAATGATACAAATTTACATTAAAAATATTTTTTAGAGAATGAAAATATTAATAAATTTAAGAAAAGTGCAACAAGATGTTTTTTTTATTGCAAATTGTTTTCAATGAAAAAGAATAGCTTCTTAGTCAAAGGCTATTTTTTTTATTAATAACAAACTACAAAGCCATGTGTTAATTTATTTATTTTTAACTTCCCGTTACGAAATTTGCTTTAAATAAAATTTATTCAAAAAATAAACCTGAATAAATAACTTTTTATCTTTTTAATTAGGTATATATTTTTAACTTCCCGCTACGTAGCTACGTAGATAAGGAAGTTACTGATTTTGCCTCGATTTTTGAAAATCGAGTGTTCACCAGATCTCCACGTTTTAAGGAACCTAGGAACCTTTTCCGACTATTTTCATGATGACATATGTATGTATGTGTGTGTGTGTATGTGTGTGTGTGTGTGTGTGTGTGTGTGTGTGTGTGTGTGTGTGTGTGTGTGTGTGTGCGCGCGCGTGAGTGTGTATGTGTGTATGTAAACATCTCATTAATTTTGAACGGCTTGACCGATCGAAACGTGGTTAATGGGATTCGATTGGATTCCACTCAACTTAGACTTCCTGAAAATTTTAACTAATTCAGTAAAGGAGATTTTGAGAAATTTTGGAAAACCTCACAAAGGTTTTTGGCGGAACAATATTTTTTTAATACAATTTCCAGATTAATGAACCGATATAGTACAAAAAGTAATCAGCTTTACTTCTCAAAAAACTGCCTCCAATGCATAAATTGCATCAAAATATATTTATCCGTTCGGAGTTATTTTTTTCGACATAACTTCGAATTTTTTTAACTAATCATTTTTAATCTTCTGCAATATTTTAGTACTTACTAAAAAAACTATATTGAATTTCAAAAATCAAAATCGATCAAATTTTCAAAAGGTACAGCTTTTCAAACATTAAAATTACGTTGTTTACAGTAAACTTATTACAGATTTTTAAAAAACTTTCAGGTTAATATACCGTTTGATATAAAAATCGAATTAGGTTTGCTCTCTAAAAAACCGCGCTAAATACTGGAAATTGGTTACAAACTGGATTTATTTGGGATTTGTCAGTGACGATTCAATATAAAAAAAAGTTTTAAAAAACTAAAAAAGTTTTTTTTTACATTTCTTCGACATTTTTTAACCTATCGATTAAAACAATTTTGAGTTAAACAATTGCGTTGAATGCCATTCGAAAGATCCCAATCAATCATCAATTTTAAAAAATATGATGTATATTTTTCAAACATTAATTTCCTAAGTATCATTTATATAAACTAGATTTTTTGAACTCTTCGAACTCTAGGGAACTTCTAGGGAAGCGCGTTCTATCTTAGGCCGCATCTTAGCTTACCGTCAGGCGAGATCGTAGTCAAGCGCTTCCCTATTGATAATAAAAAAACTGTCGATTCCACGCGTATTTTACGAAATATTGGCAAAAAATTGCAAAAAGCCGTATTTTAATTGTTTTAAACATAATGTTCCTAACCCCCACACGTCCTCCTCCACGGTCAAGATATTATGCTTTATAATAATAACATTGCAGTTATAACGTTTACTGGAAGCAAATACTATTTATTTCGCCCTGACTTATAGGTCTTGACTAATACTACTGCAATGGAGTCAGATGTTGTTAATTATCAGACATACACCATGGATTTTAAAATTAGTTAGCTTAAATATCATCGTTGCCCATTAGGAACCTAGGTACAAGCCAATACTTCACCTTTAATTTTTTGCCCTCAAAAAATCTTAAAGTTGTTATGATAATAATATCTAAGGTTGTTGAAACCAAAAATGTCGATTTTAATCTACCAAACAGCATTAAACGCAGTTTTAGCAAGATGAAAAACGTTGTCTTGGGAAAAATTAACTGGTTGAAAAATCTCAAAGTTATGTTTAACCACATTTTTTTTAATTTTTTCGTACGCGGTAACTCCTGAAGGATTATTGACCGGGCCTTCTGCTCTGAAACCGGCTATGATGTGACAAACGTTGCACGTAATATAACAAATATAAACTAAACCGTGCAGTCGTTAAACAGCGAACAGCTGTCAATGGAGTAAGGATAACACCGTAAATAACTCTGGGTGGAAGATTTTTTGGACTCACTTCAAGGTAGACGAAAACATTTTTTTACAAATAAGAATTAAATTCGCAGCCTCTTGGCTGAATATGATTGCCCTGGCAGTGGCGTATTTTAGTTGCGACACTTTTATCCGGTGGAAGGATAGCCCCAGCCATGTTAAAAAATTATAATACAGATGAAGACATTTGCTTCACCGGTGTGCAATTTTCCTTTCTATAAAAAATAGGTTTTGCAAAAATGATTTTATTCAAATACAGTCATATGGAATGAGTATATAATGGCATACAAATAAAACTGTAAGCATGACTGTAGAAAATAAAAGGCGAGGTGACTTCAGTTAAACACTGCCTAAATCCCTACAAGACACAAGGTTCGTTATCAAAGTCAACGTGTTTTCAAATCCACACTAAAAGAATCCTTTCTAATATTTCTCATTTGATAAAAGTGCTTCGCCGTCCAAAGTATTGCTGAATACGAGAAATACTGTGGTCAGTTCCTAATAATTACTCTGCAAGGATGGCCAAACGCGAACGAAGTCGCGGGTACAGCTAGTTATATATAAATTTATGTTTTAATTATGTGTTTTAATTGTGTGTTTTGTTTTTACATAACTAGTGTGTTCAACTAGTACTAAATTAAGTTTCAATTATTATTTTCTTCTTTCTATGTGCACCCCTTGTGCCCTCTCTGTACTCTTTGGAGGTTGACTGGCAGAGAATGCTCTAGGGCGTTAAGTCTACCTGTGCAAAAGTATGTGTGCAAAATTTAAATTAATAAATAAATAAATAGCAAACAAGCAAATGGGTCTCTTCCTGGAAAGAAAATAGTTACATAGAAACCAAAGGTATGAAATATTAAGCAAAGCACAAGTTTACTGGTTACCTTATCCTTCAAACCGGGACACGACAGTGATAAGCATTGACTCTTTGGCGGCAGTAGTAGGTAAGGTGATGTTACAGAAACGTGGCAAGACGATGCAGGACCTTGTCACTTAGTAGAAAGCTATAAAAAGTATGCGGTAAACAGACTAGAGGCCTAATAATAAGACCAATTGTTCTGTCAACACAGCTGACTAATAGATCTTGTATCTTAAAGCAAGAATTATTACTGACCAAAGCGAAATGTAAGAACGCGCTACAAAATACAGATTTTAAAAATTAATCAATCGGAACAACATATTCCTTTTCCCCGCGCCTCAGTTTACTTACAGAATTAATTAGGTGCAAGCATTGATTTGATATATTAATAAGTCAGTAGGTGCATGAAATCAAACGTTAAATTATATTACGTACAGGCGCGATATTATATTACGTACTCAGATGGCTTATTGCCTGGTTATTCTCAATAATTTTAGCCAAACAAGTAAATGCGAGGCTAAGATTGTTAAAGCTCTGAGATTCAAGTTCCAGTTTAAGCTAGATTTAAAAAAATACAAACCAGTCACTGGAAGTGTTAATTGTTATAAAATTCTTCAAGCGTGTTTTTTTAAAATTTAATTTTGAATTATGAAACCCGAATAAGGATAAAAATTATTACTAGCGACAAGATAATCTATATATTATTCCGTGAAGGGAAATATTTTTACCCCTTTTTAAGACAATTGCGCCAATATGAAAATTAATATTGTGGCACTTAACTGTGCCAAATATTCATTGTGAAGGACTGCAAAAACACTAATATTTCTAAATAAAATGTATCAGGTATATGTTAAATTAATAAAAATAAACATTACACATACTATATTCATATATACACATATGTATACTATTTTATTTTTGTCTAAAGTTAGTTGTGAAACTTAAGAGATTTGATTGTTTTAGTCCATGGTCGAATTTCGGCCGTAGGTAATGGTTATTAAGAGCGTGTATACTTCATGTTTTCAAGTTTTTTCCAGTGCAATATCGTAATAATGTGGGCAGATTATTCCAAGAACATTACAGTTTTTTCAAGATTAAGTCGATTTAGTGCATTAAGGAAGATTATAATTTTTGATAACGGTTTTTTAAAAACGAAGACAGTCCCTGCATAGCCTTTTATTGCATAGGCGTCAAAGTTATATTTCAAGACGAATACAACCATTGTAATGTGCCAAAATATTTTATTTTATGCATTTTTTCAACAGAATATATGGTCCTAAAGTGCAATACAGAACCAAAATTACGAAAATATTGTTATTAGAAATTAAAAAATAATATTAAAAATTACAAAATGAGCACTTTAACTTTTTTTTCACCAGTAAGTATTTCAATATAAACCTGAAATATTTATTATATTTGAATTAAAGTAATGCTCAATATATTGATTTTTTTTCATTCCGTTATACGAAAATATTAATTGAGACGAATTACTCGTATTTTAAAAATACTATAAATCCTCGCGCGCAATCGTTTGCCGATCAAATTTTGAACCTGCGGTAAATCAAATAATAAAGACTAATCTTGCAAAAACTGTGATATCCTTCGAATATTCTGCTTACATTATTATGATATTGCTCCGGTAAAAACTTGAAAACTTGAATTTTTCGTTAGTTTCGTAGTCGTAGTTAGATAATATAAGAATAATGGTGTTGTATTGTGAAGGATGCGATTGCCAGTCCGCGCACTACGGCTGCTGCCCTGACAACGTCACCGTCGCCCGCGGGCCCGACAACCTCGGCTGCGGCTGCCAGTACACACAGCACGGCTGCTGTCCAGATAGGTAAAGTACGTCAACTGCTGCACCGGCCGTGCGCGCACACTCCGTGCATTTGAAAACTTGAGCACGGTGTTGCCTTTTTGTATACTAGCTGTTGCCAGCGACTTCGTCCGCGCGGACTTCGTTTACTCTGCACTGCTCCTCCCTCGTAGGTGATAGCATGATAATATGTAGCCCATATGTTGACCCGACCTGTTAGTAATATTCATGCAAAATTTGGAGTAAATCCATGCAGTACTTTTTGAGTTTACCTCGGACATACATACAGACAAACAGACAAACACACATACAGACAGACAAAAAAATCTAAAACCTATATTTTTGGCTTCGATATCGATTATAGAAAAACACCCCAAGTATTTTTTTTTAAATATTCAATGTACAGTTTTGACTTTCCTACGATTTTATTATATGTATAGATGTATATATGATAAGATAGCAAACTAGCAGATGGCTCTTCTGATTGACAGAGAAAACCACCGCAGACACCAAAGATGTTAATATTGCTTTGCTGTCCATGAGGCGGTATGGTAATACAACTTGCATAAGTTTTCCGGCTACCTAACCCTGCAAACCGGAAGACGACAGTGACAACTATTGACGCTATTGCGGCAAAAATAGTACGAGACGTTGTGGAACTCTACCACCTAGTAGTCGCGGTGATTGTAACAAGTATAGCTAATCGGTTGTATTTTACGACCTGCCTGGCAGAACGGCAGTTCGTTTCCAGGGGATGACCAGGTATCATATATATTGCTGAAAAGACACTTGGTACACAGGTTCTTGACTATAAGGAATCACCACTGCTCGTTGACATTCGCGACACCAAAAGAGTTTTGATAATTTATCGCTGGTATTACTAGGCATACTTATTGCCAATCTTTAGAAATTAGTAAGCTTTTTTTCTCCACCGGGTATAAAAAAGAGATATTTTATACAGGATGCTTCTTACTTGATACAAAAACTGATACTATTTTATTCTGAATCAATAGTAGAATCGATTGCAATAGTTTTTTATGTTGGTTATATTTTACCCCAAAAATTTATAAAATTTAGTTTGTGTAAACACACTTTTTGAAATGTTGTTTATGTATTTAATTATACCTCAAATTGTCTTGAATCACTCAAATTCTTACAACTTAAACAATTTTAACAGTCCGCTCAGTGTGCAGAGCAGTCTGGTTCATTGGCGCACTGGGTAACAATAATTGTGAGATGTCGTAATTAGATAACTAATTCTACTGATAACTCAAATTATTTGTTATTAGTTTTATTAATTGTTCATAAAATAATACGGTTGGGGTATTTCAGCTTATGTATCGAGTGAGAAGCACCATGTACAAAAGTGAGCAAATTTTCGTAAACTTTTAACAACATTGTATTTATATAGTATTAACACCTAGAGTGAAATTTTTGGGCCCTTTTCATCTTTTTCCGTTCCTCTTTGACAAAAAAAATGCAATCAACAAAATTGATATTAGGTAGTATAAAACAAATATTTATCTCGAAATTTGGCAAAAAATTGAAATCAGTCGCTACTTTATACGTTTATTTTTTACAAAGTTTAGATTATACGTTGAAATTTTGACCACCAAACAATGTACTACTATATAATGTTTAGTACATTATATAAAAACATGTATTTAATAGATTCAGGCGTTACTTTGCGGAAATCCATAATTTAAAGAAGGAATTATGGTATTTAATTTGCAAATTTCCGTGAAATGTTATATATAGAACTGCCGTAATGCAACAGAAATGAAAGGTAGCGTACGGAATAGGGCAAACTTATCCAAAGTCTGAAATTATAGAAGACCACAATGGCACAATAATCCATCCACTTTCATGACACTTTCTTCCACGTCAGAAGCAAAGGCAGTAACACACAAGTTATGTACTCAACACACGTTTCACTTCGCAACCGAAGCATCTTCAGGAGAATCGAATAGCACTTCACTCTATGAAGGTTGAAGCATTAATACACATACACATGCAATAAAAACATGTATATTAACGCCCGTATCACCGAAGACGAAAGCAGAGATACAACCAGTGTACCCACGATTAGCCGAAGATCTAGGTATCTTCGGCTAATTTCTCAAAACTAACGAAAATTCTCACAACGTAATAAGTGGCAAGCCTATCGCCAACCGGGCACTTATCCAATCCTGAGCAACGTTGTTTTTATCAGAAAACTGGAAAAACGCAGTATTCATTTGCTCGACTCGGAAATTGAACTCGCGACATCATGTACTCCATACCGACACCAGACCACTAAACCACAGAGACGACAACTATACTCAATACTCAATACTTTATTGCGTCATATGTTATACATATATAGGTGTTAAGTATACATTCTAGGAACAACATATGTACCCTGATAGAGTGTAGCAATGCAGAGACGGACTGATTCACTTTTCTGCATAAATTTTTTTATGCAGAAAAGTTTTGTTTCTTATTAAAATTTATTCAAAAATTCGCATAAGGTGTAGTAACATTTATTTATCAGTAGGTTATTAACATCGCGTAGAAATATTTTACAATTTTCTTCCGATTTAAGTTTTTCGGGTAATTTATTAAATATTTTTATAGCCATAACGTTTAGCCCCGAGCTGTGCAACTAAGCAATATACTTCTAATTGTTTCATATATTCAGGCACACAGAAGCCAAGGGACCAGATTACGAAGGTTGCGGATGTCATACATACCAATTCGGCTGTTGTCCTGACGGAATTACTATTTCGACGGGACCTGACCTCCAGGGATGTTACTGTCAGCAGTCGAAATACGGGTGTTGTGATGATGGTGTCACGGCGGCCAAGGGACCGAATATGCTCGGCTGTGATTGTTCCAATAGTAAATATGGTTGCTGTCCAGATGGAACCACTGAGGCTAAAGGACCTAAATTCCTTAACTGTACAGATGTTCCTGAAAATCGACAAGGTATTTTTAATTATGTAATATTTTCTTATTTATGAGCTAGCCGTTTTATGTTTTTAAGTATTTGTCAAATCCCGCGGGATTACCTATTTTTTCCGGAATAAAGCCTATGTGCTACTCCAGGTCATCATCTGCCTTTGTGATAAATTTCATTCAAATCCGTTTAGTAGTTCAACTGATGGAAAGAGTCAACCATCGCCTATAGACACCAAAGATGTTAATGGTGCTCTCTTGTGGCGAGATCTAATGCATAAGTTTACCGGCTACCTTACCCTCCAAACCGGAACACGATAGTGTCTAGCACTGACGCAATTGCAGCAGGAATAGGTAAGGCGGTGGTATCAGACCCGGGTGAGACAATGCAGAACTCTACCATCTAGTATGCAGAACTTTACCACATATTATGGTTCGGGGTTTTAATGCCAAATGCAAATTTTACTACCTACCTTCCTTCAAACTGGAACCCGACAGTGACAAGCACTAACGTTATTGCGAAATGGAACCACCAAATAGCCACAATGGTAGTGACTCGCATAATTAAAGTACAGAAGAACACAGGACACGTAAATAGCCATTTCCGCCTACGTATATAATATGGTTAGGCAAAAAATCCAAGGATATAAGAAAGGGCTTTTTTATATAATGAATTCAGTTTACCTATTTTATTTTTGATTCGCTGAAATCTGGTTTCCCATTACTAATTTCATCTCCAATCTTTGGTAGGTGAGTGCAGTCACGATTCATTTTACTTTAGGAACCATCTGAAAATATTTTCATTCATATTTATTATAGAGTATCGAGACGAACTTCTTTCTTTGCCCAAAAATATATAATCACTACTTTTTTATTCCAAATTCAAAAATCGCGATGATGATGAGTTTTATTTTTCTGTGTACGTAAATTCAGTACTTCGCGTCTTCTTTAGTCAAAAGTAATGACAATAATACCGCGCATGCTGTAATAGTACATTATAGCAAAGACCAGCAAATAGGCAGTTGCAGATCGAGTATGAGTTTAAAGACCGAGCCGCAGGCAAGGGCTTCAATGATACCAGGCAGGCAATTGCCATTTCCGCCAATAGTGTTTTTATCAAAAAATGGAAGGGAATAAAAAATACACGTAATAAAAATTTGTGGCTATACAGTCACGTGAATGCAACTTGTAGCAACTTAAGAGTGCTTAATTCAAATTACAACCCAGCACGCCTTTCATCCAATTGAATTTAAAACAAGAAACGCGCCGGCAATGACTTTCATTTATCTGTGTACGTAAATACGATACTTCGCATGCTCTTAATTCAAACATAATAAGTGTCATTTCCGCACATGTTTGAGAAAAACATATTTTATTGCAGCTGCTTGTGCCCTGTCGAACGATAGAGGTCCTTGCCGTAACTACTCCGTGCAATGGTTCTACGACGTGGAGTACGGATCGTGTTCGCGCTTCTGGTACGGCGGCTGCGAGGGCAATGGCAACAGGTTCGCCTCGCAAGAGGAGTGCAAAGATGTCTGCGAAAATCCCTCACCTAAAGGTAATTCTAATACACAACGCGGTCACATTAATTTGACGCTTGGCGTTGGCTAAAAACTTAACCGTGATTTCCAAAAACAATGTAAGAAAAAGAACAACGGAAAACTAGGCAAATTATCGATGAGCGTATTGGTAATAAAGATGTTGACACTTGCAGGGAGAACTAAGGCTGATTTTACTGTCACGCTGACCGCACGCTGACGGTCGGCGCTGATGTATGTAGCCTACGGCCGTCAGCGCTGAGCGGTCAGCGCGAATCAAAAACGCTACCTACGACTACACCCATAAGGGTCCTTATGGGTGTAGTCCTTCCATCAGCGCCGACTACCTACAGCCTAAGGGAAAAAGGGGGAAACGGGTGGGGCTTAGTATTTCAGAGATGTGTCAAGTTAATGTAGCCGCCTTGTACCTTTATCACCTCTCATAGTACACTTTCATGAAAGAATCATTTTCATAAAGTATGGTAAACTTTGATTATGTAATCTATAATGATAGACAAATATATATATATATATATATATATATACATATATATATATATATATATATATATATATATATATATATATATATTTATTTATTTATTTATTTAAATTAAAATTTGAATAATTTGATACTAGTAATTTATCAGATACTTGTAGGTTGTCTGGTAAAAATATTGTACATACTGAAGAAGGGTGTTCAGTACTCGATTCTGATAACGAATATATAAAAAATAGGTACTTAATTAATATTGATATAATGATCACTTGTGTTTATGTATGGACAGCCGCGCGTAGATATCGTAGTTCATTGTTTACAAACAGGGGTTTGCCAAACTCGCGACTAGACTCTTTTGCGCGCGATATCACCCGCGAGGTGACTGTATTTTTTGAATACTAATACAGTAATTTTTTTGAGGTTTTGTATAAGTTAAGCAATATTATTTACAGCACAAATCGTTCATCTGATGGAAAGAAATGACTCGTCTATAAACACGATAATCTCCATAGATAATGATGTCTCGCTATCGAATGTAGCACGAAAATCGCTAGTGGCAAGATATTGACCGCTCTGTTGGTTTGGTGGTTACCGACCTTTTTCGATTCCCTTCAGGGACAAACATTTGTCTCACAGGCTCACCTTTTGTCTTAATATATATAATTTAATTTTTTTCTGTGACTATTTTGTGTACAATAAAGCGTTTAATAAATAAATAAAACAAATAATATACATTTGTGTGTTAAGCACAGATGATTGTATTTCTGCGCTTGGGTGTATATTAAAAATATTTCAGTATTTATATTTGTATTATATAACCAGCAAATAATTTGTTTACTTTGGGGTACCCAGGTCAATTCGTGTAATATATCCAAAGTTTATGATTTTATACTTTATTTGTTACTAGCTGTTGCCCGCGACTTAGTCCGCGCGGATTTCGTTTACTCCGCACAGCTCCTCCCCCGTGGGTGCTAGCGTGATAATATGTAGCCTATATGTTGACCCGACCTTTTAGTAATATTCATGCAAAATTTGAAGTAAAACCATGCAGTACTTTTTGAGTTTACCCCGGACATACATGACTTTCCTACGATTTTATTACATGTATATAGATATAGATTTATGGTCGTTGATAAAATTTTATTGATGAGCTGGAGCGCAAGGCGTTCGATTACTCTACCTTCTACGCAAATGAACCCAGTGAGATGGTATTAACGTTGTTGCAATTTGCAGACTCATGCAAGCTACCACAAGTGAAGGGAGCCTGCAGTGGTTACTTTATCCGGTGGTACTATGACTCGAACCGCGAACAGTGCTCGCAATTCGCTTACGGCGGGTGTCTGGGCAACTCCAACAACTTTGACACGAAACAAGAGTGCCAAGAGCGGTGTGAACCGGAAAAGACGGAAGGTAAGCTATCAAATACCAATCTTCTCATACCAATTTCTGTTAATTATTGTAATGGTCATTTATTATCTTCTTCAAATGGGCTCGCTTTTTAATGGGTTGAATGTTTGGAAAGGTTAGCACTAGCGGTAGTCGGTTCTGTCTTCCGACCCGCTTTGTTGGCGTTAAATTATGTAGATATATACGTTTAATTATTCTCTAGATCATTAATTCCTAAAGTTGTCCAGATGGACCCCAGGGGTCAGCGGAAGACTCGAAGGGGTCTACGTAAGGCGTCACCAAAATGGGAGTTCACAATTCGTAAGCGAAGGTCCATGACAATTTATCTGATTTTGATAGAACTGAAATATTGGTTCAGGGGGTCCATCGGAACCAGAAAAATTTTGAAAGTGGTCTATGAGATAAAAAAAAGACGTTTGGAAACCTTTGCTCTAGATCAATGCAACTTATCCATCGATGGCGGCAGTTGTGCGGGAAACTTCCTCCGCTGGGGCTACCAGCCAGAAACTCGCCGCTGCGAGCAGTTCATCTGGGGCGGCTGCGAGGGCAACGCCAACCGGTTCAACTCCGAGGCGGCCTGCATGCTGCGGTGCAACCCGCCCGGGGCTCCGCTCAGTAAGTATACTACATGCTTGTGGGACTTCAATAATGTCTCCGAACACTATTATTTCAGGGCTACTTTTCGTTAAATATAAAACGCAATAAGGACATCACAATAAAACTGATATAATTTGTCATCTTATAGGCACAACTTGACACTAATTGGTACCAAGTATATTTTGGCAAAACACTAAAAAGTAGTCGCCCCGCCAAACGTGTCTGCAATGTTGAAGTTATGTAATTAAAAACTATTTTCACTTAGTTTTTGTTGCACCAGCTGGTTGTAAATTCTAAAATATAATTAAATTGTAATATTACTTTACGAACACTCACATAATTTTTAAAATAATACTCATGATACACATGAGTTTTATTTTAAAAATTATGTGACACACATTTTTGAGTATAGTAGTGCTATATAAATAACTTACAACTTTGTTCTTTCGACGTAGTCGAATCTGCATATAGAAAATCTATGAAAATTAAAATCAGTAAAAGTTGATGACGTGACGTCTGAATAACGTGCGCACGTCCCAGATATTACCCGCGTAATATGCTTGTCATATAATATTGGGTGAATTCTTTCAAAAAACTATTAGACAATACATCATTGTGGGTAACTTATTTTTGTTGAACTACTCTGTACTATACTTTTTGTTAATTACGAAGAATCTACTACCTGCATGCAAAGGGTGTCTTACGATTGTAGATTGTGTGTTGCATTGGGTGGTTTGGTTTTGTGTATTGCTATAATTAATCTACCTTATGTAAATGCTAACGATTACTTTCTTCAGTATGTTGCTTAAATACAGAATTAATCAATATATTCATAAACATAAATTAATTACCATAATAAAAGTTTAATATTGTATTCTTTAGTAATTAATTCTAAATTTATTCCTTTTACCTTCCATTTTACTGTAGTTATCCTTTGATCATATAACTACAATAATTTTACTCTTAAACTTTTTATTGTTCTTTTCTTTCTACAAATTTTACTACTTATTTTACAGTTTTAGCTCATCCTTGTCATTCATCTTCAATATAAAACTTCACAAGCTTCCAGCTATCCCAGCTTTAATATTGAAATATGAATTAAGTATGTATTATTTTTTCAAAATGTTTATGGATATATCGGAGTAGTTAGTTCTATCGCAGTAATTATATTTCTTTCACGTTAAAGACATACGAATTTCATTTCAACTTTATATATATCGTGTTCATACCTTTATATGCCTAATATTTATTAAAAATAAATAAAATAACATAGCACCGGATTTTTTGTAGTCTAAAAATTGAACCAAACGTCCAAAGACCCCCCTGGTTCACCACGATGCAATGTTTTGTTTGACATGATATATGATGAACCCCCATAGCTCCATTATACTAACTTATACCGACTATCGCTCGTCACTATCGGAATCGATAAGCCAGACTCCGGCCAGCTACTAAGATTTTTCTTTGAAAAATCTCAAAAACCTTTTTCCCATTGACTTTAGGCTTTAATTATAAGGTCTTAAAATCGCTACCTTATGATTAAAGCCGAACAAGCTAACTTATAATAGTTAGCCACGAGACACTTTTTAACTTTAAAAATAATTAAAAATGAAAGAAGGCAATGAAATTCGTTTGTCACAACGTACTAATAATCTAACACGCATGGGTACAGAGGAATGCTCGCAACCACAAGAAGCAGGCAACTGCACAGAAAAGCTTCCGGTGTGGTCGTTCAGTCAGACTGAGAACCGTTGTGTGCCATTTTATTACACGGGTTGTGGTGGCAATGACAACCGCTTCCAAAGTGAGGAAGACTGCGCTCAATCCTGTCCTAGTGCTTACGGTAAGTTCACTGCATTGATTGTACCTTGTCCGCAATTTACAAATAGTCCTTCAGTTTTTAGTCTGCTACAATACGCCAGGAAGAATTTAGTTTAACATATAAATGTTATACCAGTATATATAGCAAACCAGTAAAGTAAAACTTTACTGGTTTGGTCTTGATCTAGTTTAACCTAGAAAGGTACTGCAAACCAGGAAAGTAGGAACCCCGCTCTCTAGACATCATGCGTAAATCTAACGCCTTGCAGATCGGTTTCTTATATTATGGCTGATTTTACTGGTACGCTGACGGTCGGCGCTAATGTATGTCGGCGTCAGCGCTGAGCGGTCAGCGTGAATCAAAAACGCTACCTACGACTACATACATATTGACCCACCAGCGTCGACTGTCAGCTTGTGGTCAGCGTGACACTAAAATCAGCCTAAGAGATCTTTTTAATTATTATATAATAGTCATTTGTTACACACCCTAACAGTCTCAGTTGTTTACAATCAATGTAAATTTCAAGTATCTTTCTTACTGTTTGATCTAAATATTTAACCAAATATCAGACGAACGGACCTACAACACGTAACGGTTTTTGCTTATGTTTAGTCTGATTAAAAAATAGTTTAATGACCTATTATTTTATGGTCTCTTTTATAGGCGATGATTAAGATGATACTGTCAGAGATTTACAAATGATTATCTCAAAAAGGTGAAATTAATTAAATTTGCTATTGTCCGCGAACTGTTCTATCTGACCTTTGCGATGACACCGAAAAGAAAGACGCCGGTTTAATAAATGTATAAAACTCACCGATGGTGCGGACAAAAAGGAGACCCCAGCGGCAAAACGCGAGTGTAAGTAATTTCAATATTAGGTACTTACACTCGCGTTGAATAAGGTAGCGCTCTTTTTTCCTGAAAATGCTTCGGTTTCGAAGTGAAACATGCGTTAGTGCGTAAATTGTGTGATTTGTGATTAATGCCGACGTGGGTGAAAGTGTGGTGGATGAGGATGGATAGTTGTGCCGCAGGGGTCTTCTTTTTTGTCCGGACCATCGGTGGATTTTATTAATTTATAAAACCGGCGTCATTCTTTTTGATGTCATCGCAGAGGTCACATAGAACAGTTCGCGAATAAAAGCAAATTTAATTAATTTCACCTTTTAATAATGGATTTCCGCAAAGTAATACCTGCATCAATAAAATATAATAATTTATACCAAAATAATTTATACGCATGTAGCAAGAGTATTTTACGTTTTTATTGTTTTTCTTACTAAAAATGAATGAAAATCTTTTGTAGTCTTGTATCGAAATAACACCTTTTTGCCTAACTTCCACTTCCATCATTAAATATTTGTCTGTTTTGTGGTATCAAAAATAATATAATAATATATTAGTCAACGATATTAATAAATGCCATAAGCAAAAAACTGGCTTAATTTAGGGTTAGATTAATTTATGTACTTAATTGTCGAACGATATTTATAAATTTTGTGTGTTTGTTTGATTGACGCTTGTTGCTCAATAATACAAAAGATCGATTTGGATTATTAAGGCGAGGCATCGGGACAAACGGGAAAAAACTGGTTTGCTAAATCACTTTTTTCGTATTGATTTTTAAATAACTATTTTACAAAATTTACACGATATACCTGAAGATATTATCTAAGGAATGTGCTAACTCATTACATGATAGAATGTATTTTATTCGATCATATAAAATTCTGAAAACAGGCCAAAAAATCTCTAAAACAAATAATTTGTTAATAATATTTTTAATCTTCCACATGATTTTTATATGATGATATTTAGTTTTAGATACAAAAAAGAATGTACTAAATTTTGGTGTTCAGCTGAAGTCCTATATTTGTTTATCTGAAAATTAACACATTTCCCAGCGGTTTCAGAACATACCGGGCCGCCAATTTCCTGTAGAATTGACGCACGTCAAAATACCCTGCCTTAAGCATACAGTTAGATTTTAGCTAGATTATGATCTGAAATAGGGCATGTACGATACTTTCTATTCCAGAATAACACATAGGGCCTATGGGATTCGCCAATAACTTTTATGAAGCAGATGTAGGATCCAGCAAGAAAACTATAATAACAGATCTTTTTTATAAAGTTATTACCCTAAATATTTATATAACTTGATAAATAATATTTCTTAGCGATTCAATCCAACAAAACGTTAGGCACATGCAATATTGATGTTCCGCGGGATAGCGTATCTTGTAAATACATTAAAACTGTATAATGTATCAATAATTTGAGAAAACGTAGCACTTTTGAAAAAAAAAATGTGTTTTCCAGTCCAAGAAATGTGCACGTTACCAGCGCTGACAGGAGAATGTGCCGAGTACACGCAGAGATGGTTCTATGACACGACAAAGAAGAGGTATGCATTTAGTAATAAGCAATTATTTTAATATCACAAACAGACACTCAAATTTTATTTATTTTTTATTCATTTGTGTAGAAGATATAGAAGATTAGACGAAAATTTGTTTCAGTTTTCGTTTTATATGTATAGCTTTAGTCATAATTAAGAAATTGCCATCATAATTACAGTTCTAGTCACGATGGCAATTTCTTATTTTGCTTAATGCAAAGTTTGCGTCTTATACATTTTTTTCTTATTTTCACGCTACGCAATATAAAGCATACATTGCTCCGACGCAACGCAGATGTAGAGCTTTCGAACCAGTCGTTTATTTCCCGCCGTATGTGACACATATTCAGCGAACTCAAAGCCTGATACTTTGTCTATATTGTATATTTCCTTAAAATTTACTATTTTCTTAAAATAAGCACTGTGGTAATTATCTATACATATAATAAAATCGTAGGAAAGTCAAAACTGTACATTGAATATTTTTTTAAAAGAATACTTGGGGCCTGATCTGCAATTGATATCGAAGCCAAAAATATAGTTATTAGAATTTTTGTCTGTTTGTCTGTATGTATGTCCGGGGTAAACTCAAAAAGTACTGCATGGATTTACTTAAAATTTTGCATGAATATTACTAATAGGTCGGGTCAACATATAGGCTACATATTATCACGCTATCACCTACGGGGGTGAGGCTGTGCGGAGTAACGAATTCCGCGCGGACGAAGTCGCTGGCAACAGCTAGTATTGGAATAAATCAATTAAAACAAAGCTAAGACAAAAAGTAATCAAAAAAATCAAAAAACCTACGCCATTTTCCAACGGGTTTCATTTCCAAATCATGGTTCAAATACATGGTTTCGATTTTTGCTAAGCCGTCCCTGACACGCTGTATAATATTACTAAAAGAAACTAAAACATTTACTACTGGTAAGTATGTTTGATTTAGGTATAAAGTAAAATTTCTACCTATTTGTAATATTGCACAGAGAATTAAATTTTAACATAGATGTAGCTACAGGGAAAAATTCATTCATTATACGAAAGTACCTACTCACAGAGCACATGAATACTAATAGACACGCCATTTGGGAAGGAAACGTGTCGCCGCACATATAAGCAAACGCTCCTATCACTGTCAAAAAATGTCACACATTTGTAGATATACATATATCGTGAAAAATTAGAAATAAACCATGTTGTACGATTTTATTGTACAGAATGAGATGACAAGGTTTAAAAATTACGCTTGAAGTGATTTTATTTCACTGTTATAACTACTGTATTTCTGTGTGTAATTGCAAGCTACACTGAGAAACAAGGAAATTGTCTTGAAAGGCATATCCATTAAATCCGTGTACCTACTATATTGTGAATCATTGACTGATACTAAGGTCCAAATATGTCGCATAATTATTATTACTGAAATTTTGACAAATTTGTAATTTCTAGAAAAGTACCAACTTTTCTAGAAATTACAAATTTGTCAAAATTTAGGTATAAGCTAGAAAAGTTGGTAATAAACACATAAAGTTTCCCGTTTATAATATTTTTGACTGATAGTATGTTCTATTGCAAGGTGTCGCCAGTTCTATTACGGTGGTTGTGGAGGTAACGAAAACAACTTTAAATCCGAAGCGGAATGTGAAAGCCGTTGTTCCGAACAAGTTGTTACTACTACCGTTCAACCAGCTCCTCAAAATAACAGCAAATCAGGTAACGATTCAGAATTAATATGATCGAAAAATATGTTTTTTCGGATAGTTTTTTTATATAAGGCTGATTTTAGTGTCACGCTGACCGCAAGCTGATGGACGGCGCTGATGGATCAATATGTATGTATTGAGGGAGAGTCGCAAAGTTTTTCTAATTTTCCCAAGCAAGGGGTGAGTGCTATAACACAAAAATAATAAGAAATACGAAAGTACTTATCAAAATTATAAATGTGAATTTCATCTGGTACGATGAACGCATTTAAATAGTTATACGTATGTATACCTAGCGATCAGTACAATCGACGTAATCGATGATATAGCAAGAAGAATTTCGCCATGTCAAACCTGTCGACAATAGCTCAGTGGAAGAGCGTCCCCGCTTTAGGAAAACAGTCGCAGGTTCAATCCCTGCGTGTCGATATTTTTCTTTGTTGTTTTTAAAGTTTTTCCAATTTAGTCATTGGTGGCGTTTTTGATTCGCGCTGACCACTCAGCGCTGACTGCCGTAGGCTACATACATCAGCGCCGACCGTCAGCGTGCGGTCAGCGTGACAGTAAAATCAGCCTTATAGCTCTTATAATTAGAAATAACTACGGGACGAAATGTTTCAGAACACGTATACATAGATGACAGATCATGGATATTTGTTTAAGCTCAAAATTTATTAAAATTTAAAATAATATAATGTCGATTCTGTGGTCCAGTGGTCCGGTGTCCGGTGTTGACTGCATAAGGTCCTGGGTTTGATTTCCCGGTCGGGCAACTCAAAATATGTTTTTTCAGAAAGAAAGAAAGAAAGAAAGAAAGAAAGAAAATATTTATTTGCAAGAATATGGGTGTTACAAGTTGTTAATCAGTCTTCTGATAAGAAAACGTTTCCTGTCCTGATTGGATTCCTGATTGGATAAGTGCCTAGTTGGCGAGAGGCCACAGAGTGCTTTGTAATATACCTAAACGAGAGGCTTGCCACCTGTGACATTATGGGACTAACGACCGGTTTCCGAAAAACACAAAAATTAATTTTAACAAGCAATTAATCTGTGTTTAACAGATCATTTGATTGTAAAAGTTATGTTAAACACAGATAATTGCTTGTTAAAATTAACTTGCGAATCAGAAACCGGACGTAAGTAATTTGCCTAATCGCATGTGCACGCGTTATACCTCTGCCTACTTATTTGAGGAATAAAGATACTTTAATAAAATAGTAAAATTTGAACATAATATTAGTAAGAAGTAATTTTATTTTAAAAACTTTTTAATACTTGATAAAACGCGACTATCAGGGGGCATATCATATTTGAGAAAATTGCTATCTGTATGGTGGGATGGCAATGCCATAAGTTAGTAACCGTACGCATAAGTTTACCAGCTACCTTACCATCCAAACCATAACACGAAAATAACAAGCATTGATACTATAAAACCAAAGTAAAGTAACAGCTTTGCTGCTGAGTTTTGTTTGGTCTGTGAGGTTCCCGGAGGCCCTTTCCCCTCTCCCCCTAACACTATAGAAACGCAATTTAAAGGTAGTAGTTTACGCCAGGGGGGTACCACTAGCGTAAGCGGTAGAGTATCCCCCTGTTGACATCCATGTTCAGGGGTTTGTAGTCAGCCTAATCGTAGATGCCCAGGCTGCCCTGCGTACTCTGAGAGGCACAACTGCGCTCTCAAACTTCGCTGCTCGGGGCAAACAGAACAAAAATCGATAGGCATCCCCTACCATACTCCACGTGGACTATACTAATATTAGCTAGACCCTAGGGGTCTTCACTCAAACCTGAATGCCGTCCACTACCACCTTGAGACGGCTAAGTCGGCTTTATTCTTTTTAACTGAGACGTAGATATCTTCTCCGGCTTCGGCTGATGCAGATGACAGTACTGGTGATGCTACATACTTCGGCCGTAGCGGTATTTCTCGGGAACACGTCGAAGAGTGCCGAAACAAGCTTGTGTCCGAAGTTGAGAATCGACTAACCGATGTCTCAGAATGGGGTCGTCAAAACCTGGTCACTTTTAACCCCAGGAAGACACAGCCTTGCGTGTTCTCCGCTAAAAAGACACCCTTTGCCGTTTCACCTCGATTTGGGGATACACTCCTGACAGCCTTAGCTAGTGTCGGGATTCTGGGAGTCGACATATTGAATTACGTTCAGTTTCGCGGTCATTTGGAAGGTAAGGCTAAACTACCCTCCAAAAAGCTCGGTGTGCTCAGCAGAGCGAGACAGTACTTCTTGCCGGCCCATCGCCTTTAACTTTATAAGACTCAAATTTGGACTCACATGGAGTACTGTTCTCATCTCTGGGCTGGAGCTCCTCAGTATCAGCTTCTTCCTCTTGATCGCATTCAGCGTAGAACGGTTCGAATCCTTGACGACCAGGCTATTTCGAAACGGCTTGACTCTTTGGCATTGCGCAAAGATGTTGGTTGACTCTGTGTTTTCTATCGTATTTTTCATGGGGAGTGTTCCGACGAGTTATATGGATTAATTCCTGCCGCCGAATTCCATCATCGAACATCGCGTCAAAATTTGGAATTCCATCCTCACCATCTCAATGTCTGGAAATCCACAACTGTGCGTTTCTCTCGACACTTTTTGCCTCTCACTACTCTGTTGTGGAATCAATTACCGGCAGGGATGTTTCCAAACGGATACGACTTGGGGGCCTTCAAGAAAAGAGCTTACTCATTCTTAAAAGGCCGGCAACGCAACTGCAAGACCTCTGGTATTGCTGATGTCCGTGGGCGGCGGTGATCACTTACCATCAGGTGCACCTACTGCTCGTTTGTCCCCTCTTCTATAAAAAAAAGAATCGGTAGAAAATTCATAAGATGTTGAAAATACATATTATTTTAGTCTCTTAAACATCACTGTTCATTGAATTCATACAAAAATAAACACCAGCGGGATAAAATACGAATGTTCTGTACCTAACGCCAATTTTACCCTTTATTATAAGTTTTTTTTTAAATATAATCATTTTAAATATACTTTTCCAGTGTGCTGAGTACCAAACCAACAGTGTAAGAAGGTATGAATGTAGTTGGTGGTTGACCATGGTGGTTGTTGCAGAGTACTGCTTCCTGGAGATGGACCCTGGCCCGTGCACGCAGTCGGAGCCGCGCTGGGGCTACGACGGCGAGCGCGGCGACTGCGTGCTCTTCAAGTACGGCGGCTGCGGCGGCAACCGGAACAACTTCCCCAGCCTCGAGTACTGCCAGTACTACTGCCCGCCCGAAGCAGGTATGCGATACTACCACCTTTTGAAGGGAAACTATTTTAGAACCGTTGTGATTTGAAATTCGATAAAACAGAAAGGCGTCGCGATAAAGAGACATTTACATAAATGTATAGAATTAAAACGGCAAACGAATTCATTACAAAGTATTTTAAATTTAAAATATCATATATTTTGGGGTTCCGAAACCAGCCAGATTCAAACAGTACAATCAAAAAGATTTTACTGCAACTGTTTAGTTCTATAATTAATATGTTTTAACAAAAAAGTAAACCTGCGAAAAGTTATGCGTGGCGTAGCGTGCCTTGGCGGGGGGCCCCGTATATAAAATTCGTTTGGGGGCCTTTAGTAGTTAGATTTTTCACAAAAGAAAAACAAATGTTTGCATAAAATTAAAAGAAATATTTATTCATCATAATTATCTATCTGTCACTTTTTCCAAAATGTTTACAGGCAACTCAAATTAAATATACACTCTCCTTGCCTTAAAAAAAAAAGAAATTGAATTTTTTGACTTTTGCCATTTGGGAAGTTTTTGTTAATTTTAGCTTACGCACGTTGGTGGGCCCGTGAACCAGGGACCCCGTATCATTGATACGATAGATTTAGTGGTAACTACGCCTCTGTGCGCGGTCATACATTAAAATCAGTGAGTGAATAATCAATTATCTTCTATTTTTGTACCCATTGAGCCGATTTTTTTCAAAAGTTACCTATATGAGACAACCCTCGGAGTATATTATTCTAAGTTATATAAAAAAGATCACTTTGTAAAAAGTTGTCATACATTATACATTAAAATCAGTGGTCATAAATTGAAATCAGTGAGTGATTCACAAAGACATTAAAGCTGGAAAAAGTCAACCGTCGCCTCTAGACACCAAAGATGTTAATGGTGCATGTGACAATACCATCTTGCTACATAGAAACAACGCACCATTAACATATTTGGCGTCTATATGCGATAGTTTCTCTTTCCATCAGAATAGGGAAAGTTATCTGCTTGTTTCTTATCTTCTGAACTAATATTATAAAGAGGAAAGATTTGATTTTTGTTTGTTTGTTTCTTACTATTTAACTTTAAAACGACTTGACCGATTTTAAAAATTATTTCACTTTTGTAAAGCTGCACTATCCGGGTTTGGTCAAAGTGTAGTAATGATTTTTTTCACGCGAACAAGGTCGCGAGTAACTGCTAATTTGAAATAGAAAAAAACGGCGGTCCGAATTGAGTAGCATAACCATATAGATAATAATATACAGGTTGTAAAGAAAACCCAGTCCGATCCGAAAGAGGTATATAGGAAGGTCAATGACATTATCAAAAAAAAATATTTTGATTAAAATAAGAAAAATATCGCAGTTTGTAAGTGCCTTATTTTAGTACTAAAATCGAGCAACTTCCCCATAAATCAAGCAAATATTTTGAAAATTTATTTATAATATATCCTATATTATATATATATATATATATATATATATATATATATATATATATATATATATATATATATATATATATATATATATATATATATATATATAGTATTCATTCGAATACTCTGTGCAGATACGTGTCAACTGCCGATGCTGGCGGGTCCATGTACGGATTCCGATATGCGCTGGTTCTACGATCATGCAAGTGACCAGTGTAGCCAGTTCACATATGGCGGCTGTGAAGGCAACGCCAACAGGTAATATCTCATCAACCATTAGATCTTTTTCACGCAAATGCGTCTCCATCGTATGGTATTGATAAATGTATACGAGAAGGCTAATACGCCTTTTCTTTAAGGTTTGGTATCACTAACATCACGGAATTATTATATTTGTTCTGTGACTAACATCATAACTTATAGATAAGTTAAAGTTTTCCGAGGTTTCGACCGGGATTAAATTAATCGCCTCACTTATTCCTGCCATAATAGCGTCGATACTTCTCACAGTCGTATTCCGGTTTGGAGTATAAGGTAACCGGTAAATTAACACATGTGGTATTTGAACCCCGTTACGCGTAATAACGCATAGCGGTAAATTATAGCGCGCTATGTATACTCAACGTATAGCGTATGCTATTTAGATTCGCATTCGGCGCTATAACATAACGCCACGCTATATACGTAGCGGCTAGCGTAGGCCGTAGTTATAACATTATAACCTAGGTACGAAATTACGAATTACACGATCTAACAAGTAACGTGTTAGACCGTAGGCGCTAAACATTATAATTTATAACTTAGTTTATAGCGTTATAGCGCTGTCATCGCTCGCTATATAACGTTGTGAGGATTCACGCTCTATCTCGGCCGTGTTCGTTATGTATATAACGTACCGCGCCAAAAATATAGCTTATAGTCTATAATGCACTATCATAAATAATTTATTTGAACAATACTAGTCACGCGGATAGCAATGCACCATTTGGTGTCTACAGATGGTGGTTATATATGTATTACCATCAGCTTTTGCTACTTTTACAAATAATATTTTATACAGTAATTATTATTATTTATTGTTTTATTGTACACAATTGTCGGCCCGTCAAAAGTGTCCGTAAATATTAAATTGAATAAAATAACTTGACTGACTGAACATAATTTTCATTTACATAAAACCATTTAAATAAGCGCAAAAATAGCAAGCCTTATTGCTAATCCTTAGGAAAACCTTCATCCAGTATCCATTACTGTATCCAGTATTCTGTAAACCAGTATTTTCATAACATAAGATAGCAAACAAACAGATGGGTCTCCTGATCGAAAGAGACACCAAAGATGTTAATGCGTAATTAATGCGGTGCGTTGCTATCTTGTGGATATATATTAGATCTCAATGCCACATGCATAAGTTTACTGGCTACCTTACTCTCGAAACCGGAACATGGCAATGACAAGCATTGACGCTATTGCTGCAGGAATAGGTAAGGCGGTAGTACCAGACCCGGACGAGACAGTCTATAAAAGTTTGCTTTTATTTATGGCGCTGGCACAAATCGGCGTACACATACATACCTAGCTATGTGCCTACAAGTTATCTGGTTATTAACGCGAAATGCGACAAAATTTGTTCGAGGTCATTGAAATTACTGACTCCTCCTCCTTGACATTATTTTCAAAGAAAATGTGTGTATAATAAGAATATTAAAAAAGTATCTGTTTTTCTCTTATTTCTGTTTATATTTTATTAATTTTTCATGTAATAATACGCTTGAGGTATTTCGGCTTTAATATTAAGTAAGAATCACCTTGTAGATTAAATGTGTTGTGTCGTTGTTAGTGGGTAATGGTGTCTGTGTCATTCGCAGGTTCGAGTCGCTGGAGGAGTGCGAGCAGCGCTGCCGCGGCGGCGCGTCGCGCCCACCCGCCAGCACCGCCGCGCCCACCACCACCTCCACTATCAGCCAGGTATGTATCTCGTATCTCGCCAAACTCTTTATTTAACGTCCATATACTCGATTATTGTTTAGGGTACACTAGCTGATCCACGCAGCTACACCCGCGAATATACTAATAAGTTGTCGATATCGTTTTTCATACAAACTTTCATCCTCTATTCAGCTTCTAACGGTTGATCCCTATGTCTGACTTCGAATCTTCAGCTATCTTCATTCCAAATTTCATCAAAAATCGTTCAGCAATTTAGCCGTAAAAGTGTAGCAGTCAGACAGACCGATAGACAGACTTTCGCATTTATAATATTAGTATGGATATGGAAATATGATTATTATGGAAGTATGGATTTACTTGAATTACTATGGTTTATTTTGCCGTACGGAAAGCGATTCCCACTCATAAACATGCCGGGAACTATACACATAGGTACATATTATTAGATTACCCCATTGATTGTTTGTATTCGCGTGATTCGTGTTTTTTACACATTCACGCCTAATCGGAGAGATCTGAACAAAACTTGCTTCACAAATAGTCTGTCAGTTTTCACAAAAACTTTGTATACCGGGAACTTAATTATTCTCGTTGGTTTCATAAAAAAACAAACAGGAGATTGACATATCATAACGCAGGAACTGCTTGATTTACATCAAACCATCGTAGCATTTATCGTGCTTCGATAACAGGCAAAAAGGCTTTAAAATGACGTTTTTACGCGGTTTTCCCTAAGTTCTATAGTATTAAATTTCTTAAAAAAAACCTCTATAAACCATTAACATGTTAGCACATGTCTCCTGAACTTTCATGTTTTACATGCATACGTATGCACCAAAAATGTAATGGTGCGTTGCTATTCTTGTGGCGGGGTCTTAACGCCACATGCGTAAGTTTACCGGCTACGCTACCCTTAAAACGAACACTACAATGACAAGCACTGAAGCTATTGCTGCAGCAATAGGCAAGGTTGTGGTAAGAGAAAACAACGCAGATCTCTCCCAAGCCATGCCACGATGGTAGTGGCTCGCATGTCGTTCACCTCTTACGAACTGCCTAGCAGAAGGGCAGATGGTCTATTAAAAGAAGTCGGGACCAATATGATGGAAGTGAAAGACTGATCGACCTACTTGAAACATTACTTTCCTTTGACAATGAGGGATAATTATGTTTTGTATTACCAGGAGTACATACCCAGCGAGTGCATCGTGCCTGCAGCGCTTGAGGAGTGCCAGCAGGCGGGCGAGGTGTGGTACCTGGACGTGGCGCAGCGCGCGTGTGTGGCGCACACCAACGGCGCGGCGGGCGCGGGCGCGCGCTGCCGACACACCGCCGCCTTCCCCTCGCTGGAGGGCTGCGAGCGCGCCTGCGGGGCCTTCCGCGGACTCGGTTAGTGTCTCACCACTACCAGGAGTACATAGCTAAATAAATAGTAATTATCATGTCGTCTTCCTTTCAGTTTGCCCAACCGGAAGGAAGAATAACCCAAACGTTTAAAGACGCCCCATTTTATACTCCAATAAAATAAAGGTTTTAATCAAAACTTTAGTACTCTTTTTCCTTCTTACTTCTTTTGCAGCTACAGATCCTTGTCGTCTTTTATGCGTCGTTACGCAGTTATATTATTTACTCTATTAACATTTTAATCTCGACCTGGTACCGGTATGCTCTTTTTTCGTACAGACGCCGATCACAACCCCAGCTAGTAATCCGTTTTCCTTGAATTTTTACTAAAAACACGACAATTTATCGTTATCAGCGTTCATTGCTATGTATAGCCACAGTATAGCTCCGATCTTTAGCTACACACACATAAGTGATTCATTTACGTGGACATGAAGACGGGGCAAGGGGGACGAAAATGCCGAGAGTATTGTACCATATCGCCTTCGTTTTAGTTATATGAGTTTTTTTTCCATAAAAAAGTTATGTTGGGTTGACTTTTTAAAATAAAAATACAATAATATATCTTGGTATTAAAATATATTAGTTACTCTAACATATACATTAGAATCGAATGCATTACTATTATAGTTTTTTTTTTCTATAGAATTTACAATAATTTCGAAAAAGGCTGACGCATAAGGAGATGCGCGTAATAAAATGGCAGGCTGTCAAAGTGTTAAAAATATGCTTTCCGAACGACTAAGTCGATAAAACATATAAATTATTATGTTCCCTTAACAGACGTTTGCCGATACACATTGGACCCTGGGCCATGCACAGACTCAATCCCCAAGGTGTACTTCAACCCGGCGTCGGGAGAGTGCGAGTCGTTCGCGTACGGCGGCTGCCACGGCGGGCCCAACCGCTTCTCCTCCGTCACCGAGTGTGAGCAAGTCTGTAAACCAAACACAGGTGCGTAACCCATGCTAGCTAATATACAGGACTACTTTTAAAGGTGCGGCCAAATTTTCAGAGGCTATTCAGAATCGATAATATGTTCGATTTATGTAACAAAAAAAAATATTTAAAAAATCAAAATTTCATTTTATTCAAAAAACTAGCTGACCCGGCAAGCGTTGTTTTGCCAACTTTGTGTCTACTTTTTCGTTTTTTGTTCTACATTTTTTCACCTTTTAAACCCAACCTGAACCTCCATTAATATTTTAAAACCAAAATTAGCGAAATCGGTCCAGCCGTTCTCGAGTTTTAGCGACACTAACGAACAGCAATTGATTTTTATATATATAGATATAACGCTTGGATATAATTTCAATTACGCAAAATTCGAACTTAAATAATTTAGTGACTTCAACCAAATTAAAAGTAATCGAGACAAAAGTATTTAGAGCGACATTACATAATAGTTAATATCGTAATCATAGGTATGTAAATGTAAAATGCCACATTGCCAGCTTCAGTTCACGGAGTTCATTCACAAGACTCGGTGCATGAAATTCATGAATATAGTGGGATATTTTTAAACGAATATTTTTATATTATCTTTTTATAATTTTACAATAATAATTGAAACGCACTTTCAATCAATATTTAGTTCCTAATTTTAAAATTTAGCCGGACGTTTAAAAGTAACACTGTATAAATTCTTGTGTCACAGTTTTAGCACAGAATACTGGAGATCAACAGAATTCAATATACATACAAATAATATTCGACTAACGTACACACATAAACACCTATCACGGACGAGAAATCTCGGAATGGTTCGGGACAGTTTGTTCTGTGGTTTTAGTTACCATACTCCTGCGAAACGGGTTGATGTCTTTTGATGAAGTCAGTTTTTCAGTAGGTCTGAACACAGGTTGTTATCTATTTTTATATCCCTAAGTGATAAGGGTAATGCACTCCAAATATTATTTTTGATACCTTTTTTTTATGATGTGGCATTAAAAATACAACCCTAAATCTTCACCCTTCTACGATCAACTCCTATTTTTAATAGCGACATTAGTAATTCAATAATTTATATTACAAAACCACGTTCGCCGGGTCAGCTTTGTAGCTGTATATAAAAATAAATCAAAATAAGTAAAATGCAGTCAAACCGCTACAACCGACTTCGAATCTTCTCTGTCTTATCAAATTTATAAAAGAAGCATTTCCTTTCTTTTATATTATTACAATACTAGCTGTTGCCAACGACTTCGTCCGCGCGGACTTCGTTTACTCCGCACTGCTCCTCCCCCGTAGGTGATAGCGTGATAATATGTAGCATATGTTGACCCAACCTATTAGTAATATTCATGCAAAATTTGAAGTAAATCCATGCAGTACTTTTTGAGTTTACCCCGGACATACATACAGCAAACAGACAAACAGACAAAAATTCTAAAAACTTTATTTTTGCTTCGATATCAATTGTAGATCACGCCTCAAGTATTCTTTTAAAAAAAATTTCAATGTACAGTTTTGACTTTCCTACGATTTTATTATATATTATATATATAAAAAACTATATTTCACTTTCTCTTTAAAAGTCGATTTAGTATTTAAATCATATATCAAAATGTATGTACTGCTCGCATTTATATAATCTATGGTGAATCTAGATTGTCTATTATAACAAAGTACTAAAAACAATAGGTACTAACATAATGAAATGCTAAAAAAACAGTTAATAACTTTAATAATTAAATATTATTCCTAAAATGATTTAAAAACTATGTACAACACTAAATCTAAATTTAAGTAAATTAAAACTATCTAGTAATATGTAATAAACTATTAAATAAACTTAATTATATAAATATACGTATAAAATAAATTAATATGTATAAATAACTTAAAAACTAATTAATACTAGGCTGACACATAGCCTACGACTCGTATGTCGGAAGGTGGTCGTCACAATCGATGTAAATGCTGCAATAATCCACGCCCGGTTTGTGAACAATAGCCGACGTCATCCGCTTGCAACGATCGTTCGCACACCTTTTGCCAGCCAGTCCGAAATACATATCTGCGCAGACGCATGTCGCTTGCTTATAATTCTGCCGCCATATAATACACTCGCTAGTGCTTAAGAATTACTGCTTGTATATATACGCTGTACTCTGCTTTGCTTGTACCTATTGTTCCGTGCCGTGTACAAACGAAATAAACGTTCATTATTAAATGTGTGGTTATTAATTGGAAGCCAACCTTCAGCATACCAGGTAACCACCATAAATCCCTAATTTGTTTTAGATCCTTGCAAACAACCATTGGAGCCAGGTAACTGCTTGGAGTACTATGTGAAGTGGTACTACGATGTGGAACGTGACTCTTGCCAGCAGTTCGTCTACAGTGGCTGCAATGGAAATGAAAACAGGTATCCTAACACTTTTTAGATTCAGGCGCCATATTATGCGGAAATTTATGAAACTTTTGTGTCAGATAAATCAGATACTATTTATTTTAAACTAGCCGTTGCCCACGTTTCGTTCGCGTTACCCAGTACATTAGTTCCTTTTATTAACTCGGGTAAAAGAGTAGTCTATCTTTCAAATGAAACCGTTTTGGGCACATCGATCGGTTTGATGGTTTCAAAGTCTGTAACGGACATAGAAACATTTTTGGCATTCTATGTTTTAAATACCCTTATGGACGCAATACCCCCATACTATGGGGGCATGAGCTTATTATTAAATTACTAGCTGTTACCTGCGACTTCGTCCGCGCGGACTTCGTTTACTCCGCACTGCTCCTCCCCTGTAAGTGATAGCGTGATAATATGTAGCCTATATGTTGACCCGACCTGTCAGTAATATTCATGCAAAATTTGAAGTAAATCCATGCAGTACTTTTTGAGTTTACCCCGTACATACATACAGATAAAAACAGACAAACAGGCAAAAATTCTATAAACTATATTTTTGGCTTTGATATCGATTTTAGATCACGCCCCAAGTATTCTTTTAAAAAAATATTCAATGTACAGTTTTGACTTTCCTACGATTTTATTATATGTATAGATAGATGTATTGTATAAAATCATGTATTTAAAAATTATATATACAAATTGTATCGTAATATTGAGTTAGGAAACTATTAGGAAGAAATTATAGTAACTTAATTTTCAATTGTTTCTCTTCTTTACAGCAATTTAAACAAAAAAATAACAAATAAAAACAAATACCGAAAGCATACAAATTCAATAAACCTCATTGCGAGTCGTCAATTGATCCTCCTCACAGAAAACATAATATTATGTCCTCCTTCATTCGCGATACTTTCCGAGCAACGCAAGATGGTGTCAAGTTTCAAATTTGGTATTCTGGCGAAGGTGAAACAGTTACTCAACCTATATCAAGCAAAAGTTCGTTCGTGAATGGAGTACTGCACTCACCTCTGGGATGGATCCGCCAAATACCAGCTGGAGACACTTGAGGCGATACAGAGGCGTGCCAAGAGGCTCACAAACGACGATGATCTGGTAGGCAAAAAACTCCAGAGCCTCGCTCATCGCCGCAGAGTGACTAGTTTATCGGTTTTTTATCGGATACACTTTGGAGAGTGCGCTGCGGAATTGCACGACTTGATTCCGCCATCGCCGTTTTTCTATCGATCGTCGAGGCAAACAGATTCTAGGCATCGCCATATGGTGGACGTTCCGCGTACCCTGACAAAGAGGTTCGACTCCACATTTTTCATTCGAACCGCAAGGGACTGGAACATGCTTCCTGAGTCTGTGTTCCCCGACGAGTACAATCTAGGGATCATAAAGAGAAGAGTGAAGAGAAGAGTACCTTCTAGGGAAGCGCGTTCCATCTTAGGCCGCATCTTAGCTTACCATCAGGCGAGATCGTGGTCAAGCGCTTCCCTATCGATGATAAAAAAAATTATAAAAAGTGTAGGTACACTTTTATACACAAAAGGTATATTTTTGTTGTTTTATTAACTGGGTTATTTTCGAAGTTTCAAATTACTTTAAAAAGATCAAATCAAAACTATGTACCTTAGACATAACATAAATTAACTTTCTGCTTCGCTAGTAGTAACAAAAGGAAGTTACTGGTTTTGCGATAATTTTCAAAAATCGAGTTATGACCAGAACTCTACCGTTTTTAGTTTTTAAGAACCTTTTCCAACAATTTCTATGATTACATCAGTATGTCTGTATGTATATATGTATGTATGTATATGTGTGTATGTAAATCTCTTATAACTTGTGAATGGATTGACCTATCGAAATACGGTTGATGGCTTCCATCAAATATTCTTACTTTTGTAGTATAAGTATACGAAGTAACGCCATCAACCTTCCATCAAATACAGTATTTTTGATCGAAGGTTGATGGCATTCGATTGGGTTCCAAGCTTTTACTTCCTTAAAATCTGAATCGATGCAGCATTTTGGGAGATTTTAAAAAAGCTCAAGAAATGTCGGTGCAACAATATTTTTAAAATCGAATTCCAAATTAATGTACCGATTTATTTTTTAATGTAATTAGCTCTTTTTCCTGAAAAACTGCGTATAATGCCGTAGATTGCTTCCAAATCGGTTTATCTGTTTGAGATGTTATCGATGACGAATAATTTTGAAAATATAATATACAAAATTGTTACATACACGTATTTTTTGACATCATTTTTTTTAACCAATCGTTTTTTTACCTTCTACAATATATATATTTTAATGCTTACAAAATTGGGTCTAATTCCGTTTCAAAAATCAAAATTGATTCCAGTTTTTAAAAGTTACAGCTGTCTTAAATGTTAAAATTATTTTATTTACAACACCGATTAATGTCAAAACCTAAATAGCTCTTCTACTTAAAAAACAATTTCTTTTACATTATTTCGACATTTTTCAATCGGTCGATTTTACAGCTCAACAAAATTGCGTTGAATGTCATTCGGAAGATCATCCTTATACTGTAGCAACGGGTAATGCATAAGAAGTCTTACGAAACAATTGCAAATAATTTGACATTATACAAAGAGGCAGTTTCTATATTTTCGTGATGATTTAAAATAGATTGAAGTGTTAAAATAGCTTCGAAATACTAATTGGAATAGTTTCTCTGAAAATTTGACTGGTTTTTAAAGAAGTTAAAGCTGTAAATATCGTTACCGTCAATTGATTATCAGTTTATGATGACTATCTGCTCTACAATAACGGACTTCTAAGTATTGTCTAAAAATGTGTTTTTTAACGGTGTATTTTTTTGTTAGGTTTGAAACACGTGAAGAATGTGAAGGTCGGTGTAGAGCTGTAACAACCACGCCTTATTCGCCGCCTGTCGTTACCACTCCTGTCATCCCTAGCATAGGCCTGCGACAGGTCAGTACCTGATTGTTTAATATTAAAAGATACGTACCACACAAATAAAATCTTAAAATCTTAGCCTTGTCGCAAATACTATCTTTTTGAAAAATTATCATTAATTTATTATAATAAAGTTATGTCTAGGTGGAGTTTAGGTAATATCATCAACTGATGTATAGGTTTCTGCTTATTTTCATGGAAACATGTGACTAAATGTGTATATATGAGTACCAAACTTGTAATATATCAAGCTACTTGCTTACTTCAAACCTACGTGGACTTTTATATTTTTATACCAACATTATTGTGATAGCATTACCTAGAGCTAATTCCATCCGGAGACGTGTAGTTTGCAAATTATTAAGAAAAACCATTTGTAATATGTAATATATCGCTGCTTGTTTACTTTAAAGGACTTTTATATTTTTATATTATTATCGTGATAGCATTATAGCTAACTACATCCGGAGATATGTAGTTTGTAAATTATTAAGAAAAACTATTTGTAATACAGGGCGAAGATGATGAATGCAGTACACCAGAATCTCTTGAGCCGTGTGGTCAAAACGTGACTATATACTACTGGGACGCACGGACGGAAGCGTGTCTAGCCGGAGAGTTCGGCGCGTGCGGCCGCCGCAACACCTACCGCAGCGAGGAGGCGTGCCAGCGCCGCTGCGGAGCCTTCGCCGGCCTCGGTAACTATACCGCTTTACTTTGCGATCCAACTGAGAATTGGACACATTGTTCCGCGTTTTGCACAAACTTCATTAGGATGAGTATGGTGAGCAAAAATAACGAACAAAGAAATTCATTAAAAAAAATTGCGTTCTAATTGATATATTTTCTATTCAGGTTCCCGTTCGCCCATGCTTGTATGTATCAAAGTAAGGTGTAGAAAAGAAAAGAAAACATAAAAATACAAATAGATTTATTTTATAAACAAAATACTTACTTAAATGTGTCTATGGGATTTAAAATCCTTTAGGTACACCGCTTATAATGAGTTTGTTGCCGACATCATTGGCCTACGAATCTTTTTTGTCGCACATAATCTATATTAATATTATAAATGCGAAAGTTTGGATGTTTGATGAATATCCATCCATCCAAACATCCATACTTTCGCATTTGCGATGGATGGATGGATGTATGTTTGTTACTCAATCAGGCAAAAACTACTGAACGGATTTGAATGAAATTTGGCACACAAGTAGATGATGTTCTGGAATAGCACATAGGCTACATTTATTCCCGAAAAAATGAATGATCCCGCGGGATTCGTCAAAAACTTTTATAATGCAGCGGCCTGCACGCGGCAGCTAGTATTGCATAAATCTAAAATTAATTACGTGTTTCAAATTATGTGTATAATGACATTATTTAAATAGGTACACTTAGGTAGGTACATGTAGTATAATATGAAACATTAATATTATTATAATAGAATTATTTGAATGTTATTTGTTCTTCAAAAAATCAGCCCAATTTTTTAACAAATATTTTTTTGTTGACATTACTAATTTCACACGTATATGAAGTTGACAATAGGTGCGATCCTATTGTCAGTTGGAATACATAGTACTGTGAAATGTATATACTGTATACTGACATTGTGGCGCATGCGGGCCCCGGTAGCTGGAAAGTACTGTACTGTGTGATGACTATACCGCACTACTGTTAATGCTGATACTGCGACGATTGCGGGCTTCGGTAATTGTACCACATTACTGTGTAGTGTACTGCAGCGCGTAGTAGCCTTGGTAATACTGTGTATACTAACTGCGGCGCGGGTGAATCTCGTTAATTACCTATACCGCACTACTGTGTATACTGACTATGATGCATACGGTGCTCGGTAACTATACCGTACTACTGTGTATACTGTATATTGATTGCAGCACGTGCGGGTCTCAGTAACTATACCTACCGCAATACTGTTTCTGACACTGCAGCGTGTATACTAGTAATGTTTAAATAATATGTAAACTAAAAGCCCTGATGATGCTATAATAGGCGAAACCGGTTGGCTTTAAAATAAATAAGTTAATTGTGAAATAGAACAAGTGTTGGACAAAATCAATATGATGTTTTTCCACCAAGTGCCGACGATGGAAAGTATAAGTTATATTATTCTGTGTTTTGCCTCAAGACGTTTGATTGGTTCGCAAATTTTCAATGTTTTGCAAAGCATACAAAAGAGTCTTATGAAAAATAGACTATCAAATTACTCTTACAAAAATCGCCTTTTCTTTGAATTCAAAATAACGCTCTCACCATAAAAGTACTATTTATTCCATTGACACTCCATCAACCGTTGGTTGTGTCTATATAATAAAATACATACATATATATTTAGATCACTGACAAAGCGAATTAACTGAATGTGAAATCAATCAAATATTTTTGAAGCGGAGGACAAATGTAAAGATTTTTAAGGCACCCGATCACCTAGGAAACAATTTTTTTAAAATTAATTTAGCTTGTCGTCAATTTTGAGAATATGCAAAAAGTAGTTTATAATTTTACCGTTTAAATAACCTTTTTATTAATATAAATATTTAAAAAATGATTACTGCCTACACAACAGTGAACAGGATCTTGCTCCCTGGTCTTTTATCGACGCTTCATACAAATAACTTGTTCTTTCAGGTCAATTTGTCACCTCCTTTAAGTCAGTCACAGTTAAGTATTGCAATCCCACACCTTATTCAATCCCGCAGGATTTGTATACGGAATTGATCAATCAAGCTCAGGATCCGCGGGTCCCGCTTCTTTGCAATTATGTTATAAAATCGAATTGAAACTACAAGTTTCTGTTAAAAAATCAACTTTTATGAAATATGTGTTAGGGGCCATCCATAAATTACGTCACACGTTAAGGGGGTATAAGGGGGTCGACGAAGTGTGACATTGTGTGACAAGGGGTGGGGAGGGGTCCCAAATTTTGTGACATCACAAATTTTAAAAAATATATTTTATATTTAAGTATTACAACGGTAAATTTGTAAAGCCACCTGAATAGATAAAAATAATCGAATAAGATCATTTTTCCAATGTAAAATTGTAAAATATGTGACATCACACTAGGTAGGGGGTGTCACAAATGTGACTAGCTGTGACAAGGATGGAGAAGGGGTCAAAAAATCATGAAATTCGTGTGACGTAATTTATGGATGGCCCCTTACATTGTTTAACAAAAACTAATACTTATTTTTAACAAAATAACATTTAAATCATAATTACGTACAAGCAGTTAGTAATCAGATTTATAAGACCTTAGTTTTTAATTATTTTTTTTTTGTTTATTTTTACTCTTACTTCCAATAACAGTTTTATGATATTTTTAATTGAGTCTTATTCAATTATATTATTATTTTATTTATTATATTCAATTATATTAAAAATTATATTATTGAATAACTATTAATCAAATCATAAATATCTCTTATCTAGATGCTATTACTCTGACTAACTTACTAGGTGGTAGAGTTTCGCAACGTCTCACCCGAATATTTGGTACAGACGCCTTACCTATTCCTGCCTATTGATGCTATTACATAGCATCAATGCTTGTCATTGTCGTGTGTCGGTTTGGAGAGTAAGGTAGCTGGTAGACTTATGCATGTGGCAAGCCGTCTCGCCACACGGACAGCAACGCACCAATCTGCGATCTGTTTGTTTGCTACTCGTAATTATATATTATGTAAAAAAATACTTATGGTGATAACTTTTGAACATACTGTCTTAAGAAGTAAATGTAATTTATTGTATCATCTGAGAGCGTGCTTCTAAGTGTACTGCTAATACATCTTAATGCCTAAAAATCTCCCTCGGTTTTTCCACTAGCAGGTAGATCCTTCAGGATATAATAGGTGAGCATGTGATACCATTGGACTCAAAGAATGTACTTCTACTACTCCTGTACGCAGCACTCTCTGAATCTATGTGCAAACGACTGATACGAACGTCAAGTGTATCATCTAACATTTGTAATCCGCTAGCGATCAGCAATGACTCTTTAACGTAACGAAAAAAGTCACCAATTGCTTGCTTGTCATTGGATGCACTTTTTGATATGTAGCACCAACAATAATCAAGTGGCAAATACTGTCACTAATATACAACGCTGTTATGTGTCTTGCAATATTTTAACAATTACGACGCGCATTGCATGTTACGTGATACGGCAGACAGCAACACATTTTAGTTTTTACGAGAAATTTAAAATTTGCGGATCTGCGGATTCGTGTTTTGAAGGTGCGAGATCCAGCTGATTAATGAGTGCCCGTTTTGCGAGATTGCAATCCCTTAGTCACAGTCTGAAATACAGCGAAAAGATATCCGTTCCAACAGAGTTTCCATAAAACACCTTATGCGTATACATATTTTATAATTGGATTGTGTATAAATTAAAGCAAATAATATTTTTTTCGCAGACGTATGCAAAGCACGATTAGATGCGGGCCCTTGTCTTTACTCGATACCCAAAATCTACTGGGACGCTCGGTCTGGCAGATGCTTAAGCTTTGCTTACGGCGGGTGTCACGGTGGTCCCAATAGGTTTTCGACTGTAGAAGAATGTGAAGAAGTATGCGGAAGCTCTGGACCTGGTAAGGAAATATCCCCATATTACTTAGTATAATCGCAATATTCTATTAATTTCATATTTAACACTTTTCCTATAGTTGCTTAGTAAGCTTCCGCGTAACATGCTATTTCTTGTAGTTAGTTTTATTTTAATCTTCAATCCGATTTGAATTCAAAACCATAAAGCATGTTAAACTTATCACTAGATTTGTGGAACTAATAAGTAAGTAATTCATCTTGATTTTAAATGTTATATTATGCACACTTGGAAGTTATAGGAATTCATTAGATTTACGAATGTTGAAATAGATATGAGAAAAAAAGAACTTTTAAGACCCAGCGGCATGAACTGGTTGCCTGGTTGCTCTTGGAATAATGAAAGCTTCGATGTCCAAACAACACATATTCTAGAATCCCGACAACGATAGATCTAAATTCTAATAATGCCAACTTCTACAATCAAATCACACTTGGGATCAAATATCTCAAGAACGCGACTTCTAAATCTTACAAAGGAAATTTTTGGATCCTATCCGCACTGAGTAACTTTATAAAGTAACCTCTCAACGTGCACCCGTAGGAATTTGAAATTTAATAAAAATTTAATGTCTCATTTTCAATAACGCGAAGTCTCATAAGACTTAAACAACGCAAACTCCAGAATCTCACAACTCGCCACTAAAACGAAGATTCTTGATTTTAACATCAGAAGCTTCGAGTCTCAAAGATACAAACTTCTGGGCCTGAATAGCCCAACACCTAAGTCTTAATAACTTTACCTAATAGTATTCTGACATTTTTTATTTCTGCGCCTTAACAAACCGAACTTTAGAGTCATTAGTTTCTAGACGCCTGGTTCAGAAAACGACCCGGAAGTAACTTTTTAACTTACTTTAGTCTTTACCTAAGTACCTTATACGCACTTTGTATGCGCGATGTTTGGTTAAAAGTTCAAATCGGACAGCAAAGTTGAAACAATGGTTGTGGGACAGACGCGGCGTGCTTGGCCCCGGTGAGCGTGGGCACTGTGTGCGGGATTCCATCGCGCCGCTGGTACTACAGCGGCTCAGACGGCGACTGCCGTGCATTCGTCTACTTAGGCTGCGACGGCACCGACAACAACTTCCGCTCCTACGACGAGTGCGCACAAACCTGTCGAATACCCGACTCCGGTACACTCACCCTGCCACCCCTTGCACATCTCCCCGCATTTATGTTTGCCTTGTACTTTGGTACTGCTGCCAGTTGCCACGTGTAGCTTTTTTGTATTTTGGAGTTAGTTGTGATGTTGTTGTCCTCAAAGTCATTATTAGAAATTATTTTGTACACCTATACAATTTATAATTTTATAAGATTGTCCACGACTCACAAAGGATGTGCCTAAAATGTAGTAAAACAGAGTTGCATGTATAAGATTATCATTTTTTTCATTATGATTTACATATTTCGTGATTGATTTGAATTTTTCTAATAATCTACTTGACCCCAAAGAAGATTTATTAGGTTGATTTAGGTCCTACGCCCAGAAAAGAGTTGACTGCGACCTTTAACCAGACATGGGTAATTAATTTAATATAGACAGAACTCTACCCGGCTGGATACACAAATATACTGCCCTACTACAAATATCCTTGCAACGAAAAAGGACACAACTAACAAAAAGCGGTCTGAGAAAAACACGTTAAATGTTTTTTGTGAATTAATGAAAAGCTTAAATATTTTAGGACTATTTATGACTGAAATCAGTTATGGTATTGTAAGAGACTTATAAAATATAAACGCCACTTTGAGCCAAATACGCTCTTTCATCTTAATCAACGTGAAATTATGCCCTTTTAAATTAGTAAAAGTCAAAACTTCTGTCAGATGTGCCTTTGAGATTTCTGTGTCTCTGAAAATTATGGACTTAAAATCTGAGAAAATTGTGTAGTTGGCCTTTCTCCTGACTTCGAATATATATACTTTGAGCCACTTTGAGCCAAATATGCTCTTTCATCTTAATCAACGTGAAATTATGCCCTTTTAAATTAGTAAAAGTCAAAACTTCTGTCAGATGTGCCTTTTGAGATTTCTGTGTCTCTGGAAATTATGGACTTAAAATCTGAGAAAATTGTGTAGTTGGCGTTTCTCCTGACTTCGAATATATATACTTTTAGCCACTTTGAGCCAAATATGCTCTTTCATCTTAATCAACGTGAAATTATGCCCTTTTAAATTAGTAAAAGTCAAAACTTCTGTCAGATGTGACTTTTGAGATTTCTGTGTATCTAAAAAATTATGGACTTAAAATCTGAGACAATTGTGTAGTTGGCCCTTCTCCTGGCTTCGAATATATATACTTTGAGCCAAATATGCTCTTTCATCTTAATCAACGTGAAATTATGCCCTTTTAAATTAGTAAAAGTCAAAACTTCTGTCAGATGTGCCTTTTGAGATTTCTGTGTCTCTGGAAATTATGGACTTAAAATCTGAGAAAATTGTGTAGTTGGCGTTTCTCCTGACTTCGAATATATATACTTTTAGCCACTTTGAGCCAAATATGCTCTTTCATCTTAATCAACGTGAAATTATGCCCTTTTAAATTAGTAAAAGTCAAAACTTCTGTCAGATGTGACTTTTGAGATTTCTGTGTATCTAAAAAATTATGGACTTAAAATCTGAGACAATTGTGTAGTTGGCCTTTCTCCTGGCTTCGAATATATATACTTTGAGCCAAATATGCTCTTTCATCTTAATCAACGTGAAATTATGCCCTTTTAAATTAGTAAAAGTCAAAACTTCTGTCAGATGTGCCTTTTGAGATTTCTGTGTCTCTGGAAATTATGGACTTAAAATCTGAGAAAATTGTGTAGTTGGCCTTTCTCCTGACTTCGAATATATATACTTGTAAAACATGTCGATTGAGTCTTTTTCGGTACGAGGGCAGAGTACTTATAAGTGACAGCAATGAAGGATACCACTTGAAGGTACTTTAAATGGGCATCTTCTGTCATAATATAGCAACGTGCATATTACGGATACATGGTTCTTTAACTGCAAACGTTACAGAGGACTTACACAAAGAAACATTGCTTCGTATTAAAACGATATATAATTTGGTCATCATCTCCGACAATAAGGATGCCGATGACGATAGACCACGTGATGTAGCGCAGCTTATGTCAATCCCATACATTTTATTATTTTCTTACTTCACTATCGTTTTTATGTTATTCTTTCCCCTGTGCCATAAACGCACTGTATAATTATTTCGCAGGCAAATTATATAACTCGTTCGTACAAAATGGTGTCGTCATTTTATGAACGTAAACTTGGCGTCAATGTCAACACAGTGCACTTGAAAACACCTAATAATATAAAATCGCAGACAGACACTTCAATTTTATTTATATGTATGGATAATGGTTTGAAGAAAATAATGTAAGCATCTGTTTGCATGTATAATGGCATGATAAATATTGTGACGATCTCGTGAAGAGCTTACTATAGAAATGATCCTATGAAGTAAGGTCTTGATAATGATAAAATGATAAATATATAAGAATAACTAAAACTTCTTGCTCTGCTTAAACGCTTGACGCTTATCTCCTGTCTTCATCTCTATCATTTCATAAATGTTTTGTTTTTATTTGTGTTTACTTTTGTTTTAAATATTTGTTATATATCTTGAAAAACTTTAAAAACTACAAAGAAAAATTTCGCCACTAGCCACTTTGAACTAGTCGACACTGGCTCAGTTGGTTAGAGCGTCCCGGCTTGAAGGAAGTTCGTATGTTCAAATCTCACGTGTCTAAATTTTTCTTTGTCATTTTTAAAGTTTTCTCAAGCACGGGGAGAGAGCTAAAATATATCTAAATATAATTTGTTATATTATATCTGTTGCAGTTCATTTGTACGTTTCGTCTTTATAAACTTAACATTTTACGATTTACCAAAACAGATTGTTGATTTAAATTGAATCAGAATCAAGTATAACATTTTTTCAGGTGTGTAACCGTATGGCAACCTAACTAGCCTCCTTCATATTCATCTAAGAAATCAGGCCGAATTCCTGTTCTAAATAAGCTATCCATTTATATAACAGTTATATAAAATGACAACACTATATTTAGCGTAAGAAATACCTTACGCTGAATATAGTGTTGTCATTTTATATAACTGTTATATATATGGAGTAAACCCGCTCAAACTTTCGTTCATTCTTTGTACAATCTTCAATATTGACCGTTTAGGTCAATAATATTGCACAATACGTAATATTGCGCAATATTATTGTAGGTCTATGGGGCACCTTAATATGCGAAAGGTGTAAAGATTCTTCCTAGATTCTGACATGTAGAATTTCTCTATTTTAAGTCATTCCTAGGACCTAGAATAATGACTTATTAATACATACTAACAATCACTCTGTGTCTTAAATTCGACCATAGACTAAACAATTAAAACAACTATAGGTACACAGCTTTAAATGTACATAAAACGACGAAATTTATCGTCACCATTTTTGGTAAAGCAACCTGTACCTATTGTTAGTGAGAGCGACATAGAGAAGTTCTTATCACATTTTATTATTATTATGCTTGACGTGTGACAGGTGAGGACACGAACGAAGTGCTGCCAGATTGCGACGCGTATAACGAAGAGTGCGCCACGCTGCGCTGCGAGTACGGCGTGCAGCACACGCGCACCGCGGGCGGCTGCGAGCGCTGCAGCTGCGTGTTCCCCGAGACCGACTGCGTCTCGCTGCAGGCCGAGTGCGACAGCCTCAAGTGCACCTACGGCCGGGACGTGACGCGCGGACCCGACGGCTGCGACCGGTCAGTACACATGCACTTCTCCCTCTAGTCAAATAGCAGCGGAGTTCTTCATATTCATCCCGGTTTATTTTAATGAATAGATTACTGCCAGACAGATCACGTTAAAGACGAGAGAAAGCTGAACGTTCCACTACCATAGTGACTAGTAACTAGATGGTAGAGTGCTGTAACGTTAGAAACAGATTTTTACCACCACCTAAGCGTTTCATGCCGCAATAGCAGATCGAGGATAATTAATAGGTAAACTTAAGTCTCCCATTGGCCATTACATATGACCAAACTGAATTGTAATTGAAAGGAAAAAGCGATGTAAAAAATGGAATAACTCAACGAAGATCCAGAAAATAATGATCCTAGTAGCATAATTCTCCACCCACATCCACCACACTTCCCACCATGTCAGTAGCAAAAATAAATGCACTTAGCCACACTCAACATAAGATTCAATTCGCTACCGAAGCGTCCTCAAGAGAAACGAACACCACTTCACTCAACAAGAGTCAAATCTAGAAAAAGAGGTTGAATGATCTTTAAATTGTTTATGTAGGTGCCGTTGCATTGACCACCCGTGTTCGACCAAGCAGTGTCAAGAAGGCGAGCGTTGCGCGGTAACGAGTTACAGAGACCCGATATCACAGGAAGGACGGTACTCTGCTGAATGTAGACTCGGTAAGATAACCCCCTTTTTTCCTATTTTTCTTGAAAATTCTTTGTATTCGTAGAATCAATGATATCTTAATATCTTTGAATAATAAATGTTTCCTAGCATGAGGTCTAATTGAAGTAAGTCTGGTTTAAGCTGAATTTAGGCTTTCGTTGTAAAAACTGCAATAAAATTCGCTTAATTGTAGTTTTTACAACAATCTATATTAATATTATAAATACGAAAGTTTGCATGTTTGGATGGATGTTCGTTATTCAATCGTGTCAAAACTACTGAACGGATTTAGATGAAATTGGGTACACATATTTATGATAACCAGGAATAGCATATAGGCTAAATGAGTAGCAATAGGAAAAATGAGTTTTTCCGTCAAGATTCACAAAAACTGTTATAATATAGCGGGCTGCACGCTGCAGCTAGTAAGTAATAAATGTTTGTGACAGTGAACAAGACTGGTTCGTGCCCTGCGGATGACGGCTCGAGTGCAAGTAGTGGGTGCCGGCGCGAGTGCGACGACGACGCGGACTGTTTGGGCGTGGGCCGCTGCTGCCCGCGCGGCTGCAGCCGGCTGTGCCTCGCGCCCGCCGCGGCCCCCTCCACCGCCGCGCCCGCCACCACACACGAGCCCGGTAAGCTGCCCCGCACTGTCCACACCGCTGCTGCCCGCGCGGCTGTGCCTCGCGCCCGCCGCGGCCCCCTCCACCACCGCGCCCGCCACCACACACGAGCCCGGTAAGCTGCCCCGCACTGTCCACACCGCTGCTGCCCGCGCGGCTGTGCCTCGCGCCCGCCACCACACACGAGCCCGGTAAGCTGCCCCGCACTGTCCACACCGCTGCTGCCCGCGCGGCTGTGCCTCGCGCCCGCCACCACACACGAGCCCGGTAAGCTGCCCCGCACTGTCCACACCGCTGCTGCCCGCGCGGCTGTGCCTCGCGCCCGCCGCGGCCCCCTCCACCACCGCGCCCGCCACCACACACGAGCCCGGTAAGCTGCCCCGCACTGTCCACACCGCTGCTGCCCGCGCGGCTGTGCCTCGCGCTCGCCGCGGCCCCCTCCACCACCGCGCCCGCCACCACACACGAGCCCGGTAAGCTGCCCCGCACTGTCCACACCGCTGCTGCCCGCGCGGCTGTGCCTCGCGCCCGCCGCGGCCCCCTCCACCACCGCGCCCGCCACCACACACGAGCCCGTTAAGCTGCCCCGCACCACAGAATACTGGAAACTAACAGAAGTCAATCTACATACTTGTAATATTTGAGCAACGCACAACGATATCTCGTAATGTTTCGGGACAGTTTGTTCCGCACCAGTCCAAGATATCGCTTTCATGAGAGGTGTGTATGTGCTTGAATATTACTTGTATGGAAAATTGACTTCTGGTAGTCTTCAGTATTCTGTTACCGCACTCTCCGCACCTCTTCGGCCCGCGCGACTGCAATTTTTAGAAAGAAAAATTAATGTGATTGCATAGTGCGCAATAGATGTCAGCAACCTAAGGGAGCAGCACGCAATACGAGTGGTTGAGGAGAATGGACCAACAATTGACACAAGCAACCACCTCATGTGTCAACTTTTTAATACGAGTAGTTCGACGCAAAGTTCGAACCCGGGACGCTTCAATACAAAAATCGGTACCACTGATTACTAAGCCTTTATTACTGACACAAGTATGATTAGCTGTGCAAGTTGCAAGTTGAATGAGTTAATTTGTCACGGCAGGTATGCTGGTGGGTCCGCACGCCAACGTGGAGACGGAGCCGGAGGTGGTGGCGCACGAGGGCGGCACGGCCACGCTGCGCTGCCTCTTCCACGGGAACCCGCCGCCCAAGATCACCTGGCGCCGCGGAGAGATCACCGTGCGTACACCCGCAAACACACACACACACACTGCACAACACCATTCTTGTGTTTATACTGAATAACGTATGGGTCGAGTTTGAACCCACCGCCTTATCTTACCTGTCGCAATCGGGATAGTTCTTGTCACTATCGTGTTTCGATTGCGAGCAGTGCTGGCGTTAGGAGGGCATGGTGGCATGGGGGCATGGTGGGACAACAGTGCTGCTAATTTTTAGAGGCGTAGAAATCTGGTGTTATGATAGTAACTATTATATAATCTGTGGCTAGGGTCTCCTGTCTCCCGTGCTGCATTCTTTCAATAATGTGCTCGATAATGTTTTTTTTTTTTAATTTTCCATTCCTGGGGCGTCAGTCGTCCTAATGACGACACCGATAGATACAGAGTAAGAAATCATTCGTAAATACTTTTTAAGATAAATCAAATTCAAGTCTCATACACTTTTGAAGATATGAACCAACAGTGTTTGGAGTCGGCTGGCACTGTTGCTATAACGACGGTTGCAGATCGACGGCGACGTGGGCCGCTACCGGCTGCTGTCGGACGGCGCGCTGGAGATCGTGTCGCTGTACAGGAACGACTCCGGCGTCTACATCTGCGTCGCCGACAACGGGCTCGGCATCGCCACGCAGGAGATACGGCTCGAGGTTGACGGTGAGTGCTGGATATTATTGTTTGCGTGCCACACACACATGCATTGGAGTTTGCAACTTATATAGAGATATTTAAATGCTTGAGTAAATTAGCTTTAAGAGACATGAAATCTTTCTTTCAAACTTAGAAGTATCTTATTATACATTTGAGGGGTGAACATTGTTATCAAAGTAGTAAGGGTTTTCGCAAGCTACCGACATTTTTAATTGACCGTTTTGAATGAAATATGGTCTGTATACCATACCTTACAGGCAGTCCATATTCAAAATTCGCATATAGACTAAAATTCATTGCAAAAAAGTATATTATTCCCATGGATTCACAAAAAAGTCATTCATATAAGGGAGTTGCGAGGTAGTTCACTTGTAAATAATAATTATATTCGAAATTTTATAGTAAATAATAATAATAATAATAATTCACGGGACAAATTACACTTACTGGTCTAACCCCAAAGTAAGCAAATTATTTGCTTGTGTTATGGGTGTTAGTCAACGATACTAATACATAGAAATACATATATATAAATATTGGAATATATATAATAAAAACCAAACCCGGAAATACAAACATTTATGCTCATCACACAAATGCTTGTTCTCGTCGGGGATCGAATCGATCGCCTCGTTGATTGCGTAGTCAGGGTCTCTAACCACTCGACCAACGGGGCGGTAAATGATATCATTAGTTCTGCAACATTTCACCATGGTCTGTTACCACTGCCTTACCTAATTCTGCCGCAATAGCGTCAGTGCTGGTCACTGTCGTGTTCTGGTTTAGAAAATAAGTAGCCGGTAAACTTATGCATTAGCTCCCCGCCACAAAGATAGCAACACGCCATTAATATCTTTGTTGGCTATAGCCGATGGTATTTCCTTCGAATTTATTTTTACATATGGCATTTTCATCACTTGCCATCTAGCGCCTAGAGTAACCACTTCTCTTGCTCTACCCCACCAAATCAATAAATATTCATAATTGCACATCTGTCTACCTTCCGGGATATGGACGTGGCGATATTTATTTACTTATATTAAATTTTATTCCTGCCTACTTAACAAAAATTAAATATAAGCGGCCCGGCGCAATTAATAATTTAACCGCCCCGTTGGTCGAGCGGTTAGCGACCCTGCTTCGATCACCGACTGGGACAAGCATTTGTGTGATGAGCATAAATGTTTGTATTTCTGGGTTTGGGTATTTGTTATGTATGTAACAGTATTTATATATGTATTTCTACGTATAGTATCGTTGACTAACACCCATAACACAAGCAAATAATTTGCTTACTTTGGGGCTAGATCAGTTAGTGTAATTTGTCCCGTGAATATTTATTATTATAAGCTTCGTCTTTAATAAGTATAACAATTATTTTAAAATCAACTAAGTTCTCAGAAAAGCTTTAAACTGTTTTATAATTAAACTGCTAAGCTAGCTTTGTAAATTGTTAGCTAGCGAAAACTGGAATACCAAGGAACTATTATAGTGTAATAATATGTGCTGATGTGCAACGCTTAGTCCATAGATATTTTTTTTTTTGTTATTACTTATTATTACTTACTAATACCGTATACTTAAGTTGAATAAGCTAATTTACTCAACTCTTAAGAACGTGTACACATTTTCATATAAAATGCACAATTGATTAAAGAGCAAAAGGAAAACGCCATGGAACATAGAACAACGGAATTGGCAAGTACAAACATTTGTATCAGGACCGCGATCGCCACACCCACACATAAAATAAGCATTATTGCATATAAACTACTAATGCAAACATTGTTTCATTGGTCGTTTTCATTTTAAACAACAATAATCCAAACGCACAAACAGAACATTTAAAAATATACCAAACTGCGTATTTTGCTACCATATTTTGCTACAAAAAAAGAGTATTTACGTCCTTCTGTAGTCTATTCAAAATAGACTCATCTATGTGTACAATAGTGAAACTTAAGATCTTAATAGTTTCGCTATTCTACAATAGATGGCAGTATTGATTTTTCCGTAGTTTTCAGTTGATCATATTTGAATAGAGAACTTTCTAGAATTATATACGTAATGACTGTCATTACGTATATCTTTCTAGAAAAATTAGGTCAACCTAAAATGAACTTTATATGTAAGGTGTACGGCTGATTTTAGCTTGACTTTCTATTATATCATTAGAGATTATATTAAATCAGGAATTTAATTAAAATAAAATGAAAATTGTACTTTCGAATTATATGAAATATCTCCATTTTTAATCATCTGTATTCTACTATCATTTCTGCATTCAAGGATGGCACAATACGGCATAATTCAGTGTATAATAGATTTTCGCACGACGACTATCTCCTAATGATATAGTATCACTAAGGCAATTTAGAGTAAAAGCGCATAATAGTGACGCACGCGGCACGCTCACTCTTCACTTCCCTTGTTCTATGTTCCATGGAAATCGCTAATTAATAAAAAAAGTAAAAATATAGTAGCTTTTATTGGCATTGTAGCGCTTAAGCGTATGTACGCTTAAGCTGTAGAGTTTTGAGCGTTTGTTTATACACGCTAATGTCACGATAAACCCCGCACTTGTTCACAGTTTGAAAAATCTTTTTGTGTATGATATTTATAATATGTTCTTATCCGACTGAGTATTTTTTTTGGTAATTTTAATGAAGTCCCTGAAGTCCCTAGTAGCACAGTATATATATATGGAGACTAACAGTAGTCAATCTACATACATGTGATATTCGAGCAACGCACACACAGACACTTTTCACAGACGCGATATCTCGGAATGGTTCGGTACAATTTGTACCGCACCAGTCGGAGATATCACGTCCGCGTCAGGTATCTATGTGTGTTATGCTCGAATAATACTTGTATGTAACATTGATCTATAAGTATTCTGTGCTAGTAGCATGTACCTAATATAAATTTGTATATAGAAATTGTGCACCCGCTCTAACTGGTTTCTCTAAAACAGTAAAACGAGCACTTCTATTTGTATTAATAGTGCTTCAGTGGCTAGTTTTGTATTGTATCTATATCTATTTCTACTTTTCATAATATTTCTGTATAACTTTAATTTCTTTACTAAGTTATGGCGTCTGCGCAAGCCTTGCATGTGATTGTAAGAAAACTATTTTCTTACGTTGATCCGGTGTATGCAGAAGACGATAATAGATCTTTCAATTTCTAGAATCGAAATAGAATCTCAATTTACGACGATCGCCTCGTTCGCAATGGTCTAATAATAGTATGTTCGGCTCAAGTGTTAAGTCTCGAACAAAGGGTTATTTATTTATTTTAAAAGTCTCAGTAGAAGCACAATATTAACAAATGGAACTAACTTACCAAATACCTGAAATTCAGAAAAGACTACAGTGGTTAATTTTGCTGGAAAGTTGCCGATGGTTAAATGTTCTAATTTCTTCTTGAGCTGTGGTCTCTTGTCTTTTAAAATCAACCATCATAATAACCCAATGACGTGTATAATCTATATATATATATATATATATATATATATATATATATATATATATATATATATATATATATATATATATATATATTCTTTTCTTCTTTGAGATTTAAACCTTGTACAGAAAGAGTAAATATGCAAACTTCCCAAACATTAGATTCACACATATTTGTACGTTATTCAAGAAATGGTATACTAAAGATTCCCGAGATCCCGAGATATATATATATATATATATATATATATATATATATATATATATATATATATATATATATATTGCAATACTTTATTCCCCAATCTATGTATATAAAAATCAATTGCTGTTCGTTAGTCTCGCTAAAACTCGAAAACGGCTGAACCGATTTGGCTAATTTTGGTTTTGAATTAATTTTTGAAGTCCAGGGAAGGTTAAAAAGGTGAAAAAATATAGAAAAAAAAGATAAGAGTAGTTAAAAAGGCAGAACAACGTTTACCGGGTCACCTAGTAGGTAATGTTATACACGACATTGTAATAACCAAAGTGACAGAATGGGCAGCAAGTTGAGATATTGTTCAAATATGATTAACAATAAAAAAATTACGCTTGAGCACTGAATCTAAATCACCGGACAAGTTGCTGAAGTTTACTTATACTCATCATTCAAACGCCTGTCCTTATAGGAAACTAAACCGGAACATCATTGATTGCGTATTCAGGGTTTTTAACCACACAACCAACGGGGCGGATATATAAAGAACATTCCAAACAGTTTAAAATAATTTTATCGTTTTGTATAGACAATAGAGAACTAATTTCCATATGTTGTTTTTAATGATAATAAACATCAATTGAAATGTATGTAATAATAGTATTCCGAGTACGCTTCATCAATTTGTGCTAGACCTCAATAATGAATTGTCAGCGTGTCTATCAACAATAGTCAATGCTCGTGCGTGTTAACAACCTTTGCTGACACATTTATTTCGATAACGACCAAACAGATGGTTGCATATGACGTATTAAATGCTTTAATTTTTGCCACGGGTAACAAAAATAGTTTAAATCTATTACCTTTTGGTTTTTAGCCTCAAACTTATACAGATTTTAATCAAACCATCAAAGTTTTTCAAGATACTTAGAAATTTTCCAAAGAAAAAATGCTAACAAACGGGTTTTTTAAGTTTCCGAAAAATAATAATATTTTTTAAACGTCACACGCATTAGCGTAATAGAGGCTATGCAAAAATTCACCGACTAGCTAAAATCATAAGCTTAAATCAGCTTAGATTGGATTTACCGCCAAATTTGGTTAATTTTACGTTACGTTAGGCCCCGGTTTCACTTCGATTAGTGCGAATGTTTAATGCAAGTGATTAGGTTTAAGCAAGAAAAACACGTTAAGACAACTGTTCATTAGTGCGAGTGATTGGTAATCGGCGTAGTTAAAGTGAATAGACGCACTAATAATTGGCTGTCCCAGGTATTTTTTGATTAATACTAAGCATCTGCATTAACACTCGCACTCGCACTAATCACTATTACAATAAGTGTAACCGGGGCCTTACATGATGTGATGTGTGGTAACTTTATCGATAAATAGGACAAATCTATTATGTCCTTCGTGCCATTTTCCCCCTGTAGATCCGCACGCCTTTTGAAGATTAGACCATCGTGGTTAAAAATGACTACTTCGAATAGATGGGAGGGTTCTAAAACTTTTCGCTTGGTAACTTGCCTATTCTAGGCGCAATGACATCGGTGTTTTTCAGTGTTGTGTTTCGCCTTAAAGAACAAATTGCTGGTAAATTTTTTCAAGTTATATTTTATCTCTGGAATACGAATGGTGCGTTGCGCGTTGCCCATAATCATGTTTGGTGCCTACAAGCGATGGTAACCTTTTTTTATCAGAAGTTGCAACTGTTTGTTTGTTACCTTATTATATTGTCTGCCCCGTTGTTCGAGTGGATAACTACCCTGATTACGCAATGAGAGGGCTCGGGTTTGATTCCCGAATGGGACAAGTGTTTATGTAATGAACACAAATGTACATATGTATTTCTGAGTTTGGGTGTTTATTAAATATATCTCAATATTTACACTACATATATTTCTGTGTATAATTATCGTTGACTAACCGACTAAATAATTTGCTTACTTTAGGATTAGATAGATCGAATTTGTCTAACGTAATTTTATTTTAATAAAAAGTCAGTCAACTCCTCATAAAAGTCACAGATCTACACGGATAAAAACATTCATGCTATTTGATTATAAAAGGCCAACATAGCTGTGTCATTAGAATCAACTCTAATGCTAAATAGCAAACAGCATATATATAAACATATCCAATATTACTTTGACCTTCTGATAAGTTAATGATGTGCCTTCTGTTATAAGTCTATTAGAGCTCTATTAAAGTACATTCGTCATAATCGCTAAAATACAAAACTACGAAATTAATTAAATTTATTCCTAGTTAAGTATTTACGAGATAAAATTTTACTCAAAATTTAAGAAATGTAAGCTTAATAATTGCTATGAATTAAAAAGTTACACTAAACGAGGCTGATATTATAAATGAATTCTTTAACATGAAAAACTTTAAAGATTTTTGTTCATACGTCTTTTGGTTTGATAAATCGATCGCAAAAAAACCTAATTAATAAATATAGGTAATTATTAAAATTAGAAACCCGATTTTTGCCGCTAACATTATTCATAATAAATTAACGAAAATAATTTACAACTTTTTTTATTACTTCAAATAAATTTCCTTTTCTTTCCTCATAAATTCAAATTTTACTATTTTCGTCCCTGGATTGGAGTTCCACGGTACCTGCTTTTCTGTTTTATCACATTTAGCGCAGAGCGGTTGGAAACGTTGACGACCAGGGTACTTCTAATTGGCATAACATTTTCGCGTTGTACAGAGATGTAGATTAGCAGTGAATCTTTTGTCACATATATCATGGAGAGTGTCCCGAGGAATTGTTTGGATTAATTTTTGTCATTGAACTTCGGCAAAATTCAAAGTTTCTACCTCATCACCTCGATCTCTGGAAATCTACAACCGTGCGATTCTTTAATAAAACCCTTTCTGGCTCGCACTACTCCTCTGTGGAATAAATTTCAGTTGGGGGTGTTTCCAAATAAAGTTATATTCTGTTCACTTGTATTATTTGAAACCAGCAGGCAGTACCTGATGCTCAAAGCGGATGTGTTAAAGAGTATGGTTTCATAATGACTATAATATACTAAGATAAAAGGTATATAGTTTATTTTTTATTCAAATTTTCAAATAGTTTCAGCGAGTAGCGCATTAGTTTGGACAAACAGGAGCAGTCTCGTGTTTCTTTAAATAGAGGATAAAAAAAATATTAACAAAATGTCTAACGATCATTGTTGATATCTATTTGTAGACTTATGCTTATGAATATCTGATAACGATCTATCAGGTCCGGTTTGATTAGCCTATCAATCACCTTAAAACTATCCATACCCTATAAGGTACCTAATTAAAAAATAACATCAAAATCACTCAATTTATAAACATAAAGAGAAACAGGATGTATTTTCCTACCCCTCCTATATACTTCTAATTAATTTCGTTGCGGGTTCCAAGACAGCTAACCTTTTCCTCAGTGCACCCTGAGCTCGCAACTCAGTGGTTATCAGGTCGGTTGCCGCTGTTGATTCTGGTTTACAGAAGTTACAGTGGTGGGAACGAGAGGTGGGCCAATTGGCCATTTAAACATAAAGAGTAATGAATTTACATATACATACACCGAAATTTTATACATATATAAAGACTAAGAATAAAATTAATAATGCAAAATAATATCTAAATGATACTTATTGCATTTTACCGCTGAACGGTTGCAATCTTTCGCAGTCAATATTCCTTTATCTAACGAGCGACGATTAGTTGTATTAGTGCACGCCCCTCGGTCACTACACGTCCGTGTTGTGCTTCATTAATATTTTATATTCATATAAAACCACTATAAGATTTATAGAAATATTTGACCATTATGTTCTATTGTCTGGTGATCTTCGGTATTGTACTGGCTTGCGCAGACGCCTACACTCCTAGAGGTCTCTAACACTTGTTACTTTTATTTGTTTGGGATTTCCGTGGTTTTAAAAATTTTGGAATTTTTTAGCCAATTTATGATTCCTTCAGGTAATCAAGTAGTCAACGAATTTCACGGAATCACCAGGAAATCTAAAACAAATTGTGTTGTAGAGTTTTTGTGCTTTGTAATTAACCACACTGTTTGTTGAAATATTCAAAAACAATCCAATGTTAAATTTATAGTTAAAAATTATTATAGTAAAGTTGCTAGAGTCAGAACTGAATATTTCTTCATGCAGTAGTAGAGAGTAGTGACTAACAAGAGGGGGTGGTTAGATCCTGTGGACGGACCGGCGGGTATCTCGGGCTCGCCTAACTCTGTGTACACCGGGGAGCTGGGACAGTCCCTCAACGTGCGATGCTTAGCCTACGGATATCCCCCGCCAGCCATCTACTGGTACCGCGGTAGAAACGGGGCTATGGTACCCTATAGCAGTACTACATATGAAGCCAGAGGCAATATCTTACAAATACGAAGACTAAGTCTGGAAACGCTGGGAGAGTATGTCTGTCAAGCGTATAACGGAGTGGGGAAACCGGCGGACTGGTCTTTCGTTGTACAAGCGTATAGACCCGAGGGATCCGGAGACCATCCGTACTTGGTGTCACGTGAGGCGGACGTTATCGTGACGCCGAGGGAGCCTCAGACTGATCCCACCACCACGCCACCGCCCATTATCGAAGTTCCAATTTATACTGGTAAGACCGAGCCTTTATGTTATGTACATATCTCGCATGTTGCATGGCGCTTTGTATGTTGCATGTTCTCAGTAAAAATATTAGTAACGAGGTAATGTATGTATGCAGTAATGTATGTTGATTATTTAACATTTATTAAAATTACGTCAAACTGGAAAACAGTTTGACAATACATCGCCTTTGCTGGTTCGCAACACAAACTCATACCGATTTGGTCTGTTTGCAATGTGGGATTTTAAACCAGAGGAAACTATTATTTTAAAAAGTGGTTGTATAGAATCTTAGTTAAAAAGCTAGACGTTCTGGCCAAGTTATATATTGAACGGAAATTTACTTAAATGGCTCAAAATTCTAGCCGAGTTATGTTAATCGTAGCGGAATGTTATTTTTACATTTATTTAGAATTATTGTTATATTTTTAACATTATTCTATATTTCAGATATTTTAATTGTTTTTTTTAAATAATTTATATTACTCATAACGAGAAGCGCATTATTATGCAATCCCTCTAGGCGATTTTTTTTAAAGTAACGGGTAACAATTTATAATTTTACTTGTATGTATGTATGTAGCGGGAATTCCGCTTGACACTACTTTTTGGGACATCCCTGTATATAAACGCGACTTTGATCCTATACTTTTTTAAATAAACGTAGTTTATTAAAGTAGAATCGATTACGAGTATTTAATTAAGGGTTTTTTTGAAAACGTACTCATTAAATATATATCGTGTGTGCGCGTCCGCCCTTAGTATATCTAATAGATATCTTATAGTTTAGTATATCTTATATTCTGTTTATTAATTTTAATTCCATATTTAAATTATATACTTATAAATATATTTTATAATTAAACTTACTTGAAATGCAAAACCTTAGACGGTTTTGCAATGATATACGTATATAAAATATACATGTACTTTAACGTGCAAGTTGTAAGTGCAAGTAACTCCGAACGCACATTACAATTTTCAAATTATATTATATAGGATAAGGATTAAAAATATATAAAAGCGTTCTTTCTCTACGCTGCAACTTACTTTTAAGTTTTATTTGCAAGTTCACCGACAACCTGGAGTAAACCACGACACACCCAAACTTAACTCATCAAACTCCAGACACGACACACAAAACGCTACGAATAGCATTTTTTAAACGGCCAGCAACACCAATAAGATTATTATTATCGTATTGTAAAAGATGTCCATGAGCGATGGTAGTCAACTGCTACCCACTTTGTTGCCTCCTCTACCAAAATATTCTTAATTTCTTCTCTCTTGAAGGAAAAACTTGTAAAATGTTTGCTACATTTACAAAAAAAAACAGCCGTTATGAACATAACTATTGGCAACATAGGAATTTCCACACGTAAGTATTAATAACAATTATGTTGCATTTATCTTAGCTTTGTTGATACACAATTTATTCATCGCAGTGTACTACTTACGAATAGTAGCGTAGCAGGTACGTAATAGTACGTACGTCGTAATCTGAATAGACCACAGCTTTGTACCTACTTACGAATAGTCTACGTAGTCGTACGTAGTAGTACGTACGTCGTAATCTAAGTAGACCACAGCTTTGTGTTCTGCAGGGGGCATAAAACAAAAATACGATAGATTGCGGAATTATTTTCCTTTTCCAGTCGAAATCGTATCAATGTTTGGCAATGTCGTGTTTTGGTTTGGAGTTACCCAGTGATTTTATACATGTGTCATAACATCCCTATCACACGAATGACAACACACTATTAACACATTTGATGTATTTGTGTTGTACATACGATGTTTATCTCTATATATTGTGTTTATCTCTTTTCACCGGCAGAGCCACCTGTTTAATTCCTCTGATTTCGCTGTTATCAGGGAATCTTTGAAAGATTAAGCAATCTGCTTTCCTACAAGATATTTCGTAAAGGCGAAAAATTGGCTAGACGTGCCACTACAATCGCGACAACTATGTTGAGCTCTGGCGTGTCTCCTTCTGATTTATTCCCAAATTCTGCACGTTTTCTTGCCGCAAAAGCTTCAGTACTTGTCACTGTCGCATTCTGGTTTAGAGAACAAGGTAACCAGTAAATGCAATTGTGCTTGTGTCGAAACACATCTGCCACAAAAATGAAAATGCATAGTGCCTACAGGCAGTGGTTACCTCTTTCCACAAGGAAAGTCGCCTTAGTATCTTATCTTATGACAGAAAAACATTGTGAAAACCTGTACAGGTACACAGGATATCATTCTACCAATAGTAGTTTTAGTGTCTAACCAAATGTTTATGTACATAAATTTATATCATTATATGTGTGCTAACACTTACACGACATAAAAGATACGGTATAAATTGTTAAATTCATAGGAGTCGCTGTGTTTTTTAATTTACCAAACGGTAACTAAAAATACTGTCAAGCCTTAAAGGGTATAATGGTAATGTGAGGAAAAAATGAGTGCCTCGTGGTCTACGTACCTATTCAGCTCAGATTATGAAGTCCCAGGTTCAGTCCCCGGGTCGAACGAAAGTGTTATTGAGGTTTTTTCGAGATTTCTCTCGAGTTTAAAATCTCAATGGAAGGTCTGGTGGATAGTGTGTTACCACTCCTATGCCTCGGATGAGCATCTAAACCTTTTGGTTCCGGTTATCGTAAAATCGCCGTAAACCGTTATCAGGTCAGCAAAATGCGGTGATGGCGATCACTACTTAACCACCAGAAGGTCTGTATAGACGTACGGTTTACTCTGTAGGTACATTACATCTACCCCAAAACGAAACCAACGTGATGTTGACCTTAATAGCCGCCAAAACGCGATATTTACAAGTAGAGTACGCAAAAACAAGATTAAGAAAACCATAAGTTTGGAAACAGAAACTGCCTGTTTCAGATTCACATAATAATAAGTACCTATTCAATACCAATTGTTTATTTTCACTATTCATTTCTCCTGCTTTAAAAATTAAATAAACCACATGACGTGGTTTTTTCACCGAGGATTCCGTGTCCAATTTTTGATGTGAATTTGTAAATATTATTTGTCACTTTGATGTAAATAACTAATATTCTTATAATATTCGGTTATATATTTTTCTTGTATATTTCGACTCTATTCGCATGAAGTTTTTTGTCGGATCTGCAGATAATCTTAAAATGGCGTGAAAATGTGGTAACAGAAATATCTGTGTTATATAGCGCCGGTGAAGACCCGCATCGCGTCGGAGAATGGTCGCGTGCAGGCGGGCGCGGAGATCAACCTGCCGTGCGACGTGGACGGGTACCCCGTGCCCGACGTGTACTGGACTAAGGACAACGTGCGCATAGTGCCCAACGACAGGATACAGGCCACAGGTAACCACAATATCTAGCTATAGAACAGCAGCTCCAAGACTTTTTGGATAAAGAAACACACATTAACTTTATATGGGTGATTCCATTCTAACTGTGATATAATGTCAGTACCGTGTCATGTCCATTTCTAGAAGTTATTTATAAATTGTTAGTTTTTTTTGTCGTAAACGTTATAATTTATGAGGTAATTAGTTTAAATCATTTATTACGACAAAAAAACTAACAATTTATAAATAAATTCTAGAAATGGTTATGACACGGTACTGACATTTATGTGATATATTGTAAGTTTTCTGTAAGTGGCAAGTTATATTATATGAAAATAATGTTGAAATATGTTTATAATTTTCCAATAAGCACAAAAATTTCATAAATTAATTATTAATTAATGACCTGTGAGAACAAACAATACAGGACATTGAATATCACAGTTAGAATGGAATCACCCATATGTGTTTTTAGCACTGATAGTACTAGCATTAGGAAAAACTAAAAAATATTTTTAAACAAAGAATTTTTTTTACCAGCGAGCATCTTTTCTTAAAACCAAGCAACGCTCTTACCGCTGAGCTATGTGTATCGGTGGTTCAATGTGGCGAAATTCTCCTTTGCTTTATGATTGCTTTCGTCGACTGTTCTGACCGCTAGTGATACTAGTAAAAAGAGTTCATCATTTCAAATGTAGATCAAACTTCTAACCACATAAGTATTCTTTTTAAACAAGAAACATGACATTGGCCCACCGACACGTAACTCAGCGATTAGTGTTACCTGGCTTTAAGACGTATCTTGCTGGTTCAGACTTTGGATTTGATATCGGATGGTGAAATCAGTGGCAGGGATTAATTCAAACAGCTCTTCAAACAGTCCCCATAATGAAAATGCGATAAAAGATTCAGAGCTACCATTAAATGCCAAACAATAAAGCAAATCGCCGTGTTGGTCCCAGCCTCCTTTGAAGAATAGGCCAACTGCCGTTCTGCCAGGCAGGTCGTAAAAGGCGACCGATTGGCTATCGAGTCACTACCATCGTGGCTACTAGGTGGTAGAGTTCTGCATTGTCCCGCCCGGGTCTGGTACCACCCCTTTTACCTATTCCTGCCGCAATAGCGTCAGTGCTTGTCGTTGTAGTGTTCCGGTTTGGAGGGTAAGTTAGCCGGTAAACTTATGCATGTGGCATTAGACCTCGCCACAAGATAGCAACACACCATTAACATCTTTGGTGTCTATAGGCGATGGTTGACTCTTTCCATCAGGAGACCCATCTGCTTGTTTGCTATCTTCTGATAAAAAAAATTAAATATATAAAACGGTAAGTTATTCGAGTCGCTCTGCATTGAATATCGCCAAGAGGATATATATGATATTAGAGAAAAATATGAGTTTAACCATTAAAATAATATTACACCCAGTGTTACTGCGGCGTATAATTTAATTAGAGCTATGTGCGTGTGAGGAGCACTAACAGCTAAATTAGGCCACACATTTGTTTACGATAACTCTAACAATAAACATTGCGGCTGTTCCCCATAGTCGATCATTAAAATCAATCAAATACCCAAAACTAAATTTTTAAAATTTTAAAATCATGATACTAAGTTTTGAAGGCTAGTTCTATCTATTATTCTTATTTAGTAACATCGAACGCTACGAAGGGTTTTTAGATATTGGTATTAAGAATAGATAGACTATCTGCCTCTTTGGCACGCGGTTAAAAGCGAGCATTCTGTGTTGATTCCGGCTCCCTTTGTAGAACAGAGTGCTAAGTGTGAGATTTTCTTTTCGCATTCGATCGTCAGCGCGTTTCGAATTTACTAGGAATTTGTATGTGATTTGTACAGCGCCACCTAGCGGTAAACTGGTTTCTCACGTTTACCACTAGGTGGCGCTGTACAAATCACATACAAATTCCTAGTAAACTCCAAACGCGCTCACGATCGAATGCGAAAAGAAAAACTCACACTTAGCACTCAGACATTTTCCACATGGTTTATAAAAGGTGAACGATTCATTATACGTGTCACTACTATAGTTTCTACTAGGTGGTAGAGTTCCGCAACGTCTCGACCGGTTATATGGTAAGTTACCATGGTAACGCCGCTTACTTAATAAGGATTTTGTATGTCCATTAAAGCTAATCAAAGATTCGAGTTTAAGTCAAAGACAAACTCGAATCTTGCCTTTTTGTCAAATTTTAAACATGTTCATTTGAAAATGTAGCACTTTAAAAAATAATGTTAAGAAAGTTTTTAATAAGTTTAAAATCTACAATTTTTTTTTTATATCATAAGACAGCAAACAAGCAGATGGGTCTTCTGATGGAAAGAGTCAACCATCGCCTATAGACACTAAATATGTTAATGGTGCGTTGCTATCTTGTGGCGAGGTCTAATGCCACACGCATAAGTATACCGGCTACCTTATCCTCCAAACCGGAACACGACAGCGACAAGCACTGACGCTATTGCGGCAGGAATAGGTAAGGCGGTGGTACCAGACCCGGGCGAGACAATGCAGAACTCTACCACCTAGTAGCCACGATGGTAGTGACTCGATAGCCAATCGGTCGCCTTTTACGACTTGCCTGGCTGAACGGCAGTTGGCCTATTCTTCAAAGGAGGTCGGGACCAACACGGCGGATTGATTAAATACGGTAATAATCTATTGTTGGTTAACTTTTATATCAATCGTTATGTATAATATTGTTTGTATGTGATATTTTATGTACGCTCTAATAAATATTGAACCACTTCGTAAACAATTGGTTTCACAAAGAGGCACAAAGAGGCTGCCAGTGTTTTTTTAAAGATTTTTACCGGATAGTAATTGGTAGCCTACTCTATTTAAAAGTTTTAAAATGTTGGCAAAAACCTAAACGTTAAAAAATCTTAGTCATTCCAGCTGGTTAAGGGTGGTGTTGATCTATTATCAAGTGAGTTTCACTGCCCCTTTGCACATTCTTCTATAAAAATGTTTTATATAAGACAGAAGATTGTTTAATAGAAATTAACCGATATTAATTGCGGAGGTCGTCTACCGAACTTTTAGCTTTCACTTTTGTATATATTATAGCTAAACGTATTGTGTGTCGGTGTATGATGTTTGACGTGTGTGTGCGCAGAGGCGCGGCTGACGGTGTCGCGCGCCAGCAGCGAGGACAGCGGCGTGTACGGCTGCCACGCCGCCAACGCCTACTCCTCTCACTTCTCCACGCTGCAGGTCACCGTCGAAGGTCAGTCTACCACCAACAATAACTACCGACGCCACGCCTACATACTAATACCACAGAATATTGGCGACTGACAGTAGTCAATCTACATACAAGTAATATTCGAACAACGCACACATAGACACTTCTCACGGACGCGATATCTCGGAATGGTTCGGTACAGTTTGTTCCGCACCAGTCCGAGATATCGCGTCCGTGAGAGGTGTCTATTCAAATATTACTCAAATATTACTTGTATGGAACATTGACTTCCGTGAGTCTCTAGTATTCTGTGCTAATACTGACTGAGCTTTGTATTTCCAAGTTATAAACCGAGTATTAGATAACGTAATTAAATCGATATTTAATCGAGAAAAGAAAGAAAGAAGAAAGAAAGAAAGAAAATATTTATTTGCAAGAATATGGGAGAGCAAGAATATGCAAATATTTAAATAATTATCATTGTATAATATAGCATTTAAAACACTGTATCGATTGTTTAGAATTACTACCGGATCGGAACGCGGCCACACATTGAGAAGATCCGGCGGAAGAAACTCAGCGGGCTGGTCTTTTTTGTTCCCTTATTTTATGTACTTATTACTAATGTACAAGAAGGATTTCATATTACAAAATTATTTTTATAATTACAAGTTGAATTTTTTGTATGATTAAGATTTTTGTAATTTACAAAGTTTCCATCATTTACAAAATTTTACTACATTGAATTTTTTTAAGGCAATCAACAAACTTATATTTCTATGCATTAACATTTAATTTTATCGGCTAAAAATTCTTTAATATCATAATAAGTTTTATCTAACAGCAAATCAAACAACTTTTTGCGAAATTTATTTATAGGCAATGATTTAAGACTATCAGGAATATGATTGTATATAGTAATAGACATACAATACACATTTTTTGTAAAAATATTTAATTTTTGGTTAGGCACATATAATTTCTTTAATCGATAATTAAAGCTTGCTTTCTTTTCTCTTAAGACTCAACTGACTTTAATGATAATTATTTGTCTCGTTTTGACTCAGCGAGCGACTAGCTACAATTAATACATTTAAACTATTTCTTAAATGTAATTCAAATAATATCCGCAGGTCTGTACATTCCGCCGACATGCAAGGATAACCCTTACTTCGCTAATTGCCATCTCATCGTGCAGAGCAAATTCTGCCACCACAAGTATTACTCCTCGTAAGTAGCCTTTTATGTTCTTAAGTTTAATAGTTTCTAGGCATAAAATAGTTGCGTGATAAGATCCGCTTAAGGGTAAAGCCAAATCAGCTCGAATGCGTTGTTATAAGTCTCGAGCGCAATGCAAAAAGAAATAGAAAGTGGAAGATATGTACATTGTACATTTCACTTGCTGAATGTGCTTCGGTCACGTTCACAGACGCGTACTCGTGCAGGTGTTTTTGAGGCCTAACGAATAGATATGTTTTTAAAACACTTCGTAATGTAAAGTTGTGAAGCGAAAGACAATTAATGATTAAAAAAATACTGCTATTTAGTTAAAAATGTTGCGTGAACTCTTATATGCGACTTCTGTAATGCCATTGCCAAAAAATAATGCAAAAAATGGAACAAACTCGCCAGAGCTCTAGGAATTGTTATTATGTATAAGGCTTCAAGTTGTTCCAATATATTAAACTTAAATCCTTTTCCACGTGTATGAATCAAATCAAATCAATGATTTACTGTTAATCTTACCTTAACCAGACGTAACCTAAAATTGCATTGTAATATAAAAACACTAACTTAACGAGATGTCATTTATTTCACAACCGATACTTATTCATGCCAGCCATGAGGGATTGCACTGCAATTTTGCAAATTTCAAAAGATGCATTCCTTATTGAGTAAAGTGCTGTTTGTTACTCCTGAGGTTGCTTCGGTTACGAAGTAGAATGTGTGTTGTGTATATGAACCGAGTACGCTCTCGCTAAATGTGTTTTTGTTTATGCTATTGATTAAGTGGGAAATGTGTTAGACGTTGGAAGACAATAATTATTGTGCCTGTAAGATCTTTTTTTATTTACCAAACTTTCTGCTGTGTTTGATTTATTTCTCGAATTAGATACTTTTATTATTTCAGTGGAATAACAGTAGTGGCAGGTCATGTATAAGAGTCAAGGGCGGATCCAGCCTACGGATCAGGGGGGTCACACATTTGAGGTTCAGTCAATATAGACTCTAATCCTTAGTTTACAATAATAAATCCAAACCTAGACTATTGCTTTGGGAGGGGGGGGTCATGGCGCCTTTGATAAGAAAAAGAAGAAAGTCGCGTTTTAAAGAATTCTAACAGTCTAACCATATATCAGTATATGTGCCTACATCTACATATAATGTATGTTACTTTATATACGAGAACATCATAAAAATGTTATTGATTTATTTCTGTTTATAAATATTCTTAGCATCTTAGAGTGTGATAGTATTATATTAACAGTCCATCTCGTCAGCAGACCGTTAAACCGTGGTGAACCATTAGCGTCTTCGGACGTTCATTTTACTTAGTCAATCCACAAGGAAATGCTACTGTATTAGGGCAAATCTACTTGCAAAAACTGGATTGGTGTAACCTAAATATTTTGAAAGATTTTGAAGATACGGCTACTATCTGTACTAAATCATTAAGCTTTGTATGTGTTTTTACAGATTCTGCTGCAAGTCGTGCGTAGAGTCGGGTCAACTGGACCCAGCGGAGACGGAAATGCAAGCCGACACACCCTGGTACAAGAGGAAGTAGTTACCGGTGTATCACTCCCACCTAGCCTAGTACCGCAGCCCTATGAGGCAATAAGCGCAAATTTTAACACTTTCATAATAATATATAGATAAAAATTCGTATATTCTGGAACAGGGCTGTCCAAACTTTACCTACTTATTTGCATATAAAAACGGGTAATATTTTTGTATTAGCACAAAGTACATACTATGTTTTGTCTTAGATATTCTAAACACTATTAAAAATACGAAATATAATATTCAATTTTTCTAAAAGTTATTGCAAGATAAATCTATATTTATGACAATGACACCTAGTAAAAATGAAATTAAACAGAAAAAAGTTATAAATGTTACTTGACACAATCTTCTTACTTACTAAAATTATTATCGTAACTAAAACTCTTTTCAGTAATATGTACAAGAATAATGAATACAAACATACGAAGTAAAAATAACTTAAAAATAATGTAATTGATGCCATTTTAAATACTAATTTGGAATACCATTAAAAACATATTATAAATACTTTTCTATAAGGCATTTTGAATCCCATTCATATTTTAATTCTTTTTAATTCTAAACAAACCTGTTCTGGAACATAAAAAATTGCTAGAAATCACAATGCATTTTTGTACAGTCTGCGCTTTGAATCCAATACACAGAGAATATTTTTATTTTTTTGTTAACAGATTATTCCATTGTATAAAGATACTCATAATTATAATAAATAACTAACTTACCAGTACTACTGGAGTAGATAGCAATCAGGACTACCTACCGCACTTATGGACTATCCATCTAGAACAGGGGTTATCAAATAACGGACCGCAGTCTGAATCCGATTCATGTCCTAGTAATATTTTTTATATAAATCATAAAAATTTTCCACTTATTCTTGAATAAACACAACTATTTTAGATTGTTATAAAAATGTAACAAACGTGTAAAACATGCTGACTTATTTTGTCATCCTATTCATTATTACTGCCTTCTGAATTATTAGCCTATTTTAACCCCTACTCAAATTAATTGATAAGCCTTGACCTAGAGAATTACTGTATTTAATTATATATGGATAACACAATGTAATTAAGGTCTTATCATCCGTTGACTATGCGAGTCATTACCATCGTGGCTACTAGGTGGTATTTGGTACCACCGCCTTACCTATTCCTGCTAAAATAGCGTCAGACCTCGCCACAAGATAGCAACGCGCCATTCACATCTTTGGTGTCTGTAGGTGATGGTTGACTCTTTCCATCAGGAGACCCATCTGCTTGATATAAAAAAAAAATTAAACATAGATAATAATAATATGTCCATTTAAACGTAAAGATTTTGACACAATGAAATGTAAATAAAAACATGTGCTTAGGTACTTACAATAATTTGAGATCACGATATAATTATATTTACGATATAATCAGTCAAGATCAGATAAGATGTCCATCCAATCATGATCCATTTCGTGTTTCCATTTACATATACTAAATTATTTCTTATAAATTGGCCGTATTCAATAAAATAAATTATGACACCACGCCAATAAAATTTCTCAGTTAATAAAAAAGATAAGATCCATTTCATGACTCCAATTACATAATATTATAATATACTAAATTATTTCTTACTAGCTGTGCCCGCGACTTTGTCCGCGTGAAAAAATTTCTTAACTAAAAGTAACCAAGTTACTCCTTATTACTTCAGCTATCTGCCAGTGGAAGTCTCGTCCAAATCGGTCTAGGCTTTCGGCTAAGATGGAACAAACAGACAGACAGGCAAAACTTGTAGAAAAATATTATTTTGGTATATGTATACCATGTGTATACATCCATACATATGCATTTAGTAAAAAACGATTATTTTAATATTACAAACATACACTTCAATTTTATTTATTTGTATTGATGTATAGATAACTCGTCCGTGTTAAATAAAATAAATTATGATACGACTCTAAATAAAAATTCCATTTTAAAAATAAATTTCACTACTCAATACTTATATCTTTTAAGTGTATTGTGTAGGTAGTCCTAATAAAAGTGCCATAAGAAATATATATTTATAGAGGAAAAGAGGGAACATTGTAGTGGCAAGTCACAAAGTAAACTAACCAGTAGATTTGTTAGTATTGTAGATAGGGTAATAAATATTTTTTTCACAATTAGTTAGGCAGGTATTTCTATAATCTAATAGTTTTCATCACTTTGTAGCGAAAGGGGAGAACGCATTCACACTTTATTAAGGTAACATAAAAATAACATAATTGCTCCCAATTCACAAATTTGATTTTATGAGAGAAGATAGGTAAGAATAGGTATTAGGTATCTAATTGTAGGTGGCATTTTTTATAATGTATCGGGGATTATATCCAGTTAAAATATTTTGACACATATTATGTGCTTAAAGATTTTAAAATAGATTTTAAACAGATATTTTAAAAAGCAGTGTTGAAAGAAATTTTAGTTATTTTTTTCAAAACTTATAAAAATTTACCTTATTACTATAAATCTACAAATTCTGAGACGCGCCTACTTTATATTAAGCAATAGTTCAATTGGTAATAGAAAGTTTACTTTTGTCTTCTCTTTTCTTAAATTTTCCAATACTTAGTCAAATAATAAAAACACGCTATACCACTGATAAGTAGTGACCAAAATCCTGACGACGACGAAGTTAAACAGTTTGTGCAATATATTGGATCCGCCGCCGGTAACTAATTATTTATTTTATAAGACGTATACAAGAGTTTAGTGTAAGTAGAAACGAATACTTTGTGAGTCATAATAATTTGTGTGAGTTTTATCGTGACAATGTAAATATACCAATAATTCGTGCAATTGGATTTTCATTTAACCCTCACCACCGTAAAGAAAGAAAGTGCTCTTTTTTATTTTATAGCAAACAAGCAGATGGGTCTTCTTATGGTAAGAGTCAAGCATCGCCTATAGACACCAAAGATGTTAATGATGCGTTGCTATTTTGTGGTGAGGTCTAATGCCACATGCATAAAGTTTACCGGCTACCTTACCCTCCAAACCGGAATACGACAGTGACAAGCACTGACGCTATTGCGGCAGGACTAGGTAAGGCGGTGATATCAGACTCGGGCGAGACAATGCAGAACTCTACCACTAGTAGTCACAATGGTAGTGACTTGCAGAGCCAATCGGTCGCCTTTTACGACCTGCCTGGCAGAACGACAGTTGGTCTATTCTTCAAAGGAGCCCGGCCGGAACCAACACGGGGAAAATTCATTCACTCATTAAATGTTAGTCTTTTAATATCTTAGAACGCTAGACGAACAATGTTATTATTAATAGAAATAATTGAAATGTAGTGAAACTACCAGCACCTGGTTAGTTTAACCTTTGAAACAAAAAATAATAATTTACGAATCGACTCAGGCGTCTTCGAGTAATCGATGAACATACATGACAAAAGATCCGACGAGGTGAGAACTTCCTCGTTTTTGAGAGGTCTGTTGAAAATAAATCACGTATTTGATGTCAAGTAATTAAATGTGAATTTAATTGACTCCTGTGTGTCTTTCCTATCTCTCTGGGCGCCATATCGCTTCTGCGGTCTAGTGGTCCGATGTCGATTTTGACCGCATAAGGTTCGATTCCCGGGTCGGGCATATCAAAATAGTGTTTTTTTTCAGTTTGCCCGGGATTGGATAAATGCCCGATTGGCGACAGGCTTGCCACCTGTCACAGGTATGGAACTAAGTATATTCGAGTAACTGGTTGTACTTCTGCCTGCCCCTTTGGAGGATACCAGCGTGAAGATACTTATTTACACTTACTGAACTGGCACAAGATGCAATGCAAAACAATCATGGACTGTTCAGAATTTTTCAGGTGGTATAATTTGGATAGATTAAGAAATGATTATGCGAATGTGGATGGATGTAGGTACCCAGGGAGACTAAGACTGACGTACCACGATCAAATCGGTCGGGTGCTATTTGAAGGTGGTGTCAAGAGTCTTTAAAACCGGTGTGTTAGTATGAAGAGAGTTATGAATGTGCAGGTAGCAAGGCAAGTCTGTCTGGACCGTGACATATATGGCATTCAATTCTGTCTGCCTACCACGTAAGGGATTTGGCGTGAAGATGTGTGTGTGATGAAATGAACCCTGTCGATATTCTCGCAAAATAAGTTATTTGCAATCAGATGGAGACATACATAGAACACACTCATTACCTATCACCAATTTCTCCCATTTAGTGTCGTGATCGCTATGATCCTTTCAATTTGCGATTCATACGACTAGGTTTTAAGTTTTTTACCAAATAAAAAAATGATAAATATTTAGAAGGTATTAGAACCTAGTACGGTGTAAAGAAAATAGTTATCTGGTCGTAAAAGACAATGTTTTTAACGCTACTGCGTTTTTTACTTAACTGCATCAACCGACTTCCTATTTCCTATATCTCCGAAACTCTGCATCTTCTTCACATTAAAATGGGATCTTCATCACATTAAAATGGTATCACACGTAAAGTATATCTTCACAAACGAAAAAATAATTTTTAAAATTGGTTCATTAATGACTGAGATCTGAGGTAACAAACATTAAAAAAACATACAGCTGAATCGATAACCTCCTCCTTTTGGGAATTTCGATTGAAAAAGGGAATGGAATCTGGGCAGTCAAAAACTACTAGAATAGGCATTTTTTCCCTGTATTGGTTCCGTGCTCCTTTGAAGAATAGGTTCTGCCAGGCAGGTCGTAAAAGGCGACCGATTGGCTGCACGAATCACTACCATTATGACTACTAGGTGGTCGACTTCTGCATTATCTCGCCTGGGTTTGGTACCACCACCTTAACTATTCCTGCCGCAGTAGCGTCAGTGCTTGTCACTGTCTTATTCCGGTTACCGGTAAACTTATAAGATAATTAAGATAGCGACACACCATTAACACCTTTGATGTCTATAGGCGATGATTAACTCTTTCCATCAGGAGATCCATCAGCTTGTTTGCTTTCTTATGATATAATAATAATAATAATAAAAACATTCTAATCATTCATTTAAGGATAGGCATCATTTTACAGGAAACGACTGCGAAATTACATATTGTTGTTTTTTACCTATCGTAGAAAAGTATCTAGATGTTGGCCAAGAGGTTTTCCACAAAAACTGAATTGTGGATTACGATTAGCGTTAGTTAGTAGTACGGTTTTGTGCTGTCTGTTTCCATTTTGTCCCGGCAATTTTTCTGATGTCGTCCTCCCAGCATGCAAAAGGTCTGCATTGTGACGCTTGCCCAGTGGTCCATTCCAGAAAGTTACCGTATTGATCCATCTGCTATCTTTGAGTCTTGCTATATGACCAGCCCATTTCCATTTTAATTTTTGCGCTTGTGTGAGAGCATCAATGGTTTTTATTTTTGCTTTTATGGCTGTAATTCTTATTTGTTTGTGCTCTTTTTATGTTCATCATACTACGCTCCATACCTCTTTGGCACGTTATTATTTTATTTTTTGTTCTAGTAGTAAATTTCCAAGTTTGACTTGCGCATGTTAAGCATGGGATAAGACAGGAGTCCATAACTTTCTTTTTTAGTTTTAAAGGAATATCGCTTTTAAATATTTCCTAATAGCTCCAGTATTTAGCCCAAGTGTTTTAGACACGTCTCTCAATTTCCAACTCATTACTTTCTTTGTTGAAACCAATTTGCTTACCTAAATAAGTATATTGATCAACATTCTCTATTGTCTCTCGATCTATATTTATATCGGGATTTTTTCGGTTGGACGTAATTTTTGTCTTATTGATGTTCATTTCAAGGCACTTGTCTGCTACCTTTATGTAGAGCATCGATTATATTTTGTAGTTGTGAGTTTGTTTAACAAAACCAAGTCATTTGCAAATATAAGGTGACTTAAATATTTTCCTTTTATATATAATCCTTGATTTCTCCAATCCAATTTATGTATTATGGATTCTAATATCGCGATAAATATTTTTGGCGAAAGAGGGTCTCCCTGCCTCACACCTTAGTCCCACAACGTGATAGGTGACCAGCTTATCACCAATCGGGCATCTTTCCAATCCCGGGCATTTTTATTGGAAAATTGAAAAAAAACAACACATTTTTAATTTGGAATCGAACCTAGAGGGTTTTTCTGAGAGAAAAGTTCGAAGAATTCATTCGCTGAGTTTCTACCGCCAATTCTTCGTGCTTGCGGTAAGTCCAATATTAATCCTAAAAACTTTGAAGGTTAATTAAATTAAAAAAAAATATTTCGAAAATCGATCTTATCTTATCTTAGCAAAAATGGATCTTGAGTTGCTACATATTATAGGTAGGACGAACTAATTACAGGTAGACCAGAAAATGTGGTGTAAAATTTTAGTATATAATTTTTATATTTGTTCTGTGTAGATAACATTGATAATAATAAAAATCGTGTTTTTAATAAATCAAGAAAATTTTAAAGAATTTTTCTTGTAAGTTTAAAAGAAATTTGTCTTAGAAACACTAGGAACCTACTTGTTGTCGAAAATTAGAATTCCAAACGCCAAAAAAACTTGTTTATTTTTAAATTATTTTATCACGCTCTTATTGCGTGTCAGTTAAAACCTTCAAGAAACCCAGTTTGATATCTTATCAACATTTTCCCAAAATTTTGCAAGTTGGTTTTTCCAAGATCAGGGGTTAAACTCAAGTCAAAGTTTATCTTCTTTGTCGCCAATTAGTCCGATGATAATGAGCTACTGTGATGATTATTTACAAATATTATGGGCACTCGAAAGAGGTTTTAACTTCGATTTTAGATCACTACCCTAGTAGGAATGAAATCGAGTTTTTGGCTAGTAATTGGCCAGTTCGACTAGACTTGTCAGTTACTGGTTAGAATCGAGTGAAAATTTGATTAAATCTACTAGAATAACCAAGAATCATTTACTCAGAACTTTCGTTCCTTACATAGTAACTTTCCGTGTGTGTATCAAGGGTAATTGTTATACTAGGTGCTGACAAACTTAGCGGATTTACACCCTTAAGCGCAAAACATCCCTAACTTATCAGATTACTGATATGTATGACAACACCGCGTGATACGGAAGAACTACCCCTTGTGAATAAACATTAATGAAGTCTTTAATTGGTTTAGGTAATGTTGAAATAGAAGTGTAATTGATTAATATTTATGTGTCATTGACAAATAGGTTAATATACAGTAGACCTGCGTCATATTTGAATTATGTTACTTTTTAATGGGCTGGTATTTGTATTATTATTGTGGTCTGCTTGTTGATAAAATTCTCCCATTGATGTTTTTAATGTTATTATTAATACAATAACTATAGGGCTACGTGATTAATAGTACGTACGCAAATTCCGGCACGTTTGACATGTTATTAAGGACCTTTGCTCCTCTAGTTAGGTAAAATAACTCACCACATGACGAGCGCATACCTAGCTTATGAAAGGTATGTTAAAAATGAACAACATATTCATAATGACTAGAATTTTTTTTATTAACTCCCTTTACTGAGATACATTGTCAACTAAATCAAAAATATTACGTAATATTTACGTTACGTTACGTTTTACCGTATGGGAAAAACGGTAGTTTTACCGTATGATTTAATATTTTAGAGCTTTGGCTGTAAAGTGAGAAAGAAATTTATAATACACAAATTGGTCTGATTCATTCCTTTTCAGATAGTAGTGCAATATCATGTGTATAAAAAGGTACTGCCTTATAGTGAGAACGCTAAAATTCCTCTGCTGTCTGGTTTTCGGCACTACTGATGGTACTGATATGGTCTTTGCAACTACTAGTTGATAAAGACAACTATCTGCTGCACAAAATGTAGAAATTCTTCCGATGTCTTCGCTTTCATGAACAACAATAGGTCCTGGCAACCGTCGGTTAGTTTTTAATGCTTCATGACGCAAGTCTTGGTACTCTTCATTCACGGTCAGCATGAAGTAAAAAAACTCTTTTACATCAGGAGTTTTGTCTTCGGGCCAATCCAGATACTTGAAGTGATGTACGGTCCTTAATTCTCCAGTCCTTTTGTTAATAATATAAAGTATTGTTTCGGTGTATTTGCTGTTCGAATCGATCTCATCCTTCTTGACTATAAAGTCGCTTATGATTGTGTCGTCTTGATTGTAAGGAAAATACCGGATATAGCTTGGATCTGACTCTTCCTCGGCGCTAGTAAACATCACAATCACACGGGTGTTCTCCTGCCAAACCATGGTCCAGAAATTGTCCACGGTGTTCTCCATCGGGTGCTCGGTGGCTATGAATTTTGTCGGCTGGTCATATCCACTCACATAATTAGCGTTGATGTAGTCCGTTCCATTGTCGGTCTGGGATAAAACCACACGAGAGATGTCCCAACATGGATGCTGCTGGGATCGATTTAGGTTCTTGTTTGCAGGCTTCATGAAGTTTTCATAAGTTCCGGTTATCGATACAGAGAGAATGCTGGCGTGTTCATGAAATAATTCACTGACGAAGTCTGGACTACGGAATCGTTTCATAAATTCAGCGGGTCCGTAAATTACTGCGAGATTGGAGGCCATTATTGCAGATAAGAAACTCTAAATTCAACGATGCGAAGATGTCTGATCCCCAAGACTTCCGCTGGTATACTTAATAGATGGTGTGAATTGTATCGCTATTTATACGGTCTTCTTTTATAAATATGGATACCTATCCATTAACTTTTACTGATCCGGGTGTTCCCCGCGAAATAAAACTGAAACACGCACTTGACCAGTCGAACTCATTAAAAATATATTTTAAATTGGAACAACAATATTATTTAGCAAATTCTTTTCAAAACAGGATATGACGGTAAGTAAGATATTTTAACCTAATCAATATGTGGTTTTCCAGTGACGTTATCCTGAAATAATAACGTAGCAACTAACTAATACGGGTAATTTGTTAAAAATATATTTTAAATTGAAACAAATACCTAACTTAGGTAAATTAGTCATCGATGTTTCATATCTACAGGAAAAAAGGATCCAATAAATACCGAATCCTGTAAAACGATCCTTCAGTCGACTGTGAAACGTCCCCAAATCAGCCCAAACTTTTCATAAGTCAATTATTGATCCTGTATCAAAATGGGTTCTATTAATTCAAAAACTTTAAGCCGCAAAGCCTTGTTAAAATTAGTTGAAAAGAGGAACGCAGTTGGAATTATTTACAATGAACACCAAGAAATAGTGAAAATGGATCCGAGTGGAACTTTACGTTTTTCTGCATCTACTGAAACTCTCCAAAGAAGCCAACGGGAAGAAGAAGAGCTTCTCTTTGAACACAGCCGCGTTGTTTTGTCCGATGAAACGGGCTCATGTATCCCTACTAACGCAAGCTACATCCACGGATTTAAGGATCCTCAAGCTTACATCGCATTAAGGACACCGGATTCAGAGTCAACAATCTCCAATTTTTGGAGATTAATATGGCAGCACCGATCTGAAGTCATTGTAATGCTGGATCTACCTGAAGAAAATCAGTATGGCGCCTCGTTTTGGAATTCGGATGAAGAGTCATTGCTGCAAGTTGGAAAGCTAAGCATCAAGAAATTCAGAGCTCATCAGAACCATCCAAGCTTTGAGATCATGAGAGTGCTGATAACACATGAAGATGGAGCTACGTTGCAGGTGAACCAGTTCTTATTCAAGAACTGGCAGCGCTTAGACGTCTCGCCTTCTGAATGCGACGTGTTAGATCTAATCTTGATGGCGCGTCTATTCAATAAATCAGCAGTAACCCCCAAGACTTTAAAAGGCTTTAAAAGTCCGGTAGTGGTTCACTGCAGCGACGGCTTGCAGAGATCCATGGTGTTTTGTGCTGTGGATATCAGCATATCATCTATTTCAAATAGAGGTACAGTAAATTTATATTCCATAGTATCAAATCTAAGGAAGGAAAGGTATAATTGTCTGTACGACGCAAACGACTATGGCATGTGTTACTTGCTTTTAAATTACTATTATATGTTTTATAGGTAAACAAATGTTATTTTTATTTATTTATTCATTTACGTTCACTTTGGATCACCTAAATTGTTAACGACCGCGCGTACAAATTTATACTCTGTTTATACTGGACCTCAAAGGAATCATCAGCATGTATGTTAACATAACAATATTTAACTTCGATTTCCTTCTAGTGAAGTTTAGCTTTAGATAAGTTAGTTTAAGATTTAGTTATGTTAATTTAATTATTATAGTTAAGAGTTTTTAATCTATAAGTAGAAATCTATGGTTGTGTAATAAACATGTAAAAGTTTTGTTGTGTAATAAACATGTAAAATGAAGGCTTAAATATGTAACTTCTTTCATTATCATTTTTTAATAATCCTTTCATTTGCCAATTATTTAGAACTTTACTCTACTTTTTTATTGAAACTTTAAGAGTTTCAAAAACTTTAATGGATAGGATTTTAGACTACCATGAGCCGGTTTGTTTTCAAAAGTTTCATAAAGAGGCTCATATACCTAACTTATGAAGGGTTAATTTAAAAAAAAAACGAAAAAAGTAAGACTAGATTCCTTTAATAATTTTTACTTATACTTAAATTCGATGTGCCATCGGGCGATATAACAATTATTAAGAATAATTAAAAGTCCTTAGCCGTACAATGAGTTCATAATTCCACAAAATCTGCAAATTATGATCAATGATGTACCAGAAAGTGCAACAAGACACTGTGTACATAAATATAATAACTAAGACCTGGAAAGCTAAAATTTCTTTGTTGTCTTATCCTCAATACAATTGACGGTATCGACACGGTCTTGTTAACTACAGTTTCGTAAAGACAGCTATCTATAGCGCAGAACGTAGCTGTTCTTCTGATCCCAGCATTGCCATGTACAACAATAGCACCTGGCATCCGTTGGTAATACTCCTCTGCTTCCTTGAAAAATTCTTCATTCTTTTTGTTCATCATCACCAAAAACTGCAAAATATCTTCTTCATGGGGAAATGTGTGTTCAGGCCAATTTAAGTATTTAAAGTGGATTACCCTCTTTGACTGTCCAGTATGTAAGTGAGTGATTATGAATACTGTTTCGGTGTAGTCCTTTTCCTCGTAAATCTCTTTCTGTTTGATTTTGAAGTCTCCTGAGATTATCTCAATTTGAGTCGGAGAAACATATGGTTGTTGTGCCTCTTCATCGGATCCATTTTACACAACAATCATACGTGTGTTTTTTTCCCAAATCATGGTCCAGAAGTTGCTCAAAGTGCTCGCCATCGGTTGTTCCGTTGCTATAAACTTCCTCTTCAGGTCGAATGCACTTACATAGTTGCCGTTGATAAAATCCGCTCCATCGCTGGTCTGGTGTAAGACCACGCGGGAATTATCCCAGCATGGAATGTTTTTAAAAAGATTTTTGTTCTTATTTTTCGGCTTCTTCCAGTTATCGTAAGTTCCCTTTATTGGTTCTTGGCAAATGCGGGAGTACTCGTCAGCTATGATGTCGGTGTATTTGGGGTGAGTGGATCGTATCAAAAATTCGGTATCTTTAATTGGTTCAAACAAATTGCTATTCATTATTGCTAAAATATAACTCCGGTCTGGACGATAAGTGGACGTCCGCTCTTTACAATTGATTATATAGGACTGATTACGGAGTGGAGATGAGGTCTGTTTATATTTGTGTTATCATGAATATTGATGTCGGTTGCAATGGTGAGCTTTGAGTAGGTATAATTCAGTTTATGATAAACACAGCGAAAAAAATGGGTTTTTTATAGTTTCAGGATAATAATTTAATGTTGTTTGATCCTTTGACCAGACCATATGAGTCATACTGAGAGAGGAGGGGCGACCTATAAAAGCGGTATCTTGGTATGTTCCGGCCTCTACGGGTGTCTACCCAAATTCGCACGTGTCCTTCGAGATCGAACAGTGACTGCTCTCTTTCTGAATGTGAAGAAGAATTATTATTTCTTGTGTCAACCTTAAGAAAAATACAAAGATATGGGTTCATGAAATAAATCAAAAGAGAAATAAGGTTAGAGATAATAAATTATGCCAATAATTACAGTCTCATGGTAACTGCTTCTTTTTATAAGGATTTTTATAATCTGGATGCCAAACTAAATATATTTCTGGATAACCTCTAATCTCATTTTTTTTATTATCAATAGGGAAGCGCTTGACCGCGATCTCGCCTGATGGTAAGCTAAGATGCGGCCTAAGATGGAACGCGCTTCCCTCGAAGGTACCTGTTCACTCTGCTCTTGAAGATCCTCAGGTTATACCCGTCGGGGAACACAGCATTCAGTAAGCATACTCCAGCCCCTTGCGGTTCGGATCAAGAATGTCGAGTCGAACCGCTTTGTCCGGGTACGTGGAACGTCCACCTTATAGCAATGTGCGTCTCGACGATCGATAGAAAATCGGGGATGGTGAAATTAAGTCGTGCAATTCCGCAGCGCACTCTCCAAAGTTTATCCAATAAAAGACCGATAAACTAGCCACTCTACGACGATGAGCTAGGCTCTGGAGTTTTTTGCCTACCAGATCATCGTCGTTTATGGGCCTCTTGGCACGCCTCTCTATCACCTGAAGCGTCTTCAGCTGGTATTTGCCGGATACGTCCCAGAGGTAAGAGCAGTATTTTTTGCACGACGGGACTTGTGCTTGATAAAGAACTCATTTATAACTTTCTTACATTTTGCCTCCGTCGTCTATTTCCGCCGCGATGGTTCAGATAGAGCCAGATGCAACGAATGCGATATAAACTCGCAGTATATAACCGATTAACATAGTTTCGCTACCGCGTTCGCCGCGTCGGTGTGCTATAGGCGTAAAAGTTCCTAAATCCCTGTTACAACAAAAAAGGACCAGGTGCGTATCAATACGCAAATGCGTTGGCAATGTAGAATTTTATAGTTACCCTTCAAAATAAGTGGATTAAGAAGAGTCTCTTTTTTCTTTAGATAATGCCAATTTAACAATGACGGATGTATCCGCACCACAGCCTATAAAAACTTCTCCAAGTACATTTTATCAGTTGGTCGACGATTACTCGCTGTCTTCGTAGGCGTGATAGTTTTTCTTTAACAAAATGCGAATGAAATTGCATATTGTATGTGAACCATATCACAATATCACAAATCGTCCAATGTAGCATTAATGTGATCTCTGGCCAGGCAATTTTTAATATTTGCCCACACAAGCTCGATCGGGTTGAGGTCTGGATGATATGGAGGTAGTCTGAGAACAGTATGACCTGCAGCTTTCAGAAGTTCGTCAATCTTGAATATTTTTTCTGATTGGGTCGCATTAATCAACCTCAGGAGTTCAGCTTTGATCATCGTGGGAGAAAATGTTACATTATGATTTTGCAACCAGTTCTGCATATTAATTTTCAAACTGGACATAGTCGGTTTCTTCTCAACTTGCACACAATGATAGGCAGCATTATCCATAACTATGACTGAGTTAGGTGGAAGTTTAGGTATTAATTTTTGATCAACCCAGTTGTAAAAATTTGTAGAGTTCATGTCTCCATGATAATCCCCCGTTTTTGAATCTGATTTAAAAATTAGCAAAGCATCGTCAACTAACCCGTTCCGGCTACCAGCGTGAACTATTATCAAACGCCTTCCTTTGCCTATATCTGTATAAATTCCAGGCTCCGACGAAGATTGCCAACATTTTTGGACATTGTGACTTTGGTTAACGTAAGTTTCGTCCAAAAAGAATATATTTCGTTTGTCTTCTCTGAATTTTCTTATAGCCCTCATATATTTCACTCGCCATTCAACAATATTTGGTCTCTCTATTAAAAGGCATCTCTTCGATTTACATTTTTTAAATGAATATCCCAGTTTGTGCAAAAGTGTTCTTAAAAAAGTCAATCCGCAGTCTAAAATATTATCCTCTTTTAACACAGCATTTAGTTTTCGTAGACTTGGAATTTTTTTCTCTACCGTATAAAACTGATTTATTTTTCTTCTTATCACTGCTAAATCAAAGTCATCAACTTGTATTTTCTTTTTTATTTCTTTTGGTCTACGTGGAGAACTAAATCTTGCTTCCCCTGTATTTTGCAACGATTTTTTACTTTCAGCAATCACTCTCCTAACACTTCGTTCTGATATCCCTGTTGCTTCTGCTACTAGTTTATGTATATTCGCATCAGTTTTATATTCTAAACTATTGACATCGGCTTTCCGTTTATTAAAATGTGTATGCACTTTAAATATTATTTCCTTAGATTGTCTTTTTATCGGCGGACTCATCTCGCTATTGCAATCTTATGTGCGTTTTGTCTAAACTAGCCGGAACTTTCAACGCGTGTTGCCGTCGCAAAGTACGGCGCCGCACTGAGTAATGACAGCAAGCGCCCCTGCCTCTCCGCCCCACCGTTCACATACCTAAGGCGCGGCCAACTAGTTCCGTGCGCACTATACTTTAACACTCTGTTTCCTCCAAATCTACGATTCCTGTATTGATTTACAGAATAAGCAGGCGGTAATCTTGCACAAAAGATTACATTAGTCACTGTTTTTATGTAGGAATAATGTGCAGCACAGACATGTTTTATTGTAAATATTAATGTAAATAGATAGTAAGGCAGGATAGAATGTATGTTTCGTTTAGTTTCGTTTAGTTCGTAAGTTTTTTGTAATAAATAATGTTCGTTTTCGCCTTTTATTCGCCCTAAGACCTACATACAGCTTTGTTGTATAGAAATAATAAGGCTTTATGTAGCTATGATCTTTGCCTATTAGGCATATTACGAATAAAGCGAGTTCCACGCAGTCGACGACATTACGAGTCGACTCTTGCGAGATAGTATTTATATGCGGGAACTCGCAATTACGAAAATCCGAAAAGTGCAAAATTCTTTGTTAAAACAAATGTTTTATGTTTGTAAATAGTATGTATAATGTAAGTATAAGCCTTAGGCATATGTTTAGACACTTTTCGGTACCATAAAGATAGTTAACAGGATAGTACGACCTGAAAAGGCGTACAACTCTGTAATTGTAAGAGTTTCCGAGGTCCTGTAAGAACGTACAATGTATATAACACTCTTGTTTGTTATTATATAAGTTTATTTGTGTTAGATCCTTGTATATAAATAAGAAATAACACATTGTAATTGGTTTTCGGTAGGTCTTAGGGCATTACGTAGTTTGTTTTGCATATATTTGTAAAAAGGTAGTACCGTTGCACTCGATAGAGGGCCACACTAGTTAATTAGAGGTAGGAGAAGCTACCTAAGATAAAATTATTAAGATTAGATTGCGAAAAGTGGGATTTAACAAATCTCAGACATTGTGGCGCCACACCCGGCGCCGTTCGTCTTTGTAGATTTCCGCCGACCGTCTGGCCGCGCACTATAAATATCGGAGAGCGCGGCCATACAATCAGTTCCGTTCCGTTCCAGTTCCGATAAAGTTACAATTTCGTTACGACTCAATAAGTTTCCCAGACAAGTTCCTGGGCTTTAGTATATATCTATAGGGTACCGGCTTTAGAGTAGGGCAGTGTTAGGGCAAGTAGTGGCTCTCCATAAAATAGGTTAAATATTTGCAACGGTGCTAGCTTTATTGCTATTTCGTTACAATAAAGCACCTTTGCAACGAAAAGTTGTGGTCTCGCTTATTTCTCCGACACATCCGGCTCAACAGAAAAGCACTACGGCTGGTGGGGCATCGAAGAGAGAAGAACCAGATTTACAGTCCGCTGGCTCCCCCGGCTGTAGTGCACATTTTCTGGTCGCATTCGAGCCGTATCACTGAGCCATGCCGATCGAGACGAGGAGCAGGTCGAGTCGCCGAGAAGAAGAGGCCGCTAGTCGCGAGGAGGAAACGAGCGGTACCACCACGTCCGCTACGGAGACTAGCGTAACAACAGAGAACACCGAGGCGACCGAGACCACAACAAGCACCGTTGCAAATAGCGAAAAGCCGGTACTGTAACACCTTTATGGTGTTACGTAAGAACTGGCAGCTTTGTCTGTTTTCGAATGTAGAATGGAATTGTTTAGAAAAAGTTAAAAAAATGTAAGTCTAGTTTGTAATGTGACAAGGGACAGACGTCCCACGAAAATAAAAGAAGATTCATTACGAAAGTCTATTTATTAGAGAATCCTAAAAAATCCTGCTTCTCATTAGTACCTCAAGCTGCCAAGCGAGTGTAAAGAAGGATTCCCTAAATAAAAAGGGATATCGTCCCCTAAGTAACACGTCCGGCTGAATAGTCGTCGGGCGCCGTTACAAGTTGGCGGAGGCGCCGTGCAGTCGCGGTGTGCAGTTGCTGTGTGCAGTTGCTGTGTGAAGTCGCTGCGGGAAGTCGCTGTGTGAAGTGGCTACGGAAGTCCCCACGTTCAGGCGCTACGCGCAATCACCACGCTAGAAAAACCAGGAGGACTAAGTATTGGTGTCAGAGGGTAAGAGGTGTGATGGAGGCCATCAAGCGCTTCAACGGAACGCAAAACTTGGCGTTCGCTGAGTTTATTAAAGATTTCAGAACGGTCGCGGCGATAAACAAATGGGATATGGAGAGCCTACCGTTACTGCTGGGACTATATCTCGACGGTCCGGCATTAGCATTTTATAAAATGATATATACCGACACGGCCAATTTCGATGAATTATGTAGAAAAATTGAAAACGAATTCCCCGTTTCAATAAATTATGTGGAACGATTTTATGTATCTAAGCAAGGCCGTGATGAGGAACTATTAACCTATTTTTACAGGCTCAGCGACACCGCAGTCAAAGCTGAAATTTCAGAAGTAATTTTCATAAAACAATTCCTTAAAACGATATTGCCCTCGTTCAAGGAAAAATTTGGATTGAAATTGTATAAGTCACGAGAGGAGCTGCGTGACACGATAAGGCAGTATAACGAGTTATTTGGAGGAAAACCGCATTCCACGGTTGACCTTCCATTGCAGCCACCAGTTGGGTTGCCACAGAAATATTTGTATGGGAAGGAAACAAACGTCCTTCCTGGTGCGCCTGTGTGTTCACAACAAGAACATCAAAAACCGACGGAAGTTTTTCGTACACCTCAATATAAAAAGACAGCCTTATGTACACAAAGTTCTTTCAGAAGCGGTCCGAAGTCACGACAACACACGGATGGCGTGGGCCATCGCGTCAATATGTGCGAAGCAATTACGCCCGCACCACTTCAAGCCAAACAAGAGGATAAAATATCAGGTGTAAAAAATCCATGTATTCGTTTATGTGTTAGGGGACAGGAATGTCTCGCTTTAATAGACACGGGGGCAAATGTCTCATGTATGTCCGCGAGTTTAGCAAAAAAATTAAATCTGCCATATGGAGCCAGTGTTCCATATAGCAGAGATAAAATTCAATCTGTTACAGGGTCTACACTAAAAGTCGTTGGTGAGGCGAGAGTAAATCTCCTCATTAATGCAAGGGTCTTCCCCAACGACATGGTGATTGTAAATAATATTGGGTACGAAATGATCCTGGGGCAGGATTTCCTTAATAAATATGATGTAGTTATTTACTGTAAAAAGGGTTATTTGTGTATAGATAAAAGGTTTTTTGTAAATTTTAATTTAAATAGCTTTAGACAATTTGCAAATAATAGAGATAGTTGACCTTAACGACATGCGCAATATATGTAATATTATAAAACGAGCTGACATAAAGTCTTCGTATTTATTGACAGCGATGTCAAAAATGAATACGAAGGAAAATATAAAGACTAATATGTTTAATTTCAGAGAAAATAAGAGTGATCGCAATAATTCATACGAATTATATAGAGGTAAAAATGATATGAAAAAGGGGTGCGCGGACACGCGAAAGAGTGAAAATGTTGTTGTAAAATGTGATGAAGGGTGTAGATTTGTGCCATTAGTTTGTCATTCATATAACACTAGCAGACAATCAACCACTAAAGTTTCACCATATATGATGATGTACGCTAGGGAACCGATATTCCAAAGCGACACGGGGGTAAATAAGGATAGTCAAAACCGAGAAGTAAATTTTGCCGAGAGACATAATTTACAAAGTACGTTAGTCCGGAAGGCAATACAAAATATTAGAAGGGCACAAGTTAGGCAAAAGAGATATTTTGACAAAAGGGCTAAAGTAAAGGACTTTTCACCGGGACAATTAGTATTAGTTTATACACCAAGACGGGTGGACAATAGGAGTTTGAAAATATGTAGGTTATATAAAGGGCCGTTCAGAATAGTGGAAAGAATATCTAATGTAAATTATGTAATTACGAAGTTAAGCAATAGGAGATATAGAGATATTGTACATATAAATAGGTTAAAAGCATTTCATGTACGTATGTAAAAAAAAAATATATAGTGTACTTATAGTCATTCATTGTAATAAATAATTGTTACATGTTAGACCATTACTTTTGTTTGGGCTTATATATGAGAATACTAATACTTGTATTTGTTTCATGTAATATGATGGGGCTCAACCAATGCTGTGATGATGGACCGAAGCCAAAAAGAAAAAAGATGACCAAAAGAATATTAAATGAAGAAATGTCCTATTTCCAATAGCAATGTATTCCTCTCAAGTTCTTCCGTTCAATAATAAAGTCTTATGGGGTATAATGTATATTAGGGACTGAGCCGCCTTAGTATGAGGTCGAAAGAGTCAGTATAGGTTAAGGAGTTGAAAGTCTTTTGAAAGAGAGTTCAACTTTGTAGTACGACATAGTCGACACAAAGGATATCTGTATAGGATATACATGAACTCAGATAGTCATGGGAGACAATATAATGATGGTATTAATATGGTTCAGAGTAAGGAATATTTATGATCGTGGTCTATATATTGGGGCGAGCTCGATGTTGAGAGGAAGTAATACTTCAATCTTTTTTCTTTTGGTCCACCAAAGAAAAGAAGTTTGAATTGTTATGCCTTTCCATCTCTTATTATCTCTTATACAGCTAGAGCCCTTCAGGCTAAAATGTAATAAAATAAAAAATGTTTGCGGTAGGATAGGTTAGGTGAGGGGACTGTGGTCTGTCTTTTACAGGGGTTTTGGGAGACCAAAGTTTGTGCCATGGTGTGGTGATGATGAACAGAACCACACATGGGGCAAACTATCTTTTAGGAAAAGACAGTCCCACCAAAATGTACCTTCCCCTCGTAGGTAGGACAATCAGGTTAGGAATAGGTAGGCCATATGAAGGGAGACAAATGCCCCACCAGTTTCAGCTGCTCCCACCTTGGGGGGTAGCTGATGTAACACCTTTATGGTGTTACGTAAGAACTGGCAGCTTTGTCTGTTTTCGAATGTAGAATGGAATTGTTTAGAAAAAGTTAAAAAAATGTAAGTCTAGTTTGTAATGTGACAAGGGACAGACGTCCCACGAAAATAAAAGAAGATTCATTACGAAAGTCTATTTATTAGAGAATCCTAAAAAATCCTGCTTCTCATTAGTACCTCAAGCTGCCAAGCGAGTGTAAAGAAGGATTCCCTAAATAAAAAGGGATATCGTCCCCTAAGTAACACGTCCGGCTGAATAGTCGTCGGGCGCCGTTACAGTACCATCCGCAGTCGAGTCGCCGCGTATAGTTTATCTACGCGCCAAATTAGAAGAAGCGCGCTTACGAGCAGAAGAGGCGCGCCTACGGACGGAACTCGCGCGCGCTGTTTATGAAGAAGGGCAAGCAACTGCCATTACGAGGGTCGAAGACTGGATGGACTCCGCTCGGCCAACCCATACGGATCGCCAGCCGGCACCAGAGCCACTGGCAATCACCAGTTCGGTGGCACTTATGCCACACCCACTACGAGAGGCGGCACCTAGGCCGCAATACGAAGAGGCGGCGCACGCGCCGCACCAAGAAGATTCGGCGGGCCATGAGTCGCCCGCACCACGAGAGGTGGCCCAGGCGCCACAAGCTACGTCGCCCGCGCAGTCGGCGGGCATTCCAGCGCGCGCTGTACGTCCGGCGGAAGATGATGTGTCCGTCGCAGAGAAGGCGAAGATTTCGACGCCTATTGAAAATACGGCACCAAAACAAGAGTCTGGTGCATTGAAGGCCGCAGATATCACCGCGCTCGCGTCCGCCCTGGCAGAAGCATCACGAGGGGCGCCGCGCTATAGTATGGAGTTACCAAGTTTCGATGGCGCTGGTGAAGAATGGTTGCAGTTTAAAGCGGCGTATCGAGATACAGAGAAATATTTTAGCAAGACGGAAAATCGGGCAAGAATTCGAAGATGTTTACGTGGAAACGCCAAAGAAGCCGTCGCCTGCATGTTTTACGGGGAAACCGACCCAAGTGAGATCGTCGACCATTTGGAAATACAGTTTGGTCGGCCCGACGCACTAGTGAACGCCGAATTAGAAAAAATCAAGTCATTGCCGCGAGTGAAAGAAAGTGCGCGGGAAACCGTGTGTGTTCGCCAGTAAAGTGAATAATATCGTCGCTACGATTCGAGCTCTCAACAGAGAGAGCTATCTACAAAAAAAAAACACACGTACACGATACGGTGGCAGTGAATAGTTTATTAGCGAAGTTTAATTATACGTTGCAGCACAGTTGGTTCCAGTACGCAAGACGGGAAGATAGAAAACCCGATCTACAAATGATTAGTGAATTTTTAATGAAAGAAGCCGAGATGTGTGCTGCATTGGTGCCACATGAACCTACGAAAGAAAATCAGCAAGTTCTTAAGAAAACACAGCGAACACACACGCAGAAATATGAACCGCAAGGGAAGAGAGACAAATGTGCGATATGTCAAGATGCACATACTAGCTCTATATGTGAACAGTTTACGAAAGCTAGTGTTGACGATAGGTGGGCTATGGCAAAACGTAATAATTTATGTTTCAGGTGTCTGCAAAAAAGAAAGCCAAAACACGAGTGCAAGTTTCGGCAGTGCGGCATCGATGGGTGCAAGAGTTCGCACCATCGGCGGCTACACAATAGCCGCAACAATTATACGAAAAGGACACCTGAAGATCAAGTAGAAGACAGCGACGCCGTGGTGACGTCAACGCAGTCAAGCGCGCCACGCGCCTACCTTAAAGTTATACCGATTGTCCTGACAGGTTCCAGGGGCAGCGTGAACACATACGCACTATTAGATGAAGGGTCCACAGTCACGCTGGTAGAAGAGAAGGTGGCTGCACGAATAGGAGCTCGCTGCCCGGTAGAGCCGTTCCGCATCGAGACAGTTGGCGGCACGCGAATCAACGCAGAGAGGTCGCGCCGCATCGCAGTCACCATCAAGGGCCTTCATCACCATCAGCGACATCGGATAATAGGAAGAACTATAGGTAACCTTAACCTATCGCCACAGTCTGTTAGTAGATCCATCGTCAACAACTGCAGACATCTGGAAGATATAGAAGAAGATATCATCATGGAGCGCGCCGTGCCAACCGTGCTCATCGGCCAGGACAACTGGCACCTGATCGTGACGAGGGCTGTGAAGAGCGGAAGACGTGGACAACCAGTAGCATCGCTCACGCACCTTGGCTGGGTGCTACATGGTGTGGACTACCGCCACAAGCAGCGAGTCCACCTTGTGCAGAGAGCTACCTGTGTCGAACAAGATGAAGATATAGAAAAGGTAATAAGAAATTATTTCGATTTGGACAGTGTCGGCATCACTCCGCGCCAGCCCATCAACAAGAACGAGCAGCGAGCCCTGCAGATTTTAGAAAGTACGTGTAAGCGCTTACCTGACGGGCGCTACGAGGCAGGTCTATTATGGAAAGAAGATAGCCGCGAGTTTCCTGATAGCCGCGGCCTGGCTATTAAAAGATTGTATAATACAGAGAGACGTCTGGACAAGGACCCCGCGCTAAAGGAGGCATATGAAAAACAGGTACAACATTTATTTGATAGTGGTTACGCCGAACCTGCCAACGAGTCACCTAGCCAATCCAGCTGGTACCTGCCTCACTTTGCAGTAGTGAATCCTGCAAAACCTAAGCCGCGCATAGTGTACGACGCAGCTGCGCGGGTCAATGGAGTAAGTCTCAACGACATGTTATTAGCTGGTCCAGACCTTCTGCAGAACCTACCCGGAGTGCTAATGAGATTTCGACAGCTGCCTATCGCCGTGACAGCAGACATAAAAGAAATGTTTCTGCAAATACGTGTACGACAACAAGACCGGGACGCATTATGTTTCCTATGGCGAGGAAGCGATAGAAAAGATTCGCCACGTGAGTATCGGATGACCAGCGTCGTATTTGGAGCTGCGTCATCACCAAGCACCGCTATCTTCGTAAAAAATAAGAACGCACAAGAATACGCCCACATCTATCCCGACGCCGCTACAGCCGTGGTAAGAAACCATTACATGGACGATTACCTGCAGAGCTTCGATAGTGAGGAAGATGCCATCAGAATAGCCTCGCAGGTTAGCCTCATTCATCAACAGGCGCATTTCCAGCTGCGCGGATGGAAAACGAACAACTCGGCCGTAGCTAAAACGCTACTAGTAGCGCCATCTCTGGGCGGCGATTGGGAACTAAGCACAGAAAGCGAGAAGGTTTTGGGATTAAAATGGAAACCTCACAACGATAAGCTGGGTTTCAATGTTAAAGCGGTGTACGATGAAAATAAAACACCTACGAAGAGACACGCGTTACGGGTAGCTATGTCTATTTTCGATCCTTTAGGTTTAATTACACCTGTAACTATTCACACGAAACATTTACTTCAAGAAACGTGGCGAATCGGACTACCATGGGACGAGCCTTTACCTGCGGACTTAGAGAAGACATGGAGAAGCTGGCTTCAAGATGTGAGAAGAATGGAAAACCTGGAAATACCTCGCGCACATTCTAACCTGGCGCGAGCGCGAGATCGGCAGCTGCACATCTTTACGGATGCCAGTGAGTCTGCCTATGCAGCGGCGGTCTACTGGCGCATAGTCAACGAGGAGGGCGAAGTCAGCGTCAGCCTAGCAGCAGCCAAAGGAAGAGTCAGCCCGCTCAAGTTTACCTCCATACCAAGGTTAGAAATTCAAGCAGCTTTACTAGGTGCCCGCCTAGCTCAGCACGTCATGGAGGAGTACGAGTATCAGCCAAGCCGCAGGGTGTACTGGACAGACAGCCGCACAGTTCTATCGTGGCTACGCACAGGTTCGCGAGCATTCAAGCCGTTTGTTGCCCATCGAGTAGCAGAGATTGAAGATATTACGAAGGTCGCAGAGTGGCGATGGGTGCCGTCTCGCGACAATGTAGCTGATGATGCTACTCGCCATATCCCGGAAGAATTTGGAGACCGACATAGATGGTTCGTTGGTCCGGCCTTCCTATACTTAGAAGAGGACAAGTGGCCGCAAGATGTCGCTACCAGTAGCGAAATAACAGGCGAAGAAAAACCGTCGGCAGCTGTAAATAGTGTAAATATTGTAAATAACATTAGAAAAATTATGTGTATTACAGAAGCACTACCGGAAATATCAAGATTTTCATCGTGGCTTCGACTGGTGCGTGCAACAGCGCGCGTGCTGCAGTTCATAGAGCTCTGCAGACCAAATAAGAAATGTGTCGCCGGTGTGCGTAAGCGCACAGCTCCGAGTGCCTCCAGTGATGAAGATTGGGGAAAAAAGTATACGAAAAGCTCGAGGAAAATAGAGAAAATTAAGAAGCCACGAAGCACGGAAGAAAAACGACGCTACTTGCCGCTAGATGGCACTGAAATCATTAACGCCGAAAAATTGTTAATAAAGTCATCACAACAAGAAAGCTTTGCTAGCGAAATAGAAGCTATTACGGGCAGGAGCGCGATAGCAAGAGACAGCCGGTTGAAACAGTTATCATTGTTCATCGATCAAGAAGGCATTTTGAAAATAAAGTCACGAATAGCGGCGGCAGAAGATATTAGTGAAGATTTTCGAGAGCCGGCCGTACTAGATGGCCGTCACCCATACACCCGCCTCTACATAGAACATGAACACCGGCGTCTTCACCATAGCGGGGTGGAAGCAACTACGAGTGAAATATTACAGAAATTTTGGGTTTTACGGCTTCGCCCCACCGTGCGCGGCATAGTAAAGAGCTGCGTGCTTTGCAGAAGAAGAAGCGCTATCCCGCCACAGCCGCCTACAGGCGACCTGCCGAAATCCCGAGTCGCGCACCATCAGCGAGCCTTCACCTACGTGGGCCTGGACTTTCTTGGGCCGTACAGCGTGACCATCGGGCGGCGCCACGAGAAGAGATACGTGGCGCTTTTCACCTGCCTTACTTCAAGGGCGGTCCACCTGGAGATAGCCGCCAACCTGACTACGGACTCCGCAGTAATGGCACTGCGGCGCATGATGTCGCGCCGCGGGTGCCCCACCGAGGTTTGGAGCGACAACGGCACCAACCTGCGCGGCGCTGATGCAGAGCTGAGGCGCGCCGCACTAGACGCCACTAAAGAAGCAGCAGCCAACTACTCAATCAAATGGAAGTTCATCCCGCCGAGCGCGCCATTCATGGGAGGCGCATGGGAGCGCATGGTGCGCTCTGTCAAGGCTGCACTGTTCGCCGTGCTGCAACAGCGGCATCCACCAGAAGAGGTACTGCACACACTGCTGGTAGAGGTCGAACACACGCTCAACAGCCGACCTCTCACTCACGTGTCGGTTTCACCAGAAGACCCGGCACCACTGACGCCCAATCACTTCCTGCTGGGCGGACCATCACGCGTGCCTGTCCCGGGCGCGTTCTCCGAAGGCGATACCATCGGCCGCCGCCACTGGCGGCACTCACAACAGCTGGCCAACCACTTCTGGTCACGCTGGGTACGAGAAGCGCTTCCGCTACTCCAAAAGCGGCGGGAGCCTCACGGAAGAGGAGCAGAGCTGCGCGTCGGCGACATCGTCCTCATCGCTGACGGCGCACTGCCAAGAAATACGTGGCCAACGGGGATCATCGAGGCAGTACACCCTGGAGCACACGGCGTGGTACGAGTGGCTGACGTACGTACGGCTGCGGGAGTCATGCGAAGACCGGTTAAGAAGTTAGTCTGGCTGCACCATATTTAGTATAACACTGCGTGTTATAGGCGGGAGAATGTGCAGCACAGACATGTTTTATTGTAAATATTAATGTAAATAGATAGTAAGGCAGGATAGAATGTATGTTTCGTTTAGTTTCGTTTAGTTCGTAAGTTTTTTGTAATAAATAATGTTCGTTTTCGCCTTTTATTCGCCCTAAGACCTACATACAGCTTTGTTGTATAGAAATAATAAGGCTTTATGTAGCTATGATCTTTGCCTATTAGGCATATTACGAATAAAGCGAGTTCCACGCAGTCGACGACATTACGAGTCGACTCTTGCGAGATAGTATTTATATGCGGGAACTCGCAATTACGAAAATCCGAAAAGTGCAAAATTCTTTGTTAAAACAAATGTTTTATGTTTGTAAATAGTATGTATAATGTAAGTATAAGCCTTAGGCATATGTTTAGACACTTTTCGGTACCATAAAGATAGTTAACAGGATAGTACGACCTGAAAAGGCGTACAACTCTGTAATTGTAAGAGTTTCCGAGGTCCTGTAAGAACGTACAATGTATATAACACTCTTGTTTGTTATTATATAAGTTTATTTGTGTTAGATCCTTATATATAAATAAGAAATAACACATTGTAATTAGTTTTCGGTAGGTCTTAGGGCATTACGTACTTTGTTTTGCATATATTTGTAAAAAGGTAGTACCGTTGCACTCGATAGAGGGCCACACTAGTTAATTAGAGGTAGGAGAAGCTACCTAAGATAAAATTATTAAGATTAGATTGCGAAAAGTGGGATTTAACAAATCCCAGACATTGTGGCGCCACACCCGGCGCCGTTCGTCTTTGTAGATTTCCGCCGACCGTCTGGCCGCGCACTATAAATATCGGAGAGCGCGGCCATACAATCAGTTCCGTTCCGTTCCAGTTCCGATAAAGTTACAATTTCGTTACGACTCAATAAGTTTCCCAGACAAGTTCCTGGGCTTTAGTATATATCTATAGGGTACCGGCTTTAGAGTAGGGCAGTGTTAGGGCAAGTAGTGGCTCTCCATAGAATAGGTTAAATATTTGCAACGGTGCTAGCTTTATTGCTATTTCGTTACAATAAAGCACCTTTGCAACGAAAAGTTGTGGTCTCGCTTATTTCTCCGACACATCCGGCTCAACAGAAAAGCACTACGGCTGGTGGGGCATCGAAGAGAGAAGAACCAGATTTACAGTCCGCTGGCTCCCCCGGCTGTAGTGCACAAATAAAGTAAACTTGGTTTGCAACTTTCCGAAGATGTCCATGAAAATTTATTCCACCACATTTTTTACTAGCACTCTTACAAACACTTTCGGTTCGCAACCGATCTATTTAAGGAGAAATAGACTGACTCAAATAGACTAATTTCATCTGTCGCCCTGGCTACTGTTCAAGTTGCAATTAAAAGCAATGGCTATGATTTAGATATACTCTACATTAAATGAAATCAAAGACCTTGAGATAACATACATTTTTATTTACATCCTTCAATTTTATAGTCAAAATATGTAACAAATAAACATTTTAAGTCCGCATTACTGTAAACGAAAGTAACTTTGTTAAACAAACGCAAAGGCTAGAGGTTTCATGAATTTATTTTTATATACAATCACGTCCAAAATTTCTCTCGTCATCCACACCTCGCGACAAAAACGCGAAGACTCGACGCAAATTTATTATTGTCCACTCGTTATCAAAATTAAAACTCGTGTAAAACAATCAAGAGGTCTGGCTAGGCCTGTACATAATTTGCTACTGTGACTATCCTCATACAATTTAACTAGATCAGCTCTGCATTCAGGCTTCTACACTTTAGAGTATATCGCGATACGTATAATATATTCTTAGATACAAAAAAAATTAAAATAAAACGCAATAGTTTTATATATACATCAAATTATAAATTAATATACATATATTAAAACTTCGCTATTAGTCAAAACCGACCAGCAGACAAATTGAGGTCACAATGGGCTGGTCTAGATGTGGAGGCGTTCGTTTCGCCTCTGGGGTATCCCCGACTCTAGAATTATATTCTGTGGGGTATCACGAGCTTCAGTCCGGTCGCGAATCACCGGCTCATTGTCCTAATTACCTTACCGGGTCACCAGCGGGCCCGCCATAGTATCACAATACACGTTAAACTAAACGAGGGTCCCACTACACTAACTATACAGTTTAAAAATATTTATAGAAAAAACGAAACCTCTATTACAAACAAAATATACTATGAACAATAAATTGATAGGATTAAGGATATGAATTATGTCTCGAACCGTCCGGTCAATGGAAGTACGACTAAATACAATAGGAAATAAATACGCAGGCATTACATATCGGCTGCTGAAAGAGCGCGATGTTTGTGCTAAACCGATATAATAATCTGATGCTTAGAAATTCACTAAATGCTATTTAACATGCAATATGTATATTTCCAATTAATTATAAACGTATACTGATGCATGGCGATTAAAGAGTTCATAAAATAAGTTCAGCCATGTCTTTGAACGTTGGAATGCGCAGTCACAGGCCCTTACTAGTGGTAATTTTTGCATTAACACAAAACCTACTAAGGGTAAATGACACAAATACTTATTGCATTTGGTCACGTCCACGATTAACAAAAACCGCATTACTAATGTCGTTGTCCGTATGTAATAGTGCCATACGCGCGATATACTGCGTCTTCTTTCAATATAATACACTTGAGCTATTTGTACAATTATACACTTATAGTTGTCATCTGTGAGAGACGATGTCGTAGCGGTCCGTTATACCAACGGGTATCCGGCTAAAAGGACCAAAAGTTAATCCAATGTCTATGATATATTGAGTTGATTGAAATAAAACTGTTCGTTCTTTTCAATCCTCGAGGAATAAATCCATAGCGCCCGCTTATATGTAGACCAAGCGCGTGCAATATGATTTTAGTTTGCCGCTCTAAAACCAAGTCATCCGCCCATTTGGTAATATTCTAAACGTGCAAGCGTAAAACTAACATTGAGCACTATGCAGTTGTAGTTGCCAACATATGAGCAGCAAATGCATCTGTATCGTGGTGAAGTTGGTGTGCGGTGTGCGCGCAGTGTCGTGCGGTAGTCATCAATCGAGCACATGCGAGACGATCTTTTCCATGTCGGTGTCGAGGTCGAGCGGAGCGGGTGCAGGCGCGGTAGTGGGCGCTGTGGCGGGCGCGGGAGCGGGGGCGGGGGCGGGGGCGGGGGCGGGCGCGGGCGCGGGCGCGGGCGGCGGGGACGGCGGGGACGGCGCGGCGGGCAGCGTGAACGGCTCATCTAGATCTTCAAGACCCGGCGGTACGGTTAGCTTAGCCAGCTCCTCCTGCAGCTTCACGTAATGTCGCTGAGAACAATAGCATACTATTAGCCATTCGAAAACTATATTATCTGAAGAACTGATCATAAATAATGCTATAATAAACTAACACAATAAATTATCATGTTTGACCTCGACATTTGAGTCCATTTTGAAAGGATCGTGATCACCGCGATCGCGTAAGTTTGAACTAGTAAGATTATCGTATATATACATCATTTGTACTGATATGAGAGGACCAAGCACGTCAAGTTTAAACGAGTCAGGATTTTATATATTTATAGATCGTACATTTCGTACTGTTATATCCACAAAGTTATTAACAAAAATTTTAATAAAATGAAATAAAAATAAAGAAAATGGACTATAATGGCGAAGTTATTATAATGTTACCTTGAGCGCCATGAGGTTGAGTTGTATGCTCCGCTGCGTGCGCTCGTCGCCGGTCTGTCCTTCCAACTCGGTGATCCAGTTCGCTACCGTTTGCATTATTTCGTTGCGTTTAATCCAAAAGTGAGTTTGAATGACCTACAACAAATTATATTTTTATTTTTGACCCTAACAAATTTAAAAAGGAATTAAAATCAAAAAAGGTAAAAAAAGACGTGTGGCACTCGGAGACTGCCGCGGTAAAGCTATTGCATAGCATTTTTTATCAACTTATGCAATTACAATTATATATTTATTTTATTTATGCAGTATTTTTTTTTCTTTGTTCTTTTTCTTTGATATTAATTCAAGTTGCACTTTGAGCGTGGTGACCGATAAAAAAACAATTCTTTTCTTTTATTAAATAAATGAGATATTAATATTGTTCAAAATATTTTTATTATCTTTCAATACATGTTGGTTCTTCAGGAATATTTAATAAATGCACTTTGTTTATTCATATTTAAAACACTTTTTACACAAATTATACGAGTACAGATATTCACTGTTGTACGTAGATGATAAATACCTATACACCTATATACTTTCTCACAAACAGCTGATTACGGTAGTTTTCCAATACAACCAATGCCATCTAAAGGCGGGTTGCTGAACTAAAGAGACAAGCGTGATATTTCAAAAAGTCATTAAAAGTTCTGGTATTTATCGATAGATGGAAAAACTAAAAAGTATCACCGCTGTGCCGCTCGGAGTGGGGGGTGTTAGGTTTTCTCGTTACGAAATTTCTGGATTCGGTCTCCACGCTCAAGGCCCGCGATAGAAGCTATGCAATAGCTTAAAAAAATGACTCAAAGGCTCAAATTGTTCTGCAAATTTTTCTAAAAGGTCTTTAGTTTTTCTGAAAAAACATTGTTCGACTGTGTATGCGCCTATATATAATTTTTAATAGATTGACTTGACTTAAGATCGTTATATTAAAGTGACCGTTATTCGATATTCATTAGTTTGTTTAGACTTATAAATCTGCGTTACTTGCGTATATGCATATACATGTATATGCGTGTTTGTATGCGTTCGATCAAAAATATACAGATTCAAGATCGCGACCTTAATAGTTGTTACAGAAATAAGAGCACAAATAAATGTGTGGTCTTATTTCATCTAATCACAGTCAATATACGGACGCATCAGATCGCGACTGAGTAGCATGTGTCTTGCATTTTTAAATGTTTAAAGCTATGAATTAAATTAGAATTTTTAAAGGTCCTTATAAATTTTTACGAGCCCTCGTCGTTAAAATGGAGAAATAGTCGAAACTAAATCATAAGGCGCAGAAATAAGGTTGATTATGATAAAGATACTTTTTTGACGTTGTGATATTATTTGTTTCTGTATATTAATAATGATATATTTAAATATAGTAGAGATAATATATTTAGCCATTTTCTTGCGCTAAGTTAAATTATATACCAGAGAATAACTTTAATGATATATTAGAGATATATTTATCCATTTTCTTGCGTTAAGTTGTTTGATATACTGGAGAATGACTTGATATATTAGTGATATATTTAGCAATTTTCTTGCACTAAGTTTGTAGGCAACGCTGATTGGTTACATTTGATCGAAGTTGTATGCGTATAAAGGTGTATGTGCGGTACCTCCTTGAAACAGGGTTCGGGCGAGCGCAGATGGTCCAGCATGGCCCAGCGCACGTTGGCCTGGTAGATGTTGGAGTTGTACTCCAGCGAGGCGCTGCTGCCCACGCGCGTGCCGCGGCTACGCTCGTACCCCGGCTCGTTGAAGTACGGCTCCGGCACCAGGATCAGGGATTGGATCGATACCAGCACCTGAACACACGCTTCTCTTAGTCAAAGCTAATGATCACAGTGGAATTGGTGGAAACAACGGCAGAAGTGTAAAATTTTCGGGATTAAATACTTAGAATACATTTTTGAGCCTTTTATATCTAGAAGGCTCAAAAATGTACTCTTAAGTACAAACCTCGTATTGATCCAGACCCCTATTGCTGCTTCTCTAGCAATGCTATCATATAAAAAAATATACTGAGCCGAAGTTAAAATTTCACCTCTCACTCGTTCGGGTTGGTTCAGAATGTCTTTAATATTTAAGTCAAAATTTTATTTTTAAATTACATACTACATTTTAATGATAACAAAAAATATTTTTTTTCGCCAAATTTTTGTATGATCTTTCAACGTAACAATTTAAAAAAAAAAACAATCGAAACAAATCAAATCAATTAGTTTTCGATTGTAATTGGCAATTTGTTTATGAGACATTCGTATATCATTTATAAGGTCTAGTCCATTTCATCATGTTTCTCTATGCAAATCAAAATGTCCTTTCATCAAATCAGTTAATAAAAAATCGTACATTTGATCAATTCAGATCAAACGTACGATTTTGTATTAAATGTCAGAAGCTCTTTAAAATGTTAAATGTATATTTTTCAATAGTTTTAAAATGTGTTTTAATTCAACAATTTGAAATTGTTTACAAGGTTGCGTAATATGAACTAACAATCGAGCTGTTATAAAAAAAAAATAGTATATGCACAATGGGAGCAAAAGTATGACCATGCAAACCGCGTTTTTATCGCTCGAGCCAAAGGCGAAGGTGATAATTTGTTTATGAGACAGAGAGAAAATGATAAATAACTCGAATTGCAAGGTTATATTAGATGAAATTAGCAATGAGAAAATTTGTCCTTTACAAATTCTTTTCACGTGTATCAAGATATTTTGCTGTCCCCATAATCTACGCGGCTACACATTTAGAAGGTCCAGCGAAAGATACTAGGCTAATCTGTTTAATACATTTGTATTTTAAATAAAATATTAAAACAGCCAATTATTCACAATCTTACATTGATAATCTGCTACTCTACTCGCGGGCGAAACTGCACGGGCCAGCTAGTAATAATATAAAGTTTGTATGCATGTTTGTTACTCTGACTCGCAAAAAATATTTTCCCTGTGTTGGTTCCAGGCTCCTTTGAAGAATAGACCAACTGCCGTTCTGCCAGGCAGGTCGTAAAAGGCGACCGATTGGCTATACGAGTCACTACCATCGTGGCTACTAGGTTGTAGAGTTCTGCATTGTCTAGCCCGGGTCTGGTACCACTGCCTTACCTATTCCTGCCGCAATAACGACAGTGCTTGTCACTGTCGTGTTCTGGTTTGTAGGGTAAAGTAGCCGGTAAACTTATGCATGTGGCATTAGACCTCGCCACAAGATAGCAACGCATCATTAACACCCTTGTTGTCTATAAGCGATGGGACTCATTACATCAGGAGACCCACCTGCTTGTTTGCTATCTTATACCATAAAAAAATAATATTGAATCGATTTTAATGAAATAAGGCACACAAGTAAAAAATAATTAAGAACCGGATCTGGAATACTTTTTATCCTGGCTAAACACATTCTTTACGTGGAATCTGCGTTTGCGTATAGGTCCAGGTCCTCTTTAAAGAATAGACCATCTGCCATTGTGTCAGTACAAACTGAAAGGTGGACGATTGGCTATCTAGCAACGCCACAGACAAAAACTCCTATTCTCTGCTTAGCCTATTTAAATTTATAACAGCAAGGTAAAAATAATATGTGTATAACCTGTAGGAAGCTGGAGGTGTGCGCATTCCACTTCTCCTCGGGGCGGCCGTGCCAGGTGTTGAGCACGGACAGGCACACCTTGCCGTCGTTGTACAGGTTGGGGTTGAACCGCACGGAGTGGCGGCCCGTGGTCTCCAGGTTGATGAGCATGGGCACGGCCGGGTACTCCGCGGGGAAGTACACGTCCAGGATGAAGCAGCCGTTGGCGTACGGCGTGTCCGACGGGCCCGTGATCAGCACCTGCCGACGCAACTAACGTTTATACTACGCCATTTTCTCCACTTTTTACATTTATATTTTTAAATAATAACTATTAAACAAAAAATATTTAATTTCTTAATTTTACAAACTCACATTAAAAGATCATCGTGGTTAATCTTACTTAGTTAAATATTTTTGTGACAATTGGGTTTTTTAAGTGTACAGATATCAGCATTTAAATATAAATTAAAAAAGAATAGAAGAACGGCTGCTGGTGTGACGTGACCTCACCTTCATGACGTCGAGACGGTCGGCGTCGGTCCGCACGAACACGGAGGAGGAGTAGGAGAGCGGCAGCTGGTGTGAGGTGACCTTCACCTCCATGACGTAAGGCGGTCGGCGTCGGTCCGCACGAACACGGAGGAAGAGTAGGAGAGCGGCAGCTGGTGTGACGTAACCTCACCTTCATGACGTCGAGACGGTCGGCGTTGGTCCGCACGAACACGGAAGAGGAGTAGGAGAGCGGCAGCTGGTGTGACGTAACCTCACCTTCATGACGTCAAGACGGTCGGCGTCGGTCCGCACGAACACGGAGGAGGAGTAGGAGAGCGGCAGCTGGTGTGACGTAACCTCACCTTCATGACGTCAAGACGGTCGGCGTCGGTCCGCACGAACACGGAGGAGGAGTAGGAGAGCGGCAGCTGGTGTGACGTAACCTCACCTTCATGACGTCGAGACGGTCGGCGTCGGTCCGCACGAACACGGAGGAGGAGTAGGAGAGCGGCAGGCTGGTGGCGAGCGTGGCGGCCTCCTGCGCCAGCCGCTTCATCCGCGCGGGGTGCGCGCGCTCGCCCGCGGCCCGCACCGTGCTCTCGAAGTGGTACGGCACCGTGAACCGGAACCCACCCTCCGCGCACTCCGTCATCATCTCGAACGTCTCTGCAACCGCGATACACCCGTAACTCATCTCGTACCCAAGAGCGAATCTAAGGAAGGTCATGGCAGGCAGGGGTCTAGGTATGGATCTATTATTGCAAACGAACTAGGATTAAAGCCTTTCTTGACTCCCCTGACCCGAAGGTTCTCTCCGCCGGAAGACTCCGCTCTTGCTCGTACCCTCATAACACCTATCGTCCTTGATATCGAACTGTCCAATATCATTGTCGCACTGGCATAAACAAATGTTCACTTCACAGTATCTACTAGCTATTCATATTTTAAGGAGGGACATTAAGCAAACCAAATCATTAGATTTGCAAACAAGCAGAGGACTCTTCTAATGGAAACAAAAACCATTACTTATAAACACCAAAGATGTTTATTTTCCAATTAGCGGCATGACAATGCAACACGCATAAATTTACCAGCTGCATTACCTTCCAAACCCGAAGACGACAATGTATATAATACGACAAACAACAATGTATATATATAATAACGTTAGTGCGGCAGGAATACGTAAGGCAGTGGTATGATTTACCCGTGCGAGACGTTGTGGAACTCTACCATCTAGTAGTCACGATGACAGTGAGACAAGCCAATAGTTCGCCTTTAACAACGTGTCTAACAAAATAGCAGATGGTATATTCTTCAAAGAAGGCCCTCTATTCGCTCTCCATGTTAATATTTAAAATTAAAATATCTATACATATAATAAAATCGTAAAAAAGTAAAAACTGTACATTGAATATTTTTTTAAAAGAATACTTGGGGCGTAATCTACAATCGATACCGAAGCCAAAAATATAGTTTTTAGAATTTTTGTCTGTTTATCTGTTTGTCTGTATGTATGTCCGGGGTAAACTCAAAAAGTACTGCATGGATTTACTTCAAGTTTTGCATGAATATTACTAACAGGTCGGGTCAACATGTAGGCTACATATTATCACGCTATCACCTAGCGGCCAGGTGCTGTGCGGAATAAACGAAGTCCGCGCGGACCAAGTCGCTGGCAACATCAAATATATGTAAATTTTTAACACAAAATAATAAAAATTCATAAAAACGCATTCAAAACACAACAGATATTACAAAAACAAGTATTATTTTTCGTAGAAACATTTTTGACAACCGAAACGGTCTAAGTACCTAATAAAGCATAATACTCACCAAACTGCATAGTGCGCATGAGATCTATATATCGCGCCTCTCGACTAGCTCCTCTCAGAGCTTTCGGTATGCCAATGCTTTCCGTCTCCCCTTCAGATCGGCACATTAGTGCAGAAGTTGCCTGAAAATGTTGACAATGACACATATATCACAAGAATAAATGTTACCTAAAGTAGAATTATGAATTGTGTGGAACATTTAGACTGATAATGTTGCCATACTTTGATAAAGGCAATACTTTACATGTCTTATGATTTCAACTTCAAAACATAGGAATAAAACAATATAACTCATATTTTGACTTCATTCAGAATCGTCATCAGTAACTTCATCATCATCATATTCAGCATTATTGCGAATACCTATTATAGATTATTCTTAAACCATCTATTTGCATTATATTGTCTTCAGTTTTATGATGTGATTTATCCATTCGATTTCATCAAGACCATAATATAATGCATATATAAATGATAAATTCTTTACATTTTCTATTTTGGACGGTTTATTATTTCTTGACACATACGAGCTTCATACACATACCCTTCACTTGAGCTCATACGAGCTCGATGGGATTAATCTCTGTATGGTAAGGCACCATATTCCCAAATAAGTATTACACTAGTTCACAAAAAATATATTTTTTGTATTTCCAGTGAATGGTTTCAGTTTCCAGTAAAATTTCTACTTTAGCTTTCGGTTTAAATATATTATACTATTTTCTTATCATAGAATAGCTATCAAGCATCTGATAATGCCACATACGTAAAAGAAGCAGTTACCTTACCTATCGCCGAAATTAAAATACGACAGTGACAAGCACTGACGCTTTAAATACGATAGGACCTGGAGATTATTGTCTTTGTGCGCTCAGTGCGCGCTGCGTAGGGTCTCCGTCGGGTCAACCGTTCGAACCACACACAGCATTATGATTCGTGTATTTAAGTTTCATTTTGACACCATACATACATACACATCTTCACGCCAGATCCCTTACGGGGTAGGCAGATAGAACCGAGTGCCATATATCACGATCCTTGCAGGCTTGTCTCGCTTCCTCCACATTCATCACTCTCTTCATACACACGCCGGTTGCGAAGAATCTTGATACAACCTTCGGACAGTACTCGATCAATCTGATCGTGGTATGTCAGTCTTGGTCTTCCCTAGTACCTACATCCTTCCACATTCGCATTGTATATCTGTTTTGTTAACCTTTCATTTTGATAACATTTTTAAATTCATAATATATTTTGATTGAAATGTCCAATTTCAATAATTCAACTGATGTCCAGTGACTATTTAATCCTTTTTATATACTAACAATTACTTACTTGTATATCAGCTATTAACAAAGCTAGTCCTTCATCTTCCTCTGATAGTTCCGAATTACTTGACGTGTTAAATCTTTGGCTATATGTCATTTTTCCGAATATATTCTTTTTACTCATTCTGTAATAATAAAGAAACACTACTTCAAAAAAATTTAGAAATGTTAGCTGAAAAGTATATATTTGAGTTTACTAAGTAAAGAATAACTAAAAAAATAATAAAGGGTTGGTAACCTTTTGAGTTGAAAGAACCAAAAACAAAAATTTACAAAATTTCAAAGTTTTTAAAGAGCCACAAAAATTTTCTTGTCAACAATACAATGATGCGTGTCGAAAAGCGAGTACAATTGGGTGAGAGAAGAAATGGTGCCTAATCTTCGTTGATCAATTCATAACATGCCTTTTGCGTAGCCGCAGCTTCACATCTAAAGATTTACAGGTTGCCCCCCCATCCCCCCTCATCTAGATCATTATTACAATTCTGAAAAATTTATTATTCTAACTTGACCCTTTAACATAAATGTACCCGCCTATATATCATAACATAGCAACCAAGTATATGCCCCTTCTGATAGAGACCAACATGGTCTGCAGACATCAAAGATTTTAATGGTGCGTTGTTACCCTGTGTGGCGGGATAGTAGGCTACCTTACCCTTCAACTAGAACCCGAGAGTGAGTACTGACGGTACTGCAGCACAAATAAATAAAGCGGTGGTATCCAACCTGGGCGGGATGTTGCTGAACTCTTACGCCTAGTAGTCACGCTGTTCCTGTTGAAGTTCTTTTAAATCCACACTACGAGGAGAGCATTGCATAAACAAAATCAACGGTACTTACAGACATCAACTATTTTTTACCATAACGATCTTCTCGCTATCTAATCTCATAAAGTTGTGAAAGTTTAGATGATTGGAGTTGGTGGTGCGGCTCATGCTGTGCAGCAGCCGCGGCAGAGCGGGCTGCGAGGAGTGCGGCGTACCTGAGCTTGGTGGCGTAGGAGTTGGTGGTGCGGCTCATGCTGTGCAGCAGCCGCGGCAGAGCGGGCTGCGAGGAGTGCGGCGTACCTGAGCTTGGTGGCGTAGGAGTTGGTGGTGCGGCTCATGCTGTGCAGCAGCCGCGGCAGAGCGGGCTGCGAGAAGTGCGGCGTACCTGAGCTTGGTGGCGTAGGAGTTGGTGGTGCGGCTCATGCTGTGCAGCAGCCGCGGCAGAGCGGGCTGCGAAGAGTGCGGCGTACCTGAGCTTGGTGGCGTAGGAGTTGGTGGTGCGGCTCATGCTGTGCAGCAGCCGCGGCAGAGCGGGCTGCGAGAAGTGCGGCGTACCTGAGCTTGGTGGCGTAGGAGTTGGTGGTGCGGCTCATGCTGTGCAGCAGCCGCGGCAGAGCGGGCTGCGAGAAGTGCGGCGTACCTGAGCTTGGTGGCGTAGGAGTTGGTGGTGCGGCTCATGCTGTGCAGCAGCCGCGGCAGAGCGGGCTGCGAGAAGTGCGGCGTACCTGAGCTTGGTGGCGTAGGAGTTGGTGGTGCGGCTCATGCTGTGCAGCAGCCGCGGCAGAGCGGGCTGCGAGAAGTGCGGCGTACCTGAGCTTGGTGGCGTAGGAATTGGTGGTGCGGCTCATGCTGTGCAGCAGCCGCGGCAGAGCGGGCTGCGAGGAGTGCGGCGTACCTGAGCTTGGTGGCGTAGGAGTTGGTGGTGCGGCTCATGCTGTGCAGCAGCCGCGGCGGAGCGGGATGCGAGGAGTGCGGCGTACCTGAGCTTGGTGGCGTAGGAGTTGGTGGTGCGGCTCATGCTGTGCAGCAGCCGCGGCAGAGCGGGCTGCGAGGAGTGCGGCGTACCTGAGCTTGGTGGCGTAGGAGTTGGTGGTGCGGCTCATGCTGTGCAGCAGCCGCGGCAGAGCGGGCTGCGGGGAGTGCGGCGTACCTGAGCTTGGTGGCGTAGGAGTTGGTGGTGCGGCTCATGCTGTGCAGCAGCCGCGGCAGAGCGGGCTGCGGGGAGTGCGGCGTACCTGAGCTTGGTGGCGTAGGAGTTGGTGGTGCGGCTCATGCTGTGCAGCAGCCGCGGCAGAGCGGGCTGCGGGGAGTGCGGCGTACCTGAGCTTGGTGGCGTAGGAGTTGGTGGTGCGGCTCATGCTGTGCAGCAGCCGCGGCAGAGCGGGCTGCGGGGAGTGCGGCGTACCTGAGCTTGGTGGCGTAGGAGTTGGTGGTGCGGCTCATGCTGTGCAGCAGCCGCGGCAGAGCGGGCTGCGGGGAGTGCGGCGTACCTGAGCTTGGTGGCGTAGGAGTTGGTGGTGCGGCTCATGCTGTGCAGCAGCCGCGGCAAGGCCCGCAGCGCAGGCCGCAGCCGCCGGCAGCGCAGCGCCCGCAGCGCGCGCACGCACCGCAGCACACACACGTACAGCGGGATATGCCGCGACATGTCCAGCACTACACAAACAAGCACAGTGCTGAGTGGTTATCGTATACGCCTACCTACCGCGAGATCTCAGATTCGATGCTCGACAGAGGCAGACATTTTTGTGTCTTTATGTTTATTAAATGTATTACAACAGTTATAGACAATTTCACGAGTAGTAATATCGTTGATTCACTTCACAAGCAAATAATTTACTTCTTATTTAAGATTATATCAATTCACGTAAATTAATCTTCTTATATATATAAAAATCAATCCCTATTTTCCTTGGTCACAACATCACGCCTGAATGGCTGGACCAATTTCGGTACATTTTTTTTTTTTGTTGTGTTTGTCATTGTAAGGAGAAGGGTCTTATAAAAGAAAATATTAAGAAAATTGTGCGGAAAATTAGAAAATTTAAGAATACTTAACCACCATATAAAGTTTAATCCCGTAGACTTATATAAATTAAGTGTCACGTTGTTTGTCCGCTATGGATTCCTAATATGTAAGGCAAAATAACGTTTGCCGGCTCAGCTAGTTTAGTCATATTTATTACAATATCGACTCAATTTTATTTAGTGTGGTGACCAATAGTCTGCCTGCGACCGCGGTCAATTTATATGTAATGACGAACGAAACCACAATTATAAAAGGTTGCTATTTAAAAAATATTACGAAAAATAAGATTACTAAAAAATACTTCTTCTCTAGATAAAAGATACTCAAAACACATCCATACTAATATTATAAATGCGAAAGCAACTCTGTCTGTCTGTCTGTCTGTCTGTCTATCTGTTTGTCTGTCTGTCTGTTACGCTTTCACGGCCAAACCACTGAACCGATTTGGATAAAATTTGGTAAAAATATAGTTTGAGACCCAAGAAAGGACATAGGATAGTTCTTATCCCGGAAACCCCACGGGAACGGGAACTATGCGGGTTTTTATTTTAGAATTTTTTCCACGCGAACGAAGTCGCGGGCACAGCTAGTTTACAAATAAAACAGAAATAGATTCTTGTTTTGAGAAAGATTTCTGTCGGATAAAGTTTAAAGTAAAAATCACTTTAATGGGGCGAGTTAGTTAACAAATGCATATTGCAAAATGAGTACTAATATTTAGATACGTTTACTGTTCTTAAAAGCGAGTTTTTTGCTCATTTAATAATTGTATTATCAGATCCACGCTTGCGGAATATTAAGATTTGATTACTGACCAATCAATTATAACATTTTTATGGCTAGAAATCTAAATTTCGAAGAGAAGGAAATTACGTACTTGAATAAATATTATATGTTAATCTTAGCAGCTGTTTTCTTCACGTCACGAATTTGTGTGTTTCAAGTTCGTTTATTTTTCTTCTAAAATATTTTTTGTACTGATGGAATCACCTCGATCTTTAGAACAATCATAATTCGCTTCAGCAGGAGGCAGTGTTTTTGAGAACAAAAACAAATCAAGCAGGTTTTAGGACTAGATGAGAATTACGCGTTGACTCTAGGTATTAGGCCAGTTAAAAATTCAAATGATTTTTTTTTATTAGTGTGTGCCCAACAAGTAATTTAATCGCAATCATTATTGAAAGCCTTTTATTATCACACAAGTTCGTCAATAACTGACAAAATATAACAGTATATATTAATAAACACATGACAAATGGTTTCGGAATATTTTGTCCATACTTATTTACATAATATACATCATAATATATTTACAAAAAATCTTCCATGTTATCTTTTGCAAGAACAACGTGGTATTTTCTCTTTGACCAAGCAAATTCTATGACGTCCGTGACTGTACAGTCTACATGTTTTATTTTTTTCATAGTTTGTTAGTAATCAGCAGGCGTGGTCGTCAGTAATAATAAATTTCACTGGATAACTTACACGAATTGATCTAACCCCAAAGTAAGCAATTTATTTGCTTATGTTATGGGTGTTAGTCAACGACACTAATACATAGATTTACATATAAATCTATATATATAAAAATCAATCCCTATTTTCCTTGGTCACGACATCACGCCTGAATGGCTGGACCAATTTCGGTAATTTTTTTTGTTGTGTTTGTAATTGTAAGGAGGTTCTTATAAAAGAAAATATTAAGAAAATCATGCGGAAAATTAGGAAATTTAAGAATACTTAACCACCATATAAAGTTTAATGCCATTTTGGCTGCGTGGAAGGACAATCCTGTACAGGGCGTAGTCTTATATAAATTACGTGTCACGTTGTTTGTCTGCTATGGATTCCTAATATGAATGGCAAAACAACGTTTGCCGGGTCAGCTAGTACTTGAATATATTCAATAAACACTCAAACCCAGAAATACAAAAATCTATGCTCATCGCACAAATATTTGTCTCTGTCGGGAATTGAACCCAAGCCCCATCGATGCGTAGTCAGGTGCGCTAGCCACTCGACCAACGGGGCAGTCAGTACGTTGTAGACGCGTAGGTACGTACCCGAGTCGTTCCGCAGATAGGAGCAGATGGCGGGCACGAGCGAGCTGGCTGCCAGCAGGTCGATGAACTCGGTGGGCAGGTCGCGCGCGCCCTCCTCGCCCTCCTCCGCCTCCTCCTCGGCCGCCGCGCCCTCCTCCGGCGGCCACTGCTCGCCCGGGTTCATGTACGACACCAGCACCTGCCGCGCACATATTATACTGCCACTCACCTTATATATACTGGCTGCAGCGTGCAGCCCGCTGCATAATAAATGTTTTTGCCGAATCCCGCGGGATCAACTAATTTTTCCAAGATAAGAAATAGGAAGAAAAATGTGCCATTAGGTCATCATCTACCTGTGTGGCAAATTTGGTTTTAATCCGTCCAAACATCCACACTCGTATTTATAATAGTAATATAGATACCTATCTGTGCTAAATATAGATTAAATGAATACGTCTTTCAAGACAATTTCTTAATTTGTCAGTGTAACTTGCAATTACATACAGAATTTGTCAGTGTAACTTGCAATTACATACAGAGTTATATTACTTACCAATGAAATAAAATCATTTCAAGGGCATTGATATAAAAAGGGAAGATACGTTACCTAGTCACAGCGCCTGGTCCTACAAAACTAGGTCCGTGGACACAGTTACAATTGGTGACAATCAATCACGCGCGGGACCTCATATCATAAACTAATATTTTTCCGACTGTTTTTACCATTAAACACGCATCAAAATACCTACTTGTATATTAAGCTAGTGTTATCATCACTCAAGAAAAAATAAGACACACGCGATTACTTTCCATTCGTAAGTACGGCTAAAACAATTTGTTTCAAAATAAGATTAAATTATTGTTTAGCTCGCAATGTTTGTGAGAGTGAGATAGTAAAATACAAAAGTAAGCAAGAGAAACGTAGTCTGCTACGTTCTTCGCATTACTTTGCGTTCGACTGACCGAGCTTAGGTTTAGCAATTGCGATGTTACAGCGTAACATATCTTCCCTCTTTATATCAATGTTCAAGGGTAATTTTTAAACCTTATCATCTTATTCGGTACGATAAAACAGTACATTTTACAAATTTATGAAATTTTTGACAGTAGTTATATTTGGGGAGGAAACGTGTCGCCGCGCAAATGAACGTTTGCTCAGTTGTGCAGCAACACGTTTCCTCCCAACGACGTGTCTATTAGTATTTATGTGGTCTGTGGTGCCAACACTATTGGATTCTTTTACATCATAAAAAAACGGGATGCTATAAACACTATTACAAGTATTAAAGCGTGAATATACTAGCATGGGCGAATGTGAATCTGAATAGAAAATACGCTAATTAGAACGCAAATTGGTTTTTTTTCATAAATTTCTTCGTATTATTGGCTCACCACACTCATCACTAATTAAATTTTTGCAAAATGCGGAACATTATGGAGTCCTGACAGTCTTATTCTCAGTAGGAACGCATACTAATGCATATTACGATTTTTATCGTTATAAAATATGTTGCTTTACCTGCAATAGTACCGTGACATGTTCTTCTTCTATCCTCTGTCTGACTAGCGCCTGTTCCACGTTCCACGACTGCTGCGTCGAGCCAGTACCGAAACCTGTGCCCTTGGCCCAGTATAACTGGGATTTCTCTTCGGGTTTACCGCCGGACCCATTTGAATTTTGACTATTCTGCTAAGAAAATTAAAAAAAAAAAAAGTGTAATTAAATAAATGTCTAATCTAAATATGGGCGAGTGTTACTACAGCGACAAGACGTAATAACGTATTTTTTGTATTTAATATAATCTGGATCTGATTATTTGTATTTTAGATATTATTTTGGATTTGTTGGTAAATAATCGTAAAATATATGATATTTTTTTTAGAAATATTAAAAATAATTAATATGAATATAATATGTTCAATTATTATTAAAAAAAATTAAATATGGACCTGATATTTGTAACTTCTTAAAATTTTATTTTAATTTCTTTTTTCTAAATAATTCATTTAGTCTCGCGATTATAAATATTTAAAATAGTCAATAACTATGACTTTTATTTATTAAAATTAAAAAAATATTAAACAATGTTTTTTAAACGATATGTAGAGGATTCGGTGCGTGTGTACCTGCGAGGCGGCGGGTCGGTGGTGCGTAAACACGGCGAGGCAGGCGAGCACGAGGCGCACGGCACCCAGGTGCAGTAGCGCGCGGCGCAGCGCGCGGCCCTCGGGCGAACCGCGCGGTGCCGCCTCCAGCAGCGCGGCCACCACGCGGAACGGCAGCGTGCCCAGCGACTGCCGCGCCGCGCCGCGCGCGCCACCACCGCCGCCGCTCACCACTATGTTGCCTGACCATACAACATACGATCAAAACACTCCCAAATTTACATTACACCATTTAATATTAAAGCGAAACTTTTATTTTATTGCCCCAAAATTTTTCATTCGTCTATCGCATGCCACATTACAGCTGGCCACAGAATAAAAGCAATAAAGTGAAAAATGGCAGAGCAGCCAAGGCCAATATGGCGGCACCCATAGCTCGCATCAGCTGACCGGGTAGCATGTAAATTCTCACTTATTCGTATCTCACAAATATTGAGCGATAAAAAGTTCCTTGCATCGTGGTTTCATAAAAGCACACAATATTTTTATTTAAATTTTTGCACAATTAAAGTATAATAGGTAACCTTAACTATTAGCATTTTCAATCAACTCTGAGTAACACAATTCGTAAATAAAAATACTATAATATATAAACTGAAAACATAAACCTTACAATTAATATAACTAATGTAAAATATAAAACTTTAAAATATATTTATATTAATTTTAAAGTTTAAATAGTTTATATTAACTTCTAAATGAATAAATTGGTTTTGACCCAATTTACAACATTTGACGCATTTTTTTAATATATTAGTCTAAAAGTTGTTTTCCAAATATTACGTATAAATAATAATAAATAATAAATATCTCTGGACAATTTTACACAAAGTAAGCAAATTATTTGCTTGTGTTATTGGTGTTAGTCAAAGATATTAATACATAGAAATATATATATAAATACTCAAATATATTTAATATAACATATGTTTCTGTAAAAAACAAAATGTTAATATTTAAAAAGCTTTTGAAAACTTAAATCAGTTTTGATTTTTGAAACTGCATTTGTAGTTTTTTAGACACTATAGTTCAGTGTTTATAGCTCTGCCACTGGGCTACAGTGGGATAATAAGGCAGTAGATCAACCCCACTCAAGGCGCCCGAATCGCCGCACGCACACAGACGTGTCGTTTACACGGCCGCTAACCTATCTTGGTCGGCCAAGACAGCGGCCGTGTAAACGACACGTCTGTGTGCGTGCGGCGATTCGGGCGCCTTGAATGCAGTTGATCTACTGCCTTATTATTCTACTGTGACTGGGCTGACCCAATTTGCTGTATATGTTTGTTTGTGTGTGTGTGTGTGTGTTGCGTGGTGTGCGGTACTGACGGCCGTCCTCGTCGTGCGGCACGCCCAGCAGCAGGCGCAGCAGGTGCACGGCGCGCGCGCCCTGGTCCAGCAGCGCGTCCGCGTACCCCGGCAGCTTCAGCAGCAGCGCCAGCGCCACCAGCGCGTGCGCCGGCACGCCCGCCGCCGCGCCCTCCTCCGCGCCCCCGCCGCCCCCGCCGCCGCCCAGCTCCACCACCTCCTGCACCACACCGCGCCATACACCTCATCACTACACACACTCGATATACTATACCACATGTTCCTAACACTATTTTCCTACAAAACAATGAGATGCGCGTATTCTCACACATCTCGTCAACAATAAAGTTTTAATTCTCAAGGTTCTCAAAATAAGGAATTTTAACGATACCCGCGAAACTAATTCACCAATATCAAAGGAAAAATTATAAATGTGAAATCTCTTCTGCTTTTGTATAGGTAATGGAAAAGCTAGTTCCATCGCACAAAGAAAAGATTCTTACAAATACTACCGAATATAAAATGAAATATAAAATGAAATAGCAGATTTGTGGAGAACGTGTGCCATAATTAAGTACAGCTGCCCTATTGTGTAAATTTGAAAAATACTAAAAAATATGCCTCTCTGCGCTATAGTTGAATACTAAAACCATAGCCAAATCCGATAAAAAAATATTTCTATCGGAAGTGTATTATACAATCGACAAGCATAATTTTCCACTTATTTACAATTATTTCACATTTTGAATATTAAAAATTAATGTACAATGTAAAAAGTGTATCAATATGATTGAAATAAAGTTCAATTTAACATGTCAAAAAGTAGCGTTTAGTATCGTTACTTGATTTTGGAAACGAATTGTTTCTTAACGACACAATCAAAAATGCTCGTTCTCTCATCGACATCGATAAAAAAGTTTGTTGTGATTTCATTATATATTAAAATCATTTGTTGAAAAAAAATGTATAATTGTATGTAAATTGAGAAATAATAAAAGGCTTATTTATTATTTATTTATTGATTTCCTTAAATAGTATGCCATTATATAATATATATATATATATATATATATATATATATATATATATATATATATATATATATATATATATATATATATATATATATATATATATATATATATATATATATATATATAGATCTACTTATTAGCCGGGCATATCCTCGAGAGTTGATGTCCTCAGCAGCTTGAGAAATTTGTTCACGCAGCTCGGCTACGCTCTCAATGGGCTTAGAATAAACTTTTTCTTTGAGAACGCCCTTTCTAGGAAACTTGGGGTAATTGTGTCATTATTTTAGACTGTGATTCTCGAGATGTTATTTAGGGTTACGGTTCCAAAGTTTAAATGAACAAAAATAATAAAAATTAACCACAATAACCGAAAAATGGTACAGTTAGACCAAATTTCTAGGTTTTTCTTAAAATGCCCATAATTTTCAAACTGCATGGGATAGATTTTTTTTCTGATTTTTCTCGTGATGGTTATGATCTATCCTGTCACCCCGTTTCGGCTTGACGTTGAGTTCTGGGACACCCTGTATATATATATATATATATATATAATATATTTTAATATATTTTGTGTTACGACTATTCTATTAGTTTTTTTAAAAGCGGTCCCTTTTCTTTTTCAAAATACAGACCGTTTTTAGTACGGTTTTTTTTTCAAGATAAAACTAATATCACAACTTTAATGTGTAACATCAAGTGCAAAGTCATTAATTTCCCTACTTGTTAGATTAATGTTTCGTAATTATTGTTCACATAAATCGCTTCTACTTAAAATTTTGCAATATCAAAAAGTGTATTTATGTATGATGTTGTGTATGAGGTGGCAGTTGGCGCAGGTACCTCGTAGGCGTCGTCGAGCTTGACCCAGTCGAGGTCGTGCGTGTGCGGGTGCGGCGGCGGCGGCGCGGGCGCGGCGTGCGGCCGCGGCAGGCGCGCCGCCACCAGCGCCAGCCCGCCGCACGCGCCGAACGATCGCAGCACTGCGCCCCCGCCCCCGCCCCCACCCTCCACGCCGCCCGCCGTGCCGCCCTCCCACGTGGGGCCCGACCACGGCTCTGCACCACCACCACACACATTACATTCTAATACTCCTCACTATCTCTTTTAATACTGATTAAACATCATGTTTTTCCTTTTAACGTAAAACATCTTTAAACCGAAATAAACGCGTACCAGATTAAAAAATGGACATTTACGAAAAGTGTTATATCATCTTACCTTAATAACTACAACACAATTAATCTTATATATTATATAAATCTAATATCATTATTTAGATCATACTGTAGGCTCGATGTTGTGAGTTGTGACCCTCAGTTGACATCGGGTCTATAGGGGGTGGAGGTGGATAGGCGCTTCGTAGAATTTTTTACATTGTCTCATTTGTATTTAATGCAACTTATGACGCACTTAAATTAAAATAACTAGAAAATGATAATAGAATTAAAATATAATATTTCAGCTTCTGCTTGCGCAAGAACCAGCAAAAATTACATATTACAACAATCGTCATAAAGATATATATGGACCTTGCACAGTTACCCCAATGACCAGTGCTGGACGAGCAAGGCGTTTTCGCGAACGGCTCAACGCTGCCAAAAGTATACAAAGTTGATTTCATGAGAACCTTTACTTCTGTCAATAATTCTACGAGAACTAACTTACAGTAATTATAGTACTGCTTATTCAGTATTGTACTAAAATACAGATAGCTATTAAAATATTTAACGAAATCAATCTTGTTTTAATTTTTAACACTTAAAGTGACTTATAATATAGACGTTCCACGTTACAACCAACGGCCTGGCTGTGTACACCATTGCAGTTTCTTTTTTTTTTACATAAACTCAATAAAAGAATTTATCTTTTACATAGAGATGCAAACTGCTAAACAAGTTTTTGCGATTCAGGTTTTTTAGAATCTTCTTAATCCCAGAAACATCATACACAGTAAAAACACTGCATAATTGCGATAATAATAACAACATATTTTTTAAAGTTAATCTTATATATAATGTTCTCGTGTCACAAATGTTAGTTACCATACTCTTCCAAAACGGCTTGACCGATTTTTATAAAATTTTATATGCATATTCAGTAGGTCTAAGAATCGGCTACTATCTATTTTTTATACCACTAAGTGATAAGGGTTGTCCATCCCTAATATTTATTTTTTTAATTTTCGGTCATTCTTTTTTTTTAATGTGGTATTAAAAATACAATAAAAATTATAATTTTTACCCTTCTATCACCAATTCCTATTTTTTAATAGCGATATTAGTATTTCAATAATTTATATGACAAAACAACGTTTGGCGGGTCAGCTAGTTTGAATACAAAACTAGTGATAAATGTTTAGTGAGGGCATGAGACCGACCGGGCGTGGTGTTGATGTGCAGCAGCAGCGTGAGGTGCGCGCCGAAGCGCGGCGGCGCGGCCGCCACCAGCTGCGCCAGCGTCGTGCTCGCCGGGATGTAGCCCTCCAGCCCCTCCGCCTGCACGCGGATCGAGCTCTCCAGCACCTCTGCAACCGGGACACAACATCACACCTGCCTCGGGCCTCGACACTGCTCCGCCACACAATACTAGATACTAACAAAAGTCAATGCTCCGTACAAGTAATATTCGAGTACACCCAAGATACACCTCTCACGGACGCGATATCTCGGATTGGTGCGGAGCAAACTATCCCAAATCATTCCGAGATATCGCACCCGTGAGAGATCCATGTGTGCGTTGTTCAAATATTGCATGTATGTAGATTGATTTCTATTAAGTCTCCAGTATTCTATGGCCCCGCTACCCCACGCGGCACCCCGCTATCGCCGTGCGAAGGATCTAGAGATAGCATCACTATTATCGTTACGAGTGTATTTGCTTTTTAAAATTAAAAATGAAAATAAATCTTTTTACACGTTATGCTTTGCACAAACGGCATTTGAGCCAAGTGTCATTAATTCACCCAAGTTATAATAGATTATAAAATCATGTGTTTTTGTTTTAAAAGAGTAACGTAGCGCAAATTTTCAAAAGACATACATAACGTCCAAGTTGCGCCACTCACACATTAGTGTAATATTTCCCATTTACACTAATATAAAGTACCCCAATATAAAGGCAAAAATATAGTGAAATATTTCTTGAAAATATCACAATATCAACTCAAAGTCTGATGATATGTAAAAACCCACATGCTTCAGATGAACAAATAATTCTTTCGGGTCCGGCTATGGCAAAAAACAAAATATGATAAGACAATATACGTCGACAAAATACTGCGATGGGGATCATCACGCACCTCAATAAATGCCGCACCGCTAGGTAATCACCGTGATATTTTTTTATCACATACAGATCTCAATAAAATTAAAACTTGGCGAAACACATGACTTTAATCGCAATACCATATTTTACTTTAATTGAATTTAAATAATTCAGCATTCGAAACTTACACGTGAGATATTATTGTTGATTTTTATAATTTAAGTGCAATTAAATTTTTTTTTAAGAAATAATGATTTTTATATTGATAAAGTGTTACTGTATGTGAAATGTAAGCGTGTACAGAGAGGAGATGAAATTGAACGATAACGCTAAAAGAGAAATCAATATTAAATTTAGTAAATTAAAATCCTATCCTGTAAAGAAAAAAACTTTTCACTTACCATCCGTTACACTAAGCACAGAAGTGTCGTTATTGGTTTTAGTTTGCCGCTTTTTGCTATTCTGTTGTTTGAGCGAGGTGTTCTTCACATCTTTGACTCTTTTGTCTTTGGAAGCGCTGGCAGCGGCTAGGGAAAGTTCCCAAACTTCTGCGACAGTCATAATTGCAGTGTCTGAGGCGCTCCGCAGTACCGACGTCGACCCTGTACTTGACGGATTGCTCATGTTTATTGGTGTTGCATCTTCTACTATTGGCACTGAAATGCAACAATGATTACAATTTTATCGAGCAAACAATATTTAATGGTATTGAATTAAATCCTAGACAAATTATTTACTTTTTAACCCTATTAACGGCTACTTCGCTCAGTATGCTCTGCAAATGAACATTTATTTATTATTTTCATCAGGTAAAAAGTTGCTAATGTTCATGTTTTTATGAAATTCAGCCAACTTGCCATTATTTCCTTTTTTTCTTAAACGTGTATTTATACTGTGCAGTTTTTAGGCCCTTTAACTTTTTACCTTGATTCAGTTTAACTTTCCTTTATTTCAATCAAAAAGATGGCGATAATTTTTTTACAGAAAAAAAAATGTATTTTAATTACTTTCAGGTTAAAAATATATTCTTTATTTCAATTAATTTAGGGTAACAAACAATATTGTGAAAGGATAACCAAATCAAAATATTTAATTGTCTAGTCCTGTCCTTAATCTTTTACCCACATTATGGCGAACAAAAAGAAGCACTCACATTACAGGCATGGCGGTGAGCGTAATGAGTACTATACATAACTCTTGTGGAAACGTTATGATGGCCGCGCTGCAGCAAGTTGGACACTTGAGGTTGGCCAACAAGTTTGTTTAAAGATATTTTTTATACAAAACAGAAAACAAGTCGGAAGGTCGTTTAATTTTAACTAGTGATGGCCTATGGCCGAAATTCGACTATAGACTTAACAATAAAATCTCTTTTAATTTTGACCACTGACTTCAGCCGTAAAGAAAAAAAAAAAACAAAAACGTCTGCATAATATTATCATACTGTATGGCACATGAATTTAGTGCGTGTAATATTTATTTTTATTAATTTAATGAATTTATAATAAATTTTTATTTTTTAATATTAAGTTTCTGCCGTCCTCCACAAACTCAAAGTAAAGTTTCTGCCAAATTCCACCTATCAACTATCTTAAAAAGTGTCGTAAAAAGCGGTTTTCCGTCACGCATTAATATAAAAATTTACTAATACACTATTGTCATACACCCAGCAAGAGAAGTCGCCCAACCAAAGTTAAACCCAACAAATCAATTATACGTATAAAAGTAGAGCAGTAAAAGCACACAGCCTATGGAAATACCAGCACAATAATGTGAGATGGTCCGTTACACCTTCTAAAATCAGTGCGCGTGTAAATATAAAGAAGTATGCGCGGTGTAGTAGTGTAGTAGTGTAGCAGGGCCGCACGGTGGTGTGCAGCGGCAGCGACAGCGTGTGGTGCGCGGTGTAGTGTAGTGTAGTGTAGTGTACTGACCGGGCGGGCGGTGGTCGGTGAGCAGGGCGCGCACGGTGGTGTGCAGCGGCAGCGACAGCGTGTGATGCGCGGCGGCGGCAGGATGTCGCGGCGCCCCGGCCCCGCCGCCCGCTCCCGCGCCCGCACCCGCCCACCGCAGCGACACGTTCACGCGCTCGCCCGACAGCACCAGCCGCAGGATGAGTGCTCGCGTGAAGCCAGAGATGCCCTCCGGGCCTGAAACAGTCACACCTCACTACAACACGCTATAGAAGTCACAATATAACATTATTCCACTAGGGTTGCAGCTCCCAATGCAGTATAGTCGCCTAATAATAAATAACACTTTCCTAAACAAACTAGATACTTATAAATATTTGGATAAATAGTGCAGCAAACGTATTTAAATCGTAGTGCATCCAGTTTTATCAGTTCTGAATCTACTTTATGGAAATTTTCAGTATATACTAAATTGTAACGTAAAAAGTAGCAAAACATCATATAGATAAAATAAAATGGTTATACTAATGGAAAGTCAAATACTGCCTAAAGACACCAAAGAAATGAATGGAGCGTTACCATTATTACCATTAGCATTCGTGTGGCAAGTTCAAATACTACTTACGCAAATTTACTTAATACAAAACCCGGGCGATATGTTGCAGAAACCTACTATACGATATTAGTGACATATCCGCCTAAGATAATTTGGTAACTAACGAGACCACTGAAAAAACCCGTTTCTACGCTATGGTCTCTATAGCCTATATATGGTCAAACCTAACCAACGCCAACTTCTAGGATTTCCATCCAAAAAACATATTTTTTCACTCTACCATTATGAATACAGCACTCTAGGTTATTTAATCGTTTCCGCACAAAACTTCGTACAAAATAACATCAAGGTGGCACTATTTTTTCAAGTGTGCTCTTGTGGATAAATAAAAGAAACTATTCCGCCATTTTAATCTATTTTTTTATTTTACCATTTAATTCAGGCAACATAGCCCATATTATAAATACCTTAAAGACTAACAATTTATACGTGATATGTGTTGGTTACAGTATGATATGATACAAGTTAATTTAAAAGTGTTTTGGCATAATAAGTAAACTTTAAATAAAAACAAACTTAGTTCAAGGTCTAACAGTTTAGATAATAATTTTGTCGTAAAACCGTAAATATCAATTAATAAAACATATTTTCTTTTAACTATCTCTAAATAAATATCTCTGTGGTCTTGTGGTCCAGCGTTGTCGTTGACTACATGAGTTCTCGGGTCGGGTACTTAAAAAAAAGTGTTTTTCAGTTTTTTGATAAACACAAAGTTGCCCGGGATTGGAAAGTGCCCGGTCGGCGATAGGCTTGCCACCTATCACATTTTTGGGACCAAAGTATCTTCGGCTAATCGTGGGTGCACTAGTTGTACCTCTGCCTACCCCTTACGGCGTGCGTACGGGATACGGGCGTGAAGATACTTTAAAAATATTTTTTTATTTATTTTCGTAAATTTTAGTGTTGATATCTACAATCTCAAAAAAAATCATACGATGTGAATATGAAATATCCTATACAACATTACAATACAACAGCTGTAAAATTGAATAAACAAAAAATATTTAAAACTTACGAAAAAAATACGTTTTAAATATATATTTGCACTATAGTATATTTATTATGTTGTATATTTCTTCTTATCTATACGTTTATTAAGTATATAAAGGATAGGTATATAAAAATAATAGGTCATCGATTTACTTTTTGAATTAAAAATCCTCGACTAACAAGTAGTCATATTGTTTTCAAAGTATCATGTTACACCTGATTTATTTTGTAGTTTAAACCACTTAAGTTAAACAATTCTCGCACCAATGTATTACAGTATTAAAAACCTCTTCAAAAATATATGCTTTACAGTATCGGATTCAATATAAACAACTCATAAATTATTTTTTGTGATTGTTGACACAATGACAACGTGACTGTGTCAACAATCACGTTGACACAGTCACGTTGTCACGGGACCGCGGTCCACCGGAACGGACCCAGAACGTGTGCGCACGCGTTTTGAGTAACGGTCCGTGTTTTATAGAAAAAAATACGAATGTGGCGCCGGTGCTTTGAGTGGATATCTGGCCAAACGCGCGCCTTGTAGAAACTAAATGGTTAAATAATTTCAATTTCAACAATTACTCACCCGTATAGGGCATGGACTCAAGGATGCCGTGTAACGTCGACGCGAAGATCTTCTGATTAGCAGAGTGACATACAGTCATTTCCGCAAATAACCGTATCGTATTTTCTTCTAATTGTGCGTACAGAGCGCCTTCTTGCCAGGTCCTGTAGAAAAACACATTGAATTTACTACAAATAATAATAATAAATTTAAACAAATAAAAATAGGGAAAGCCTTAAAATCGCTATACACATATATTTATCCAAAATATATTTCAATAACACCGGCCAAGTGCGTGTCGGGCTACGTGCAACATAAGGTTCCATAGTTGCCCATTACAATAATGCGGAATAAAAACAGGGTTTTTTATTTCATTCTATGAAAAATTTCTTCTAACTCTAAAAAAATCTATTTAACGCAATATTTTTTTCGAAGCTATCCAAAGAGATACCACACGGGGATGTTTATTTTTTTTTTCATGTATCTCATCCATGTACATAAGAAATAAACATCCCGCAGCCCATGAGCGGAGTTGCGTTTCGTGTTCGGACACCTTCGCCACAGTAATATTATCTATACAGTATTCCACTTCATACAAACGGACGAAGCGCGAGCTATGCCTTCGCGCCTCGATCTCGGCATTGCGCATATATCTATACAGTATTGTAACTCGGCCGTATCTTTGAAATAAATGCCTACAGCCACGCGGTACGAGTAAAATAGGGCTGCCCGCCTCCAGCATTTTAATTACATTTACCTACTTTGTGTTGGCATTTAGTTTTGTGATTGTAAATATATTTCTTTATATAAATAAATAAAATACTTTGTGAATTGAATAGGAAGTGTTCAATTAAAATGTGTGTTGTTTTTAATTGGTAGATTTAATTATACTCATCATATTAAATATGCACTTGAACTTATTTTTAGTAAAAAAACCGCGCAGTTAATGTTAAAAAAACAATACACCGTCCGTCGCGATATGTTCATCACACAAATATTTGTCCCCATCGGGAATCGTACCCGAGCCCTCTCGATTCGTAGTTAGGTTCGCTAACCACTCGACCAACGGGGCGGTCGAATAAAAAAAATAAAAACTTTATATTTCAATGTCTTGTCTATTTATTTACATTAACTCTAATTAACTCTCATAAATGTTGTTACATTGAAGTAGGTACGATAGTATTACGTTTATAAAAACGCCAAACTATAAACATTAAACATATTTTATGTTCCCTGGCCAGTTTACAAGTTGGATGTCTCACACCGGTATCGGAAACAACAGTGTTGCCAACGGGTGACATTAGCGTAACAATGATTTGGATCGATGTTAAAAAATAACAAAAACGCCCATCGCTAGTCGCCACGGTCTGCATGCCGAGATCGAGGCGCTTAGTCATAGCTCGCACTTCGTCCGTTTGTATGAAGATGGAATACTGTATAGATAATATTACCGTGACACCGGGGACTATAGCGCGCATGCCATACGTCCTTCATGTTCGTATCGTGTCATATCAAAATGAATCACCCACGAATGTGTAAACGGCCACTTCGCGATGGCACTCGATGAACGCTTCGTCGAATGATTCGTCGAGTGACGAGGCGAATAGCGAACTCTAATGTTTAAACGCGGGGTAATATACTTTCACTTATTAACAAGTGTATATCACGTAACTCACGCATGTCTTCAACATATTCCGGTACACTTATTTGCATCACTGCATTCGGTAGCGGTCTTCCAGTCATTGAGTCTGCAGGTAAACGTAACTGTCTGCCGAAGTTGGCATAGGATGACGATACTTTTACGCTTTCGTGTTCCGCTGTTCGGTAAGCCAGTAAGAACAAGGGTATGTAGTTATCCCAGTCTTTTTGGTGATATTCTACCAGTTTGGCTGTGTCGTTGTAAAGTTTGGTTAAACTGTTCGACCATTCCATAAGATTGCGGGTGGTATGGTGTGTTTCTTGTCTTGTATAGTCCTAATAATTTACAAATTTCCTGGAATACGTTAGATTCAAAGTTTCTTCCTTGGTCTGAATGAATCTCCAGTGGAACACCGAATCTGCATGGCGATATGTTAACCAATTTCTCACAAAAATACTTGTTTCTTTTATCTGTCTTAGAAAATGGCCCAGCCACGTCAATGACTATTCTTTCACAGGAAGCTCCCACGTCGTATACTCTAAGGTTGCCTCGGCTTCTGACATGCGGCCCTTTTACTGCTGAGCATTTTCGGCACCAATTCTCAACATATTTCTTGACAATTTAACCAATTAAAACGCTCCCGCAACTTTACTAATGTTCATCATACTCCAAGATGTCCCACCGAAACTCCATCATGCAACTCACGTAGTACGTCTTTGACTAGTTTTCTTGGCACTACCAACAGTAGTTGATGTTCTCTTCCTGATGGCTTCATGGCTCGCTTCCTGGTGATATCGCGTAAACAATTCTCAATGTAAACAAATCACAGTATACGCTGTTTTCATCCTTATTCCCTATGACAGAAGATCCATTATGGCATAGCTGTTTAAGTAACGGCGGCTATTGTTCATCGATAGAAGCAGCTATCTCTTTCTTTTATTTCTAGATTTTTCCATTGTCTAACTCTTCACTTTTCTAGATTATTTGCAATATTATAACAGTTGACTTCGAGGTCCAAAAAGGCGGCTTGTGTTGCTCTATATAGTTGAAGAATAACAACAACAAAAATTGCAAAAAAAATATGGGAAGAAAAAAAATTTGTTAATCTTAGAGCACTTTCTAATACTTCGCATTATAAGTCATGCAATATAGTATGTAATATCAAACATACTATTATAACTTATTTTACCTACTTAATACATGCAGATTATCGAAAAAAATGTCATGGCGTGGTGGTATTGAAGACCCCGTGATAGTCAGAGCGTTTTCGCAGCGAGTTTAAATTTATTATATAAATGTATGACATTAAAAAAATGTACATAGGTAGTTTTTTTAATAAAAGTATTAAACAAGTTTTCAAATTTAGTCAACTGGTCTATGTGTAAGAGTGTAGTGTTTAGTATGTATGTATGTATGTGTGTGTGTGTGTGTGTGTGTGTGCGTGTGTGCGTGCATGTGTGCGTGCGTGCGTGCGTGCGTGTGTGCGTGCGTGTGTGCGCGTGTGTGTGCACTGACGTTTCGGGTCGGCGCGGGTGGCACAGCAGGCGCAGCAGCGGGCGCCAGCAGGGCGCGGCGCCGAGCCACTCCTTGAGCCGCCGCTCCGCGCACGCCAGCCGCGCCCACTCCACCAGCTCCGCCGCCGTGCGCATGCTCACCACTGACAACACCAAACACCCGCGTTACTGCCGCACTCCCCGTTTATAGCTCACTCCTACTACTCATTTTATATCTAAGTAAACCACTAATGACTCCGGTCAAAATAACCGGATTCAATATCGCGGCTTTAACTGTGGCAAAAAAAATAAGAGCACATGTAAATTCGTGGTCTTACTTCGTCAAAACACAGCCAAAGTATGGATGGGTCAAGTCACAAAAACGTCTAATGAGTAGCATGTGATTTGCAATTTTAAGCGTTAAATCTGTTACTTTAACGTTGAATTGTCTAAAGGCCTAACAAAAATGTTACGAGCTCTCCTCGGTAAAACGGATCAATAGTCAAAATTATATTTTACCTGTACGTTATTTAAATTATATTTTTATAATGTACAAGTACATAAGGTTGATTACTATAGAGATACTTCTACGACGCGACGTTACGATATCTTTGTTGGTTGAAACTAGTTTCGTGAATAAAATATAATACAAGCTTGATATTTCTTTAATGTACTTCTTGCAGACTATTTTAACATTACAATTATAGACTTGAGTGTTCACAAGTTGTCGAGCTCATGGCTCAGAACCGTCTGTCGCTGAAAATGAGGTCTCTCATATCGTAAGCCCCACTACGCGCCATCTTGCCGCGTTCTGTCCCGCCGTTTAGCTTTTACAACTTTAACGAATAGGAAGATGACGCCTAGTGTTGCCATATTTTGTCACTTATTCTAATATAACACAATTGAAACATTCTTTTGATGAATAAAACCATTACAAACAAGTTAAATCATTACATTCGGCCATCCGGCAAAGTGTGACTCCCGGCACACTACTCAATTCTAAAATTAACTTTTCCGTAAATCCTTAGGGCATCAATTAGGAAATATTGAAGATGCAAAAGTACACCTAGTTAAATCATTACCTTCGCCCATACTATAAGTCGACACAAATATATATTTTTTTTACGAGGAAAAAAAATTTGCTTGTACACAATCCTTACATTCAATAACTTACTAATCATAATCATAATTATTTAAAAACAAGTAATAATACAGTGTTATTTATATCTTCTATGAAAGCAAAAAGTAAGCAGTTTTGCTACATAATTTTATTTTAATTTATATTATAAGTTATATAACATTTATAAAAAATTATACATAATACTTTATTTTACTTTGGTGTTACATACTTTATTAAGCGTATTACTTTAAGTTGATATATATTCTGTTGATCCATAGTAAATATAATTTGAAACAAAACATTATTTTAGTTTTATTTAAGTTGTAATATATTATATTTGTTATAGTAAACGTAAATATAAACAAAACTTCACTTCAGCTTGTAATCTGCATCTATTTTAATATTATAAATGCGAAAGTTTGGATGTATGAATGTTTATTACTCAATCACGCCAAGACTACGGATTTGATTGAAGAGAACGGATTTGAATGAAATTTTACTAATTATAAACTATACACTTTGTATTCTACATATTTTTTTACACATAACTCATTGCATCGATAAAATTAATATTCTAAAAATCTATAAATTATATAAGATTAATTTACAAATGTTTGACCAATTTTACTCCATATACCTAATTATATATTTTTTTTCTGAAAGTCAATTACATTATATGGTTTTACTCATTCTAACCTAAAGTGTACCAATTTTAGTTTCTTACTACTAAATCCTACATTACATTGTTAAACATATCTCATAAAAATTTGTTTTACCTCAGGTAATTATTTATTTAAATATTAATTTACATTTAATTATATAATATTAAATTATTTATATATTATTTAATCTAATTATTAATTTGTTTATAAAGCAAGTCTAACAAGTAACTAACGACACTATATATACATATACTTACATTTCCACTTACTATTATCTTGACATCTGACTAGATATTGACATTTTTACAATTTAAATAGGTATTCTTTTACAGAGAATGAGAAATTAGCCATATATGCATTTGTATTTTATACCGGTTTATAGTTAGCTATTTCATTATACTTAGTAATTGATAAAAGAAATAATGTACATACATATAAAAAAAAAACTTTTTTTTTTTGTACCATGACTATGTTGTCTATACTATGGCACATAGAGCTTGCTTGCTTGTCTGTTATTTGTACTAAATTGCGGTTGATTTTAAAGTATTTAGTGTGTTCTTAAAAAAACAAGCTGCTCTAATGTACCTACATACAAGGAAGTTTTAATATTCTCAGATTTAAAAATAGGCTTAAAGTTTGTTTTTGTGTGATGTTTAATGTTACATATAGCCCTTACTCATTCTTTTGTGCTGTAAAAGCATTTACCCTTCAAATCCAGAGTCACCTCATATAAGCAGTCCATAAGAAAATACTAATGAAATATATCCACAGCATGTTGTTATTGCCGTTTCCTTATATATTTATATCTAATTTTACGGAGAGCAAATACAATTTAGTCTTAAATGTTTCATCTATATTATACTTCTATAGGATTATCATATTTATATTAAATTTCAATTGTAATAATTTTGCCTTTTCTTCATGTTGATTTGTAAATTATTTTTCATTTGACTAATTATTTCATTTAAAGTTCTAAGTAACATTGTTCATTAATATTAATTTAATTTAATAGTTTAATGCTTTATGTACACCATAATCAAGTAGCATTTACATAACACGTAAAATAAGCGCACAAATAGAGGGTCTTATTGCTAAAGAGTGATTCTTCCAGACAACGAGTGGCAATATTCATTGCTTGCAGATTAGGGTGCACAAATTACAATACAACATATGTTACATAGAGAGAAATAAGTGCCACAATATCTGTCTTACATGTCAACATAAATTAATCTATATATATTTATAAAAATCAATGCCATTTTTCGTTGTAATTTTATAACTCAAGAACGGGCTCACCTATCCAAACCAAATGTTTAGGCTTTGTTCGGACTGTTAGTAGATGGTTTATGTGAAGTTTGCACAAAATCGGTATTTTATATATATCACATTTTTTTTGTAACAAATGAATTCAATAAATGACGATACGTCGCGAAGCATGTAACAGGCCGCTAGTATAATATATAATAAAATAGGAGGCGCCTTCTTAAGACATTTGTTAGACGTCAATCGTAGCTAAATTTTGAACCGACATAAATACGAGAATGTATACAACAGTACGTCAACAATAAAAACCTAATTACAATTAGTGTCAATTTGCCTATATAATTTGCCACACTTTTGACATTGATATAAGCATTCGCTCATATGTACGACTACACGTTCAATGCCTAACGCCACGTCTATTGGTATTATGTGGTCTGTGATATATATTAACATTGACAGTAATGTTAATTAGGTTGTTAGTACCAGTCATAAATGGTCTACATCGTACCCTTAAGTCAACCTCAGAAATAAATTATCGTTTAATAATTTCTGATTTTACTCCCAAGTACCTGAACGTGTGATTTTACTATTACCATAAATCTACCTATAATACGCATACTACATATAATATAAAATCTATTATTTATAAATACTACAGGAACATGAAATTTCAATCGAAATTAATACTTAGTCCTACAAAGAGTGACAACTGATAATTCTCAAAAAAAATCATGAATTTAACTAAACATAATCCAATGTGAAATTACGTCATATTATTGAAAACATTTTATTTCATACATTGAGTAACAATCGAGATTAATTGGCTGGTCAACTAGTGTAATTTGACATAATTCTAGCATTTCCCGCGAATAAATAATAACTACGTCTTTGAATCTTCTTTTTACAACCGATATTATTGGTGTCGATTTTCTTACATTTCCCACGATTACTCCGATAGATAAGGTTCTTTTGGGACTTCCGCCTGCGATCTGTTTCTACTTTGTCTCGGTGATTGCAACGACGACATCAGCTCTACAGCTTTCTGGATCTGACTTCCAGTAAGAGATAACGGCGCTTTATATTCAGACGCCGAAGGATCCGCCATTGCTGAAATTTAATATTGATAACAGTACAAACTCTTTATTAAATCCTCTTGTCTATGTACGTGTGTGTTGTGTTTGCAGCTCTGAATATGTCCGCGTGGACGGCCTTTAAGTATGTGTATATGTAAGTGGAATGACTGTAGTTAAGAATAATGCATTTTCCTATAAGATCAGATATTGTCATAATGAACTATACAACCAAAACTTTGAGGCTTCTTATCAGTCAATTCGCCTTATATTACATATGTTTACTAGGAGTAGGCGATACAAAATGTATAGATATTGAAACTGTACATCGTTACGATAATGTAAATCGGATATTAGTCTAAGCTAGAACTACCTATATATTGACGAAACACTATATTGTCAAATATTTACTGAATCTTGCAACGAGACAAAATGACGCGACAGCAGAGTGGGTGCGCCGATAAACTAAAATTGCTATATTATCAGACGGATACTAATATCTACGATTCCAAATCTTACGCCAATTGCGTATTGAATGGTTTTCGAATAAAGCTCGTCGGGTTTATCTGAAAGTATCCATCAATATATAATTTCATAAAATATATATTTTTTTGATATCCGGTACCAAATATAATAAAATATAAAAAACATATAAAATCGTAGGAAGGCAAAACTGTACATTGAATATTTTTTTAAAAGAATACTTGGAGCGTGATCTACAATCGATATCGAAGCCAAAAATATAGTTTTTAGAATTTTTGTCTGTTTGTTTGTATGTCTGTTTGTCTGTATGTATGGCCGGGGTAAACTCAAAAAGTACTGCATGGATTTACTCCAAATTTTTCATGAATATTACTAATAGGTCTGGTCAACATATAGGCAACATTTTATCACGCTATCACCTATGGGGATGAGCTGTGCGGATTAAACGAAGTCCGCGCGGACGAAGTCGTTGGCAACAGCTAGTCAATTATAAAGTTTCGATTTAATGTCCATGAAAAATCACATTACCCAATCCTTCTGTTTATGTAAGTTTGAGCGTATCTCATTTTGCTGTAATCATTTTTAGTGGCTGACGTTTGTTGCAACGCCGTGTACATAGGATCTTTCGTACATGGTACATTACTTTTAAATCGCTTACCGCCACACTTAAATTCAAATTTCTCTCTAGTACGCATAAATGAAATCTTCGAGCTGATCATACGGACTATCTATTGCTTTACATCATTCTAATTTTGTCTCCTCATCTACGGTGCACGCCTTGCGAATGGTTTCAGTTAGTTCGCCAAACTAAGCCCACCCAAATATTTCATTTGTAATCTCTCGAAACACACCTACATGGTTTCGACTCTTTCTCTAAACAAGCACACCGACATGGCTTATTTTCAGTGTATCTCGAAACACACCTACATGGTTTCGGCTCTTTCTCTAAACAAGCACACCTACATGGCTTATTTTCAGTATATCTCGAAACACACCTACATGGTTTCGGCTCTTTCTCTAAACAAGCACACCTACATGGCTTATTTTCAGTTTTCTCGAAACACACCTACATGGTTTCGGCTCTTTCTCTAAACAAGCACACCTACATGGCTTATTTTCAATTTTCTCGAAACACACCTACATGGTTTCGGCTCTTTCTCTAAACAAGCACACCTACATGGCTTATTTTCAGTTTTCTCGAAACACACCTACATGGTTTCGGCTCTTTCTCTAAACAAGCACACCTACATGGCTTATTTTCAATTTTCTCGAAACACACCTACATGGCTTCGGCTCTTTCTCTAAACAAGCACACCTACATGGCTTATTTTCAGTTTTCTCGAAACACACCTACATGGTTTCGGCTCTTTCTCTAAACAAGCACACCTACATGGCTTATTTTCAGTTTTCTCGAAACACACCTACATGGTTTCGGCTCTTTCTCTAAACAAGCACACCTACATGGCTTATTTTCAATTTTCTCGAAACACACCTACATGGTTTCGGCTCTTTCTCTAAACAAGCACACCTACATGGCTTATTTTCAGTTTTCTCGAAACACACCTACATGGTTTCGGCTCTTTCTCTAAACAAGCACACCTACATGGCTTATTTTCAATTTTCTCGAAACACACCTACATGGTTTCGGCTCTTTCTCTAAACAAGCACACCTACATGGCTTATTTTCAGTATATCTCGAAACACACCTACATGGTTTAGGCTCTTTCTATAAACAAGCACACCTACATGGCTTATTTGTTAATATAATTATATATTTATCCACGTTTAGTGAAACATCTAGTTTGTTTTCCATTACCGCCACAAATTAATGATTGGCGCTATAATCAATGTTTGTCTCCAATAGGAGTAAATTTCTTTGAATAAAAGTTGAATATATATAATGTTCTGCGATGTCTACAATATTAAAATATTTAAAAACGGATGCAGTTGCCCTACCAAAATAAAAACCGAATCAAGTTGTGTAAAGTTATAGCTTTTCAAATATTAGATTGTTTACAATTACTAGTAAACAGATTGATTTCAAATTGATCTCAAAAACTGAGTCAAATAACGTAAATAGGATTTACTCATTTTCTTTGCTCAATTCTTTTGGAATTTATCAACGATATATTTTTTTTTGTTAAAAATTAATACATGACTGACATTATTTCGTTGGTTTCCATTCAATCAATTTTGAAGTTAATAAAAGGTTTTAGAACTCAAATAATTGAGTCGAGTGCTATTCAAAAGATCAAAATCGACGATCGTTTTGAAAATATACGACTGCGCAAAAACTGAAATACTCTAATTTTTTTTTAAGCTGCTCAAAAATCTATGCTTTGGTATAGAACACACAAATATATTTTACTTTACACTGTAAAATTGAAATAACTTATTTCATCGAGCATACTATTTTACGTATAGCAGGACACAACTATATTATTAAGACAATTGAAGTTATGTAATTTTCGAACGCTCGAAATGCTTTTGTATGTACTTTGAGTTTGCTATTAATATTAATTCTTAAACAGTAACTCGGTTCTCAGAAATACTTATCAAACATGTGGGTAGTTTTAACAAAATACTATTACATTCCATCGGATGATACTGCGGCTACGATCATGTATTGTTTGTAGCTAGAAGTGGCATGTAAATTATTTTAAATTTTTACTATCATTATTTTTTTTTTATTTTTTTTTGAAGATTTGATTAATTGTAACAAATAAACTCAAATGCTATCTTTGGGCATAAATTAATTAATCATGTTAAGGGTGTATAAAATGGATATAGGAATAACACGATCGGAGAGTAGCCCCGACCACGTGTTAAACACAGGATGGGTACAGGAATAACACGATCGGAGAGTAGCCCCGACCACGTGTTAGGTACAGGATGGGTACAGGAATAACACGATCGGAGAGTAGCCCCGACCACGTGTTAAGGTACAGGATGGGTACAGGAATAACACGATCGGAGAGTAGCCCCGACCACGTGTTAAGGTACAGGATGGGTACAGGGATAACACGATCGGAGAGTAGCCCCGACCACGTGTTAGGTACAGGATGGGTACAGGAATAACACGATCGGAGAGTAGCCCCGACCACGTGTTAAAGATGTAAAGGATAGACATAGGAGTATATTTATTACTTTGATGTAATCACAATTACTATAGCGCATGTTCTTTTAAAATAACAATTTCTAATTCTAATCTAATTTATTTCAATTCTCATTTGACATTAATTTTTAAATCTATTCTGACTTCTTTTTTTTTTTGAGTTTTATTGATTTTAAAAGTATTTAAACGTAATTTGTAATTTTATATAAAAATAAATATATATTTTTTCTTTTTGCACGCCATTTATTCGGCAAAGCAGGCTCAAAGTACTTGTATTTATCATCACATGTAACCCTGATTTATTAATATGAAAAATATACAATTTTGAATTTTTAATTATGCTATCGCACATTTTAATATGCTTTTTAATAATCTACTCCCGTAATATATTTATAATACATAATACATTATTGTATATAAGTGCTGGATTACCTTTGAAGACTTGTGGGCACACAGGTTACTTCCACGTCTGATTTTTCGTGAATAAAATATAATACAAGCTTGATATTTCTTTAATGTACTTCTTGCAGACTATTTTAACATTACAATTATAGACTTGAGTGTTCACAAGTTGTCGAGCTCATGGCTCAGAACCGTCTGTCGCTGAAAATGAGGTCTCTCATATCGTAAGCCCCACTACGCGCCATCTTGCCGCGTTCTGTCCCGCCGTTTAGCTTTTACAACTTTAACGAATAGGAAGATGACGCCTAGTGTTGCCATATTTTGTCACTTATTCTAATATAACACAATTGAAACATTCTTTTGATGAATAAAACCATTACAAACAAGTTAAATCATTACACTAGTTTATAATGCACTTGTACTTTCATTTCACCGTAAGTATAGACAATATTGTGTATAGACAAAAATAAAACAAAAGCCAACGCTATTAAGTCCTATCTTTTGGCAAGTGGCCAACATATGGACAAATAATGACAAAAAACTTAAGAACAATGTGGCCCGAATTCAAGTCAAAGACTCCACGATATACTCGGTGTGCCCATGCACTAAACCGACAAAGAACTGGTACTTTAAAATATTATACTATTACCTGTTTTCGATGGATTCGATTCTTTGTTTTCCGTATCAGTCATATGAACATCTTCCTCGGGACTTGCTTGTTGTGCAATAATGCTTTCCAGTTTCGCCTCGCTGAAATCTAAATAAAAACAAACACGGTTAAACACGATACCACAGAATACTGGAGACTAACAGAAGTCAATCTACATACTAGTAATATTCGAGCAACGCACACATAGACACGTCTCACAGACGCGATATCTCGGAGTGGTTCGGGACAGTTTGTTCCGCACCAGTCCGAGATATAACGTCTGTGAGAGGTATCTATGTGTGCTATGCTCGAATATTACTTGTTTGTAACATTGACTTCTGTTAGTCTCTAGTATTCTGTGATAATACTCTAATTTAATAAGTTTTCTGAAGTATTTTTCAAATAGTTTGGAAATTCCAAAAATGAACACCTCAAAATCCTTTTTCTCTTGTTTGTAATCATTTTTATTTAAGGAATTACACATTTTTAGATCAGAAAATTACTTGATTTTGGTAATGCGAGAGTAGAGCACTACCTCACTGCGCGAAGGCTTTTAAAAGTGCTAACGAATTTCGATTGAAATATGGCTTTGCTAATAAATGCTTACCAAAAGTAATGATGACAATAAAGTGCAAATATTATGACACATGACAGGTATCTGATTAATGATCACAAGTATTAAATAAAAAATTGCGCAAATATTTATGTATGACAAACAAAGTTGTATTGCACTTAACAATATTTTAGGTTTCTAGCTGTAACCGACTTTTATAGGTTTTAACAGAGCAAATGTGAATTTTATTAAACATTGGATTATTTGATGACGAAGTATAAAGCTGATAACATATGAAATTTGACTTCATTTGCGTTGTGCGATAGACAAATAATGGACAGTACCTATAATGAGTATTCTAAGATGTCGTTCGGTAATCAAATATTGAGCACTTTTTGAATTTTCTGAGTAGTGTCAATAGTTATTTCAAATATCTATTAGCAAATATTAAAAAAAAAGTTTATCTCGTCGGCCAAACAATTAATTAGTCGTGAAAACAAAGTGTCTTTCGATACTCAGTTCACTTTTCGTTTCTGTAAGTGACAAAAGTGATCAAGCACGTTAATTTTTACAGATAAGGAGTAGTCGTAAGTGTCCGAAGCCGTGCGCTTGATCCGTATATATTGTTTTTATTTTGTATATCACAAGACAGCAAACAAGCAGATTGCTTTTCTGAAGAAAAGTCCATATATCACCAATAGACACCATTACGTAATTATAAAAATTGATAATCAAAGCATAGAGGAATATGTGCACTTGATTCCGTTCGCTATAGCACACTGGCGACATGGCGTAAGCATGGCTGTAGTATACGATATAATGCATATAAACCGTATGAAAGCGATTTAAGCGGATTTTTGTGCTTTGGCCCATCCCAGAGTATTCGATTCTCTAGTGATGGGTCCCGGGTGTCTTCGAGCGCTATCTATAACTAGTCCTGAAGCCTTAAGCGTGTAATAAGATTTCGCTATGAACATAAGCAGGAAATGACAAATCGAGTAAAGGTCTCTCTCTCTGTGTGTGGGCGTATGTGTGTGCGCGCGTGTGTGAGAGCGAGTGCAGTAGTGAGGCAGTGGCGGTGGTGTGCGGTGGTGTGGTGGTGTGTACCGGCGATGGCGGCGACGATGGCGGCGGGCAGCGCGGAGTGCAGCAGCAGGTGCGTGGCGGCGGGCGACATGGCGGCGGCGGCCAGCGTGCGCAGCTGCCGCCCGCGCAGCCGCACCACGCGCGCGCCCGCACCCGCGCCGCGCCCCGGCTGCTGCACCTTCGTGTCGTCCGTCAGACCCTCCATGCTGCCAACACACACACACACACCACACTTTATACCGCGCCCGCAAACACTACACCATCTGAATCTCGCACCTACAGCGCTTTTAACTTTACACCTTACTGATGTACACCATTTATTATAATACTAACTGACACGCGCAGCTTCACTCGTGAATAAATTAACATGTCATCGATATATTTTTAATACAAACTTTCATCCCCTGTTTCAACTCTTTAGGGATTATGGTGCTTTTAAATAAATAGCCTATGTTTCACCCCCGTACTTCAACATCTCCGGGCCCAATTTTATCATAATCGGTTGAGCGGTTTAGCTGTAAAAACGTAAAAAACAAACGCATTCATAATTCTACATATAGAATATATTTTTCCAGTATTAGTCTCGGGCTCCTTTGAAGAATAGACTAAATGCCGCTCTGTCAGGCAAGTCGTTAAAGACGACAGATTGGCTATACGAACCACTACCATCGTAGGTGCTAGGAGGCAGAGTTCTGAATTGTCTCGCCCAGGTCTGGTACCACCGCCTTACCTATTCCTGCCGCAATAACGTCAATACTTGTCACAATCGTGATCCGATTTAGAGGGTAAAATAACCAATAAACTTATGCATGTGGCATTAGACCTCACTACAAGATAGCAACGCAACATTAACAACTTTGGTGTCTATAAACGATGGTGAACTCTTTCCATCAGGAGATCCATCTGCTTGTTTGCTATCTTATGATACAAAAAAGGGATAATCTACTAGTTTAAATAAAAAATGATGTGGTGTCGCGGGACACCAGGTAGGAACGAACTTCCTTCGGCTAAACGGCCCTACTCGCTTGTGTACGCGACTGTCGCGCCTGCGCACGTCTCATTTAACGCTTTTATTCCACGCATTTTTCTTACGGTTTTACTATCACATTTTTTCAGTTCGGTCGCGTAGCAAAATCCCTATCCCCTCCAAGCCTGCCGTAAGGAACTTCGTTCCAAAAAATATACAATATTTTTTTTGAAATAGCTGACCCGGTCATGCATTGCTGTGGTTGTTTATATTAATTTAATATCACATTTGACTCTGACTTGCTAAAACTATGCAGAGAAATTAGAGTTTAAAAACTATTCTACAAAGTTAGACTACAATATGACATAAAATATAAACTTCCCAAAACTAAAAGAGATCTATCTACCAGTCAATAAATTTAAAAAATATGTTAAAGCAAAACTGTGTAAAAAAGGGTATTATAAAATCTCAGATTATTTATAGACAAAAAAGTCTGGAGTTAATTGCTCCTCATTCCGATCTCATATATATTTTTTTTGTAATCTTGTAATATTGTGAAATTGTGAGAAAAAAATATATATGAAAAAGATAAGCCCGCTGAGTTTCTTCCGCCGGATATTCCAAGTGTGTGTCCGCGTTTTCGATCCGATATTACTTTTAAAAAATATATTGACGCGTCAAAATAACTTGTAAAAAGTTTTATTAAATACAGTTTTTCTAATTTCTAAATATACAATATTATATAAAAAACGGTTGATTAGTTTCGAAGTCCATCGCAGACATGTGTAAAATTTATATATAATAATATATAAATACCTTTCGTCTACATCCATGGGTATTTCCATCTGCTCCAACAGAAGACCGAAAAGTTCTGGGCGTATATAACACATGGAGCATATAACTGCAAAAACATACAAAATGTTGATAACTAATTGAGAATAATTAAACATCATATATTGTAAAAACAAAATAATTACCGGCGTCTAAAGATTTTTTCAGCAAACTAGTTTCTGGTACATCTTTCACCCATGTATAAATTAGTTCCAGAAAGTCATCCGATATTAAATTTTCTAAATCTTCTAACAGCCGCTCTTCTTTAAGTGTCCATAGTACCTGCGACAAAGGTTAAATCTATATTACTATTATTATAAAGGTCAGAGGTCTAGCGGTCCCCGTTACGGTACAGGCGCATGAGTGCTTTTTAGTTTTCCGAAATACATTCTATATGTTCATCGACTCGTTAATTTGTGAAAACTACATAATTAACTAATCTTTATTAATTTCTCCCTTGCTTTACAACTATACATTCAATAAAATATTAGTAAGCGTATGATTGTTTGGGGAGACAGGAGTCTAAACTGAGTTGCACTTGTATTATGAATCTCCTGGCCTCAACCTCTCAAATAGGTACAATATTTTAGAATACATTAAAATTACAAATAAGAATTAAAAGCCAGGAAAAATACCATTGCTGGTATAATGTCAGTGACTCGATTTGGAGAGTAAGGTAGTGTATGAGTCAATGTGTCATTACATTCGTACATCGTATTTCCTTGGCGGTGCAGTTTCTAACATAACATTAATTTGAAATCATACAGTAGAAGCAGTGATAATTACACAGTCAACGGGTTTTGTGGCATAACGTTTTTGTCACATTTATGGTAACACAGCAATAATATTTGATGTGTGTAGGACGTACGTGGTGTGGTGTGTGTATATGGTGGTGGTGTGGTGTGCGTATGTGGCGGTGGTGTGGTGTGTGTATGTGGCGTTGGTGTGGTGTGTGCATATGGCGGTGGTGTGGTGTGCGTATGTGGCGGTGGTGTGGTGTGTGTATGTGGTGGTGGTGTGGTGTGTGTATGTGGCGGTGGTGTGGTGTGTGTATGTGGCGTTGGTGTGGTGTGTGCATATGGCGGTGGTGTGGTGTGTATATGTGGCGGTGGTGTGGTGTGTGTAGGTGGCGGTGGTGTATGTAGATGGCGGTGGTGTGTAGGTGTGTGTGTGTAGATGGCGCACCTCAGCCAGCGTGTGCAGCAGTGCGGCGGAAGGCGCGCGGCGCTCGCGCAGCCAGGTCTCGGCGGCGCCGGCGGCCCAATACAGGTAGGCCTCCGCGCACTCCGCGGGGCAGCTGCGGCACAGCGCCGCCGCCAGCGCGCACACCGCGCCCATGCTGCCGCCGCCGCCGCCGCCGCCGCCGCCGCCCGCCGGCTGGAACGCTGCCGGACACACCACGCTTAGGGAATTCGAACCCGGTATCCCGTCTCATTTTTCAATATTCAGATCCCAGAATTGTAAAATCCAGTGCTTTCCTGGACTTGAAATCATATTTTAAACGTAACAATTATTAAAAAAAAAACACGTGTATGGGTAAGCACGTAAGAAGTTCTACTTCTTTGGCATAACAAGATAAAAATCTTTTTATAATGTTATACTTCAAGTTATGTTTCTTAGACTTCCCATGTTTGTAGAGAAAACGACTCTTAAAGTAAAAAAGGTATTTAATGTCATTCAAAAGTTTTTAATAACGCATTATCTGGTTACACATTTTTTTTAAAATATTGATTCACTTTATCGATCTCAAAGTGGATCTAACTGTTCTTTTATTGCAAATTTGCAATCAAATACAAAAAAACAATATGTTTGTTTCTCCCGTGAAACAGCTTTGCAGTGTTTCGGAGAGAAGGGCAAGACAAGAGATGTAATTACCGAGACTTTACACCTTACGTCGCAGGATAGGCAATCACATAAAATCACATAAAAGAGTTACCTGAGCTAGTTCCAGGTAAACTACGTTCATTGGCGACGTCGACCACTTACTATTAAGTAGTACGTCTGCCAGTTTGCATATCGAAGTAACATAAAAAAATATCTTTTATAACAATAATATTGATTTAATTGATTGATTCCACAAGAGAGTAATTAAGTTTTCACATAGATTTACTAGCGTCTTGCCTATTCTGCCGAAATAGTGTCAATGCTAGTCATTGTCGTGTTCCGGTTTGATGGGTAAGGTAGCCGATTAACTTATGCATATGGCATTAACGTCCTGCCACATGGATAGCAACGCAGCATTAATATCTTTGCCGTCTATAGGCATTGATATAAAAAATACAAGATACACAATCAGTGTCTAAAACCTTCTTTTAAAAATGCGATGATTTCTCTCTCTATCTAGTAAGCCATTTGCTTGTTTGTTGTTGATATATAAAAAAAAACAAGTGTCTGGTTGGTAGTGCAGTCCGTGTGTGTGTGTGTGTGTGTGTGTGTGTGTGTGTACTGACCGTGCGCGTGCGCGTGCGCGTCCATGTCGAGCAGCGCGGCGAGCAGGTGCGGGCGCGCGCGCGGCGCTGCCCTCGCGGCGGCCAGCAGTGCCAGGTGCGCGGGGTGCGCCGCCGCGCCGCCCGCCAGCACGCTGGCGCACAGCGCGCGCACGCAGCCCGGCCCCACCAGCGCCGCCCACGCCACGCCGCCCGCCTCCAGCCCGCGCGTGCCCGCCCACACCACGCGCGCCCACCGGTTCCTGAACACACCACGCACCTTCACGCCTCATCTCACTGTTGCTATCATCACACACTATACAAATAAACAAATAGAATTTACAAAAACCTTTAAAGAGATGATAAATCATATTTTTTATAGTACTCTAAACCCAGTTAAAACACTAAAGATACATTTAAAATCAAATGTGATTTGATAACCTGCTCAGTTCATATTAGATTCCTGATTGCATTCTTAGTCAAATAAAAAATTATAGTTATCGCATTATTCGAGTAAAAATCATATCCAGGTAGAAGTCTTTGATCGTGTGTTAACAGCTCCACGACATAAGACATATTAAACTTTAGAACTCAATTTTTTAATGTATATAAATGCGACGATAAAGATTACAACTCTATAACCAGATTGGACAGGCTTTGAGCACTCAAAACGAAGAGTTCAATACGACATAGGTGTCTTTAGCTATTGGGTTTAGTCTGCCTACTACGTAAAAAACAAGGCACAATAAAAAGAGAACACCTCTATTTGATCATGATGGGACCTTGCTTTAGTGTCTTACGATTAGTATATGTGTAGTGTAGTGTAGTGTAGTGTGGTGCGATGTGGTGCATTCATACTGACTGGTGGTGATGCGCGGCGAGCGCGCGATCGGGCGGGCGAAAGGCGGGCGCCACGAGCAGGCGCAGCTGCAGCAGCCCCATGTTGGCGGAGTCGCGCGGCTTGTACAGGCGCAGCAGCACCGTGCTGCACACCACGGGCCGCGCCAGCGCCAGCCGGATGAACGTCATGCCGGCCGTGCTCTGCGGCGCGCCCAGCGGCGCCACCATGCCGCCGCACCCCGCCTCCACGCCCACCGCGCCCGGGCACGCTGCGACACACAACACTCACTACTGCTGCCGGACATCATAGCCATGCGGCTCAAGCGCTGGCGCACCTTACATGACACTCGTAACAAAAGTCATTTAAAAAATAAACCGATTTCAAAAACCTAAGTGCCTATATTGTGCATGTTCCCTCCTAAAATGTCCATAATATACCCATACCTCAAAAACTGCTGAACCAATTTTTAGGAAGTTTGAATTGTTGCCTAAGGTAGAATATACCTGATTTAAATTAAAAAAAGATTATCTCGATATGACGGTTAGTTTAAAAAAAATCGTGGACAAACATAAACATACAATAATTGTGAAATTTAGGAGACGTGTTTTGGAAGCCTCAAATATTATCCAATTCCAACAATATCACATACACACACACAAATCAAATTGTAGTAAAATGTTTTGAAATAAAATGACGTTCTAGTAATTAGGTGAAAGGAAATATATTTCTGTTTGGATCAGTCTTCCAAGAAATACCGAATCTTCAACGAATAAAAATCATTGTATTTTGACGTTTGATAAGTAGGAATATATAAAAATATATTTGTTTTACATATCAAAATTGTTTTCTTAGAAAACTAATTAATCCAAAATAATGTAAATATAATGTAATGAAGCAAGAAGCTAGTGATATATATATATATATATATATATATATATATATATATATATATATACATATATATATATATATATATATATAGAGGTGCGACATGGTATATATATATATATATATATATATATATATATATATATATATATATATATATATAGAGGTGCGACATGGTATATATATATATATATATATATACCATGTCGCACCTCCGCTCAAATAGTGTCACAAGTCAAAAAAACTAATTCTCGAGTGAAAGAGATAGTAGCATCTACCTATTTTTTTAGCTTTTCCGGCCAACGCCACTAACGTCACTAACGCCATCTAGTATCAAATCATTGAAAACAATAGTAGATCACCAATCGAGATAAAGCTATGGCATACTACGATTCGAATGGTACAATATAAGGGATTTTCCGATTTTTGAATTGTAACACTATTTGAGCGGAGGTGCGATGTAGTATGCAAGTGATTTAGTGTGGCATGTCGGTGTGAGTGTGCGTGATGGTGTCATGATTTTAGTGGTGTAGAGATGCGTGCGTTTTGATAATGCAAGTAGTGTGAAGTTGCGTGTGGTGCGGTGGTGTTTATTGTACAATGGCGCGTGTGGTACGATGGTGCGGATGGTGCGATTGTAATGGTGCGTGCATTGTGACGGTTTCTGGTGTGACGGAGCATGTGGTGTGATGATGTGTCTAAGTGTGGCGGAGCACGTGGTGTCACAGAATACTGGAGACTAACAAGTCGATGTTACATACAAGTAATATTCGAGCATAGCACACATAGACACCTCTCACGGACGCAATATCTCAAGCATAGCACACATAGACACCTCTCACGGGCGCAATATCTCGAAATGGTGCGGAACAAACTGTCCCGAGATATCGCTTACGTGAGAGGCGTCTATGTGTGCGTTGCTTGTTTACTTGTGCAGCACAGACATATTTGATGTAAAATTTGTAAGGCAGGATATATTGTATATTGCGTTTAGTTTGTAAGTTTTTATAATAAATGATGTTCGTTTTCGTGTTTTATTCGCCCTAAGACCTACATACAGCTTTGTTGTACAGAGATAATAAGGCTTTATGTAGTTAAGTTGTTTGCATATAGGCATATTACGAACAAAGCGAGTTCCACGCAGTCGACGAAATTACGAGTCGACTCTTGTGAGATAGTATTTATATGCGGGAACTCAGACTTGCGAAAACTCCGAAAAGTGCAAAATTCTTTGTGAAAATGAATGTTTTTCTATTGTAAATAGTATGTACAATATAGATATAAGCCTTAGGCATATGTTAACGCACTTTTCGGGAATATAAATATAGATAATAGGATAGTACGATCTGAAAAGGCGTACAACTCTGTAATTGTAAGAGTTTACGAGGTCCTGTGAGAACGTATAATGAACGCATAACACTCTTGTTTGTTATTATATAAGTTTATATGTGTTAAATCTTTGTACATAAATAAGAAATAACACTTCGTAATTAGTTTTCGGTAGGTCTTAGGGCATTATGTACTTTGTTTCGCTTATATTTGTAAAAAGATAGTACCGTTGCAACGCTAGAGGGCCGCAATAGATAATTAGAGGTAGGAAAAGCTACCGAAGATAAAATAATTATGATTAGATTATAAGAAGTACGATTTAGTAAATCCCAGACATTGTGACGCCACGCTTGGCGCCACCCGTCTTTGTCGGCTTAAGCCGCTCGTCTGGCCGCGGGCTATAAATAGCGGAGGGCGCGGCCATACAATCAGTTCCGTTCCGATCTAGTTACAGTTTCGTTACGTCATAAGTAATAAGTTTCCCAGACAAGTTCCTGGGCTTTAGTATACCTAAAGGGTACCGGCTTTAGAGTAGGGCAGTGTTAGGGAAAGTACTGGCTCTCTCTCATAGAATAGGAATATTTGCAACGGTGCTAGCTTTATTGCTAATTGTTTCGTTACAATAAAGCACCCTTTGCAACAGAAAGTTGTGTTCTCGATTATTTCTCACATTCGGCTCACCAAAGCACTACGGCTGGTGGGGCATCGAAGAAAGAAGAACAGATCTACAGTCCGCTGGGTCCCCCGGCTGCAGTGCACATTACTTGTATGTAGATTGACTTCTGTTAGTCTCCAGTATTCTGTGGTAGTGTGATGGTGCGCTTGGTGTGGTGTGTGTGTGTGTGCGTGCGTGTGTGTGTGTGTGTGTGTGTGTGTGTGTGTGTGTGTGTGTGTGTGTGTATGTGTGTGTGTGTGCGTTTGAGGTGGCGGTCTCACTGGCGAGGCTGGTGAGGTGTGGCTGCAGCTGCAGCTCGTGCAGGCGCGCGGCGTAGGGCAGGTGCAGCGTGAGCGTGAGGCTGGCGTCGTCGGCGCTGTAGAAGTGGTAGGTCCAGGCGGCCGCGCGCACGCGCCGCGCCGCGCACGCACCGCCACCGCCCAGCAGCACGTCCGCCGCCTGCGCCGTTGGGTTGCCGCACGACACCGTGCCTGCACACACACATACCATTTGTAAACACTATATACGTAGAAAGTAAACTCTGAATACGCTCCGCTCATTTTTACATGGTTTGTTTTACGTAACATATTAGTCTCAAGCGTATTTCATTCTCTTTTTCATATATCTACATAGCTGACTCACGCAACTTTGCCTGCGTATAGATTGATATGTCGACGATATAGTTTTTCATACTAAACAACATCTTCTATTTACATCCCTACGGAATTATGACCTGTGGTCAAACACCAAGGATTTTCAACTATCTTCAAATTTTGTCAAAATCTGTCCAGCGGTTCAGCTGTGAAAGCGTAACTAGACAGACTTTCGCATTGAGTACTAGTATGGATATCATTTGACCCGCAGCTGTATTTTCTAACATGATGCAAGTTGAATTTAACGCTTCACCCAGGTTCTACTTACAAATATTATTTGAATTATTCCATCGTATAATTTACTTTAAACATTTTTCCTATCATCTATATAAAATAATAAGAGTAGAAAGTTTTTTACTTAACTGTAGCGTATGTGGGTTGCTTAAACTGCTACAGTACATAATTTTTATATGGTTGTACATATATAGTTCCAATCAAACTTCAATTCTACACAATAAAAATTTTAAGCAATAATAACGCACAATATCAGATCTTTTTTCATATCATTAATCATATTTTTGATACTATATTTTAAGCGGTTACTTTTACATCCCTTTTATTTCAAAAGTTGTCTGGGAGATAATGTTAATCGTGATAAATAAGTCTCCATTAAACTTTTTAGTATAATAAATATTATCTATATTAGTCTATATTAATATTATAAATGCGAAAGTTTGGATGTTTGGATGAATGGATGGATGGATGTTTGTTACTCAATCACGCAAAAACTACTGAACGGATTTGAATGAAATTTGGCATAAAGGTAGCTGATGACCTGGAATAGCACATAGGCTACTTTTCATCCCGGAAAAAAATAGATGATCCCGCGAGATTCGCCAAAAACTTTTATAATGCCGCGAGCTGCACGCTGCAGCTTGTATACAAATAAATCCCTTCACGGATGCAAAGATTGATGCGTAGATGGTTATCTACATTATCAAACTTTTGTACAGTTTGCTTACTGTTCAACTGACATTTCTTAGCAGTGTTAACTGAATGCTACTAGTTTTAGGAGGTCATCCAAGGTTGTTTCCGTGCAAACTATAATACAACATCTCAAGCCTACTGCTGATGCTTGAGAAAGCTATAGTAACATTTTTGTTCCATCAATATATCAAAACCGGGACATAGTTGTCATAGGCATCAGGTAACCACTAGACCACAAGATCAAGCTTAAATTTAAAAAAATGGTGCCAAATCGCGCGAAATATCGGAACCTGAATATGTTTATATAAAGAAATCTTGATAATTTTGATTTCGTTTTTTAATTCAATGAGTAATTTTACCGTAAACCTTCGAGGAAACCATAAAATAAATTATAATTCATGTGCACTTAATAGTTCTCATGACTGTACAGTATACATACATACCTATATTAATAAATAAAGGTGACAACATTAGTTATACAGGCTGTTTTTTAGTCATGGGATGGAATAAAACCCATGGAAATTCACGCTACATATCGAGTAAACATATTCAAAAAAAAAGTGTTAAATAACCAAGAAAACAGTAATTGAAATATTGTAAAAAGTCTCGTGACTCATGGCTACCCTAGTCATGGTAGTCATTACGGTAATTATTACGATTCACGAATCATCATAATTACATCAGTAGTAGGTAGGTAGATAATGTCAATGTATTCTACCTACCTGTTTTAAACTAGTGTGAATTGTAATTCATTTTCCCTTCATACTTTGTTCCTGGTTTAGTTAGGAAGGACAGGCAAAAATACACTAAAATACACTGAATAATAAGAAATGTTTTAAGTGTGTTATAATTTAAAAAATAATCTAGGCACAAATAAAAGTGTAAGACACAGCTAATATTTACCTTAGTATTTCTGGCGTAAATATAATCATCCTCTTCACAATGATCGAACTTGACTTAATTAACTATTAACATTTTACAATATTCTCAAATGAACTATTCTTCTGTATTTGGCGATTTGGGACACATAATCATTACGTAGCACATAGGCACGTCCCCTATCCCAATATTATTAATTGGAACACTGATAAGATGGCATTGTTATTATTAGTCAATCACTATCACAAAAATATACACAAAAATATTATTGCATTACGCAGAAACACATACGGACTTCGCGATTCACTGCCACAACTAAGGTGCGCGCGGAGCTCCGGGGCCAGCGCTTTCACCACAGTAACTATAATGTAATATTTATGCTAGAGTTCATTGACTCACGGCGAGCCGTATCTATGATTTAATTATTTTATGGGATAATTAAGACAAAAATTACGGTTATTTTTGACCTAATTATAAAATAGATATTTGGACTCAGAATCGAATACTGAGTATATTCTTTGAATAGGTCCCACGGGTAAAAAAATAGCCTGTATACTATACTCTGACAAACACAAATACTTGTGGCACGCTAGACTATAAAATTTGAGAACGGAGTTGTGCATATTGCGCGCTCCCTTGCACTTATGAGTCTTATGGGCGGGAGTAGTAATGTTTTTATCGATAGTGCTAGCTATCTTTTATGCGTTTAATACAATTAGCAAATTATGCATTTAATGATTAAAAGTAATTTAATAATAAAATTAAAAATTAATAACCAAGAAAAACAAGAAAATTAAGTTTCACACAGAAAAGTTAACGTCATTAATTACACGACGGGCTTGTTGATGCACCTCCCTCTTCAGTGATTATAATGCTATTTTTAAGAACGCGTCCATGTTTAATAGAGTTGCAAACCAAATATATTAAAAATTTATAACTTACACAATGGAGCAATATTAACTAGCCCATTTGAAGATTCTATAACAGGAGGCTGGGACTTTTTGTTTCCGGACGAGGCGGGTGTTGACAAGTTGATAAGTTGTGGTGGCAGCTTTAGGTGGTTCATGAGAGAAGATACCAGACCCTGGTTGCTGCTTGGACCTGCCTAAAATATAGAAAGGCTAAATGTATATTTTTACTAGCTTCGAATGTACTGCGTAGAGCTATCTTACAACAAAGTAATATTATAAAAAACGGGATCGATTCAATTCTTTCAAAGTAGCGTGCAAGTTAAATTTGTATACAAATTTAGCCAACTTTATTGTATGTATGAAAATATAAGTTGTTACAATTTATTTGCTTAATAAAGGATCGTGCACACGGAGACGGGCTGCATCGGGCCGGGCCGAATCGCGAAAATTCGCCTAGATCGCTTTCATGCATTTTATATGAACTATCGCACACTACGGCGGGGTGCAGCAGAGCGAATTATTGTGCAGCGGGTTTCGGAGAATTAAATGCGACTCGGCTCGGCTCGCTGTACCCCGTCACCATGTGCTGTATTAAGCGAAATTGTGCACACTAGTTCCTCCGTGTTTTGGATACTAATTAATACAATCACGTAATTATGGAAAAACGATTAATAGTTTTATTTCGAGGATACAAAGAGTTATATCATTTTAAGCTCCTCGGTATAATGATCACATTTGAAAAGAAATATGGAGATGCACTTTGTTGCAATGCGGTCCGCTTCACCACGCTGCGGGGTGTCTTAACGTGTTAAGCTAGCATTTTGCGTTGCACATGGGAAACCGAACCGCCCGAAAAAGGGAAAGACGATAATAATTTTAAATTATTAACTTAAAACGCCTAATAGAACTGGGACTATTGTGAGCATATTCGCACATATTAATCGAAGTGCAGAATAGGTACTCTTGCATTCCTATTATTATGTTCTGTAGTGACAAATCTTAACAAGTTGCAATTGATCCTAGTTAGTTTTAGTAGGCGCAGTTTGTTAAATGTGCCTCAAGACCAATCTATACATTAATTATTAACCTGTGTGAAGTAAAAACTTTGACACCTAACATTTTAAATTTTAATAGGTTACGGTCCATTATCAAGCAGTAGGTAACTAGTTAAAATAGCTGTTTCTGAATGCAAATTATAGACCAATTGTATTCAAGGTTATGTCATCCACCCCACACTCACTCGTGACAACCCCAATGACCCACCTTCACGCATTCTAACTCAGGTGTAAGAGGCCATAATCAATCTAATGAAGTTGGCTTTTACATCAGCATCATATGTGGCACGCCGGCGTCTTGTTCAAAATCGCCAAAGCAAATACACCAGGCCAAATCTACCTACCAAACGCTGCATTAGAGCCAGCGTGCCACAGGGCTGCTGCCTTTCACGGTCACTGTACACCTGCTACACAAACGACATCCCAGTGCCAAACATCTCACTGGCACTGTACGCAGACGACGCCGCGTACATCGACACCTTGCTGAAGCACCACATGGAGTAATCAAGATTTAGCTAAAACTAGACACCTCATGGGTAGAAAAAAATCAGTTTCAAGAAACAGAGAGTAACGGTCAATGTGACGAAGATGTAAGCCATGGAGTTTGGAAAACAAACTTGGAAAACTCCATATCCAATGCTACAATTATTCGGTCAAGATGTCTCCTAGTATCAGTCCTACAAATATCTTGGAGTGACCATTGACGACAACTAAGTATGACCACCAATGCCAAAACCGTCGTTAGTAAATCTCATACAGTCCGTCACTACTATACCAGGTGCTGAAATCCAAATTTCCGCTTGGTCAGAAGCTGAGAATCTACAAAACCTACATTCGACACACCTCATAAGCATAACATCAGTCTGTTACCAGCTTCTACCACCAACGGCGGACAAAGAAAAGCACGGAGAACCAGCAACATAAGGCACTGCGAATCATTGTTGATGCGCTTCGTTATATCAGAAATACTGTCATCTTGAGAGATCTCCACGTAGAGCCCATAAGTGTCTTTATTTGGCTCCTATCAGATGCCACATTCCAGAGGACAGAACAATCAGGCCTTTTACATATTCAAGTTCCGGGCCCGCGGATGACTACCTATTAACACTGACAAAAGACCTTATCCCAGGGATACTTCCAAATGAGAGCCCGGGGGTATAACCTGACTCAAGTCGCCGCCCTGTTCGCTGATAAATTAGCTGTTCCTCCCACATGCGTGTCACATGCGGCTGATTGCCCAGACGGGTGTGAAAAATAGAGAAATACTCCTCGGCAACAAGAGAGCGCCAACACTCCCCCCCGGAAGACACCCAAAGACCTCTGGGTATTAAGATCAAGCAAGTGACCACGGGCAGGGGGCATATCCCCAATATCGTTTCCCCATTTCCTTAAGAGGAATGAGAGAAGACCTGCAGTATTTTATATAAGTGAAAGATCCAACCATTACAAATTATCGGACTACTGTTAACACATAACAATAATCAAAAAACTTTAGATGAATAGAAAAATATATAAGCGTAGATAATAAAGTAGAAACACTACATAATATGATCCACTTTTGCCTCATTGGTTGACTGGTTAGCGAACCTGACTTTGGAGTTGATGGAGCTCCCAACAGTTCCCGATTCCTATTTGTGTGATGAGCATATGGATATTTGTGTTCCTGGATTTGGGTGTTTATTAAATATATTTCAGTATTTATATATGTATTTCCATGTATTAGTATTGTTGACTAGTACCCATATTATTGAGGTTAGACCGATTCATGAAATTCTCTAGTGATTTTATTAATATTTATTATTTAATATTAATATTGTGATTTTACTTACTAGATGACAGGCAGTGAGTTTCTCGACAGCCAGTTCCATACCACCAGCTTCTATAAATGCAGCAAGAACCTCGGGTTTATCTAACAGTCTGACTATCAAGTGTTGCATTCCCTGAGATAAATGGACTACTTCTTCTCTTCCTATAAGTAATTTTTAATAAAATTTATTACGTAACACCTATATTACTTCTGTGCGAGTGAAATATTTGTGTGTTAGGTAGTACATAAAAATACACAGTATGCTATATGAAGACTACATAATCAGCTTCTTCTCCTCCTAATTATTAAACTCGATCATCATGTTTTTCATGATAAAATTTTAAGTACTTTTTTATACAGTACAGTAAGGATAAGATGATAAGCTGTACAAGTAACTTTACTGCTCAGCGTCGATGACAACATTGCATATGTTTATTTTTTAATCAAATGGATTAAATTAAAAATACATAAAATGTATATGATAAAGTATCTAAATAATTGGATGTAAAAAACTTGTTAAATGTAAAAAGAATAAGCAGTCTTTCGAATCACAATGAGCATTTATAAAATAATATCTCACTTAAGAAATCCATTAGACTGCCTAACATGAGGACTGGATTAGACGCCACCGTTGGAATTTGGGCCACAAGCCAATAAATTTCTTCTTTCAAGGTCCAGTTTTCTGATGCTGATTCTCCGTTCCCACCTGTAATGGATCATTAAATAAATTTAAAAGCTAAATCTTCTCAAGTGCCTTGAATTAACCGTTCGCGAAACATTGTCTTACCAGAATTCAAAACTAAGGTGTTCATTCCATCGCACATTGATAACGTCTTGTAAAATTTCTGCATGGTGGCGGGATTTTGGATGACTGAAAAAAAAGGATAATAACGTTTATCCTGTGAGTTAACGGAGTGATAAACAAGAAAAGGAGGAAACATTGCAAGATTTTCTGGAAAAAGCTGCCTTTAAACATACTAAAGGATATATTATGCCAGGCAGGGCGTTCTAGTGCATTCTGATTCCTTATGAAGCTTAACTCGTTGTGTAGTCCGCGCGAGTGTCAGTGTGTGTATCTGTAGAGCGTGGTGGAGGTGAGGGTGCGGGTCAGTACCGGCGTCGGCGAGGCAGGGAACGCGCGGCGCTTGCTGCTTGCGCTCGTCGTCGAGGTTGCTGTTGTCCGCCAGTGCCGCGTTGTGTTGCGCCTTGCTCTCATCCGTCTGACACGCGTCGCTACTGCCCGGGCTGGATGGTGACTGAAATCGATTGTTGGTAAAAATATAATTTCGCAACTAAGTTAATATTTAATTAATTAATGAATTCACGGGTATTAATACAATCAGATTACAAACAAGTAGAGGTTAAAAATTTCTATGTAAGATTGATCGAGTCGATAACTACCACCGTCGATACCCGATTGTAATAAATGATGGGATTCGAGTCGTGTTTCACTCGAGTCACTCGAGTAGCTTTTATCGTAGTTGCACTCGAGTAAAATATATAATAAGTCGAATTACGAGTGACTCGAGTCAATTCGAATGACTCGGACCACTCGAGTGGCCTATACCGACTCGAGTGAGAAATTCAAGTTATGACATGTTTTGACAGATTTAGGCGATGTATATCTTCCATTAGAAATTCAGCACAAATCTGTGCAGGACGACGATAAATATAGTAAAATATTTAATTTCATTATTTTTATAATACCTGGCTATGTTGTTAGAGTAATGCGAAAGCCTAAAAAGAATGTTAAATATAGGTACCCACTATTATAGACTAAGTATTTTTAAATTTATGTAATATAATAGCGAAAATAAGCCATAGAAGAAGATAGCAAATAATAAGAGTTGATTTGATTGATTTATAAAGATTTTACTTATTTTGTATTTTATTTACCTACTATAAAAAAAATCACATCTTCACTCTAGCAAATCGAATCATATCTTTCACTCGAGTGAAAAAAAGACACTCGAATCTCATGTTCACCCGAGTGGCACCCGAGTGACTCGGTTTTGACTGGAGAATGACTCGAGTGAAAAAAAAACACTTGAGTATCATCTTTACTCGAGTGGCACTCGAGTGATCTAGTATACACTATTTGTAATATAACCGAGCCCAATGTTAATGAAAGTTTTATAAAGCCGGGTCTCCTGCGACACTGTTTTTTTGTTTTCTAACACCTAATATCAAACTTCTAATAAAACATGGGCGTGTCCTGTTTTGTTACCTCAAACATGTTATCCGAGGCGAACGAAAAACACCCCCGTGTTCGCCTGCGGGGGAGGGGTAATTTCATATCATCGTTGCTTGAGAACATTATGATTACTTATGTGTAAATACTGAGGTTGTGCGTTTCGTCTGTATTGATTTCCTGCGTTGTATGTTAATACGAATTGAAATAAAGACCATCTTTTTTTTCATCGATTTTAGTTACGCGAACGCCCTGTGATTTATGATGCATCATTATCGAATCACAAGATCAAAAACAAAAAATATGAAGCTACTGAGGATGTGTCCAAACTTATGGAAATTGTTTTCATTTGAAAAACGAATAAAAATCAAAAAATTGGTCAAAATGGTGATTTTTGAAAAAACAAAGAAATTGAAGCTTTGAGGCACTATAAAAAAATTGCAGTGCTTTGAATTTTTCAGGAGTTTTAGGGGACACTTACCTTCGTTCAACCATTTTTACCATAGTTATACCGAGTTATCCAAATATCCTTGCGTATGTTTGTCTTTTTTTTCAGTCGAGAATATCGTGTAGTTTTCAAAACTTCAATTTTCTATACGATTATTATTCCCAGAGTTATTGATTGTCAAAGTTAAAAAGTACTTTTTTGCTTTGACTGACGATAACTCCGCGGCAAATCGTCGTAAATACAATACGTTTAATTTATACTGAGCACAATAGAACAGTTTAATACAACTACAGCTACAATAATACAACTAAGTAAAAATACACAAGTTATCGGATCGGATATCGGATATATCGGATATATATATATATATATATATATATATATATATATATATATATATATAAGATCGTCGTGGAACCAAATTCGTGTCAGACGTAATAGAACTCTACCAGTACCACCTAGTCAGTAACTGCAATGCTATAATGATGCAATGGTAACTGTTTTACAGAATGCTTGATATAATTTTTACTAATGCTAATGTTACATTTCTAAGGTTATATATATGTCCCGTCCTTAATATATCAATACCAATATTATAATAACAATAAGTCCCCGTGTTGGTCCCGGGCTCCTTTGAAGAATAGGTCAACTGCCGTTCTGCCAGGCAGGTCGTAAAAGGCGACCGATAGGTGATGCGAGTCACTACTATCGTGGCTACTAGGTCGTAGAGTTCCGCATTGTCTCACCCGGATTTGGTACCACCGCCTTACCTATTCCTGCCGCAATAGCGTCAATGCTTATCGCTGTCGTGTTCCGGTTTGGAGGGTAAGGTAGCCAATAAACTTATACATGTGGCACTAGACCCCGTCACAAGATAGCAACGCACCATTAACACCTTCGGTGTCTAAAGGCGATGGTTGACTCTTTTCATCAGGAGACCCATTTTCTTGTTTGCTATCTTATGATATAAAAAAGTCGGTAATTAAATAGAATAGATATTACTGAAATTAATTACTACAATAGATTCTTATTCCATATTAATAGATTCCAGTTCTAGGCAAGAAAATCGAACATAATGGTACAGAATCACAGGAATCAAGTTGTGTTTTACAAACTGTAAGTCACAGCAGACATCCAAAACTCATGATCCTTTATAATAGACATGATCCATATTTAATAGCCAATCAAAATTTAAATGTCAATAATAATAATTATTTTTAACTACGTTATAAATATTATCACTTTATTTTTAAAGGCGTTAATAAAAAAAAATAATAACGTCAATAATAATGTTGTTTTTTTTTGTGGGGGCAAATGCAGCAGCTTAAGGCAGTATGGAGGATGTGCGTGCGCGCGCGTGTGTGTGTGTGCGTGTGTGTGTGAGTACCTGCGGGTGGTGCGGCGTGGGCACGTGCAGCAGCTTGCGGCAGTAGGCCAGCAGCTGGTGCAGCAGCGCGCGGCGCGGCGGCGCGCGGCGGGCGCCGGCGGCCAGCACGTCGGCCAGCAGCCCCGACACGCGCGCCTCGCCGCCCTCACGCGCCATCGCCTCGCGCGCCCACCACCCGCACTGCTCCGCTACACACAAACACGTAAACTCACTTCTTTAACTTGCAATATATTTATGGCTCTGTACGAGTCATAAGCGCGTGTTACCCGTTGTACGTCTTACATTGTGTTACAACCAAGGAACTTATATACGATAACTGGAATTACTACGAAGCAATATTTGAAAAATAAAAATGTATTTCGTTCCTAATAAAGTTGACATTTGTTTCTTACATAACAGAGGGAAAAAACGTTCTGAGCAAGACAACGACATGAATGGATGTTTTCCCTTTCTTTCAATTGCCAGTGTAAATAAAAACTTTCGGATGATAGATTTTTATATATTCGTTAATCGTTAAATCCCTTTTATTCATACACGTCGATAGATACATTAGCATAAAATGTATTGTAATTAACATAGTGAGTTCTAAAATGTGCTTATTTTAATTATTACGTAATTACTTATGCAATGCAAAAACTGTTTCTCAAATTAGTAGAATTACTTAGTAGTAATTTGCAAACTACGCATGGCCACACTTATATATGGCGATTGGCGCTTTATTTAGTAGAATGAGACACACTCCACTCATGTCGTGGTACTCTTCGGAACGATTTTAAAGCGCGTGTAAGCATTCCGGGAAGAATGTAACTTCCTTGGTTACAACTCATAGCATGTGTATTATATTAATTAGGTGCTTACAATATATATTCGGTTTGATTAAAGTACTTAAACGTACTGGACTCATAATTTGCATAAACAGTCCACTGACATCCTGACACGTGTACGCACAGATAAATCCTGACAGGATCCGTACCCACATTATTTTGGTCCTTCGAGCCGGATTTGAACCAGCGACCTACGGATTTCATAGGTCGCTGGTTCACGATATGGATCCTATAGCGACTATCCGTGTGTACACTGTAACGTGTAAATACCACGTTACGTTATCGAAGCTTCCGGAAGCGCGAGCGCTCGCCTAGCGGGCTGTTTTGCTCAGCGCCCCCCACCATGGTCATATAAATGCAAGCGGTCCCCCGCGACTCGTCCTTAACCACACGAAACCACGGCAGTGTTAGCTGTGTGGCCTTCGGTAACCTAAAAATTATTTAATTTAGTGGTTGTTAGAAATTCGGCTCCAAACTCCAAATATTAATTTTCTATAATTCTAATTCCTATAATTTTGTAATGTTAATTTAGACGAGGAGATAGCCGTGCCATTTGTTTTACAATATAACTAGTGAACTGTTCTAGCAATTTACAATCTTTAGCATGTGATAAATTTATTGAGTAGTGTAACTCCATGACTCTATCCTCGGGATTTGCCTATAAAATAATTATCTAGATTGCTTGTATTTCCGCCTGTTGTAAACTGTTGTAAACCCAGCTCATTCTGCACGTGCACATGCACCTCGCATCCAGGAATCGGTGGTGATTCTTTTCATTCACACCGCGTAGCAGCTGAGTACAAACAAGGAGTGCCAGGGCCCTTGGAGTACGACCGGGTCAACTGCCGCCACCACCACCAACCAGCTAATTCTACCCGCCAGCTTGTGCGCCGTTTTTTTATCAACATTTTACGTTATATACACATGTTACAGTGTACGCATAGATCCCTATAGGATTCATACCGTGAACCGGAAGGGATGTACCCTGGGATATCATTGTGTCAAATACGTTTGAGTGCTTTAAATGAACTGAATATATTATATTGTAATGCACCTGATTAATATATTATGTACGTGCTATTAGTTGTTACCCAATGTAAGCTGTACATCGGGCGGCAATGTTTATGACTCGTAGAGCTGTTTTACTAATTAGTTTTATTTACTATATACCGTCATACGTCATCATATGTTTCATGTATTTGATTTTTCTATTTTATTCAATCATTATATAAGTTATTTATTAGTAGAAAAAAAAGACTAATCTGGAATACCCGTTTTAACGTGCATCCTGTATAACAGAAATGGTTGTCTTTATTCTTTATATAAAAACCTTACGTCACGAGTAGTAAAATTCCTATTACCTTAAAGTTTTATTGTCATTTGTTTTTACTCATTATAAAATTTTTAGGCAAAAACTATACATGTAATGTTAAAAATGTAAGAACTGGATTATATGGCCGCTCTTGAATCAACTACTTATCGTGTGCACATACAATCATGTAACAGGTCGTATATTACATGGTTTAAAAAAAAGTACGTTTGATTGCATGGGTATGGTGGAAGTTAGGGTATAGTTACCGACGGCGTCGATGAGCGGCAGCGCGTGGTGCGCGTGTTGCGGCTGCAACGTGGGCAGCAGCGCGTGCGCGGCGCGCAGCAGCGCGGCATGCAGGTCGATGGCGGGAGCGCGCGCGGCCGCGCCGCCGGCCCACAGCGCGGCCAGCACGCGCAGCGCCGCGCGCGCGCCCGCCGCGCCGCGCGCCTTCACCACGCGCGCCAGCACGCCCGCCAGCGCCGACGCCGCGCCCGCGCCCGCGCACCCGCCCGCGCCGCCGCCCTGCACACACCACATATACAGTATACACCTAGCCTACTCACACGACATTACGCTTCTCTACTGATAATACGTTTGCAATGTATTTAAATATCAATAGCATTCACCACAATTTTAACAGAAATTAAATATTAAAAAATAATCAATTACATAAGTCGGACTGCCTACCATTCTTGTAAAAAATTTTGAGAAGAGATATTCAGTGCTATCCATAGAAAAAAATCGATCCTCTATAACAGATATCTTCTCAATAAATGACATATTAAAAGATTCATTTGTTGTATTCATAAAGCTACTATAAAACCAAAGCATTGCTATTACAAGACAATAAGTTATAGCAGGAAAATCCTATTTTACTAGGGCTATAAATCTATTTTAGTTGTCATCTTTCAAATTTCAGTAGTCCTGCTTCAAATTCATATCACTTGGACGAGATTTGAAGATTTATTTAAATACAATAACTTAAAACCATTGTGTACATTAATACGATCGCTTAATTCGTGTGTACGTGTTCCTATACATTCATTATATAGATACCTACTAAATGACGAGGATAATCTTTTAATAACAAAAGGCAGTTTCGAATGCCTCTAAAATTACTGACAACACGTTCGGGAAAAAACAGCTTTACTTTAATTAATATATTCACTAAACTTATGTTTGAACACAAATTCCAAAAACTACAGATACTAAACAACCAAAACTAGTTATACAGCGCAAAATACAAATTACTTACAAGATAAGGTTCCGAAGTAACTACAGTTCCGTCAGTGCTTACATCCATTGAGATAAATTTCACGAGTGCTGGTACGAAGTATTCGCATTCGAGTATCACTCTACCCATCGTCTGCGTGCTACCCTCAGTCTGTTCAAAAAAACCGTAAAATACAGCGTTTAATTTTTTAATATAACCTTTTTCAAATATATCACGAAAAGTTCAAAGGATATACCTGAAGCGGCAAACTCGCTACCCATGCTAAAGTCTGCATCGACAGCACCCAACATCTAAGTGATATGTTTTCTAATCTGAAAGAAATATACAAATAGAAATTAATAAATCGAATGTAGTTTTATCAATATAACCAACATGCCATTTCCCTTTGTTGGTACATAGCCCTTTTGAAAAATAAATCATCTGCTCTTCTATCACGCTAACTAACTATCTAATTTTGTCATACGACTGGCTGATCGATGGCGGTATATTGTCTTTTCCTGTTCCACAAGAACACTGTCATTGTGTGTAATTTTTTATAATTTTTATTTAAATCAGCTGGGTCAGAGTAAAACAGGTAGAAAATTTTTCTATAAATTCAAATAATTTATCATCACAAATAGGGTTAAATTAGTAGTTTTTTTTTTTATTTATCTTATATAGAGCTGTTAAAGCCTATTTGTCCAAAAATGGCTTGCAAGTCCTACTAAATCAGTAAATTAGCAAGATACAATGCATGACAAGCTTCAAAGAATGCAAGCCACAAATATTTTTGTCTCTCTCTCTCTTTCTTTATCCCAACCCATTGGTTGAGTGTTCAACAACCCTGAATATGCAATTGGTCTCTGGTTCGTTTCCCAACAGGGGAAGGTATTTGTGTGATGAGCATGTTTATATTTTTGGGTTTGGATGTTTATTGAATAAATTATATAGTTAATATAGTAACTGAGTATAGTTAATATAATAACTGAGTGTAGATTGTTCTCTCTCTCACACACACACTCTCTCGCTGTCTGTATCGTGTCACCTGACGAGCGCGCGCAGCAGCGCGGTGACGGAGTCGGAGGCGAGGCGCACGCGCGGCGCGTCGGCCGGCGTGACGAGCGCGCCCAGTGCCAGTACTGGTGTAGATTGTTCTCTCTCTCACACACACACTCTCTCGCTGTCTGTATCGTGTCACCTGACGAGCGCGCGCAGCAGCGCGGTGACGGAGTCGGAGGCGAGGCGCACGCGCGACGCGTCGGCCGGCGTGACGAGCGCGCCCAGTGCCAGTGCTGGTGTAGATTGTTCTCTCTCTCACACACACATACTCTCTCGCTGTCTGTATCGTGTCACCTGACGAGCGCGCGCAGCAGCGCGGTGACGGAGTCGGAGGCGAGGCGCACGCGCGGCGCGTCGGCCGGCGTGACGAGCGCGCCCAGTGCCAGTACTGGTGTAGATTGTTCTCTCTCTCACACACACACTCTCTCGCTGTCTGTATCGTGTCACCTGACGAGCGCGCGCAGCAGCGCGGTGACGGAGTCGGAGGCGAGGCGCACGCGCGACGCGTCGGCCGGCGTGACGAGCGCGCCCAGTGCCAGTGCTGGTGTAGATTGTTCTCTCTCTCACACACACACTCTCTCGCTGTCTGTATCGTGTCACCTGACGAGCGCGCGCAGCAGCGCGGTGACGGAGTCGGAGGCGAGGCGCACGCGCGGCGCGTCGGCCGGCGTGACGAGCGCGCCCAGTGCCAGTGCTGGTGTAGATTGTTCTCTCTCTCACACACACACTCTCTCGCTGTCTGTATCGTGTCACCTGACGAGCGCGCGCAGCAGCGCGGTGACGGAGTCGGAGGCGAGGCGCACGCGCGGCGCGTCGGCCGGCGTGACGAGCGCGCCCAGTGCCAGTGCTGGTGTAGATTGTTCTCTCTCTCACACACACACTCTCTCGCTGTCTGTATCGTGTCACCTGACGAGCGCGCGCAGCAGCGCGGTGACGGAGTCGGAGGCGAGGCGCACGCGCGGCGCGTCGGCCGGCGTGACGAGCGCGCCCAGTGCCAGTGCTGGTGTAGATTGTTCTCTCTCTCACACACACACTCTCTCGCTGTCTGTATCGTGTCACCTGACGAGCGCGCGCAGCAGCGCGGTGACGGAGTCGGAGGCGAGGCGCACGCGCGGCGCGTCGGCCGGCGTGACGAGCGCGCCCAGTGCCAGTGCTGGTGTAGATTGTTCTCTCTCTCACACACACACTCTCTCGCTGTCTGTATCGTGTCACCTGACGAGCGCGCGCAGCAGCGCGGTGACGGAGTCGGAGGCGAGGCGCACGCGCGGCGCGTCGGCCGGCGTGACGAGCGCGCCCAGTGCCAGTGCTGGTGTAGATTGTTCTCTCTCTCACACACACACTCTCTCGCTGTCTGTATCGTGTCACCTGACGAGCGCGCGCAGCAGCGCGGTGACGGAGTCGGAGGCGAGGCGCACGCGCGGCGCGTCGGCCGGCGTGACGAGCGCGCCCAGTGCCAGTGCTGGTGTAGATTGTTCTCTCTCTCACACACACACTCTCTCGCTGTCTGTATCGTGTCACCTGACGAGCGCGCGCAGCAGCGCGGTGACGGAGTCGGAGGCGAGGCGCACGCGCGGCGCGTCGGCCGGCGTGACGAGCGCGCCCAGTGCCAGTGCTGGTGTAGATTGTTCTCTCTCTCACACACACACTCTCTCGCTGTCTGTATCGTGTCACCTGACGAGCGCGCGCAGCAGCGCGGTGACGGAGTCGGAGGCGAGGCGCACGCGCGGCGCGTCGGCCGGCGTGACGAGCGCGCCCAGTGCCAGTGCTGGTGTAGATTGTTCTCTCTCTCACACACACACTCTCTCGCTGTCTGTATCGTGTCACCTGACGAGCGCGCGCAGCAGCGCGGTGACGGAGTCGGAGGCGAGGCGCACGCGCGGCGCGTCGGCCGGCGTGACCAGAGCGCCCAGCGCCCACACGCCCGCGCCGCCCGCGCCCGTCGCCGCGCTCCACGCCGACCCGTTCAGCGTTAGCCACAGCGACACCACGTTCTCCATGTACGAGCAGTCCAACTGACGACACAACCAAAACATTATTTTACCTTCAACAACAGATTTAAGTGGCTAAATTCGAATCAATTTGCGGATAAGGTTAACATGTTATAACCAAAATATTATGTTTATTGCTTTTCTAAGTAATCTCCTTTTCATTTTAAACATTTTTTCATGCGATCGAACCATTTTCTAAAACAGGAGGACCACAGATCTGAAGGCATGTTTTCTACGTGCTGATTGAACGCTATCACTGCCTCTTCGGAGTTGGTAAAAGTAAAACCTCTCATCAAATCTTTAATTTTGGGGAAAATACAGAAATCACAGGGTGCTAGGTCGAGGCTATGCACAGGATGAGTGACGAGATGTACTTTTTCGGAAGCTAAAAATGACTTTTTTTTGTTGGCTGTGTGTGAAGAAGCGTTATCAGGGTGTAGGAGAATGCGGCTTTTGGGTCGTCTTTCGCGAACTTTTTCTAACACCCTGGGTAAATTTCCATGTAGTTGGTAGGACATAAAACAATACAATATTGCATAACACTAAGGCTAACTACATCAGTATTTTTTGTGGATAAATTAACAAAAAAATATATGCAATATTACAATTTCCAAATAAAAATAACGCTAATATCTTACTCGGGATACGCACTTGCCGCACGCCGTGGTGGAATGTCTCGACGACGAGCTGTCCTAACCTAACGAGATACTGCCACAGCTAGTGTTCCAGATACATGCCGACGTTACTAAATAAATTAAATATACAAACTCAATCACTATCACAATACTCGTAAGTAGTTAAAGCAATTCAAATGTGAATACTCCAGGGCTCAGCTCAGTATTGCAACTACGACATCCTAGAGGTCAGCATCGTAGCCCGCCTAGTGCGGGGCAGGGGTCCATTGTATAAAACGACTATTTGTGCAGACCGAATTCGACACTAAAACGCGATACGACACGAACAACTGTACGGCCACATGATACACTGGTACATACATCCCACTGTCGTGTACATAAATATATTTCCACTTCATTAATTTGTAACTATAGTGCTCAACTTCAACAGAATTAAAAAACATTCATTTTACACATGGTATAAAATACTTAGAAAATTTACAATTCCATCTTAAAGAGTAGTGCTAAAGATGGAGAACCTATGAGCGTTCACTATGATATATATAACCCTGTGGCGACGCCTGACAGTTGCCGGGTGAGGAAGCTAAGGTAAACATTAGAGATCGATACAAAGTGAACCATTAAGAAAATACATTCTTAACAACATACGTTAAAATGCAATACCAAAGTACTTTTTCTGAAATATATTTTCCGCACAACAGCAAACGAAACATCGATATATAAAATGTTTAAGTTATATTTAATGCTCTGGTTGACAATTTAATGATATCTAAACGGAATTTACTATGACTTCAATGTGGTTGCCAATGTCTCGAGAGATGATAGGTACACATATATATGAATGGGCATCCCAGAAGGATTTACCAGGAATACTTTTGAACCGGTTGTCATCAAAGGGCTGGGTCTTACATGATACTATAGTTATTTTTTATTATATTTAAATAGAATGTTTAAAAATATTACGACACGACCTGATCTTCAACATCTTGTGCTTGTTCTTTTTGTTCAGCTTCACCTGACTCGCCGTCGCCCTGCATATCGGAGGTCCACAGCGTGAGGTTGTCCCGCAGCAGCTGCATGATGAGCGTGGAGTCCTTGTAGCTCTCCTCCGAGAGGGCGTCCAGTTCGGCGATGGCGTCATCAAACGCCGCTTTGGCCAGCCGGCACGCGCGGTCCAGACTGTTTACGATTTCGTAGTAGAATACTGAGAAATTGAATGCGAGACCGAGACGAATGGGGTGGGTGGGTGTAAATTCCGTCATTGCGATGTCGGAGGCGGCCTTGTAGGCGACCAGCGAGTTCTCGGCCGCCTCCTAACGGTCGTTACCAGTTGCGAACTCCGCCAGGTATCGGTGATAATCCCCCTTCATTTTATAGTAGAACACTTTGGATTCACCAGTCTGAGAGCTCGGGATTAGGTGTTTGTCGAGCACATTAAGGATGTCTGAGCAAATGTCACGTAGCTCTTTCTCCACCTGGCTTCTGTATGCTCAGATCACGTTCAATTTGTCTTCTGCTCCTTTAGTTTCCTCTTTTTGTTCAATTGAAGATATGATTCTCCAGGAAGCTCGACGAGCCCCAATAACATTCTTATATGCAACAGAAAGAAGATTCCTCTCCTCAACTGTAAATTCATTGTCTGACACATTCCGTGATGGAACATTCTTCATTGCTTTCACCATTTCGTCATAACGCTCGGCCTGCTCCGCTAATTTAGCTTCATACACATTATCTTCTCTTTCCGACATTTTGGATGACAAATGATTTTTCACTAACTAAATCCGAATCGCCAGGTCACTTATTCACCAAGATGGCTGCGACAAATGGTAAACAAATGGTAGAATACCACTCGGCATTAACACTCTTGATCTTCAAGTGGAATTGTACAGATGGGACCCATAGCTGAGAAAAAAACGCGATCATTTTTTACCAACGTTTCTCGCCTGTCTCACTTTTGTTGGCTCGTTCTCATTTTCAAACATCCATTCTCAAGATTGCGGTTTTTTTCGGGTTCAAAACAATAAATCCACGTTTCGTCTCCTGTGACAATGTCATAAACACCATTAGAATGTCCGTGGTCGTACTTCAGTAACATCTGTAAGCACCATTCTACGCGAGCCCGCTTCTGCACCGATGTCAATTCATGAGAGATCCCACGACAACAAAGTTTCCGAACCTTCAATTCTTTGCGTATTTTTTTTTAAATTTGGCTTAATTACCAATGGCTTAAATACCAATCCCCAATAGTCCTCGAATTATCTCATAGGTAATCCGGGGGTTTTCTTCAATTAATCGCTTAGCAGTAGCCACATTATTTTCGTTGACGGCAGTTGAAGGCCGCCCTTCACGAAATTCGTCATGTAAAGAAACTCGACCTCTCTCAAATTCAGCAAACCATCGCCTCACGGTGCTCAAACAAGGTGCTTCTCTTCCAAAAGCATTTTGATGCTTCCAAAAGCAAAAAGATGAGTGGCACAGTATTGCAGAGAAAGAGAACTTTTAAAATCATAAAAAATCATCGCTCTAAAATCTTTTTGAGTTAATTCCATTTTCGTTGCATACGTAGAAGTTTGATGTGTGATAAAAAAAACAATTGACAAATCATTTCCCGTCAATTGTTTTTTTTAATACTAAGAAGGTTGCAGCGTTTTAAAAATATAACATTCGAAATTCAAATAGTTCCGATTAGCTAGAAGTGCAAAACTTTTAGTGTGCCCCATGTATAATAAATGTGAAAGTCTGTCTGTCTCTCTGTCTGTCTGTTACGCTGTCACGGCTAAACCGTTGGACCGATTTTCATGAAATTTTGCATGGAAATAGTTGAAGATCTGGAGTCAAACATAGGCTATTTTTTTCAAAAATCAATCCCTAAAAGACTGAAGGAAATAAAAGTTTTATGAAAATCTACTTAGACGACATTTTAATCTACTCGCGGGCGAAGCTGCGCGGGTCAGCTAGTAGTGTCATATGTCAAAAAAAATATTCTCGAATAAAAGGGGTTGAAAGTTGCTCCTGCCTATTTTTTTCGCTTTTCCGGCCAATGCCACTAACACTACTAACTCCATATAGTATCAAATTATTGAAAACAGTAGTAGATCACCATTCGGGATAAAACTATGGCATAATACGATGCGAATGGTACAATAAAAGTGATTTTACGATTTTTTGAATTGTGACACTATTTGTCGGAAGTGCGATTATTATGTATTTCTATGTATTAGTATCGTTGACTAAAACCCACACAAGCAAATAATTTGCCTACTTCGGGGTTAGGTCAGTAAGTGTAATTTGTCCCGTGAATATTTATTTAATTATTTATTATTTAATATATTATCTACCTGTGATTCAAAATCCAGCGCCAGATGCCTGAAGACGTCGTAGAGCGTGTGGTGCAGCGGCGGCAGGTGGCGAGGCGGCGGGTCGGGCTGCGGCGCAGGCGTGTGCGGGTCGGCGGGCGCGGGCGCGGCGGCGGGCGCGGGCGCGGGTGCGGGCGCGGGGGCCGGCGGCGAGCGCAGCGCCAGCGGCAGCGCGCCCGCGCACGCCGCCAGCGCGCGCCGCGCGCACCACTCGCCCGCCGCCGCGCACCCGCTCTCCAGCCGCGCGTCCACGCACATTGACACGTTGCTGCAACCACAACCACGTACATCACTATCATTCATCGATCATTTCATTTGACCTTGCTGCTAATCACTACATAGTATAAAACAAAGTCACTTTCTCTGTCTGTCCCTATGTATACTTAAATCTTTAAAACTGCGCAACAGATTTTGATGCGGTTTTTTTAATAGATTGATTCTTAAGGAAGGTTTTAGTATATAAACCTTTCCGATATACCCACGGGAACAAAAGCTACGCGAGTGAAACCGCGGGGAAGTCGCTAGTAATAATAATAATTTATTTCGGACTACTCATTTAAACACATAATTCAGTTACGTTTAGATTCTTCTAATTGAAAGTAGCTACTTTTGTGTGATAATTACAAAAGAAGACACATCACAAAGTAGGTGGACTTACTTAATTCGTAATAACGACCTCATAGTTTAATTTTTGTAATAAAAACTTACTAAACGTCGATATGCTAATAAATGCACCAACAGGGCAAATCGACTTTCAAAAATAATATAACGCTAGAAACAAATATTTGAAACAAATATTTTGCAGGAATTGTACTTCATCAGCCTCATGATTATTTTTTCGTTAATATTTATAAGTACTTATTTAAAGAAACTAATATTTAAGTTAAACTTGCTGTTAAGAACCGTAGAGGTCGAAATTAAAAGTTTCATTATCCACAACAACATAAGGTACAAACAAGCATTGCACTCAGTCCCATAATTTAATGCTTCAACTCTTATAGAGTAAGTTCTATTGAACCTAAAAATGCTTCGATTGCCAAGTAAAAAGTGCGTTGAGTATATAAGTTATGCGCTTTTATTTGTGCTACAGACATGGGACAGTGTGATAGATATGGGACAGCGACCTTTAACTTGCTAACCTTCGGTATTTCACCATTTCTTGCACCAGATCTTAATTCAGTGGCATTGCAGAAGCCATATATAACATTCCACAGAATGTTGCAAATTAATTATCTTAATTTCGTCTACAAAAAAGCTGATATTAGTCAAGACCTAAGTCAACAGAAGGTCTAACAGGGGAGATAAATAGTCTTTAATGCTCGTCACAACCATTAAGATACTATAATGTTTTATCTTAAGATGCCCTAATATAAAAAATTATAGTATCTTCACACACGGCTAAGATACAATAATGTTAAAAAAGTTGTTCATTTACTTATAAGTGTGCCTCGTTGCCACACATGTTTTTTGTAGGATTTCTATATACAGGATGTTTGGTATGAGTGATACATTCCAAGCAAAGAAAACATTGAATGAAAAACTATATCACTAGCATAGTGACATAAAAGATAACAACTTTCGTGCGTAGTTTTCCCCCCTCTCCCTCTTGACTAGACGCGACACAGTGCCAAAAACAGCACCCCGCACTGCTTACGATTTTTATATCATTTATATCATATCATAAAATAGCAAACAAGCAGATGGCTCACCAAAGATGTTAACGGTGCATTACTATCCGTGTGACGGGACATCTTACCCTCCTAACCAGAACACGATTATGATAAGCATTGACGCTATTGCGGCAGGATTAGGCAAGGCGGTGGTACCAAATACAAGATACAAATACAGATACTCTACCACCCAGTCCTCACAATGGTAGTGACATGTATAGCTTCTTATCGATCGCATCTTACGAATTGCCTGGCAGAACAGCAGTTAGTCTATTCTTCAAAAGAGCCTGGACCAACCAACATGGTGTGACCAACATGGGTGTAGAAACTATTACATTATCAGTAGCACTGCATCCGCTTGTATCCCAAAACAAAACCATTATGTATTTATATTAAGACGCGTATGTTTCGCATATTAAGATAATAATAGGTCAGGCAAAAGTGTTTTCGTATTTTGAATGTATTTTTAGTAATGAAACCTCTTTGGCTGTACTGAATGTACCTAATTGATTGGTTTTAATACTATTAAATGTGACACTCTGAAGATGCAATAAATTAAAAAAAAAACTAGTTCCCGCAATTTTCAATTGATTTCAAGCAAGCAAAATGAACGTATGTGACGAAGAAATTCGGTACATTTTAAAATTTTATTACAAAACAGGTAAAAATGCGACGAACGCCGCGAATAAAATTTGTGCGGTTTACGGACCTAATATGGTACCAATAATAGTTGCACAAATGTGGTTCAAGCGTTTCAAGTCTGGAAATTTTAGTGTGAAAGATGAGGTTCTCTCTGGACGCCCTGTCACAGATAAAATCAGTACCATCTTTGAGAAAGTGGAGCAAGATCAACATATTAGTAGCTACATTTCTGAAGAACTGGATGTTGATCATAAAACAGTTTTACGTTATTTACGAAAATCTGGGTACAAGAAAAAAGTTGACATTTGGGTTCCACATGATCTCACTGAGAGAAACCTAATGCAACGTGTTTCCATTTGCAATTCTTTGTTGAAACGTAACAATTCCAAACCATTTCTTAAACAGTTGATTACGGGTGATGAAAAATGGGTGACTTATGATAAGAATGTGAGAAAAAGATCATGTTCGAAGCATGGACTAGCCCCACAGACTGTGGCAACGCCCGGCCTGACTCGGAACAAAGTGATGCTATATGTATGGTGGGACTGGAAAGGGATCGTCCACTATGAGCTTTTGCCACCGGGTAAAACTATCGATTCTGACCCTACTGTCAGCAACCGATGAGGTTAAAATAAGCTTTTGAGAAAAACCGGCCGGAGCTGATGAATAGTAAAGGCGTGGTGTTCCACCATGACACCGCCAGACCGCACTCATCTATAGCCACGCAGCAAAAATTAAGAGAGCTTTGCTGGGATGTGTTGATGCATCCTCCATATAGCCCTGACCTTGCTCCATCAGATTTCCACCTGTTTCGGTCATTGCAGAACTCTTTAGGAAGCATAAAGCTAACCTCAAAAGAACACTGTGAACACTACTTATCAGATTTTGTTAACCAAAAATCTCAAAATTTCTAAAGTCATCGATCAAAACGGCACATACATATTATAAATAAATAAAAAAATAAACCTAAAAAATATTTTACTTTGTATGAACAATACGAAAATACTTTTGACCCGACCTAATATAATAAGATATGAAATATATATTTCCATATTGGTCGTATCCCTCGGTATCTTCAGATACTAAAAATAAAATGTATATTAATTTATAATAGTTGTGTGTGATGGTTCTATGAATTTTATGGTGAATGATATTTTGAAATATGCTTTAAGATAATATACATATATTATATACTAGCTGTTGCCCGCGACTTCGTTCACGCGGACTTCGTTTACTCCGCACAGCTCCTCCCTCGTAGGTGATAGCGTGATAATATGTAGCCTATATTTTGACCCGACCTGTTAGTAATATTCATGCAAAATTTGAAGTAAATTCATGCAGTACTTTTTGCGTTTACCCCGGACATACATTGACTTTCCTACGATTTTATTATATGTATAGATTATCTTAACCGTGTGTGACCAGTTTTATATCTGATATATAGATAATACGAAATAATTTGAATCAATTTAATCTTATTTAATTTGCATTGGTTCACTCTTCATCTATATTAGATATATTTGACGAGTCAGTGCAAATGGCATGTTATCCAGAAAGGAGTGGGGACACATTACAATTGTTGAATTAAGTCAAATGTCCTCATCATGACGTGCTTTCAAACATTTTGATATTGCTATACAAGAGAATTGTAAATTGTATTTATTGATAGCACAATCTTAATAGTAATCAAATAATATGCAGTTCGCAGCTAATTACATAGTTCTATATTTTGCCAAACAATAAAAATCCGTTATGATTTAACAATTGTGCATTTACTCACTTGTAAGAGGATGTAAACTTCCGAAATACAAGCGTTCGGAAATTGATTGGCATGTTAAATATTGTTTCCATCATGAATGCTTTTTATTGTTTATTCATGTTCTCACTTATGGTTGTATTTGATCTCATGACTTGTTTATAATTACCGTTACACTGGACAAAGACTCAAATAAACAAAGGAAGAATGTTGGTGAAAAATAAATTCCAGGTTAAATTATTCCTCTCCATCTTACCCACCAGGCATTAATATAGCAAGCCTGAACATTAGAGCAGCATAATTAGACCTACCACAGAGTAAACATAACAAAGAGAGAAGAGTAAATTTTATGTAACAATATTCTTTATACTACACCTATTCGGAAAGCACATTAGTTCTTACTTGAAAAACGAGAAGAAAGTACCTAATTCCAAGCGAACCAATATGCAGGCGGCAAAAATGTATGGGATTTACTTTCTCCCCTTGGGGAGAAAGTAATTTTCTCCCCTCCTTTAACTTTTTAAAATTCATAAGTTTGTATCTCGAAGCACATCAAAATGTTACTGGCCACTAGCATTTACTAAGGAAACTTGACAGTATGTGCTTTATTTCATTTGCCTCCTCAATATTAAAAAAAAACGATTGTACGCGCAAATTTTCTTTTTTATTGTATCTTCTTACATTCTGTTCTGATGTCTATATCTAGTAGCGAGAAAGAAGCTGCTCAAACAGTCATTTTAAACCTTTTGCCAGAAAAGTCCAAGCATAAGTACAACAAAACATATGAAGAATTTATGGAGTTTCAATAATTGTAATAATTTTAATATAAATTTTAACTAAAATGTTTTTATTTTCCTCATTGGTGTAGTATAAAGCAGTATGTATCACTCGGGAGAAAATGCGATACCTAACTTGAGTGTTAGGTTCAGCTGCGCTTCGGGCCTCAAACTACACTCTCGTAAGGTATCGGTCATTTTCTCGCCTTGGTGAACAAACTACTATTACAGGATATAATATCAAGCAGATGATTCTCATAATTGAAAGAGATAGTCATAACTTATCGGCCTCATCACCACATATGGGACAAACTGCAAGCTAACGACTACTAGGTGATTAATTGACTAATGAAAGATCACCATTGCAGTATTCTGCAGCACCTTGTTTTGATACCCCCCTCATACTTAATACTTCTGCAATAACGTTAATACTTGTCAGTGTCAGATTTGGAGGGCAAGGCACTCGTAAACTCGAACATATGGCAACGCACCTATTATTTTTTTTAACTATAGACAATAGTTGACTTTACAATCCACAGAACCACAAACTTGTTTACCGTCCTCTGAAAAATGGTTGGCAATCTCAAATCACTATCTTAGACCAATAAAACTATAGCAAATGCATAATTACCTTGTATTTGTGTCAATAATAGGCTTGGTCTTCGAGTCCTTCTTAACTGCATCGAGAAAGTATGATGGGAATTCCAGTTTTTCCTCTGTTTCTGAATCATCTGACTCGGCCACTTGGCTTAAGTATTCCATATCCTTCAAATATTCTGTAAAAAGAAAAAATAATTATTTAAAAGCTTGTTGTTGTAACATGACGCATAAGCGTGAGGCTGTTCTAATCTATCTACCAGAGAAAGCAAATGCTGAAGCAAACCATTCCCCCACCTCATTTCTTCTAACCAGATATCTTACTTGCTGACATGATTGTTGTTGATGTGTTTATTTTAGATGTGCCGAAATTAGAACTCTTCGTCAAACCGAAACTATCGGCCAATACATCTGTAATTATAATTTGGAATTATCGGGTCGGATCTGTACCTACTAGATACAGCTGGTCAGACTGGGTGAATGTTGCACGTTTGAATTATCACCACATTGTTCTAGCAACACGACAGTAATAAAGAATATGTTACTATTCTACAAAATTAATACTTTACGTGAAATTTACTATACATATACTATCACTATAATATTGTTAAGTGTCTTTCTCTCCTTCCTTTCGCGTTGATTCTTAATATACAGGATATTTATACTTTCTCCGTTATTGGCTAATTAAAATTCGATCCCTATATTTTGTAAAATAGCAACTGCCTGTCTTGTATCATTGAAGCCTTCGCCTGCGGCTCGGTCTTCAAACTCATACTTGACCTGCAATCGCCTATTTCTCTCTCTCTCGGCTTTTTGCAATGATGTACTATTAATAGCTGACTAAATCTACGCAATACGTGTTTGATAAACTAAGAAGAAAACATTACTATTACAAAAGAACAAATAAAAATGTTACAAATCTCCACAATAACATCGACGGAGGCCAAGTTCAGGGTAGATGTTGTTACCAATAAAATAGAGTATTCTTCGAAGGATTGGCATACAAATACTGTCACCCACCTGCGACCTTGGGCGTGTTCTTCTTGGCGTTCTTGCCGATGGCGGCGTCGTGCAGGCGCGCGCCCGAGGGCCCGGCGCGCGCCTCCTCCGAGCACGCCTCCGCGCCCTCGCCGCCCTCGCACTCCACCAACTCCTACACACAAACTTGTACTGATGTATATCTGTTTAATACTAGAACACATATGACTTAAAAGAACTTGTCTTCTCGCTTTATCTACACAGTAGAATAGTATATTTCGAACAGGTTGCTCTATTTTTAAGACATCTTATTATATAACCCTTATCAAACGGGGGCGAGCTAGAAAAAAATCATTTTTTCTTCGAACTGCAAAATAGAATTAATAATTTAGTATCTCAGTCTCTGTCCATGCAAGAGCCAGCAAGAAATATAAATTATTGATATAGTAAAAAAGACGAAATTATGTGTTACGCGCAGATAACCCAATGTTCGACGTTGTGTGAACGAGGTGGATTCAGGAGCGACTCAAAGCGGCTTTATTTTAATTTTTTTCAGTATAGAAAAACATACCTACTTTTTTGGAAAACATTCTTTTTTGGACGAGAATATATATTAAAATATCATTTGATTTTTTCCGTCCTGCGGTTATTATTCAGAAAATTGTAGCCATAAAAACTACAACTTATGGGTTTCGGACTAAGAAATATTACGTTTTTACGTATAGAACAGTTAACTTTGAATTATAATAATAACTACCAAGCATTGTGAAAAAATGAGGTCATTATTAATCCATTTAAAAATCTCATAATACCGGCTTGTTTAGAATAGAAGACTCGTCAAAAAAACCATCGAATGTGTAGGATTTAATTTTTTTATAATATTCATAAAATAACTAATTGATTAAAGTAAAAAAAACTACGTGTTAGTTATACATATTTTTCATACACTAAATGGACATATTTGACGCTCCTGCGCAATATCCGTGGCCTAAATTGAGATTTTTGAAAAGAGAAAAGATGGACGTCTCATAAAAACGAAGTTGTTTGTAATCAGCAATAATATAAAAATAATTATTGCTGTTCGTTAGTCTCGCTAAAACTCGAGAACGACTGAACCGATTTGGCTAATTTTGATTTTGAATTAATTGTTGAAGTCCAGGGAAGGTTTAAAGGGTGAGAAAATATAGAAAAAAAAAATAAGAGTTCTCGCCGTGTTGGTCCCGGCCTCCTTTGTAGAATAGGCCAACTGCCGTTCATGTCGTAAAAGGCGACCGAATGGCTATCGAGTCACTGCCATCGTGGCTACTAGGTGGTAGAGTTCTGCATTGTCTCGCCCGGGTCTGGTACCACCGCCTTACCTATTCCTGCCGCAATAGCGTAAGTGCTTGTCGCTGTCGTGTTCCGGTTTGGAGGGTAAGGTAGCCGGTAAACTTATGCATGTGGCATTAGACCTCGCCAAAAGATAGCAACGCACCATTAACATCTTTGGTGTCTATAGGCGATGCTTGACTCTTTCCATCAGGAGACCTATTTGCTTGTTTGCTATCTTATGATATAAAAAAAACGAGTAGTTAAAGAGGCAGAACAAAGTTTGCCGAGTCAGCTAGTCAACAATAAAAATGTCCCTGAGGCTATGGTTTATCGTGGTTATAATTATTAATACGAACGAAAAGTTATGTGTGGTCATACACTAAAATCAGTGAGTGAATAATCTCTTGTTTAGGTATTCCTATGATAGGATTTTTTTAAATAAATTAAATGGGAGCTCGTACTTTACCCCTTGTGGTATATCTATTCTAATAAAAAAAAGAATTATCAAAATCGGACTACTCTGTAAAAATTTATGCGTAGTCTAACATAAAAAACATATAAGCGTCGGATTGAGAACCTCCGCTGTTTTTCGTCGGTTGAAAATACAAATCATCGTGTATCCATATAGTGCACTATTTCTGTAACACGTCGTATTAGTGTAGGTAGTCTGTCTTTGTGAATGTGATGAGTGTTGTGTGTGTGTGTGTGTGTGTCGCACCTGCAGCAGCGTGGTGAGCGCGTGCCTCGGCCAGGGCGGCAGGCGGCAGGCGCGGCGCGCCAGCCCCAGCAGCGCCCCCGCCTCCGGCAGCGCCGCCGCGCCGCACACCGCGCACAGCCGCCCCACCACCTGCACACACACACACATCACACATCACATTACTGCGCCCGCTTAAAATGACACGCTACACCTGCAATCTTATGAACAGGCTATTCAACAAACATTCTACACATGAAATACGGACATAGAAATATACAGATCAGCGAACATCTAAATCTAAAAGCTGACAGGTTTTAAAGACTGCGTTTACTGAATCAGATTCGAGTACTGAATACCCTCCGTATTCAGTACTCGAATCTGATACCGAATATATAACAAATAGGTACTTAAATTTTGATATAATTATTCAATTTTAGCCACGAGTTCAGTAAATTGCTGAACTCCGATGTTCAGCGATTTATCGAACTCGTGGCAAAATTATTAGTACAATACAACCGCACGCGCGTTAAAAATACTTTTTGAAAATTACTACACTCAATTTGTTGAAGTTTGCTATGTAGGTAAGCAATATTCCATTTAGTTATATATTTTTTTGGTTACATAATATCATCATTAACTATGTACAGCCTTTTACTAGTCAACACGTATATTTTTTGCAAAATTGCGCACACGGGTTAACCTGAGATAAAGCATAATTGACGTTTATATGGAACGTAGCTATAATTGTTGACAATACTATTGCTGACAATACCTGCGGTGATAATACTTTTTGAAAATTACTACACTCAATTTGTTGAAGTTTGCTATGTAGGTAAGCAATATTCTATTTAGTTATATATTTTTTTGGTTACATAATATCATCATTAACTATGTATAGCCTTTTACTAGTCAACACGTATATTTTTAGGAAAATTGCGCACATGGCCTGAGATAAAGCATAATTAACGTTTATATGGAGAAGAAGTACAGAAAATTAAAGTCAAATTTTGACACTAAACAATCACTAATACCTATATAATTTGTCTAACTAAACACACGATGATAGACTTAGTCAGTTTTATTAAACTTCCGAGTTTCGTTGCCGCATATAAAATTGTTTTATTTGATCGTCAATAAAACGCGATCTACTTCTTGTTACGATTTTTCTCATGCTTTTCAACTTTGAAACAAGAATATACTTTCTTAGAGGCTGGTTGCCTTTTCAAACATCCTTTGTTAGTTAACTCTTTCAACATATTAACTATTTGTTTATCAAATTTCAATCTAATCCATCTAGTAGTTTTAACTGTGCGTTGAGAGCTCGAGCAAACATATTTTTTTTCGCTTAGATTTTATTTAGATTAGGGGATAACCAATTTTAATTCCAAGGTAAGTGCTGTACTGTTGTCGCATCTGTCGGCTTGCTCCATCAAAGGTATAATGATGTTGATTTTGTCAAACATTTGTACTATTTACAAATAATTTATGTGAAATAGTACAAGTGTTTGACAAAATCAATGATGCAGTTTCACCAAGTGCCGACAATGGAAAGTATAAATTGTATAATGACGTATGTTGTAATTTAAATAAGAGCCAGTAACCTTGGCGCGATGCTTACAACACGCACAACGTTTGAAGTGGAAATGGGCTGGCCATATTGTCCGCTACTCTAAAGACAGATGGTCTTATTGCGTTACCAAATGGAGAGGTCCTGGAGGTAAAAGACAAAAATATTGACCACAAGTTCGCTGGAACAACGAATTGGTAAAATTAGCGGGAAGAGACTGGATAGAGATCGCAAAAGACAGGTATAAATGGAGGCAACTGGAGGAGGCCTATACCCAAAAAGGGTCATGACATGTGTCACAAAGTCTTAACCTTGATAATTCATTTTCGCTATTGTTTGAAAATCATTTTTTTAGAATCACTTAATACTTTTTATTGTATATTAATATAAGAAATAAAGAGGATTATTATAATTATAATTGTAACCTTGGCGCAGAGCAGCAGGTGGTCGGAGTGCAGCGCGGAGTCCATGGCGAGTATGTGCGCGACGAGCGCGTGCGCCAGCGCGGCGCCGAGGTGCGGGCTGAGCAGGCGCGGCGCGCACTCGGGCCGCGCCGCCTCGCCCGCGCCGCCGCCGCCGCCCGCGCCGCGCTTGCACGTCATGGCCATGCGCGCCTTCAGGCACAGCCGGGCTCGCTGACGGGTAACATCATTTTTAACACAAACATACTTTTTTAACACAGTTAACTCAGTTTTTTAACAAAGAAGGCGTGAGTGTCGTGGAACATTCGGGGATAAAAAGTGGGCAGATGGTTATTTTTGTATAACAGACCTTTTTGTTGTTTAATCTTATTGTTGTTTTTTCTAGTCTTTTGTCTTTTTTTGTTTGTTGTCTTTTGAGTTTGTTGTCTAGTCAATGTTACTACCAATATGATGCCCACCTGTTGCTCCTCTACTGCGACTTGTATACCGCGCCTGGCAGCCTCCATCTCTTGTTGCATTTGGTACAGTAACTTCTTGTGCAATTTGCGCCGATGCAATTTGCATTCAGTAGCTCGAGGTGATGAAGAAGAACTATTGTCATTTGAACTAATTTTTGGTCGTCCACCTGTTACCCAATCCCATCTGGAAAATATAAAGAAATTATATAATTTTCTCGTCATCAAATAGAGAAAGCAAAACCGGTCAAGTGCGAGTTAGACTGGAATAACGAGGGTTTCATACAAACTAGGTAACCTTAGCTGCACATAACATATTTCAAGATTCTAGGTCAACGCAATGTACCCTATAAGTATTGATTCTCTTGTCAAATCGCAAAATATGCAACATCAATGGTCAAAACCTTTTGATCGTGTATTTTGTGATGTAACTGAATGTTTACAGTTTTCGGATTTTTTTCCTTGACAAGTATTGTAAAGGCCCATCAAGACTCTCAGAGAGAAGTCTCAGCGAGAACTTTCGTGAAGACTTCTTGAACGAACAATTAATTTAGCCACATTCTCATTTTTCTCACTCGTGTTCTGGATCCTATCCAGTATGGACGACATTACAAATGATATTCCAACTGTAGCTGGTTTTGCTCTGTTTGCCATTACATATTATAAATTTGTGTGAGTTGTAACTAAAAATAAAATTTAAAAAAAATGAAAAGGTAGACGATGATGGATAATTCATCAAAACAGAACAAGTTTGGTAATTTGTTTATTTCATATCCTCATATACAGGTGGCGTCTACTCTCCGCCGCTCACTGATCGACACTGAGACAAAACGTGAGTGTGATAGTCTTCTTTCTTCTCGCCGGAGAAATTCTTTGAAGCAGAAAAATTGACACCGATGCGAGAACAGGCGAGGGCGAGAACGAGAAACTCCTCACATTCACGCTTCACGGGTGTTCTCAAGGATTCTCGCCGTGAGTCTGGATGGGCCATGAGACATTGCTTCTTGTCAAATTTCATAATTTTAGGTCAACGGGAAGTAGCCTATAGGGTTTGATTCCCTTTTGAATCGCAAAAATGGCAAAATATGCGACATAAATGGTCATATTTTTGATCGCGTTGACTTACAAGTTTGGTTTTTTCAGCTGAGAGGGACCATAAAATTCAACTTGATACCTCTACACATTCCTGAGAAAATGGTTTGGAAAGAAAAACATACAGACAAACGATTCCGTTTTTTTATGAGGTACAGAACCCTAAAAAGGCAGATAAGTCTCCTGTTGGAAACAGACAATACGTACTATGGATGTTTTCCGTGTTGACCCGAGCCTGTTTCAAAGAATATAATATACAAAGAATATAGTATAGTAAGGAGTTTACTGCTAGGAATCTCGTAAAAGGCGAGAAAAGGCGTGTCGCAAAAACATTGTGAATGTGATGTGATGTTGTTGTGGTTTTGTCTGTACTGCATATTTAATAACTCTTTTTAATTTTTGTTGATCTTAGAAACTACTACTAGTCGTAGATTAGTTTTTTTGTGAATTCACCCCCCATGTGAACCCGACTCATCCCGCGATCGCGTGGTCAGACGGGATGCTTCGGGGAACCACAGGGTGATATTCGTTCCCTGTGCTATCCAGAGGCTGGTGGCCTTTCAACTTTCTACTCCGAGGGGCGGATGTAACTACGGCCTCCATCTTGGTGCTGCAGCAAGAGTGCCGACTAAGGGAACCACGGATTTCACGAGCCCCAGCTAAGTTCAAGATCGTCCCCCATCGCGCCGTTGGCATTTTATTTCCCCACTCATTTTAATATTGAAGACTCCGAGATCAATTATTTATTATTTATAAATTTTTATGAAGAAACCGGAATATATAATTACGTTTTTACATGAGTAAGCACTTTTTTTATTTCTGAAAATCCCTCGGGACTCGCGACACTTGTGGCGAGCTCTAATACCACATGCATAAGTTTACTAGTTACCTTACCATCCAATAAACCGAAACACGACAGTGACAAGCAGTGACAAGCACTGCACCAGGAATAGGTAAGGCGGTGGTACCAGACCCAGGTGAGACAATGCAGAAGTCTACCACTTAGAAGCCACGATAATAGTGACTCGTATAGCCAATCGGTCGCCTTTTACGACCTGCCTGGCAGAATGGTAGTTGGCCTATTCTGCAAAGGAGGGCGGGACCAACACGGTGTATGTTGTGCGGTGTGTGGTGCGCACCTGGTGGAGGCGGCGGCGGCGTCGAGCACGGCGGCGAGCGCGGTGAGCAGCGCGGCGAGCAGCGCGGGCTGCGGCCGCGCCGCGTGCACCAGCGCCAGCGCGCGCGACGCCAGCGCCTCCGCCACGCCGCCCCCGCCAGACCCGTGCGCGTACATGCTCTTGCGCGCCATGTACATCACTGCCACTAAACATCTGCAATATTATTATTATTATTACATATCAATGTCTTATATTCTTGAAAAACTTTAAAAACAACAAAGAAAAATATCGACACGCAGGCAGTCTCCCTAAAGCCGGGAGACGATTTTAGGGAGACGGTCGCAGGTTCAATCTCTGCGTGTCGATATTTTTCTTTGTTGTTTTTAAAGTTTTTCTTATATTCTTGTTCAACTGATGGGAAGTCACAACTACAAAATTGTAACGGTCCTATTCACGTGGTAGGAATGTAAGTTTAAAGCACATTCGTGCTGATCACTATCACTATAATATCACTAGATAAATTACACAAATCGATAGAAATACATAATTATATAAAAATACTGTTACATATATAACACACAAATACGCATTTATTAATAAAAACATTTACTACTAGAAACATTCTAGTTAATAAATAGTTTCAATACTATTTATTAACTAGGATTTATTATTGTTTATTTTTACATAATATTTTTGTAAATATAAATAAATAATAAATATTCATGGGACAAATTACACTTATTGATCTAACCCCAAAGTAAGCAAATTATTTACTTGTGTTATGTTAGTCAACGATATTAATACATAAAAATACATATATAAATACTGGAATATATTTAATAAACACCCAAACCCGGAAATATAAACATTTATGCTTATCCCACAAATGCTTGTCCCCGTCGGGGATCGAACCCGAGCCGTAGCCGTTGGTCGAGTGGCTAACAACCCTGACTACGCAGTCAGGGTCGTTAACCACTCGATCAACGGAGCGGTCATTATATACTTATATGAAATAAGTTTATACCTTATTACCTACCTTAGTACACACAGTACGCTGCGTCGACGCAATACACGCAAATGCGCACGCGCACGCACGCACGCACGCACGCACGCACGCACGCACGCTCGCACGCACGCACGCACGCACGCACGTACGCACGCACGCACGCACACACACACACACACCTACACGCACACACAAAACTGACAACATACTCTCGAGAAGAAAGCGGGAGGGTTGCCTTCATTTCGACATGTAGCAACGCTGCGTTGACAAAGCTACCGCGTGGTACAGCAGCCGATAATGCGTTAACATATTGTGTGGAGTGTATCTGATGCAGTGTATGGTGGTGGTGGTGGTGGGCACCTGTCGAGCGGGCGCGGCGGCGCGTCGTGGTCGGCGAAGGCGGCGGCCAGCTGGTCGGCCAGCAGCGGCCCCCACCAGGCGCGCGCGCCGCACACGCGCGCCAGCAGCGCGCACGCGCCCGCCGCCGCGCGCCCGCCGCCGCCGCACGCCACGCGCAGTACGCCGCGGCACCACTCCGCGCTCACGTAGCTCACGTCCTGACCATTACATTACGACAATCAAACTGAAACTTCTTACAAAATCAAAAACTTAGCATATCACCAACTTATTACTTTTATTATATACTATCTTTTGCCCGCTGGGTTCGTTTGCATAAGTTAGGAGCAGCTTTCCAATAATAAAACGCACGATTTTTTTGTTTCTCACAAATAGTCCGCATACCAGTTTTTAGCTTTCTACTTTGCAAATTGCAAAATGCTCTATACAAACTTTAACCCCCTCATTTTAGGGACCCACAGGTTAGAAAGAGACAAAAAGTAGCCTATGTTACTCTCCATCCCTTCAGCTATCTCCACTTAAAAATCACGTCATTCATCACTCCGTTTTGCCGTGAAAGACGGACAAACAAACACACACATGCACTTTCCGATTTATAATATTAGTATGGATTATCAAAACTGTCCATTCACATCATTACATCGCTGCATCTGATGGAACCATTGAGAAAAGAATTTATCCACTCGTCCTCAGGGTTCTTTTTGACGCCCTTTTGAAAAGGAGCCACTGCTTTCCCAACGTCCATAAAACGTTTTCCTCGTTTTTCTTTTATTTTCGGGAATAAATAAAAATCGCAAGGTACGAGGAGGTAGGGTCTATAATCCAGTAATGTCACGTATGATTTCGCCAAGTAGTCTGTTGTCGCCCGGCAGTGTCGGGCTGAAGGATGATTCTACTGAGTGGTCGGTTTACCCGAAATGTTTCCAAGACAAGTGGCAAACAATAGTTAATATACCACTTTGCAGTAAATGTTTTTTGATCCTCCATAATCACGAAATGACCTGTCCTTCCGAAAAACAAGGCACCATCTTTTTTCCCACACTTCAACCTCTTTTCACTTTGGTTGGCAAACAAGCAGATGGGTCTCCTGATGGAAAGTCAGCCTATAGACACCAAAGATGTTAATGGTGCGTTGCTATCTTGTGGCGAGGTCTAATGCCACATGCATAAGTTCACCGTCTACCTTACCCTCCAAACCGAAACACGACAGCGACAAGCACTGACGCTATTGCGGCAGGAATAGGTAAGGCGGTGGTACCAGACCCAGGCGAGACAATGCAGAACTCTACCACCTAGTATTTTTATATCTATAGACGGAAATTCTGACAAGAAAGGTACAATTTGAATTAACAAATATCATAACTTACCACATCGCCTCCTTGGAATAGGAAATACAGAAGCATATCTATCAAGTTCTCAGTTATCACCCTCAGCTTGTCTGTTGATGCTCTCTCCAACAAGGATTCTGAAGTCACCTGTCCCCGCTCTATTGCATCTAACATTTTCTCATTGTTATCAGAATTGTTTTGCAAACGCTTCAACATGTTTGTGCAATTGTATATTTGCTGTTGAAGTTCTATGCACTCCTGGTATGCTATAATAGTCTGTGAATCCGTCTCTGTCCCTTGATTGAGGTATGCCATCATGTGAGCTGCATTGCCATTGTATAACTCCAAATATGGGTTCAGCAAATCGATCAGCTTGCCTGTTGCTAACCTATAACAGGAGAAAATAATTTTTAGCATACATTCTATTGGCACACAGAACTAATTTACATGTTGATCTTTTAAGGATTTATTCATTTTCATCATTAACTAGTTTTGCGTGCGGCTTTGCCGGCGACAATTACATTTTTATAACTTCGAAAAAATGTCTCTATACCCTATGACTTTTTCACATAGAAATTTAATGGTATAATAATTTAGCACATGTAAGAAATCTATTAATTTTTCATTTTTGCGTATCCACCTGTCCACTTAGTATTCCCACTCATATTCTTTGAGCTTCTTTTTATGGTCAGTTTTGTACTCGCGTAAAATTCTGCGGATTTACTTCTCGACTGAATAGTGAGATCACCTCAATTTATTTTCTAAGCCAGCTTAGCTTTAATGACGCGTCAAAATTAATTTGTCAAATTAATTATTTAATACAATATGTATAATATGAAATAGTATAAAAATAATATATAAATATATAACTTACCGAAATCGACATGCCAAATCTTGGTGCAGTGCATTTAGTGCATTGACTGAAGCTTGCACGTTAGCAACTTCTGCCACCTCCCCGTAAAACCAGCCCAACGGGATCTTACACTTCATGGCAGACATACCGTATCTGCCAATTGTTGTAATCTATCAACCAAAATAAAAAAAATTACGATTTATATAAAATTGGAATATTTAATTTGAAGTCACTGGGTTGTTCCACAAAATGTGTGACAAAAACATAATGAGTAACATTCACAGTTACACCGCTGTATTCTACAAAGGTAAACTATGAGTACCCGACAAATACACTTCAGAGGTATCATAAGGTTCAAAGTTATTATGCGGTCATGAAACTACCGTAAAGCCAATATATGTGTTAGGTGTAATATGATAAGGAGGTGGTAATAGTACCTTCATGTATCTGGCGTTGGGCGGCGGCTGCAAGTCGGTGAGCACTAGATGGCGAGTGGCGATGTCGGTGGCGAACGCGAGCTTCACGCAGTCCGTCTCCTCGCCCACCACCCAGATGTCTATGCACAAAGTCACCAGCTCCGCACACATGGGGATTATCTGCGGGTCGCAACAAACATACTTAATCCTGTGTAACCTATACTAGCGCTGGCGGATACGTTAGATGGACATTGTCCCGCCTCCCCAAATTTGGATCTAAATAGTTCTTTTTTTTAGATTTTACACTTTCAATCGTCGGCACTTGGTGAAATTCCATTATTTTTAGTTGAAACTAGTTTATCACTCACTTGTACTTTTATTTCACTATTATTATACACTAAATTATTTAATTTTATCGACCGGTTTCGCTTTTTAAAGCATCTTCAGGACTAAAGAATATTACGTCCTAGTGATAAACTAGTTTCAACTATAAATAGTTCTTGAGTAAAAGCCCTTGAGTATTTTAATAACTTTACCTGCAAATAAGGGAGGGCTCTCAAAAAGTTTGTAGTCACAAGCAGGATCGAAAGGAAAAGACTGTGGGTAAGAAGCCCAATACACTGGATAGATGAAATCAGCTACATACTAGAGAGCAGTTTATGAGGTCATATATGCAACTTATAAGCATAGTCGATGACGTTAGAAAGTGAAAGTAATTTATGGATGGAGTGTCAATCCTTATCAATAAGGTAATGATCAGAGAAAAACCATAAAACAATATTTATAATTTTCTTTTTACTGCAAGGAATGTCTTCTTGATAGGATTGGATTCACAGTCATTATAGCTTTTCCAAGTGGCAAACATATTTTAATTGTATGGTAATTTACATATGTATAAATGTTTTTTTGAGTAATTGTGTTTTGTCTGTAGATGTTGTTAATTTTTTGTGGTACAGAGAAATGGGAAAATGTCTATTTTTCAATAGGGGCCGATTAAAATCACTGATGTATACCGCAAACATATTTTTGGCATTAGACATCATCGAATTTAATGTCACATGAGTGCTCCATTAAGATTATCAATGTTTATAAGCGATTAAGAGTTCGATACTACACAGTTCAGCAGCTACAGACTGACCTATTCGCACCTCTGTCAGAATGGCTTTCTATCGAGGGCGCTTTATGATACCAGGTTTTTTATTAGGTGAATCATTTGCTTATTTCCTATTGTATGAGATGGAAAATTGATTAGTTGTTAGTTTAGAGGATAATATATTATACAGGATATTTTTTAGCTGTGGAACGGAATCAAACCCGTGTAAATTCACGCTGATACATATAGAACAAAAATATTTAAAAAAAGTATCAAACGAGAAAACAATTATTGAAATATTGTCAAAAGTCTCTTCACTCATGATAACACTTGCGCTAGTCGTCACGAGTAACAAATCATAATAATTCCAGTAGTAGGTAGGTAGATATTGTGACTCTATTTCCCTTCATACTTTGTTCCTGGCTTAGTTAGGAACAACAGGCAAAATTCCTAGGTACTAGAGTAAGAAATATTTTAAGCATGTTATAATTTTGAAAACAAAACTAGGTACGAATAAAAGTGAAAGACACAGCTAATAATTTACCTCAGTATTTCTGACGTAAATGGGATCATCCTCTTCACAATGAAAGAACTTGATGAATTAATTATTAACAAAATTTTGCAATCATCTCAATTGTTGAAACATTCTTCTGCATTTGGTGATGTTAGATACATAATAATTACGTAATGCATAAGCACGTACCGTATCCCAATATCCATAATTGGAATATTGATAAGATGACATTGTTATTATTAGTCAAACACTATCACAAAAAATATGCGAGTGGGCATTACGCGAAAACACATCCGGACGTCACGATACATTGGCACAAACAGAAGTCACACGGGGCTCCACGCTCAGCCATTCGGCTCAACGGCAGCCGCTGCTGGCCACGGTATCTATTATGTAATTTTAGACCTAACTATTATGAAATTGACCCGCGGCGCGCGTCAATGAACTGTGTGTCTATAAGCATATTAATGTATGAGATAATTAGGTCAAAAACTAAAGTTATATAGATATTTGAGCTCAGAATTGAATACTGAGGACACTCCTTCAATAGGTCCCTCGGCTAAAAAACTAAGCTTTATAATTTATATAACATAATATTATGTTATAAGAGAATAATGTATACTGACGACGTCGGTGAGGCGCACGACCCTGCCGAAGTCCAGCACGACGTAGCGGCGCGCGCCCGAGTGCATGCGCTCCACCACCAGCGTGTGCTGCGGCGGCCGCGCCACCAGCGCCGCCCACGGCACGCCGCACTGCTCCTGCTCCTGCGGCCCGCGCCAATGCTATACCACACCGCCGTACACCCTATCTACTAGTTACAATGTCTACAGCCCCCTAGCCTACAACCCCCTAACCTTTGTGACATCACTATCAAAATCTAGTTTTGGAAAATCAATTATTATGTCTATGAGACATTATTATGAGGCAACATTATTAAAAAGTAGATTCAAAGTCTACATGATTATTTCGTTTTGCATTTTTAGTTAATACAATTAATCATTGTATGATATTTTTCGCTTTCATAATTATTCAAAATGTTTCTTTTGGTCTTGATTTTATAATAAAAATATTGCAAATAAAACAAAAATAATTATGATACTTCTGTTTTAAAAATTTCTAGATGTAAACATCAAATATATGTGATGTTAAACTGGGGAGAGATCACAAATGAAACTACCTGTGACATTGGGTGGGTTCCTGACGAATGTCTAAACTTCTAACAAAATTGACAGATGACTTACTAAAATTTTTCCAGGACACTCTATAGACATAATCCAATACCGCCTTTTTACTTTGTAAGTCAAAGCGCTTTTATATAATTCTAGCAGTTTTTATAGATTTTGACAGTTAAAGATAGAAAATGCGTCCGAAAAAAACCGAATAAACTTAGACAATTTTTTTTTACTCTGACAGGGCTAAGTAAATATGGTGACAGACAGACTTTAGTCAGAAAAATTAAACAGGAGCACACCCAATAACAGATAGAGGTTAAAAATAGTGAAATTGATATGAAGTATTGATGAAAGCTGTTTAAATTTATTGCACCTAGTATAAAATATAAATAAACATTAATGGAGACCGAAATTGTATCTCACATTGATATAAAACAATTACTTGAAATGTTACTCGAGTCCTGTCATTTTACCATACCTTAAGGAATTTTTCTTCGGAAAACTCCTGTTTGTCTTGTGGATCGCAATCCATTAAGGAGCTTTCAACATCTTCCAGCGAGTCAGGATCTTGTGAAGATTGTTTCATTTGCCCCTCTTTAACAACAGACCATAGCTGGAAAAAATGTTTAAATTGTAAGCAAAGTATTCATGTAAAGGATAAGAATTTAGCTTGCAATATCAGCTAACTATTTTTAAGAAAATGGTTGCAATTGAGCTTTATATTTACAATGGTCCCAATACAATATTGTCTGATTCGTTGCGTTTTCGTATTAAGTTTTTATGTTCGTTATCATAACTTGACTGTTCGTAAATATGAAAATTATAATACACACACAACCAAACTAATGATGTCATAAAAATAAAATACATGTAAAATTTGATATGTACCGAATTTTTATTAAGCTTTTTATAGTTATAAAACATAATGAAACTAATAAAGTAAAAGTATCTTCACGCCCATATTCTTAAATGGGTAGGCAGGGGTACTAGCAGTGCACCCACGATTAGCTGAAGTTGCTCGCAGCAGCCCACGCATGTGTATGTGTGTGTATACCTGGTGCGGGTCGGCAGGGTGCGCGCTGACGACGGGCGGCGGCGCGCGAGGCGCGGCGGACTGCAGTTTGGTGCCGTCGGAGACCAGGTGGCAGCTCACGCGTGTGTGTGTGTGTGTGTGTGTGTGTGTGTGTGTGTGTGTGTGTGTGTGTGTACGTGTGTGTGTTGTGTGTGCGTGTATGTGTGTGTGTGTGTGTGTGTGTGTGTGTGTGTGTGTGTGTGTACGTGTGTGTGTTGTGTTTGTGCGTGTGTGTGTGTGTGTGTGTATGTGTGTGTGTGTGTGTACCTGGTGCGGGTCGGCAGGGTGCGCGCTGACGACGGGCGGCGGCGCGCGCGGCGCGGCGGACTCCAGCTTGGTGCCGTCGGAGACCAGGTGGCAGCTCACGTGTGTGTGTGTGTGTGTGTGTGTGTACGTGTGTGTGTTGTGTGTGTGCGTGTATGTGTGTGTGTGTGTGTGTGTGTGTACGTGTGTGTGTTGTGTTTGTGTGTGTGTGTGTGTGTGTGTGTGTATGTGTGTGTGTGTGTACCTGGTGCGGGTCGGCAGGGTGCGCGCTGACGACGGGCGGCGGCGCGCGCGGCGCGGCGGACTCCAGCTTGGTGCCGTCGGAGACCAGGTGGCAGCTCACGTGTGTGTGTGTGTGTGTGTGTGTGTGTGTGTGTACGTGTGTGTGTTGTGTGTGTGCGTGTATGTGTGTGTGTGTGTGTGTGTGTGTGTGTACCTGGTGCGGGTCGGCAGGGTGCGCGCTGACGACGGGCGGCGGCGCGCGCGGCGCGGCGGACTCCAGCTTGGTGCCGTCGGAGACCAGGTGGCAGCTCACGTGTGTGTGTGTGTGTGTGTGTGTGTGTACGTGTGTGTGTTGTGTGTGTGTGTGTGTGTGTGTGTGTGTACCTGGTGCGGGTCGGCAGGGTGCGCGCTGACGACGGGCGGCGGCGCGCGCGGCGCGGCGGACTCCAGCTTGGTGCCGTCGGAGGCCAGGTGGCAGGTCACGTGCAGCGGGGCCGCGCCCAGCCCCGCCGCCAGCGCCGCCGCTGACCACTCGCCCGACCACCACCGCTCTGCAACACACACCGACAAACAAACATACATTAACTACAGTACCCGGCGATAAATATTGCACATCGAACTTTGGAAAGAGACAATCGGATAATTTCGGCTTCGTAAAGCGTTATCTCTGTCCCACACTACCTATGTGACGTTTAGTCAGTCGTTGTTCAAGTACGATAGAGTGCAGTCGCGTCCCGAAAAAAATATATATTTAGAGTTGATAACACCCACAAATTTAAATAATTTAAAGTTGTAATATGGCATCTTTCGGAAAAAGAGGGAAACCTTTACGAGGTCAGTCACGTGAAATTATCTACAATGTTTATAAATACTTTGTAAGCGAAGCTGATAGATTTAAAAAAAAAAGTAGATGAAAATGTAAGTTGTTATTTTAAGAAGATTCAAGAGCGAGTTGCAAATGCCACTGGAATTTCAAGAAGAACTTTGAACAATATATTAAACGAAGTCAGTACTGAAACACATTCGACTGAAATTAAGTTCAGCACTCCAAAAAAAGGGAGACCAAAAAAGCAATTTCGTTTGGATATGGACGATTTTGATTACGATGTTGTTCGAAGAATGGTGTATGATTTTCACTTACGATTTAATGAACTGCCAACAATAAAATCATTAAAAGCTAAGTTATCTGAAGCTATTAATTTCAATGGGTCTGAAAAAACGTTGAGAAAAATACTTCATGACATGGGATTTCAGTTCACTAAAATGGAAGATAATCGAAAAATTCTAATGGAAAAGCACGACGTTAGTCTCAAACGAATGGAATACCTTGATAAAATACGCAAATTTCGCGAAACAGGAAAAAATATCGTCTACATGGATGAGTCATATATACATGCATCCCACACTAAAGGGAAATCTTGGAGTGACGATAAGAAAAAAGGAGTAAAAAAGCCAATTTCAAAAGGTCAACGTTTGATAATAGTTCATGCGGGAAATGAAAAAGGCTTTGTACCCGGTGCTTTTTTAACGTATAAATCCACGGACACTACAGGTGACTATCACAATGAAATGAATAACGATAACTATGAGAAATGGCTGGTTAACCAATTAATCCCAAATATACCCAGTGATTCTGTTCTAGTTATCGACAACGCACCCTATCACAACAAGTATGTTGAGAGACCCCCCAACTCAAACACCATTAAACGGGAAATGATCAACTGGTTAAACAGACATGAAATTCCAGTTGATCCAAAATTAACAAAAACCCAGATTTACACTATTATATGTCAGCACAAGGAGAGGTATACAGAGTTTTCTGTGGACAAAATACTTGCCGAACATGGGCACACTGTGTTGCGATTGCCACCATATCATCCGGATTTTAATCCAATTGAAAATATATGGTCTCAACTGAAAGGCTATGTAGCCTCTAGAAATGTGGGTATGAACTTAACTACAGTAAAAACATTATTGACTGAAAAAGTAAACATGATCGGCGCTGAAGAGTGGAAAAAGGTTTGCGATCATGCAATCAAATGTGAGAATGAATATAGAAGCATTCAACACAGTTTAGACAATTACACTGATAGATTAGTAATAAATACGGCTGATAGTGACAGTGATATTGACCTCTTTGAGAGCACAGATAGTGAAATGGAAGTAATTGAGAATTAGAATTATTATTATTTTTATTGCAATGTCTCATTTTAGCAATAGGTATAATGGTGTTTATTATGTACACTAAAGCTGTAATGTTCCAAAATAATTAAATACGTAAACATAATGTAAAAATGTTTTTTTATTTTATTTTACCCCAACCTAAAGCCATCACTTATAGAAAAATTAGTGTATTTTATACAAAGAATAAAAATATCAAAAGAAGCAAATCATACTTGTTTTAACAGCTCCTAATAGGTACCGGACTGTTTGTATTTTGTGCGACAGAGATAACGCTCTACGAAGCCGAAATTAGCCGATTGTCTCTTTCCAAAGGTCGATGTGCAATATTTATCGCCGGGTACTGTATTTATCCTCCTTCTTAGTCCTACACTCTTGACAGAGTGGTCGTGATTGATGACGATGCATTTTCACTAGATACAGTAGCCCTCGCGATGCGCCTCCACTCCTTGCAGTCTTTAGCGTCTCGGGTGTTTTGGATTAGGGAATTCTATATACCTATACCACTTACTAATTACTTCAATAAACTTTTTTATAACATACATACCCTGTCATTTCATAAAATATGATCTTTTATTAGTAATATATCACGTGATAGAGAAGTTAAACTACATATGCCTAAGTTTACTGACTACCCTCAAAACACAAATGTGGCTATGACAGATATTTATATTATGGCAGCATGAATAAATGTTTTGTGCAGCGCGCGGAGGCGAGACGTCGCAAAACTTGACTACTTTATTGTCACGATGATATTAACACATTTATCCTTCGTTTATCTTTTAGGACGAAAACAGGAAAGCTAATGGTATAAATTTCAAAGAGGCATGGGCTAGCAAAGATAAAAATTACAGAAGGTTATTGGTTATTCTTGCACCTTTTCAAAGTTACCATCAGTAAGAATCATCGCACGATTTCCTTCGGAGCGGCATACTTATATGAAACTTTATATTCAATAGCGAATGGACGAAAAATGCGTGAGACCGGCTGAATCATCACTTAGTTCAAATCAGTTATACCGTTGCAATATAGACAATTGCTGAAAATGGATTATACGCAACTCATAGATATTTCGAGTTATTTCACACATTAACATTGTGGGGACACAGTCGGAATGTGCTGACGCAGACACAACTTTATATGTGACGGCATTATGGGACGATAATCGTCCGCACCCGTAACGCGATATATACCAGTCTCTGTAACTTGTAATTTATATGAGTGACGCAATACAGAATATGCACTACTTGTAAACTATATTAATTCCCTAACTGCGGCAATCGAACACAAAAGTTTAAACGACCACACACTCCCCTAAAGCCCTAACCCCGAGGCAATATAATCTTTACCCCCCTAAAGTGGATCACGTCGGGGTCACCACTTTAGGGGGTAAAAGATTGCTCATTCAAGCATCAAGCAACAAACAAGTATATAATTTTAACTATTGTTGCTCGTTAAAAATGAAGAGTGAGAACACTGGCATAATTTAGAAATAAAAGAAAGAGATAGCTGCTTCTATCGATAAATAATAGCTGCCGTTACCCAAACAACTATGCCATAATTGACCTTCTCGCATAAGGATGAAAAGCGTGTACTATCACTTGTTTACACCTAAGTTGTTAACGAGTCATTTTCGGAACTTTCGAGAACATGGTCGAACTTTACCTTGTGTATAAATAAGGACATGTTTAATAATAGCGAGTTAGCTTTATAAAGCGATTCGGAAGCGATAGTTCGGACAATCAGTGTGAAGCGATATGGTACAGAGAAAAGTGATACAGAAAGTGTTAGTTTAGCGATCCGGTTTAGTCAATTAGTATATGTTGTAATATAGTGACGGTATTATTAATGTGTTCGTCAGTGTGTATTGTACATTTCTAAATACACGGTTTTAATATAAGTGTTATTTTATCGCACAATACGAACTCTAAGCTCATAACACTATTAAGCTCAAACAATAAACAAATGAATGGTACAAAATGGCATTACAATTGATGAATGAAATGAAATGCAATTAGTATAACCCAGATTGAATAAATTTCTAATTTCTCCTTACCCATATCAGGTGGCAAATTTAGAAGATCCTTTAACTGGTACTCTACTTTCGTAGGCGCGTTACCACCGGCTTCTCCAGAAAGTACACTAGCGTATGTGACGGGTGCTGAAGACCCGCGACCCAATTCTGGCACTTCTGGTGCAAATATCGTATTCTCTAGAGGCAATCCATATAAACCAAACCTGAAAAAATTATTAACATTTTTCTGGGTGAGTGTATGTAGGGATAAATCTACATTACAGGCAAGACTTTATTCAAATTCTGTAATTAGCACCTATTTGAACGTAATAATTGTCTACATAACTGTGTTGACACTAAAATATCAAAGTATGATAGACTGTGTATCAATTTGTCCGTATGTGTGAAATGAGAAACTACAGTTAGTGTGTATGTAATTGACATCAAAGATAAGCAAGCTGGTTCATGGGTTCGTAAGCATATTGGAAAAATTTGATGCTCAGTGACAGCACAGGAAGTAACCAACAATATCACATGTCTTGACTTCACAGCGGCAAACTTATCTAAATCGGATTGTAGTTGTACTCTGTGCTACTGTCTCATTTAAAGTAAGACATGGAATGTAGTAAAATAGCATTTAATTATATTTAAATAAAGTGTAAACAGGCATTACCGCTCAGAAAGTCTGGCAGGAGCAAGAAACTTTAAAAAGGATTTTCTTAAACAAGAAACTTTAAAAATATTTTTTAGCCACTGAAATTAAATGTTGATAAATATAAGCTTGTTAAATTCGCCTTAAAATTTAAATGTTATAAAAATTAAATAATCAAATTTTGTAAATGGTTAATCTTTGTAAAGTATAAAAATGTTGATTAAACAAAAAAAAATAATTATGTAAATTATAAAATTAACTTTTTTGATGTGAATCAACTCTTGTACATTAGTAATAAGCACATAAAAAAGAAAAAAATGTGGCCGCGTTTTGATTCAGTAATAATTCTAAAAAAAATCGACTCAAAAATTTTATATTTAAAATAGAATAAATATAAAATGATAATTTTTAAATATTTGCACACCATACCATGATAGAATATGTGGATAACTTACAATTAATTTTTAATAACTTGTAACATTTCTGCAAGTAAATATTTTCATTTCATTTAATTAAAAGAAAGAAGTTAAGGCATACATATGTGAGTAGTGTACCTGGCTCTGAGCAGATGGTGGTAGACGTCGTCCCGGTCGTGCAGTTCTCGCGCGGCGCGCTCCAGCAGCGCCAGGCCGCGTGCGGGCAGGTCGGGCGCGGGCGCGGTCTGCGCCAGCGCCACCAGCCAGCGCAGCGCGCCCGGCGACGCCGCCGCGCCCAGCAGCGGCAGCGCCGCCGACACGCGCGCGCCCAGCGCCGCGCCGAATCCGCAGCGCCACGGCCGCGCCACCTGACTCGCGCCTCTGCATATACACAACACATTACACACTCTATGCACCTCATACGGTGGCTGGATGCCGACAATAAATAAACAAATAATAATAAATATTCACAGGACAAATTACACTTACTGATCTAACTCCAAAGTAAGCAAATTATTTGCCTGTGTTATGGGTGTTAGTCAACAATACCACAGTATAAATATTTAAGCAGTACGGAAACTACCTATAAACGTTCGAAACGGCTCACTCACAAAAACATGCGCATCGACGAGACCCCTAAGCGGTTGTCGCGGTGCTGTCAGTAGTGAGTGCCGCTCAAGACGAATGGCGACGTATTAGTTTATTTTCACGATCTTTTTAAAAATCGAGATTAACCGACGCCATGAGAAGCCTATTTAAATTTTGTGTGTAAATTAGCTGTTTCAATTCAATTAATTGATCACTACAGAACATAGAATATTTTAATTAAAAAAACAATACCACGAAATATTAAAAGTAACAACCCTTTTGCTTCAACGGAGCGTAGGTAATTATTTTATCAACAAGGCTTAGTTTCCATACTGTATATCCTTATACTGTGACAATACTATTACATAGAAATAGATATCTAAATACTGGAATATATTTAATAAACACCCAAACCACTCCTACTAACTAACCACTAACCACTCGACCAACAGTCGGCTGACCAACAGTCGACTGACCAACAGGGCAGTCTGTATCAACAATAATATTGTTGTTCTAATACCAACTCCTTTTATAGTAAAATAACGTCAAAAAATATCTAATTCAAGCTAATTAAGCTCAAAGTGTTTTCTTATAAAACTCTATATATATATATATATATATATATATATATATATATATATATATATATATATATATATATATATATATATTAGGGTGATTCATTTGCGACAAACATTTTTTTTTTTAGGTGCTCAAGCAAAATTTTGTTCTACATATTGAAAAAAAAATTTCCACCAAGTTAGAGCTCTTAATTCGAGATTGAAGTGCTTGCCGTTTTAATTTGATTTTTCCCATTAGAAATGCATGTAAATATTTTTATTTTTTTTCAAATTTCTAATGCTTGGACACATTTAATGATATTGGCATTCTGATTACTGAAATATATCCAGGATTCCACGCTCTTTAAATGACTTTTCGTCAATTTTAATGTCGCCTGCTTTGGTCCACTGGTACCATCTGTCAAAGTTATGTTTTCGAATAAAATGCACATTTTTTTGTTTTTACAGCGAAAATTGATTGATAGATGGAAAAAATAATACATATTTTTATAAAAAATTTGATTCTCTTCAAAAAAGGTCGTAACTTAAGTCTCTCAGACTCATAGTTTTTAACTTGCAGTAACTTTTGTAACTAAAAATGTAGAAAAATGATAAAAAAAATTACAAATTATGATGTTTAAATTCAAGTTTTTGTTTCAAATTTATTTTTCTCATTACATTGTCAATTTTACTTTTTGTACTTTTATACCTGACATGTTACACATACTGACATACAGACACACATACACACACAAATAAATAAATAACACAATAAGCGGGAAACAAAAAAGTTAATACAAAATTTTAATAAATTTGTAATTTATCATAGTTTATATTTTTATTAGAAATACAACCGAAAGAAAATGAATTGTTATTTTATAAACTTTAAATGAAAGCTCTGTTTACTAAATATATCTTCACATAAGTTAGGTATTACTTTGTTGTTGAATAAAGTTTTTTGGTACATGTTAGGAATTCTTTTCTATCATTTTGAACAGTTAATAATAGGCATTGTTTTTTATCTTCGTCGTATGTGCCAAACTCATTGAATTTTTCAATGAGCGCAACACATCGCTCGGCTGTGTCGTTTACAACTTTTACAGAGCTTTCATTTAAAGTTTATAAAATAACAAATCATTTTCTTTCGGTTGTATTTCTAATAAAAATATAAACTATGATAAATTACAAATTTATTAAAATTTTGTATTAACTTTTTTGTTTCCCGCTTATTGTGTTATTTATTTATTTGTGTGTGTATGTGTGTCTGTATGTCAGTATGTGTAACATGTCAGGTATAAAAGTACAAAAAGTAAAATTGACAATGTAATGAGAAAAATAAATTTGAAACAAAAACTTGAATTTAAACATAATTTGTAATTTTTTTATCCTTTTTCTACATTTTTAGTTACAAAAGTTACTGCAAGTTAAAAACTATGAGTCTGAGAGACTTAAGTTACGACCTTTTTTGAAGAGAATCAAATTTTTTATAAAAATATGTATTATTTTTTCCATCTATCAATCAATTTTCGCTGTAAAAATAAAAAAATGTGCATTTTATTCGAAAACATAACTTTGACAGATGGTACCAGTGGACCAAAGCAGGCGACATTAAAATTGACGAAAAGTCATTTAAAGAGCGTGGAATCCTGGATATATTTCAGCAATCAGAATGCCAATATCATTAAATGTGTCCAAGCATTAGAAATTTGAAAAAAAATAAAAATATTTACATGCATTTCTAATGGGAAAAAATCAAATTAAAACGGCAAGCACTTCGTACTCGAATTAAGAGCTCTAAGTTGGTGGAATTTTTTTTTTCAATATGTAGAACAAAATTTTGCTTGAGCACCTAAAAAAAAAATATTTTTGTCGCAAATGAATCACCCTAATATATATATATATATATATATAATATTTAAAATTAATTTTATTGAAATTTAAACTTTTCATGAATAAAAAAAATATAATTCCAAATATTTTATTGTGTTATTGTGGTCATTTATAAACAAATTATAATTTTTTTGTATTAATTTAAATGGAATCAAACGGGAAGTATAGGGTATACACGTCCCATTTAGATTAGTGAAGCTCTGATGCAGATTCCAGAGACACAGGAAGTCAAAATTGGAATTTGCAGTTCCACTGCATTTAAATTATTACTGATAACTGATAATTCCTAAGAAATTTAAAAAATGTACTTAATGCTACACTCTTAGTTGTGCAACTTTTACGTTCGAGCAAAACTGCGGCTATTACTACTGCATAATACGTTTTTGACACATTCACTATAAACAGTTTCGTGATAGTGCACATAATGCAACAGTTTCCCCTTGGAGTCTGCAACTAATTTTCTTAACTATCTATACATTGTCATATAATAAAATCGTAGGAAAGTCAAAACTGTACATTGAATATTTTTATAAAAGAATACTTGGGGCGTGATCTACAATCAATATCGAAGCCAAAAATATAGTTTTTAGAATTTTTGTCTGATTGTCTGTTTATCTGTATGTATGTCCGGGGTAAACTCAAAAAGTACTGCATGAATTTACTTCAAATTTTGCATGAATATTACTAACAGGTCGGGTCAACATATAGGCTATATATTATCACGCTATCACTTGCAGGGCAGGAGCAGTGCGGAGTAAACGAAGTCCGCGCGGACGAAGTCGCAGGCAACAGCTAGTATTCAAATAAAATATGTTGCTCTTTTTTAGTGGCCTAAGATGTGTTTTGTAATTTGAAGGGTTTAATTCCACTTGTAACTGCATGATATAATAAAAAATAATAGAAATTAAAAATTATGTTATTTTAAATTTAAACACATCAGGGCTTATGATGCAGTAAAATGTGAAAGCGGTTGGCTATTTAATTAAAAACAAATATATAGTTTGTGAATTGTTAAACAGTAAAAGTGTTTAAATTTAAAATAATCGTAATGGCGGAGTTTCACCTAGCGCCGAGAAAGAACAACATACATTATAAAAATTATGTACTTACTCGCTCGTGATTAAAATAATTTTCACACACTTCTTGGCAACACTCCTATTAGCACACAATATGCAATTTTTTATTAATGCATCGAGATGCTTTTCAATAATTGATATGCATTCCAATTGCTGAGTTTCTATTGGATTTTGAACATCTTTTTCTTTGCCTACTTCTGTCTTTGCAAGTCTCATACGTTGCAGTCTGATTGATAAAACCCAATGTATAAGATCTAAAGCAACCATTCGCTTTTGGCCTACACCTCTCCTCACAGCAAGTTCACATAATGAATTCAGAAAAGAATTAGATTCTAACATTGCAATTCGTTGTTGCCTTTCTAATGGAATATCTGTTTGTGGACATGAGCGCACAGTTATTGAGATCTGATGCAACCAGTCACAACCAATAAAACCAGATTTTTTGCTGCTGCTGTCAGTCGATTTAATAGGGCCTTTCGTTATGTCTTTGGCAGGATCAAATAGGGTTTTAATATGAATTAAGAATGTTCGACCCCTTGCTCTGAATAATCGAGGGCTTGTTAATATTAAAACACCAGACTGTTGAGTCATATCTAAGCCAGAAGACAAAAGTAAAGGGCCTGCCAAAATCTCAGCGTTATGTGCCTGAAGATACTCTTCGCTATTAACTGGGTTTTCTAAGTTTGTCAAATCGGCATCTATAACAGGAAATCGTACTGGAGAATCTGAGGTATACCCAAATGATGCATCCTTTTTGTAGCCAATTCCATGCAAATTTTGTTTTAACAGTGTAACCTGTATTATTGGTAAATTAACTGAACTTGCAGAGTGTAATGTAAAGTTTAATTCGATATGTGATAATGCTACGCTATAGGGTAATGTTAGTTCCAACACATGTTCATCCCAAGTAGATGACGTATTTTGTAACCTCCACGATCGATTGTTTTGATGATCGGACCTTGAACGTTGTGCAGGTGATAGTTCACACCAAAATCCTGGAACTACAGCACTGTATGGCACTGTAGCATTATTTCCGTAAAAGCCAGTCACAGACATTAATGTTTCAAGATCATCATAATCCAAATCAGGTTTATTAGCTATTATCACAGGGGTAGTTTGTCCAGCAGTTTCATCTTTAGGAGCCTTTTGTAGCATATCAAAATCAAGATTAGCAAACTCATCGTCATTTGCATCTCCAGATGAATCTTTCTCTCCATCGTTGAGAGCATAGAAATAGATTACTCCATGTTTTGTTGATACACTAAGCCTATCTACTGAAGCACAATAAACAACAGATGTGAAATGTCCTTTAGGAACACGTTTTTCTGACAGAGTTTTGAAATCTGGTAATGAATAAAGCCTTAGATCACCATCAAAACCTACTGTTGCAAAAGAATATTGATCATGCTTATCAGCTGGCAAAAGGCATATATCTACTGGACTCTCATTGTAAGATATTTCCTTAAAAGATACGGGATTGTCTTCTAATGTATATATTGAAGTCTTATTATTTATTTTATAAAGTATAAAATATGATTTTAAATAAAGTTTTTCATTCTTGTCTTGTTGGTCAGCTACATCATCAACATCCATTCTTGTTTCGCTGTCGCAATCTGTTTCTCGTTCTAATTTAACCTTTTCGGGATCAATATCAGATATAACCACTAACAAATGCTCTTTATCTTCAGTTGGTAACAGATGAGTTACTTTAAATTCATCCTTCAAATTTAAATTTGCTGGAAGACTTAAACATTGTACTGCTATCCCTTGAGAAACTACCTCTTCTTGTGGTGGATCACTGTCAAAACCATCATTGTTGCTATTACTAACAGCTGTTTGTGTTCCTGCTTTGCTGCCCCCAAAAGTGGCAACTTTCACTTTCTCAATACCATCACCATCATACCATTTTAAATCAGATATTTCTAAAGGTCCTTGGCCAGTCATATTTAGGTATTGTGTGATTGGATCACCTTGAACTGCATCAGTTTGGTCAACAAGTTTAGTGCCAACGGACTCTAAATTCCCACTCTTCCAACTTTTAAGTTGAGAGATTTTCCCAACAAAATCTAATACATTGCCTTGACCCGATTCTGGTAATTCAGACAATAAGGTTGAAGGTGATGGCAATATTTTAAATTGTTTACCAAACAAAATTTTCTTTGGCTCCCATACTTTACAATCTTCTTTACTTGAAGATGCATTTAAATTTATTACATTACTAATCTGTTCATCTATTAAACTGTTTGTGCACTGTGGAAGCTCGGTATCTTCATCTGAATATTGAAAATAAATATCGTCATATATATTTGCGTCATCTGTTCTCTGTAAAGGACATACTTTTTTGCTACCTCCAGGTTTAGAATTACCGCTACTATTCGACGTATGGACTACAGTTGTTATTGAACCAGCTAATGAACTAAATATGTCATATGTTAACAAAAACAACATCTTATTAGAAAAGGTCGAATTATTCTTTGCTTCATTTTGATCATTCATTGCCTGTATACTTTCTTTTGGTTTGTCCACAACTCCGGAATCAAATAGTGCTTTGCTTGAGTCTTCCTTAATTGGTAAGTCTGAAGAGGTAGCATTGGTTCTAGTTATAGTTACTGCACAAATAAGCGAAGGTTTCACTTTAGTTGTACTTGTCTCCTTTTCCGCATTTTCGGAATTTTGTGCTTGGTTGTATTCTGGTTTTGATGTCATTCCAACAAATGCCATTGCTGTTAGCTCAATGGCGTAAGTAGCTGAAAATAAACATATTATTAAGATATAAATTGAAGAAGATGCATGACAGGCAAAAAATGCATCCAGCTACAAATATGAATATTTGTCATAACTAAGTCAAATTTTCATTTACATTTTAGCAATAAAAAGTTTTACAATAATTGCAGTCGTATTTTAGAGAAACTTTCAACTTATTATTTGAAATGACTTGACTAGTGGGTGGTTTGTTACAAACTTTTTTTGTAAATAGTGACTTGAAATTCACAGTATCACACACAGCATACAATCTGTGAGTGGTATTGTGAATTTTATGTCAAAATGTTATTCTCAAAAAATTATGTAGCAGCTATGGGTTAGTAATGACAAAAAACATATCCAAACCTAAAAACTATTTTATTTAAATAAAACTTTACAGGCACTTTTGATAAGTTGTCATTTTTAGGATTGTGTAACCGAGTGCCAAAAATGGAACCCCTATGATTTGGTTATGTCAGTTGTAACAAGGACGCGGTAAATCACGTTCTCACTCATCGCGCTCAGATACCATCGGTATCTTATCGTTACAATCGTTATCAGATTTTATCACACAGCTTACACGTGAATCTCTACTATATAAGATTAATTTAAACCCAGTTAAATTACAGTTCAATAAACACATTCATCAACCAATGTGTTACTGTCATTTAGCTGGGTTTAAATTAAACTTATATAGTAGAGATTCACGTGTAAGCTATCTGTCTGTCTATCCGTCCGTTAGTTACTTACACGAAGTTTGTTAGATTTACATACAACTAATTCATCTTATTATTTAATTTCAATAATCCATGTTTGATATGTATTTAAATAAAATTAAAAATTATATATTTGATAAGGCCATTGTTACAGAGAAGTCCTTCATGAGTTTGAACTTTATTAAGTTGAAGTTTTAACTTTTTTTAACGAAAGTTTATTCACTTAAATTAAACAAACTTAATTAGTCTGCTCTAATTGACTATGCTTAACACTGAATTAATATTAGAAATAAAAAGATAAAATTAAAATTTAAAAAAATAGGAAAATAACTTGTGTTAAATTTTTTTTAACAAAACATATATGATACATAATACTTACAAGAATCTTTTTCTAAACTCGCTGACCATACTTTATTACAGTCTGTTGTCAATATGCCACTAAAAATTGAGTCATAAGGTGAAAGATGAATATATTTAGTTAATTTGAGGCCACAGTCAAATTTCCAGATGTTAACTTTTCCCTCAACTGTGCCTGTGGCAATCAAGTCACCAGTATTACCTTTTGATACTATTTTTACATTCGAACATGGCACAGCACAGGCAGTAGCATTTGTTACCTTTAAGAGAAAATTTAATTATTAAAATTGGGTTTTGCTTGGGACTAATAGTCCCATGGATTTTAATTCATATAATAATTTAATTGTATTTAAATAAATAATACCCAATTAGGCAAAGCATTTCCAAAAAACCATTTGATTCTTAAAGAAACTGGACTGAAAAGGGCCATTTTTTGCCCATTGACCAATCATGTCTAATATATATTTTGTAATATTATACTTCATGAAAAAAACAGTTATTTGTAATGAAAATTATGTTCCATTGTATAAAAAACAAACAGTTTTTAGTGTATTATGTAAATTTATTAACACAAACAATACTGTCATTTGTAATGCATTATGTGTTCACTAAACTAAAATACATAAATACTTATATATAAGCTTGTAATGAGTAGAATGATTAAGAGTCAAAGTTAATACAGTTAATGAAATGCTTTATGAAAAATAGTAATTCAAGGATTTAAAAAACGAAAAATTGTGAAAAATGACTAAACAAACCCATTTATGACAATAATTTCTCTCTTTTTTTTAATTATTTAAATTTTATTAATTCTCAAAAATAATATTTATGGCGTATATCCCTTTTAATATGAAAATACTCAACATAAAATAAATAAATAAAAGCAAAAGTGTTTTTCTAATGTTCGATAAGCAGAAAATAGCCTTATCAACCAAACTCCTTAAACATAACATGTGTATTACTCAAGTGGGGTTATTGTTTTATATTAGTAATCTAATTTGTCTCTGTACATTAAAACATTTTCAAAATTTACAAATCATTCTCAAAACTTCCCAATTTTCTTTCCCAAGAAGTTAAACCTTTTAAATTAGATAAATCTAGCTCTGATAGTTACAAACACATTAAGACAATCAGAAAATTAGCCGAGCGATTGTCAAATGATGATCTGGTATTAAAGAATCATCATCACACCCTTTTCTCTTGCAGGGTCGGCAGAGTAAACTGTATTTCTATAGACTTTCCAGTTCACCGCTATTCACCGGTTTGTCGGTTGTTGAGATAAATGGTTATCCTCATCGCCACATTTACCGACATGTTAACGATTATCGACTATTTCTAGCGATAACCGGGACTAACAGTTTAATGTGGTCATCCAAGGCACGGCAGTGGTAATACCCCACTCCACCATACTTCGAGCTGCTACTGAGGATTCGATTTTCGAGAAAATCTTGAAAAATCCTCAATAACACTTTTGCCTGACCCTGGGATTGAAGCCGGAACCTCATGGTCTGAGCCAAATAAGCTACCTCTAGACCACGAGGCAGTCAATCTTGCATTAATATGGCAATTAGTAATATTGTTAGCAATAGTTAGTTTGCCACTGACATATTGCAACTTTTTGCAACTATTAATAATAAGAGGTAGCTTACAAATGAGTACTTAATGTTTATGTTGCATTATTAACTTAAAATTGGTATCTTTAAGGAATGGATATTTATTAATATCAAAAGAACCTTATATTTTAGTTTATTAATGGTAAACAAAAACAAAGCAAATATTTAACAGCAAGTGGAACCAATCGAGATATAACAGAAATTATTTTGCTAAAAACAGCATTCAAATATATATCTATGCATATAATAAAATCGTAGGAAAGTCAAAACTGTACATTGAATATTTTTTTAAAAGAATACTTGGGGCGTGATCTACAATCAATATCGAAGCCAAAAACATAGTTTTTAGAATTTTTGTCTGTTTGTCTGTATGTATGTCCTGGGTAAACTCAAAAAGTACTGCATGGATTTACTTCAAATTTTGCATGAATATTACTAACAGGTCGGGTCAACATATAGGCTACATATTATCACCCTATCAACTACTGGGGAGGAGCTGTACAGAGTAAACGAAGTCAGCGCCGACGAAGTCGTGGGCAACAGGTAGTACATTATAAAATTCTCGAATAACTTACCGAAATAGGCACATTGTGTGTATATTCACCACGTACGAAAGGGCAGTTAGGTGAATGTCTCTCATGTTCTACCCAAGGGTCATCAGATTTTTCCCAACAAACTAAGCAGACCATACATGTAAAACACATGGCTCTGTCATCACCACTAGGCGATGGTTGATGATAAAACCCAGCCTGTGCCATACGTGCTGGCAATGCCCATCTATGAAAAGTAAAATAAATATTAAAGACAGGTTATAGAATATAACGTCAATTTTGGAATATTGAATAATTGTACATGAAAGGCTGACAAAAATAAAAGGCGAACAATTTGTGTAACCTTTCACTACTATCGTAATAACTAGATAGTTTTGCAATGTCTTGCTCAATTTGGTACCATAGCCATGCTTCTTGCTGTCGCAAAGACATCAACGTTTATCACAGACATGTTCCAGTTTCCAGCCTCCAGTGAATCTAGAGGATGTGATGTTACATCCTTTTCGCACAAGGAAATTAAATCTTTGGTTTGTATTAATAATGGTTATCTTTCTATCAACGGAACTATCTCTTAGTTTGCTATTCTATGCAGTGCTAAATTTGCAGTTGGAGCACCCGAAATAAATGCCCAGGGTGACAAATTTTCAGTAGCGGTAAAACTGCTTTAAAAATGATTATTAAATGTATATTTGCTGAATGATTATTAAGTTAGTAAGAAACTAATAACTAACTTAAGTGTACATGGGCAGTGGCAAACATTTACCGTCAGGTGAACCTCCTGAACCTCTTCTTCCATGAGAAAAAGAAAGGAAGTGATATTACAGGATGGTGGCATTTTTAACAGTGGTCCAGGGTGGCACCAAGCGTAAATATGCCTTGATCCTAATATGTATAATGCAATATGAACATGATTAGATATATCAACCAAGATACAAAGCAAGACTAACATTTATTAGTTAATTTTTCCTGAATTGCAAAATTTAGAGAATTGTACTAACTTGACCCCTGTCAAACGAAAAACACTTTCAGCCCTGTAGATCAATTAGGCAACCAAGACTATATTATTGCTTAAAAGATTACATTATTATATTTATAGAAAACTGAAATGGATACTGACTTGTAATCCATATGAGGCCACCTCTTGAATGTCTCCTTGCGTTCTGCTTCAGAGTACATCAACGGTCTTGAATCTGCATCACGTATACAAGGTAAAAGTTCATTAGCTCTCTGACCTACAGCAGATGCAATAGCTAGAGCTGGTATTCTTCTGTTCTGCCCTTTTAAGTCTTGGACAACTGCTGTCATCACAAGGCGGAGAGTTGACTGTGGCAGTGTAATAGTAACTGTGCTCCACTACAAAATAAATCAAATTTTAATCTCAAAATCATAAAAAGTTGATGATTAATTTTTATTGGCAGCAAACTTACTTTTTGTGCTTTAACACTTTTTCTAACTGATTCAATGTCAATAGCATTTTTTAATTCATTAATAAAATCTGTGAGTCCCTCTATTGAGTGAGCATCTAAACTCTGAACACATTGGTAAAGAAGCACAGCCTGAAAACCATAACATTAAAATTATTACTACATATATAAATAATGTTTACTCCAGATTTTTTAAGAATTTTATCATTTGCCAACTATTATCACTGGTCCACAACCAACCAACAGATTATCACTGTACAGATTACACAAAAATTGGGCTAAACATAGTAAGCTTGTTATTTGTTTGTAATATGGGTGTGTCAATGATACAAATACATAGAAATACAAATATAAATACTGAAACATATTTAATATACATTCAAACCCAGAATCCAGAAATACCTACTATAATCTATGCTCATCATACAAATGCTTGTCCCTGTCGGGAATTGTACCTGAGCCAGACAGGGTTTAAAATGATCAATATAAATATACTTCTTGAAAATTATCTCATAATTATCAATCACATACAAGCAATCTTTTTTTATACTGGTGTGAAAGATTTCAATTAAAGGTATAAATAGTATCATGGAAATGGAATCTAAATGGTAATTTCTACTGTGTCCTGCACAATTATTCTACTGAGGGTAGGGTTAAAAACACAAAGTGACTCATTCTAAAATCTAGTTCAGCAATCTGGATAGAAATACAGAGGGCCTACCATGAACTCTTATAATACTTGTCAAGTTCCAGGCAGTTCAACTATGAGTATTAACCTGTCAGGTTTTACGATCATACCATGAACTAATTTTTGTTGAACTGCAATGCGTTGTCTTCTGGCCGGTTACATTATCTCTGGCAGGACATATCAAATTAACGTTGAAAAACACATAACTTGCCGATTTTTAAATTTTAGTATAAAGTTATTATTATTAATGCATTTTAATTAGATATCTTGAATTTAAGAATACAAATTGGCAAAAGAGATCGAGTTTTAAGTTATTTAAAGTCTACGTAAAATATATGGAACATAAAGTAAACCACGTAATATTTGTTAAGCGGCATCCATTAAAGAACGCAACTCTGGGAATATTACACATGACCTTGAACTGTTTAATAAAGACATTTATGTTATGAGCGCGGTTTTTAAATTTCTTGAGTACGTCTTGATTTTTTGAGATTAGAGTTTTGGAATAGTTTGTGACTATTTTAAAGCTTAAAATTACACATTGATTTCATGAACGTGATTGATGTCGGAAGCAAAACGATCGTATGATATCAATATATTCAATGAACAATTGGAAGTTTTATGAGATATTTTAAATACTCATAAAGATATTGCAACGGGATTCAATAAAAGTGCACACTCAAAATGTTAATTTTCATCACACATCTAAATTTATGTGTATCTCCTCTGTGGTCTAGTGGTCCGGTGTCGGAGTTGATCACATGAGGTCCCGGGTCGGACAATTCAACAAAATGTGTTTTTCAGTTTTCTGACAAAAGCAATGTTGCCCGGGATTGGAAAAAGTGCCCGGGTGGCGATAGGCTTTGGCTAATCGTGGGTACACTTGTTGTACCTCTGCCTACCTCTTTGGGGATACGGGCGTGAAGATACTTTTTTTTATCTAAAATTAAAAATAAATAAAAAATGCTTTAAAAGTAAGTAAATATTAAATAATAAATAAATAACTTTAAATAGAAGTAATGAATTAGGTACTATATTTTATACCAATATCAATATTTTTCTAAAACACAGTTAATGTCAAAATATATACAGTATAAATTCCTAATAGGACTAGGGCTAGGAATAGCAGTAATAATAAAAAATACCTACGTTTACAGTATATTTAAGACAAAGCAATCCAATAAAAGTTACTTTTTTCCACCTGCAATTGACCGGCAATATTATGACACATTAGCAGTTCAAATATCGATTTCGGTCTGACAAAAACACTTCATGGTACGCTAACGCAGGGCAGAAGTTGGTTTGAATAGTAAAACGATCGCTCGCCGGCATAGGTCACGTGGTCACTGACTGGCCTGTTAGATAACGCTTTCATGGTACGAAATAGCAGGACAGTTTAATTATCGGCTAAAATTGACCTGCTATAAGAGTTCATGGTAGGGCCGCAGGTTTTATATGTTATTATTTCAAGGATATTTATTTATTTTATTTCATCGACGAGCAAACAACCAGATAACACTCCTAATAGAAATAAAAAGTGGACAAGTGCGAATCGGCCTTACACACGTCGGGTTCCGTACCATCCCTATTCATGTTTCTACCAGTTTATTAGATCGAGTAAAAAATTGCTTAAAAATTACGTTTGTTGTATGGGAGCCCCTCTTTAATATTTACTTTATTTAATTATTTATTTTGAAAGTTAATATACAACTAAATATTCTGTGAAAATTTTAAGCATCTACCTGTTACTGTTATTAATTTTGAGCAAAAAAATATGAAAAAACATGTTAATATAATATTCACGGGACAAATTACACTTACCGATCTAACCCCAAAGCAAGCAAATTATTTGCTTGTGTAAAGGGTGTTAGTCAACGATACTAATACATAGAAATACCTATATAAATACTGGAATATAAATAAACACCCAAACCCGGAAATACAAACATTTATGCTCATCACGCAAATGCTTGTCCCCGTCGGGGATCGAACCCGAGCCCCGTCGATTGCGTAGTCAGGGCCGCTAACCACTCGACCAACGGGGCGGTCTATTGTATTGTATTATATTGTAACCCCTCTTAATACTTTCATTTTTATTTTAGAGTTTGTTGTTATAGCCGCAACAAAAATACATAATTTGTGAAAATTTCAGCTTTCTATCACGGCTTATGAGATACGGCCTGGTGACAGACGGACAGACAGCAGAGGCCAGTAATAGGGTCCCATTTTTAACTTTTAGGTATGGAAGCCTAAAAACTATCCAACAAAGACTATAATTATGCATTGCCATCTATGTGGCTGGGTAAATGACATAAACATAAGTTTACCTACCACCTTTACAATGGCAATGACACACACTGACATTATTGCAGCAGGAATAGATAAGGTGGTGGTAGTACTGAGTCCGGGTGAGATGTCTTTGTTTAAAAATATTTAAGTCAACATAACATTTATTTTTAGGTGAAAAAAAATCAGATTTCTACAACATGTGTATAGCTATGTAAACAATTTTGAAACAAACCAGTGGTTTACTTGTAGCTGTAACCACCTTTACAATGGCAATGACACACACTGACATTATTGCAGCAGGAATAGATAAGGTGGTGGTAGTACTGATTCCAGGTGAGATGTCTTTGTTTGAAAATATTTAAGTCAACATAACATTTATTTTTAGGTGAAAAAAAATCAGATTTCTGCAACATGTGTATAGCTACGTAAACAATTTTGAAACAAACCAGTGGTTTACTTGTAGCTGTAAAATCCAGTTACAAGCTATAGAGAACCAGATCATATAATAGGTAGAGGCTAGCTACTCTAAGCTGTTACAGTTTTTTTGAACGAATCATTTTTGTATTGAAATCGTCAGATAATCAAGAAATAACAAACAAAAGAAAAATACCTGGTTAGCCATCTGCCATTCGCAGATAGTCTTTTTTTCTATTTTCAAAGGACACCCAGACAACACCAGGAGAATTTTATTATTTTTATTAGTATTCTTGCTAATTTCTTTTTATAAGGTTTACTTATCATTACACAGAATATAAGCACCTAAATTATTTTTTAAGTTTACAAACTGTCTCTGACAGAATTAATTTATTTTTTTTATTTTATTTTTTTCATACATTGCTCTCACTAGTCCACAAAAATACTTTGTAATAGTTAAATAGTTGTTTATACTCAAAATAAAAATAAAAACAAATTTCAAACAAACTAATTCATTAGTATTGTATAACACAAAACTTGAAACATCTTTTGCAATATTTGTATACTAATATTAAGTGCAGGTGTTGTCACACACGATTGTTATCATTTACTCCACGTGTTGGTTTTCCGGGCTCCTTTGAAGAATAGACCAACTGCCGTTCTGCCAAAAAGGCGACCGATTGGTTATGTCAGTCACTACCATCGCGGCTACTAGGTGGTAGAGTTCTGCATTTTCTCGCCCGGGTCTGGTACCACCGCCTTACCTATTCCTACCGCAATAGCGTCAGTGCTTGTCGCAGTCGTGTTCCGGTTTGGAGGGTAAGGTAGCCGGTAAACTTATGCATGTGGCATTAGACCTCGCCACAAGATAGCAACGCACCACTAACACCTTTGGTGTCTATAGGCAATGGTTGACTCTTTCCATCAGGAGACCCATCTGCTTGTTTGCTATCGTATCTTATGATATAAAAAAAAACAAGTGATCATCATTACCAGCGTAACGCAGTTTTATATTATGACGATGGTGATGATGATAATGATGTAGGTAAATGCTAAGGCATACTTATTAAGATTTTCATAACTATTTATTGAAGGCATACTTATTAAGATTTTCATAACTATTTATTGAAACACTGTTTTGATGATATCTATTGACCGTTATACGTTTACGATCCCATCTGCTTGTTTGCTATCCTTATTACATGGAAAACTATACTTCTACTTCATAGTACACTAAATTGTAACTGGCTGGATTACAATTTCATTAACTGACATATTACTTCTTTGTTATTGAATAATTTACAATGCATTTAGTTGTAACATAACCTTTACTACACATAAGATAAGCGAGTGTAAAAATTATGAAATCTTAAAAAATATCCTGTGTCTAAACTATTGAGTTTCTTAGGTCATTTTTTTGTAACACACCAAAAATGTTGTTCCAAAAACGTTGTATTAAATGAATATCGTTTCTGGCACTCTTAGTGTAACCATTCTGAGTTTAAGTTAGACCCATATTTAGTGTAAGGTAATTCTACGAAGATCTTAGCTTGTAGAATGCAAGTTAAGCATACTGAATGAGGATGTATAAATTGAAAAAAAAAAACTAAAAATATTTTTCTTGTGCTTTACAACAGTTCATAAAAATATCTCTCTCCGATTCTCACATTTCTGCAACTCTCCAAGAAGGAAAACAGTATGTATTGATAATAACAGCTATAGAAATATTCACTTAAGGTGACATTTTTTAATTTTTATAGAAAAACCTAATTCATTTAGTCTTTACTGATACGATTTTATGCAAATATAATAGTAACTACACAATAGAAGGAATGGACCCAATAACATATTAAAGGGGGCTTTAACCACACTAAACCACGCTGTAGGTTATTGTGTGCATATGGCATGGCTAATTCTGCCAAACCAATTCCTTCCTTAAATTTAGGATATGTGACAGACTAGCCAACAGCTCTGTCTCTGAGGAACTAACTAGGCTCATAGATAACTCAAGTTAAAGTCAACTCAACTTAAACAACACTTGGAGTGTCTCTATCGGATAACATGTTTTTATAAGGAATGACAATTAAGCCCACTGCAGGCATATGTTTATTCATTATAGTGTCCTGTTACCATACATAGTTTTATCAGTTCTACTCTAAAAATTTTGAAATATTTTCTGGTCAGTATTGAAGTGAGCCTTAGATATGTGTGTGTTTGAATTGTCTACATCCTTTTATTGTTTCCAAATTTTTGAATCTTTTAATTAAAATAATTTCTTACATCAGCATTCAGCAATGTAAAAGAAAATGTGACTTTCATCTTTGATTTTTAGCTAAATCATCAGGAAAGCCATTTCCCAACTAGTCTCACATAAACATATACTGTAATATGTAAGTTAGAATATAAGATGCAACATTCAAATGATTTCCTATCCAGCTTGAAATTCCAGAAAAATATAAGTTAAAACTATATAGCTTAAGGCCATATGATTTTTATATTTATTACACAATGAGTGGAAATTTTGTTTCACTATTACTTACTGTTTGAATAACTATACTTACATTTAATTCCAGAATCAACAAGTAAGCAGTAAGTGTTACTTGTTGATTCTGAAATTAAATTTAATATGGAAAGTTCACAAAGACAGTTATTGTTTTCATAAATATATCATAGTAACATATTTATTACATCAAAGAATTAACGATTTTATTGTATTTTCATGGGGTTGGCTATTTCATGATATTCGGCTATAAAACAAAGCAAAAATATAACCATACCTCAGATAATACTAGCTCAATTCCAATATCATTGTCAGACTGTGATGATGTTAAAGGACGTTGTAAAGCTGTATGAAGGAGAAGCACTCCGTTATAATCAGTTCGGGCGCCTATACCACTGTTATCCCATAAGAATACTCGGTCCGCACCTGGGGCGTATTCTATTCCTACCGTACCTCCATCATCTGTAACCAAATGGAAACATTAACTATTTTTAATTGCCGGTCATTTGAGATAAGCTCGATGCGGTAGAGAATTGTTTACCGAGAAATGTCAAACTAAAACAATGTAGGGCAGAAAGAAAACCTGTAAGCTGAGGAAATAAACATATATACTGATATGTTGATTGATTTTTTTTACCGCACAATGAAACCACTATGACAATTAACATATAAATATTACAAAATTACCTGCTGATAGAGAAGACGACAGTAAAATCACACCAGAGTTAACATCTAAAACGTGCACAACACCTGCGTCTGTTTTCACCAATATTATATTAAGATTACTGTGATAAGTTAACGAAGTAACAGGAAATTTCATACGTATATAACCATCTTCTCGTAATATCAAATAATCATCGCCCATCGTGGTCGTGAACACATCTGTCTGTTCTACGTAAACGCCATTTGTAATCTTTTTTTATGTCAAATATTTATGACCTAAAGTGGCCAGATTTAAAAATAAATTTGAATTTTGATATAGTTATAGACAATAATTGATGTCCATACTCCGTTGCCGTATTTAAGTATGGACCAAGGAAGTTACATTCTACCCCGAATATAGCATAAGAAATTACATAATAATATAATTATAATAAGCACATTTTTTAATAAGCACATTTTAGAACTCACTATGTTAATTACAATACATTTTATGCTAATGTATTTATCAACGTGTATGAATAAAAGGAATTTAACGATTACCAAATATATTAAAATCTACCATCCGATAGTTTTATTTACACTGGCAATTGCAAGAAAGGGATAGCATCCACTCTTGTCGTTGTCTTGCTCAGAACGTTTTTCCTCTCTGTTAAGTAAGAAACTAATGTCAACTTTACAAATAAGGAAATAAAGTACATTTTTATTTTTCAAATATTGTTTCGTAAAATTCCAGTTATCGTATATAAGTTCCTTGGTATGAATATCGGTTGTCTATATCAAAGTAGGTACCTAAATTGTTTTCGGTGCAGTTCAAGGAAGTTATATTCTACCCGGAATGCTTACACGCGCTTCAAAATCGTTCCAAAGAGTACCACGACATGAGTGGAGTGTGTCTCTTTCTACTAAATAAAGCGCCAATCGCCATATATAAGTGCGGCCATGCGTCGTTTGTAAATTACTACTAAGTAATTCTACTAATTTGAGAAACAGTTTTTGCATTGCATAAGTAATTACGTAATAATTAAAATAAGCACACTTTAGAACTCACTGTGTTAATTACAATACATTTTTTGCTAATTTATTTATCAACGTGTATGAATAAAAAGGATTTAATGATTACTGAATATGTAAAAATCTACCATCTAGATAGTTTTTTTTATACTGGCAATTGCAAGAAAGGGACAACATCCACTCATGTCGTTGTCATGCTCAGACCGTTTTCCCCCTCTGTTAAGTAAGAAACAAATATCAACTTCATGAGTAACGAAATAAAGTACATTTTTATTTTTTAAATATTGCTTTGTAGCAATTCCAGTTATAGTATATAAGTTCCTTGGTGCAGTTACACATATCGGGCTACGGCAATGACGTGTATAATATTACGTTTATAATATTACCACTGGATTTGCTGCTGTCAAGGAATTTTGTGCCTATTTGAACATCGCCATTTCGGCGCTGTAGACAGATGCGAGCGTTCGTGGAACTAAAACTAGTGATGCCCACTTGTCGACAGCTTGGATAAGTTTATCGATCGTTCAATATTTACAACCAGGTGGGCTCTCATGTAAAAACTATATAATTATTGTATTATTAACTTGCGCAAATGTACAAAATTAATAGGAATATTATGAAAAATAGTGATTCCAGAGGAAGAATTATATGTATAAAATATTCTAGTATTTGGTATAGTTGAGAAATTGACTCCTGCGAAGCAGGGACGGGTCGCTAGTAACATTATACAGTAGAAATTCGATTCACCGGACTAATTAATAAAGCACCCATATACTTATACGGGAAAATGTTATATAAAATTAATACTGTAAATTGTTTTCTACATTTTAATTTCTAACATGTAACCAATAAAGAAGTTTTTAGTTTATTAATTTGATTTTATTATATTTCTTTCCTTTCAATCATAAACTATCTATTCCCAATTATTCTAAAAGGTTGTGTGGTGTATCTACTACACTCAAAACAATCGTAGAAAAGTCTTCTATTTCATTTATTGATTTACAATGCAATTATAAAGTATTTAACAAAAAAAATCTAAATGATTTTAATAAACAGCAGAGTAGTAGTGCAGTGCATATTACATCAATTCAATTATCGCTAAAATTCTTTTTATATTACAAAAAAATATTTTGGTGTTTAAATCTTATTTGTGTATTAGAAGCAATAATATTGCTGTTTTAATACCAAAAAATCTATTTTTTACTTAAAAATTTCAGCTAATGATATTAATTCTCAAGATCAAGATAATAAATTATTTAGACAACTTTCATTAACATGTAATGAAATTTAAAATAATATTAGTTAGTAATATTTATAGATTTCGTTAGTAGATAGTATCTACTGACAAATATTCACTTGTGCAATTCTTATTGGTTTTGATTATAATTTAAAATTAATTTTTTAATGTATAGGGGTCGAGGTCACAGAGAAAAAGGACACATTTTATAAAAATTATGAAGTTGCATCAATTTAAGTTTGTATGTGCAAAGGATTTCAAAAAGGAAAGCCTTTCAAAAAAGTAAAGAAATACAGGTGTAAAAATATGCTATCACTTCTATAGGATTTTTTCAACACCATCAAGATACCACCACAACACTATACAAAATGGTTAGGTTTTTGTATTACTTCAAGTCCATAATATTGCTGGTAAATACTTTACTGTTCAGATGTATTAGTATTTAGTATTGATTAATTGCCAAAATAGCAACTTAATTTATGAAAGTCATATATATGTAAATTTTCATATCAAATCCCATATGGGTAGCAAAAATCGAAATTTGTATACCAATCATTATCCAGACAATATTGATTTTCTCTCTCCTTATTCCCCGTATTAATTGAAGCTCCTTTTGAGTATAAGACTATTTGCAATTTTGCCAGGTTGTTCGTAAAAGGCAAACGGTTGGCTAACAACGTTAATACCATCAGAAATACTAGATTTCTTTAATATCAAAATAGCAAGCAAGCAGATGGCTCTCCTGTTTTAAAAAGAAACCATCGTCTATAAATATCAAAGATATTAATGATGCGTTGTTATCCGTGTGGCAAGATGGCAATACCACGTGTGTATATCTACCGGTTACCTTATCCTCCAAACTGGAATACGACAACAACATGCATTGACGCTATTGCGGCAGGAATAAATAAAGCAATGGTAGTAGTAATAGTGTTGCATTGCTATCCGTGTGGCGAGATGTTCATACTTCATAATAGGTAATAAGACGGTGGCTCCCTAACTTGCGGAGATGTTGTAGAACTCTTTTGCATTTAAATTAAATATGCTTCACTTATAGGAAAAGTTTTGTTCATGTAGTGAACTATGATTTTAATTACATTTTATTTTTGCAGATTTTCAGTTGATTTAATGGAAAAATGTATGACTACAACAATAAAAGCTGTTAATTGGACTCCAAAGAAAACAGATTCTCCTTGTTTACAATATTTTTGATAGTTAATGTTTTATCAAATATTGCAATCGAAACTATCATGATTGAAACTTTTAAAAGTCATTTCGATATTTTGATTAAGCAAATCATGACAAAACGTACAGATATAAGAATTATTATCGCAGCAACAAAAACAATTTCGCTTTCTGTAACTGGTGAAAGTATACGGCATTTCTTAACATGGCAAATAATTTGGATTCGTCTGTATTATTTTCATTAAACAGGAATTTGTAAACAACTTATTTTTTTTTAAAGAAACATGAAAGGAGTATTTTCGCTATCAATACAAGAAATAAGAACAAATTAATGCAACCTCCGGTAAACATTAGGCTAACATTGTCTATCAAAAATAAGATAAACGAGTCATTTGTTGGACTTTCGGTATACTATCACAATCAAATTCTCGAAGAAATTATATATTATAAAATTAAATGTATGAAATATTCGGTGTTTTTATTATTTTCACAGTTTACTTAATATAGTCTATCTCAATGCCAAATTTCATTTAAATCTGTTAAAGCGATATTGCGTGAAGGAAAGGCAAACAAATATTGGTGTATATAAACCCTTTCCTGCACAATTTTCTCTATTTCACGAATTATTAGAATATATTTTAACAATGTTTCTTTAACTTATATAATAACCAAACAAGCATATGTTTCACCTGATAGAGAAACCACAATCTATAGACAAAAAATATGTTAATGGCACGTTGCTATTTGTACTTATCCTTTAAACTGGAACACGATAATGACGGAATCGACGTTATTGCGGTAGGAATAGGTAAGGCGATGTTACCAAATACCTGAAGTGAGACGTTGCGGAACTCTATCACCTAGTAGTAACGATGGTAGTGACAATGTAATAGCCAACCGGTCACTTTTGACATATATATATATATATATATATATATATATATATATATATATATATATATATATATATATATATATATATATATTATTTTATTTTTATTTTTTTTATAGAAGAGGGGGCAAACGAGCAGGAGGTGCACCTGATGGTAAGTGATCACCGCCGCCCATGGACATCCACAATACCAGAGGTCTTGCAGTTGCGTTGCCGGCCTTTTAAGAATGAGTAAGCTCTTTTCTTGAAGGCCCCCAAGTCGTAACCGTTTGGAAACACCCCTGCCGGTAATTGGTTCCACAACAAAGTAGTGCGAGGCAAAAAGTGTCGAGAGAAACGCACAGTTGTGGATTTCCAGACATCGAGATGGTGAGGATGGAATTTCAAATTTTGACGCGATGTCCGATGATGGAATTCGGCGGCAGGAATTAATCCAAATAACTCGTCGGAACACTCTCCATGAAAGATACGATAGAAGACACAGAGTGAGCCAACATCTCTGCGCAATGCCAAAGAGTCGAGCCGTTTCGAAATAGCCAGGTCGTCAACGATTCGAACCGCTCTACGCTGAATGCGATCAAGAGGAAGGAGCTGGTACTGAGGAGCTCCGGCCCAGAGATGAGAACAGTACTCCATGTGGGGCCGAATTTGAGCCTTATAAAGTTGAAGGCGATGGGCCGGCAAGAAGTACAGCCTCGCTCTGCTGAGCACACCGAGCTTTTTGGAGGCTAATTTAGCCTTACCTTCCAAATGACCGCGAAACTGAACGTAATTCGATATGTCGACTCCCAGAATCCCGATACTAGCGGAGGCTGTCAGGAGAGTATCCCCAAATCGAGGTGACACGACAAAGGGTGTCTTTTTAGCGGAAAACACGCAAAGCTGTGTCTTTTTGGGGTTAAAAGTGACCAGGTTTTGACGACCCCATTCCGAAAAATCGGTTAGTCGATTCTCAACTTCGGACACAAGCTTGTTTCGGCTCTCTTCGACGTGTTCCCGAGAAATACCGCTTCGGCCGGAGTATGTAGCATCACCAGTACTGTCATCTGCATAGCAATGTATGTTGCGAATTCGCATCATGTCATTGATATGCAGAAGGAACAGTGTTGGTGATAGCACGCAGCCTTGTGGAACAGCAGCATTGATAGATTTAAGGTCAGAGCATGCACCGTCAACTACGACCTTGATGCTCCGATCAGCCAAAAATCTGGTGATCCACTTGCATAATTTCTCGGGAAGCCCATAGGAAGGCAGCTTCGCCAGAAGCGCTTTGTGCCATACCCTATCAAAGGCCTTCGCTATGTCCAAACTAACTGCCAATGCCTCCCCCTTGGACTCAACTGCTTCCGCCCACCGATGTGTTAAGTATACAAGAAGATCACCAGCTGAGCGGCCGCGACGGAAACCGTACTGGCGGTCGCTAATCAGCTGGTGCTCTTCTAAATACTTGAGGAGCTGCGAGTTGATGATTGTCTCCATAATTTTGGAGAACAACGAGGTTATGGCTATCGGCCGATAGTTAGACGGATTAGAGCGATCTCCTTTTTTAGGGATGGGATGCACTAAAGCTGTCTTCCATGAAATCGGTACTACGCCGAGTGAGTAGGAGAGCCGGAATAGGCGTGTTAGTACCGGCGCCAGCTCTGGAGCACATGATTTAAGTACAATCGGAGGGATGCCATCCGGTCCACTCGACTTATGGACGTCCAAGGAAAAAAGTGCTTTACGTACGGAAGACTGCAAGAATTTTAATTCCGTCATAGAACAATAGCACTGCGGGATGGTAGGCGGTGCATTTCCTTGGTCGTCCAGAAGCGAGTTGGCCGCAAAGAACGAGCCCAAAAGATCGGCCTTCTCCCTTGCGGTATGGGCCAGAGAGTCATCATCTCCGTGTAAGGGTGGAAGAGAGGGCTGTGAGAAATTCCCCAAGACAGTCTTGGCGAGAGACCAGAACGCACGAGTTCCCGAAGGAAGGCGAATTAATTTCTCACCAATTCTGCCAATGTGTTCAGATTTTGCCTTGGCGATAGCTCTTTTGAAGAACCTCGAAGCGGAATTGTACACCTTACGTAACGCGCTGGTTTTTTCATCACAAGATGTCGACGCTGCAGCCCAAGCCCGGTAGCATTCCTGCTTTCGGCGTGAAGCCGTTTTGCAGGAGCGACCAAACCAAGGCTGAGACTTACCACCAACTGGTACCGCAAAAAATGGAATGAAAATTTCCATGCCCTGCAGCACCACATCAGCGATAGAGTCAGCGATGACACTCGGATCATCCAGCGAGAAGCACATCCGCCCCCATAGGTAGGACGCAAAAAAAGACCGCATCCCGTCCCAATCTGCTGACCTATAGTGCCAAACGCGACGACAGCCTGCAAAAGGAGACCGTGATAGGCGCGTAACCGGCACTTTACTCCGGATCAGGCAGTGGTCTGACGTACCAAGAGGGACGTCCACAGATACCTGATAATTGTCCGGATGGGAGGTCAACAGAAGGTCCAGCAGTGAAGGCGTATGGTTGTCCACATCGGGAATTCGCGTAGGCGTGGTTACCAATTGTGTTAGACCATATGCCAAGGCAAAATCGTGAACAGACCTCCCCGCATGATCGGTAGTGCGTGAACACAGCCATTCGGCGAGGTGGGCATTAAAATCGCCTAAGATCACGATCTCAGCGGAGGGGGTCTGTTGCAACACGGAATCTACAGCCGTTTGAAGGTGCTCAACGAGCCTGTCGACTTCAGCATTTCCGCTATGGGACCTGTAGAGACACGCGTAGATGCGGGGATAGTCGTCGCAGTCTACACGCAGCCAGAGGATGGATAGGTCCCTATAGCCTTCAATGCTGCTGAGACGTCGAGAGCAGATATCCTCTCTGACATAAGCACAAACTCCCGCCCGGGGTACAAATGAATGCTCGAATTTGTACCCTGGGTAGGAGAGATATGAGGTATCAGCCGGAGAAGATATCTGCGTCTCAGTTAAAACGAACAGAGCCGGTATTAGCCGTCTCAAGGTGATAGTGGACGGCATTTAGGTTTGAGTGAAGACCCCTAATACTAGTATAATCCACGTGGAGTGTGGTAGAGGGTGCCTTTCGATGTCTGTTCGATTTGCCCCGAGCAGCGAAGTTTGAGAGCGCAATTGTGCCCCCCCAGAGTACGCAGGGCAGCCTGGGCATCCATGATTAGGCTGATTACAAACCCCTGAACATGGATGTCCAGAGGGGGATTCACCAGCGCTTACGCTAGTGGTACCCCCCTGGGGTAAACTACTACCTTTAAATTGCGCTTCCATAGTGTTAGGAGGAGGGGGGAAAGGGTATATATATATATATATATATATATATATATATATATATATATATATATATATATATATATATATATATATATATATATATATATATATATATATATATACATACATACACTAAAGTGTCGGTGTGAAAATGAGAAAGGGCATGCTCCGTTGGTTCGGACATGTAGAAAGAATGGTAGATGAAAGGTTAACAAAACAGATATGCAATGCGAATGTGGAAGGATGTAGGTACCGGGGAAGACCAAGACTGACATACCACGATCAGATTGATCGAGTGCTGTCCGAAGGTGGTGTCAAGAGTCTTCGCAACCGGAGTGTGTGTATGAAGAGAGTGATGAATGTGGAGGAAGCGAGACAATCCTGCAAGGATCGTGATGTATGGCACTCGGTTCTCTCTGCCTACCCTATAAGGGATCTGGCGTGAAGATATGTTTGTATACTAAACTAATACAATCATTTTAGTATTTTCATGACCACAGCCCATCTAGCTGTAAATATTAAACGATCGATAAACTTATCGAAAATGTCGACATGTGGGAATCACTAATTTTAGTTCCATGGACGCACGCATCGGTCTACAGCGCCAAAATGGCGATATTCAAATAGGCACAATAATTCTTTGACAGCAGCAAGTCCAGTGGTAATATTATACACGTCAATGCCGCTTCTGCTCCGCTGTCAGTTCATGAGGGATCCAACGACAACAAAGTTTCCGAACTATCAATAATTCTTAGTGTAAAATTTTTTGAATTTGTAGTAGTATCTTCACGCCCATATCCCCGAAGGGGTAGGCAGAGGTACAACAAGTGCACCAACGATTAGCCGAAGATACTTTTGGTCCTACAAATGTGATAGGTGGCAAGCCTATTGCCAACCGGGCACTTTCCAATCCCGGGCAACATTGTGTTTTTAAGAAAACTGAAAAAACACTTTTTTTATGTGCCCGACCCGGGAATCGAACCCGGGAGCTCATGTGGTCAACGCCAACGCTGGACCACTAGACCACAGAGGCGATTTTTGAATTTCTCATACCAATCCCCAATAGTCCTCGAATTGTCTCATAGGTAATCCGGGGTTTTCTTCAATTAACCGCTTAACAGTAGCCACATTATTTTTGTTGACGATAGTTGAAAGCCGCCCTTCACGAAATTCGTCATGTAAAGAAACTCGTCCTCTCTCGAGTTCAGCAAACCACAGCCTCACGGTGCTCAAATAAGTTGCTTCTCTCTCAAAAGCATTTTGAAGACGAGCGGCACAGTCTTGCGGAGAAAGAGAACTTTTAAAAACATAAAAAATCATCGCTCTAACATCTTTTCGACTTAATTTTCGTTACGTACCTAGAACTTTGATGTGTGATAAAAAACAATTGACAAATCATTTCCCGACAATTGTTTTTTTTATTACTAAGAAGGTTGCAACGTTTTAAAAATATTTATATTATTATTATTATTATTATATTCGAAATTCAAATAGTTGCGATTAGCTAGAAGTGCAAAACTTTTAGTGTGCCCCATGTAACCCGATTCGAGATTTTTCGAAGATAGAAAAGATGGGAATCTCATCAAAACGAAGCTGTTTATAGAAATTCAGCTTGTTATTAATAACAAAAAAATGTTTCTGGGACCATGGTCTACCGCTGAGAGAGGGTCGTTCGACCAACGCGCCGCAGCGTTTGAAAATTTAAATACGATTAGTTTCTGATTGTCCTTACCTGGGTCGGGGACTACGCGCTGAGGAACTATCAGGTATTATAAAATGTAAATCTGATCAACGCGGACTTAGAATATTAGTCTTAATTTGATCAATTGATTGAAAAATTTGTTGATTTGTCCAACACGGTTAGCAATGTTAATAGATATCGACGCTATTGTTTTTTTGCTATCAATCGGCTATCGATGAATTCTGTGTCGATAATCTACTATCGAGCGGCATCACTAGTTGTGACTTGCCAGAACTCTACTACCTAGTGGTGGAGAAGTTCTGCATTGGCTCGCTCGGGTGTGGTAACACCGCCTTACTCATTCCTGCCGCAACAGTAGGCTTGGGCCTAACCAGTCACTACAGAGAGCGCTCAATTTAGTTCATAATCCAAGGATGAACTAGTTCGTTCTATTAGTTCATTAGTTCTTTTTTTGAAATAATTTATTAAGAACAATAAATAAAGAGAAAAATATAGTTATGATTATTATAAGTTTTGTTTATTGTTATTTAAAAAATACAAAGTATTACATGAAAATTTTACACGTCCATTTATGTAATATGAGATTTTTTATTTAAATAATGAAAAATAAAATAATTTATATTTAGCCAACAGCTAGGCTAGTTCCTAGTATAATGTGTAATTATATTAGAATACTTATAAAGTATGAATTTTTACAATTAAAGTTGACTTTTTTGTTATGGCACATAAAATCTTTTATCGAAATGAAAACGAAAAAATAAAATGATTTATATTAATAATTAGTCATTAATTAACGTGATCTATACATATAATAAAATCGTAGGAAAGTCAAAACTGTACATTGTTTTTTTTTTTAAAAAAAAAAGTACTTGTGGCGTGATCTATAATCGATATCGAAGCCAAAAATATAGTTTTTAGAATTTTTGTCTATTTGTCTGTTTGTCTGTATGTATGTCTGGGGTAAACTCAAAAAGTACTGCATAGATTTACTTCAAATTTTGTATGAATATTACTAACAGGTCGAGTCAACATATAGGCTACATATTATCACGCTAGCACCTACGGGGGAGGAGCAGTGCGGAGTAAACGAAGTCCGCGCGGACGAAGTCGCAGGCAACAGCTAGTATATAATAATAATAATCAATTATTTGTAACAATAAGTGGGAATAGAAGAGATTTTTTTTAATTTTAATTAAACTTACCGTAAAATAAGACATAAATGGTATTAGTATTCTGTTTGATAATTAGCCAGCAATACTTCAGTTAACGATTGTTATGATTTCGTATGATTTGATAAAATTTCAACCATGGGGATCTGAAGTTGTTTAGTATCGATATCGATTATCGAAATATCAAGGCGCGCACAGTAAAAGTTAATAACTCGGTTGGTCATACATACATAGTGCCACTGTCTAGTAAAGTGAACGCTAACAGAAATATAAAAAGAACTAAGAGCGAAATTTTCAATGAACTAGTTCGCATAGTTCACCTAAAGGAGCGCTCTTCCCACCTAGGTCGCTCGCGAACTACCCAAGACTGCGCAACAGCGTCAGTGCTAGTCATTGTCGTGTTTCGGTTTGGAAGGTAAGGTGGCCGGTAAACTTATGCATGTGGCATTAGACTTCGCCACAAGATAGCAACACACCATTAACACCTTTGGCGATGATTGACTCTCCATCAGGAGACCTATCTACTTGTTTGCTATCTTATAAAAAAAGCGTTAGCTTTTTATTCGGCACGATAGAGCACAATATGGCATATTTCTATTATTTTACGATATATCAGCTGGATGTTTTTTTATATTTGGTACCTCAAAATTCGACAAGCACTGATGCTATTGCGGCAGGAATAGATAAGACGGTGGTAACAGATCCGGGCGAGATAATGCAGAACTCTACCACCTAGTAGCCACGATAGTAGTGACTCGTATAGGCAATCGGTCGCCTTTTACGACCTGTCTGGCAGAACGGCAGTTGCCCTATCCTTCAAAGGAGCCCGGGACCAACACTCGAGAAAAAGCTTAAAAAATACTCCTGCAAGCTTAGGATAAGCAGCGCGATAAATTTTTATCGACCCGTTTTCTCGACGTTTATGTCATTTTCTCTATTCGCTAATGCGTTTGCCACAAGATATTTCAAAGGAACAGAAGATGATCATTTTTACTCGACAGTAGCTGTTGTTTTCTCTACTGATCCATAAATTTGCTGTCATTTTGTCGATTTGACACTTTGTTAATATATTGGTAATAAACTGCTATTTATTTAGTTAAATTGATTCGTTTTATTATAAGTTTATTGAGAACCTAGTAAGGTTATTTTGGAAATTTCGGTAGTTTATACCTAGGTATAAAAATTTAATAATGATAGCTGTGCCATATTATAATTATGTGCCATTCAACATTGATTTCTCTATTCAAGTAAACTTTGAGCAATTGAACTTTGATGTTGTATATATTTATTGTGGCATGCACATTAGAATAATGTCGAGATATTAGTCAAGGTCAAGCAAACGTCACTTTCTCGACCGAGACGTATCTCTCATTGTTTATTCTAAGCGGAAGAGTGTTTTTCTTTCATCGGTAAGTATTAATTCTCTGTTTTTGAGTGTAAATGTAAGCGACACTGACAACCTTAGAAATCGCCTTGAAAGGCGTATCCAGTAAATCCGTGGTTAAATATATTACTACGCTGGTATATTTGCGAGGTAAGTGAAGTGTACCAAAATGTGGACGTAGTTTACCACGATTTAAAGGTTTTCTCGATTGACAAGTCCGGTGGTAATTTACTGACCCTACCCATATTTTACCGCCTCATAACTATCTGTTTTTTTTGCGGTAATCAATATTGGACGCTTATTATACATTGTATTCACATGGAAATGGAATGGGACGAAAATATTCCTGATGTTTTCTACATCAATAATTTTGGCCCTACACTTAGGGTCTCATAATATTGACTAATTACATAAAGGAGGTAATTCAAAAAGACATGATATACGTCATTCTTTATTAAGCCACAATAGTATAAAGGTAGTAAAATTTATATTTTATATACAGCTACCTATAGTGTAATGTCAAAACCGAATCAAAGTCAAATTTTAAAAAAAATATTAGGCACAATTAATATTTTTATACAAATCCGTTTTTTACAATTGCTGTGTAATGTTTCGAACCACAAAAACTAATCGTATTTTTTTGACTAGATTTGGCCTTGGTAACTACAAGTATGTATGTACCTAATTACATTAAATTTTCGACACGATACAATAATTTCAGCCAACGAAAACCTGTCTAAGACAAGCGGCAACTCGATAATATGTTAGATGTGCACGCCAATGGCACTCTATCACTATCGTTAAAGAACCACAAACCGGGCCGCATTTAGAGGAGGGCGTACTCCCTACAACCCTGGGGCCTCCGCAAAGAACAATACATATATATATATATATATATATATATATATATATATATATATATATATATATATATATATATATATATATATATATATATATACAGTGTGCCGCTGACTATACACCAATTAATTAAACTTAGTATATGTAATAATGTTCTCAGCCTGAATACAAAAAATCAGACAAATACATCCACTGGTTTAGCCACAGGACAATTTTTTAGTTTTCATTTCTAATTTTGCGAACATGATGTAGATTATCAGCTGTACGCATAGAAATATATAGAGGTCAATGGCTGTACGTGACCCGAATGGTTTGAAAGAACTATTATAAGTAAGTTGCCAACTCGCAATACTAGCAGAAAATCCTTGCATTCATTGGTTATTTTAATTTTTTATCCTTTACAACTGACCAATAACAACCCGATATTGTCATTAGGAGAATTTGAAAAGAAAGCGAAAAGTCGCTTTATCTTGAGTGCATACACAGTGTGTAGTGATACAAAAAAGCGCATTTTGCGCTTTCTTGATGAAAGCCGTTGATTACACGTGTCACGTACCTACGGTACGTAGGTCACGGTCATTATTGTTTAATGTTATTGTTTAGTACGATCAAAGATTTTGCCGTGGTAATTGATATTACGTTATTACTTGTAATGTACTGAGTTTTTATTTTTTTCTTTTATTATTCTAGACTTATAAATTATGCGAAAGTAGACGCTTCATTTTAATTTTTATTATGGTAAAATACGAGTTAAATTGTGCGAAAGTAGACGCTTAATTTTTATTGTGATGGCCGGCCATGGCCATGATGTTTGTGCTAATTAGTGCTATTTTGTGATAAGACACGTTAGGTACCTATTATTATTATTGTGAAGTGAACAACATGTTTTTTTCTTCTTTACTTTTAGTCAATATGTGGCACGAAACCTAGATTGATACGGTCTTTATTCTTACAATATACGCAAAAATAATTCTATAGCTACGTAATTACTTATTGTACAAAATGATTGTGATTAATAATAATAATTTATCAAAATAATTATTGAGGATGAGTGTGGTTTAAAAAGGCGCCTAAATATTATGTCACACGTAAAAATAATAATAATAACATGAGGCGCTAGCCGCCAAGCCGCGCGTGCGGCGTTGCCGTCCTGGTGGTGATAGGTAAGTCAAAGGATGTTTTATCTTTATTATATTTTCGTGTCATTAATTTTGTTCGAAATTTTTGTTTTTTTAATTTCGATGTCAGGACTGATTTAATAGACTAAAAATACTAGTACTAACTAGTACTACCTTAATTCTCACTTATTGGTGTATGGTCAGCGCCACACTGTATATATATATATATATATATATATATATATATATATATATATATATATATATATATATGTATGTATATGTGTATATTTTTATATATTTGTAATATTAGTATGATATTACGCTTGCGACACTAGAAAAATAGATAACATCCATACTACATATACACAGATAAATATCACAGACAAAATCATTTTTACAATAGTTAGATAGCATCTTAGATTGCAAAACAATACCTATACAGCGTTATAGCAATAAGTTTAAAGTACATAATGTTATATATACATATATTCTCTATGTGTTTGACACTATTAATATAAATATTATGCACAGATCACATATACGCATATGAAATATATCACTACCAAGGAAGTTACATTCTACCCGGAATTTTCACACGCGCTTCAAAATCCTTCCGAAGAGTACCACGACATGGGTGGAGTGTGTCTCTTTCTACTAAAAAAGCGCCAATCGCCATATATAAGTGCGGCCATGCGTAGTTTGCAAATTACTACTAAGTAATTCTACTAATTTGAGAAACAGTTTTTGCATTGCATAAGTAATTACGTAATAATTAAAATAAGCACATTTTAGAACTCAATATGTTAATTACAATACATTTTATGCTAATTTATTTATCGACGTGTATGAATAAAAATGATTTAACGATTACCGAATATGTAAAAATCTACCATCTAGATAGTTTTATTTACACTGGCAATTGCAAGAAAGGGACAACATCCACTCTTGTCGTTGTCTTGCTCAGAACGTTTTTCCTTTCTGTTATGTAAGAAACAAATGTCAACTTTGTTACGAAATAAGGTACATTTTATTTTTCAAATATTGCTTCGTAATAATTCCAGTTATAGTATATAAGTTCCTTGATCACTACCAATGACTCCTCTAAGACCGAAGCAGAAGGTTGATAGTTAATTAGCAACAAGCTTCGTAAATCTTTTTGAATTATTAAAATACAGTAAAATTGCAACTACCGACTTCCAACTTCCTGTATCTCTGGAACCCTGGATCAGATCTAATCCATCAAATTTATGTGGAACGAAATGAAAGTATACCCTCCCAAACAAAAAAAATATCTTAACCGGTTAATAAATACCGAGTCCTGAAGTAACAAACATTAAAAGTTCAATCAAATTGAATTTTCTTTTTGAGAAAACGGTTGATAAAGAAAACACCCAGTCATGTCGATAATTATTCATTCAAAACCCAAACCATGCTTTGCCGAAACCGGGGCCTCATAATCTATAATTGAATAATTTGATCACTAGACTACCAAGGCATATTAATCTATAGCATAAAGAACTGTCAAAGAATTAACGTTTTTTTTTTAATTTTAATCAAATTGGTATAATCTATGCCTGCGGAAAAGATTTGGAGGGCAGATATGTTATGGTATTTACTGTTAAAGTTATCCATGTTTATGACATATTAATATATTACATACAGAACAGTTAAAAATATTTACATTACTTTCTACAATTATTTTTCTGAACGACATGTTATTAAACAGTTTTAATCTGTACATATCCCACTTATCTATACATATAATAAAATCGTAATAAAGTCAATGTTTGTCCGGGGTAATCTCAAAAAGTACTGCATGGATTTACTTCAAATTTTGCATGAATATTACTAACAGGTCGGGTCAACATACAGGCTACATATTATCACGCCATCGCCTACAGGGTAGGAGCAGTGCGGAGTAAATGAAGTCCGCGCGGACGAAGTCGCGGGCAATAGCTAGTTCACTCATAAAATTGTATTCACTGGGTCACTTATTATGTAATTCTTTTCTTCTAAGAAATAAATATAAACAAAATTATGTTACAGAAAAAATGTACTACAGAAAATAAGAAAAAGGAAAATAATAAATGTAGGTGTATATAATATTAATTTCATTAAATAATATGGCATAATCAAACTATTATATTATACAATATAAATCATACCTGCAATTTTTTACAAATAATGAACTTTTTAATAGGGCTCATAATAACAATTAATCATTGTTGTGTGCATGCATTTGCATGTGCAAACCGTATGTCTCTCCCGATGGAAAGAGAAACCATTGTCTGTAGACACCAAAGGTATTGCTATTGGTAGTGCGTTGCTATCCGTGTGGCGGGATGGTAGTGCCACATGAATAAGTATTTTATTTTATTTTATTTGGAAAGCATACAGTGTACATACTTAATTTATATTACAATATGATTATCTACGCACCATTTATTTGCTTTCGCATATTGTAACTACGTTAGCTTGAGTACTAGAAAAATAGTACATACAATGAAACATCTATACTTAACTAGAACTAAATCCGTTTACAAATAGACAAGCACGTTGGGTCACGGTGGCACACAGAACCAGTTATTGGTGATTTTAAGTTTTAATTGGTCAGGGGACGTGTTGAAAAGATCAAATTCGGGGAAATCATCCAGTTTGTTGACATGTTTTACGGATCTTATAAGAAAGGCATTATTTCTATATTTTGTTGAACAATAGGGAATGTGAAGATATTCATGGGTACGCCTAACAGACTTAGTAGGTATATTCAATTCAATTTTATTTAGGAGATCCGGGGAGTCAAGTTTATTCTGCGCTATTTTTACCAATAGGGTGACGTCGGCAATTCTTCGTCTCTCATAAAGTGGTAGTAAATGATGTCTTTTACACCTTTGTTCGTAAGTGTCGTCGAACTTAATGCATTTATATTGTAGGTGTTTTACTAATTTATGTTGAACAGATTCTAATCTGTTAATATAAAGCATGTATTGAGGGTTCCAGATTTGCGAACAATATTCGAGAATACTATGTATGCTGACGACATGAAAATATTCAAAAAGGTACTCAGCATTAATGATTTTCATATACTATAAATATTGACGCTATTGCGGCAGGATTATAGGATGCTATTGAGCATGCGTTGGCTAACTGTCTAGCAAAATGGAAGATGGTCTATTCTTCAAAGGGACCCCGGACTAAAATTATTTTTTATTAGTTTTGACATTTGGAAAGTTTCGAAGAAAAATAAATAAAAATTGGTAAAAGATCTTTTATTCTATAGAAAATTTGGCAAAATACCAACAGAATCATTAAGTATTTTTGTGTTATATATAAAAATTACTATTCTGGATTTTCTTAACATAACGCAAAATTAATAACCGGGCTTAACACTGGAACGACAGTGAATAGAGTAGTGAAAATAATATAAAAAACATAAAAATAACTTGATATAAGCAAGTTCGAATCATTATATTGTAAGTACACAAATTGTTTAAATTAGCCAAATTATGCGGTTGTTAATATTTAAATATTAATAAATTATGCATATAATATCACTTAAGGCACATGACACATTATAACGGCACTGCTACAATCCAGCAAGTAACTAGTTGTTTAAATGATACCCAAGGCCATGGCCCTCCCATGGCTGACAGTACAAGCAAACTAACTTTTTCCGCCTTATTACAAAAACATAGTTAATACCAGGTTTAAACCAGGACTAAGAAGTCTAGGTTTATTACGGTATTAAAGTTAGTTCTAATACAAAATTCATTCTTATTTCCTCGGAGCAGCGCTAAACACGGTTTTATAATAATGTTTTAAATAGTACTAGAACTAACTCTGGTATTAAATTCGGTACTATATTTAGACCTCGTTTTGGAATAAGGCGGTTTGGGTTTATTTAAATGACACAAATAGGTTGCAATATTTGCTATGTTGTCTAATGCCTGCAAAAATAACTCTGTTATTGCAACTGAAGTTTTTTGCCCATATTTTTGAGAAGTGTAAATATGCCAGTTTTCAAAAAAAATGCAGAAATTGTTGTAGAAAATAAGAGCACAATATTCAGTACAGCACAGTAGTGAAAGCACTGATTAGGACGTTTAGAGTAAATCGAGATTAATCAATCGAGCTAAAACTGTCAATTTATTATTTTTAATAGGCAAAAGATTCCCGTGTTCTTTTATCAAAACCGCGAACTGTAAAGATAAAAAAAAAATTAAAAATAAGATTTTGACGCGGCTGGGCGGCTTAAACCAGCGACCATTTTGACTTCAGGTCGCACAATGCTCTTCTAGCTGAACTTGTCGATAGTTCATTGCGGCAAAATTCTCTTTTGTTTCAGATTGAATCCGTCGATTGTACTGACCGCTAATAATACATATCTATGTACTAGATGAGTTTACTAGATGATGAGATGATGATTAGATGAGTTCATCATCGTTGCAGATAAAATTCACATTGATCAATACTCCATGTTCCTAAATTATGTATATGTTTTAGGATTAATCCCATGTTAGGGAAATCTTATTTTTTTAAACAAAGAAACGGGATCAGGGCTTTTTTGAATATATGATTATGTGTTGTACAATATATTTCATAAGTGGTTAACGCTAAGCACTCTGACTGCCCGCTGTTTGGCTTTTTTATTGGCATTAATAATATAATATGTTTTAATGCTCAAATTTGAACAATATTTTTAATGGTTTGTAGTGGTGCCGGTATTCTGTGACATGACCCTTAGCCATTTTTTAACTAAAAACTGTTCTTAACCTAGGGCGCATATTATTTACAATATATTTATCGATGTTATAAAACTGTTTTACTTATATTTAAGTATTAATGAGAAAGCGGTCATTTTTACCTGATTGAAAATTGTTATATTATTATAGAAATAAAAATTTAATCAATGTCTAGATATTGTATGTGTATTTTATCGACAAATATCAATTATATATTGTACTAGCAAACATAATCGCTCGGATTTTAAAATTTTACTTTGACAAAATCTTTATCAATAGGAATAGAACACTTCAACCCATTTGAATATCGTGAGTTTAGATCATGATTGTTATTTCTTTCAAACGTTAAAATTGAATTTCTTCTTTATATTCTTAGATTAGTGATTATTAAAACACAACCTATATAACGCATACAATATAACATCAACAAACAGAAAAAAACATTCTTATTTCATTATAAATATATGAGTAGCATCTCTAAGGCTGCGTCCGTACAGACAGGCGGCTTGCTTAGCGTCTTATGTCTCGCGTTTCGTGACAAAAAACCGACATATTTGTATTTGTTTACTTCGACAGGCTGCTAGGCAATGAGCTAAGCGCCAAGCGCGCAATGTGGTCGGTCGCGAACATTCTAGAACGTGTTTTACTAAGCTACTCGCTAGGTGATTCGCCAGACTATGCGTTAAGCAAGCCGTCTGTCAGTGCAGATGTAGCTTTACACAAATTTAAATGGTTGTTAAATACAGTGTATTAATCAATTTATTCTAATAATTTCGAATTCTGAGTAAATCTTCCTCAACCAGTCGCCACAATGTTCGTTAAAGAACTGCACTGCTAGCCATCTGATTAACACCGCAAGTTCCGTCACCACGGTACACGCGATAATAGCCTTGCTCACCCCACGACTTACCCCACGAATTCTTTACTATCCAGTACGGAAGATGTTTGTGGAATAGGGGGTAGTCTGAAAATAAGACAGGATATGCGTTAAAACAAATTATTAACTTTTTTCTCTCTTTACGAAATGATTATCCTTGTTGATCTGAACTTCTCTTGAATAATAGATCAACTACACAACTGATAGGTTTCTCGCAAAAGCCGTGAGAAGACTGAACATGTTACAGCGAACATAATTAACAACTAGATGGTCCCTATCATCCATTCTGCAATGTCTCACCCGGATTTAGTGCCCGGTATTTTTGTCCCAACAACGTGAAAGCTTCTTGATGTCGTGCTACTTCGGAGGATAAAGTATTTACATTAAGTACATTGGAATACATTCCTATATATAGACAATGATTATGTCTTCCGATCCTACGAATAATCTGATTGAGATAAAAATATTCTCTTAACACTAATAATAAAAACTTGTTAAAATTTGCTAACGCAGCATGGCGCACTGAATATCCCGATAATTAACAAGTCGGTTAACATTAATGAACATAGATATGTGACGTTCGGTTCACTCTTCCTACTCCGCATTAGACTAGGCATGTGTCACACCATGAGACTTTATGGACCCTTGATTAGAGTGCATTGTACATCTACATAATATCTGTTCTAGTACTAATCACGTTTTAGGGAAAGCTTAAAAACAAAGATTTTTTTTGAAATGGACTCTACGTCTGTGTTAGGCATGTGGATGTTATGTTGTGGATGTTAATCATGCTTTGAAATGTATATTACAGTTAACATACCTTTGCTTCCATAGCCGACGATAAGTACTCCATGGTCTAAATTAGAAGGACTGCACAGCACTTTCCAAGGATGCGATATACCGCCAACGTAAAATTGCATAGCATTGGCATTTATACCTGAAATTAAAATAAAAAATCAATAAATAGCTTGTCAAGCTACTATAGGCCGTCTCTAAAACTTACTATATATCTCTGAAACTAAGTAATAAGATATTTTAAGCTCAAAGTGGTCAAAAATTATACCTAATAAAATTGCATGGAGATTTTTGAGTTCGAAGAGTTAAAAATCTACAGCTTTGACGCTGTTTTATTTTTAGAAAGCTGTAACTTTTGAAAGTGGCGGTCGATGTTGATCGCTCGAACAGCATTTATACATTTATTTGGTTATGTCAAATAAAAAAGATTATTTACATTGTTTTTGAGGTATTAACATTTTGTCTTAGTTAAAAACTAGCAAAAAGCAGAGCTTTGTAAGGGCTCGCAAAGTTATACTATCTAGTAATATTGTTATAAAAGTATTTTAATGAGAATAACATCTTTTAATGTATGGACTTTATTTATAATTATCTAACCTAAAAAACTCAGCGTATTTTCACCTAAACATTACATTTGCATCAAAGGCCCGCGTCGTCAGGCTTTGGACTAGGAATATTTGGTTTTTGTTTGTTGGTATTTTCAAGGAAAAATATTGTTACGAATAATCTAGAAGCGTGTAGAATTGGAGCGCGCGCGCGCTATTTCTCTAGAAAACTCCTGTTGACAAACAATAGTTGACCGGGGCTATGCCATAATGGACTTAGTGGGATATGGCATAGGGTTGAAAATAGCGTGTACTAGGATTTATGACTCATAACATGTTTACGATAAGAAGTGATTCATTGTTTCCCGATACATTTAGATTTTTCTGGATCCAGCTAGGTCTTTCCCCTGCCTATAAATACAGAGATGTTGACAAACACGAGTCAGTTTTTATCAAGCGATCGAGAACGATACATCAAGTGACTAGTGCGAAGCGAGAAGTGTTTGTTTGTGTAGTGTTCTAAGTTCAGTGATAGTACAGCACGTGTTCTATTGTGTAGAGTGTATTTAGTATTACGTTGTGTTGTATTGTGTAAATACACGGATTTAATATAAGTGGTGTTTTCCTACAATTGCGAACCCGAGTACGTAACAATATGTATTAAAAATGAAGGTTGATCTTATAAAAAACACATTTTTGACATTTTGCTGAAATAATTGTTTTTTTTTTCTAAAATCAGGAAGTTCCTGGTTTTACGTAGATTTACGAAATCAAAATCAAAAAATGTTTTATTTAAATAAACCTTCAAAATTTTTGGACTACGCAGGCACGAAGAATTGACGTAGACACTCAGCGAATATATTTTTCAAATTTTTCTCTCAGAGAAACCCTCGGAGTTCGATTCCAGAGTCTGGCAAATGAAAAAATGTGTTTTTTCAGTTTTCTGATAAAACAACTTTGCCCGCGATTGGAAAAGTGCCCTACTGGCGCATTATATAAGTGCCCTATTGACGCGCTAAATTAATACATCTGTACTGTTTCTAAATAAGCTTATTGTGAAACTCTCTAACGCTCTATTTACTCTGTTCCCTGCAAACATCCCTGCTCTAGACCTAAATTCTCCTTGTGCCTCCCACAATATTACTTCGAGCTTCACTTGCATTCTCCTTTCAATGATTTTATCATATACCTTCTATGGCAAATTGATCAAACTGATGGCCCTATAGCTATTGCAGTTTATACTTGAACCTCGCCTTTATACGAGGGCACGATAAACGCGCGCCGCCAGTCAAATATGAAGAAACAATTCATGAAGTAGATAGTCTCTTAATAAGTTTAAAAATTCTAATAAAAAATGTATCTTCTATCAATTTTAATTCGTTAATTTAATAAGAGATGGCGTTAGTAGTAATAAGATTCTAATACAAATTGTACCTTCTATTTTTTTATTTTTATAAAATGGTATTTTTATGGTAGATAACAAATCTAGACATGAATATAAACTACCACGTCGAAGCTCAAACCTAAAAATGCGATATTTTTTCAGTAAAATGTACCACAAAAGTGCATAGAAAGTGGCCTAGTGTAGGGCTCGCTTCGCTCGCCCTGATTAGTTAAAGATCACGAAGTTATGTCAAAAACACAAGTTTTCAAAAGATTCCATCAGGAATAACACCCAAAAGGTTCAATCAAAAATAGTTAAAATTGTTAGGAAATCTACGTTTAATGAATAAAATCAAATGCCTTCAACTGCATTTCGGTCAGTCAAGCTGTTCAAAAGTTATGAGAGGTTTACATGTTAAAAAGTAGCTACAAAAATCATCATCATCAAAATGAACCACCGCTAAGGATTAAATCACAATTACCTCATTGAAATATTGTAGATATCTACTGTTTGGTCCAACTTAAAAGATAAGATAGTTTTTATCTCAATTCACCCCCACCCCCTCTCAAGTTTTGACACCACACCAAAATTTTTATGGCAAAATAATGTTTGCCGGATCAGCTAGTAGTAAATAAAAAGCTTTTTCTATTTTCTTGCATTTTTAAAATAGCACTTGCTCCTGCGGAAATGATAACAGCCTGCCTTGTATCATTTATTCTTCGCCTAACCGGTCGGCCACGCGAACCGGCGGTGGCGGCGGCGGCGGCGGCGAAAATTCGTCGGTCACCCCCCCGCCGGCCACCACGCCGCGTGCCATGTTTAGTACTTTCCCATACATTTGTTTCAGACGCTACACGCTTCGCCGTTCGCGCCGCGCGACAAATCGCGGGCGCGAATTTCCCAATTTCCCGTGGCCAGGCCGTAAGACTGTGAAACTACTCAATCTACAGCTGCCTATTTCGGAGACTTTGCAATAATGTTATGCTTATGCTTTGCAAAGCATAGCTCCGGCCACTTGTAGAATATGCTCACCCCCCATCCCCCCAAGTATCAAACTCTCCAATTTGACAAACTACAAAGCCGAGTAGAAGTCATAGTCGACGACCCGGTTCTTACAAAATACTTTGAGCCCGGACTTTTTAGTCTCCAGAGAGATGTAGGATGCATGTGTGTGCTCTATCGAATGTATGGGTCTGGGAATGATTCAAATTAATCCCACGAGTAGCATTTCACAACCCAACTACTCGCCGCAGTAAAAGCTTTCATATGCACCACCCAACTACGCCGTTAATACCTACCACTCGTTTATCGCGTACATTTCTCGAATCCACAGTCAACCTATGGAAAAACCTTCCTAACTGTTTTTTTCCGGAAAGATATGATTTAGATGATTTAAGAGGCGGGTAAACAACTTACTAGTATACTAGCGGATTCTATAAAAAATAAAATCAGACGACGAATTCGAACAATAACATCCTTATTACTCATAGAATAATTATTCCATGCAAGTAGTTAACCGCGACATGATATCATCGGAATATATTAATTATGGAACCTCATTTGTTATAGAGATACAATGTTTTGTGATACTTCGTAATTGTCAATTTACTTGGAAGTTAAAGAGAAGCTATTAAGAAATTTCCTGTTATTATATTTCTTTCAGTAATAACAATAAATTTTCCGTAATTAGTCTATTCTCCTAATTACTATTCCCCTAACTATTCCATAGTTTAAGTATATAATTAAAAACGAATTCAGAATTTAAAATTTTACACAAAAGATCAAAATGTTCTGTACCTTGGTACTTTGTACGTAATGTTAATTATTCATTTTTTTAACATTTTCATGTGCTTAAATTTAATTTATAAAGGCTATTATTGTTCATTAAATTATTAAAAATACAACATTCTAAAAATATAAAAATAGGACAAAAATGTTAATGGATTTTTATAGGTAGAGTCACAACTCGGAATCAACTGGTACATTCGAGTGCTTCGGAAACTACGTAAAGATGTCAGTTTCCTTTACTAAAAGTAACGAGTCATCCATATATACTTTTGCGACAATAATAAAGGCGATCACCACCTATCTAGTAAACCGGAAAACAGGTGAAAAATGGTGAATCTATACGAACAACGTTCTCTCTGTCAGTTATTTAATTCTGAAGACTAATATAAATAATCTAATTCTATGTATATTATATGATAATCTCTTTGATTATATACTCACTGTAACAGATTAAAAGATAATCTACCATACTTTGTATGTCTTACATAAATAAAGGTTAATATAACTACCGATAGAAATAGGTCCATGCTGCACGAGCCATTTGGCCATATCTGTCTCGTTGGAGGAGATATTGACGGCGCCGCTGATCTGAACCTTAGAGAGTGTCTTGTTGAACACGCACTTGTCGTTTTCACCTTCATACGGGTAATCGCTTTCAGTCTCAAGACCACCTAGTTGCTCTATAGATCTGAAACAATCAAAATAATTTTTTTTTTAATTTTGAATACAAGTAAAATAAAATGTTACAATTCAATTACAGTTTCTCAGGCCCATAGGAGTATAAAATTTTCAAGAATATTTCAAAAAATGTTCATTGGAACGGAAATCTCTTTTTTATATAAGATAGCAAGCAAGCCAATGGTTTTTCTGGTGGAAAGAGTCATCCGTCGGATATAGACACTAAAAATGTCAATGTTGTGTTGTTATCCTTGTGGCGGGGTCTTGCCCCGTCTATCTAGTGTCACATGCATAAGTTTACCGGCTACCTTACCCTCCAAACCAGAACATGACAGTGACAAGCATTAACACTTTTGCGGCAGGAAAAGGCGGTGGTGCCAGCCCCGGTCGAGACAAAGTAAAACTCTACCACTTTAGTAGTCACGATGGTAGCAACTCACATAGCCAATCATTCGCCTCCTTCGAACGGCAGATGGTCTATCTTCAAAGAGGGCCGGACTAACACTGGGTTACGAGGGAAAAAGTTTCCAACTAACGCAGCTGAAATAAACGTTACATTTATACATTGGGATAGTGACTAATGCGGCTATATATTAAAAAGAAAAAGAGAGAGTTTATTTAACGAAGTGGTCATGAAGTTCTACGTGTCGTAACTCATTAAAAAAATTTACTACCATCCTATATTATACAGTTATTTTATAATATATATAAAGTGTCTGACCGACACTTCAGCTATAGAACGTCACAATTATGCATTATTGTAATACAGCTGTATATTATTAATTATAGTGCGCACGGAACTAGTTGGCCGCGCGTTAGGTATGTGAACGGTGGGGCGGAGAGGCAGGGGCGCTTGCTGTCATTACTCAGTGCGGCGCCGTACTTTGCGACGGCAACACGCGTTGAAAGTTCCGGCTAGTTTAGACAAAACGCACATAAGATTGCAATAGCGAGATGAGTCCGCCGATAAAAAGACAATCTAAGGAAATAATATTGAAAGTGCATACATTTTTTAATAAACGGAAAGCCGATGTCAATAGTTTAGAATACAAAACTGATGCGAATATACATAAACTGGTAGCAGAAGCAACAGGGATATCAGAACGAAGTGTTAGGAGAGTGATTGCTGAAAGTAAAAAATCGTTGCAAAATACAGGGGAAGCAAGATTTAGTTCTCCACGTAGACCAAAAGAAATAAAAAAGAAAATACAAGTTGATGACTTTGATTTAGCAGTGATAAGAAGAAAAATAAATCAGTTTTATACGGTAGAGAAAAAAATTCCAAGTCTACGAAAACTAAATGCTGTGTTAAAAGAGGATAATATTTTAGACTGCGGATTGACTTTTTTAAGAACACTTTTGCACAAACTGGGATATTCATTTAAAAAAATGTAAATCGAAGAGATGCCTTTTAATAGAGAGACCAAATATTGTTGAATGGCGAGTGAAATATATGAGGGCTATAAGAAAATTCAGAGAAGACAAACGAAATATATTCTTTTTGGACGAAACTTACGTTAACCAAAGTCACAATGTCCAAAAATGTTGGCAATCTTCGTCGGAGCCTGGAATTTATACAGATATAGGCAAAGGAAGGCGTTTGATAATAGTTCACGCTGGTAGCCGGAACGGGTTAGTTGACGATGCTTTGCTAATTTTTAAATCAGATTCAAAAACGGGGGATTATCATGGAGACATGAACTCTACAAATTTTTACAACTGGGTTGATCAAAAATTAATACCTAAACTTCCACCTAACTCAGTCATAGTTATGGATAATGCTGCCTATCATTGTGTGCAAGTTGAGAAGAAACCGACTATGTCCAGTTTGAAAATTAATATGCAGAACTGGTTGCAAAATCATAATGTAACATTTTCTCCCACGATGATCAAAGCTGAACTCCTGAGGTTGATTAATGCGACCCAATCAGAAAAAATATTCAAGATTGACGAACTTCTGAAAGCTGCAGGTCATACTGTTCTCAGACTACCTCCATATCATCCAGACCTCAACCCGATCGAGCTTGTGTGGGCAAATATTAAAAATTGCCTGGCCAGAGATCACATTAATGCTACATTGGACGAGAAAATGACAATACTAACAAGGCTATTTTCCGAATTCTCTGCCGAACAATGGCAAAAATGCGATGACCACGTACAAAAAAATGAACAGGAATACTGGAATCATGATATGAAATTTGATACTATGATGGACCAAATCATTATAAGTTTACAAGATGATTCTGAATCAAGTTCAGAGAGTTCAGAATCAAGTGATTCTGAGAATTGAGTTTGTTTGTTTGTTTGAACGTGGTAATCCCAAAAACTACTAAACCGATTTGAATAATTCTGATTTTTATTATATAATACACATATTTAATACACATCCATAACTCATCATTATCTCGTTTCGTGGTCATTTGGAGGCAAAAGCAAAGCTTTCGTCCAAGAAACTTGTTCTGAACAGGGCAAATATTTATTCTTTTCAATAAATGAAAAAATATTGTTCACGATATCTTCAGATTGGTCATCACTGTCTAAGCTCATGTGCATTGCGAGCAGTTGACAACCCGCCCCCTTACCCCTGTCACCACATAAGGCGCGGCCAACTAGTTCCGCGCGCACTATAAAGGAGGCACGTGCAATGTAAGATTGTGAAGTTGCCCATCACAATAATGCGAACTAAGAACAGACCTTTTATTGTTTCTTACAATGAACATTTAACCTATTTAAGGATATATCCGTACAATAGGTTCACCACCTATAAAAACTTTCTCCAAACACATTTTATAAGTTGGTCGACTTTTATTCAAAAATTTCTAAAAGTCTTTTGATCCATAATAGTTTTCCTTTTGACTTCGTTATATTTACTAGTACCGAGATTTATCTTCTACTCCCAAAACCAACCGTTTAGCTGGCAAAGCAATGGGCACTTTAACGCAATTACCACTTTAAAGCTTATTTCACAAAAGTCCCATATTCGAAAAAATATTTTTATAAACCTACAATATTTTTTAAAAACCTATCCAAAGATACCCCACACTATGGGATACCCCAAGCTACCCCACACATGAGAAAAATATCTCCACTTTCCATGTTGAGGAGCTACCCTAAAAAAATATTGCCGTGACTAATTTCGGTGAAACAATGTTTTGTAAAATAATTTCCAGGTTAGTATAACGATTGATTCCAAAATCTAATCCGCTCTTTTCCTTAAGAAACTGCGTCTAATGGTGCAAAGTGTATTAAGATCGGTTTAAGTTCAGGATTTATCAAAAAAAAAAACCACATAAACTGGAGTTGGAGCGTAAAAATTTAGACGTGTATAGTTTTTGCTCCTTAGAGCTAAATATACCTCAATTTAGCTGGAAGTTTCAGGGATGGCCTGTAAGGTCAGCAACAGATTTTTTTCGAAAAGAAACTTATTGACCTTGCAGATCGTTACAGAGACACACACTCATTCAGAGATTAAATTTAAATTTGGGATACTGAGTACTGACTTAATCCTTTATAAATTAAACCTTAGTAATAAACTAACTAAAACTATTTAAGCTACTTTCTGAGATATATCCTTATGTATTACACGTAAAAATGTTGATGCTTACAAGTGAAAAGTAGCAAAAAATGTTGTACTTTGTATATAAGTCATAGGTTAAATTGAAATAAAGGTATCGTCACGCCCGGTTCCCGTGCGGGGTAGGCAGAGTAAACTGAACGTCAACAGACTTTTCGGTTCACTACAATTCACCAGTTTGACGGTTGGCGAGGTGAGTGCCGCATTTTACCGACCTGATAACGATTAACTATTTCTATTTCTTTTCGATAAGATATTTCTAGCGATAACTGGGATCGACTATTTTAGGTGCTTATTCAAGGTACGTGAGTGGAACACAATAAAACGAGACAGCTAACTGTTGTGTTGATACTGCGCGGATTGTATGTTTCAATTACTTTCATAACATTATGCCTCATGGAATTCTTCTCTAGGGATATTAAAAACGTTTTACAACATCGGTATGGAAGCACCTTAACGCCCATGATTTGCGGCATGCGTACGAGCATAGATAGCTATTGTAAATGAGGCCATGAACTTGGCTATTAAACAGTAACTTGAACAAAACTATGTTTATGATAATCTTACTACGTTCGAGTTAGTTATGTGTGTCATGGACATGAACAGTCTATAATTGATATCAACAGCTATAGCTGCAACTTGCTGATGATTTGCGCTATAAAAATAGATATCGTGTTATCTACTAAGTTCAAACTAATTATTGCTTCTCCTTACTAACATTATAAATGCGCAATAGAGTTTGTTTGTTACCCTTTCACGTCTAAACCACTAAACCGATTTTTAAAATTCTTTCAGCAATAGAAAGCTATATTATCAGCGAGTGAAATATGCTGTATTTAAAAAAAAATAATGATCCCTACGAAAATTACAATAATGTAGCCAAAGGTATAAAATTTGCAAGTCATTATTAGACGAGCCCTGCCTTTTTATTTGTTAGAAATTTTAAGTTACTATGGAGATCAGTTTGACGCAACATTCGACTATACAAAACGATGACGATGTACGACATGTAAAATATGAAGGCGAAACGAATTTCCAATAAGTAAGTATATATCGGCGGTCAGCTAACTATTCAATGAAGCATAAGATCATCTATTTCGGATGGACACTTTTAAAAATAATAACCAAGGCCTTCATAAACAAAAATGAAATCAAATAACAAAAAAATTGTATGATTAAGTAGAATTTGGACCGACCGGCTCGAATAGCATTTTACGATACGGTAAAGGAAATTGGAACGTGCAAACAGGAATTAAAGTTCATATTTCTGTTACATTCACGTTCCAAGACTGAAGGCACATAACAAATAATTTGTTTTTCGACAGCTTCAAACTGCTCCGTGCGGCACCGTACGGACTGTACCACAGATGAGTCAGAGGCCGTTCGGTGCCGTACGAAATGTGAATAGGGAGCATCGATACAGCAAGTGGAGTCATTTAGTGACATACGTTAAGTTATTACGGCTATTAATTAGGGTATATATAAATAAGGCTAGGCATTAAGTTTTTTAAATATATAAACGGGTCAATAACGCGTACATATATAGAACTTACTTGTAAAGCTCGACGTTTCGGCCAAGTTACATTGACCGTGGTCACGAGCAGACTGGAGCAGCGAGTTTCCTCCGTCGTTCACGTCGGGATCGATTTTCATCTACCCCCTTCTGGTTTTGTTTTTTCGAATTTAGCCTACACACAACACTAACCGTATCTTGGACTTTATTTGTTTGCAGGTGCAACGGCTTTATTCTGCTGATCACTGGATTCCAAGCAGGAGACAACTTAAATCCGTCTTCCCTGTTGAAATTTTTATATTTTCTAATTTAAAAATTTCAACAGGGAAGACGGATTTAAGTTGTCTCCTGCTTGGAATCCAGTGATCAGCAGAATAAAGCCGTTGCACCTGCAAACAAATAAAGTCCAAGATACGGTTAGTGTTGTGTGTAGGCTAAATTCGAAAAAACAAAACCAGAAGGGGGTAGATGAAAATCGATCCCGACGTGAACGACGGAGGAAACTCGCTGCTCCAGTCTGCTCGTGACCACGGTCAATGTAACTTGGCCGAAACGTCGAGCTTTACAAGTAAGTTCTATATATGTACGCGTTATTGACCCGTTTATATATTTAAAAATGATAGTAGAACGCGTTAGTTTAAAAGTTCATATAGGCATTAAGTGACGTACGGCTGCCGCGGCATGCTTATGCATAATTTCCACAAGAGCCGATGCGAGCCGGTCGGCTTGAATCATACTTTACGGTTACCTTTGATCCTACTGAGACTTTGATAGTTATTTAAAAGACATCAACGAGAACGAAGTGGCGAGAAAGGCTTATAAAAAATGTGAAAATATGACTATCTATTACGATCTCATGGCTGAACCGATTTTGATTATATTTGGTATTGAGATAATTGTTCTGGGTTCTTTCAGAGAGAAAAAAATATGTAAACGGTTGACCCTGCAGGGCAATTCTAAAACTTCCCCTTAAATTAAGGTATTTTAAGCTCAAAAGATTTTTTTCTCGTATTGAATCCGGGTTCCTTTGAAGAATAGACCAACTGCCTTTCTGCCACGCAGGTCGTAAAAAGCGACCGATTGGCTATGCGAGTCACTGCCATCGTGGCTACTAGGTGGTAGAGTTCTGCATTGTCTCGCCCGGGTCTGGTACCACCGCCTTACCTATTTCGCCGCAATAGCGTCAGTGTTTGTCGCTGTCGTGTTCCGGTTTGGAGGTTAAGGTAGCCGGTAAACTTATGCATGTGGCATTAGACCTCGCCACAGCAATAGCAATAGCAATGCACCATTAACATCTTTGGTGTCTATAGGCGATGGTTGCGTCTTTCCATAAGGAGACCCATCTGCTTGTTTGCTATCTTATGATATAAAAAAAACTATAAGCATAGATTTTTTCAGTTCAAACTTTCTATTTTGTTAAAAATAGCAGTATATTGATTTTTGAAAAGCTGTATATTTTGGAAAAGATGACCGATTTTGGTTTTTCTAATGGCATTCAACTCAATTTTTGAGATCTGAAACATTGCTTTAGCTAAATAATAATCGATAGGTTGGAAAATTTCGAAGCAATCTCAGAAAACATTATTTTTCTTAAAACTTTCATCATTGGTAAATCCCAAACAAATTGACCGATTTTGATCCAATTACCAGTATTTGACGCAGTTTGTAAAGGAGAAAAGCTGATAAGAACTGAACGTTATTTCAAAAATATTAAATAGGTTTGCTAAAAACAACGTAATTTTAATAATTGAAAAGCTGTAACTTTTGAAAATTAGATTTGATTTTAATTTTCGAAACGGCATTCAACGTATTTTTTTAGTACTAAAATATCGTAGAATACCAGAAACCGATGGGTTGAAAAAATTTAAAGTTATTTCGAAAAACACTTTTTTCAAATTTTTTTGTCAACGATTACTTCAAAACGGATTAACCGATTTTAACCCAATTAATGCATTAGACGTAGTACTAAAAGGAATAGGGCTGGTTAGTTTTTGTACTCAATTGGTACAATAATCTAGAAGTTATATTAAGAAAATACTGTAACGCCAAAATTTTTTTGAGGGTTTTTTCAAAATTTCTCAAAATCTCCTGGGCCGACTTGGTTCAAATTTTCAGGAAGTCTAAGTTGAACGAAATCCAATCGAATGCCAATGAATCAACCGCGTTTCGATCGGTCCAGTCGTTCAAAAGTTATGAGATGTTTACATACACACATACATATGCACACACATGCATACATACAAACATACTGACGTCATCGTGAAAATAGTCTGAAAAGGTTCCTAGGATCTCAAAACGTGAAAACTCGATTCTCGAAAATCGGGGGCAAAATCATACAAAACTTCCTTATCTACATACGTAGCCGAAAGTGAAAAAGAAAGCGAATTTAGTTTAAAACAAATACTTATACAGATATATTTCAGTATGGAGTTGACTAGATAAAATAATAAAGCGATTGTACGAACAAATGTACGTATGTACAAAAAATTGTACAGTAGTATGTATGTAAGGATGTACGGAAAATATATGGAAAATAAACGGAAAACGCTGATAAAACCACGGCTTACTAGTTGACAGGTAGACTTATTTGGTGACTGCAGTTAACCCGGCGCTGAAGTTCTAGGCCGGTAGGTTGTGTAGTCTCAGCTGCCACGCGGTTTGAAGGAAAAGACCGCCACGGATCCCGAATCCCGCACAGCTAACGCTATGCCGTGGTTTCGCGTGGTTAAAAGAACGATCCGCGAGTGACCGCTTGCCTTTATGAGCAACTTATGTTATTTATGGCATAATTTGTATTAAAGATTATATTTAAGCCGCGCGAGACATATCACATTGTTCAATTTTGTAAATATCATATCATATTGTTCCATTTTGTAAATATCATTTCATCTTGTTCAATTTTATACTCGTAAGTACACTATCATCTTGTTCGATTTTCAACAAACTTCCCAAAAGGACGATTTTTTTTCGTCAGAACTGAGTCACAAATTATGTCTTAGTATTTCAGTTGTACCACATTCCTAATATATTAAATAATCAATAACTGTAGTGAATTAAATCCAACCAGAATATTCTAGTCTACAAATCAGGCATTCAGGAAATGAAATCAAATTAAAAGAAAAATTGAGCACTAATTCAATTTTGTAAAATCATATCATCTAGTTAAATTTTCTAAATTGAGTGAGACTAAACCAAACTTAAAATGTGGATGTAAGTACATCTGGTAATTTGATACATTACTATAAAGGCTGCAGGACAGATATAATAAAATCACTAGATTTTATCCATATCTGTCCTGTTAAGACAGTCTTAGACTAAACAAACCTAGATATAAGGGCTTAGATAAGCTATGTTTAAGCATGGACTTAACACATTTTCTTGTCTTTATCATAGAATTGAGTTGTTCCCGTGTAATTTACAAACAATCTACTAATAGTTTCCCATTTCTTGGATACTGCAGTAACGGGCACTGACGCTATTGCAGCAGATATTCGTAAGAGGTCCAGACCAAATCCAGACAAGAATTGCAGAACGGTTATAATTCCCAATGAAGTCGTATATATTTAGTTTTGTAAAAATGAACATATACTACAATAACAAACTCACATTAAAATGGCTGGAAAATATTCTTTGAATTTTTCAAATTAAAGCAGTCTGATAAATACAGCGATAAATATACTAAAAAGCAACAAGAATATACAAAATAGCAAGCACTCCCGTGTGTTCCCCTTTTAAAGAATAGATCAACGGCCTTATTGCTAGGCATATCTTGAAAGCCGAGTATGGGTTAATACCACCGACCACACAACCCATAGACCCCTAATAACAGGCGAATGGCTTCTGTCAACACGTCTGACTTATAGTTCCGATGTAAATGTCCATGCACCAATACCCAATCAGTGTCGACCAATCAGATTCCCTGTACATCACTATCTTTCACTGTTGCCTTGAGTAAGCCAATCACGATGTTGCAGCTCAGCTCAGGTAGTTGCCATAATGCATTCAATACGGAAAATCGAACATTAGGCGTCTATGGGCTGTGTGGTCGATGGTTAATACATACGTGTCACTAACATCGTGACTACTAAGTAGTAGAGTTCTGCAAAATCACGTTCGGGTATATGGCACCATCGCTTTTTTTATTCCTGCCGCAATAGCGTCAATGCAATATTGTCATGTTCTGATTTAAAGAGTTAGTTGCAAGGACGGATTCAGAGGGACCCCCCCCCCCCCTCTGGATGGGGGGTCATGACACCCCCCCTAGGCAGGGGTCTAGGTATGGATTTATTAAGATGAAATAAAAAATAAGAATTGAGCCTATCTTGACTGAACCTCAAATATGTGACCCCCCTGAACTGAAGGCTGGATCTGCCCTTGGTTAGTTGACTGGTAAACTTATGCATGTGGCATTACTAACCCGCTACATGATACCAAAGCACCATCTACATATTTGATGTCTATAAGCGGTGATGGAGATTTCTTTCCTTTACATGAGCTATCTACTTGTCAAATACGTTTACTGGTCAGCAGAAGCTAACGTGTCGACAGCAAGCGCTAACCGAGGCACTTAGCTCTATCGACAGTGATTAACGTGTCACTGTAAAAATCCCTTGCTTGTATTGAAGATTGCATTCGACACCGACATTTTTAGATAACAATAAACAGTATACATCCCAAGAATAGGTAGGTAACATTTTACGAGTTTATATGTACACAATGTCATAATACATGAACGATGAATAACAGCCGGAAATTGCATTTTTACTACTTTGTTTATAAACTGTACGTAAAAAGAATGTTCGGCATAAATAATAACCTCGCTCCTTTACGTTGAAGTAGGTTCGATCAATAGAGATTTTTTCAATCAAAAAAGGAATTTTCCAAATTGATCTTCAGGACGGTTAGTATTGGTCTGGGCCCCACCTCAAAGAATACACCATCTGCCTTCTGCCAGGCAGTTAATGAAAGGCGAACACCACGCAGCACACCATAGCAGTAAAACGACTCGCCAAGCGTTTTACTGCCACGGTGATTACTAATAAGTAATAAGGTTCAGCAAGATCTCGCTCGGATTTAGTAACAATATTTATCCTATTCCTGCCGCAATAGCGTCATTGCTGCAAATGCGTCACAAATGCATATGCGTTAAGGCTGCATAATATGCGTAATGTCCTGTTCCGATGTGAAGGGTAAGATAGCCGCTAATTTTATGCATGCGGCATCCTAACCACAACAAACGTGTGGCAACGCACCATTAACATCGTTGATGTCTGTAAACAGTGCCTGCCTCTTTCTATCAAGAGAGCCCTTGGTATGTTTAGTATTTAAATAATTTAATAAAATATAAATTAAGTATTTTAATAATTTTAGTGCGTCGTAACTGATAAACTATGACCATGTTAAGTGCTACTTGATAACTACTACTAGATAAGAAATCATTACGAACAAAAACAATTATATACCATCCGCTCTAGGTGTATCAATTTGCATAAACATTGGAAAAAAATCTGTAAACCAGTTGAACTTGCAGGCCATCCTCTGAAACTTTCTGATACATTGACGTATTTTAAGTTCAAAGAAGCAACAACTATGCCTAAGCATAGATTTTTGAGCTCCAAGAGTTCAAAAAGCTAAAATTTGTAAAATAATATTGGTATTTTAATTTTTGAAAAGCTGTACATTTCCAAAATAATCTTTTCAATATCTTTCGAATGGCATTAGACGCAATTTTGGAGCTCTAAAATATTTTATTAACTACAAAATTGATAGATTCAAGAATGTTGAAGAAATGTCAAAAAAACTTCTCAAAAATTTTCGTTAAATTTTGATTTACGGTATTTGACGCAGTTTCTTATTCCTCCTCAGTTACCGATGACCGATAAGGAGAGAACCGATGGTAAACGATTTAAATCAACTTGGTTTTACCTAATGAACATCCAAGTTTCATATTTTTATCACGATGTGCAAGGCCATGGTGCTTAGGGGCCCTTTTACGCTGAAGTGTTAAAATTGCATAAATACGCACTGTCAATCGCGTCATTTTACACAAACAAGGATATTTGCAGTTTGATTATTTTTAATTTGTGCATGTCGATTAAAAGCTAATTTTCTTGCTTCTAAATTTTCTTAGGGTCAAGTGTTCCCCCTGCCAGCTTAATTATTGATTTTGGGTGTGTGAAAAAATTCACGGTAATAATATTTATAATTAATATTTTCATTATAAATGATACTATGTAACGTGTGAATCCCGTTGCCTAATAATTCGTTATAATGTTCGGACAAAATAACCTTTGCATTTAGTATAGTCAATTGAGACTGTTAAATTATGAGTTGTGCCGAACACATCTTAAATGGCATAGATAAAATTTACGTATGACATCCCTTTGTCAATGTCATAGCGTAAAATTCTTGCTTTTCTGTCAAAAATGTAATTCAGCTAAGTTTTGTTTAAAATATTTAAAACTTTTAAAAATAAATAATGGGCATAGTCTCGCCTAAATTTAGTCGGAGAACTTGAAACACGGTACTAGAAAATACGTGCCGTATAAGTTTTTTATAATTGCAGGAGTCTTCTACTTTATTAAAAATGTGATATTTTTTTCATACACGTGTTCAACACCTATCCGGAAAATATAATTGGGAAACGTAGTAGGGGACGTTAAAGATCGCCTAGAACGAGAATCCCCAATTTTTCCAAGCACGATCGGAGAGATGTCCGCGGACACCATCCGACACATGTCCAATTTTCCGAAGGCCTAGGATCTCCCCGTCGCGCGGAAAGGTTTGCTGATTTCCGGTATGAACTCAATTTTTTTATGTGATAATTTTGGTGAAGCAGTGTATGACTATGAACTTTGAACTCTCTTACTATAATTATAGTTCGTAACCTATTAGAAATGCGACCCTAACTTAGAGACCAAATACATACCATCCATCCGAGTCAGCCTCCTCATTTCATCTCCTGCCTTATTGTTCGATTTTGTTTTTCAGATCCTGAATTTATTTGTTTTTTTTTGTAAGTGATTGCTCAAACAAGCCCGCCTTATGTTTAAAAGCCCCAATTTTCCTTTGCTATCTGGCTATATGAAGGGAGTCTATGTAACGCTCCTAGGTGTGGCGCTCGATATACATAAATAACACCTAGAATCTACCTGGTACCAAACCATCGTACACGTCACACAAACCATTATTACCTTCCTTATATAAATACAGTGACACATCGTCCAGGCATAATAAAACAACTATTATTTTTTTTTATATTTGCATTACGAGGATGTCGCATTTGGCTAATTTATATTTTAATACATTTGGCAATTTTCATAATAAATATTTATAATACAATTTGGCTTCGCTTCTATAATAAATATTTTTCAATACAATTTGGCTTCCCGAACACAGGGACCTGAAATTATTAGGGAATCACTTGTTACCTGAATTTATATTATTTTTTTGATAAGTGATCGCCAATCAAAATAAATAATTTTCAATACAACTATCACAGCTAAGTAAACTTTCAAGTTCACGAGTAATAGTCGACTTATTTGTAAAAGGTACTTGGAGAAGTTTTTATAAATATCGCTCACTGCGCTTACTCGAATAGATTGGCTGAATTGATTTTTTAACGTATGCGGTGAGCGCTTCATTTAACTTTTTAAGTGTGTAATGTGTATTTTATCTCTTACTATCTCAATACATTCCAGTTTCATTCGAGTTCTAAATTTTGAACATTGAACATCCAGTCATATTCTTTCTAATACGATAGTGGAGTATTATGTCCGCAAGTCGATTGAGCTGAAAGACTCGATCAATCGGATGATTTTAGTTCGTAATCGGACCTCCTGCCTTTTTAACTTCAAGCTACACTAGTAGTAAAAGAAAGACGTTGATTTTGTCTCTGTTTTAGAAATTTGAGTTTTCAGCAGATCTTCACGTTTTGAGGTCCTAGAAACGTTAGTATGTCGAGTAGCATGTGAAATTTCATATAAAATGCGTTTTCATTTATCGTATTTGCTATTTCTCTTCATTTGGACTGTGAAATGTCACACTGAATGAAATATTCCAATTCATACAGGGGCGGCTGTGGTTATATCATACTTCATTTATTAAAAACATACGATCATATGACGTTCGAGTAATTTTATGAGTGAAAATCATTGCCAGTTAAATTTCACATGTGAATTCATAGTCTTTTTTTTTTTGTTCCATTCCATCCAATGAATATAATTTAAAAGTAGCAATCATTTCCACGCTTAAAGTTATGTGATGCAACGAAATGCCTAGAAAGTTTTTGCGCTCCCCCCTCCGTGCTATCACAGCCCACACTCACGTTAATAAATTATTTGGTTCTTTAAGCATCCAGTGGTGTTAATAAATTTTCCGTGTTGATAATAATAGATATATAGATAATAGATATGTATAACACCAAATAATTGTCCTTTATTTTCTTATGGGATTTTTTAAAATGCCTCTCACTATTGAAGCAAATTTAGTAAAATTAAATTTTAATTAAGATTAAATATTAAAGAAACAACTCACCGATAGGCGTTATCGGGAAGGCCTCCGTTACATCCTTCGTCGAGTTTGTCGCAATCCACGAGCTCCTGTTCAGACAACGAGAGCAATTGACCTGATTGTATTTTCCATAGACCCTCGATGTTACCTGGAAATCACGTTTCTTTTAAACTCAGTATGAACATCTTACATATATGAGAAGTATCTTCTCTAGCTTAGCATAATAAACCACCATATTGTTTTCCTGATAGATGGAAATACTTTTGGAAATACCATTGACACAAAAAGCTAATTTGATATTTGTGTGACGTGGAAATAAAGCATTAAATATAACTTTATCGGCTAATTTACCCTAGAATTGATGTTTTATAGAGAAAATTGAAAGACTATCAAATTTAAATTCCCATTTGTACTATGACAATAATAATTATCTGACCACTATTTGATTTCTTCCCGGATTAAATATCTGGATAAAAATACAATTATTGTAATGAAAATTTCAATAGGCGCGCTCAGTACTTTATTTTGTGGGTATTTAATAAGACTGAGCCGTCACGCTCGACTATGTAATGCTCGATCGGGTAAAGTCGGCTTGAGTCGACTAAGGAACCGAGAAAGAACTGAAGTCAACGCGTCACTGCTATATTCGCCCTAATGAGGTTTTCAGTTTTGTCGTTGGTCTTACGCACATACCATTTTTTTATATCATAGGCAAGCAAGGAGATGGCTCTCCTGTTGGAAAGAAGTAACCATGACCTATGGTCTATAGATACCATAAATGTTAACAACGCGACGTTAGGTATGTCATCAATGTGAAGGTGTGAACTTACGTATACTTAAGTTTACTGGCCAAATAAAACCAGAACGGTAAAGTGAAAAGCACCGATGCTTTTGTAGCAAGAATAGTTAAGGTGTTGGTACGAGTATCAAATACGAGCGATACTAGTGATGTCGATGTCAAAGAGCAGTTACACGGTTGGACAATCGTACGCAACTTACGAATTGCCAAACAGAAAATCATGGTCTAAAACTCTTTAAAAGGGGCCCGGGCGTACAAAAGGTGACATTTACTTTTTTCTATAATATAAAAAATATCTTCAAATCTTTTTTTCTAAAATAGGCAGAGTGAATCTAGATTCGTAAAACGGTCCTGTTCAATACGAATCACTTATTTGAAGGTTTGCGACAAGCTCAGCACCTAACAATCAGAATATAAGTTTTGAAAAATCTTACCTACACTTAATTAATATAATAACCTCAATAGTGTCACATAACGTCTTCGGTATAGACGCATCATTTCAAATTATGTCCACAGTTTGAATACCAAGTTGAGTAATTTGTTTTAAATAAGTTTTTCATTTTTTCTGTAAATATAACTTGCCCTCGACTGTATATGTGACCAATATTTTTGTAAAAAGACAGTAAACAGGCATATGGCTCTCCCGATGGAAAGAGACAACCATAGCCTATAAACACCAAAAATGTTAATGGTGGGATGTTATCTACATTGCTTGATGGTAGTGCCACTTGCATAAATTTACCGGCTACCTCACCCTCCAAATCAGATTGACAAGCACTGACGCTATTACGGTGGCGAGACGTTGCGGAACTCTACCACCTAGAAGTATTGTGACTTGTGAAACGTAATTTACGAACTGCTTAGCAGTGAACAGTGAAACGTAATTTACGAACTGCCTAGCAGAACGACACATGATCTTTTCTTCAAAAATATAATCTATACATATAATAAAATCGTAGGAAAGTCAAAACTGTACATTGAATATTTTTTTAAAAGAATACTTGGGGCGTGATCTACAATCGATATCGAAGCCAAAAATATAGTTATTAGAATTTTTGTCTGTTTGTCAGTAAGTATGTCCGGGGTAAAAACTCAAAAAGTACTGCATGGATTTACTTCAAATTTTGCATGAATATTACTAACAGGTTGGGTTAACATATAGGCTACATATTACCACGCTATCACCTACGGGGGAGGAGCTATGCAGAGGAAACAAAGTCCGCGCGGACGAAGTCACTGGCAACAGCTAGTATGTCAATAAGTTGGCAACCTGTCATATAATTAAGCATAATACTTTTGAGAAATTGAAGGTTAACAAGCTGCATTTCTGCGTACCATTTTGGGGACGTGGGCGTGACTTTTGAAACTTCAAAGTTTTTAATCATTATGTTCAGTGATTTATCTTATGCTAGTATAGATAAGGGACTTCTCCTTTATGTCGGTTGGAAAGATGAGTGGTGATCCCCATTGCCGCATTTTAGCAACCTGATAACGATTATCGACTATTTTCAGCGATAACCAGGACCGCCGGCTTTACAAAGTACAGAAGTTGTAACACAACACTCCGACAGACTCCGAGCTGCTACTGAGATTTTGTGTTTTCGAGAAAAACTCCGAAGGAACCTCAATAAGTTTTGCCCGACCCAGGGATCTAACCCGGGACCTCATGATTTGAGGCGAATAGGCTAACCCCTAGACCACGAGGCAGTTATTATAATTCATTTATTAAAATTTAAATAAATTTATTTAAAAAAAAATAAGTTAATTCATTATGTACAAACTGACCGATGGGCAGATGTCTATTCTTCAAAAAAGCCCTGGAATAATAAAACTCTAGAGCAACATGAAAACAAAATAGATTTAATATATGTGATATTTTACCTGTAACGCTGAAAGCCCAACAGCTGCCGCATGATCCTTGATCTTTCACTTCAGTGACAGCATCATATTTCCTCCAGTCGAATGAATCGGGGAGATGTACTTGTGGGATATCAGCCTTTCTCATTGGTATTTGATTTTCAGACTTTAGACTAGTCTTTAGTCCTAAGAATCTTTGGCTAAATTCTTCATAAGTTAAATCTGTAAATCTTGTTATTGCATATCTAGCTGATCCTTGTTCGTGTATATTGAGTTCGTGTATTTTTCTCACATTATCTTTGAATATTTTAAATCTTCTTAGCATTTCTTTGTAATCATCTATGTATTCTGGCTTGTATGTGGTTATAAAATTATAAAATAAATGTTGGGCTTGAATATCATAGAACATTTCTGATGTGGCACCGGTTTGATAGTCACATGTAACGCGATATATTGGTGGATGTCCCGTCCATGGTCGTAACCATATATTAACTCGACAAAATCTGTTAAGACCCATGTCTTTAACAAGTTTACAATCATCACTAATACTTAATGCTGGACAATCAGTAAAACCAACCTCAATTTTCATTCTATAATGGACACCGGCGACTTCCTGTTTTTCTAAAGAAAATAATCTAACTACTTTTTGTCTTCTAGGATGAGGATATTTAGCTTCAATATATTTAAGAGCTTCTTTAGCTAACTCCATAGCATTGTTAGCGCTTTCGAATTCAATATGCGCCTCCAATGGAGTCTCATCATCCACACAATCTACATCAATATCCTTTCCATTATCAATCCATAGCCGTTCCGTAACCTGAGCTATGCAGTGCCTTCTTGGTAAATGTTCCAGAAACTCACAATTCGTTATGTTATCAACCCATTCATATTTTAAACAGGACGTGAATCCTACGTCGAAATCAATAGTAGTAACTTTAGCTCTTTTGATTTTTGTATCATAACTATTTATTTGAAGCACACGTTGTTTGTATTTATGCAAGGATGCCATTTCCAATTTTTCTACGGACGCCTTAACAAGGTTTTGAATCTCTATATCGTCAGATGTCGCATTTTTCGAATTTAATGATATAGAACGCTTTCTTCTAGCTAAATTTGGAGGACCACATTTAGCTTTTATTTTTTTAATCTTTTTGCTATTTGGACTCATCCATATGAAAGAAGTACAAGCTTTTGATACTATTGATGGATTTAGATAGCAAGAGTATCGATTTTCAATTAAATCTATATCAACATCCTTAGTACAATTTGTGGTGCCTACTATGAAACTCAATTTAATAGGAACATTGGAATCCAAAGAAGGAATGACGTAGGGTTCTCCTTGGTGTATTAATTTATACATTCGCTTTGGAGATGATTCGAGTTCTTTAATAGAAGCCTTTATTAAATCAATTACAGAAATACCTGTTATACTTTGGAATTCGCGTTCATCATCACAAACCACAACTATACTTTGTACAACTAATTCATCATCAGGAGAGGGCCATAGTCTTACATAGCACAACTTGTGGTACATACCAGACAACTCTTCACAATCATTTAGCTCTGCCTCATTTTGACGACGTAAACAATATGTATACGCAGTTTCAATATACATACGGACCATATTTATACCCATATTAGTACTAACTTGAAAAGCGTGAATGCTAATAAGTTTCTGCAAATTATTTGTGTTCTCTTTGTTGTTCAAATAATGTATTGCTCGGTCTGCATAATAGTATCGTGTGTCTTCATCCACATAATCATCTTCAGGCACTTGTCTTTTTAATCTTGTATTACTTGAATTTGTAGTTTGGTTTTCATTAACTACAGTAACGCTTTCATAATTAGTATTACTCTCATAACTATCCTCAGTAGTATCTTCACTATCTTCAATCATAATTTTTTCACATTCCACACTAATTTCCTTGCGTCTCATCCAAGGACGTTCCCATATTTCTGAAGAACAAAATAGAAAAGGTTCACATTTTTTGTCTCTACTATCGATACAATTATGCAATGTAGTTACAAAGTCAATATTGAATATCGTACCAGAAACTGGTTTAGTATACACTTGTCTTATTTCCGACACTCTTTGCTTTTCTTTTATTTTTTCAAATCGCTGATATTTTTGTAAAGCTTCCTCAGCTAAAAACATGTACTTTGGATCATCGGGATTTTCCTTAACTAATGCTCCTTTTAATGGTTTTTTCCTTGTTGTACCACTCCATGCTTTAGTGCTATCTAACTTTTGATGAACACTTCTAGATTTTCGCATAGTGCTTTTACACTTTACATCAACGACAGAATTGCCGAGATAAGGTCTGTCCCATACTTTGGAATGACAAATTATACTATTTTCTGAGTTGTTCGGCGTTGCTACAAAATCTAACATTATTATTCCGACTAAAACTTGCTCACTAGCTTTTAGTATTTTAATAATATTGTACCGTCTGGTATCTTCAGATGTCTCAAGATATTCATTAAGTGATTCCTTGGCCAAAGGCAAGTAACGAGGATTATTGGGGTCTTTTTCCTCGATGTCTCCTATCATCGCCTTTTTGCCTTGGTAGCTACTTAACTTGTACGAATTTATTGATCTCTTATTTCGAACATTAGAAATATTGATGTTCATTTCACTGTCACAAGTCACATTTATTTGTCTTCCATCTTCTATCCATGGTCTTTCCCATATAAGTGAATGACAGTTTCGCAGAGGTTCGTCTTTTATAAGATGGCAAGTTGATGTATCGATTTCAATATCGTTAGGACATGTAGTGTAACCTACCACAAATTTAATTTCTGTCAATAATCCAGCTATAATTTGGGTAGTTACAGATTTAATTTCTACGAGTTTTTGTTTATTATTTCTATTAGAATCGTATTCTAAATGTTGTAAAGTCTCTTGCATCATTTCTGCCAACTTTAAATCATTTACAACATTCTTTCTTGGGTATGTGTGTTTGGTGTCAGAAAATGTTTCATCAATAGATTTGATATTGCAAGTATATGTTATATTTTTTTCACTAAGCCAATATCTCTCTGATATATATATTTCGCAAATATTTGATTCTCTGCTCTCTATTACTGTACAATTAATCCTTTTTACGAAAGGAACATTCTTCTTACAATCAGTGTAAGCAAGAATAACAGTGAATTTTGTAAGTGTGCCCTCTGCCTTTTGAGTAGATGCGTCTATTATTTCTTGAATTTTCAGAGCATTTGTATAATTGCTTTGTAATTCAATTTTTTTTAAAGCTTCTTTAGCCAATTTTTGAAGAATAGGATCATTCACAGGAATTATTTCAGCCTTAGCCATAGGTTTTCTTATTTTTGGGTCATTATAGCAGAAAGCACTTAGTATTTGTGGTCTTTCATGATTTGTGTTTTCAATGATCCCATTACAAATTTTAAGTATGTCATTTTGACATTCTAATTTTTCACAAGGAATCATAACACGTGCTTGTATATGAAAAAAATGTTGTTCATTTTCAGACTCTTCCTCTGCAGTAATAACATCTTGAAGTATACGGGATTTAATTTCCAAATCCATCTCATTTAAGTAATCAACCATAATCTGGGCCAATTTATACAGATATTGCGCATTTTTGAGATTTTTTTTAATGCTGTTAATTTTATCTGCAATTGACATTATTCTTAAATCATGGTCATAACTTCTTTTTACTCTGGCTCCATTCGGTCCTTCAGAATTTTTAAAGAGACCTGATTCGAAAAAGTTTATCAAATCATCAACAGCCTTTTTTCTGTCACTATTTAGGTAATTGGCCTTTTCATTGAAATCAGTTAATTTTGTTTGAACAGAGTTGTCTTTAAAATATTTTTTTGATTCAGTATTGGAAATGTATTCGGGATTTCTATTTTCTATAGCAGGTGCCGATTTTTCTGCTTTATCTAATTCAGTAAGACTTAATTGCTCACTATTTGGTATAATTTGACTCTCTATATTTTTAATATCATCATCTGAAAGGTATTTCTCTTGTTGAGGTTGTACTTGAATATCGGTATGATGTATAATCTTAATATTGTCATCCACTAAATCCGTATTAGCAAGTGTGACAGGATTTGGTGTTGATGTAATATCCTCAAAAGACGAAAATATGTTATCATTCGTATTTTCTTGCTTATTATTATTAATTACTTCTCCATTATCTCCAAATAACCACTGTTGAGTACAATTATTCGATACAATCCCTCTATATTTAGAACCATCAGATAGTTTTATCCAACTTTTTTCTAAAATTGATATTTTACATGTTTTAATAAATTCACAAGACTCGTCTTTAACTTCAGCACAACTGTCGTAGTCCACATTGAGAATTAAAATGTACTTCACACCATTTACTACCTAAAAATAACAAACCATCAGTTTTTTATACATAGCATGAGATAGTAAAAAAGAAGATAATAGAGATACCCAGAGTGAGAAAAAACTTAAACATGACCAACACTAAATACGTTATTAACACAACATAGGTTGCTACACGGATGGCAGAGATGAAGGGTCGCAACCGCAAGTTTACCGGCTGTCACTCCCAAATTTAATAATTCTTCATCAAGACTTGCTACCCATTGTACCGCAAAATATTAAATAAAAAGTTTCAAATCCCTGCAGCATCGATCCAGCGACGCAATCAGCAACGACATCTGGTTCATGTAGCAGATTTTAGCAACTTATTACGATTTTACACGTATTATATTGTGATCGCGGCTTATTTAAAAGTGCATATTTTTAGAAGGCAATGATATCACAAAACCCATTATTTGAGTTCACATCACAAAATTAAATGTTATATTTAATTAAATGCGTCTTGCAGCCCATTATATTTCTAAAGTTTTTGGTGAATTTCACGAGAATAACTTATTTTTCCAGGATAAAAAGTATCCTGTTATATATAGCAAGTTATCACCTACATGTGTGCCAGAATTCATCCAAATCGGTTAAGGTGGTTTTGCGTGATTGAGTAACGAACATCCATTCATCCAAACATCCAAACTTTCGCATTTATAACATTATTAATTAATATAGATTGTTTTAAAATCCTGGTCAACACCATCGTCGTAACTACTAAGTACTTGAATTCTTTAAGAATCCTCACCTAGGATAGTTACCATATATTCCTGCAAATGTAAGCTGTTTCTGTTGCAGTATTATAAAGGGATTAATTATTAACAATATAGACTGTGTCATATTGTTCGTTTGAATGAATAGGGGATTAATTCAAAATTTATATCATAATGTTACTTTTAAAAATACAGTCCTACTAAAAATCATACGATCTTTTTAATGAACGTGGTTTGATAGCGATTTAACGTCAAATTGGCAATAGGACGAGGTACTACCAAATATAGCTGTTTTCCTGTCCATTTAATTTACACAGTCGTTTTTAAACTTGCTCGCGAAGTGGTAGTATAAGAATATCATTCACAAAAATGTAAGTTTGGTTTAAACATTTTTTTCTCAAAAATACCAAAAATTCACATCTTTGTAATAAATTATTCCATTTAGTTAAATGTGTTTCTAATTTAGAGAATTATTTTGAGATACTTTTTTTGCCAATCAAAGTTATAATGATTTTAGTGCAATACTTTCTACATTAATCATGAATATCATGTAAATTTAAAACAACTTTTTTAGAGTATCCTTTAAATGTGATTCTTTATTATGTTGAAAAAAAAGATTTCTTTATTATTTTAACAAGAATAGTATTTAAACTAAAAAAAATAATTATATTAAACATAAATGTGTACTATTTGTTTCAAGTACATAAATAAAATATTTTCTAATAAAAGAAACAATAAGTTTACATATTATAGAATGATTTCACCAAATTTAAGACCATATTTAATCAGAAATGTGGTCAAACCACCTGATCCAAGAGAAACAAACGAATCAATATATATATATATATATATATATATATATATATATATATATATATATATATATATATATATATATATATATTCTTTAATGATTTACATTCCTATATTTAAGCACGAGGGTGGATTGAAAAGTATTCGGCCTAACCAAGAAAATAAACACATACTAAATCAATTACATTTTTATTTTTCTACATAACTACATAATCACCATCGAGTTCGATGCACTTTTGCCATCTCTCATTCAAAGCATTCAGACCGTTGAAAAAAAAATGATTCTTCCCTAGGTAGCCCATAGACCTACAATAATATTGCGCAATACTTTTATTGTGCAATAATATTGAATACCCCCTTGATTCCAAACGTTCAATATATTCACTCAATAAAATTGAGAAACCAGTCTCATCGATATTTTCTTGCGAGCCACATGGCTGACGACGAAGTTTTGGCGGCAAACATGCTGGTGATTTTGTTAAATAAATCTCTATATAATTCTATACACTCAAGTAAAAACTCCCATTCTTTATCTTTTATAGCATTCTTGCTCGCCATTTTGCTTTTTACGACACGACCATATATTGAACACGGTAACTAACCGAACGCGACCGCTCCAAACTCTGAAGGGAAAAATAATGTGCAATATTAAGCCTACACAGTGCAAGAATGAAAAAATTGCGCAATAAAAATTAAACCCGCTCAAACTTTCTTTTATTTCCTCTCGTAAACGACGTAGTTAAGACACAGTAGTAATCAGAGTTTATAGTTTGACCCTTTTCTAGATAATCAATCATAATCACACCCTTCCAGTCCCAGAATACTGAAGCCATTACCTTATTTTGTGACAAAAGCAAAAAAAAGAAGACCTGGTTCACAACCCCCCAAAAAGGCAAAACTTTTTGGGAGGTTGTGAACCAGGTCTTCTCCACTGTTTTGATTGTTGTTTTGTTTCTGGCGTACAGTAACGATGCCATGTTTCGTCCATTGTAACAAAATGATTTAAAAAAAATCATCTGCATTGCTTCAAATAACTCCAAATAGTCACGTGACATAGTCAATCGCGTCCTTTTTTGTTCAACTGAAAGCAGTCGTGGAACCCACCTCGCAGACACTTTGTGGAAACCCAATTCGTTGACTATGATATTTTGAGTTCGTTCATAAGAGATGCCTATAATCTCGGCTATATCTCTAATTTTTAATCTGCGGTCTCCCATAATTAAATTAAGTACTTTTTAATATTTTCGTCAGTAGTGCATGTCGAAGATCTTCCAGATCGGGGTTCATCTTTCACACTCTCTCTGCCACGCTTGAATTCTGCTATCCATTTTTTGACGGATGAATAAGATAGAGCAGAATCCCCTAATGTACTAACCATATCATCATGGATGGCTTTCGGTGATAGGCCGTTCTTATGGTGGTACTTAATGACGGCACGTTGCTCAATTTGCTCTATTTGCAGAAAGTATATCTGATTGCTTTTTTTAAAAAAATTATAAAATCACAACAATAAATAGCATTTTTCTTCCAAACTATTTTATTATAATTTTCACTGACTAATCACAAAACTTCTTCCACACAATCAGTCACAGTGCTCAAAGATTAGCCTAGAGAACTATTAGCAAAGTTATATATTAGCAGATACATTTATAAATATACTAGCTGTTGCCAGCGACTTCGTCCGCGCGGACTTCGTTTACTCCGCACTGCTCCTCCCCCGTAGGTGATAGCGTGATAATATGTAGCCTATACGTTGACCCGACCTGTAAGTAATATTCTTGCAAAATTTGAAGTAAATCCATACAGTACTTTTTGAGTTTACCCCGGACATACATACAGACAAACAGATAAAAATTCTAAAAACTATATTTTTGGCTTCGATATCGATTGTAGATCACGCATCAAGTATTGTTTTGAAAAAATATTCAATGTACAGTTTTGACTTTCCTACGATTTTATTTTATTATACGTAATATGTATATAGATTTTTATTAAAACCTTTAATTATTGACTTATTTAACTAGATTGGTTAAAAACAGTTACTCATTTAGATTGTTGTTTATGTTTTAATTTTATTTAGACGAACTCTTTACAATTTACATTTATAAATATAAAGTATCTTCACGCCCGTATCCCCGAAGAGGTGGGCAGAAGTACAACACGTGCACCCACAATTAGCCGAAGATACTTGGTCCCACAATGTGATAGGTGGCAAGCCTATCGCCAACCGGGTACTTTACAATCCCGGGTAACGTTGTTTTTATCAGAAAACTGAAAAATACATTTTTGAATTGCCTGACCCAGGAATCGAACCCGGGACCTCATGTGATCAACTTCGACACCGGACCACTAGACCACAGAGGCGATTCATATATAATTAATAAATATATTTTTATTAAAACCTTTTATTATTGACTTATTTGACTAGATTGGTTAAAAACAGTTACTCATTTAGATTGTTGTTTATGTTTTAATTTTATTTAGACTAACTCTTTATAATTTTAATATAAAATTGCTCTAGCTTTCATTAGGATTATTTTTATTCTGTACCCTTTAATCCTAGTCGTTCTCTAGTTGCAATCTTTTCTTTGGAGCAATGCTATCACAACTTATGTATGTGCAAAGTTTAGTAAAAACAACATACAACAGTTTTGATAAATGAGTACAAAGCCTACGACGGGTTTTGTGTGTCCAAGTGTTGCAGAACAGATTTAAAAATATCAGATGGTTAATACCATCTGATTTTTTTTAAATAAGAAAACTGTGTTTTAATGTTTTATTATTTTTAAAACTTATTTCTTATATTTGTGGAACATGGTTTATAGATACGAGAGAGAATACGAGAAGCAAAAACGTTGTACTTCTTTTTAAGACAATTACGGGAACGGTGAAGTATGAAATTTGACACAGTTTAAGTTTACATTGCAGATGTCTGGAGGAACTTAACATTTTTAAATAATATTCAATAAAAAATTGAATATTAAAAAAAATTGATATAAATAAACATTACAAACACTATATTCATGTGATCTACAAGATAATATACACACATGCATACCGTTTTCTTCATGGCTAAACTTTGTCAGACTTAAGAGACTTAAAATATCTAAATTTCATTTCATTTTGTATTTCACAAAATCGCCCAACTGAAATTTAGATATTTTCTAATCGATAAAAATGTCAAACTTAAGATGCATTTCACAAAATCGCCCAACTGAAATTAAGATATTTTCTAATCGATGCGAGAGCTGGACGTCGTCATCCATATAGTGCACCTAGTGCTGGTCAAATGAAAATAGAAAGAAAGAAAGAAAGAAAGAAAATATTTATTTGCAAGAATATGGGTGTTACAAGTTGTTAAAAATAGTATTGATACTTTTAATATTTTAATTATTATTACGCGGTAATAATTTTAGCACACATACGTAGCGGATTTTATAGTATTCTACTTTATTTCTTTTTGAAATAAAAAATAAATAAATATTATTTAAGTGACTTATTTTTGCATAAGAATAGAATATAGTTTTATCTCTGCCAATTTTATAGGAAAATGTCATTTTTTAATAACAAAAACCCAGTTAATGTTTCGTTAATTTTCGTTGAAATAGGCATATTTGCCTAATTAATTAATTAGATATAGTTATAGATCTTTTAGAAAAAAAAAAAATCCATTCAGGCACAATTGTTGGATGTTTCTGATTACTTAGTATTTTTTCTAATTAAGTTTGTTGATTCTAGCAGTAGCAATAGCTTTTGGAAAAATAGCTTCATTGCGTAATTGTCGAAACTTGATTTCGGAGAACATTTATTATAAGAAATACAATTGATGATTAAAAAATCTGTTTCATTGAAAGAATATTTGAAAGATGAAACTATCTAATGGTACCACCATTTAATTAAATAAAAATATTTTATAATATGAAAAATTAGGAGTTGGAAAATTTTGATTTCTCGTCAAAAGTTGGTCTAAAATGTAAACTGCCTCTTAAAAGAGATTTATTGTTTAGTCTATAGTCAAAATCCGACCTTAGGGCGATCGCTAGTCATCATTAATTTTTCTTAAACATAACTAAAAGAGTAAATAAATTGTGCAAAAATAGAACGGCATAGCAATATTCAACATTATTATGTTAATAAAACATAATCCAAAAATAATCGAAAGTGATGAAGATTGTAATTTTAAGAAAATAGAATTTACACGTTAATAAGGTATTAATTAACTTATAAATTCCATAATTTAAGTATTTTTAGTGTAAAAAAGTAATTATTATGTTCTGGTGTGGAGAATTTTAATTTCTTCTTATTAATAGCAAAATTTAGAAAATCAATTCAATCTGCTCTCTTGAAAAAAAAACTTTTCTAAGTTAATACACAGTTGTTCTAGACCGACGATATGTATATTTTAAGGTGTGCATTTAAATATTTAATATATAGTAAGCTTAAATATGATTTTGGGTTAACTTGTCTTACCTGAACTTGTCTTTCCACATCAAGAACAGAATTAAGGGTGTGTTTAGCTTGAGGATCATGTCTATCCAGGTGTTTTATACCAAGTTCAGCTAACTCACTGACACCAGCTGCCTGAGGATTTACATGGCTAGAGCAACCTATGCAACTAGCACCAGAATGACGTCGAGGCACAGCCACAAATTGTTCTCCCGAAGTAACCTAAAATTTAATACATTGTTACAATATATATATCACTTTTTCTTCACCAAGTCGACCAGCCAACCACTAAGCTAAGTCGAAAACCCACCAACTAAATGCGTCGCCGGACGCCCCAAATTTTCCGCAAGTTCTTTAAACAAAGTGTCTGACCGAAGTTTTGGAAACCGAAATTTCGGTCAGACATAATAAATGCAAGCCGCTCGCGCTCTCTTCCATATTCGCGGTACAATGCGCCGAGCAGATGAACCACCGACCACACAACCCATAGACCCCTAATAACAGGCGAATGGCTTCTGTCAACACATCTGACTTATAGTTCCGATGTAAATGTCCATGCACCAATACCCAATCAGTGTCGACCAATCAGATTCTCTGTACATCACTATCTTTCACTGTGGCCTTGAGTAAGCTAATCACGATGTTGTAGCTCAGCTCAGCTAGTTGCCAGAATGCATTCAATAAGGAAAATCGAACATTAGGTGTCTATGGGCTGTGTGGTCGATGAGATGAACGCTCGACGTGGTGGCCACAAACCAAGCCTCCGGCAGGTTCATGCTACATACTCTTTCAAAGAATATATTGTAAATATATCTTACTCTTTATAATTGAATAATTCTAATTCTAAGAGCGTTTTCATATTATCCGATCCGATATCGTCGTCGGACACTGGTAGCCAATATAATGTATTATCTTAACATATTTTCGATGACATTGTTGTGATGCAACCTTTTTTCTTTGCGCGGGCATGGCAGACTACAATAGAAAACTTTATTTGCTGTATACATTATATTTAACTAGCAAAATAGTGGAAGTTGGATATTATATTCTTCGTTAGTTGTATCTCATAAGCATAGTCTTGATTTGACCAGTTTAATCAACTAATTATGTCATATTGAAATGTTGATGATGTAATCAAACTCGCACTACACAAACTCAAAACGGTCACTACGTGTTAGACTCTGCACACACAGTGTTAATGTAGATACACGTATAGCCCACGTATAAACATGATCGTCCGACAGCTTACGCGTGTTCGATGTTGCTGTCACTATGTTGCTGTCTTCATACCCGATATCGTGAAGGACAATGTGAGAGCCAGGTACATATTTCATATATTTTATTTGACCTAATATCATGTCGGCTTGCGATACCAATTTAGGATCGGATAATGTGAAAACGCTTTAACCAGTCAAATCAAAATCCACTAGTGCATCAAACAAGTCGAAATCCATGCTAAATCGAAAACTCTGTAACTTGACTTTCTTAGTGTCTCCCTTGATATTCAACTTAAATAGAGGTTCTACTGTATATGTCTTTTTCATATCCTGGATGTGTCATCATTAATAATATTTCACCCACTATGTTTGTTAAATACTTAATTATTAATTGGTACTTATGTGGTATCTGACATAATATAAAAGTTTTTTTTAAATTACTTACCCCAGTATTGGCTTCTACTTCATTATCCAGTTGAACTGGCTCATGATAGAAAATACTTTCACTAGTGCTTTGCTGCTCATTTGTAGTTTCCTGAGTATAGGTTTCATTGTCACTTTGTTGTATATCTATATCTTCACAGTGGTAGTGATTGTTTTGAAAACTAATGCCACTTTGACCCAAATCATTTACAATAGCAGAACATTTTAAATACTTTGAAGTATTGTGATCATGGACATCAGTAGCCTTTACTCTAATTCCAATATTATAGCAGTTGCCACCATTTTTATCCTAATAAAAAAAAATTAACTAACATCATTCTTATTACTATTTATCAAAAACTTAATATATTGAAAAGAAAAAAATAGAAAAATTGAACTGTAGGTTTTTAATATTTTTAGATTATTAGTTTTTTAAAACTAAATATTTTTCTGAATATTATCCAAATCTGTTCAGCTGTTTCAACATAAAGGAGTAGTAAACATAAGAATATGCACAAACATTCATATTTATAATAGCAGTAGGATTGATTTTATTAGATATGTACATGTTTGTTTCTTAGTGTTTCTAGATATTCGACTTAAACAGAGGATCTGCTGTATATTATTCTGGTGTGGTGTTGGTCCGGGCTCCTTCGAAGAATAGGCCAAATGTCGTTCTGCCAGGCAGGTCATAAGAGGCGGCCGATTGACTATGCAAGTCACTACCATCGTGGCTACTAGGTGGTAGAGTTCTACATTGTCTCGCCCGGGTCTGGTACCACCGCCTTACCTATTCCTTCCGCAATAGCGACAGTGCTTCTTAATGTCGTGTTCCGGTTTGGAGGGTAAGGTAGCCAGTAAACTTATGCATGTGGCATTAGAATTCACCACACCATTAACATCTTTGATGACTATAGGCGATAGTTTATGTGTGGCATATCATATTATGATATGCCACAAAATGATATGATGCCACAAAATTTGCATAATTCAAGATCTACATACATCCATCCAATTTGGAATACTACAACGAAAATACTAACAATATTGTGCTGGAATAGGACATTCGGGCTTAACTAGCTGAGGCCAGTGATTGCAGAACTCAACCACCTAGTTTATAGTTGGGAGTGTAGTGACACATGTACCGTTCTCCAACCTTTAATCCAGTCCAACTAGTATTTATATTAAGAAGCTGTATGAACCTTAAAACATATTTTTAAGTAGCAAAGTGCATGTTTTAGAAAGTTAAGAACTTCAACATTAAGAAAATAAAATAATATAATAAAAATGTTTTTTTCGGTGAAGGGGGTGGGGGGAGGATGACTGCGATTATTTCTCTCTTCTCTTTTCTTTTTTCTCCAATTTAGTGGTGTAATTTAAAATTTTTGGGACATGGTAGTTTGGTGATAGAAAAAAATTCATTAAAAAAACTATGTTTTTCGGCGGGGGGTTGAACACCGCTCCCCTCCCTCAATCCCTTATCGATGGGGCACGTTTCTAAACTGTTACCATATATTGTTTTAAAATGAAAGTTACAACAGTTTAATACATAAGTGGAAGTTAAATATATGACAGAACTCCTAAATTTCTGTACAAAATATAATATAGACAATCGGACTTGTTTAAATTTCAAAGTATTTTTCTGATACCAAATATTAGATGACACAAAAAGATAATGAAATTATATACTCACATTCTTAGTAGCAAAATCATACACTGAATCTTCATAAATATATTGCTGGTCAGGTAAACTGTTTAAGAAATTAATAAAAGCATTCGAAAATAATTGTTGTTTTTCGATACCAATTTCACAAAAAGCAGTTGTTAGGATGCTAAAAAATATAAAAGAACAGGACCACATTATTCAAATCGTCATAGCTCAAATGACGGACGATGAAGAAATAAAACAGTAAGCAGCAAACCGATGTTACTTATATTTATTTTCATCAATATTGCAAGCATTAAACGAAACACGCAAATCATCGATGATTCAACAACAAAAATAGTAAATACTTAATTACAAACAAAGGTATATGTAAATTGTAAATATTATGTTGACAAATGACAATTGACATTTGTTTGAAACCACAGAAACTGTGCACAGAAAACATGTAATTCCGTGCACAGATGCACAGAACCAAAGAACTTATATACGATAACTGGAATATTACGAAGCAATATTTGAAAAATAAAAATGTACTTTATTTCGTTACTCATAAAGTTGACATTTGTTTCTTACTTAACAGAGGGGGAAAAACGTTCCAAGCAAGACAACGACAAGAGTGGATGTTGTCCCTTTCTTGCAATTGCCAGTGTTTAAATAAAACTACTGATAGTAGATTTTTATATATTCAGTAATCGTTAAATCCTTTTTATTCATACACGTCGATAAATACATTAGCATAAAATGTATTGAAATTAACATAGTGAATTCTAAAATGTGCTTATTTTAATTATTACGTAATTACTTATGCAATGCAAAGCTGTTTCTCAAATTAGTAGAATTACTTAGTAGTAATTTGCAAACTACGCATGGCCGCACTTATATATGGCGATTGGCGCTTTATTTAGTAGAAAGAGACATACTCCACCCACGTCGTGGTACTTTTCGGAACGATTTTAAAGCGCGTGTGAACATTCCGGGTAGAATGTAACCAAGGAACTTATATACGATAACTGGAATTACTACGAAGCAATATTTGAAAAATAAAAATATACTTTATTTCGTTCCTAATAAAGTTGACGTTTGTTTCTTACATAACAGAGGGGAAAAACGTTCTGAGCAAAACAACGACATGAGTGGATGTTGTCCTTTTCTTGCAATTGCCAGTGTAAATAAAACTTTCAGAAGGTAGATTTTTATATTATATTCGTTAATCGTTAAATCCCTTTTATTCATACACGTCGATAGATACATTAGCATAAAATGTATTGTAATTAACATAGTGAGTTCTAAAATGTGTTTATTTTAATTATTACGTAATTCTTATGCAATGCGAAAACTGTTTCTGAAATTAGTAGAATTACTTAGTAGTAATTTGCAAACTACGCATGGCCACACTTATATATGGCGATTGGCGCTTTATTTAGTAGAAAGAGACACACTCCATTCATGTCGTGGTACTCTTCGGAACGATTTTGAAGCGCGTGTGAACATTCCGGGTAGAATGTAACTTCTTTGAATGTAACTTACTTGCACTGAACCCTCTGAATAAGGAAACGAAAATGTTACAATATCATATAAATACTTAGGTATGTAATAGTTTAGAAGACGAAATAATAAACATAATGGTGTCTTCGTCTAACATATGCAATAAAAACAAGCCAATTCTATACGCAATAGTTTTGCTTTATTGGTATTTTACGTGACGTCACGAGTGTGCTGAGCCACCATTTTTCATCGCTATGTTTTACGTTGTAAACCATAAATATACTCTGTGAACACTACTAAACAGGCTAAAATATAATCGTTTATAATTTTAATATAATTCAGTACCTAGTAGTTCGATAGTAACGTCACAATTATCTACTGCTACTGAAACTGAGTCTTAGAAACATAGTCCCATTTTGCCTTTTGAGTATGGAACCCTAAAAACCCATTTTAACTAAGATAATGTCAAAGTGGACTTTATTACGAAATCAATGAGCTTCAAGGATAGTTATCTTATTATATATTATAAAGTACTAGCTGTTGCCAGCGACTTTGTCCACGCGGTTTTCGTTTACTCCGCACCGCTCCTCCCCCGTAGGTGATAGCGTGATAATATGTAGCCTATATGTTGACCCGACCTGTTAGTAATATTCATTCAAAATTTGAAGTAAATCCATGCAGTACTTTTTGAGTTTACCCCCGACATACATACAGACAAACAGACAAACAGACAAACAGACAAACAGACAAACAGACAAACAGACAAACAGACAAAAATTCTAAAAACTATATTTTTGGCTTCTATGTCGATTGTAGATCACGCCCCAAGTATTCTTTTAAAAAAAATATTCAATGTACAGTTTTGACTTTCCTACGATTTTAATATATGAATAGATTATTCCTGTTTATTTCGTATATATGTGCAAACTAATACGATCATTTTAGGATTTTATGACCCACAGCCAGTGGCGTAACTATAACATCTGGGGCCCGTGGCAAATTCTTTTGATGGGGCCCTATCAGTAAAAATCGTCACGTTATACCTACTCAGTTCAATTTTAATAACCTCCGAGATTTTCAGCGTAGGTAGTCAATTATACGTACCTACAAAGTAAAAAAATATTTTTGAGCCCGCGGCCTTTTGGGCTAGGGGCCCTCTTGGGTCGGGAGCCCGTGGCATTTTGCCAGACCTGGCACCCTATTGTTACGCCACTGCCTACAGCCCATCTAGCCATAGACTAGTATATAGTATTATGCTTTACATCTAGCTGTAAATATTAAACGATCAATAAACTTATTAAAGATGTCGACAAGTGGGTATCACCAATTTTAGTTCCATGGACACTCGTATCGGTCTATATCGCCAAAATGGCGATATTCAAATAGGCACAAAAATTCTATGACAGCAGTCAGTCTAGGGGTAATATTTAAAGGTCAGTGGTGTACTATAGTCATTGACAAGACTAGTATTCCTTAGGCGGCCCAGAGACTAGACATGGGTAGGTGATGCGTGTAATATCACAAAAGTAATATCACTCGGAAAGGTGATGCAATATCACACATCACACTAGCGTTTCAACCATCACACATTACTTCATTCATCACTCGGTACAGTTCGGTTAGTGTCGTTTCTGGCCGTATCACATATTATACTACCAAGAGAAGAGTGTGGTGCGCAACGTGCGGGAGATATGCAACGGGCAGTATAACTCAAGTAAATCGAATAATACCGAGATCGTTGGTTCGAGCTGGGAGAACGGGTATACGAGTACGTTAAGTATGTTAGAATGATTTGAATTGGAAACGTTTTGTGATAACAATTCGGTTCATATTTGTTGTTGTAAGATCTTACTAATAATAAAAATGAGTACACTTAGGTATTATGCAATAACTGTTTGAGTTAAGACATTTTAATTGTTCTGTGTGTCGCACGTCGCGTCGTTTGTTTTGTGCATGGTGGTCTAGGGGTAAGACTACTCGGCCATACTTCGACCATGAAGTCCCGATCGGACAAAAGTATTATTGAGGATTTACTCGAAAATTGCCTCTGTGATCTAGTGGTCCAGCGTTGGCGTAGGCTATATGAGGTCCCAGGTTCGATTCCCGGGTCGGGCACATAAAAAAGTGTTTTTTTAGTTTTCTGATACACAAAAATGCCTGCCTTCGGCTAATCGTGGGTGCACTTGTTGTACCTCTGCCTACCCTCTTCGGGGATACGGGCGTGAAGATACTTTACTCGAAAATCTAAAATCTCGGTAGCAGCTCGGAGTCTGGCGGAATGGTGTGCCAACCAAGAAACTGGTGAATCGTGGAGAACTGAAAGTCTACAGACGTTTGGTTTATTCTGCTTACCCCACATACGTACCGGCGTGATGATACTTTTAAATCAGGTACCTACATGACGAATTGAAAATGTAATTACGATTAATATAATCATAATGTTATAATAAAACTTTTAATCAGACTAAAATTATAAGTCAGTTTAATCATCAATTATTATGGTACTCTGGTTTAGAAAGAAATATATACTCAGTGTAATGACTCGCAGTTCGCACAAAAAAGCAATGCGTACATCACATGCAACGCAAGACACTAAACGCTACTCGAGATGATATTTCCTTAAGGTGATGTGATGAGTAATGAGTGATGAGTGATGTTTGCGGGTGATATTACCTTTTCAAAGGTGATGTGCGATGTTGCATTACACTTCAAAGTACCGTTTTGCGCATGTCTACCAGAGACCTACAATAATATTGCGCAATATTACGTATTGTACAATATTATTGACCGTTTAGAGTTAATATTGAAGATTGCACAATGATAGAACGAAAGTTTGAGCGGGTTTAATTTTTATTGTACAATATTGTTTTCTTGCACAGTGTAGGTTTAATATTGCACAATATTTTTTCACTTCAGAGTAGACATGGGTAGGTGATGCGTGTAATATCACAAAAGCAATATCACTCGGAAAGGTGATGCAACATCACACATCACACTAGCGTTTCAACCATCACACATTACTTCATTCATCACTCGGTACATTTCGGTTAGTGTCGTTTCTGGCCGTATCACATATGATATTACACTACCAAGAAAAGAGTGTGGTGCGCAACATGCAGGAAATATGCAACTGGCAGTATAACTCAAATAAATCGAATAATACCGAGATCGTTGGTTCGAACTGGGAGAACGGGTATACGAGTACGTTAAGTATGTTAGAATGATTTGAATTGGAAACGTTTGGTGATAAAAATTCGGTTCATATTTGTTATTAGTAAGAAACTGGTGAATCATGGAGAACTGAAAGTCTATAGACGTTTCTTTTATTCTGCTTACCCCACATAGGTACCGGCGTGATGATGCTTTAAATCAGGTACCTACATGACGAATTGAAAATGTAATTACGATTAATATAATCGTAATGTTATAATAAAACTTTCGATCAGACTAAAACTATTAGTCAGTTTAATCATCAATTATTATGGTACTCTGGTTCGGAAAAAAATATATACTCAGTGTAATGACTCGTAGTTCGCACAAAAAAGCGATGCATACATCACATGCAACGCAAGACACTAAACGCTACTCGAGATGATATTTCCTTAAGGTGATGCGATGGGTAATGAGTGATGAGTGATGTTTGCGGGTGATATTACCTTTTCAAAGGTGATGTGTGATGTTGCATTACACTTCAAAGTACCGTTTTGCGCATGTCTACTTCAGAGTAGTTCAGAGCTTGAAACGGTCGTGGTCGGTCAATCGCGGTGTTTAATGAATGGTCGTGTCGTAAATTTAAGCAAAATGGCGAGCAAGAAATTTTCGTCATTTCGCGGTAATTTTATTCATCTTGTTAATTTAATAGTTCATTACTAGAATGCACCAAAATTTCGACCACTGGCCGAAATTCGACACTTGGTCGAAATTGAACATGTGACCGAAATACGTCATTCCGCCGAATTTCGACATTTAATCGAAATTTAACTTTCGGCCAAAACTCAACATTTGGCCGAAATTCGACATTCAGGCCAATTCACTAATCAATATAAGTGTTGATCGAAACAAAACGAATCAATAAAAGATGAAGAATGGGAGTTTTTACTTGAGTGTATAGAATTGTATAGATTTATTTAACAAAATCACCAGCATGGTTGCCGCCAAAACTTCGTCGTCAGACATGTTACTCGCACGAAAATATTGATCAGACTGGTATGTCAATTTTATTGAGTGAATTTATTGAACGTCTGGAAACAAAGGGGTATTCAATATTATTGCACAATAAAAGTATTGCGCAATATTATTGTAGGTCTGTGGGGCACCTTAGGGCCGGCCACAGCTCGCGCGGCGCGACCTGTGACGCGAATTGCGGCGCGGCGAGCGAAAACAAATGTAGGAAAATGTATGAAGTATGCCACAGCTACTGGCGACGCGAATTGCGACGCAGAAAAACGTGCGACCGGCCGCGTGGTGTGATGAGCGAATAAAACAAAAGAGTTCTTTTGTTTTATTCGCTAGTAAGCCAGGGTTGGAATTAGAATAACACAAAATTATTACCAATGGAAATGATATAGATATTATATTTTTTTAAATTTTACTACTATTTTTAGCGTCCGACGCAAAAACGAGGGTGTTATAAGGAGGTGTATCTGTCCGTGCATCGTAGCGCCCAGGCGGATGGTCCGATTTAGTTGCGGTTTTTTTTTTACTTGAAAGTCCAATTTTGCGAGATGGTTCTTAGCTATGATTCAATAGAATCTGTGCAGCCGTTGAAAGCTCACTAGCTCTTTTCAACTGATAAAAGGAATTTAGCAACTTGTAAAGGCTTTAATCGATGCTAATTTATTTATTTATTTATTTGTAATCAAAACATCTATACATCTACACAAATAAATAAAATTGGAGTGTCTGTTTGTAATATTAAAATTGTGCAGCACAGACATTGAATGTAAATAGTTAAATAAGGCAGGATAAATTGTATATTTCGTTTAGTTTATAAGTTTTTATACTAAATAATGTTTGCTTTCGCATTTTATTTGCCCTAAGATCTACATACAGCTTTGTTGTATAGAAATAACAAAGCTTTACGTAGTTGAGATCGTTGCCTATAGGCATATTACGAAACAAAAAGGGTTCCACCCAGTCGACTAACTTACGAGTCGATTCTTGCGAGATTAAATTTGTACTAGCTGACCCGCGCAGCTTCGCCCGCGAGTAGGTTTACGATTGCTTCGAACTGCCCTAGTTTTTGTATTTCTATACTAAAATCAGTGATACGCTCGGACCTTAAAAGTTTTACATAGTGTTTTCCCACTACTTTATTTGTAAAGTAGCTGGGAAACAGCCAACGCGAGGACCACCAACTACCCCCAGACTGCTTCGGCGGCTACCCTCATAGCCGCCGATAAGGTCGCGTGAGCAGGACGAGTGCAACATTTCTTGCTCTTTTTATTTTTCGATGTACCCACGTTGAAAAATAAAAATATTAAGAACATGTCGGGTACTCAAAAACCCGAGCCAGGCTCGTCACAGAGCCAGAAAAAGACGACATCGCCGGTACCTTCAAGCCGGCCACCCACTCCACGAGCGAGAGCCTGTTCCGACACGGACATCTCTGAGATGTCCGACTGGAAACAGGTATCGCGCAAGCCGCGCACACCTGCGCCCACTGCGACGCCGGCTTCCTTCTATCTGAAGGAAAAGAAGGCGACAGCAATGACACCATCACCATCACCATCTTCACCATCGCCTAAAAGTAAGTCACCCGTCCAATTAAAGGCGGGATTTACTAAACCAACCTCGCCGAAGGCGGCACAGGTTGGACCGCCGACGGTAAAGGCGGCCCAAATTGGAGCTCCCTTGTCAAAGGCGGCACAATTTGGAGCACTACTGCCAGAGGCGGCACAACCTGGACCGTCCACACCGAGGGCGGACTTAAACAGGAGTCCCCCGCGGGACCCCCGCACTCATCGCCGGACTGCGGAACGTCGCGCACAACGCGACCGGACCGTATCCGGACCGCGAACCTCGCGATCGCGCGACTCATCCGCGCCTCGCAAACAATCTGCGAGTCTAATTAAAACCTCGCAACGCGAACGCGAACGCGAACGCGACCGAGACCGCGACCGCGAACGCGACCGAGACCGCGAAAGTGATAGCATGACGGTGACAACCCCATGCACCACAACCGACCATGATGCCTCGTCCTCTGACGACGACAACACTACTCAAACCGAAACTACTCCAAGAACAATTCCCAAGAAAAAGTCACCAAAATCTGCACTGGAGCAGAATTTTATCATCATGGCTCGCATCGCCAAAGCAAAACTGCTGGATGACGAGTGTATGCAGGCGATGGCGAGACATCTCAACGATCGCAGCGCCGCACTAGAGGCAAAAGGCCTAAACATGCCGGTCACCGCGGCGGAGGCCGCTGACATAGAGAGGATGGAGACAACACCCATCCTCCTCCCGTCACATGCGACTCCATTACGGAGAAAAAGAGAGACCGAAGAGGGGAACGGGAGGGGAGAGGAACCAAAGCGACAATGTGTCCCGGCGGAACCCTCACCCCCACCCCCTCTATCATTTGCAGCAGTGACAGCCTCACAAACCTCACCATCAGTGAGGGAACGACGGCCAACCCCACCATCAACTGATGTGGCAAGAGATCCCCAAACAGCGGAAGCTAAGGGAAGATACCCGCCATTGGTGGTAGAGTCCCTGCCTAACTGGGCCCTCCACTTCAGGAAGCTTCGTGAGATCCTGGGTCACACCCCAAATGCCAGGCCGTTCGGACGGGGGGTAAGATTCACACCAAAGGATGAAACTGAGTACCGGGCGGTACAAAAATACCTCGTCGAGCTGGAAAGAACCGAGCGCCTCTCTTGGTTCTGCTACTCGCTTCCAAGCGAGCGCAGTATAAAGGTCGCGATTAGGGGACTTCCAGCCGACACAGACCCAGAGGAAATCATCAAAGAGCTGGCGAACCACGGCCATGAAGCCGAATACGTAAGGCCAATCAGGGCACGCGCAGGTCGCCCCGGATGTATCTTCCTCGCAATCCTCAAGCGAAAGACAGACACGCTACCCAACATCTACGCAATAGATGAGCTACTATACATGCCTGGAATCAAAATAGAAGCGTGGAGAGGGAAGAAAGGGCCGGCCCAATGTCACCGGTGCCAGCTCTTCAGACACTCTTCCCATAATTGCCACCGCCCCCAGAAGTGTGTGCGCTGTGGGGAGGAGCACAGGGCCAAAGAGTGCCCTAGACCGCGCGAGGAACCGCCAACGTGCGCCAACTGTAGTGGGCCACACACCGCGAATAGCACGACGTGCCCGGTGTTTCGGCGCGAGGCCAGAAACAAAAAGGCGGGGACGGTGGCAATTACAGAACCAAGAGTCACCAAGCACAACTTGGAAACAAGAGAAGAAGCCACTAAACCCAAAGAGGGGCAAGTACCTCCACCAACAGTCTCCTCTCTTACCCCCCCCGGCGAACGACCCAAAACCTCGTCACCTAGGTGGAAAGAAAAGGAAAAAGAAGACGACCAGGAAGAAGAAGTCTGGACCTAAAGTAAGTGGACCAGAAACTGAGACAGAGCGGGAAACTGAAAAAGAAGACCAGCCTACTCACCCAAAGGTGAAAGTGGCAGAGAAGGAAATCCTCCCCAAAAGGGATACTTCAATCAGAAAGGCGAAGTCCTCCGTGTCCCCGGACGAAGGAAAGCTGGTGGTGCTTGAAAAAGCACTGCAAGTTTTCCAAGATGTGCTGGGGGCACTCAGGGAGGGCTCAGACCCAGTATCGGCCGTCCTCAGGGGTATGACGGACCTACTGGCCCTGTATGGATCGTAGGTCCCTGAGGATGGTCTACTGGAATGCCAACGGCCTGAAAACCAGGACCGTTCCCCTAAGGGAGCTGCTAAGGGAACAGGACGTCGATGTGGCCCTAATCAACGAAACGTTACTAGGCCCTGAGGATAAAATAAGAATCCCCTTCTACCACACCTACAGAAGAGACGAGCACTCAGGACAAAGAGTGTACAGAGGTCTGGCCATCATGGTCCACAGAAGGGTCATCCACCAAATCCTACCAAATTTGCAGTTGAGTTCTATGTACGCCATGGGGATCGAAATTCTGATCGCCGGCACACCGCTAAGGATCTTCAGCGTGTATAGACCGCCGAAAGCGAACATTTCGTCTAATGACCTAACGGAAATCTTTAACTCTCCTTTGCCTACCATCGCAGCCGGAGATTGGAACGCGAAACACACGGCATGGAACTCAACCACCATCACGACAGCAGGAAGAAGCTTGTTCTATATGGCCGAGCAACAAGATTTGACAGTCTGTGGACCAAGCGGACCTACCCACTTCCCGCCAAACGATTACCACCTAGCCGATGTGCTGGACCTCGTTGTACACAAGAATCTAAGTCAATCGATTCACTTAGACGCTCTCCCTGAAGACATGGGTTCCGACCACATCCCTGTCCTGGCAACAATCCAGGAGATCCCAAGCAGAGTTGCTCCACCAGCTCCAAAAACGCTGATCGATTGGGCCATATTTCAGGGGATCATAGAAGAAAACACCCCGAATTTACCTGCCACTACTCCAGATGAAGTGAATAACTTAGCCGAAAGCCTCACTACTAATATCCAAGAAGCCATGCACAAGGCGGCGAAAGAAACTACATCTTCTCGCCTCCTCCCTCCACTTCCTGCTTTCATACGTGAGAAAATCACAAGGAAGAGAAGTCTTCGCCGACAATGGCAACAAAATCGCTGCCCTACCATCAAAAACGCACTAAACAGGGTTTCGGCTGAAATTAAAGCTGACCTGGAAAGGAAGAATATCGAGAGCTGGGAGAACCGCTTGGACGAAGCTGCGGACGATTGGAGCTCCCTACATCGGCTATGCAGACAATTAAGCAGAGCGGCTCCACCAGTGCGACCGTTGCGCCACGAAGATGGAAATCTCCGTTACCGCGCTGAAGACCGCGCCGAGATCTTCGCTGACCACTTGGAGCGTCAGTTTAGCCCGAACCCATGCCTCGACCTGAACCATGAGAGGTCGATAGAGGAGTTTCTCGAAGATTACTTAAAACCGGAGCTCAACACGGACGAAGACCCCATCTTTATCTCCCCACAAATGGTCAGAAACCAGATAAGAAAGACCAAGCCCAGGAAGGCCCCGGGTGCAGACAGAATTACCAATAAAGCCTTACGCCACCTGCCACCTAAAACCATAGTGGCAATCACAAGATTGTTTAATGGCATCCTGCGCTCGGGGGAATTCCCCAGAATGTGGAAACTAGGCCACATCATTATGCTGCCAAAGCAGGGGAAGAACATCCTGGACCCCAAGAGCTACCGTCCTATCACACTACTACCAACTCTATCCAAAGTATTTGAGAAGCTCCTCCTACAGATAATGGAACCGCATATAACACCCCGCGCAGAACAATTTGGGTTCCGGGCTGGGCACAGCACGACGCTCCAAATAGCAAGAGTACTGCACATGCTGGTTACAGCGTGGAACAAAAAGGAACAAGCCATCGCTGTGTTACTGGATATGGAGAAGGCCTTTGATAGGGTCTGGCACAAGGGCCTTCTCTATAAACTGGCCCACACCACGCTGCCAAGAAGAGTGGTCAAAATAATCGCTTCTTTCATAGAAGACAGAACCTTCAAGGTGATGGTGGAGGATAAACTGTCAGCACCGAGACCAATCACAGCAGGAGTTCCCCAAGGCAGCTGCCTCTCCCCAAAGTTATACCTGGTGTACACGGATGATATTCCAGTGGGAGACGGCTGCCAATTGGCCTTATTCGCCGATGACGCGGCATACATAACTGCCTCCATATCGCCTAAGATTGCCATGAAAAAACTGCAAGTCACATTAGACTTACTCCCAGACTGGTTGAGTAAATGGCGACTTGCAGTAAACGTCAACAAAACCCAAGCTCTCCTACCCAAGAGGACAAAGTCAAGAGATGCTCTTCCAGCTCTGCGTCTACAAGGCCAGGAAATAGAGTGGTCCAGAGCTGTGAAGTACCTAGGAGTCAAAATCGACACAGGACTCACGATGAGGAGTCATGTGAAGGAAGTGTCCAGATCGGCCCAAGCTGCAATGGCAGCACTAAAACCAATAATGAACTCCAGGCTACCCCTCAAGATTAAACTCTGTCTCTACAAGACGTACGTCAGACCGAGACTAACCTACGCAGCAGCCGCATGGTATCAGCTGATAGCTCCAGACCTCCGCAGAAACCTCCAACAGCGTCAAAACATGGCGCTGCGTAGGATAACCAAGTCACCGAGGTACGGCAGAAATGACGTCATAGCACGAGACCTCAGAATAGAGAGCCTGGAGGATTTTATTCAAAGACTGGCAAGGAATATGTACTCCAGAACAGAAGCATCATCTCACCACGAGATCAAGAACATTGCGCCGTACCATGCACGTCCTCCGGACGGTAAACCTTTCCCTAGGAACATCCTTAACTAACTTCACCCCCTTCCTCCTGCTTAAGCCGCCGCTGCGTGTTTAATCCCCCGTCAGGGACTCGACCTGCGGGGCGGATTGCACGTGGTGGTAGGTGGACAGCGGGGGGCGGGGGAGATACTCAACTTACCGATCCCTATTCCTAGATCTTTCCACCCCCCCCTGATATACACTCTACAAGCTACCGATGCGTGCTTGATCCCCCGCCTAGCGGGGCGGATCGTACGTTGAGGTAAGAGGGGGGGAACACCCTGACACCATCCGTATCCTATACCCAAAACCACTATTGCAAACCAGTGTGCAAGGGGTCAAACCCCACACACAACCCAAAGACATAGCCGTATTTACGGCTAGCGCATGCAACCATGGTCAGGGGGCAACTAGCCCCGAAACCATTTCCCCGTCTCATTGCTGGGACGTGAGAAGACTACGAGAGAGCCCGCGAGTATATTATAATATTAATAAGTCGTCCAAATAGCTTTTAATAAAAAATTTATTCCCTTTTTCAGCCCTCAGCCAATCCAATTAATCCTTGAAAAAATATACTCAAGGATTTCGGGATGATGCGCGTGCATCTTAAAATATCACTCTCATTATTTTTTTCATAACTCGCCTAAAGAAATATAACTTTAAAAATCTCGAACGGAGAGTTCAACGATAAGATACATAATATATCTAAGTATCAACTATAATGGTATTTTCGCGTAAATCCTAACGTTACGATACTACGCATCAAAAGAATAAAGGAAAAAGTAGTATTACAAATTCAGACCCTGGTACTAACTAGTATCGAGGAGTGGAGCGGCACAACGCCTCGGTCGCAACTAGTCGAACTGTGGCATACCCAGATGGTCGCGCGACTCACCGCGTCGCATTTCGCGTCGCAGGTTGCACCGCGGGTAGCTGTGGCCGGGCCGTTAAGCCGGTGCCAGACATAGCTTTAAACATTTGAAGTTTTGTTTGATTGCTATGTGTGGCACGGGACTTTGAAAATGTATTCAAGGTTTGAGCGTTTCATTTGCCACGCGTTTTCGGTTTTTTGCGCACATCAAAACGTTCAAAGTTGGGATATGTTCAAATGTTTGCGTAGCCTGCCACTTGTGCGAAGCTCACTTTAGTTGCGTATCTCCTGTTATGGTGAAAGGGCGTGTCGTGCCGCGTACTTAGGTGTTAGGTCGAGATTATTTATTTTGAATCCATTCGCGTCTTTTTGTCAGGGTTTTGGTAGATTTTACAAATGTATTATATAATTACAAACACTTATAAAGTATCTATCAAATTGACGTCCATCTTGTTTGTCGTCTACCGGCATACCAAAGAGTATACAATTATACGTAATACTACTGGCATACTGTGGAAAAAAATGTTTACAAAGCATGTTTGGCAGGTTTCCACAATATGTATTCAACAATGACGTGTATAATATTACCACACGTCATTGGTATTCAAATACGTTTCTTACGTAGTATTGTATACTCTTTGTACGTTTTCAATGTCTTCAAAGAAGTGTTCAAATCTTTGATTGCTATGTGTGGCACGGGACCAAAGAGTATACAACACTACCACGGGACTTTGACAATGTGTTCAAAGTTGTGACAAACATTTGTTCGCAAAGTCTTCAAAGATATTGTATTTAAATGCAAGGAGTATACAATACTACGTAAGATGTTCAAATGTTTGAAGCTATGTCTAGTACCGGCTTTAAGTTATGACCGCTGCTATGATGAAAGGTCGTGTCAAACCGTCGAGATTATTTATTTTATATCCATTTGCGTCTTTTTCTTCGAGGTATCATATAATTACAAGCACTTATATAACAAAGCGTCCACAAAATTGACGTCCATCTTGTTTGTCGTCTACCGCCATACTTAATACTGTGGATAAAAATGTTTGCAAAGCATGTCTGGCAGATTGCGACCCACCACTACCACTGCGGTAGTAGTAGATGTTCTGTGATTGCGACAATATGTATTCAAATACGTTTGTAAAGTCTTCAAAGATTTGTTAAAATGTTTGCAGTTAAGTCTTGCACCGGCGTTATAAGTGGACTAACGACCGTGGACTGAGGGTTCCCAGCTAAGAGGCTTCACCTCCAAATTTAGAGGGTAAATAAGTGAGATGGGTTTTTTGAGGGACTTTATTTTTTAAAGCTATACAATATCTATCCATTATTACACTTTTACTGTTTCACAATTAGGCAATTATAATTTATTTCCAACCGGTTTCGCTTATACATACGCTTATACTCATAAGCTGTAAGCATTGTTCCATGGTAAGCATCGTAAGAGATGGTAACACTGGTTAGTGGTTACCGTAAATACCGTTATTTATGTACTACGTTTATCTTACCTATATACTTAATACTAGTACCTAGTTAAAAAAGTACCTAATATATGTTTGTGAATAATCTGAATTTTTATTTTGAGTGTATATATTTATTACCGAGTATTCGCGAATAATATTAGAATTATTAACACTTTTTGTTGAGTGATGCAAAAGTTTCAAACTTGAGGAAATAAATATGAGTGAAAGTAATAAAAAAGGCGATCATAAAATGTAAAATCCATACATCCAAGTAAGCAACTTTTGTGTTATAATTTTAATTTAATTTAAAAATGAATATGTTACAGATGGTGGATAACTTTTGGGCTTTTATGTGGTTGTACTTTCATTACACGATTTTATAAAGTATTGGAACCAGATCACGTTTGGTGAGTTTAAAATATTTTTTTTATTTTAATTCGTGGTATTAAATATTTAACTTTAATTCTAAATATGTAATTGATCAATTTAAATGCGCTTTGAGTCGAAACCTTACACTTTAATAGTTACTTCACCTATTTGCATTGAACCGTATTGTTTACTTTGCATTATCATATTATTCTAGTGTAAAAGTGTTCAGTGACTATCCGTATGTTAGGAGGCAAATTAGCATCTGGCTTTATCAGATTAACTGCCAGATTCAAATTAAAGATATGACCCAGAAGCCAAACTTTTTTTGTTTGATTTGGCATGAATGAACTAGTTATGTGCTTAGATAATTTAAAAAAAAAGGGTTTCAATTCAGAACAAAAAATAGTGAGCAAAAGGGATGAATTTTTCTTTTTAGTGCTGACCAAACACTGGTGAATGTTAATTTATTCAAGATAAACACTATTATTAAGATAATAATCAGAGCATTCAGGGCCTCAACAGGACGCGCCGCATTGCAAACATCTGCCTAGATCTCTCTCATACACTTTTTATAAAGTATTGTGCACTATGTATACTCATGCATGTGGCATTAGACCTCTCCACAAGACAGCAACACACCATTACCATGTTTGGTGTCTATAGGAGATGGTTGACTTTTTCCATCAGGAGACCCATCTGCTTGTATGGTATCTTATGATTTAAAAGTAAAACTACAACAATGCATTGGGTCAAATTTTTGCTAGGTGGATATCGGTAAAAAGCAATGTGCACCTCTCCGCTCTGCCATGTGTGATGGCAACGTTATCACAGAGTAACAAAGGCTACCTTTTTGGAAAAGACTAATAGGAAGTAATGTGGATCAGGTGAATGTAGGTGTGAAGAAGGGTTAGTTTGTCTATCTGACTAATTAAATAGGGGCCGTCCATAAATTACGTCACATGTTTAGGGGGAGGGATGGGGCTGACGATATGTGACATTGTGTGACAAGGAGTAAGGAGGGGTCTCAAATTTTGTGATATCATATTTTTTCAAAATATAATATTTTATATTGAAGTATTACAACAGTAAAATTAATAAGGCTCCTGTATAGATAAAAAATAATTGAATGGTATCATTATTCCAATGTAAAATTGTAAAATATGTGAATCACACTAGGGAGGTGGGTCTCACAAATGTGACCAACTGTGACAAGGACGGGGGAGGGGTCAAACAATATTCGTGTGACGTAATTTATGAATGGCCCCTTATGGGAATAAACATATTGAAAAATATTTTATTTTTGATATCATACAAGATAAAATTAAACATTTCAAAAACCCCCGATATATCCACAGTCCGCCATTCTGCTACATATGCTTCATTTTAAGTGCAAAACATGAAAGGACCTGATGATGTATGAAAGGAGATCTTGCAGCATCAGGTTAAGGTTACCACGGTTCCTTACTCAATGAGCTTGAGTTGTTTTATTGCAAAGCTCCCATGGCCTCCAGCTCCACTATGTAATCTTGGAAATCAGTTTGATTTAGAATGTATGTAAAAATATAACACATGAAACCACATTCAATGGGCTTATTTTATTTAGTGCAGGAGTTCCATGGTCACTTTCTAGTTTCAATTTCAAACACTGAAAATCTCTTAGTAATACATAGCCAGGCACCTGGAATGATTGGTCCGGCCTCAACCAAGTCTCGGCAATGGCAAAAATTACCTGTATTTGTTGATTAGGTGTGTGATTTCATGTTTCTTGTGTCTAATGCTTTTAGTATTCCACTGAAGAAGATTCACTGCCAATAATAATAATATTATCAATGGAATTAAGAGTTTGTAGTAAAGTGCGGACATTGTAGTTAGTCATTAAATTTTAGAACAATATTAATCTAAGTAGCCTAAGCCTTGAGTAATTGGCCTATTGAAAGGGCACATCCATTAGGTTGAGATGTGCTAGGGGTTTGAGTAATCTCAGCGTAAGCTTGCTTGTCGAATGATTTGTTTAAAGGGGCATGGGTTCTAGGAGGTAGTGTAACAGTTTTCCTATGTGAGGTAGATGTTGGTGAAGAAAGGGGGGGAGGTGAGAGGGTAGAGGGGGAAGAAATAGGGAGGGGTCCATTAAAGTTTGTATTAGATTGAAAGGTGTTTGCATAAGAGAGGCGGGTGAGGCGTAAACGTGATGCTGCTTCCTGATAATTAATGTTTTCTTCCGACATTACGAGTTTAATTGATTTTTTGCCGGGACTGTTCTGGGCATTTGCTATCAATGGTTTTATGGTTGCCGGAACAAAGCAGGCATGATATTGCGTTATCTGGATGATGCACAATTCACCACAATGTTGCTGAGCACAAGCAAAGCAACGAGGCTTTGACCTGCATTGTGAGACAATATGACCAAATCTGCAGCATTTTTTGCACTGGATTTTAGGGAGAAGATAAGTTGTTAGTGGTAAGGAAGAGTTAAAACAAAAGATCCTATCTGGAAGGATTTGACCTTTGAATGTGATTTTTTTTTTATATCATAAGATAGCAAACAAGCAGATGGGTCTCCTGATGGAAAGAGTCAACCATTGTCTATAGACACCAAAGATGTTAATGGTGCGTTGCTATCTTGTGACGAGGTCTAATGCCACGTGCATAAGTTTACCGGCTACCTTACCCTCCAAACCGGAACACGAGAGCGACAAGCACTGATGTTATTACAACAGGAATAGGTAAGGCGGTGGTACCAGACCCGGGTGAGATAATGCAGAACTCTATCACCTAGTAGCCACGATGTTAGTGACTCGATAGCTAATCGGTCGCCTTTTACGACCTGCCTGGCAGAACGGCCTATTCTTCAAAGGAGGCCGGGACCAACATGGCGAAAAACCGTTGATAACAACCGTTTTGGTGGGAACCCATTCTGTTTTGTCTTGGCTAATAACCTTTCGGCAGATATGTTTGTCTTTAATGATTGGGCCACACGGAGAATTTGAGGGAAGGAAAATGCCTTGGACCATATCTTCTAAAGACCATCCTTTCATCTCTTACGACGCCCATTCGAGACACCTGGAACTGGGGGATAGATGCTATAGAATTGTGGGGAGATGTTATTTGCGAACTAACAAAAGAATTGGCCGCATCTGCAGACTTAAATTCAACCACGATATGGTTGCGACCCGCTGACTTAATGCAACCTTTTTTAATGCCACTGACTTTTGATTTCAATAATATTTGGGCAACCTTTAAAACGTGTAGACTGAAGCCCCTTGAGGGGTCATTTTCAGATTTGCGAATGTGGACTATGAAGGCTCCCATATCATCGGCGGAGTACTATAGGCATAGATTTAAATTATCAAATTCCGGAGAAATGTACACATTTTCTTTTGCAACAATTTTGATACGTTTAGAGGTTTCGGAATAATCGGACTCTAAATGTCTTTTAGCAGCATGAGGTCTTATGAGGGTTTCTTGGGCGTCAATTACCTGGTAACCGTCTACAGGATCAGATAGTAAGACACCACCCCCATCAGGGGGATCGTCATCCTCTCTCATTGTCCGGTACTTGCTCACAACACTTATATGTTAGTTAGAAAATAATACTTACATAAACCAGAACCAATAACAACACAAAAAACAACACAAATCACACTTAACTACGACTCCGCAAATTATTTAATAAAAAGAAATCGAAATGATAAGGTAACGCGGGCATGTGTCTGCCAAAAAACATCACAATAATCAACTCATATCTTAAAAGTGACTAAACTGATAATAATGAAACTGGTCTGTTTCCTAAGTTAGAAATTAAAAATCCATTTTTCGAAATGGCTTTTAGTTCGTGAGAAATTTGTGGACAACCATACAAACATGTACACTTACACTTAAGAAATTTAGTACACATACTTGGATGCCTAAATAAATCATCATACTCAAGTACGGTGAATGTGGAAGGATGTAGGTACCGGGGAAGATCAAGACTGAATAACCATGATCGGATTGATTGTGTACTGTCCGAAGGTGGTTGACACCACTTCACTTCAACACAATCTTCACAACCGACGTGCGTGAATGAAGAGAGTGATGAATGTAGAAGAAGTAAAACATGACAGCAAGGATTGTGATGTATGGCACTCAGTTCGCTCTGCCTACTCCATCAGAGATCTGGCGTGAAGATATGTATGTATACATATATAAGGTCGGTGCAAAAGTATTTTTGTATTGTTCATACAAAGAAAAATATATTTTTTAGGTATAATTTTTTATTTATTTATAACTTGCGACCTGCCCGCGGTTTCATCCGGGTAGCTTTTGTTCTTGTGGGAATATCGAAAGGTATAATCAAGAATCAATCTATCTATTAAAAAAACCACATCAAAATCCGTTGCGTAGTTTTAAAGATTTCAGCATACATAGGGACAGATAGAGAAAGCGACTTTGTTTTATACTAGGTAGTAATATGTGAGTGCCGTTTTGATCTTGTTATCATCTTGTGGGCAGTGCCATGATCCCATTCCTGTAGAAATTTTGAGATTTTTTATTAAAAAAATCTGACAGGTAGTGTTCATAGTGTTCTTTTGAGGTTAGCTTTATGGTTTCTAAAGAGTTCTGCAATGACCGAAACTCTCCATGTTCGAAAGGTGGAAATCTGATGGAGCAAGGTCAGGACTATATGGAGGATGCATTAACACATCCCAGCCAAGCTCTCTCAATTTTTACTGCGTGGCTATAGATGAGTGCGGTCTGGCGTTGTCATGCTTGAACACCACACCCTTCTTATTCACCAGCTCCGGCCGGTTTTTCTCAATAGCTTTTTTAACCTCATCAGTTGCTGAAATTAGAGGTCAGAATCGATGGTTTTACCCGGTGGCAAAAGCACATAGTGGACGATTCCTTTCCAATCCCACCGTACACATAGCATCACTTTATTCCGAGTCAGGCCAGGATTTGCCACGGTTTGTGGGGCTTGTCTATGCTTCAACCATAATCTTTTTCGCACATTCTTATCGTAAGTCACCCATTTTTCAGGTTCAGAATTGTTACGTTTCAACAAAAAATCGCAAATAGAAACACTTTGCATTAGGTTTCTCTCAGTGAGATCATGTGATACCCAAATCTCAAGTTTTTTCATGTACCCAGACTTCGTAAATGACGTAAAACTGTTTTATGTCGATCTTGCTCCACTTTTTCAAAGATGGCACTGATTTTGTCTGTGACAGGGTGTCCAGAGAGAACCTCATTTTTCACACTAAAATTTCCAGACTTGAAACGCTTGAACCACATTTGTGCTACTTTTATTGATACCTCATTAGGTTCGTAAACCGCATAAAATTTGAATTGAAAATGTTATTATCTTTAATTAGAGAAACATAGCCCATCAAGATGTCTTATGCTACAGAAGGTCGCATTACCCACGCAGTGAACCTATAGTCACAGAAGTCAATGTTACATACAAGTATTATTCGATCATAGCACACATAGATACCTCTCACGGACGCGATATCTCCGACTGGTGCGGAACAAACTGTACCGAACCATTCCGAGATATCGCGTCCTTGAAAGGAGTCTATGTGTGCGTTGCTCGAACATCACATGTATGTAGATTGACTACTGAATCCAGCATACTGTGCTAAAGTGCTTAGGCTTTATGTTGCTACAATTTCCTTTAAAATCTATTTTATTGTTGTTTCAGTTGGGATGAAACACATTTTGGTAAAATGGCCAGTTGGTACATAAACAGAACATTCTTCTTTGATGTACATCCACCACTTGGAAAGGTAAACTGTCTAGTATTTATTATTTTCATATTGTTAGGGATTTTACTCATGTTCACATCATATACATCATGCCTATTGATGACCGGACGATAAATATCCGAAATGGATAAAAAGTTGTTTTTACCCATTTTTCCCAGATATTTACTCAAAATTCTAGATACTTATATTTATTGAATGGTTATTTTTAAAGTTTAATGACTAGTATTATTATTTGGGCTCTCGAAAGTACTACGCTACTGCCTTAGATTATGTATTGTCTAGATAAAGTGTTCCCTGCAAATGCAACAAATTAACAGGCCAAGTATTTTCATTACTACTGTTTTACAATTTACAAGGTCTCCGTTTCTGAGTCTTTCGAGAGCTGGTTCTCGAATATTTCCTCAAACTTTACCCTTATTTTAGTAAAATAATGTTTTGATTTTGGGTATAAATATATTTTAAACTTAATTCCATGAATTGTTTTTTCTCACATGTTAGGAATTTGTGCATAGCCTCATATTGTACATTGTTTCCTTTATCTTCGTGCTAAAGGAAGTTACTGACATTATTCTGATTTCGCCAGTTTGAGTTTTCGCCAGATTTCTACATTTGAAGGTTCTAGGAACGTTTTCTTATCATTTTGACTATGACGTCAGTAGATAAGTATGCTCGTGCGTATATATACTTACAAGCATACATACTGACGTCATCGTCGTCGTTTGTAATAAGATGTCGACATCATCGTGTTTAAATCTCTCTTAACTTTTGAACGGTTTAACCGATAGAAACAGGGTTGACAGCATTCGATCAGGTCTCAACAAGCTAGACTTTCAAACCACTTTAAGTCGAATGGTTCAATAGATTTTGGAAATTTTGAGAAATCTCGAAAAATGGTAGGTGAAACGATTTTTTAAATAACTTCCAGATCAGAATAATATACCAATCAATTTTAATCAGCCCTTTTCCTTAAAAAGTTGCGTCTAACGCCACTAATTGCATCAAAATGAGTCCAAAGTTTCAGTATAAATATCTAGAATATTGAGTAAATATCTTAAATATTGGAATAAAATAAATAACACCCTAACCCGAAAATACAAACATTTATGCTCACTACACAAATGCTTGTCCCCGTCGAGGATCGAACCGAATCCGGCGATTGCGTAGTCGGGGTCGCTAACCACTCGATCAACAGGGCGGTCAAATTAAATTGATAGTGTTAGTAGCACTACTAGAAAAATTATTATTTTTTAAATTTTATACTGAAATTTTGACGATCAGCCCTCCAATTCACGTAATTGAGTCAAAGCGCTTAGGGCTTTCACACACATAAACACGATAGAACGTAAAGACGTGCTACGGCGTGGCATAATGTGTAAGAAAATGGGTAAGTGTCTTAAATGCTGCCGCTTGATTACGCGAATTAGGCCCCTGGCCTAACATAGGTCAGTTCCTTATTAAATTTTTACTAATTTTAAGATTGATTAGTGATATTTGTTTTAGATGCTTATAGCACTTTCTGGAAAACTGACTGGTTACGATGGAACTTATCCCTTTGAAAAACCTGGGGATAAGTATGATGGTGCCAAGTATGAGGGAATGAGAATAGTAAGTACTTTAAAATAAGTATTAATCTAAGTAAAATAACTCAAAACATACAGTTACAATTATGTCACTGGCAACTATTTATTACATAGATTATCAGAGAAAACGATAAACATTGAAACCTAAATAAAAGACGCTTAAGACTTAATAGGCTAATAATCAGTTAAGCTCCACCAGGAATCAAGAAAATGTCCAAATTAAAGGCAAGGGCGGATCCAGGGCGGGGTCATGGGGGTCATGACCTCTTCTAGGCAGGGGTCTAGGTATGGATTTATTATTGCAAACAAATAAGGATTAGAGCCTATCTTGACTGAACCTCTAATATGTGACCCCCCTGACCCAGAGGCTGGATACCAGTCCTTGATTAGAGGTCTAGTCTCTAAGAAGTTGTGAGAAGCTTCAGACAGTATTATTGTGGGGTTGCTATCAACTGTAAACTGAAATGTAAAGACAATCATTTCCCATGTGTTGGTCCAGGCTCCTTTGAAGAATAGACCAACTGACGTTCTGCCAGGAAGTTCTTAAAAGGCGACCGATTGACTTCTTGTGTCACTACCATCCTAAGAGTTTGGTGCAACGTCTCGTCCGGGTATTTGGTACCACCGCGCCGCCTTATCTATTCCTGCCGCAATAGCGTCAATGCTTGACATGTCCGTGTTCTGGTTTGGAAGGCAAGGTCATTGGTAGGCTTATGCATATGACATTGCCATCACACCACAGGGATTGCTAAAGGCCATCGTCTCGTTTCTCTTTCCATCAGGAGAGCCATCTGCTTGATTACTTTCTAATTATATTAAAAAAAAAATATCTCCATATTATATTATTTCTCTAAAGTAACCTTGGTTAAGCGAACTTCTCTTATTATTCTCTTTAATAATGAATGATTTAAATATAATCTATGTATTATATATGTGAAACAAAATTTACATTGCAGAGGAATGCAGAAACCTAATATTTTTATGTAATTTGCCTTAGAAATACATTACATTAATAAAAATAAATATTACACACACTACATTAATTTGACACACATCATAACATAAACTCATATTTATTGATAAAGTCAAACAAGTTGTCAAACCAGGCATCTGACACTCGCTTATAGCTACCGCGATAGGCACGGTCTGCAGCGCGCGACAACGCGGCGTTGTAAATCAGTCGGGGCCGCCCCGTGCTTATCAGTACCGGGCCGACGGCCTGTCGATCATCGTCGCTACGTAAGGTTTATTACTGTAGGTACTCTTATAAAATGGAGAAACGTAATACAAGTAATTGATCTGTAGATGGCTGTCGCAATAAACGGAAGGATTCAGTTTTCGTTTTTTACTTTATTAAAAGATTTTTAAAGGTACGAAATATTTATGTTTTGTTTAGCTTACTCGTAATTTTTATAAGTAGGTCTTAAGTACTATAGGTAAGGATTCAGTAGACTTTTCATGCCCCAGTATTGCAACTTTAAATGCGCCACAAGTTATATTTTAACATTAATTAATTATTAACAAAATTCATTTTCCCCATGTTGCCTGCTGCCTGCCGCTATGCCAGGCAAGTTGTAAAAGGCGATCGATTGCCTATACGTGCCACTACCACCGTAGTCCGTGACTACTAGGTGGCAGAGTTCGGCATTGTCTCACCCGGGTGTATGGTACCACAGCTTTATCTATTTCTGCCGCAATAGCGTCAATGCTTGTCATTATTGTGTTTTGGGGGTTAAAGTTGGGTGGTAGACTTATGCATATAGCATTGCCATCTCGCTGCACAGATAGCAACGCATCATTAACATCTTTGGTGTCTATAGGCGATATAGTATATTTGAGACACCCTGATTTCATTAGAAAGGATAAGAGTTATGCGATAGACAGAGATGTAACTTCTTGGTAAATATAACCGTAGGTAATCAAGCGCCGCGCGATTTGAATTCAACTTAATTCTATCGTAGCAAGACCTATTTCTTTAAACGGCTTTTTAGAGTGTCTCTTCTGTTATTGTACTAATTATGTATTCTGTGGTCAAACTTGAATGAGATTTTATTGTTTAGTTTATGGTTGATTTTGAGACCACAGGGCGATCGCTAGTTGTAGTTAACTGATATATTTATATTTGCTGAAAAATGTCGTTTTATAGTAAAAAAAAATTATTTTAACTATCAGGTTACTTACTTATTTTTACTTGCTATATTTTTCGCATATGTTTAAAGAACTTGCAGTGAGATTCATTGATGTGTTGTTTAGGTATAAACTGTAAATATTCGTTACAGTTCTGTACTACTTTGGGAGCTCTTGTAATTCCACTCACTTTTCTAACTATATGGGAGATGACAGAATCCCTTGATTCATCTACAATTGGAACTATGTTATTACTCTGTGGTAAGTCTACCAATATTTCTTATAATAATGTGTATGATGGTATGTAAGCTATTTTTTGTTTTTTATTTAATAATACTTAGTCCTATAAAAAGAGGGTTTAATTTGCCATCCTAAAGGCAGGCCTGCATTTTAATGCTATTTACCACCAATAAAATTTCATATAAAACGTCCTGAATCACTTTTAACGTTTTTGCAATAGAAACCGAGATATTTGTAATAAACGATCGAAATTTATTGCTCAGCCGGGTGGCATATTAAAATATTTACAAAAAATAAAAAAAATAAGTATTCTTTTAAAAAATATTCAATGTACAGTTTTGACTTTCCTACGATTTTATTATACCTATCTATAGATTTTGATGCATTTTGCGGTATTGGATTATAATAGAATTGATTTATATTTTATCAGGGTGCCCGTCTAGCCCTACATAATTATGTGCTTATCCCAACGCTATTGTATGGAAGTGTGAGTTGGGTATGTCAGAAAGGGCATGAAAGTAGAATCAACGCGGTCGAGATGAGATCGCTAAGAAAAATATGTGGTGTTACACTCACGGACCGTGTTCGTAATGTGGAAGTGAGAGAGAGGTTAGGCTTGAAAGAAAGTGTCAGTGTAAAGATGAAAAAGGGCATATTCCGTTGGTTCGGATATGTAGAAAGAATGGTAGATGAAAGGTTAACAAAACAGGTATACATTGCGAATGTGGAAGGATGTAGGTACCGGGAAAGAACAAGACTGACATACCATGATCAGATTGATCGAGTTCTGTCCGAAGGTGGTGTTAAGATTCTTCCCAACCGGCGTGTGTGTATGAAGAGAGTGATGAATGTGGATGAAGCGAGACAAGCCTGCCAGGATCGTGATGTATGGCATTTGTTTCTCTCTGCTTACCCAGTAGGGGATCTGGCGTATGTATGTGTATGTATGATTTATATAGCGTTGTTTCATTTATTAAAATAAATAAACGAAACAACGCAATTAATTTTCCCTGTGTGTTGGTTCAGGACTCCTTTGAAGAATAGGTTAACTGAATTAAAATGTTTGAAAACCCCTAACTTTATTAATTACCCGATTCGAGATTTTTTGAAGATAGAAAAGATGGACGTTTCGTCAAAAACGAAGCTGTTAACAAAACTTCAGATTGTTATTAATTAAAAAAAATGAGTTTGAGTTTAATACCCACCACCAGTGACGGATTTTTACATGACGACCTAGGGTTTGTGAGGGAGTGATTTTTGCAATTAAGCATTTAATTTATCAATTTTGTCGTCTCTGTGGCCTAGTGGTCCGACGTCGGTGTTGACCACATGATGACCCGGGTTCGATTCCCGGGCAGCCAATTCAAAAATGTTATTATCAGTTTTCTGATGAAAACAATGTTGCTCGGGATTGAATAAGTGCCCCGTTGGCGATATGCTTGCCACCTATCACATTTGTGGGACTAAGTATTTTCGGCTAATCGTGGGTGCACTAGTTGTAACTCTGCCTGCATCTTCGGGGATACGGGCGCGAAGATACTAATTTTGCTGCCCCTAGAATAATGCTGCCCTAGGCCCGGGACTCACGGGTTTCACGATTTTGCCTTGTTGCATGGTCTTACATAATTTTTAACTAAACGAGTTTCCGATTTAAAGATTTTCTTTTAATTGAAAGGAACTTAGAAATCTTTCACCTGTTCCCATTCATATTAGTCCCAGTTTCGATGCCTCTTCTAGTAAAATATTGGACGTGTGGTCTCTCCCTCTCTCCTTCGCAAATATCCGGTAATATTTTTAAAATTTATATTTGATTTCACAGATGTGGGTTTTTTGACACTAAACAGATACATATTATTGGATCCCATACTCCTGTTTTTTATGAGTTGCTCAATTTATGGTGCATTTAAGGTAAGTTAATTTACATAATGTATTATTATTATATCACCTACTGATAGGGTAATATTAGAAAAGACACATCACAAAAAATATAATTATTGTTTAAAAAAATGCATTATATTTGAAGCTGTGGAATACAATATCTATGAATATGTAATAAATATCATTGTATATTGAGTTTGTTTTTTAATCTCAGAGCATAGAACTATTTATTCATCCGAGTCTCAAAGACATAAATGACATTACCGGTGTTGCCAGTTTATTGAAGATCTTAAATGTACTTCTATCGGAAATTAACCCATATTAAATTGAGTATTGTTTTGTTTTTTATTTAATGAAATGAAAATATAAAAAAAATGTTTAAAAATTTTAAGTGAAAACTTTATTTCCGCTTTTGTATACTAAGAACAAGTGAATAATAATTGTTGACCAAAAAAATTTAAAACAACATCCTTTTTATTTTTTTCGACGGTGCGTTGTTTAAATTTTTTTACAACTTTACTGATTCCAATAATAATGTTACACATAGGTATCTAACCTCAAACACGGATAAAATTCTTCAAAAATCCATCTAGACATTTAAGCATCATATAAAGAAGTGTGTATTTTGTACACATATTTGTTTTCGAATTTTCCTACATTTAAATAGTGTTGACATACGTCCTGTATATTTTCGTGCAGGTAAAAACCCTGACGGATGCTGGATTGGGTCCATTTTCAACACGGATGTTATTGTGGCAATTTTTCTTAGGCGGTTCCCTTGCCTGTACGATGTCTGTCAAATTCGTCGGCCTTTTTACAGTGCTCTTTGCTGGTCTTCGAACTATAGCAGACCTGTGGAACGTTCTAGGAGATTTATCGAAACCTGTTGTGAGTATTTTTTTCGAATAATATTAATTGAATTTAACAAATTAAACCGGCGAATATCTTAAACTACTGAACCGATTTTGATGAAACTTAAACTGTTTCCTAAGAAAGAAGAAAGAAATAAAGAAAGAAAATATTTATTTGCAAGAATATGGGTGTTACAAGTTGTTAAAAATAAATTAAGTTACCGACATATTCTACCAATATATGGTGTGCAAATATTACATTTAAAACTATAAATTGTATCGATTTGTTTGTTTGTATCGATTAAGTTGGAATAAACCTGATTTAATATAAAAAAATATCTCGACAAGTTAAATTAATCTCTTGATTCTCGAGAAATTCGTAGACAAACGTACACGAAACTAGCAATATGTGCTTGGACGCCGAAATCCATACTCTATCATACTCAAATGTTATCCAATTCTACAATATTACATACATATATGTCAAATTGATAAAGTCGTTTTTTCATTAAAAATTAAAAAAAAATGTAAATTGATTCGACCTTTTTTATATCATAAGATAGCAAACAAGCAGATGGGTCTCTTAATGGAAAGAGTCAACTATCGCCTATAGACACCTAAGGTGTTAATGGTGCGTTGCTATCATCTTGTGGCGAGGTCTAATGTCACATGCATAAGTTTACCGGCTACCTTACCCTCCAAACCGGAACACGACAGTGACAAGCATTGACGCTATTGCGGCAGGAATAGGTAAGGCGTTGGTACCAGACCCGGGCGAGACGATGCAGAACTCTACCACCTAGTAACCTGCAGGCCATCCCTAAAATTTCACGTTCAAGTGGGGTATTTCTAGCTCAAATGATTAAAAATACACTTCGGACTAAGCATAGATTTTGGGTTAAAAAAGTTTGTTAAAAATAACAGTGTATTGATTTTTAAAAAGATGTATGTTTTGAACACTATGATCGATTTTTAATACAGATCAAGGGCTCGATTCACGTGACAAAATGTAATCGAGTCTAAGTGTTTAGGCCTCTGACACATTATGCGACATTGTAACATGACGCGACGTTGTATCATGTTTATTTGTGTAAGACCCCTAAGCGCTTCGACTCGATTGACGTTTTGTTACGTGGATTGGGGGCTGTGTGATTTTGATCTTTCGAACGGGATTGAACGTAATTTTTGGTGTTCAAAAATGTTGTCTTAGCTACAAAATCGATAATTGAAGTTGAAGAACACTTTTTCAAAAATTTCCATTCTTGATAAATCCCGAACGAATCAATCGATTTTGATCCGATTTTACTATAAATCTGATTTAACACAGTTTTTTACCAATAAAAGCTGATTAGATTTTAAAATAAATTCCTATTAATATTAGTCTGAAAATATTTAAAAAATCTGAGGCAAGCCACTTAATTGGAAATATAATTTTTTTGAACACTTTGAACACTTGGTTCGATTTTTATTTTGACGCAGTAACTGCTAAAATATTGTAGGCAAAAACTGATTGATGGAAAAATCTAGTAGTTATCTCGAAAAAACACGGAATGCCGAATCTGTTTAAATTTTTAGATAGTCTAAGTTTGGTGGAAACAAATAGAATGCTGTCAACTGCGTTTCGATTTCGATTGGTTAAGTCGTCCAAAAGTTACGAGAGATTTACATAGACACACCCACACACAGACATGCACATATTTATACATACATACAGACATACACAGACATGCACATGCTTATACATACAGACAGACATGTTAACGTCATTGTAAAAATAGTGGGAAAAGGGGCCTAGGATAAAATTTGGTAAAAATTCGATTTTCGAAATCGGTTTGAAATCAATGTTAAAACATTTTCGAAGGAAAATTTTAAAGGAATTGAATTTAATATTTTTATTCCAGAGTTTAACAGTGAAACATCTTATTGGAAGGACCATTACTCTTATATTGTGGCCTGCAGTACTTTATGTATTTTTCTTTTGGATTCATCTAACAGTGCTAAATAAAAGGTAAGTTATTGTATTTAAACTGTACTTGTTTCCTCATATAGTTCTTCCTCGTACAGTTTTCACATAGTAGTGTCTGTTGGGGAAAATGGCAAGCAATTTACGATCTAAAGATCTATAAGATTGGAGAGTTCATTTAGATGCCGGTCCCGTTGATTGTCATAAGTTAAAAATACGTTGTTCTACTTCGTATTTCTAACTTATGACAAGCAAACGTTGTTGTATTTCGTCTTATTTTGATAATTTTAATATATATATTTTTTCCTTTGGTGGGTTTCTAGACACCTGCTATCAAGTCCGCTAGATAGAATACAATAAAAAAAGTGTGATTTGTGAGTGCTTTGTTTGTTAACTAGGTGGCATTTTAGTAACCTTTTATGACAATCTACAGGCTGTAAGGATAAACACCGTTGTCACTAAAACCATAGGTAGTTGACTTAATTATAAATATATTTATGTGAATTTAAAAATAAAAAACTTCTTTCATAAATATAAGAAAGTTTCTGTCCGTCACCATCCGTAAATTCATGGATATTATGCGCAAAGAGCGCTGACCTGCCGCACTGGCCGTCCGTTTTAACTACCTTATACAATATTCCAATAAAACACGATACACATAACCTGTGATGCTGGTTTCCACGCCCCTGAATAATTTTGAGGAAAAATGGAGTCTACTTTAAAAAAATATTTTTTTATCGAATTTACGTTATCAGTGAAACTAAACCGCTGGTTTCAAGAATAACGGTGTTTACACTAACAGCTTGTATAATCGAAACCGAAAGTTTTAAAATTGATCGTGATGTATGGGACGTTTACACACTATAAATTTCTGTTCAAAATTTTCTGAGCCGATTGCGCTAACCGCTAGGCCACACAAAAGGCTATTCTTTTTCGCAATTTAGATGGGGTATCAATTTTTCGATTGGGCAAAATCAAGGAGTGGACGTGAATTGGGAGTAAAATTTTCGCTTGTATAGGCGCATTTCGATGAATGAAAGATTCGATAGATTTGATGTAGAAAGAGAATAATAAATTCTGACGTGTTGAAATAATATTTTAGTTCAACTTAAGTCACCAAGTCGCATTAGAATTTATACAAGTACCTACATTCGCATAAAAATGTATACAGTTACAACGCTTAAAATTAACGCTTAAAAAACGCTTTTGTCATCTCGCCGTGTTGGTCCCGGCCTCCTTTGAAGAATAGGCCAACTGCCGTTCTACCAGGCAGGTCGTAAAAGGCGACCGATTGGTTATCGAGTCACTAACATCGTGGCTATTAGGTGGTAGAGATTTGCATTGTCTCGACAGCGACAAGCGTCAGTGCTTGTTGCTGTCGTGTTCCGGTCTGGAGGGTAAGGTAGCCGGTAAACTTATGCATGTGGCATTAGACCTCACCACAAAATAGCAACGCACCATTAACATCTTTTGTGTCTATAGGCGATGGTTGACTCTTTCCATCAGGAGAACCATCTGCTTGTTTGCTATCTTATGATATAAAAAAAAAATATTTTAGTTGAATGATAAAGTCACCTCTGTCTATTTTTTCATTAATTTAAAAAACTAGGGGGGAACAAAGTTTTTTTAAACCAACTTCCCAAAATGGAGGACGTTATCATTTCAAAAAAGACACCATCAGTCATTTTGCCGGCCAGTTCGTAAAAGGCGAACGATTGGCTACAAGTGTACGGTGCAACTACCATCGTGACTATTAACCGAGGTAGTAGAGTACCACATCGTCTCTCTCGGGTTAACTTTACCTATAGTGACAAGTATTGACACTTACATATAGCGTCAATGCTTGTCACTCTGTTAGGTAGCCGGTAAAGGTTTGCAGATCGTATTACTATTCCTCCACACGTGACGCAACATTTACATCTTTGGTGTCCATAGGCGATGTCCGTCCCTTTATAAGTCTCTGTTATTTGTCTTATCTGAGTTCATATTACTCTCCACGCTTACACATAACACGGGGAAATTGTATGTATTTTAGTGGTAATGGCGACGGGTTTTACTCTTCGGGATTTCAAGCACGTCTCATAGGCAATAGCCTCCATAACGCGAGCGCGCCGCGTCACTTGGCCCTGGGCGCAGTGATCACGCTCAAGAACCATCGCACTGGCGGTGGGTATCTACACTCCCATCACCATCTCTATCCCGCTGGAGTTGGAGCTCGTCAACAACAGGTATATTTAATGTAACTGTATATTTTATTTAATTTAACACGCACACACGCGCACACACGCGCGCGCACTCACGCGCGCGCACACTCGCGCGCGCACACGCGCGCACACACACACGCGCACACACACGCGCACACACACACACACACAAATAATAAAATTTTTGGGATAAGGTTGGTTTACCTGACTGCGTAAAAGAAAGTAACGATTTTTATGTCACTCCAAAGAAACAGCTAGTAAGAAAAATCCCAAACCCAGAAATACAAATATTAACACCCATTACATAAATGCTTGCATCTGTGGGGATCGAACCAGGGTCCCATCGATGGCGTTGCTAGGAGCTAACGACTCGACTAGCGAAGCAGTGAGATCTTGTAGGGATTGTGATATGTGGCACTTGTTTTCTTGCCTAACCCCATGACAAAACTAGCGTGAATATAAGTAAACAAATGAACTCAAACAGGTTTTACTCAAATAAAAATTTCCTGGCACTTTTGACGAGTCGTCATTTTATAATTACTACCGGATCGGAACGCGGCCATACACCGAAAAATTGCGTCGGAATAAAGTAGAAAAATATATATTCTACTAGCTGTGCCTGCGAAACTTCATTATCCGCGTGGAAAAAAAATCTAAAATAAAAACCTGCATAGTTCCCATTCCCGTGGAATTTCCGGGATAAAAACTATCCTATGTCCTTTCTGGGGTCTTAAACTATCTTCGTATCAAATTTTATCCAAATCGGTTCAGCGGTTTAGGCGTGAAGAAGAGACGGACAGACAGAGCTACTTTCGCATTTATAATATTAGTATGGTTTTAAATATATGCACGATTTTAAATTATAAGAGCATGAAGAAAACCACCTAGGGTTATGCTTGTGTATGTGTGTGTTGTGTTCTGGGATGCTACACTTGCACAAATTTCCTTACGATTGAAATTGGACTGCCTCGTATTTTAATGGTTAGCAAACTGTCTTAGATTATAAGGCAAAAGTATTATGAGGTAAATACCTCGCAAATGCAAGGTTTCCCCGTGTTGGTCCCGGGCTCCTTTGAAGAAGAGGCCAACTGCTGTTCTGCCAGGCAGGTCGTAAAAGGCGACCGAATGGCTATGCGCGTCACTACCATCGTGACTATTAGGTGGTAGAGTTCTGCATTGTCTCGCCCGGGTCAGGTACCACCGACTTACATATTCCTGCTGCAATAGCGTCAGTGCTAGTCACTGTCGTGTTCCGGTTTGGAGGGTAAGACAGGTAAGGTAGCCGGTAAACTTATGCATGTGACATTAGACCTCGCCACAAGATAGCAACGCACCATTAACATCTTTGGTGTTTATAGGCGATGGTTGACTCTTTCCATCAGGAGACCCATCTGCTTGTTTGCTATCTTATGATATAAAAAAATAAAAAAAATAAAACGCTAGTCTCATATTAGTATGGATGTCCAGATAACAACATATACGCACAAAGACGAGAACAACCGCTGGATAGTGAAGCCTTACGATAGTGAGTCAGTGGAAGGAGTGCGACTAGTGCGCAGTGGAGACCTAGTGCGGCTCACGCACGTGTCGACTGGCCGCAACCTGCACTCGCACCGGGAGCGGGCGCCTATCACGCAAAAACTGCTGCAGGTCACCGGCTATGGGGAGGTTAGTAATACAAACTACGTTTGCTTATTATTTTAAAGCCACTTCCCAAAAAGGAGGAAATTTTTCAATTCGGTTACTTATATTTTTTAAGTATTGTTACGAGCTTCGAGTCGAGTTTCGAGTTCGAAAATCGGAGGAAAATAAGTAACTTCCTTACCTACATACGTAGCGGAAGTTAAAAAGTACAAGTGTATTAATAGATTAATATTGTAATAAAATGGAGAGAATGAAAATGAATTAAATGAATTAAAACTATCACGCCAAAGTAGCTTTTTAACTCGTTAGTTTCATAATAGATGGCATTAGTAGTAACAAAATTCTAATGCAACATGTATCTTGTATTTTTTTATGTTTATAAAATTGTATTTTAATGGTAGATCGTATCTAGACATGAAATTAAACTATCACGACAAAGCTCAAACCTAAAAGTGCGATACTTTTTCAGTAAAAGGATACCACAAAAGTGCATAGAAAGTCGCCTAATATAGGAGAGAGTAAGAGGCAGATAGCAGGGGCCATTTACATGGCATCTTATCTCTTTGACCGCCCTGTTGGTCAAATAGTTAGAGAACCTAACTATGCAATACATTTTTTACACTTGGGTAAGATCAATCCGTGTGACTTGTTGTGACTTGTCCACTGACACTATTATTAATTTAGGCATAAACATGCGACGGTAATATTTTCTTAACTGTAAAACTATATTGTTTGTATTTTGTACATTATAATTATATTTTAGGATGGTGTAGGAGATGCTAACGATGTTTGGAAGGTAGTTGTATCAGGTGGCAAAGATGGAGAAGAAATACAAACCGTCCGAAGTAAAGTTATGCTGGTGCATTACTTACAGGTAATACATGTTTTAGATTTAGGACAAATATATTTTTAATTTTTATTAACACTCTCCTAACTATTCTATCACAAATACATCAGAGTGCTAAATGTGAGTTTTTCTTTTCGCATTCGATCGTGAGCGCGTTTCGCGTTTACTAGGAATTTGTGATTTGTACAGCGCCACCTAGTGGTAAACTGGTTTCTCACGTTTAACACTAGGTGGCGCTGTACAAATCACATACAAATTCCTAGTAAACTCCAAACGCGCTCACGATCGAATGCGAAAAGAACACTCACACTTAGCACTCAGTACTAGTTATGTGTATTGTAATCTTCAGGCTTGGAGGTGTAATTTGCATAGTTGATGTCTGGGCACTGATTATTTTCTTTTCCAGAATATCCATCTATGTTTTTAATTATACTTATATTAAAAATTGAACCATTTAATTAATTTTGGGGTGGAAGTTGCCAGTTGAGCTTTAAATGCTGTAGAGATAATAAACATGCAGACAGCTTTACAAACTTTGGCACTTAGATTTTTAGCAGGATTGTTTTAAGTATTTTAATTTTCTAGTCATTATTGATGATTTTATCTGTACATAACGTAATTATCTGTGTATTCAGGCGTGTGCACTAACAACAACCGGCAAGCAGTTGCCTAAGTGGGGCTACGAACAACAGGAAGTAGCCTGTAACCCTAACCTGCGAGACAAAAGCGCTCTCTGGAACATTGAGGACAATATCTTCGACCAACGTAAGAATACTATATTTTTATTAGCATAAACAAAAACAGAATACACAATAGACAGATGGATAGGAAGACATTTTCGCTGTTCGTAGCTACTATAGATTTTTTAAATGAATTTACCATTAGTGCCCGCAACTTCACCAACGTGGAAAATTTTCTAAAATAAAGGTAGTCTAACTCGTTATTACCGTGGTTTAAAAGATAGACATACCCGCATAGTACCTGTTCCTGTGGGGTTACCGGAATAAAAACAATTCTTTAATATACTTTTTCGGGTCTCAAACTATCTTTGCACCATTTTTCATCCAAATCAGTTCAGTGGTTAAGGCGTAAAGAAGAGACAGACAGACAGACAGACTGACAGTTATTTTCGCATTTATAATATTGGTATGGATTTAAAACATATTAATACACCTTGAATTATAAGAGCATCAAGAAAACCACCAAGGTTTATTCTTGTGTGTGTTGTGTTCTTGTCTGGGATGCTACGCTTGCACATATTTCCTTACGATTGAAACTGGACTGCCTCGTGCTTTAATGGTTAGCGAATTGTCTCAGATTTTAAGGCAAAAGTTTTATGAGGTATTTGCAAGTTTACAGTCTTATAAGAGCATCAAGAAAACTACTAAGGTTTATGCTGAAACCACCAAGATTAATGCTTGGGTGTGTTGTGTTCTTGTTTGGGATGCTACACTTGCACAAATTTCTTTATGATTGAAACTGGACTGCCTCGTGCTTTAATGGTTAGCAAATTGCTGAGACAATTTGCTAACCATTAAAGCACGAGGCAGTCCAGTTTCAATCATCATTATATCATCATCAATCATCACTATAAGGCAAAAGTTTTATGAGGTAGTTATAAGATTTTTGTCGAAAACCCCAGCAGCAGCTTGGGGTTTTGTGTAGTGTATTAACACTACCGTGCTTCAGATAAGCATATAAAACTGTCGCTGCGGGTATCACAAGAAACATGCTGTATTATCATTCACCACACATCTCAACCGACATACCGGTGACTTTACCTTGTGAAGAAATCTATGTGATAATTCTTCATTAGAAAGCGCTAACGTTATTAATAATAGTGTTAGGAGCAAATATATGTACCCAGGCAGTAATAGATTTTACCTTTTTCGTACCAATCCAAGCAAAGATCTCGAAACAATATTTTTTTTATATCATAAGATAGCAAACAAGCAGATGGGTCTCCTGATGGAAAGAGTCAACCATCGCCTATAGACACCAAAGGTGTGAATGGTGCAGTGCTATCTTGTGGCGAGGTCTAATGCCACATACATAAGTTTACCGGTACCACATACATAACCTTACCCTCCAAACCGGAACACGACAGTGACAAGCACTGACGCTATTGCGGCAGGAATAGGTAAGGCAGTGGTACCAAACCCGGGCGAGACAATGCAGAATAATAATAATATTAGATAATGGTAAAAATTGAAAGTTCTTTATTTTTATAGAACAATGTATTTATTTGGAAGTTTATGTTATGGAGATTTATGAATATGAAAGTAGCATATTTGTGGAGATCGTGGATGTATAATGCTCAGTTTATTCTGTCTGATATAGAGAGGGAGAGAGAGAAAGTCTTATATATAATTTCATGTTTTAATTGATTATTTTTTTAATTATTTAATTTTATTAAAGTAAAATAAAAAAAATATACGCTCATGTGTTTTTAGTGAGGCTTTCATTTGCTCATAATTTCCAGTGCCAAAGATGAGTTTTGAAGCTTACGCGTCAGGTTTCATTGAACGGTTCATAGAATCGCACGCAGTGATGTTCCAAGGGAACGCTGGTCTCAAGCCCAAAGAGGGAGAAGTCACGTCACAGCCGTGGCAGTGGCCCATCAATTACAGGGTATATCATTTTATACACACAAGCTTAGTAACAAACAATGTCACATCGTTGCTATGAAAATGACAAGCTTTCTTTACAGAGCTCATTCAACTCGCCTTTTGCCATTTATACTTTTACAGGTCTAAGAGACTGCTCGTATATTCCATTGAAATAAGTGACTAGATTATCGTTTGCATAATCCAGGACAACAGTGGTATCCATAGACATAAACAACTCTAGATTACCACGGCATACTCCAGGAAAACATTGGTATTGGTAAACATTGGTCCAGCCCCCTTTTGATGAATAGACCAACTGCCGTTCTGCCAAGCAAGTCGTAAAAGTCGAGCGATTGGCTATAGGTGTCACTACTACAGCTACTAAGTAGTAGAATTTTGCAACGTTTCGCCCGGGTATATGATACCACCGCCTTACCAATGCTTGTCATTGTCCTGTTCTGATTACGAGGGTAAAGTAGCCGGTAGAATTATGCATGCAGTAATGCCATACCGCCATACGGATAGCAACTATCATTAACGTTCTTGGTGTCTAAACGCGATGGTTAGTATTTCTATCTAAAGATCTATCTCCTTGTTTGTGATCTAATCTTATAAAAACACAACTCTGACCATATGCATAAGAAACTTTCCTGGAGTACTCTAGGAAAATCAATGTATATAGCCTAATTATTTGTCCCTATTTATATAGGTAGTAGTGTAGTATAGAAACGTTTGTGTATAACTTGCTTATACACAAACGTTTCTACATACGTAACGTACTTGCATATACACAAACGTTTGTGTATAACTTGCTTATACACAAACGTTTCTAGGAAATCACTAGGCCTTACTCCAGAGAAAAGATAGCGTTAGGTCAACCTCTGGACATGTTTGTGCATACATTTTCAATAAATAATAAATAAATAATCTCAAACTCATCAAATAAATCAAAGTGGTATACTTATTACAGGTAAGTTAGAATCAAGACCAAGGTGACATAGTAATAAGCTAGTTGATTTAATTAAAAAAAACTGTTTAATAATTTACCTTATTACGTATATTAAACAAAAAACTTGTTAGTTTTTGTTAAATAACGTGCATTTATAAAAAAATCTCGTTTTAAATTTGAAATTATAATTGGACTGTAATGGCGTCCTAATGACATCACGCCGTGGTAATATCTACTTGACATCACGCCGTGGTAATATCTACTTTACATACTCTGTGGTTTCTATAAAAAGTAACATAATGTCTAATTTTGCCGAATTTGTTTTATATTATTATTTATTATTAATTTATATTATTAATCCTAATCTTTTATAACTAATATTTTAGTTTCATGTTACCTTCTCCAAATCATTAATTATTAAAAACCACAATATATTCATTCTTAGTGGACATAAGTCTATTGTAACAATGGTTCAATAAATAAATGGCACACATAACTCACACTTTATAAATAAACGGCTCCAAAACACTAGTTGAATAAACTAGTAAAGCCAATGGATATCGCCTTATTGATTGTAGTATATTGCACTGTTGATCCAGATGCAAGGCCATTCAATATCCAAGCAGGACGATTCCTTGTGTCAATTTTTCTTTTAAAAAACATTAACGCGAGATTAATTCTCGACGAGAAATACACTACCATTGCCTAATCTTCTGTTTGTTTAGAAATAAAGATGGAGGAAGTATAGCAGTATTTCTCATTTAACTTACATATATACATACATACATATCTTCATACCAGATCTCTTATGGGTTAGGCAGAAAGAACCGAGTGCCATGCATCGGGATCCTTGCAGACTTGTCCTGTTTTCTCCACATTAATTATTCTCTTCATACAAACACGCCGGTTGTGAAGACTCTTGACACCACCTTCGGACAGTACTCGATCAGTTTGATCATTTAATTTACATTAATTAATAAATGATTTTCGCCGTGTTAGTCCCGGCCTCTTTTGAAGAATAGGCCAACTGCCGTTCTGCCAGGCAGGTCGTAAAAGGCGACTGTTTGGTTTTCGAGTCACTAACATCGTGGCTACTAGGTGGTAGAGTTCTGCATTGTCTCGCCCGGGTCTGGTACCACCGCCTTACCTATTCCTGCCGCAATAGCGTCAGTGCTTGTCGCTATCGTGTTCCGGTTTGGAGGGTAAGGTAACCGGTAAACTTATGCATGTGGCATTAGACTTCGCCACAAGATAGCAACGCACCATTAACATCTTTGGTGTCTATAGGCGATGGTTGACTCTTTCCATCAGGAGACCCATCTGCTTGTTTGCTATCTTATGATATAAAAAAAATGAAAATTAATATATAATGCTACTAAAATATTTATTTGTTTGCAGGGTCAGTTCTTCTCAGGGAGTGCCCACAGAATCTATTTACTTGGCAATCCTATTGTCTGGTGGGGGAATCTCGTATTTCTAATAATATTTTTTGTGGTGTATATTGTTAATACCATAAGGCAAAAACGCGCTGAAGCTTTTGGGAAAACTATCGAAGGTAAAATACTTTCAAATATTCTTATGATATAATAGCACTCAAATAAATGTTCATAATAAGAAGACTCATGCATAAGATAGTTGCCACACATAAGCACCAAGTATATTGTAAAACTCGCGTAATGTTTTTGATGTATACTTCAATATAAATAACAAGATTTACCGTTGCCTACAAACTCAGCGCAAGAAAATAGCTTGAGAATGATATATATGTACCTATATATACCTCTACCCTTCAACCTGCTAAAACTAGGATAAAAGAGATCACACAAAAAACACTGGGAAATGTTTACTAGTTGTAGACAAACTAAACAAGCATTTCCTGAACTGAATCCGAAACTGACTAGAAAATTGCTTAAACTACCAAGGGTAGAATTAAGAAAAATATTTGGTCTGATAATGGGGCATTGCCCAATGAATAAACACATACACACCATGGGGCTAACTGATATTCCATTATGTAGGGCGTGCTTAAACCATGAAGAAACTCCTCACCACGAGCTGTTTGAGTGCGAGGAATTGAAGTACTTAAGGGCCCAGTTTTTCAAAGGAGGCAGCACATATGGACAGCTGTTTGAGCATCCCTCTAAGGTGCTGGATCTTTGGAATGAGCTGGGTTGGCAAGAATAGCCACTATACCTTTACGAACAATGGCCCGTAGTGTGGCTAAGTGCGGTATAGCCCGCATTGATAGATAGATACATAGATAGATGATATATCGATGGTCTAGAAGACAAACATGCTAATTACAGATTTACAAATTGTTCAGGAAGACTGTTTTTGTTGATTTAAAACTTCTAGATACTAAACATAAAATTGTGTATATACTGCCTATACTTAGTTAGGGTATTTATCTTTATACTTATTTTTCATAAATTTAAATATCAATATCTAAAATATTCTATAACAATACCAGAACAGCAAAAAAGAGCATTATATGTATGCAGGAGCACTAAAAATATTTCAACACCATAAAAGTATAATAATAATAATTAACCCTATTTCCATACGTTATGGTTTTGTTTTGAATATTGCTCCGGTTTACCGAACAGAATTCGTTAAGTTTTGTAGTCGGCTGTAGTAGTTTGGCTATCGAGTCACTAACATCGTGGCTACTAGGTTGTAGAGTTCTGCATTGTCTCGCCCGGGTCTGGTACCACCGCCTTACCTATTCCTGCCGCAATAACGTCAATGCTTGTCGCTGTCGTGTTCCGGTTTGGAGGGTAAGGTAGCCGGTAAACTTATGCATGTGGCATTAGACCTCGCCACAAGATAGCAACGCACCATTAACATCTTTGGTGTCTATAGGCGATGATTGACTCTTTCCATCAGGAGACCCATCTGCTTGTTTGCTATCTTATGATATAAAAAAAAAAAAATAGTCCCTTAATATTTTTACTCTTAGTATTATATTTTTAAGGTTTAACATTGTTAGTCACATGCTACATACTGGTAAGACGCTTTCCTGGCGTGATGCGACCGCTCGGTGGCTGTGATTGGACGAAATAAGACCACACATTTGTGCTCTTATTTTATTAGCCACTCAAGGCCGCAATCTTGAATCTGGTTATTTTTGATGGAAGGTATACACGTCTTACTTTATAATTAGAAATTGTCTGTCAATTATGTTTTTGCTTATGGTAATAAAACTCTTTAGTGTATTGGATTATGCATATACAATGCGTTTGGCTGTGATCAAAGCCACAAACCGATTTTTTACTATTATGTGTTCTTGTGCAAATTAGACATTTAAAGTGACACCTCAAAGTGACATTCATTCGTTCAATCCCAGAGGGCTATAAATCACTAAATTGCCTATGTACCTCAAAATTATCGCCTATGTAGACTAGTGGTTCTGTGCCGGTGTTGACCATATGAGATCCCGGGTTCGATTCCCGGGTCAGGCAATTCAAAGATGTGTTTTATTTAGTTTTGTGATAAAAACAATGTTGGCTAAGATTGGATAAGTGCCCAGTTGGCGATAGGCTTGCTACTTATCATTGTGGGACTAAGTATCTTCGGCTAATAGTTGGCGCACTGGTTGTACCTCTGCCTACCGCTTCGGGGATACGGGCGTGAAGATATTTTTCTATCTCGAGATATTTAGAAAAAGATAAAAGAGAGAAAAGACGATGTTTTAGTTCGGTGTATTTATTAACGTGCTCCCATTTTATCACTTTGTTTTACGAGACAGGGAACCGATCCTTGTCATTTACGTTTAGTAAGTGTACAGAGTCCCGCTATGGCACACTATAACACTTGCTAAAAACATTGTGTTTTAAAATTGTTTTCGAATTTTTATCTAAAATAAAAATACCCGATCTCGTCTTGATCGCTATGAATATAAAGTATCATCACGCTTAGTTCGCTTGCTGGGTAGGCAGAGTTAACCAAACGTCTATAGATTTTCCAGTTCACCGCGATTCACTGGTTTGTCTGATGGCGAGATAAGTGTTGATCCTAATCGCCATCTTAACGATTATCGACTATTTCTAGCGATAACCGGAACCGACAGTTTAACGTGCTCATCCGAGGCACAGCAGTGGTAATACACCACTCCGCCAGACTCTGAGCTGCTACTGAGGATTAGATTTTCGAAAAAATCTCGAAAAAAACTTCAATAACACTTTTTCCCGAACCGGGGATTGAACCTGGGATCTCATAGTCTGAGCCGAATAGGCTACCTTTATACCACGAGGTAGTCAATCATGAATATAAAATATTCTTAAAAGAATAATACGAAATTATTTGGTATTACTTAAAACTGACAACAGCCAAAGTGGTGAATATGACTCTATGTGTTATATTAACCACCATTAATCATGGAAAGCACTTAAAATTGTGTTTTCTTAATTTTTTGGTACACTATATCTTATACTACACAAAACTCAGAAACTAAGAGAAGTCAATGTTACATACAAGTATTATTCGAGCATAGCACACATAGATACCTCTCACGGACGCGATATCTCCGACTGGTGCGGTACAAGCTGTACCGAACCATTCCGAAATATCGAGTCCGTGAAAGGTGTCTATGTGTGCGTTGCTCGAATATCACATGTATGTAGATTGACTTCTGTTAGTCTCCAGTATACTGCGGCCCTACCATGAACTCTTATAGCAGGTCAATTTTAGCCGATAATTAAACTGTCCTGCTATTTCGTACCATGAAAGCGTTATCTAACAGGCCAGTCAGTGACCACGTGACCTATGCCAGTGAGAGATCGTTTTACTATTCAAACCTACTTCTGCCCTGCATTAGCGTACCATGAAATGTTTTTGACGGACTGAAATCGATATTTGAACTGCTGAAGTGTCATAATATTGCTGGTCACTTGCAGGTGGAAAAAAGTATCTTTTATTCGATTGCTTTGTCTTAAACATACTGTAAACGTAAGTATTTTTTATTATTACTGCTATTCCTAGCCTTAGCTCTATTTGGAATTTATTTTGTATATTTTTTTACATTAACTGTGTTTTAGAAAAGTATTAATATCGGCATAAAATATAGTATATCATTATTTCTATTTAAAGTTTTCAGAATACAATATTTACTTGGTTTTAGAGCATTTTGTATTTATTTTTAATTTTAGATGTGTATATATGTCGCCGTGAAATTGTCAATTCCGTTAGATTATAATCTACCTAGAGAGCAATTCCGTTAGATTATAATCTACCTAAGTGATATTATAATTTAACCCTTTTTTTTTTTTTGTTAACGCAGGGGAAATGCATTTACGCACGACCGGGCCCCAGAGCGCGGCCCGAGTGTGGGACTCGCCGGCTTCCACCGACCGGCCATACCCACTAAAACCCCTGCGGTGTTCCTACTCGATGCTTTTGTAGGCGGGGTGATGGGTACGCGTGAGCATTCTTCCACTACCCCGCCAGCATCCACATCCGCCTCGGACCGGGGCTTTTTACAACCCCGGTGGACGGCTTTGCCATTTTTTAACGAGGTTGGCTTCCTCACACTCGTGCGCAGGCGGGGGCAACGCCCCTGCCTTTGCACCGCGGGCCTTGGACGCCCGCCACCCCACGACCCGGAGGTCCTCTGGGCAGATGCCCTAGGCAGAAGCCCTGGGCAGGTGCCCTTCCCCTCGCGGCCATTTTTTAACGAGGCTTCCTCGTACACTGTGCGCAGGCGAGGGCAGAGCCCCCACCTTTGCACCGCGGGCCTTGCAGGCACGCCATCCCACGACCCGAAGGTCCCCTGAGCCGAAGCTCCCCATGCGCGCAAAGCGCGCTGCGCACCTCTACCCCCTCTTCAAGAAGAGAGGTTCGAGAGCGCCCACCTCGGTCCAATTAGCTTCTCCAGGGTTCTGGATTGCACCCCGGATACTGAGCCCCCCCGCCACGACAAGGCTTGGAACCATGGGGGGGGTTATAATTTAACCCTAACCTAACCTAATGCTAACCTAACCTAACCAAATTAGATAGATTATAATTTAACGGTATTGACAATTTCACGCAGACATATATACTGAAATATATTGAAAAATAATAAAAACCGGCCAAGTGCGAGTTGGACTCTCGCACGAAGAATTCCATACCATAGCAAAAAATACGAAAAAACGTTTGTTCTATGGGTGCCCCCTTAATATTTTCATTTTTTTTATTTTTAGTATTTGTTGTTATAGCGGCAGCGGAAATAAATAATTTGTGAAAATTTTAGCTTTCTAGTTATCACGGTTTATTACATACAGTTTGGTGACAGACAGACGGAAAGACATACAGTGGAGGCTTAGTAATAGTAATTAGGGTTCGACATTTTTCGGTTTGTGCCCTTTTATTGAACCCCGTTGCAATATCTTTATGGGTATTTAAAAAATTCCATAACATTTAAACTCTGCACGATAGGTATAGCCATATTGATATCATACGATCGTTTTGCGTCCGACCCCAATCACATTCAAAAAATCAATCTGTAATAAGTAATCTTAAGCTTTAAAATAATCATTAACTATTCCAGAACTCTAATTTCAAAACATCAAGTAGGTACTCAAGAAATTTAAAAACCACGCTCATAAATGTCAATTTATTAGACAATTGACCGGTCAAGGTCAAATATTCCCAGAGTTGCGTTTTGTATTCTTAAATACAAAATTTCTATTCAAAGTGCATTAATAATAATAACTTCATACTAAAATTAAAAAATCGGTAAGTTGTGTGTTTTACAACGTTAATTTGATATGTCCTACCCAGAGATAATGTAACCGGCTAGAAGACACCGCATTGCAGGTCAACAAGAATTAGTTCATGGTACGATAGTAAAACCTAACAGGTTAATACTCATAGTTGAACTGTCTGGAACTTGACGAGTATTATAAGAGTACATGGTAGGTCCTCTGTGCTTATACGCTGTATAGTGCCATCTATATAGTCCAGGAAAAATTCCTCTATTGCTTGTTGTAAGTAGTACATGAATGGTATGTAGAGTGTGTATGTGTGTGTGTGTGTGTCAGGGTGCGGCGCGCGCGCGGTGTGCGCGGCGGGGTGGGCGGGCGCGGGGTGGGCGCTGCACTACGTGCCCTTCTGGGCCATGGGCCGCGTGCTCTACTTCCACCACTACTTCCCCGCGCTGCTCTTCAGCTCCATGCTCACTGGTACGCTGATCACCTACTCCCTAGCTCATTGGATATAAAACAGTTTCTTTATTAAAAAACAACTGTGACACTCTGGAGTGCCGTCAAAAGTGAAAACATAAATAATTCACCATTGTATTTACTTCGGTCGTGACATTCTTTTTGCTACCTTCCCTTTAAGTTTACCGGCTACCTTACACTTATGACTTACACTTATGACCGGCTTACTTATGACAAGCACTAACAATATGTCCGCAGGTTAAAATAAGGCGGGGACCAAACATGGTCAAAACATTGGGTGATTCTTATGACGGAAAGATTTTAATGGTGCGTTGTGTGACGGAATTTTAGCCACTAGGATACTTTTACTGGTAGCTTTCCACTCAAACTGGAACACGACAGTGACAAACGTTGATGGGTATACGGTAGGGAAAGCCAACCGGTCACACCAAATCTAGGGCAGTTGTTACAGAACTCTACAATGTTCGAGAAAAATATATATTACTTGTATCTTTTATATCAATATAAGATATATATAGATCTACAAGTTAGTAATGTTCGAGAAAAATATACATTACTTGTATCTTTTATATCGATATAAGACATATATAGATCTACCAGTTAGTAATGTTCGAGAAAAATATGCATTACTTGTATCTTTTATATCGATATAAGATATATATAGATATAAAAGATATTTAATGTCGATGAACTACCAATACCTCCTAACTTACAAAATTACTTTTTTATTACCATAAACATAAAACTCATATACGCATAGATTGAATTCACTCATCTCTAAAATTTCTCTACCGATAAGCTTCTTGAGCTATGTGAAAATATCTACTAAGTGACAGAATTCGTTCTGTCACTTAGTAGATATAACTTGTTTTAATGAACGATTTTTTTTCATCAACCAATAGTTCTCAGTAATTCTTACTTAGTTTAGTGTCGAACCGGAGACCAAAACTCTGATTCCGTTCGTGGCCCCAGAAATGTCCAGGAAATGATCAGCCTGGATCTGGCAACCCTAGTCCAGGACCCCTTTCAGAAAATCGAAAATTAGCTAAACATATCACAACTTAAATTGGTAGTAGGATTCCGCAACGTCTCGCCCGGGTTTGGTACCAACACTTTACTGCTTATTGAAGTTCGTATGTATTTTATGGAAATATCTACTAACTGCAGCGACAACCGACTACACTCCCCACATTAAAGTAATTTTTCAAATTCTAGAATCAGTATCTCATAAGTGACTAAATAAAACGTAAACATAATCACATCCATTAGTAACTAATGAAAAGGTGTTGTAAAATATTTTACTATCAATAGTTGATCAAAATAAATAAAACCTTATTTGTAACAGTTTTTTTCTTCTGGGGTAAAATTAGATTGTCAACACTTAGGGAATATTGGTACTTCATCGACGATAATATACAAATCTTTTATATATGTAATAATGTTTGTTATATTACAAATATGAAAAGACTACGGCGGTTCCTACGGCGCCATGATTTGAAGGCAGATTTGTATATATCTCGCCAAAATATAATGAAAGCTAAGAATAAAATTGTTCGATATTTTGATTAGTTTTCGAGATATCGATAATCGGAAATCGGTAATGGTCACTGTTCTAACCTAACCTAAATGATTCAATAATACTAATAATAAAACAAACAAATCAATAACCTAACCAATTGAAAGCTCGTCAAAAAATTCGTGAAAAATCGACTTTCGTGTATCGATATCTCGAAAAAGTGAGATATCTAAAAATTTTATCTTATTTGGTAGATCAAATAGTGGCATTTCAAATTGTCTCTGGAATATTTGGAAGTATAATTGCTATGAAATTAGCCCTCTTCTCTTTTGGCTGAAATTTGCAATCGCAATAATAGATGCAACATAAATGCTTTTTATTTGTTTTATAACTATAGACTTAATTCGCGAAGACGAAGCCGCCGATAGCATCCAGTATTTAAGAACCCAATCCGACAATTACTTTAATTTTACAGGTATCCTCGTAGTATATTTATTACGCAGCGTCCAGAGCTACCTCGGCAGTGAGTTAGGCAAGACGATGTACCACTGTGTGATGGGTTTGATATTGTCCTCAACGGTGTACAGCTTCTACCTGTTCTCCCCACTGGCTTACGGCATGAGCGGACCTCTCGCTAACGAGCCGAACTCCACCATGAGCGGCTTAAAGTGGCTCGATTCTTGGGAATTCTAACTTCATTACAAAATGCTGTACGTCGTATAAAATCACAAATAATGGTGCTTTAATATTCAATTAAACAACTTTATAGTACAATCTATGTATTAGACAGTGGTCCCAGGAACATTTTTTTATTAATAATAAGATAAATTTTTGTAAACAGCTTCGTTTTGACGAGACGCCCATCTTATCTATCTTCGAAAAATTTCGAATCGGGAAACTAATAAAGGTAGGTAAAAAACTTTAGAGTGTCGGACTAATAGAAGTTTCTACTTTACGTGTAGGACTAAGTTACCCTTGAATAACAATAATAATTAACAAGCTGTGGTGAAAAAATTAGGTTGTTTTAAAATTGATTAATATCAATTTAAAAATCTCATAATTCGAATTTTTAGAATCATTAAACCCATCGAATGTGTAGGACAAAAGTTCTTTCGTTTTCTTTATAAAATAATCAAGAGAGTAAAGTAAAAAATAAGTATTGTTATTAATCAATATTTTTCCTTCATCAAATCAAAATGTTTGAAGCCTTGTAGAAGACTGAAAATGTATTTTCGTTAGTTGCCTGATTCGAGATTTTTCGAAGATACGCAAGATGGGACGTCTCGTCAAAACGAAACTGTTCACAAAAATTTAGCTTGTTATTAATAAAAAAAATTGTTCCTGTGACCATGGTCTATATTGGATACAGTTGTAAATTAGAACTGGTAGAATCTATCTGTCTCGAAAAGGCAGAAAATTATATGTTATGGAAAAATAGTACTATTACGCACAATGACGTTTACCATAACAGGTAAACGAGGTTTACCATAGTAGATAAGATTTATAGATGGCTTCGATTAAATAAATATGTGAAAGGCATCTTATGTCTCTGAACTGTAGAAATATTCAAACATACGTACATATTCACGCCAAATCCTTTACAAATACAAACATTATACATAATTAATTAGACCAAAACTGCAATCTCTTGTGAATCTTCAATCAGATTTTATTTGTACTATGTTTTTGAGTACAAGCCGGTGTCCGTACTAAATAAACATTTTATTTGGAAAATTAGGTAAAAATTTAAGTAACAATTCTTTATATATATTTGTTATCAGAATCGAGTACTGAACCGTCTTCAGTATGTACTATATTTTACCAGTCAGCCTATATACAGATTAAGGATCTTTAAAAAGTCTTCCATATATTAGCTATGTATGATAATTATTCAATATATTATTTGATAAAAATGTTCTACCCTACTTTAGGAAATTTGCGAAAATATTTAAAATAATATATTATTAATGTATAAAATGGGAAGACAGAGCCTGGATGTGTCATGATTTGATAATTTTATATATCCCAGTGAAAGGACTATTAAAATACTCACGAATAGTATTCTTTTTATGCAATATTATACAATATTAAATTTATAAAATTGATACGCTTTTTTGCATCACATTTTTTATAATTCTAGTCTTGCCTCTTTAAATAATACTCTTTTTTTAGTAATTTATTTTACAATTTTACAATTTTATTTATTTTGATTTCTTTATAGAAAATATTCATCTTGGTTCAACGCGATTTAGGATTAACTTATAATTATTTAGGAATAATTTCCTGCTGCAATAGCGTCAGTGTTTGTCACTGACGTATATACAGTGTGGCGCTGACCATACACCAATAAGTGAGAATTAAGGTAGTACTAGTTAGTACTAGTATTTTTAGTCTATTAAATCAGTCCTGACATCGAAATTAAAAAAACAAAAATTTCGAACAAAATTAATGACACGAAAATATAATAAAGATAAAACATCCTTTGACTTACCTATCACCACCAGGACGGCAACGCCGCACGCGCGGCTTGGCGGCTAGCGCCTCATGTTATTATTATTATTTTTACGTGTGACATAATATTTAGGCGCCTTTTTAAACCACACTCATCCTCAATAATTATTTTGATAAATTATTATTATTAATCACAATCATTTTGTACAATAAGTAATTACGTAGCTATAGAATTATTTTTGCGTATATTGTAAGAATAAAGACCGTATCAATCTAGGTTTCGTGCCACATATTGACTAAAAGTAAAGAAGAAAAAAACATGTTGTTCACTTCACAATAATAATAATAGGTACCTAACGTGTCTTATCACAAAATAGCACTAATTAGCACAAACATCATGGCCATGGCCGGCCATCACAATAAAAATTAAGCGTCTACTTTCGCACAATTTAACTCGTATTTTACCATAATAAAAATTAAAATGAAGCGTCTACTTTCGCATAATTTATAAGTCTAGAATAATAAAAGAAAAAAATAAAAACTCAGTACATTACAAGTAATAACGTAATATCAATTACCACGGCAAAATCTTTGATCGTACTAAACAATAACATTAAACAATAATGACCGTGACCTACGTACCGTAGGTACGTGACACGTGTAATCAACGGCTTTCATCAAGAAAGCGCAAAATGCGCTTTTTTGTATCACTACACACTGTGTATGCACTCAAGATAAAGCGACTTTTCGCTTTCTTTTCAAATTCTCCTAATGACAATATCGGGTTGTTATTGGTCAGTTGTAAAGGATAAAAAATTAAAATAACCAATGAATGCAAGGATTTTCTGCTAGTATTGCGAGTTGGCAACTTACTTATAATAGTTCTTTCAAACCATTCGGGTCACGTACAGCCATTGACCTCTATATATTTCTATGCGTACAGCTGATAATCTACATCATGTTCGCAAAATTAGAAATGAAAACTAAAAAATTGTCCTGTGGCTAAACCAGTGGATGTATTTGTCTGATTTTTTGTATTCAGGCTGAGAACATTATTACATATACTAAGTTTAATTAATTGGTGTATAGTCAGCGGCACACTGTATAATATATATGCATCTGGCATTAAGATCTCGGCAATTTGTATATTTTATAATAAATTTGAATACATTTGATTTTGTATAAAAATTATGTACATTACATAAAACGATTGACAGTTTTGTTGTTAATGATGGCATTGTAATATGGCTTTAAGTTCTGCATAAAAAATATATTTTTTAACAGTTATTTTATTTCATGAACCTGGCTTTTCTCTTGTCAAATACAATGCAGATCTACATTGAAATATCCATACAAAACGATATAGATTCTAACTATTTGTTTTAGCACTAATCCCGTGCTTAGGAAAACTGAAAAACTTTAAGTACAACAAAGAAAAATTTCGACACGCCAGGTCTTGAATTTGGGAACTTCCATCTGCCCGGGTCGCTCAAACCAACTGAGCCACTGTCGACAGGCTCAACGTGGCTTAATTCTTCTTGAGGTCTTGCAAAATAGATATAGCAAACAAAACTGGGATGGGGGTCTTGGCAGCTGCCCCTCCTTGACCCCCCTTGGGTACGCCCTTGCACGGAATTCCTTAAACGCCGGCTAGACTGTTTTAACAAGCCCCCCCACATCTGTCTCCACCGACGGTTTACAACAGAGTAAACACTTGTTTGCAACAAAAAATCGTTTGACCTTTGTGGATGGACGCCCGTTGTAAACCGCGTGTGGATACCGCCGTTGCAAACACGTATTCCACAGTAAGTAAACGCAAGCATTTACTTGCGGTACTACAATGATGACCATAACATAACATACAAAGGACAGCTTTTCAGCATCCAGCGGCAACCGTTTTGTGCGCACGTATGTATGAAAATGGCATTTACGCGGGAAAAAGCAGTTACCGCCGAATTTATTGAACTGTATAGAGAACTACCCTGGTTTTTGGGATCTTTTTTCCGAAATTTATAAGGGCAGTTAATAGTGTATGGTATAAAATTATGTTTTTTTGGTTTATATTATAAAAGAAGTTTTATTCTATCCCTAAGCCAACGCGGCTCGGGTTCGATTCTCGACAGGGGCAGGCATTTATGCGATGAGCATATGCGTATTTCCATGTATTAATATCGTTGACTAAAACCGAAATCACAAGAAAATAATTTGCTTATTTTGGGGTTAGATAAAAAAATAGTATCTTCACGCCCGTATCCTCGAAAGGTTAGGCAGAGGTACAACAAGTGCACCCACGATTAGCCGAAGATACTTGGTCCCACAATGTATAAGTGTTCTGTGGCGGCAAGCCTATTGCCAACCGGGCGCTTTGCAATTCCGGGAAACGTTGTTTTTATCAGAAAACTGAAAAAACACGTTTTTTTGAATTGCCCGACCCAGGAATCGAACTCGGGACCTCATGTGGTAAATTTAACACCGGACCATTACACCACAGAGGCGACGAGGGGTCGGATCAATTCGTGTAAAATTGTCCAGAAATATTTATTACTAGCTGCATCAAAACAGTTTTTGGCGTATTCCGCGGGATTACCCAATTTTTCCGAAATAAAAATTATTCCAGATCATCGTCTACCTGTGTGCCAAATTTCATTCAAATTTGTTCAGTAGTTTGCGTGATTGGGTAACAAACATCCATCCATCCAAATATCCATACATCCAAACTTTCGCATCTATAATATTAAGATAGATTATTATATTCTTTTCTTTTTACTTGCGCATACAAGTGCTAATGCTACGACAACTTTTTGAAGTTAAGATAGGTAATATTGCAATACGTGCTTCCAGAGTCGAAAACATCAAAGAGTAAGTAATCTAGTTAAAAAAGACACTGAAGTGGTAGCCTTGTTGTAAACCAGTGTGGACACGCAAGCACAACACGAGTACCTAGATAAGGGGAAGCATCAAGCGTGAACTCTACAAACCCCCCCCCACCAAGGTGACTCCTGTTGGAAACAGTGTGTTATGTAAAAAGGCTTTTTGTTCTGGGATTGAATATTGTGATACGTTATAAAGAATTTTTTTTATTAGTTTCATTTTATATGAGGCTTTTTTTATATCATAAGATAGCAAACAAGCAGATGGGTCTCTTGATGGTAAGAGTCAGCCATCGCCTATAGACACCAAAGATGTTAATGGTGCGTTGCTATCTTGAGGCGAGGTCTAATGCCACATGCATAAGTTTACCGACTACCTTACCTCCAAACCGGAACACGATAGTGACAAGCACTGACGCTATTGCGGCAGGAATAGGCAAGGCGGTAGTACCAGACCCGGGCGTCAATGCAGGACTCTACCACTTAGTTTTTTAGTGGCTAGTTTTTTAATTATTTCTTTTTTCTGTGTTATATGACAAGTTCTTGATAAATTAAAAAATGAATTTAAATTTAACTAAAGATTAACTTTTTGAAATTATGGTGTATAAGAACGGTAATTGTATTTTATTAATTTTTATAATATAATAATGACATTATCACTTTTTTTATAAAATGCCGAAACTTAATTTTGAATTCCATAAAAAATAATTAAAATGTACCTATTTGCTTAACTATCAATTTGGATTAGGTTCATAATCATTTAAATTCAAGAAAAATTTGAATTGCTAAAATTTAATAATGTAGGTTGGTTTAGTTTTTTTTTTATATCATAAGACAGCAAACAAGCAGATGGGTCTCCTGATGGAAAGAGTTAACCATCGCCTATAGACACTAAAGGTGTTAATGGTGCGTTGCTATCTTGTGGCGAGGTCTAATGCCACATGCATAAGTCTACCGGCTACCTTACCCTCCAAACCAGAACACGACAGTGACAAGCACTGACGCTATTGCGGCAGGAATAGGTAAGGCGGTGGTACCAAACCCGGGCGAGACAATGCAGAACTCTACCACCTAGTGGCCACGATGTTAGTGACTTGCATAGTCAATCAGTCGCCTTTTACGACCTGCTTGGCAGAGCGGCAGTTGGTCTATTCTTCAAAGGAGCCCGAAATCAACACGGGGAAGGAGCCCGGAATCAACACGGGGAATAACATGTTTTGTTTAGATATAGCATCAATTGTGTACTATTGCATGTCATAAGGGCATGTCAAAACTATATATATATATATATATATATATATATATATATATATATATATATATATATATATATATATATATTTATATATATATAATCGTAGGAAAGTCAAAACTGTACATTAAATATTTTTTTAAAAGAATACTTGGGACGCGATCTATAATCGATATCGAAACCAAAAATATATTTCGTTAAGTTCGCGCAGACGAAGTTGCGGGCAACAGCTAGTATTTTATATATTTTATAGTTATACATATTAGCCTAGGCATACACTAGGTGACACACGACCGCGACAGTTTGGCGACAATTTTCATATATTTTGTTCAAAACTTCGCATGCTTGGCGTCAGAGTCAGGGAGTCACGGTGACAAGATAGGAGAGTCATGCGCACACGCTACGTGTTGCTGAGTCTAGTTGCACTGTGCACCACAGAGTACATCGTAACGTGCCTAAACTGTACACGTTCCACGTAAAGACACGCCGGCGCGGCGCAGCGTCAGTACTCAGTAGTGTTCATTAAACACCGATTGTTTAAGATCCGATAGTTTGTTTGTACATCAATAGACTATATAATATGAGAATGAAATAAAATGATAAGTATAAAATATAATCAAAATGATAAATGGTATGGTAATCAATACCTTTTGGTTTTGAAACTAAAAACAAAAAAATGCCACTTTATACTTTTAAGGAAAACAAGGGACGAAATAAAACAAAATGTTTAATGGCACTAAAAATTTGTAGCAATCATTATTGCTACAAATTTTAGTACCGTTTAACATATTGTTAAACTGTACACTAAATAACAAAATGATCCTCCTTTTCACTTCGTTTTCCTCATTACTAAAAATCGTGATTTCCCTCGATAATATGTCAATTTATGTTTATTACGTTTCTTCAACTGCGTCTGTTCTTAGCGTCGTGGAGTGTATTGTGCAGCGTGTTGTTCAGGGTTAAGAGGATTTTGGCTTGGCGGGTTTCGATGAATGTGACGTACCCACTCGGTCTCATCACCAGTGTGTGATAACAAGCACAATGTACGCACATATTTCTCCGTTTTTAAGTAATAATTTTTTAAGTCACATAATTATGGGTGAAAAAGATTAAAAGTTTTTGTTCAAGGCTATTTGATGCATGATCCATGTTATGATATCTATGGTTCATGATTCTGTTGGATAGACGATTGAGTTTGCTGTACTTTATCTGCATTATTATTATTTCCCTTTATGTTCTTCTTTCTCAGCTTTTTAAGGCTGGCTTAGATCTGCAACTTGTTATTATTACTACCATACTACGAAGTACGCCTGATGGTAAGCAGTTACACCACTTATAAACGCTTTCTAACACCCCCAATGCGTAATTGATACCCCGGTTAATTACGCATTGGGCAGATTCTGTATGTGGGACCCCAGTTGGTTGCCCAATTTGAGCAATAAAATTTAAATAAACTTAAACTTTCTCATTTTTAATATTAAAGTGCTTTTAGGATTCCGTACCCATAGGATAAAACGGGAACCTATTTCTAAGACTTTGCTGTTCGTCCGTCTGTCTGCCTATCTATCCGTCTGTCACCAGGCTGTATCTCAAGAACTGTTACAGTTAGACACTTGAAATTTTTACAAATGATGTATTTCTATTGTCGCTATAACAACAAATAATTGTAACATAATAAAATAAATATTTAAGGGGAGCTCCCATACAATAAATGTGGTTGTATGTATTTTTTTCTTTATCTTAATAACGACAATTGGTAGAGGCTTGGAATATTCACAGAATATTTAGTTATATATTCACTTAAAAATAATAAGTGGCCCCCATAAAACAAACGTTATTTTTTCCAGTCTTTGTCGATGATGGTACGGAACCCTTCGTGCGCGATTCCGACTCTCACTTGGCCGGTTTTATTTATTTATCTCTAAAAATAACTATATTTGATATTTTGATCTGACTTACCGCCACTGTCCCATCACTATGGTCCGTACATTTTGTAGTGCGACCTTGAATAGGCCAATTACGGCGCAGTTGTCGCATTCCCCGCGCCCTTTGCTCTCTTACTGATTTTGAGAACTCGAATACGAACAAAAATTCTTGATGCGGAATCTAGGGTAATCTATGATTGATAGTATTCAGATTAAAAAAAATAACTGTCGAAAGTAATTGACATGTATAATATTATACACGTCAATGGTCGAAAGTATAAATCGTTGAAGATAAGCAAAGTTGTTTATCTTCAACGATTGATAGGTACTATATCGATACTATTAAATTTACAATCGATATTATGCCCTTTCAAGTTAAAAAAAAAAAATCACTACTATGATTATATTCTTATGAATAGGTATTCAAAATTGTGGAAAGAAATAAAAATTAAGTCTCTGAACTTCGTTATACTTATGATTTGTTGACCAAACTTTTAAATTGCGGGCCTGAATCTATTTGTAAATTAATGTATTTCAACCTCGGCAACTACAACTAACCTGTTTTGATTCCTAAACCATTCGCCGCGGCCGCAGCCCGGGTACGTGGCATACGTTGTACTGATTCATACATTTATTTCAATCGCTCGCCGCGTCACTCGTCACGCGAGTTATTCGTTCGGCAAAATTTCAGCCCCGCCGGACGCTGCGTCTCGTGGCATACTTAGTACTTTCCCATACATTTTTTTTTGACTCTAGAGGCTTCACCGTTCGCGCTGCGCGAAAAATAGCAGCCGCGAATTTTCCGTGGCCAGGCGGATAGTATTTATACTATAATTTCGCCCTTTGTACTATATACTATCCACATCTAAGGATAGTACACTAAATTACTATAATTTAAAGGTTTTTCCCCGAATGCTTAGTTTTACGTCATATGAATATTTCGACCGTCCGTGTATCCGACTGAATTCTGATCTTGCGTGTTTTCTCCTAGATTGTTTACTACTTCCACATGTAAATGCCGACTGCAAACGAATATTCAGTAAAGTGAACTTTACCAAGATTAAAATATGAAACAAACTGGCAATACAATCCATAGACGCCATATTATTGTCTTGTGACGCTATCAAAAGCGGTAGCAAAAGTGGAAATTGTACTGATTTTATTCCTACTGAGGATATGTTGATGAGATTAAATGCCAAGGATGAAGATCTAGCTAATAGTAATATTCAAGAACTGATAAACTTAGAAGAACTTTACCATACCTGGTGTTGATTTTAATGAGCACATAATAAGTTAAATAAAATATAATGAAAGTGTATTATAATTTTTTTATAAATACTATCCTTTTCATTTTTTTGTACTATCTTTTTCAGCGTACCTAAATCCAACCCTGGCGGTAAGGTCTCAAAAACTACAATCTATATTAATATTATAAATTCGAAAGTTTGGATGTTTGGATAGATGTTTGGATATAGATGTTTGGATGGATGTTTGTTACTCAATCACGCAATAACTACTTAATGGATTTGAATGAAGCTTGGCACAGAGGTAGATGATGATCTGGAATAGCACATAGGCTATTTTTTATCCCGGAAAATTAGGTGATCCCGCGGGATTCACCAAAAACTTATAATGCAGCGGGCTGCACGTTGCAGCTAGTACAAAATAAATCTTTCATTCGAGTTAAAATTTTAGGTGGTGAGTTAGTCATCTCTTTCCTAAAATACGGTTTAGTGTTTTCCTAACTACATACAAACAGATTGCGGCATCTTTGCGTCAACTTGGTTATTTATTGCTAAGTTAACTAAAGCTTTGAGTTTTTTTATCCGTTGCATAGAGAGCACTGTTTATAAATGGTGTAATTTGTATAATCAATTTAATAAAAATCGATTGATATTATTTTGAAAATCGACTACCTAATAAAATAGATTGTAAGAAAATAATAAACGATTTAAATAAAAATCGACAATTAATCCCTAGCAAGGAGTAGGTAAATAATCACTACGTTACGTTTATCTCTAGCACAGAACAATATACTCCTAACGGAGATCTTTAGCGTCAGAAAACGAAATCAAATTTTTGAAATGTCAATTGCAGTGTGACCATATTCAGTATTTTTATACTTTTTCAGTATATTTGTGGTAGCCCAGATAAAAAGTTATGATGACACCAAAAGCATCGTCCTTGCGAACGTCATGATCTTTGTTCCTACAAAAATTGAGACATGACTGAATTGTAATATTATTACACTATACAAATAAATAAGTAATTTATTATTTTTAAAACAAGGTCTGAATTTTAAGTTCTTAGTTGTACGAATGCTCGTAACAAGTGCATAAAAAATAATTTTACGTATGAATTACAATGTATAGTATCCACTCAGCTAAAATGGTTTATGCTTTGCACTCTACACAGAAAGTCTATGTTGTTCTTGTGTAATGTGAAGTTGTTCTTTAATTGGGAAATTTACCCAAATTAGTAGTATGTTTTTTTTTGAAATATAAGTAGCGGGATAATTTATTCTGATTAATTTAATTGACGCACCAATTCCAACACACTCTTTAGTTTAAACAAAGTTATTTGGTAATTTGGAAACACACTCCTAAATTTTCTTTGTGGCTTTCACGTTATAAAGATGACGAGTACGTTGCCTTTTATAAAGCGTGCAGAGCGAAACTTTCAAGTACATAAATATCAATAAGATAACATAAGAGCATAAATCGAACATACCAATATAATATAAAGGACAATGAACTTTAGGCATAATTTGATAGATAGTTTGTCATTGCAGTATCTAAGTCAAGAAATTCGGAGATAGTGTTTTAATGTGAATGATCCTAGATTTGTTATTTCATTTTTTAGCAATTTAGGTCCTAATTTAAAATGAAATTAATTGTTATCGAAAGATATGTACTTAGGTATCGTAGTAAGCTTAAAATTAATCTAATACAGGCAAGAGACATACAAAACAAACACGTCTCGGTTTTTCAGGTTTTATTAATTTTTGATTGAGCTGATTGAGTTTGTTAATTGAGTTGAGTCTGTAACTGAAATCAGGTTTGCATTTGAAAATCAAAATTTCTGAGAACTTAAATTTCTTGACCCGCACACTGCTCTGCATTCGGAATTTTACAGATTAAGAAATGTAATAGAAACTTTCTCATACGTAGTAGAGGCCTAAAATGCAGTTAACTAACAAAAATATACTTAAAACTCTAAAACTTGATTGTAAAGAAAATAATTTGAAACAGTCTTCTTATACTGGCTCACGTCTATCTTGCGAACGTTTTTGGGTGGAAGTAGGGAAATTTTGTAACATTGATAGCATGTTAAAAAACAAAAACACAATTAAATAGCTGTTATGCAGGTTTTCCAGTATTTAATCTATGTTAGCGCGTATTTTCATGGATGAATCTAATTAAAACAAATCAATAAACATATGTTAAGGGTAAAGAGATTGTGTTAATTTTAATCACTTCATTCCTACAAAAATAATATTACAGTACTAGTTAAATTATGTGTGTATTAAAATAAGCATTGTGATGACTGATGATAATCAGCAAATAAAACACGTTAAAATGTCAGTATTTTATTCGTATACTTGCTGTATGTAGATTGGTATATTTCTGTATTTTTTGGGGCTCCTCGGTATTTTCGTAAAATTTAATCTGGTCATTCTGGTCAATTGTCATTTGTCAACAACAAGACAAGAAGTGTCATTCACAATCGCCCGTCTTTGACAAGAACAACAAACATAAATCATAATCATAATATTTACATTTTACTTTGCATAATGCTTGGTAAATTGCAGCGATGGGAATCACAAAATCCGATAAATGTAGCTAGACATTTATCGGATCTGTGATCACCACTCGTCTCGCCAACCGATAAACTGCTAAATCGTGGTGGTGGATAAATGGGCGTGACAATACTACTACTACACTATTACTATTTTTGTTGAATTATTAATGATTGCGTGTTTCATTTATTGCTTGCAATATTAAGGAAAATGTATATAAGTAACGTCGGTTTGCTGCTTACTGGTTCATTTCCTCATCGTCCGTCGCTCAAAGCTATGACAATTTAAAAATGTGGTCCTCTTCTTTTATATTTGTTATCATCTTACCAATTGGTTTTACTGAAATTGATGTTGAAAAACAACAATTATTTTCGAATGCTTTTATTAATTTCATAAACAATTTACCAGACCAACCATATATAATTGAAGATTCAGTTTACAATTTTGCTAACAAGATTGTGAGTATATGAATTGATATTATTTTTATATTCTTTTAATGATATGTATTGCTACCTATGTAGGAAGATACCTTCAAATCTAAACAAGTCCGATTGTCTATATTTTGTACAGAAATTTGGGAGTTCTGTCATATATTTAACTTTCTCATAAGTAACAAACAATTATATCTGTTGGTAAGTAAGCATTTAAAATAGAGGTTAATATGAATTAGGAATTAAAAATGTCTTTCAAGTTCAATTATGTTTAAAAAAGAATTTTAATTAAAAACAATACTTTTCGTTAGTATTTTTAACATTATTGAATTCAGACCGTCCTATGACATGTGGATGTGTGACAAGAATATTATGTGTTAGGCAATTAAAGGTTACATATTTTTAAATAATCATCCCTTATTAATATAAATGTGAAAGTTTTAGTGTACATATGTTTGTTACTACTTTAAGCAAAAATGACTAGGCAATTTTGGATGAAATTTTGTATGCAGGTAGTATATGCTCATACTACTAACACATTGTCTTTTTGGTGTATATACTATATACAAAGAATTAAATTTTAAATAAAAAAAAATTAATGTCTTAATAGCATGATGGGTCAACAGTTATTTTTACACGCTTTTTATTAGCTTCACCTGTATGTTTGTATGTTTGTATGTTTGTTTGTAACCGACTTCTATGGGCGCGATTTTGACCCACTTTAAACGGCCAGATTTCGTTCAAACTTTTTTTTTTTTTTTTTTTTTTTTTAATCAGAAAAAAGGGCTTTGTCGCAAAAGCGATTATGTCGCCCTGGTTGTAACATTTTAGGGCAACGACTACACAAAATTTTTAGAGTTACACCTAAAATACTGTAGGAGCCAGTCTGCAAGGAGTATACTACCTACAGACTAGCCCATACAGCCCTTTAGCATCGTCCGAAGATGGATCAGCTAAAATACTGTTACAGTAACCAACTAAGTAATACGCTAAATTTAACTTATTCCTAACGTTAGAATTAAGACTACAATCCATTAAGATGTGGTAAACATCATCGATTACATTACATGTCTGACAATACGGAGTAATAGCCTTTCCCATAAGATGTGAAAATTTGTTACATGGAATGTGTCCAGATCTGAGACGAAGAGCTGTAACCAAGTCACGTCTACTGAGTCCTGTATTATTTATCCAAGATCGTTTGAGAGGATGTGGCTGGATTGTACGGTACCATATACCTCTCTCTTTTGACCGCTGATCAAAATATTCTTTCCACAGGTCAAAACAATGGATTTTCAATGTGGGTATGTAATTATGATATGATGGATCTATGTTGAAATCAATTCCGTCAGAAATTGCTTCTTTAGCTAATGAATCCGCCATTTCATTACCACTGATACCGACATGTGAAGGTATCCACTGCAAATATATTATTTTGGAGTCAGCCTGCAACTTCAGAAGAAGCTTAATAATCGCATAGGCTACTGGTAAACCTCGGAAAGCCGAGGTACAACGAGCCAGATGTTGGAGCGAACTCTTGGAATCTGACAAAATGACAAACTTATCATAATCAATAGAATCTATGTAAGATAAAGCTTCATGAATGGCTGTTAGCTCGGCTTCCATAATAGAAATATTTACACTAATTTTAAATTTAACAGAAACATTTGAATTGAAATCTAAAAATGCTGCCCCTAGGCCTGAGCTATCTTTAGATCCATCTGTGAAGATTTTATGAAAATTTGAATAGTGTTCTAGCAAAAAATTATTGCATATACTTCTAAGTGTTATATTATGTAATTGACGTTTACTCCTTGTGATACCTTCAATGTCTGTTCTCAATACATTTGTAATGTTAATGCTAGAAACCCATTGATTTAAAGTATACATATCTATTTGATCGGATGCATGGATAGAATATGACTTATAAATGTTGTGAATTAAGGTTAATAGAGGTTTTTTCTTATTGTACCAATATCTTAGTGTACAAAGGTTGCTTAAATCAGATATTAATTTTATACATGAGTTATTTATAATTGATCTTTTTTTTAGCCAAAATTTCCCAGCTAAATATCGCCTTCTTAAATACAAAGGACATAAACTGAGCTCGCTTTCCATGACATGAATGGGAGTGCTCTTTAAAAATCCGCCTATAACTCTCATAATTTGATTTTGGATTTTGTCTAACTTGCCTAAATTATTGTTACTGCAATTGTCATATAAAAATGAGGCATAATCTAACCTGCTTCTAATACAAGCTATATATAGCCGGCGCAAATGTTTCGGATGAACCCCCCAACTTGAACCTGATAGAACTTTTAAAATATTTACGAACTTAGTTACTTTATCTACCGTATGGTTAATATGATTGGTCCATTTAAGAGAGCGATCCAGCCACAATCCAAGATACTTAATATTATCAACAACTTCTAAAGAAACGTTGTCAATTCTAATGTCAATTTGGATTCTTCTAAATCCTCTACTAAATAAGCAAATTTTACTTTTATTGGGTGATATCTCCAGGTTAATATCAGCCAGACTTTCATATAAAACATTTAATGCAATTTGAATTCTATTTTGAGCATCTACAGCATTATTTGATGTAACAAACAGAACAAAGTCGTCGGCATACTGAGAAATACTAACATTAGCCAATAAAGTCGGATTTTTACAAATTTCAATTGTTGCTACGTTGAACAATAAAGGAGAAATAGGGTCCCCCTGTGCCAGACCTCGACCCGTGCACCTCTCGAGTTTATAATCTGGTCCCTCTATTATAAGACACCGTTGTCTTAGAAATGTCCAAAGATAATTACAAAATTTTGCACCTACATCTAATCGATCTAATGTATGTAAGAGATATGAGATGTCAACATTATTATACGCGTTAACTAAGTCTACGAAACAGCCAGCTGTAACATGGTTGTTAGAAAACCCTACTTGGATGTTAGCTATTAAATGTGTTAAGTTATCCAAACATGAACGGGATTTTCTGAATCCTGTAGTTTGTTCTGAAAATAGGCATTGTTTTTCAAAATACCATTCCATTCTACTATTAATAATTTTATGAAATATTTTGCATATGCATGACATTAATGAGATAGGTCTTAGTGACGATACAGAATTACATTCTCGGCCAGGTTTAGGGATAGGTATTATGCGGACATACCTCCACTGTTTAGGCACAAAACCAGAATTAAGAAAAGTGTTGTAAAGATTTAGTAACATTGTTTTACCATTATCCGGGAGGTTATATAACATAGAGTATGAGATATCATCTAATCCTGGTGATGTATCTTTAGATTTTAAGTATTTTAATAGTTCTACAATCGAAATATCTACATCTAATTTAGAATTATGCGAAATAAACTTAGGGTCGGAACGCATTACATAATCGGGAGTCAGGTTATTCAGTAACGTTTCCGCAAGTGACTTATCTACTATATATTTATTTGACTGATAACCTTTGAGCCATCTCATCCTTCTCCAGACCTCAGTTGCAGATGTACTTTCGTTCGTTCAAACTTTGTAGATTTATCGAGGACCGATGACAATACACTAATTTGATAAAATTATTCCATTTTTAACCGACTTCAAAAAAAGGGGGAGGTTCTCAATTCGGCTGGTATATTTTTTTTATGTATGTACACCGATTTCTCCGAGGTTTCTGAACCGAATTACGTGACTCTTTTTTTGTTTGATGCGGAATAGTTTCGAATTGGTCCCATAAAAATTTGATTCAGGTAGGCCTAGTAGTTTTTGTTTTATGAGCATTTTTTTATTTATTGTACCTATCTCGATGTCTGAAATCAAATCTCGCAAGTAAATTTGATCCACTTCCCGGTTACCGATTGAGCTGAAATTTTTTATACGTATGTTAATTGAATGACAATGAAATCTTATTATGACATGGAGCTGATCTGATGAATCTGAATCGAAAGGTGACCACAGGAACTTAATAATTAAATGGTTAAAAATCGGTTAATAACAAGACTATTGAGTTTGGACTCATTTGATTCATGTTGACGAGCACTTTGGTGCTTGGTGGTAACTAAGATCTTCCAAGGTCCAATGATAAAGCCAGAAGGTGGCCATAGGAGCTCAGTAATTAAACGACACAACTCTATCGAGTTTGGGCTCGTTTGATTCGTGTTGACGAGCACTATGGTGCTTGGTGGTAACTAGGATCCTCCAAGGTCCGATGATGAAACCAGAAGCTGGCCATAGGAGCTCAATAATTAAATGACACAGCTCTATCGAGTTTGGGCTTATTTGATTCGTGTTGACGAGCATATTGGTGTGGTTGGTAACTAGTTATAAAAGGAACTACTCTTAACAAAAGTCTTTGTTCTACGTCTGTCAAGTCGGTCAGTTCAAGAGGTAAAAATATAACTTCCATGTTGTTCCAGTAGGCCTGAGAAGGAACTTTTCTTTTTTTTATGGTAGTCGAGCAAAAAAAAATCAAAACGTGCTTTAACTAATGACGTCTGTTGTTTTGGATATAATAATTTCTTACAGATTGTACATGGTACTTCAGCATATTGATTTATGGTGGTTATAAAATTACGCTCAGTAATTGAACGAAGTCTTTGTGACGTCTGACGCGTTACCGCTAGGCGGTTCTCACGTGGCTAAGCAGACTCGATTGCTGTACGGTTTCGAATCACTACTAATCCACGAGCTCTCTGCTCGGCGGACTCCTTAGCTAAACGCTCCTCAATGAGACTAATTCTATGAGCCTTCTGCTCGGCAGACTCGTTCGCTAGTAGTTCTCTCGCTAGTCGCTAGTTCGCTAGTTCGCTCAATAATGAGATCAACTCTAATAGCTCTCTGCTCAAAAGACTCATTCGCTAGACGCCCTTGGATCTTACCGAGACTACTTCTACCAAGGCTGGGCCAAAACGGGTTTACAAGCATGGGCCAGAGATAGACAGCATTGCGCCAAGCATGGCCCATATCTGGCCCCGTCGTATTGTCCTGTATGGGAGTACGACAGGAACGCCTTGCACACTTACACACACACACACACACACACACACACACACACACACACACACACACACACACACATATGTCTATAAGTGTGTAAGTAGTTCCGTGCTTCTACCGCGGCACTCGACTACGTATGCGCATTAGAGTTTGCAACAGTGTCTGCGCATATAACTTAGATTTCACGAGCCACGAAGAGTCCGCCACCGTCTCTGTGACTGAGTTTATTTGACTGAGTAAAAAAACAAAAAAAAAAACAAAATAAATGTACATAATATTTATAGGTATAGATATATCACCATCCATGTTAATTTTACATGAATATATATAGATATACAGTCTTGTAGTTTTCGTTTTTTATTAATTGTAATTAAACGACACTGAATTTATTAGCCATTCACATTAGATGATCTACAATTGCCGATTAGAATTAAAAAAAACAACTCAAATAATTGATTTTTTCATAAGTTACAGTGTTTCCGGAGTTTCATACATGACGGACAGAAAATTTTTTGACCTATTTTCATATTTTTTTCCGTTTGTATTGCACTAAATTAATTTTTAGCAAGTATAGAATTAATCTCCATTAAATTATCTCGACAATAGTATGCAAAATATCTTGATTCCGTTAACTAACAAGGCTATAATACTAAAAATAGTTGCCAAAATAAGGCGAAAAAAATTTCCGAAGGTGGTATCAAGAGTCTTCGCAACCGGCGTGTTTGTATGAAAAGAGTGATGAATGTGGAGGAAGCGAAACAAGCCTGCAAGGATCGTGATGTATGGCACTTGGTTCTCTCTGCCTACCCCGTAAGGGATCTGGCGTGAAGATATGTATATATGAAAAAAAATTTTCGATCATAAAGCACTCTCTGATGCTTCGCATCATGAGTCGTGCAATAGTTTAAAATTAAAAAAACAAGCTATTATAAATAAACCAAACTAAAAAGTAGAAAATAAATAATAGTTTAAAAAAACTAAAAAACACGCTTTTTATAGAAAACCGAACTAAAAAATATAAAATAAATTTTAATAAATTTAAATTAAGAATGGTGTTAAAAATGTCAATAATTATAAATTAATAATAGTGTGAATAAAAAATAATAATTTTATTTTAAAAAAAGCGTGGGGTTCTTTTTAAGATATTACCGAAATGATAATCACTCTACTCATATGTGTCAATAAAATATTTATAACTATTGACACCATGCACCCCACGCTTTTTTTTAAATAAAATTATTATTTTTTATTCACACTATTATTAATTTATAATTATTGACATTTTTAACACCATTCTTAATTTAAATTTATTAAAATTTATTTTATATTTTTTAGTTCGGTTTTCTATAAAAAGCGTGTTTTTTAGTTTTTTTAAACTATTATTTATTTATAACATAAAATAGCAAACAAGCTGATGGCTCTCCTGATGGAAAGAGACAACTATTGTCTATAGACACCAAAGATGATATTGGCGCGTTGCTATCTTTTGGTGTGTCTAATGTAGATGCATGTAGATGCATATGTTTACCGGCTACCTTACCCTCCAAACCGTAACACGACAGTGACAAGCACTCACGCTATTGCGACAGTAATAGGTAAGGCAGTGGTACCAGACCTGGGTGAGATAATGCAGAACTCTATCACTGTGTAGCCACAATAGTAGTGACTCTCATAGCCAATCGTCGCCTCTTACTGCCTGCCTAGCGGAACGGCAGTTGGTCTATTCTACAAAGGAGCCCACACAACACGGGTAGTATTCCTAAAAGAAGATCGACTAATTAAAACTTATTTGATGCACTTTTTATTAATGTTTATTTTATTGTTATTAGAATGAAAATGATGACAACTACTATAACATTGGAATTAAAGTAAAAGCTACTGATGTCCTTAATGGCAATATTTCAAAGTATTTGAAATGCTCTGCTATTGTAAATGATTTGGATCAAAGTGGTATTAGTTTTCAAAACAATCAGTATCAATGTGAAGATGTAGATGCACAGCAAAGTGATGATGAAACCGATACTCGGAAATCTATAAGTGAGCAGCAGAGCACTACTGAAACTATTTTCTATTATGAGCCAGTTCAACTGGTTAATGAAGTAGAAGCCAATACTGGGGTGAGTTTTAAAAAATAAATTTTAAAAATATGTTAGATATCAAAGACTTAGTTACAAAGTAAAAATTATGTAAGCATATAGTGGCCAGTGGTTGAAAAATTTTTGTGATGACGCATTCAGTATATGAAAAAAAGAATTCAAAAAAATTGCTTTATAAGTTTTTTAGCAAACTACCAGATAATTGGGACATATTACTTGTAATACTATTTTTAACACGTTAACTTTCTTAACATCGGCATTTTTTAAATTTATTATTTTCCTTGAAGAGTATGGTGCATATGAAAGTCGGTTCACTCTGTCCAGGGCAGGGCATTTAGCTGGTTGTTCGCAGATGATATTTCAGAAAAATTGGGTTATCTAAAATCTAAATTAAAAAGATTTAATTTTATATTGAAACTTGAAATAAGAAAATATATTTTTAGTTGAAACTAGTTTATCACTCACTTGTACATTTATTTTACTATTATTATACACTAAATTATTTAATTTTATCGACCGGTTTCGCTTTTTAAAGCATCTTCACAGTTTAGAAACTAAGCTGTCAGTAAAGAATATTACGTCCTGAAGATGCTTTAAAAAGCAAAACCAGTCGATAAAATTAAATAATTTAGTGTATAATAATAGTGAAATAAAAGTACAAGTGAGTGATAAACTAGTTTCAACTAAAAATAATGGAATTTCACCAAGTGCCGACGATTGAAAGTGTAAAATCTAAGAATATATATATATATATATTTATTTATTTGATTATCAGCTTCAGTTAGAGGTGTGGTGTATTGTACGAATAAACCATTTTATGGTAGCGCATTATAGACTATAAACTATATTTTTCTACGCATTACGTTGAGTATACAAAACGCACTATTAGGTATGTAACGCTATGCATTATATTAACCACCATAACTCTAGCTTCAGTCACTCAATTCAGGTAAGCGAGTCCAGTCCAGCCATGATCCAAAAGTTTAATAACTACCACATTACTAACATAAGTATTCTCTTTTACACATTAAAGACTTAATTTTATAGTGCACTTCACATTTAGTGCGCGATTCACGACGCGATTTCGCGACGTGATCGGAAAGACTACAGAATACTGGAGACTATCAGAAGCCAATGTACATACAAGTAATATTCGAGCAACGTACACATAGACACCTCTCACGAACGCGATATCTCGGAGTGGTTCGGTACAGTTTGTTCCGAACCCATAATATTACTTGTATGTAGATTGACTCCTGTTAGTCTCCAGTAATCTGTGGCAAGACTCAACACTCACAACAACAGTTTGTGGTAATACCACAGTGGTTAGCGACATTTACGGATATATACGTTGTAACGATTATTGCTGCGTCCCTAACATTGTGCGTATTGGCGTACTGTAATTGTGTTCATTAAAATGGAAACGTTATCCAAGAAAGCACGGGTGTAGAGTCAAAGTCAGTCAAAGCGTGTTCGCATCGGGTATGTGCTTCGAGGTCCCTTTGGCGCGGAACGAAAAACCGACACATTTCGGGGAACGTACCGCAGAAGTGCGTAGAATATGCGAATCGGCTCCACATTTAGCGTACGTGCACTGTCGCGGTTTTCGGATGCGATGCACTAAATGTGTTTTCCATGCAGGTATCAAAATTTAGGTCCAGTTATCTGAGTGTTAAATGTGAGTTCTTCTTTTCGCATTCGATCGTGAGCGCGTTTGGAGTTTACTAGGAATTTGTATGTGATTTGTACAGCACCACCTAGTAGTAAACGTGAAAAACCAGTTTACCACTAGGTGGCGCTGTACAAATCACATACAAATTCCTAGTAAACTCGAAACGCGCTCACGATCGAATGCGAAAAGAAAAACTCACACTTAGCACTCTGCTTGCCACATAGTACATCCGCATACCGTGATTTTACATGCCGTGCACATTTATAGGCACATATTCATAGTTCACCATAGGCATAGTTCACATTTTATCGCACACTACTCTGTGAAATCAGTTACCGGCGGGGGTGTTTCCGAACGGATACGACTTAGGGACCTTCAAGAAAAGAGCATATTCCTTAAAAGGTCGGGACCGCAGCTGCAAGACCTTTGGTGATGTGGCTGTCCATGGGCGGTGAGTACCATCTGGTGAGTCTTCTGCTCGTTTGCTCTTTTTTTTCTACAAAAAAAAAACATAATTTTCGTCTTAAGTTATTATATAATCCTTACTTGTGATGTAGGGGTTAGCCTATTCAGCTTAGCTCGCGAGGTCCCGGGATCAGTCCCCGATTCGTGCAAAAGTGTTATTGAGGTTTTTTCGTATTTTTCTCGACAATTCAAAATCTCAGTAGCAGTTCGAAGTCTGGCGGGGTGATGTGTAACCACTACAGTGCCTCGGATAAGCTCGTAAACGCGTCGTTCTGGTTATCGCTAGAAATTGCCTATAATCATTATCAAGTCGGTAAAATACGGTAAAAAAAATTTTTAAATATTACTAAAGCTCGGCTGTCCGTCCGTCTGTCATAGTCTTTCACCAGGCTATATTTCACGAACCGTGATAACAAGACAGTTGACATTTTCATAAATGATTATATTATTATTGTTGTTGCTGTACCAACAAATACTGAAAACAAAATAAAATAAATATTTGAAGGGGGCTCCCATTCAACAAACATGTTTTTTAGGGTTCCGTACCTAAAAGGTAAAACGGGACCCTATTACTAAGCCTCCACTGTCTGTCTGTCCGTCTGTCTGTCCGTCTGTCTGTCCGTCTGTCTGTCTGTTAACAGGCTGTATGTCATACTCGTAAACCGTGATAGCTAGAAAGCTGAAATTTTCACAAATTATGAATTTCCGTTGTCGATATAACAACAAATACTAAAAATAAAAAATCAAAATATTAAGGGTAAGGGCACCCGGGTGAGTAGATAAGATATAGAGAGTATATATATATATATATATATATATATATATATATATATATATATATATATATATATATATATATATATATATATATATATATATATATATGAGTAGTTTTTACAACTTTACATGCATAATCTAATAACAACTTTAAAAAATATATATTAATTTTCAATAAATTACGCACTATCTGTACCTATATTGCTATTCACTCAAGAAACTAATACGCTAAGGACTAGCCAACAGACTGGTTTTTTATCAGCGCGATCAGCCGACGACTCATCGTATGCAAATATGTTTACGCCAATATAAATACCTATTATGCAAAACCATAGCTTCCTTATCTTATTTTCCTATGTTTTAGCAAGTTCATACCTACATACGATTTTGCTATGTTTTAATTACTTAAATAGAATAATGAAGATTGTTTTAGATTAGATGTAGATAGATTTGATGTTTTCGTTAGTTTATAAAATGTTGATTAATAATGTTTATACCTACCTAGATTTTTAGTCAGAGTTTGTGGATGCTTATAGTAGTGATGGGACTTAAGCCGTGTTTAACTCGAGTCATTCGAGTAGCTTTTATTCTACTCGCACTCGAGGAAAAGATATAATTACGAGTGACTCAAGTCAAATCGAATGACTCGGATCAATTGAGTGGCCTACACCGACTCGAGTGGGGAATTCAAGTTATGACAGGTTCATTCTATTTTACTTCCATTCTAGTTCATTTGTACTGAATTTCCAGAAATTCAGTACAAAACTGTGCAGGACGACGACTAATACTCGTATACTTAAATTTTTCATTTTATTATTTTTTAATACCCGGCATGATGTTAAGGTAATGCGAAAGCCTAAAAAGAATGTTAAAAATAGGTACCTACTATAGACTAAGTATTTTTAAATTTATGTTATATAAACCGCAGAAGGGGATAGGAGGATAGCAAACATTTAAGATTTTGATGTGATTGATTTATAAATTTTAATTCTATATTTTATTTATATACTATAAAAACACGTCTTTCCTCTAGCAAATCGAATAATAATCTTTCACACGACTGAAAAAAATACACTAGGGTCATATCTTCATTCAAGTGACTCGGTTTTGATTGGCGAGTGACTCGTGTGAAAAAAAACACTCAAGTATCATCTTTACTCGAGTGGCACTCGTGCGAATTAGTTTGCACTGGCGAGTGACTCGTGTGAAAAAACAATCTCTCGAGGCCCATCACTAGCTTATAGATTTCTGTTTATAAATTATTTAGAAATATTTTCACAACCACAACTTTCAACAACCACACTATCAGAAGATTTCCAGTTGCGTTGCCGGCCTTTTAAGAAAGAGTAGGCTCTTTTCTTGAAGGTCCGTAAGTCGTATCCGCTCGGAAAAACCCCTGCCGGTAATTGGTTCCACAGAGGAATAGTGCGGAGGAAGAAGTGCCTCGAGAATCGCACAGTTGTGGATTTCTAGACATCGAGATGGTGAGGATGAAATTTTGAATTTTGGCGCGATGTCCGATGGTGAAATTCTGCGGCAGGAATTAATCCAAACAATTCCTCGGAACACTTCCCATGATAGATCGATAGAAGATGCAGAGCGAAGCCACATTATCTGCAGGCATTCGTGCAAGTGGGTCACCTGATGGAAAGCGATCATTACTGCCCATGAACATTTGCAACACAAAAGTATAGCTGCCAATGTGATGCCGGCTTCTATTGGCTCTTCTTTCTCACAATAAAAAGTAATTTTTGCAAATTTTTTTTTGAGTATATGAAATCAGTATACAAAAAGAATGTGCAATAAAAAACTGTAAGCTTGACTGTAAAAAATATAAGGCGTTACGACATCCTTATCTCTTACCGTATAACCATAGCGTAGTAGTAGTAGTACTATTTATAACTCAACACTCAACAAAGACTGGACCAATTTTTTTGATTTTTTGTGTTTTTGGTATTAAAATATGATATAAACATCAATGTAAAAATCTAAACTGGTTGACCCTGCAGGTCATCCCTGAAACTTCCCGCTAGATTAAGGTACTTGAAGCTCAAAGGAGTAAAAACTATAATCATAGATTTTTTCAGTTAAGACATCTAATTTATTAAAAATATTGATATTTTTTTCTGCTTTCAAAAATAAATAACAGTAAGTATATTGATTTTTGAAACCTGTATATTTTGATCTTTCGAATGGCATTCAACGCATTTTTTTAGATCTAAAATGTTGTTTTAGAAGACGAAGTTCGAAGTTTCTTCGAAATAATAAAAAAAAATGTTAGATTTTTTTTTTAATTTTGCGTCATTAATAAATCAAAATAATTTTACCGATTTTGATCCTATTCGCGACATTTGGCGCAATTTTTTTTTGTAGAAAAGTTGATAAGATTTTTAAACCGATCGGTATATTAGCCTAAAAGTTATTTTAAAAATATGAAGTATGAATAAGACGTAAATAAGCACGCCTTTTGCGTTTTATTTACTTGTTATCTCCTTTTTTATTAATTTTGTTATGTGTTCAATAAAGTGTTAAATAAATGTTTGTTTTAAGGAAGATGATTGTGATATTTGAAAAGCTGCAACTTTTGGGATTTTGGAATGGTATTAGACACAGTTTTTCAAGCATTAAAATATTACAGGTTGTCATCAAATGATTTGTTAAAAAGTTTCGAAATTGTCATAAAAAAAATTCTTCCGAAATTTTTCCTGATGGCATCCTTTCTATTGTGCTTAAAGTTTGTGCTCCAGAGTTGGCGCCAGTATTGACGCACCTATTCCGGCTCTCCTATTCACTCGGCGTGGTACCGAATTCATGGAAAACAGCTTTAGTGCATCCCATTCCTAAAAAAGGAGATCGCTCTAATCCGTCAAACTATCGGCCGATGGCCATCACACCAACAAGGAGATTCCTTGTTCTCCAAAGTCATGGAGACACTTATAAACTATCAACTCCTGAAATTTTGGAAGAGCATCAGCTGATTAGTGACCGTCAGTACGGTTTCCGTCGTGGCCGCTCAGCTATAATCTTCTAGTATACCTGACACATCGTGGGCGGAGGCAGTTGAGTCCAAGGGGGAGGCATTGGCAGTTAGTTTAGATATAGCGAAGGCCTTCGATCGGGTATGGCATAAAGCGTTTCTCTCAAAGCTGCCTTCCTATGGGCTTCCCGAGAAATTATGCAAGTGGGTCACCAGTTTTCTGGCTGATCGGAGCATTAAGGTCGTAGTCGACGGTGCATGCTCCGTCATTAAACCTGTTAATGCTGGTGATCCCCAAGGCTGCGTGCTATCACCGACACTGTTTTTTCTGCATATCAATGATATGTTGCGAATTAGTAACATACATTGCTATGCGGACGACAGTACTGGTGATGCTACATACTCCGGCCATAGCGGTATTTCTCGGGAACACGTCGAAGAGGGCCGGAACATGCTCGTGTCTGAACTCGAGAATCAACTAACTGATATCTCAGAATGGGGTCGTCAAAACCTTATTACATTTAACCCCAAAAAGACGCAGATTTGTGCGTTCACCGCAAAAAAAACACCTTTTGTCGTATCACCTCGGTTCGAAAACACTCTCCTGACAGCCTCAGCCAGTATTGAAATTCTGGGAGTCGACATATCGAACAACGTTCAGTTCCGCGGTCATTTGGAAGGGAAGGCTAAACTAGCCTCCAAAAAGCTTGGTGTACTCAGTAGAGCAAAGCAGTACTTCATGCCAGCTCATCGCCTCCAACTTTACAAGGCCCAAATTCGACCTCACATGGAGTACTGTTCTCACCTCTGGGCCGGAGCTCCTCAGTACCAGCTTCTTCCTCTTGATCGCATTCAACGAAGAGCGGTTCGAATCGTCGACGACCAGGCTATTTCTAATCGGCTTGACTCTTTGGCGTTACGCAGATATGTAGTAGGTTCGTTTTGTATCTTTTACCGTATTTATCATGGGGAGTGTTCTGACGAGTTGTTCGGACTAATTCCTGCCACTAAATTCCACCATCGGACATCGCGTCAAAATTTAAAGTTCCATCCTCACCACCTCGATGTCTGGAAATCCGCAACCGTGCGCTTTTGTCGACACTTTTTGCCTCGCACTACTCCTTTGTGGAATCAATTACCCTCGGGGGTGTTTCTGAATGGATACGACTTAGGGACCTTCAAGAAACGAGCTTATTCATTCTTAAAAGGCCGGCAACGCAGCTGCAATACCCCCGGTATTGCGGATGTCCATGAGCGGCGGTGAAAATCCATTACTGCTGCACCATCTGCTCGTTTGCTCCCTCTACTATAAAAAAAAATTTTTCTTCAACGATAACACCCGCAAAAAGATAAGCCGAGTTTGGTGCAACTTACAGCATTGAACGCAGTGTTTTAAAGATTTATTCCTATTTTAAGGAATTATATTTTATAATCAATCGGTACATTAATTTGGAAGTTTAAAAAATGTTTTTCCGAAAAAAAATTGAGGTTTTTTTTCAAAATTTCCTAAAATCTACTGGGCTAAATCAGTTCAAATTTTTAGAAAGTTGATAAAAATAAGGAGATCTGGTAAAAATTCTATTTTCGAGGATCTGGGCAAAATCAATAACTTATCTACATACGTAGTGGGAAATTATAAATATTATCAAACAAAATTTATTATCTTGTGGGGTTTCCCATCATCACGATGAGAATTGAGCGCAAAGAAAAAGCCTAGTAATCCGCTTTTTCTTTGGCGCTGTGGGCCATCGATTGATCTGATGAGCACCATGGTGGTAGTGCGACCGACAGAATTTACCTTGGATAGCTTTACCAAGAGACCAGAACGCACTACTTAATGACGGAAAGCGAATTAGTCTTTCGCCAATTCTCCCAATATAACTTGACTTGGCTCTAGCTATTTCATACTTAAAAGATCTGGAGGCAACATTTAACTGTGTTTTGAGGTCATTAGATTTGCAAGACTGATTAAACCACGGACGAGACAGATCCTCGGCAGGTTAATTGGAGCTGGGTATGAAGCATTCCATACCCTACTGCACCATATCAGTGATCAGTTTCGCACAAGTATTGGGATTGATGATACACAGAGTTGCCATGAAGGGTAGGATGCAAAAAAGTTGGGCAATCTATCCAATTTTGCTTACTTGTAGTACCAGACTCTTCGAGTGTCATTGGGACGCTTAGATGTAGGGCGACTCGTTTGCACAGTAGATTGTATCAGGCAATGGTCTGATGTGCCCAAAGGCGCACTAACCGAGACCAGATAGCCGTTAGCGTGCGTTGTCAGAGAAGGGGTATATATAGTCTGCTATGTCAAGAACACGAGTAGGTAATTTTACTAAGTGAGTTAGTTTGTCCCCTCTTGTGTAAAAAATGAAAAAAATAAACCATATGTTAGAGCAAAGTCACGGGCGGTTCTTCCCGTACAGTAATGATCCGAGAACCACACCAATCTCTGTGATGAGTAAACTCTCTCAGTAAGTCATTTGGATATGCTCAGAGAGCTTTTCAGTATCGGCATTGCCACCATGAGACATAAAGAGGGAAGGGTAGACATGAATGTAGCCATCGTATTCTATGCGAATCCACATAATCAATAGGTCCTGAGGTCCATAATTACCGAGACGATGGTAGCTAATATCCTCACGGACGAATGCGCAAATACCAGCTCCAGGGAGAAAATTGTCCTTCAGCTTGTATCCTGGGTACTTTAAATGGGCAACATCTGATGGAGAGGATTTCGTCTCGCTTAAAAAGAGTATTGCTGGCTTTGCTGTTAAAGGTATAAATGAACAACATTCAGAGTGTTATAAAAGTCCACTAACAATGTGAAAGGGGGTGCCGCTGTAGATAAACTCTTAATCTTTTTAGACCTTTCCATGTCGTTTTCTTTTTCTAAAGAGGGGAACCGGAATTGAGTGTTTCCGGTGTAAGGCAAATCAAGAAAATACATACCTAACTTGCTATAGTACTTATAACTTAATAAACTGAGTTTAGTGAGAAGCTGGCACTAAGGACGGAAGGGCTGCCATGCCAGCTTCTCTGATTCATGGAAAACCTACCGCGTTCCACTCGGGTATCCCATTCCGGCACTGTATACCTTCAGTAGACCTTTTTCATTGACAGTGGGATAGCCTCCTTAGCCGGGACAGCCAATGTTCGGTTCCCTTACGAACCAACGGGCGGCCAGCGGATAGCGATTTCATCGGGTTTCCTTGGCCCTTGCGCCAGTCTATCACGCCCAGGTACACTAACTCGTCTATAATGCTCTATGGGCCAACAATTCACTAGAGATAATCAACTCGGGAAATTGGAGCTGGCATCAGGCACTACTGTCGGAACACGCTATTAAGGCATTTAGCGACAGACCCTGACGTGGCGGTGGTCATAAGCTAGGCGAACCCAAAAAAGAGCTCTATCACCTTTTCTTTTCGATCACTCGTTGGAAATTGGGGAGAACGTGTAGGGACTCAATGGGTACTACCTACGGTTGTGAGTATCAATTACTCTAAAGTAAGATTTGTATCAAAATATGTTCTTATTTTTGATGTTTCGGAATTTGTAGGTGTGAAGTAAATTTTATCTCTCTGCGTTGACTATATCAGTTGTGAGAGAAAAATTCAAAGAAATCAATATTCTAACTGTTATATCCCAATATATATTTGAGAACTTGATGTAGATTCGTAAAAATATTTGCTTGTTTAAAAAATGGTGACGTACATTCACTAAATACAAAGAACAAAAACAATCTTGTTTTGCATGCATCTTGTCTCCACAGAATAAGTAACTCTTTTATGGGGCAATGTATACGGTTTTACAATAAACTTCCCGAAACTATAAGAGATCTACCAGTCAATAAATTTATAAAATGTGTCAAAACGAAACTGTAAAAAAGGATATTATAAAATCTCAGATTATTTAGAAGACAAAAAAGCCTGGGATTGATTGCTCCTCATACCGATCTCATATATAATATTTTTTAATTTTTTTTGTAATATTGTGATGTTGCAAAAAAAGATGATATGAAAAAAAGATAAGGCCGCTGAGTTTCTTCCGCCGGATCTTCTCAGTGTGTGGCCGCGATTCCGATTCAGTAGTTGTTTTAAAAAAAATATGTTGATGTGTCAAAATAACGTGTAAAAAGTTTTATTGAATAAAGTAGGTACTTCTGATTTCTGTGCTGACATCTTACGTAGTATTGTATACTCTTTGGCTGACATTAAAGACGAGTCTGGTGTATTTAAAAAACATGTAAAATATCAATTTTAGAAAAAAGCTGTATAAAACTATCTGATGATTCAAAATATAAAGGCATTATATCTAATAACTATTGTACTCAACAGTGGTTATTTGAAGGGAATGGAGAAGTAATTAATAATGATAAACTAGAAAATACAAATGGTAACATATTTTCATCTTTTCAGGAGATTATAATAACACCAAATTCTGCCACACTTGCTAATACGGATTCAGTGGAAGACAAGATTATACATCATAACGATATACAAGTACAAACTCAGAAAGAAATGTACCTTTCAGATGATGATGTCAAAAATATAGGGAGTCGAATTAAAGTAAATGATAAGCAAATAAGTGTTACAGAATTGGGTGAAGTAGAAAAATCGGCATCCGCTAAAGAAAATAGAAATCCTCAACTTATTTTTAATACTGAATCAAAAAGATATGTTGAAGACAATTCTGTTCAAATAAAATTAACCGATTTCAGTGAAAAGGTCAAAAATAGTGACAGTACAAAAGCTGTTAACGATTTGATAATATTTGAAAATGGAGGTAGCTACCGAGGCAAAAGACACCTGCCTGGAGGCATTGCAGAAAAAGACCCCAATGATCCTCGTTTCTTGTCTTTGGCACAGGAATCTCTTAATCAATATCTTACGACTTCTGGTGATACGAGACCTCACATTATTCTTCAAATACTAAAAGCTAGTGAGCAAGTTGTAGCTGGTACATTAACAAGGATAGATTTTGTAGCCATGACGAGCAATTCAGAAAAAAATATAATTTGTCATTCTAAAATATGGGACAGGCCTTGGCTTGGTAAAAAAGAAATCGATGTGAACTGTGATGAAAATGGAGGTAGCTATCGAGGCAAAAGACAGCTGCCTGGAGGCATTGCAGAAAAAGACCCCAATGATCCTCGTTTCTTGCCTTTGGCACAGGAATCTCTTAATCAATATCTTACGACTTCTGGGGATACGAGGCCTCACATTATTCTCCAAATACTAAAAGCTAGTGAGCAAGTTGTAGCTGGAACATTAACAAGGATAGATTTTGTAGCAAGGCCGAGCAATTCAGGAAATAGTATAATTTGCCATTCTAAAATATGGGACAGGCCTTGGCTCGGTAAAAAAGAAATTAATGTGAACTGTGATGAAAATGGGGGTAGTTACCGAGCCAAAAGACATCTGACTGGAGGCATTGCAGAAAAAGACCCTACTGATCCTCGTTATTTGCCTTTAGCACAGGAATCTCTTAATCAATATCTTACTACTTCTGGTGATACGAGACCTCACATTATTCTCCAAATACTAAAAGCTAGTGAGCAAGTTGTAGCTGGAACATTAACAAGGATAGATTTTGTAGCAAGGCCGAGCAATTCAGGAAAAAGTATAATTTGCCATTCTAAAATATGGGACAGGCCTTGGCTCGGTAAAAAAGAAATTGATGTGAACTGTGATGAAAATGGGGGTAGTTACCGTGCCAAAAGACATCTGACTGGAGGCATTGCAGAAAAAGACCCTACCGATCCTCGTTATTTGCCTTTAGCACAGGAATCTCTTAATCAATATCTTACTACTTCTGGTGATACGAGACCTCACATTATTCTCCAAATACTAAAAGCTAGTGAGCAAGTTGTAGCTGGAACATTAATAAGGATAGATTTTGTAGTAAGGCCGAGCAATTCAGGAAAAAGTATAATTTGCCATTCTAAAATATGGGACAGGCCTTGGCTCGGTAAAAAAGAAATTGATGTGAACTGTGATGAAAATGGGGGTAGTTACCGAGCCAAAAGACATCTGACTGGAGGCATTGCAGAAAAAGACCCTACTGATCCTCGTTATTTGCCTTTAGCACAGGAATCTCTTAATCAATATCTTACTGCTTCTAGTGATACGAGACCTCACATTATTCTCCAAATACTAAAAGCTAGTGAGCAAGTTGTAGCTGGAACATTAACAAGGATAGATTTTGTAGCAAGGCCGAGCAATTCAGGAAAAAGTATAATTTGCCATTCTAAAATATGGGACAGGCCTTGGCTCGGTAAAAAAGAAATTGATGTGAACTGTGATGAAAATGGGGGTAGTTACCGTGCCAAAAGACATCTGACTGGAGGCATTGCAGAAAAAGACCCTACTGATCCTCGTTATTTGCCTTTAGCACAGGAATCTCTTAATCAATATCTTACTACTTCTGGTGATACGAGACCTCACATTATTATCCAAATACTAAAAGCTAGTGAGCAAGTTGTAGCTGGAACATTAACAAGGATAGATTTTGTAGCAAGGCCGAGCAATTCAGGAAAAAGTATAATTTGCCATTCTAAAATATGGGACAGGCCTTGGCTCGGTAAAAAAGAAATTGATGTGAACTGTGATGAAAATGGGGGTAGTTACCGTGCCAAAAGACATCTGACTGGAGGCATTGCAGAAAAAGACCCTACTGATCCTCGTTATTTGCCTTTAGCACAGGAATCTCTTAATCAATATCTTACTACTTCTGGTGATACGAGACCTCACATTATTATCCAAATACTAAAAGCTAGTGAGCAAGTTGTAGCTGGAACATTAACAAGGATAGATTTTGTAGCAAGGCCGAGCAATTCAGGAAAAAGTATAATTTGCCATTCTAAAATATGGGACAGGCCTTGGCTCGGTAAAAAAGAAATTGATGTGAACTGTGACGAAAATGGGGGTAGTTACCGTGCCAAAAGACATCTGACTGGAGGCATTGCAGAAAAAGACCCTACTGATCCTCGTTATTTGCCTTTAGCACAGGAATCTCTTGATCGATATCTTAAGACTTCTGGGAATACGAGACCTCACATTATTCTTCAAATACTAAAAGCTAGTGAGCAAGTTGTAGCTGGAACATTAACAAGGATAGATTTTGTAGCAAGGCCGAGCAATTCAGGAAAAAGTATAATTTGCCATTCTAAAATATGGGACAGGCCTTGGCTTGGTAAAAAAGAAATTGATGTGAGCTGTGATGAAAATGTGTAGCGCGCTTTGGTAGTATATATATATTATATATATATATATGACTATAAAGTATACAAAATATATATCTATGTATTTATGGAAGCATGTGTATATGGAAGTGTACATGTTATATATTACTTGAATCTTAGTATGTTGTAATGTCGTATTGTGGTTATGTTTTGATTAATTTAAATTTAGTTCAATAAGAATTTAGAAGGTAGGTAAATGTTTATAGTAAATTATTGTTAGAAAGTTTTTTGTGCACCCCATAGTAAATGCTGTTCACATTTGATTAAGATTAACTGGTAGAAAATGTAGTCCACTTCTGTACATGTTTGTGAATAAAATTCAAAAAATAAACAAAAACAAAATGGGGGTACATACCGAAACAAAAGGTATTGCAGGTATTGAGGTATTGCAGAAAAAGACTCCAATGATCCTCGTTATTTCCTATATAATGCTTGTTATAAGCTGATGAAGCTTTATAAAAATATCAACGATTCGAAAAAATGAAAGAAAAGTGGAGACTGTATGAAGACTAGTACATACTAAAGTAGTTTGTTGTATAATATACAACATTCACTATGTACCTTCAGTGCATAATTGTATCAATAGTACAAACAAAAAATGTAATTTTTTCTTATTTTGTACTTCAAAAATATGGAAATGTCCTAGAATGAGATGCAAGGACATTAAAGCGGAATGTGACAGTGTTTTGAGTGAACCTAATGAAGATAATATTGCCGATAATAATGCGGGCAGTTCAAATTACGAAAGTATTACTAATAACATTGAAAAGTAAACTTTAAATTTGGGTATATCAGATTAAAAAGACAAATACCTAAAGATGATTACGTTGATGAACACACGATCCTAATATGCAGATCAAGCAATACATTAATTGAATACTGAAGAGAACACAAATAATTTGCAAAAACTTGTTAGCATTCTTTTTTTTAAGCTAGTATTAACCCATTCGAATCATGAAAGTTTTAGTGATGACATTGAAAACCAAACTTCATATTTGAGAATTATTAGATTAACAAGACAAGCGTCTGAAAATGATTAGGAAGATGAAGATACACGATACTACTATGCAGACCAAGCAATACATTATTTGAATAACAAAGAAAACACAAATAATTTGCAACAACTTATTAGCATTCATGGTTTTCAAGCTAGTACTAACATGGGTATATAGTCCGTATGTATATTGAAACTGCATACACTTATTGCTTACGTCGTCAAAATGACGCAGAATTAAATTATGTGAAGAGTTGTCTGGTATGTACTACAAGTTGTGCTATGTAAGACTATGGCTCTCGTCCGATGATGAACTAGTTGTACAATGTATAGTTGTGGTTTGTAACGATGAACGTGGATTCAAAAGTATTGCAGGTATTTCTGTATTTGATTTTATAAAGGCTTCTATAAAAGATATGGAATCATCTCTAAAGCGAAGTATAAATTAATTCACCAAGGAGAACCAACCCTACATATTCCTTCTTTGGATTTAAATGTTCCAATTAAAGTGAGTTTTATAATTGGCACCACAAATTGTACTACAGATGTTGATATAGATTTGATTGAAAATCGATACTAATGCTATCTGAATCCATCAATAGTGTCAAAAGCTTGATTTTCTTTCATATGGATGAGTCCAAATAGTAAAATGAATATAAAAGCAAGGCTACATGTGGTACTCCAAATTTAGCTAGAAGAAAACGTTCCACATCATTAAGGTTGAAAAATGCAACATCTGCCGATATCGAGCATCCTTGCGTAAATGTAAACAACGTGTGCTTCAAATAAATAGTTACGATACAAAAATCCAAAGTGCTAAAGTTACTATAATTGATTTTGATGTAGGATTTACGTCCCGTTTAAAATATGAGTGGGTTGATAACATAACGAAATGTGTTTCTAGAACATTTCTTTGGCACTATATAGCTTAAGTTTCGGAGTGGCTATGGATTGATAATGCGAAGGTTATTGACGTGAACTGTGAGAATAATGAGACTCCATTGAAAGCGCATATTGAATTTGAAAGCTCTAATAATACTATAGAATAGCTAAAGGAGCTCTTAAATATATGAAGCTACCTCATCCTAGAAGACAAAAAGTTGTAAGATTATTTTCTTTAGAGAAACAGGAACTCGCCAGTGTTCATTTTAGAATGAAAATGGGGGTTGGTTTTACAGATTGTGCAGCATTAAGTATTAGTGACGACTGTAAACTTGTTAAAGATATGTGCATTAACATATTCTGTTGAGTTAATATACGATTACGACCATGAACATAATATTCGTATATCGTGTCGTATATCGAGGTAATATCGACATGACTACCAAACCGACTCCATATCAGAAATATTTTGTGATATTCAAGCTCAGCATTTATTTTATAACTTTATAACGACTTGTAACCTAGAAAACATTAATAAAAAAAACACGGAAATGCTGAGGAGATTTAAAATACTCAAAGATAATGTGAGAAAAATGTACGAATTCAATATACACGAATAAAAATCAGCTAGGTATGCAATAACAAGATTTACGGATTTAACTTATGAAGAATTTAGCCAACGATTCTTAGGACAAAAGACCAGCCCAAAGGATGGAAATCAAATAATAATAAGAGAAAAACTGATATCCCACAAGAACATCTCCCGGATTCATCGACTGGAGGAAATATGATGCTGTCACTGAAGTGAAAGATCAAGGATCCTGCGGGAGCTCTCAGCTTTCAGTGTTACAGGTAAAATATCACATATATTAAATCTATTTTGTTTTCATGTTACTCTAGAGTCTTGTTGATCCGGGGCTTTTTTGAAGAATAGCCATCTGCCCATCAGTGTCATGTCACTGAAGTGAAAGATCAAGGATCTTGCGGGAGTTATTACAGGCTTTTAGTGTTACGTAGAAGTGAGTACGGTGGATGACGGAGAACTTCCAACACCAGCTCTTTTAGCTTGGAGACCGTATGCTGTGCAGTGTAAGGACGCACGTTGTCGTGCAAGAGCAGCGTGCAGTCCGCTGCAATTATAAAAGTTTTTGGTGAATCCCGCGGGATCACCTAAATAAAAAGTAACCTGTATGGTATTTCAGGTTATCATCTACCTGTGTGCCAAATTTCATTCAAATCCGTTCAGTAGTTTTTGCGCGATTGAGTAACAAGTATGCATCCATCCATCCAAACATCCAAACTTTCGCGTTTATAATATTAATATAGATTGCGTTTCTGTCCGCGTGGCGGGGTGGTAATGCCATATTATATAATTTTAGATTAATAATTTTAAACGGGAAAAAATGTCTTATTTATATCCACAAAATATTTATGTTATTAAGTTACCAAACAATACGTTTGATGACCAGACTGTTTTTTTTTAAAAAAAACACGTATGATTTGCAATAACTTGAATTTAAGTTCTTTGAACAGACTCCGACATTTTCTTCCCATAAAACAAAAATACTTACCTTTAGCCAACTCCTTAATACTTCTGATCATATATTACGCTCATGTGTGCTATTCTAATCTCAGTGCTTATCTTGTCAGGAAGATTGATCGTTTGCAAAACAATGCTGTAAGGTTCATTTTTTAATTCGTAAATTTGAACACGTCACCAAGCATCCCACTGTCTTTAATGGCTAGGCGACAATGTAGAATATTATGCAATTTATTAACCATATTGTTAAGCAATTTTGCCGCTTTGTTTACCCTGCCTCCTTGTTTACCCTAAAGATCATTTTAAATTTTTAGCCGACTCTCACAACCTTTCTCTTCGATCGTGTGATTATCCTTTGCTATCCATGCCGTTGCATCGTACTATGTTAATGTAGATTTTATTTGCTTTGAAAGCTGCTCGTTATTGGAATGATCTTCCAAAGAAACTCGGAAGTATTCAGTCCAAAGATGTATTTAAACGTCACCTCAAAAATTATTTAAATAAAATTGAATATATTAAAAGCCGACGTGTGTTAGAAGTAGACCCTAACTAAAGCTGTCAATTCCAATTTTTTCTATAAGTCGCTGTTCAATAAATTTAGGTTTACGTATGTTTATTTAAATGTATAAGTTATAATTTATCTAACTTTATATTATTACTAGCTGTTGCCTGCGACTTCGTCCGCGCGAACTTCGTTCACTCCGCACTGCTTCTCCCCGGTAGGTGATAGCGTGATAATATGTAGCCTATATGTTGACCCGACCTGTTAGTAATATTCATGCAAAATTTGAAGTAAATCCATTCAGTACTTTTTGAGTTTACCCCGGACATACATACAGACAAACAGACAGACAAAAATTCTAAAAACTATATTTTTGGCTTTGATTTCGATTGTAGATCACACCCCAAGTATTCTTTTAAAAAAATATTCAATGTACAGTTTTGACTTTCCTACGATTTTATTATATGTATAGATGTTAACTCACATTAGTTTAATTTTTAGTCATTATTATTATAGTTGTGTACATCGCGGTCACATTAACTAGACGCTTGACCTTGTGACGTCATTTTGGCGCTCAAGTACGGTGTGCAAAAAAAATCTGGACAAGTGCGAGTAGGACTCCCGCACGAAAGGTTCCGAACTACCATCTATAAAAGATAAGTTTCTACCTGCTTATTAAGATCGAGTAAAAATTGCTTAAAAATTAAGTTTTTTAAATGAATACAAAATACTTATTTATTTTGAAAGGTAATATACAACTACATATTCTGTGAAAATTTAAGGTGTCTACCTGTTATCGTTATTTATACTGAACAAAAAAAATAAATAGGAAAAAACACATTTGTTGTATGGCTACCCAATTAATATTTATTTATTTAGTATTTTTTGACATGAATGTAGTCGATTATCTTTTAGTCATCATCGCTATAAACAATGGATTGAAAGTTGTCATTAAAACTGACTTCGCCTTCCCTCTCGCTCTCACTTTCACTGCTGCTATCTGATGTCTTCTCTCCTTCTAAATTGATGTCCAGTTCTCATACGAAGTCGTCAGTCAGGTCATCCTTTTCCCAGTATTCTTGTTGCAGCCTTTCGACATGATTGACCTTCTGCTTCCAATCCGATACTGTAATTGAGTTGATTGCATCTTTTGTTAGTCTCTCAATACCTTTTTCGTGTTGATCCACATTCTTGTATGCCACACTTTCTTTAATTGAATTCCATATACTATATTGTATGGGGTTCAAGTCGCAATGATAGGGTGACAAACGTACAACTTCAACAGTAACAAAAAACTTAACAAAACAATAATCAAAACAAAAACAGAAAACAAGCCAAATTTAGCAAAAAAATTAGCTAAATTATCGACGCGTGTATCGGTAACAAAGATGCTGACCGTACTGAGTGATACTTGCCGGGCGAGAAAAGCGATGCCTCGTGTTAATTTGACCGCGTTGTACGTTATTATTATTTTCCTATTTATATCATATCACACTTACCCTATAATTTTTTGCTAGCCCGAAGGTTGGCAGAGAATGTATTTAGCGTTAAGTTCAACTTTTGTACAATATTTTTATGTTTGTGGTGAAACAACGTATAAATAAAAAATTATGCAGGTCTATATGTACAAGTCTTATACTACTCTTGAAACCTATTTATAGGCTGGCGTGAAGTTATTTTTACACTTATGGGTCTGATTGCTAATCTTGTCAAGGGTTAGGTCTAGGTAAGTTTTTTTGCACAAGTATTGGTCCTAAACTAAGTAAATGCTCTGTATTGAGACAGTCTGATTACGTTGTGAAACAATTACACCCTTATCAATAAATAATAAAAGAGTCCACTAAGATATACAGATATACTATATACAATAAAGTTTTTCAAAATTTTACAATAAAATAGCACCCCGTAAAAGAGTTGGCGTGAAGATATGTACGTCCAAAATATTTTACATATAATATTTAAATACCTCGATCAAAAAATTGTTGATCAGCAAACATACAAGTCTTATCGTTTTAATGTCGATCTAGAGTTTCTTATACTCTAAGTCTATTATTGTATATAACAAGAAAAAAAAATATTTTTAGTCTAAGATTTTTGTTTCTATATTACACTATTTATAAGACACAATACTCTAAACAACTATAAGTACAAAACAAAACAAGGTATAGAAATATAAAAATGCAAGACTGTACTCAATAGAGTATATACACTACAATCTCTCTCCCGATCACTATATGGGTCTGGCGTAATGATATGTTGGTGTTAATATGCGCTCTTACTATTTAACCTTAAAGCTATTCAATTAGACTTATTTACATATAATTTTTTCTTAACTTTTAATACCCATAAAGGGTCTGGCGTGATAGTATTTGTATGTGCTCTTTTTATTTATTATAATTGAACAGAAAGATCTGTTTACACTATCTAAAAGTTTTACTCTATTGTTTATATTACTCTTACTATGCCTCCAAAAATTTGGCGTGAAGATATTTTTCTATACTCGTTCTTTATATAATATAATTGGCAATAATTTGAGTTACACTTTCCTAAAATCTGACCTTACTATTAATGTTGCTTTTTCTGCCCCACAAGTGATTCGGCGTGAAGTTACTGTTGTGTATACTATAATTTCTCGTAATAATAGATATAATAAGCCTACGGTTAGCCACGGTCGGTTTTGTCCTATGCTATTATCACTATATTATACACTGTACACCCCACTAGGAGTTGGCGTGATGATATATCTAAGCACTATATTTGTGTTTTAACTATGCTACAATTTTTACATCTAATTTAATTTAATTAGATTACAGTTTAAAATTTATAATCAACACTGGTCACCCCTTTAAATTTGTCGTGCCGGGCGGAGTGGCGGGTGTTAGGTTTTTTCGTTACGGAATTTCTGGATTCGGTCTCCACGCTCAAGGCCCGCGATAGAAGCTATGCAATAGCTTAAAAATATATATATATTTGAAGGTAACATCGAGGGTCTGTGGAAAATACAATCACGTCAATTGCTGTCCTTGTCAGAACAGGAGCTAATAGATTGCGACAAACTCAACGCAGGATGTAACGAAGGCCTTCCTGATAATGCTTATCGGTGAGTTATTTTTTTAATAATCTTAATTAAATTTGTTATTTATAATGTGAACAGGTTTTTAAATTTGCTTCCATAGTGAGAGGCAATTCAAAAAATCTCATAATAATAAGTATAATTTAAAATTAAGAAACCCTCGCCATATTTATTTATCATCATATCACTTTCCTGCTTCATGGCCATCATTTGCACATCAAGACATGAAAAAAGATGATAATCTAATGCTTAATTAAGTTTCGCGCCTTTGTAGCATTTTCGTGTGCAATAAAGTATTTAAATCTATACATAATATAATAAAATCGTAGGAAAGTCAAAACTGTACATTGAATATTTTTTTAAAAGAATACTTGGGGTGTGATCTACAATCGATATCAAAGCCAAAAATATAGTTTTTAGAATTTTTGTCTGTTTGTCTGTTTGTCTGTATGTATGCCCGAGGTAAACTCAAAAAATACTGCATGGATTTACTTCAAATTTTGCATGAATATTACTAACAGGTCGGGTCAACTTATAGGCTACATATTATCACGCTATCAGGGGAGGAGTAGTGCGGAGTAAACGAAGTCCGCGCGGACGAAGTCGCAGGCAACAGCTAGTAAATAAATAAAATGATCTTCGAATGGGGAGCATCAGTTCAAAAAAAAAATATATATATATATATATATATATATATATATATATATATATATATATATATATATATATATATATATATATATATACACGCCAAACCATCTCGTTTTCGCATCTATAGTATTAAAGGAATATTGTTTCGAAAGATACACTTCCCAAATAGTAAAGATTTGATTCAGAGTTCCAGAGGTACAGGAGATTGCTAAACGTTTTTTGCAGTTTTATTCCATTTAAATTGTTTACTAGTTTATTTATTGACCTGGGGTTTTCTTCGGGGTTGATTTCGGTTCAGTCGAAGTGTACAAGATGGCCGGTGTACCAAAGCACCGGATTTTACCGACATTTAATAAAATATGTTTCGTTTCTTGCAATAATCGGGACCGACAACCTTAAGTACTCGGCAGGAGGTGTTAAACCCTCTTTTTCCATACCCCAAGCTCAAGCAAAAACCTCAACAGCACTTAAGCTTAGCTCAGGGGTCTGAAATCCCAACAACAACTCGTAGGTTAGCTGTGTTGGTTTACCATATCCGACTTTAATTTAATATATCTGTACTAATATTGTACATGCGAAAGTTTGTTTGCCTGTCTGTTACGCTATTACGGCTTAAAGCCGCTGCACCAATATAGAATTAAAATTAGTAGCCATTGTTTATAAATGACAAGAATGTTAATGTAATTGTTCTTACACACTATGCCGGTGTCTGTTTGCTGTGTGCCGGCTGTCCGTGCAACCCGCCGGCATGGCGCTGGGGTAGGCAGTAGGCGTGGATCATGTAACAGTTAACATATTAAATTTCGTACTAAATTTTTTTAAGAATTAACAACTGTTGTTTATATTAGCAAATACTGTTAAAAATTACCAATAGGATAATAATGTTATTAAAAATATTTGAGCTATCTTGATTTATGATAATAATAACTGTTAAAAAATTGTAAAACTACTCCAGAGGACCTTTTTTTTTGCTCGCTACCTCGACAACTTTGCGTTTTTGCTGCTTCTAATTATGTTATTAAAAATATTTAAGCTACCTTGATTTATGATAAAAATAACTGTTAAACTACTCCAGAGGACTTTTTTTGGTAGCTGCTTCTAATACTTATTGTAATATATAGACTACTACTGATATAATATAACATAAATAAATAACTGTTAAATATTAATTAATTTTAACATACCAGTTAACTAATTATTTTCATGCCTAGTATGCAGGCGGGTTCCGCGAACAGTCGCTAATTATCCGCTGGGTATTCCACCAGGACTTTTCACGGCATGTCCTTCGGCCGTGCCGTCGTCATAGTGTATAGGAGCCATAATGTAGGAGGCATGTTGGCGGCATTCGCGGCGGGTATTTGATAATTTTATACAAAACAGACATTAGACCCAGAAATGCGGTTTACAAAAACAGAAATAAATGGATGGCTGCATTGAATCGTAGTAGATATCATATTAATTTAGAAATCCAAAGAACATGCTGTTATGCGAGTACTGACAACCCATATCATCTTTTTGACGGTACCATTCTTGCGTTGCAGACTCGGAGGCACCCAAAATCTCCTTCTTATTTTGAGTCTTTTATAATTAAACTAGCTGTTGCCCGCGACTTCGTCCGCTCGGTCTTCGTTTACTCGGCACAGCTCCTCCCCCGTAGGTGATAGCGTGATAATATGTAGGCTATATGTTGACCCGACCTGTTAGTAATATTCATGCAAAATTTGAAGTAAATCCATCCAGTACTTTTTGAGTTTACCCCGGACATACTTTGACTTTCCTACGATTTTATTATATGTATAGATTAATACTATGACCGCGATTTCTATGTTAACGGCTTCGTTCTCCATCCTTAAGAGATAAAAACACAGTGTACAGTGAACACCACTGACGATTTACCCGGTTGTCATAACTGAAATGATTCCCTTTTTTCCTTGAGCGACCAGTGCCGGTCTACTTATGCCCACGGTATACCCGCGCGGTAAAAACTCGCCGGCTGTGCTTTCGGCATAACGTGTGGCATGGTTGTGGTGGCAGTTGGCACGCGCACATTCACCTGCTTCCTTATTGACACTCATTGGTCCTTTGAAGAATAGACTATGGGTCATTCTGCCAGACAGTTCGTAAAAGGCGTTTGTCTATACGTGTCACTAACATTGTCACTACAAGGTGGCAGCGTTCCGCTACGTCTCGTCCGGGTATTGGGTAACATTGACTTACCTATTCTTGACGCAATGCCGTCAATGCTTATGCAAGTGACATTAACACCTCGCCATACAAATAGCAACGCTTCATTAACATCTTTGGTGTTTATACTCGCAGGCGATGATTGTCTCTTTCCATCAGCAGAGAAATCTGCTATCTTGTACTACACAAAATATGCTGCAGAAATATTAATGCGGTGGTAGCAAATACCCGATGGAGACGTAGCGGAATTCTAATACCTAGTATTTATTTATAAGATAGCAAACAAGGTGATAGCTCTCCCGATGGAAAGAGATAACTATCGCCTATAGGCATCAAAGATGTTAATGGTGTGTCTTTATTCCAGTGGCGGAGTGGTAATGCCACGTGCAAAAACTTGAGCGCTTGCCTTACCATCCAAACTGGAAATCGAGTGACGAGCACTAGCATTATTGCGGCAGGAATAGGTGGTACCAAAACCCGGCCGAGACGTTGCAGATGTCTACTTTACAGAAGTCACGATAGTAGTGACACGTATAGACAATTGTTAGCCTTTTACAATCTGCCTGGCGAAATGGTAGTTGTTTATTCTTCTAAAAGGGGCCGCATCACCCCAGTAGAAAAATATTACATTCTTCAAATGGTATATGTGTTTAATTTCAAACTGTTTTCTGTAGCAAATCCATCCGTCACTCAAGTGTCGATTAAAAAATATTTGTTTTTATGTCATAAATTCTCTAATCAGTAAATGACTAACGGACGGATTGGCCACAAATTAAATTTAATCCGTGGCCAATCTGCGACTATTAGAGTTTTATTACGTAAAGCTCGCTTCAAGTGATAGCCTCGGATGATATTTAATCCGTGGACAATCCGTGACCATTACAGTTTTATTGAGTACAGCTCGAGTCAAGTAAAAAGAACGCTGGGCGCGAGGTGAGGGGGGAGTTCTGCGCATCGCGCGAAGACAATGACGACTAATGAACCAATAGCGCGCGTGCAATTTACATACGTATTTTCACACCAAATCCCTTACGCAGTAGCGGAGTTAGGAGTAGCTCCATAATACAGCGTACGGAAAATCCCCGCGAAAGAGTGACTTTCCCCTGCATCCAATCTTACCATCAGTTGTGTCTAATATTTGCTTGACGGGAACTTAAGAAATCAATTAAAATATAATTCCAATAGTCCAAGCGTGTTTTCCTTTTCTCTTTTAAATGAAATTGGTCTGGCATATTAATAGGGAAAGGCAAAAAAAATTTGTTTACCAAGTTTTGAATTGTATTGAATTGTAAAAAACCGTAAAAAAAATTTAACATGTTTTTGTATTTATGTATAATACATAAAAATATGATTATTTTACAAAATTACAATACCAAACAAATATAAAATTATAGATTTACTTGAAAGAAATGGGGTACTTGCAGTGTCAAGGTCAAAAAGGTGTCAAAAATAGCATCTTGAGAGGATATAAAAAGAATCATTTTCCAAGTGTTAAAAACATTAATTATGTTTTGTTTTAACTATACGCGCATCTGCGCTACTTTTTTATCGCACTAATAAAAAATCTTGTATCTACTTTTTACACATAACCAAAACAAAGCGAAATAAATAGTAAATAGTTCATGTTACTTGTTACAACAGTACACTCGTTATTGAAAACAGAGTGTTAAGTGTGAGTTTTTCTTTTCGCATTCGATCATGAGCGCGTTTCGAGTTTACTAGGAATTTGTATGTGATTTGTACAGCGCCACCTTGTGGTAAACAGGTTTCTCACGTTTACCACTAGGTGGCGCTGTACAAATCACATACAAATTCCTAGTAAACTCCAAACGCGCTCACGATCGAATGCTAAAAGAAAAACTTACACTTAGCACTCTGATCGTTGCGATACAGTTACGTCGCGATCGTCATACACGCTATACGTTGCTTGATATGTTACCGTCGTTGTCAAAAGTAGATAGTTTATTTTTTGGTGAAAACGAGAAATAGTTATGAAGACAAACAGTTTCAACTATCTATGTTATTGTTGCGAATAATCTAGAAACGTGAATAGTTGGAGCGCTGGAGAGATCTAGAAATAAAAGAAAGAGATAGCTACCTCTATTGGTAAATAAATAGCAGCCGGTACCCGAATAGTTATGCCATAATTGACCTTATTGCTTAAGGCATAAGGGTAAAAATATCGTGCATTAGGTCTTTTTTTACATCAAAATAACTTGTTTACGATTAGCATTTGTTTACGCGTAGATTTCGAAGATTCGGGAATGGGGTGGAACTTTACTTACTTTACTTAAATATATATACTCCTTGTTGGTCCCGGGCTTTGTTGAAGAATAGGCCAACTGCTGTTCTGCCCGGCAGGTCGTAAAAGGCGACCGATTGGCTATGCGAGTCATTACCACGTGGCTACTAGGTGGTAGACTTCTGCATTGTCTTGCCCGGGTCTGGTACCACCGCTTTACCTATTCCTGCCGGAATACCGTCAGTGCTGGTCACTGTCGTCTTCCGGTTTCGAAGGTAAGGTAGCCGGTAAACTTATGCATGTGGCATTAGACCTCGCCACAAGATAGCAACGCACCATTAACATCTTTAGTGTCTATAGGCGATGGTTGACTCTTTCCATTAGGAGAGCCATTTGCTTGTTTGCTATCTTATGTTATAAAAAATAGCCTACCGCAGTCACATATTCTCACTGTATACCAATATTCGTCTATAATAATAATAATAAATAATAAATATTCACGGGACAAATTACACTTACTGACCTATATTAATATCTATACGTATAATAAAATCGTAGGAAAGTCAAAACTGTACATTGAATATTTTTTAAAAGAATACTTGGGGCGTGATCTACAATCGATATTGAAGCCAAAAATATAGTTTTTAGTATTTTTGTCTGTTTGTCTGTATGTCTGTTTGTCTGTATGTATGTCCGGGGTAAACTCAAAAAGTACTGCATGGATTTACTTCAAATTTTGCATGAATATTACTAACAGGTCGGGTCAACATATAGGCTACATATTATCACGCTATCACCTAAGGGGGAGAAGCTGTGCGGAGTAAACGAAGTCCGCGCGGACGAAGTCGTGGGCAACAGCTAGTATATAATAAACACCCAATCCCGGAAATACAAACATTTATGCTCATCACACAAATGCTTGTCCCTGTCGGGAACGGAACCCGAGCCCCGTTGATTGCGTAGTCAGGGTCGCTAACCACTCGACCAACGGGGCGGCCAAGTCTAGTTTCGATAGATAAAGTTTCGTGATAAATATTCATTATAATATATTCACTAACATCTATTATACTAGGGGAGCTCATTTGGGATTTTAACGACCACGGCAGATTAATATTGGGGGGAAACAAAATGGGACCACGCGGGAAATATATATAAAAGAGATTTCAAAATCGGTTCATAAATAACTGATTTAAAGTAGCAAACAAAAAAAAACAGTAGCAGTCGTGGGACTGCCGATAGAAGTGAAAACGGAACTATTAAGTTGAGAGTAATTAAAACTATATGCAAAACATAGCTACAGATATACTATTATCATTAGCATGTCGGTGACGCGAACCGAGGATTTTACCCTCTACCAAAACGCTCAACGCGCCTAAAGAAGTTTTCACTTCAAAAATTGATAACCTCCTCCTTTTGGGAAGTAGGTTAAAATTAGTTAAAGTTAACTTTTCATTGTATTTAATTTTACACTGTATTCATTCATTCTAGATACCGACAATGTTAACCTCATACAAATCTGCTTTGCCCTAACGGCATAAAACAGCTGTTTTACCCCTACGGGGATAACTACCCCCAGATTCATTACCAATGATCTAAGCACTAGAGCAATTTCCTTTTCTGAGCTTTAAGGATCGCTGTTTATTTGTGAAATTTGGTATATGGATCTGTAACAATTGGAAAGTTTTTGTTTCAATTTTTATGCGTATTAATACTTCAAGAGCAAATTGATGGTATATAATTGTTTTTGTTCGTAATGATTTCTTATCTAGTAGTAATTATCAAGTAGCGTTTAACATGGCCAAAGTTTATCAGTTACGACGCACTAAAATGATTGAAATGCTTAATATTAATTTTTAGGGTTCCGAATACCCTTATAGTCTGTCCGTCCGTCCATCCGTCCGCCCGTCCGTCCGCAGCCTAGTATAGAAATCCTTAGTATCAGAAACCTGTAATTTAGCATGAATATAGGTACGTATTAGTCACGGCAACAAAGTGCTAAAATAAAATCTTGAAAATATTTTTAGGGTAACTCCCCTACATGTAAATAGGGATGTTACATTTTTTTTTGGTGTATCCCATAGTTTTGTGCCCATAGTGTGGGGTATCATTGAATAGGTTTTTCAAAAATATTGTAGGTTTGCAATTGCGAAAAACAATTTTTCGATTAAGGGATTCGTTTGTGAAATATAAAACTTTTCTGTGCTAATTTTTGTTAGAGTCAAATGGGATGTGAAATTTTTTTTTTATATCATAAGATAGCAAACAAGCAGATGGGTCTCCTGATGGAAAGAGTCAACCATCGCATATAGACACCAAAGATGTTAACGGTGCGTTGCTATCTAATATAATAAACTATCGCGGATATGTAGGCTTTAGAAGTTTATGAGTATCTAATAGTCTGCACAACTAAAAATGTACTTGGTGAAGTCTTTATATACGGAACCTGTGGTGCTGATATATCCGTCATTGATTTTAAAGAGGGCGAATTTCCATAATATGAAACAATAAAAAACCTTCTTAGTTCGCATTATTTCGATGGCAACTAAGGAACCCTACATTACGCGTGGTCTGACATGCACTTTGCCAGTTTATTATATACTAGCTGTTGCCAGCGTCTTCGTCCGCGCGGACTTCGTTTACCTCGCACTGCTCCTCCCCCGTAGGTGATAGCGTGATAATATGTAACCTATATGTTGACAAAATTTGAAGTAAATCCATGCAGTACTTTTTGAGTTTACCTGGGACATACAAACAGATAAACAGATAAACAGATAAACAGACAAACAGACAAACAGACAAGTAGACAAACAGACAAACAGACAAACAGACAAACAGACAAACAGACAAACAGACAAACAGACAAACAGACAAACAGACAAACAGACAAACAGACAAACAGACAAACAGACAAACAGACAAACAGACAAACAGACAAACAGACAAACAGACAAACAGACAAACAGACAAACTGACAAACAGACAAACAGACAAACAGACAAACAGACAAACAGACAAACAGACAAACAGACAAACAGACAAACAGACAAACAGACAAACAGACAAACAGACAAACAGACAAACAGACAAACAGACAAACAGACAAACAGACAAACAGACAAACAGACAAACAGACAAACAGACAAACAGACAAACAGACAAACAGACAAACAGACAAACAGACAAACAGACAAACAGACAAACAGACAAACAGACAAACAGACAAACAGACAAACAGACAAACAGACAAACAGACAAACAGACAAACAGACAAACAGACAAACAGACAAACAGACAAACAGACAAACAGACAAACAGACAAACAGACAAACAGACAAACAGACAAACAGACAAACAGACAAACAGACAAACAGACAAACAGACAAACAGACAAACAGACAAACAGACAAACAGACAAACAGACAAATAGACAAATAGACAAACAGACAAACAGACAAAAATTCTAAAAACTATTTTTGGATTCGATATCGATTGTAGATCACGCCCCAACTATTATTTAAAAAAAATATTCAATGTACAGTTTTGACTTTCCTACGATTTTATTATATGTATAGATCATAAGATAACAAACCAGCAGACGGCTCTCCTGATGGAAAGAGACGGCCACTGTCTATAGACATCAACGATGTTAATGGAGTGTTGCCACAAGTTTATTTTATTTTTTTTAGTTTAGTTACCAATTCAACTTTCTTTTCTTATTTACTAACCATATTTTATGTGGAATTAATAATTACAACCAATAGCCTACTTGCTAAGGATTACATAGAAAGAAAAACTGGTCAAGTGCGAGTCGGACTCGCGCACGAAGGGTTCCGTATCATCCCTAATCAAGTTTCTACCTGTTTATTAAGATCGAGTGAAAAATTGCTCAAAACATTTGTTTTTACTTTATTTTTATTTAATTATTTATTTTGAAAGGTAATATACAAGTAAATATTCTGTGAAAATTTTAAGCGTCTACCTGTTACCGTTATTAATATTGAGCAAAAAAATACGAAAAAACCGGCCAAGTGCAAGTCGAACTCGCGCACGAAGGGTTCCGTACCGTCATCTATAGAAAAACGGCAAAAAACTACGTTTGTTGTATGGGGACTTAACATTTTCATTTTTTGAAGTGAAAACTTCTTTAGGCGCGTTGAGCGTTTTGGTAGAGAATAAATCCTCGGTTCGCGTCACCGACATGCTAATGATAATAGTATATCCATAGCTATGGAGAGCCAGACTAGCGCACGCGCAGTAGCCTGTGTACACGTATACACTAATACATCGACTATTTCTGACTGTATTATGTGCGCGTTGGACGCTTTATATAGTTATATAGTTTTAATTACTCTCAACTTAATAGTTCCGTTTTCACTTCTATCGGCAGTCCCACGACTGCTACTGTTTTTTTTTTTAGTATTTGTTGTTATAGCGGCAACGGAAATGCATAATTTGTGAAAATTCCTGGCGGCGTGTAACGAGACGTTGTCATGAAAAGGAGGATTCTACTGTGAGATCGTTTTTTTAACCGACTTCAAAAAAGGAGGAGGTTCTCAATTCGGCCGGTATATTTTTTTTATGTATGTACACCGATTTCTCCGAGGTTTCTGAACCGATTTACGTGATTATTTTTTTGTTTGATGCGAAATGGTTTCGAATTGGTCCCATAAAAATTTGATTCAGGTAGGCCCAGTAGTTTTTATTTTATAATCATTTTTTTAGTTATTTTACCTATCCCGATGTCTGAATTCAAATCTCGCAAGTAAATTTGATCCACTTGCCGGTACCCGATTGAGCTGAAATTTTGTATACATATGTAAATTGGATGACAATGAAAACTTATTATGGCATAGAGCTGATCTGATGATGGAATCGGAAGGTGACTACAGGAACTCAGTAATTAAATGGTTAAAAATCGGTCAATGACAAGATTCTATCGAGTTTGGGCTCGTTTGATTCGTGTTGACGAGCACTTAGGTACTTGGTGGTAACTAGGATCCTCCTGGGTCCGATGATGAAGCCGGAAGGTGGCCATAGGAGATTAGTAATTAAATGACACAACTCTATCTAGTTTGGGCTCGTTTGATTCGTGTTGACGAGCACTATGGTGCTTGGTGGTAACTAGGATCCTCCAAGGTCCAAAGATGAAGCCAAAAGGTGGCCATAGGAGCTCAGTAATTAAATGGCATAACTCTATCGAGTTTGGGATCGTTTGATTTGTGTTGACGAGCACTTACGTGATTGGTGGTAACTAGGATCCTCTAAGGTCCGATGATGAAGCCAGAAGATGGCCATAGGAGCTCAGTAATTAAATGACACAACTCTATCGAGTTTGGGCTCGTTTGATTCGTGTTGACGAGCACTATGGTGCTTGGTGGTAACTAGGGTCCTCCAAGGTCCGATGATGAAACCAGAAGCTGGCCATAGGAGCTCATTAATTAAATGACACAACTCTATCGAGTTTGGGCTCGTTTGATTCGTGTTGACGAGCACTATGGTGCTTGGTGGTAACTAGGATCTTCCAAGGTGCGATGATGAAGCCAGAAGCTGGCCATAGGAGCTCAATAATTAAATGACACAACTCTATCGAGTTTGGGCTCGTTTGATTCGTGTTGACGAGCACTTTGGTGCTTGGTGGTAACTAGGATCTTCCAAGGTCCAATGATGAAGCCAGAAGGTGTCCATAGGAGCTCAGTAATTAAATGAGACAACTCTATGGAGTTTGGGGTTATTTGATTCGTGTTGACGAGCATTTTGGTGCGGTTGGTAACTAGTTATAAAATAAAAGGAAATACTCTTGACAAAAGTCTTCGTTCTACGTCTGTCAAGTCGATCAGTTCAGGAGGTAAAGATGTAACTTCCACGTTGTTCCAGTAGGCCTGTGAAGGAACTTTTCTTTTTTTTATGGTAGTCGAGCAACGATAGCTGCTCCCGAAGGAAATTAAAATGTGGTGTGACTAATGACGTCTGTTGTTTTGGATATAATAATTTCTTGCAGATTATGTACATGTCACTTCAGCGTATTGACTTATGGTGGTTATAAAATTACGCTCAGTCATTGAACGAAGTGCTTGTGACGTCTTACTTGCTGCCGCTAGCCGGTTCTCACGTTGCTGAGCAGTTTTCGTATCACTTCTAATCTATGAGCTCTCTGCTTGGCGGACTCCTTAAATAAATGCTTCTTAATGGAGACCAAATCTATGAGCCTTCTGCTCGGCAGATTCGTTCGATAGAGGCTTATTAATGAGATCAAGTCTATTAGCTCTCTGCTCAAAAGAGCCATTCGCTAGACGCTCTTGGATCTTACCGAGTCTAGAATTATATTGTTCAAAAGTTTCTTGACGTAAACGTGATTTCATATATTATGCTTTCATGCCCAACAAACGTTTTTCACGATCTTTAATAGTCTCACAAGAACGTGACATTGTGTTACGAAGAGCATTTTTACGGAGACGACTACATTTATTTCAGTTGGGGAGACCAAGATGCTAAATAGGTAGTTACTCGAGCGTCGTAGGGACCTATTGGATTTTGTAGACTAAATTATAGGAAAAATAAAAAGTTATATAATGTTTTTCATTTCAATGGTGGGGAAAAAATCTACAGATAAAAAAATGTTTTAAAAAAGTCAGTGACATGGAAACACTGAAGCGCATTAGATTAGGGTATGGTGGGTTAATTGCCGCTAAAATTTAGAAAATCTGACGATTCCAGTGTAGCAAGGTTACAAATTTGCAAAGAAAACGTTGTATTGACATTCTCGAGCGCGACTGAATTTTCTTTTATTATGGAGGAAATGATGTAAGAATTACGAAAAAAATGTAATCTGACAATTTCCACAAGCCGAAGTTATCTTTTGTTTTTTTTTGCCATATTTACCCCCCTCTATAGAAAGGACTTATATTTGGTGGAGAGACTTAACAGTATGCGAGGTACCCCTCCTATGGTAATCTGCCGCGCTCGAGTAAATACCAAAATCCCCCCTTGGGCTCCCCTACTATTTTATTCGGTCTCGTTTCTTGAGATCTATATTTGTTAAGGCGTGCAGCACCTGTTGTAGGTCTACCCAAAATAAGTTGAAAATACAACAATACACTAAAAAGTATTAAATAAAAATAACTACGTTAAAAAAACCGACTTCAAAAACTATAAAGTAAAAAATAATAAATATTTAATATTAATTAAATACTACCTATTATTTATATGAGCTATTTACTAATAGGTTTGAAGTCGGTGCCAAGCCTTAAGCAAATAATAATGTTTTAATTACTTAAATGAATACGAGCAAATTAATACAATGAAATTCCTACTTTAAAGATTAAGATATGTAAATAAACCTAATAAAGAGCAATTAAGTCTTAATATAACAAGCAGCTTCAATCAATACGAAGAATACTGAAAAAAATAATTACGAAAATGTATTCAACAGAATTCCTAAACTAAATGGTCATGTGAATTAATGTAGAATTATAAATTAAGCTAAAAGGCATCAACATTTTTAATTTCAAATTGACACCATATAATAGTAGAAAATGTTGGTAGCTTAATTAATTTTTAACAACTTGTAACAGCCATATTCTTGCAAATAACTATTTTCTTTCTTTCTTTCAAAAATTTTATGTACTTATTAAAGACTTTCATCAACGACGTCTGACCGCGCGTGTGTGCTGGTGTAAGTATTAAATTGGCTTGGTACCGACTTCAAACCTATTAGTAAATATGTATTAGTAAATAGCTCATATAAATAATAGGTAGTATTTAATTAATATTAAATAGTTATTATTTTTTACTTTATAGTTTTTGAACTCGGTTTTTTTTAATGTAGTTATTTTTATCCTTCGTGAGATTTTGTGAGATTTTGCTCCACCCCCTCCCCCCTTAATTCCTTGACGTAATTTATGGACGCCCCTTATAACTTTCATTTAGATGGATTATCTATTTGTTGTTCACTGGTCAGCAGAAGCTAACGTGTCGACAGCAAGCGCTAACCGAGGCACTTAGCTCTGTCGACAGTGAAATACATTTCGCTGTAAAGAGCCCTTGCTTGTATAAATATTAAATATCCGGTTGACCGAGCTAAGCTCGGTTTTTCACATACCCATATCTCGGGAACCAAACTTTTCTTGGACCTGGAACCTTGATAAATCGATTCCTTGACCCGAAAAACCCCTAATTTGTGACTTTCATGAAAATCGTTGGAGCCGATTTCGAGATTCCAATTATATATATATATATATATATATATATATATATATATATATATATATATTTATATATATACAAGAATTGCTCGTTTAAAGATATTAGATAAATAAATAAATATTCACGGGACAAATTACACTGACTGATCTAACCCCAAAATAAGCAAATTATTTTGCTTGTGATGTGGGTGTTAGTCAACGATACTAATACATAGAAATACATATATAAATACAAGAATATATTTAATAAACACCCAAACCCGGAAATACAAACATTTATGCTCATCACACAAATGCTTGATCGCGTAGTCAGGGTCGCTAACCACTCGACCAACGGGGTGTATTGACGATTGCAATCGACATCGACATTTTTAGATAATAATAAACAGGAGATATTTTAAGAATAGATAACATAATGTTAATATTTTACGAGTCGTTCATGTATTACGACATTGTGTGCACATACACAATGTCGTAATACATAATGATGAATTATAGCGGGAAATTGCATTTTTCTACTTTGTTCATAAACTTTAAGAAAATGCTTGACACAAATATAATAATCATAAGTCGGTTGTTTTATAATCAACTACTTAAATATAAATGATATTATATTTATGAAAATATGCCAAAATGTGTCTAAACAAACTTCAATGAAAGATGAAAATGGTACTACTGGTACTATTGGGAACTAAATTGGTACTAAGAGGTTAAAGTAAAAAGTTTTTAGAACTGGCCAGTTGTGAACAAAATAATTAAAAAAATAAGTCTAAATTTTGAAATGGAACTCATTTCCAATATTATTGAGTATGTAACAAGGAAGTTATATTCTATCTGGAAGGTCCACATGTACTTCAAAATCGTTCCGAAGAGTACCACGACATGAGTGGAGTGTGTCTCTTTCTACTAGGGTGTCCATACATATTTGTACAACAGGACAATTTCATACTAAAATAGCGGAATAGAACTGATATAGACAGCTACGATAAATCCTGGATAGCACCCACGGCTATCAACTTTTGAATGTCGTGTAGGTTAACAATGTCTGTTATCGCTCTTATTGACGAAGGAAAATGCACATTCATAATATGTTGTTTTGACTAACACCCATAATTTGCTAACTTTAGGGTTAGATCAATTCGTGTGATTTGTCTAATGATATCGTATTATTACGACAGGCTGTAGTGAGGTGGAGGGGGCCGGATTGCAACTATAAATGCTAGCATATTAGTAACGTACCGGGCCGCAACACATTGACTAGTTTTATGTACAGTTAACTGCCGAACTGCACGTTGAGGCTAGTTATTTGTGGCCTTTAATCGTTCTTCACCCATAATTTCTGATTTTGTAAATGCATACTTAAAACACGGAGTAAATTGTGTGCGCTCAATTCCGCTCTGCAAATCTGCCGCACTTTGCCCCGGCACAGTGTACGAGAGTTTATATAAAATGTATCAAAGTGATCTAGGCGAATTTTTGCGAAGCACCCTGACCAGCTGCGGCCCATCTTAACGTGTTAGAGCGCAAAATAGGATTATTAAAAATAATAAAAGTTGGAATAATTTTACTTGATATGTAACTGAAATAAATTGCTAGATTTGTTTTCATACTGAGCTGTTTCGCGGGTAAAAAGTGTGGTAAAAAAATCTTTGCATGTGTGATCTTTCTGCCGAATTGAGCATTATACATACAGATAAAAGATCAAAATACTCTTCTAGAGAATATATGCATTAATTACGGACAGATGACAATTACATTACATTGCTTTAAAATTTGTTCGAGTGAAGCAGTCCAGCGATACTGAAGAATCAATAAAACCTAGAGAATACGGTGAGAGATATTGCAAAGTCTTAATGCCAGTCTACTGACAGGGTCCTGGATAAAACACTTCGGTTCCGGTTCCAACGTTCAAGTTCAAAATGTCCAATTCCCAAAATATACAACATTTTCAAAATGCCCATTTCCTAAAATGGTCCATTTTTCTTCATGTTGGTCTCGTGCTCCTTTGAAGAACAAGCCAACTGCCGTTCTGCCAGGCAGGTCGTAAAAGGCGACTTATTGGCTATAAGTGTCACTACCATCGTGTCTACTTGGTGGTAGAGTTCCGCAACGTCTCGCCCGGGTATTTGCTACCATCGCAGAAGCTATTCCTGCAGCAATAATGTCAATTTTATATCATAAGATAACAAACAAGCAGATGGGTCTCCTGATGGAAAGAGACAACCATTGCCTATAAACACCAAAGATGTTAATGGTGCGTTGCTATGTATTGACGAGGTCTAAGGCCACATGCATAAGTTTACCGGCTACCTTACAATCCAAACCGGATCACGACGATGACAAGCATTGACTCTATTGCAGCGCAAATAGGTAGGGTGGTGGTGCCAAATACCAGTGCGAGATGTTGCGGAACCACCTAGTAGTCATGATGGTAGTGAAATTATTTCTTGTCAAGAGTTAAGTAAACTTTTTGACAAGCAGTTACGCTATTGCGGCAGGAATAAATAAGGTGGTGGTACCAGACCCGGGCGAGATAATGCAGAAATCTACCACCTAGTTGTCATTGTCGTGCTCCTGTTTGGAGGGTAAGGTAGCTGGCAGACTTGTGCATGTGGCATTGCAAACCCGCCACACGGATGGCTACGCCCCATTTATATCTTTGATGTCTAAACGCGATGGTTTTTCTTTCCATCAGGAGAGCTGTCAACTTGTTTGCTATCTTATAATGTAAAAAACAAATATTCATTTTAAACACTAATCATCTAGACTAATAACAAGTAGTTTTTTCGTTTCACATCTGTAAATTATATTGAAATAGGCTGATAAAAGCCGTCCATACTAAAGGAGAGTGTTCAGTAGTCGATTTTAATACCAAATATGTAAAACAATTAGGTACTTAAATATTGAGCTAATTATCCTATAACATGTTTATACTCATACGGACGCCCACGCATAGATATCATTTTTATTCAAATTATCCTTTATAGGCACTATTGAAGTTCATTATTTACAAACAGTGATTTGCTGAACTCGTGACTAGACTCATTAGCTATTAGTCACCGCGCGGATAATAACGGAACTTTCACCCGCTGTCACAGGATTCGTGGGATTCGAAGAAATAAAAGTGACCGTATTTTCTGAATATTACTCTACTAATTTTGTTGTGGTTGACAACTACATAATAGTCAAGCAATATTTTGATAACGTCATTTTCCTCTCTATTATACACCCGAGTAAATTTTCCATTATACAAGGAGTAAATTTTCCTTAAAGTAATCCTAAAAAACTGGTATTTTTCATTTTGTGTTTTTTTTATGTTGCGCCCTAATATACACCCCAGTACACCCGAGTAAATTTTCTTTAAGTAATCCTAAAAAACCAGTATTTTTCATTTTGTTTTTTTTTTATCGTGCGGGCCTGTTGTCATATAAAGAAAGCAATATTTTATTTATTTACTTATTAGTTTACTTTCTTTCATATTAAAATAGGGCGGTTACAAACTAACATCATAATTTTCGACCAGGGTGGGTTTGCGATCACCTATTTTAGTAAGTGAATTAAACAAAGTTCTATCAAGAAAACGTGTGGTCGTAAACTGATGAGGTGCATCTTTATGCTTCTACAACATCAGATTCTAAATTATACAATCATGAAAGCATCATTGAGATCATAATAGGCAAAATATTTTATAGCTTTAAGTGTCCGAATGCGACCACATGGCCGCTTTCGAACGTATTAGATATTTATATACTTCAGTTTGCGATCACTGGATTTAAAAAGAAATATAAGCTAAAAAATGATGTCACTACAACTTTCCAACAAACAATGTTCTATAATTGAAATAAAACGCTTCTTGTTTGAGTGTAACATTAGTATAAGGTAACAAAAGGTAACTTTGTTCGCCACTCTTTGTGGTATTTTTATTGCAATACGCGATACATAAACACACCATTAAGTCATCACCCGAACTCGGGCACTATTTTCTAGATTTGGATTTAGCAAATAGGTTTAAATTTATGATTTTCTTGTTACATAATTCATTCATTGAATATTCATTCATTGAATATTCAATGCTTACTGTTCATTGTTTTCTCATGAAAAAATGCTATTATCTTTAAATAAGAAACCTAGGCTCTCAAGTGGTCGCATACTAGAGGCGGTCACGTTCCCGACGCAGTGACCCTATATTACGTTTGTATGTTTAATAAAAAAATATCTTAAATAAGACTAAATGATTAAGCTTACAACAGGGAATATAGATGGAATAGCATCAGGTTTCAGTGTTGATCTTATCTTATGGATTATTAAATCCTCGGATTAAAAATGACGGCTGCAAATTAAACTGTAATATGAAGTTTTTTTCTTAAATGGAACAACTTCGATCCACCGTTGTCGAAGAATCTCATTTCTTGGGAACCTACAAGAAAATAATGAACAAGAGGTTAGGTATCTACTACTAGTTAACAGTCACTACCAAGAAGTATGTAGGTAATGTATTTAGTTACTACAACACAATGATTTTAGTATTAAATAACAAAATTACGTAAAGTAGGTTCTTATTTGATTATTATGACATTCCTTAGGGACGTATTATGAAATGTTAGATTGAACTGTAATTTCTTTGTATTCACATGTCCGAATTTTTGCGTTATTATTGCTACCCTACTTAAGAAACTTGTAAATACAATAAAAAACTTACTTAAAAAATGAAATTTCGCAACCAGCATACGCTTCACTATTACAACACTTAACGCTACAATTTTTCACCATTTTACAACAGAAAAAACTTATTGCAGTAAGCAAAAAGAGGACTTTATGCTTTAACACACTTTAACTTTAAGTATCAGCTATATTTTTAAATAAAGCGCGCCAAAGCGTACGGCCACCTGAGTGTGGCCGTGCATAGTTTACAAATTACTACTATTTCTACTGATTTGAGAAAACAGTTTTTACATTGCATAAATAATAACGTAATAATTAAAATAAGCACATTTAAGAACTCAATATGTTAATAACAATACATTTTATGCTAATGTATCTATAAAAGTGTATGAATAAAAGGGATTTAACGGTTACCGGATATATAAAAAATCTACCATGCCAAAGTTTTATTTACACTGGCAATTGCAAGAAAGGGATAACATCCACTCATGTCGTTGTCTCGCTCAGAACGTTTTTCCTCTGCTGTTAGGTAAGAAGCAAATGTCAACTTTATTGCTAATAAAATAAAGTACATTTTTATTTTTCAAATATTGCTTCGTAGTAATTCCAGATATCATATATAAGTTCCTTGGTATGTAATTCACTCGTATAATTCATTCATTTGTCATTTGTTTTAAGATTTAGCGGCAGATTGAAAATTATCACGTCCGCGTCAGCATATTCAACGCGAAAAAAATTTCGTGCCATGATTTTTATGACTTTCGATGTCATTTAAACCAACAAGAAAGTTACTAAATACTTCGATTGGCCTTTCACGATGAAGCTCTATCTCGTTTAACTGTTTACAAATGATTTAAACGTGGTCGTCCGTCGCACTATGTGTGAGGGACGGGGACGGCCTTCTACGGCGACGACTGAAGATAAATATCAGTGTGTGCGGCGTTAGGCGTATAATAGAGACTGACAAAAGTGTAATCTATCACCAAATTCGGACAAGCTTAAGCATCAGTATGCGTATTATCAATAGGTATTTTGGTTTGAGATATAGTTAGTTACGATATTAGGTGTAGGAAGTTTAGAAGTTATAGGAAATTTCGTATATAAATAACTAAGATGAATATGTGAATATTCTTTTTTATACAATACTAGCGGCCCGTTCGACTATGTAGAGATTTTTAATAAAGTAGCTTATAAAGAAAGGTTAAATAAGTTCTAAAGTAAATATGCGCAAGCGAAGCCGCGGGAACCAGCTAGTGTTATATAACTCGTCGGCTGAATCTTATATTCGACATGAGCGTAGCAGCAATAGCCGAATACATACCTCCTATTTTAAGCAAATTTATAAGCTGCAGTTAAAAATATTAAAGAATACTAGCTGTTGCCCGCGACTTCGTTCACGCGGACTTCGTTTACTCCGCACAGATCCTCTCCAGTAGGTGATAGCGTGATAATATGTAGCCTATATATTGAACCGACCTGTTAGTAATATTCATGCAAAATTTGAAGTAAATCCATGCAATACTTTATGAGTTTACCCCAGACATACACTGACTTTCCTACGATTTAATTATATGTATAGGTACTGTCTCCAAAATTAAGCTTTAATTTAATAATGACGATTGAGGCCTTTTAAACATTGTAAAATACTGCTAGTACAAATAAAATTTAAGTATGTTTTACTCAAAGAATTTTTTAAACAAATCTTTAAAGTATTATTAAAACGTCCTGCGCATAATAATAATCGAGCCGATACTACGAACCGATTTTGTTTACCGCGCACAAACAATGTATATGGTGAGTGAACAACTAGCTGGTGGATTCCTCGTTTGTTAAATAAGCTGCTATTTGAATTTGTAAAAGGCAATAAGTACACAAAATAAATAGATATTAAAATCAAACTTAAATCCTATTTTTTGAATAACTTTTTTAAGAAGAGCGGCTTAAAATTGAAATGAAAGTGTACCTAACTATTATATCTGTATCGTATACGTATTGTATATTTAATGTTATCTTAAAATATATATATATATATATATATATATATATATATACATATATATATATATATATATATATATATATATATATATATATATATATATATATATATATATATATATATATATATATATATATATATATATATATATATATATATATATATATATATATAGTTATATAGTAGAGTTATATAGTAGAGTTGCCCAGTATGCTGTGGTTTTGTAATGCTACTACTTAAGTTTTTAATGTACCTACCTGTTTTTTTACTCATATTTTTTTTAGTATCAATAGGTAAGCGCTTGATCATGATCTCGCCTTATGGTAAAGCTAAGATGCGGCCTAAAGTGGGACTCGCTTCCGTAGAAGGTACCTGTTTACTATTCTCTTGAAAATCCCCAGGTTGTACTCGTTGGGGAACATAGACTCAGGAAGCATGTTTCAGTTCCTTGCGGTTCGGTAGACGTATCACCTAATGTGTACAATCCGCCAGCGATCAGCGATGACTTTTAAACATTACGAAAAAATTATCAAAAACGTCGTCAATTGTTTGCTGTTCACTAGATATACTCTTTGCAATGTCACAGCACCAAAACTAATCAAGCGGCAACGACTGCTACTAATATACAATGCTGTTATGTGTCTTGCAATATCAAATAATGACGATAATTTCGCAATGCGAGTTACTTGATAACTCCGCCGATCAAGAATGTCGAGTCGAACCGCTTTGTCCGGGTAAGTGAAACGTCCACCATATGGCGATGCCTAGTATCTGTGCGTCTTGACGATCGATAGAAAAACGGGGATGGCGGAATTAAGTCGTGCAATTCCGCAGCGTACTCTCCAAAGTTAATCCGATAAAAGACCGATAGACTAGCCATTCTGCGGCTATGAGCGAGGCTCTGGAGTTTTTTGCCTGCCAGATCGTCGTTTATGAGCCACTTGGCACGCCTTTCTATCGCCTCAAATGTCTTCAGCTGGTATTTGGTTGATCCATCCCAGAAGTGAGAGCAGTATTCCATGCACGAAGAAGTTGTGCTTGATAAAGGTTGAGCATTTGTCCCGGGTTTAAATACTTATTAGTCTCATCTTTGCCAGAATACCAATATTTTTTGAGGCAACTTCGGCTTTCGATTCGATGTACGAACCAAATTTGAATGTAGGTGTTAAGGTGCTTGAGGTCAGTATCGGCACGGACACCCTTAAAAGACGGAGACAGGTGGAATGGAATCTATTTAGCGGAGAATAGACACGCTTGGGTCTTAGTTTCATTAAACTTGACCAGATCGGTGACTGCCTGTAAGGACAGGTTCATACGATCGACCATCGCCTCTCTGAGAGACCGGCTCCGCGCTGGATGCATAGCTCTCTATGACAGTGTTATCGTCTGCGTACCCATACACCGAGCTTCAGCAGATCGTTTATATATTTTTTTTACAGAAGAGGGGACAAACATACAGGAGGCTCACCTGATGGTAAGTGATTAACGCCGCCCATAGACAACTACGCTGCTAGAGGTCTTTTACTGGCGTTGCCGGCCTGTTAAGAATGAGTAGGCTCTTTTCTTGATGGTCCCTAAGTTGTATCCGTTCGGAAAGATTTCTGCCGTTAGCTGGTTCCACATAGGAGTAGTGCGGGGCAAAAAATGCCTCGAGAATCGCACGATTGTGGACTTTCAGACATCGAGATGGTGAGGATGAAACTTTGAATTTTGTCGCGATGTCCAATGGTGAAATTCGGCGGCAGGAATTAATCCAAACAGTTCCTCGGAATATTCCCCATAATTTAGCCGATAAAAAATGCAGAGTGATGCCACATCTCTAAGTAACGCCAAAGAATCAAGCCGATTTGAAATAGTCTCGTCATCGATGGTTCGAGCTGCCCTACGTTGAATGCGATCGAAAGGAAAGAGCTAGTACTGAGGAGCCCCCGCCCATAAATGAGAGCAGTACTCCATATGAGGCCGGATTTGCGCCTTATAAAGCAGTAAACGAAGGGCCGGTATGAAGTACTGCCTAGCCAAAGAACTCCTAGGTTTTTATAGGCTAATTGGCCCTTGTCTTCCAAGTGACCGCGGAACTGAACGTCGTTTGATATGTCGACTCCAAGTATTCCAATACTGACTTTGGCTTTCAGGAAAGTATTTTCAAAATGAGAAGATACGACGAAGGGTGATTTGTTAGCGGTAATCGCGCAGACTTGTGTCTTATTGGGGTTAAACTGAACCAGATTTAATCGACCCCGCTCCGAAGCTACAGAAAGTTGTTCTTCAATTTCTGACATAAGTTTGTTTCGGCACTCGTTGACGTGTTCCCGAGAAATTCCGCTACGGCCGGAATATAAAGCATCGCCTGTACTGTCATCCGCACAACAATGAGTGTTGCTTGATGGCAACATGTCATTAATGTGCATATGAAACAGCGTAGGCGATAGCATACAGCCTTGAGGAACACGAGCATTGACGAGTTTAAAGTCAGGTCAAGGTCATGCGCCATCAATAACGAGCTTGATACTCCGATCCGTCAAAAGCCTGGTGATGCAGTTGCACAATTTCCCAGGTAGCCCATAGGATGAGAGCTTGGAGAGAAGTACCTTGTGCCAAATCCGATTGAAGGCCTTTGCTGTGTCCAAACTAACTGCCAATGCCTCCCCCTTATTCTCCACTGCCTCCGCCCACCGCTGTGTTAAGTAAACCAGAATAGACTTGGGTAGCTCCTGAGCGAGAGATACAAATGAACTAGCTCTTGATTTCAATCTAGCTCCCAATTTGCTCAATCGCTTAGTTAATAGTCCAACGGCTCAATTAGCTCTTTGAATCGCTAGCCGGCCGAGTGCCACACCGACGACACCGAGCGCACAGCGCGCCGTAGTAGGCACGAGTTTCCCCAATCATCGACGAATAGAGAATGGTAACATACGCGGACTACGAGAGTCGCGTACGCGTCACTAAGCGACTAGTTCATTGAAGGAGCTAGTCGCTTAGCGACGCGTGTAGCATATAATGAACTATACAATCGCTTACGGCTTAGCGATGCGTACGCGACACGCGTAGTCCAGACCTTGAACGATTCCAAAGAGATGAAAACACTGGTTCTCTAGATGAGCGAAAGAGCTATTTTTCACATGTCTAAACCAGAAGATCTCCAGCTGAGCGTCCGCGACGAAAACCGTACTGAAGATCACTAATCAGCTGGTGCTCCTTTAGATACCTCAAAATCTGGCAGTTAATAATAGACTCCATTATTTTGGAGAATAAGGAGGTTATCGCTATAGGCCGATAGTTGGACGGGACCGAGCGATCACCTTTTTTAGGGACTGGGTGCACTAAAGCGCTCTTCCAAGTTTTGGGTACGACGCCATGTGAGTAGGAGAGCAAGAATAAACTCGTTAAGACCGGTGTCAACTCGACATGCGGATGACCAAAGAAATGAGTGCCTTGCGTACTGCAGTTTGCAAGAACTTTACCTCTGGCATAGAAGTGTTACACTGCGGGATGGTAGGTGGTATGACCTTGGTCGTCCAGAGTCGAGTTGGCTGCAAAAAGTGAGCCCAAAAGATCAGCCTTCTGTTTTGCAGAATATGCCAGAGAGCCATTATTTTGTGCAAAGGTGGAAAGGAGGGCAGACAGGAATTCCTTTGGACAGCTTTCGCTAGAGACCAGAATGCACTGGTTCCCGAAAGAAGGTGAACTAGCCTCCCACCAGTTCTGCCAATGTGCTCCGATTTTGCCTTAGATATGATCCTTTTAAATACCTAGAGGCATGATTTTACTCCTTTCTAAATGTGCTGGTGTTTACAACCTGCGATGCCGCGGTCGTGGCCCAGGCCTGGTAAGATTCCTGCTTTCGGCGTGAAGTCTACACGTAGCCAGAGGATGGATAGGTCTTTGCCTTCAAGGCTGCTGAGAAGTCGAGAACAGATATCCTCTCTGAAGTATAAACTCCCGCCCGGGGTACAAATGAGTGATCAAATATGTACCCTGGATAGGAGAGATATGAGGTATCAGCCGGAGAAGATATCCGTGTCTCAGTTAAAAAGAACAAGACGGGCTTAGCCGTCTCTAGGTGGTAGTGGACGGCATTTAAGTTCGAGTGAAGACCCCTAATATTGTAAAGTCCACGTGAAGTGTGGAAGGGGGTGCCTTAAGATCCTTGTTCCGTTTGCCCCGAGCAGCGAAGTGTGAGAGCGCAATTTTGCTCCTTCCCAGAGTACGAAGGGCAGCCTGGGCATCCATGATCAGGTTGGTTACAGACTTCTGAACATGGATGCCCAGAGGAGGATTGTCCACAGCTCACGCTAGTGGTAATAACAATATAGTATTACTCCAGTTAAATCAATGAAGTTCTTGTTATAGGAACAACTTTTATAATTTTATTTGTTTTACTAACAGTAACTGCAGTATCGTCACGCACGATTTCTTAACGAATTTTACGATACCATTGTTTCGTTCGACATAGTATTATATTGTAAGCAAAAGAATTACAACTTTATTGATTTAACTGGAGTAATACTATATTTTTATTGAAGGGATAACAACGAAATGACAACGTTCAGTGAACAGAATACAGGTTGTTAAAGAAATTGCATGCCATAGCTTCAGGGTGAGTTCAGTATCGATAAAGGAATCCGTAAAAAATAAAAACCTTTAAAAAAAAAGACGCATTTACATACCGCCGCCGTAGCGTCATGTGATATCACAAAACGGCGTAAATACAGATCCTGAGAAGGCTAGTGCAGTATAGAAGTGACCGTCACCTAGCAACGAGACCGAGGTTCGCGCTTTTTTGGGACTATGCACTTACTACAGACGTTTTGTGAAGGGGTTTGCTGAAATAGCAAAACCGTTGCATCGACTCACGGAAGAAAAGAAGAGTTTCGATTGGAATTATATGTGTCAACAAGCTTTCGATGAGCTTAAGAAACGGTTGTGTGAGCCACCGGTATTGGGCTATCCTGATCGTAAAGGGCAGTTCATCGTAGATACAGATGCAAGTAATACTGCTATTAGTGGTATCTTATCACAGAAGCAAGGCGATCAAGAAGTTGTGATAGCTTACTTCAGCAAATCATTGTCGCGGCCGGAACGAAACTATTGTGTCAAAAGAAGAGAACTATTGGCAGTAGTGAAGACTCTTCGACACTTCAAGAAATATCTGATCGGGCGACCTTCAAGCTGCGTACTGACCATGCTGCTTTGAAGTGGTTATTACAATTCAAAGACCCGGAAGGCCAAGTAGCTCGCTGGATTGAGCAATTGCAAGAGTTTGACTTTAACATAGAACACCGTAGTGGAAAGTCTCAATCAAATGCAGATACATTATCACGACGACCATGTACGAAAGATTGTAAACATTGTGCAAGGATGGAGGAAAGGATTCAAGTATTGCGAGCTTATCATACGGATGACAGGTGGGAAACTGAGGAGATGCGTAAGGCCCAGTATGTAGATAGAGATTTGCGGCCTCTAATAGGTTTAGATAGACATTTTTTGCCTCACGTATTTCTGAATATTAATTGACGATCGCCTGTGGCCGAAATTCCACTATACACTAAGCAATACAATCTCTTTTATGTTTAAAAACAGAATTAAGCCGCAAAAAAATAGTATAAAGGTGTGTATATTATCATGTTTGTCGCATGAATGTACTGTATGTATTATTTGACCGCCCCGTTGGTTGAGTGGTTAGCGACCCTGACTACGCAATCGACGGGGCTCGGGTTCGATCCCTGACGGGGACAAGCATTTATGTGATGAGCATAATTATATTATGAGCATAATTATAATTTGCGTGTTTATTAAATATATTCTGGTATTTAATATGTATTTCTATGATTAAATATCGTTGACTAACACCCATAACACAAGCAAATAATTTGCTTAGTTTGGGGTTAGATCAGTAAGTGTAATTTGTCCCGTGAATATTTATTATTTATTATTATTATTAGGTTTCTGCAGCCAGCACTGTAAACTTTAAACGCGCCAAATTTCATATTCCACCGGTCGTGCTATTGTCAGACAATCGTACAAAGATTTTATTACATGTATTGATACCTGTACAGAATAGTATAACAATTTATATTAACTAATTACTGACGACTTATTTGATTACATTTAACTTCTTCCTGAGGAACTCAAGACTTCTTCATTAGGACTAATGAATGTTGCATCTATCTAATTCGTTTCCATTCAAACTTTATATTTATATATTTAGATATATTAAAACTATCGTTAAAATGTTCTCTGAAATAAATTGACAAGCTTAATATATGAGTGGTAAATGATTTTTTATCTATAGAGGAATGCGAGCGGGCGGGTGGCGTCAAATGAGAAAAATTAGCTTGCTCGTCGTTAAAAAAACTCGCTGCTTGAGATCTTTTTAGAGTTCCTAAGTCCTAAGAATGCTGTAATTTCAAGTGAATATACAATACTAGCTGTAGCGTGCAGCCCGCAGCATTATAACAGTATTTGTTGAATCCCGCGGGAACAACTCATTTTTTTGAGATAAAAAGTACCCTATGTGCTATTCCAGGTTATCATCTACTTGTGTGCCAAATTTCATTCAAATCCGTTCAGTAGTTTTTGCGTGATTAAGTAACAAACATCCATCCAGACATCCAAACTTTCGCATTCATAATATTAATATAGATAAGTCACGCGGGCAAAGTCGTAATATAAAATCTTAAGAAATATTTTTATACACGTACCGTTTAATTTTTCTTGCGTGACCTACAGTGTAGGGTATCGTCGGATAGGTTTTTTAAAAAACATGTGGGTTTGCAAAAACCATTTTTCGATTATTAGATCCGTTTATGAAATATTAAGCTTCAAAGTGCTAATTTTTGTTTGAGTTAAGTGTCCTGTGTCCCCTCCTCTACTAGCAAAGCGATTGGTTATGGAAGAGTGAGAAGAGAAGAGAAAAATTCGCGGTAATAGTATATATGTCGCAGTGAAATTGTCAATACCGTTAGATTATAATCTACCTAAGTGATATTGTAATTTAACTGCTAACCTAACCTAACCAAATTATAAAATCCCTAGGTAAATTATAATTTAACGGCTATTGACAATTTCAGTGCGACATATATAATAAAGTTGAAAGGAAAACTGTCACAGCTGAGAAGGCCTTAAAAGTTTACGAATAATAGTCGATTAACTTATAAAATGTACTTTGTGACGTTTTTATGGACGATGAGTTTATGATGCGGATATGGCCGTCACTAGCGTTAAATATATTAAACGTTCATAGCATGAAATAATAAAAAAGCCCTCTTTAAGTCTGTATTATTGTAATGGGCAACTACGGAACCCTACATTGCGCGTCGTCCACACGTACTTAGCCGATTTTATTTGCTTGTAATCGTGCCAAAAATTTGGCATTTTATACAACGAATTTTAACCACTCATTGTTTATACATTATCACGACGACCATTATATTTCTGTTGCTGACATTGTTCTGGTTTATACCAGAACAATGTCAGCAACAGAAATGGTCACGTTAACACCTACATGATAATAATAATTGTAGGTGTTAAATATAAATTTACGTTAAATGTTATCGCCTCTGTCACTGTAATATTATCTATACAGTATTCCAACTTCATACAAACGGACTAAGCGCGAGCTATGACTAAGCGCCTCGATCTCAGCATTGCGCTCAGCATGCAGACAGTCGCGACTGTGCTGCAGTAAAAAATGGACGTTGTTTTGTTTTTTTAACAATAACTGCGCGATTTTTACTAAAAATAAGTTCAGTACGTATTTAATTTGATAAGTGTATTTAAATCTATCAATCAAAAAAACAACACGCATTTTAATTGAACACTTCCTATTCAATTCGGAAAGTATTTTATTTGTTTACATAAAAAAAGTATATTTACAATCACAAAACTAAATGCAAACACAAAGTAAAAGGCAAATGTAATTAAAATGCTGGGTAATGAGGTACAACAAGTGCACCCACGCTTAGCCGAAGATACTTGGTGATATGTATACAACAACAACAACACAATGTGATAGGTGGCAAGCCTATCGCTAACCGGGCACTCTCCAATCTGGGGCAATGTTGCTTTTATCAAAAAACTGAAAAAACACATTTTTGAATTGTCCGACCCAGGAATCGAACCCGGTACCTCATGTGGTCAACTCCGACACCAGACCACTAGACCACAGAGGCTCGGTAAGATAATCTATACAGTATTGTAACTTGGCTATATCTTTGAAATAAATGCCTACAGCCCGCCTCCAGCATTTTAATTACATTTGCTTACTTTGTGTTTCCATTTAGTTTTGTGATTGTAAATATACTTTTTATATAAACAAACAAAATACTTTGTGAATTGAATAGGAAGTGTTCAATTAAAATGCGTGTTGTTATTTGATTGGTAGATTTAATTAAATAATCATATTTATGTTTGAATAACAAATCGGTCTTATAAATTTGCGAAAAAAAGTTATCTCTGGATCCGTTATTGACGAATCTGGCAACCAAAAACAGCACAATATATCCTATTCGTCATATTAAATATGTACTTGAACTTATTTTTAGTTGAAAAAATTGCGCGGTTAGTTTAAAAAAAAAAACAACATCCCGTCATATTGTCACTGCGGCACAGTTGCTATTGTCTGCTGTCTGCATGCCGAGCGCAATGCCGAGATCGAGGCGCGTAGGCATAGCTCGCGCTTCGTCCGTTTGTATGAAGTTGGAATGCTGTGTAGATAATATTACCGTGGCAATAGCGTCAGTCTTTGTCACTGTCGTGTTCTGATTTGGAGGGAAAGGTAAACTTATGCATGTGACATTAAAACCCAGCCACAAGGATAACAAACTCACAATTAACATTTTTATTGTCTGTGGGCGATGTTTGTCTCTTCATCAGGAGAGCTTGTTTGTTTGTTGAAGTTTCTATTGTACTAGCGTTTCTCTCACTTATCTAGGCCTCCTGGTATAATATATGATTTCTAGTGAAATAAAATGAAAATGTTTGCAAAAATATGGGTGTTATAAGTTGTTAAAAATTAACTAAGTTACGAACATATTCTATCATTATATGGTGTGCAAACATTTAAAAATTATCATTATATAATATTATATTTAAAACTGGGTATCGATTTTTTTAGAATTACTACCGGATCGAAACGCGGCCACACACTGAGAAGATCCGGCGGAAGAAACTCAGCGGGCTTGTCTTTGTTTCGCTATTTTTGTACTAATTACTAAAATATAGGAATGATTTAATATCAATAAAGTAAGTTTTATAATAATTACAAGTTTTATTTTTTGTGTAATCAAAATTTTTATAATTTACAAAGTTATTTCACCATTTACAAAATTTTATTATTATTGAATTTTTTAAGGCGAATTTAACAAACTTACGAGTATATTTCTAAATTTAATCGGCTAAATTTTATCGGCTAAAAATTCTTTAATATCATAATAAGTTATAACTAAGCAAATTAAACAACTTTTTGCGAAATTTATTTATAGGCAACTAGCTGCGCCTGCGACTTAGTCTGCGTGGAAAACTTTCTAAAATAAAACTCGCATAGGTCCCGTTCCCGTGGGATTCCGGGATAAAAAGTATCCTATGTCCTTTCTCGGGTCTCAAACTATATTTGTACCAAATATCATCCAAATTGGTTCAGTTGTTTGGGCGTGAAGAAGAGTATTATAAAAAACTTGAGAGGTGTCAAAGGACACCCGGATGGAACGAAGTTCCTTTCGATTAATTAGTAAAGGAATTGTAATAACATTTTTTTTTTAAGTTATAATATTATTTTTTTATGATTAACAAATATAATGTTATATAAACTTAATCAGTAGGCTCAATTTTCGTAATAATAATAGAGATGAAAATATCTGGCTTGCTTTCTATAAGAGAGAGAGAGAGAGAGAGAGAGAGAGAGAGAGAGAGAGAGAGAGAGAGAGAGAGAGAGAGAGAGAAACTTGCGCACGCCGCACAGTTTACAATACCTTACTATAGCAAAAAGTGTCGTGTTTCGTAAGAATTTTTTTCGTCTAGCCCCCTTTCACAACGCGTGATAAGGAACTTCGTTCCAATATTAGTATCGATGATTTAACTTTTTACTATTACTTTTAGTTATCAAATATTAATCTAAGTGATAACTATTGTTTTGATGGTGTTATGAGTTTAGTAATGTTATGGATCTCTGTTGTACTAATAATAATTATTTTTATTTCCATTCTTTTAATTCTCTCCTAAGAAAGTTATTGGTTGTAACTTCATCCGATCTTCGAAAATTAGGCTTTCATTAGGTCTTAAGGTTTTAAATTTCTAGGAAGCTTTTCGAACTATTTTTATGATGATGTCAGTATTGCGTATGTGTGTGTATGTAAACCTCTCATAACTTTTGAACAGTTTGACTGAGCGAAACGCAGTTGAAGGTTGGATCTATCAAACTTAGATTGAAAATTTGAACTATATTTTTTCAAATTATAGTCTGCTCTTCTAAAAACCGTATTAAATGGCCGCAAATCGCATTTAAATCGATTGAAACTCGTTTGGGAGTTATGAGTAATCTCTAATGAAAATTTTTGATACAAACATTTCACACAGAAACATTTGTTTTCGATATAACTTGGATAGTTTTAGCCAATCTGTTTTGTAACTATGAAAAAATTTTAAAAGCTCAAAAACACTGCGTTAAGCGAAAGCGATCAAAATTCGCTCGAGCGAGCGGGGTCTCGGGTTCGATCCCCGACGGGGCAGGCATTTGTGTGATGAGCATAAAAGTTTGTGTTTCCGGGTTTGGGTGTTTATTTAAGACATTCTGGTATTTATATATGTATTTCTATGTATTAGTAAAAAAATATTCACGGGACAAATTACACTTACTGATCTAACCCCAAAGTTAGCAAATTATTTGCTTGTGTTATGGGTGTTAGTCAACGATACTATTACATAGAAATACATATATAAATATTGGAATATATTTAATAAACACCCAAACCCGGAAATACAAACATTTATGCTCATCACACAAATGCTTGTCCCCGTCGGGGATCGAACCTGAGCCCCGTTGATTGCGTAGTCAGGGTCGCTAACCACTCGACCAACGGGGCGTTGACTAACACCCATAACACAAGCATCATAATTTGCTTACTTTGGGGTTAGATCGGTAAGTTTAATTTGTCCTGTGAACATTTATTTATTATTTAAAATCGATCATCGCATTAAAAAAATACAGCTTTTTTAAAAATTAAAATAGTGTTTTCAACAAGCTAGATTTTGAACTCTTCGGCGCTTAAAAATATATACTTATGTATATTTTTGACGACTTTGAGCTTAAAATACGTAAACCTAGTTTCAGGAATGTATAGGAAGTTTCAGAGATGGCCTGCAGTATCATGCTGTTTACAATTTTTTTAAATTTTAATTTCAGTTATAAATGCCAACGCTATGCATTTTTACCTTGGCGGTATATTGCATCCTTGGACAGTGCTGTGCAGTCCTTCTAATTTAGACCATGGAGTACTTATCGTCGGCTATAGGAGCAAAGGTAAATATTTTAACTGCATAAAAAAGTTTCAGACAAATAAATAACATAACGTTCATATGTCCGAAGATTTAGACAGACGTAGAATCCATGTCAAAAAAAAAATCCTTGTGTAATTAAGAATTTTTTAGCACAAGATTAGTGCTAAAACAAATAGATACCTATACAACACGCCCTCGATTAGCCCATTAAGTCACATGTAAGGATTTAAAACGTTATAATATCGATATGTTTGCTGTTCGTGATTGGTTCGCCGCGTTTCATGCTGTTTCGTGATTGGTTCGCCAACTAGCGCTAGAAGATAACTTCATACTAACATATACTATAACCAATCACGACTACGCAAACATATCAATATTATAACCATTGATATAAAAAACCCAAGATGCACAATCAGTGTCTCAAAAACGTCCTCTAAAAATGAGCGCAATATTTTAAATTGTGCACTCATTTCACATAGAATTGCGTCGATCGCGACATTGTCAATTTTATTACTTTTTGTATCCTTCAAATCGTAACAAAACTGTTACAAACTCTCACGTCGTTGAGACAGGAATACGTAAAATGTTGACACCAAATCTGGGTGAATTACAGAACCTTACCATCTAGTTAATCATGATGGCCGTGACATGTTTAATGTTGTCCTGCCTTTTACAAAAAGCCTGCCAGCTAGATGGTCGATCATTATTCATAGTCCGAATCAACACCGGTAATCATTTTGTAAAATAAAGAAAAAGTTTATAATTTATTTTAATGCATATCCTGTTTTATTTTCAGGCTACCCCCTATTCCACAAACATCTTCCGTACTGGATAGTAAAGAGCTCGTGGGGAAAGTCATGGGGCGAACAAGCCGCGTGTACAGCGGTGACGGAAATGTTAATCAGATGGCAAGCAGAGCAGTTTTTTAACGAACTTGTGGCGAATTATCGAGGGAGATTTACTCAAAATTTGAAGTTATTAGAATAAATTGATTTATACACGGGGTTCCAGGAACGAAACTTTTTTTTGATTAATAACAAGCTGATTTTTTGTGATCTTCTATCTTCGAAAAATCTCGAATCGTGTAACTAATCTATATATATATAAAATTCAATTGCTGTTTGTTAGTCTCGCTAAAACTCGAGAACGGCTGAACCGATTTGTATATTTTACTTTTGAATTAATTGTTGAAGTCCAGGGAAGGTTTAAAAGATGAGAAAATATAGAAAAAAAATAAGAGTAGTTAAAAAGGCAGAATAAAGTTTGCCGGGTCAGCTAGTAAAGATAGATAAAAAAGACAAATTTAGAGTGTCGGACTAAGAAAAGTTTTCAGTTTACGTTAGGACAAAGTAATCCTTGAATTATAATAATAACTAGCTGCAGTGTGCATCCCGCTGCATAGTAAAACTTTTTCGCGAATCCCGCGGGATCACCTAATTTTTCTGGGATAAAAATAGCTTATGTGCTATTCCAGCTCATTATCTACCTATGTGCCAAATTTCATTTAAATCCGTCCATCCAAACATCCAAATTTTCGCATTTATAGTATTAATATATATTAACAAGCTGTTGTGACTTTACCAGTAAAGAAAATTGTTTAGTATACATGTGTGTATATTATCAAGTATGCCACATTAATGTAGTGTGTGTCATGTTTATTTTTATTAATTTAATGTATTTCCGATGGGTTTTATTTAAAAATATTATTAAGTTAATGCAGTCCTCTGATATGTGAATTTTAACTGTGCCAAATTTAATTCTCCACCGTTCGCGCAATTGTATCAAAAAGGGGTACAAACTTTTCCCTTCGCGTAGTAATATATTATTATAGATAATTGGTAAAAAAAGTTTCGCTAAGTTCGGCCTCTTGTTAATTTAATGTTAGGTTGAGGAAACTCAGTGTACTTAGGTCTTTTTATATCTAACACAAAAATACTCTTCTTGAGATTATGCTATTGGTATGTTACCAATTTTGCTATAAAAATAATCTTAACATAATTGTATCAGGTTCTCTTTATTTATTTTAAATAATTTTCATAGATATGATAAATAACCAATAAAAAATAAATTTTAGATTTAAAAACTCTGTAACATTGGCCTGTTACACTCGACCTGTTAAAAGCTTTATTATTTGAAAAATATTGTACATATTATTTATACTGTGTTTTTACTATACTGTATTTTATAAAGGTAATATTATATTTTACGCCCTTTAATTTTGGTTAAATATTTTATTTTGTTAAATGAGAAGAATTGTATAATAATTAATTAATAAGCGACCCAGTGGATACAATTTTATTAGTGAATAAGTAAGTTATGTATATGTTAATATGTATAATACAATATAGAACAGAATACTGATTAAAATAATTAACTTACATGAAGTTCAGAAAAATAATTGTAAAAGTAATGTAAATATTTTAACTATTCTGTATATAATATATTAATATGACATATACATGGATAATATAAACTATATATATGATAATATAGTGTAATATTTTCCCCAGTATTATCTATACCTGGGGAAAGGATGCCAATTTGCGTAAATTTAAAAAAATCGTTAATAATAATTTGACAGTTCAATATGTCATAGATTTATATGCCTTGATAGTCTAGTAATCGAATTATTCTGCTATGGATTATGAGTTCTCCCGGTTTCAAATTACGGGTTCGGCAAAGCGTGTTTTTTGGTTTTAAATGAATAACAATTATCGACACAGCTTGGTTTTTTCTTTATTAATCGATTTCCCAAAAGGAGGATGTACTTTTAATGTTTGTTACCTTAGGTATTTATTAACCGATTTGGAAAATTTTTTCAGAACATTTGAATTATTGTTGGCCTTTACAGCTTCACCGGTCGCGGAGGCGAGCAGAGTGCTCAGCTAGACTTTAAATATGTGGGGCTGTACGCCCTCCGCCCTAAGGGTGTTTCCTGTGAGACCGATCCTCGGCTTAGGGTGCGGTCGTGATTATAAGAGGGTTAGTGGCATTGTTTTGTTATCGGCTGATCTTTGCCCTCGGGTCCTCGTCGCCGCCGGCGGCGACGGTGTCGCGTGTGTCGGTAAGTGTTTTGATGAGTTCTGTTGGCCAGATTTATCGGGTCGTCGAGATCGGTGAGAACGTGGCGGGGCGTACGTAATTTGGGATCGGGATTAGGATCTGGGGAGCAGTCTGCCGTGACTACCACGAGTGGGTTAGGGCGCGAATTGGTACGATCTACGTTGCGCATATACCACGGTTCACCCCTGACAATTTGCAAGAATTTGTTCAACTTGCAACTGATGCAAGTCCGTACGGTGGAGATAGGCAGGAAAATTCTTCTTTTGTTTGGGATGGTATAATTTTATTTTGTTCCACATAAATTTGATGATCATCTGATCCAGGGTTCCAGAGACACAGGAGATTGGGAGTTGCATTTAAAAAGTTTTACATGCTTTTCCGAAACTTGTTGTTGAAAATAATCAACCCTTTACTTCGGTATTAGATGAATTATTGGCTGTGAGATAGATGTATTTTGTCTGTGTATATGTGATCTGTATATTATTTATTTTAATAGTATCGTTAGCGTAATTTCAAATGAATGTCACAAACATAAAAACATATGGATATACATATAATATGTACTTACTTTATACTATAATGCTGTAAAGGTGTTTTGCGATCTAAGACGCAACCCAGCTATTGAAAAAACGATTTCGTATGTGATATTTATCTATAAATATGTTATCTTTATATATTATCTGTTTTTGTAGTGTCGCAAGCGTAATTTTATACAAATATAGAAAAATGTATATGTATGTATAATATTTTACGCTTATTGCTTTAACGCTGTAATTTTTGCTATCTGAAACGCCACCCAGCTGTTGAAAAAACGATTTTTCTTACTACTGAAATTTGTTTTTGAGCTGCTTTTTTGTATTAGAAAAGTTTGTTGGCTTTGATAAATGTATTTTAGCAGTGTATATTTCTATTTTTATCAGTGTCATAAATATGTTAAAATATATTTTTTATTTTATTTTTTAATGACTTAGATGATGAAAACTACTACTAGATATGAAATAACTAAGCGAAAACCGTGTAATTTCGTCCCGAGTAATGGCGGATTTAAGAACAGATGTTTACTGTTTATAAAACAATTGATAAAATATATCGCAATTGGGCATGTTACTTTAACAATTAGTTTTTATTTTAGATTTAAGGTACACACTAAAATTATAGAAAAATATAAATAAACGCTCAAATCAATTTAATATTTTGTAAACAATGGGTTATTTGACATTTTACTTACATTGACAGCGTATTTTAATAATGGCGTATTGGCCGCAAGCTGTTTAAGGTGACGTTAATTTTCTTAAATGATTTCAAATTAGAGCACTGACAAAATTTTTGTAGCTTTGTCTATTATGAAAATTCTAACTTAGACAGAGATAAATCCATTTTTATATGTTCAGCGTTGGAATGCATGTAATTTTAAAATTTTCATTGTTTATGGACATTAATCCCAAGTCCTTATCTTTTTCTTGTTAAAGGTCAATTATAGTTTCAACGTTGATGCTCAGTTAAAGATGAAGCATTTCCATATGTCATAGTGACGCTACTATTTGATACATGCTGAGTTTATTGTATGACGCCTCAATGCCCCGATATGCACTGACAGGAATCAGCTTGGTTTGCAGTGTGAGTGCGTGGGCGTTATATTTATTTACATGCCTCAGCTTGGTTTTGAGATTTCAATAAAATGTTCAAGGCGCTCGGTCTTACATGTTTTTTGTCTGAGAGTTGATGTAATTTCACACGAAAGTCGCAGAAATATCTGTAATAAAAACGAATTATTTTTTGCTGTTCTGATCATCACTCAGCTATTGTAAAACAATAGTTTTTATCAACTTCCTAATAAGAAAGTGTGCTGCTACCGTCTCTCTATCGCTCTCAGTAATATTGACGTTAATTGTGGAAATGTCAGTACATGACTCGAAATACAAAAGCAAAGCGGCAAGTTAGAGTCGCTATCCGACTTGTTACATTAATGTGTTACTGCATATCCTGACTAACCTATTGGTTTGTCCTGACTAACCTATTGACTCAAACTAGGACCTGACTTGTTAGATCAATTGATAGTTAATTTAAGGCTAGCTCTTCCCGATTTGTTACACAAATGCGGTATGTTTGTTAGGCTGCTTTTGGCCGAAAATTAAGTGAAGCCGCAATAAGGAAACTACTTTACGGTACTTGAAACGATCATGGTAATTTGTCGACAAGAGCATATGCTGTACAGTCCAGGCCGGATTTGAAAGTGTAAAACACTGACTATGCTATAGTGTGAAGGCCTAGAGCAGTTAGAAGAGCGTCTGTTTTAAAATTATTTCACAACATAACGGCGAACTTAATTTAAAAATATATTCCATGCCTATATTGCATGCCATGATTAAAAATAATATGTCGATGTTTTACGATCGGTTCGGATCGGTTCGATGTCGGTTGAAGTGAACACATATGGATATATTGTTTTGGAAACGCAAAAGCTGACCCATAGAAATTTAAATTACATACCAATCTCTATTGTGGGAACCCCATCCTTTTAAAAAGGCCCCAAGGCTGTAGCCCCGTATGCTGATTCCTAAATACGGTCCTGTTTACGGTTATTTAACGATAGCTATTAAGTATCATTAGCGTGTACGTCCAACATTATATCGAGTTGCCGCTTAGATCAGTTTTCGTCGGCTGAGATTATTTTATCATGTTGAAAATTTAATAAAAGGTACATAGTCGTGGTGGTTATAAAAAAGGAATGAAGTATTTTTGTGGTTTGAGACATCATAGAGCTATTGTAAAATCGGGTTTTTACGATTTTTTTAAAATTTAATTTGTTTATAACTGCTACACTATAGGTACCTAGGTATATATAAAATATATGTGTTATTACCTTTTACACTATTGTGAAATAATAAAGAATATACATGCATCATGTCTTTATGCTTTATACTCATCAAACCCTCCGACCCGCCGATATTAAGCCGCCGGGCTGATTCGTCGGGTCGGCGGGTTAGGTGTGTAGACTCCATTAGAATTATTTCCTTTATGTAATTAGCCAATTTGGCACAGATCATGAATGTGTCAGTATTTTAATGATTTAAAAAACATCAGGAATATCCCGTTTCCCTTGTGCATCACATGTATAAGCAGCCGATGCTGATTATCTTAAAAAAATCGATAGTTATGAGTCGGTAAAATATGGGTAGGGTCGGTAAATTACCACCCGTCGTCTCTTCAATCGACAACACCGTTAAGGCGAGGTAGAAATTTTGACGCGCGCAGGTGAAAGTGGGCGGAGCGATATGTTCTGAAACTGCTGGGAAACGGTCTCGAATAAATAAATATCGAACTTCAGCTGAAAACTAATATTTAGTACATTCTTTTTTGTATTTAAAACTAAATCTCACCATATAAAAATCATGTGGAAAATTAGAAATATTATGAACAAATTACTTGTTTTAGAGATTTTTTTAGTCTGTTTTCGGATTTTTATATGATCGAGTAAAGTACATTTTATCAAGTAATAAGTTAGCACATTTCCTAGATAATATCTTAAGGTATACCGTGCAATTTTTGTAAAACCATGATTTAACGATCAATACATAAAATGTGATTAAGCAAACCAGTTTTTTTCCGTTTGTCTCCGGTGCCTTGCCTTAAACTACGTCCATTGAAGTTTGGTGCACTTCACTTAACTCGCAAATGTACCAGCGTAAAAATATATTCAACCGACTTCCCAAAAGGAGATGGTTATTAATTCGGCTGAATGTTTTTTTTTATGTTTGGTACCTCAGAATTCGGTTATATATAAACGTTTTTTGTTAGAGAGGTTATACTTCCCGATTGGTCCAATTTTAATTTGGTGAAGATCTGAAGTAGGGTTCCGGAGATACAGGATATGGGAAGCTGCAGTTTTATTGCGTTAAATAAAATATTTAAAAGGAAAACTTGTTTTGGAAGGTGTGAATTTAATTTTATGAAACGATAAAAAGACAACTATATAAATGTATCTATAGGGTTTAGGCTGTGAGTGAGATAAAAATCTTTTCTATATAGGGTAGAAGTTTAGAATGATGTAACTTTTAGATAGTTTCTCTAAATTATGGACTTTCGTGCAATTGCATCGATTTTGCTGGGGTCAATAGTACCGGTACAATTGACCCTGTGCTAGAAATAACCCCATGATCCCAATAACAGAGCTTAAAAATAATTACTTAAATGTAATTATGTAACTAAAGGTGTTCTTCAAGTGTTCTTGTTTTAGATGCCACGAAATAGAATAAAAAAGATGGACCGCGGTTCAAGAGATATTTTATTGTCTGAGCAGGCAGACACAACTTCAGGCTTTAAAGGTATGTAGCAGACGCGCCGCTACAAATATTTTATATCTCATAAGATATATTGCTTTTATAAGAAGCATTCAGAAAAAGAAAACTGCAGCAAAAAGAGGAGTTTGAATGTAAAAATATTATTATTATTATTTATTGTATGAGCAGGCAGACACAACTTCAGGCTTTAAAGGTATGTAGCAGACGCGCCGCTACGAATATTTTATATCTCATAAGATATATTGCTTTTATAAGAAGCATTCAGAAAAAGAAAACTGCAGCAAAAAGAGGAGTTTGAATGTAAAAATATTATTATTATTATTATTTATTGTATGAGCAGGCAGACACAACTTCAGGCTTTAAAGGTATGTAGCAGACGCGCCGCTACGAATATTTTATATCTCATAAGATATATTGCTTTTATAAGAAGCATTCAGAAAAAGAAAACTGCAGCAAAAAGAGGAGTTTGAATGTAAAAATATTATTATTATTATTATTATAATGAAGAAGAATGGAATGGAGAAGTATATATAGAACCTTATATTGTCAGCCGCCCTAATGATATGTGGATTTAATGAGCTGGACATATAAGGAATGTAGGGGTCAGAAGTCAATTTATGTTTGTCATAATTGCGAAAGCGACCAATATTGTTTTTATAACTATATTGTTTCTATATAAGGGTCAATTGGACCCAGGGGTTAGTTGTATCTTCATACTAAAATATCTTTGTTGATTTTTTCCATTTTAGAACTGTTTTAAAGCTAGATTACATTGAGTATGCAATTTGTAAGTCAAAGTTAATTGTTATATTAAAGAAAATTTATGTTATTTTCGTTTGAAGTGTGAAATTGTTATGTTAATTTTATTTTTTTACATTTGTATTCATCTAAAGGACAGATTTCATGACTTTTGTGTTCCTAATATAAATATTATAAACTCAGGAAACTTCTAATAAGTTATTGAGAAAATAACTTATTAGAAGTTTTATGTGTTCACGTTTTATGTGTATATCACACTGATATGTGTGTTTTTTGTTACTAATCTAAGGTATAACTATGTAAATACCTTAGATTAGTAACAAAAACACCATTTTTCAAATATCATATATGCAGTGGGGTATTACTGGCCTTTTGTGATCGGGTAATCTGTTTCTTGAGGCAAAAATACTACACATTTCTCGCAATTAAATGTTAATTTGAACAACGACACAGACTGATGAACGGAATATTTATAATCATTTCGATAAAGATTGATAAACCGTTTGAAAGTATGAAAATACGAAATAAGCGGTAGTTTACTACTGATGGACATATAGGCAATTGGGCACTTACTCAAATAATGTAATTTTATCACTGTGTATCAAATACAAAAGCACAGATCTCTGATATAAAGAGATAACCTTATGTTATAGACACCAGTGCCTTAATGGTGCGTTATATAAAATATATTACATATAATAATTATTTTATTATTAATAATTATAATAATTATGTTATTTAATTAATTATATACATATAATAAAATCGTAGGAAAGTCAAAACTGTACATTGAATATTTTTTAAAAGAATACTTGGGGCGTGATCTACACTCGATATCGAAGCCAAAAATATAGTTTTTAGAATTTTTGTCTGTTTGTTTGTTTATCTGTTTGTCTATATGTACGTCTGGGGTAAACTCAAAAAGTACTGCATGGATTTACTTCGAATTTTGCATGAATATTACTAACAGGTCGGGTCAACATATAGACTACATATTATCACGCTGTCACCTACGGGGGAGGAACTGTGCGGGGTAGGTATACGAAGTCCGCGCGGACGAAGTCGTGGGCAACAGCTAGTATTACATATAATAAATATTTACATATAAAATTCATAAAGTTACTGACCACCTTATCCTTCAAACCAGAAATGCACATTGAGAAATAGGTTTAAGAGACATGTTTGACCATTCATTTAAGTACAAACTACCTCGCAAAAACGAAATGATACCTACTTCAAATGGATCCAGAACAGCATAGAGTTAATGAAATAACATTAATTATAACTTTAATCTCTGACTAAATCTCAGAAATGTTTGTAAAATTGTTTTATAATAATACTAGCCATGATGCCCGGCTTCGCTCGGGAGTTGATATGAGATTACGTGGTAGTTGAAATATAACAAATGTAATTTAAGGCTTAACTGAAATTGGAATTTTAAATTTCGCGCCATTACTACACATGCTGCAATTGCTTGCAGCGCCTTTCGAAATGCATCCCAAATAATCGTTGTTCTGAATGAAGTTCAAATACTCAACAACAGATGACACCACTACACTTAATTTCCAAGTTGAAGGGTTGGAAAAGCCCTTATATCTTTAAAACGTGTTTTTAGGTTAAAACGGGAACTTCTTTGTTCGAGGGGGGATAAAGGGCTATCACATATAAGTCCCTTTATCGTGCCGGAATTCCTTTTTAAGTTTTATCGGCACGCACATATTATCAACTTACTTTTATTATTTATAATGATTATGAAACTGAAGAGCATGTATGTTTACGTATTCTAACCTCGTTGAAGACAGCTCGCATTCGCCGCCCTACTTTCATGACCCCGCACAATACCCGGCTACATTTTACCTACTAGACATTCAGCCGAGCTGCGACTCGTCTAGGCGTTTCTATTCAATTACAAGCTCCGCGAACACACTCCTATTGAATTATGTCATAAATACGGCAGGGTGGGAGGTAAGAGTTTGTGAATACTTTTTGTTTTTGTCGTGGATTCTTATACAATAATATTGGTCTCGATTCTGCCGTGTAATCTATATCTATATTAATATTATAAATGCAAAAGTTTGGATGTTTGGATGGATGGATATTTTATTATTTTTGTGTTATAGCACTCACCCTGTGCTTGGGAAAACTAGAAAAACTTTAAAAACAACAAAGAAAAATATCGATACGCAGGGATTGAACCTGCGACCGTCTCCCTAAAGCTGGCATGCTCTTCCACTGAGCTAGTGCCGACAGGTTTGACGTGGCGAAATTCATCTTTGTTATATGATTAATGATGAAATTATTGAAAATTTCGCTCAGTGGAAGAGCATCCCGGCTTTAGGGAGACGGTCGCAGGTTCAATCCCTGCGTGTCGACATTTTTCTGTTGTTTTTGGATGGATATTTGTTACTCAATCACGAAAAAACGGTTTGACCGATTAAGATAAAATTGGGAACACATATAGGTGATGAACTGGAATAGAACATATGCTTTTCATCCTGGAATAATGAGTTGTTCCCGCGGGATTCATCTAAAACTTTTACAATGCAGCGGGCTGCACGGTGTAGCTAGTGATAAATAAATAGCTATTATATCATATTATGCCTGTTCTCTTCCGTGGTAGGTATTAATCAGTCGTGTTACATCATATGCATATAATTAATGACATTAAAGGAACATGTGATTTATTTTTATACGCATTAAAAATATTCCAGATATTTATTATTTATGAAAAATTTAATTGTTCTAGATGACCGATGACGATCTTTTTGAGAACAAAAAGTTATTTAAAAATATATTTATTCACTATTTTTAACTTCAACAAATATAAGTAAAAAGACAATAAAATTCCTAATAAATATTCAAATACTAAAACAAATTTGCATGCAATACAACCGTAACATTAGATGCCTGATTAACTTACAATTTCTAAACATAAACTGTTACAGCCTCTTTGATCACTTTTTCACACATTATAAATCACTCAGTATAGGTATTATTCCTAATCAATTATTACGTTTTTTCAAGTCCAAGGATTCGCACTTGGCTCCATCTCTTCTTTTTCTTCATTCGCTTTTCACCATCTCCATTATTTAATTGCCCATTTCTTGTGCGACTATCTGATAGACAGTCTGCCCGGTGTAGTTATTAGCCTGAAGATCGATACCTGGTGCCCTACACAGCCATTCGGCGAGCTCGTAATTTTTTTTTCCAAGCACACAAAATGTAGAGGAGTAAAAACACAGTGCTTCTTGGCCGTTTATGTCAAGCCCAATGTGCAACACGATCTTCACGATTTTTTGTGGGTGCATTGGTGCATTGCTGCATAATTATTTGTAATCAAAATTGATCTATTCTCTCGCCCTCAGAAGAACATGCTTAGTAGAAGTAGTCACCCGAAGAACTCCTGTGCTTGGCGTTTGAAGAGACATGTTAAATTCCATCACGTTTTTCAACAAGTGCTCAGTATCCCTTTCGTGTAATTTCGTTGTGGGAATGATAGTGCAAGCGGGATAGGGTGATATTTATACGCATTTCTCACCGGTCGTTTGTTACAATAGGTCAATTCAATAACGATAAAAGGTTAGGTAAAACCTGTCACAGACTGTTTGGCCACTTCGTTAATATCGTTCTTATCGAAAATTCTAAATATCCCGCAAATCACAGTTCGATAATACTTAAATTAGCTTTCCCACCCACCTTTTAAGATTATAAAAAGTAGGGAGCTGTTTTAAGGTCACTCAACAGTCTGATAAAGTCTAGACTATAATAACTTAATATTATTAAGCTTGTATCCATTAATGTGGAAGGCTGCAGGTAAACGGGGAGACATCTTAGTCTCCCAGTCGTGGGTGCATTTAGGTTGTACCTCTGCCTACATCTTCGTTTATACGAGTATCAAGATACTTTTTATGTAGATAAGTGATCATTCTATACAAACAAAGCTTAGTTTTAGAACTGAAGAACCACTGAATGAATATAATAACGTGACTATAATAACTTAATATTATTAAGCTTGTATCCATTAATGTGGAAGGCTGCAGGTAAGCGGGGAGATTAACATTTACATCGGAATCTAGTTACTCGAATAGTGTCTGTACCGTTTACCGTACTAAGCGAGTTAAGTCGGTTTCAAGTACTTATTAGTCCGACTAAATTCATGCAGTCTACGACAGTAAACGGTTCGGAAGCATCACCCCTGAGGGGGTGGGTTCATATATACCTGTTACCCTAACTTCCTAAGTCCTTAGGCCCTAGGTCCCTTCAACTATAGCCTTAATACAAGGTATAATATTATATACTTGCCAGCACCATGCAACCTAAGGTAGCGCGTGGAAGGAGGATTAGTGTTAGAGTTCTCAAAGTTAATCAAGCAGGCTCATTTGATAATTGAAGGGCTTAAAGGTGTCTCCATCTTTATGAGGGGATACAACACAGATATAATCTCATTTTTTGTTACTAATCGAAGGTATTTACATAGTTACACTGATATACACATAAAACGTGTAATCGGCGTCCTTAGATATATATCGGTGGTATGACAAGAGTAATGAATTTAGATGAAGAAAGGCAAGTCTTGTTGAACCGTGACGTTTGGCACTCGTTTCTCTCTGTTTACCCCGTAAGGGATCTGGTGTGATAATATGGATGTATATATATATTGAAAGCATTTGTTTCGGTGCGCGGTGCATCCAAATTTCCTAAATTTATAATAATTGAAATCTCAAAATCGGCTCCAACAATTTTCATGAAAGTCACAAATTAGGTGTTTTTCAGGTCAAGGAATCGATTTATCAAGTTTCAAGGTCCAAGAAAATATCGGTTTCAAAAATATGTGAAAAACCGAGCGAAGCTCGGCCAACCACATATTTATTTTTAAGGATTTTTTATATAAATTGCGAGAAATGTGTAGTATTTTTGCCCTTCGTTACCATTACGTAATAAAAGAATAGTTGTAAGACGTGAGTGCGAATGAATAACATTCTAACTCTCAAGAAACAGATTACCCGATCATAAAAGGCCAGTAATACTCCACTGCATATTTGATATTTGAAAAATGTTTTACACACTTCACGGGCTATTTTTACAGTCAGTTTATCCTCAATTTTTCGCGATTTTTATATAAGTTTTCTGCAATGCTACTAAAATAGAAAAGTACTACAGAAAATGAAATCAGACCGTCGGTGTGTTTGTTCTGTTTATTACGCAATTTTTCTTGTTTCTGCGGAATAAGTCGCATATTCCCGAAAGGTTGCATATTAAACAACCTGAATTTATTCGTTGACAAATTCTGAATGTATGAGATAAATCGTATATAATTTACAAGGAAGATCAAATTGGTTTATTTATACCGTTCACCTTCAGCTTAACTGATTATATAAATAGCAGAGATCGTTATTTGATCGTGTTCAAAAGACCAAAATCAATAAATTTAATTCCAGTTCGTATTTACTCATTTAAAATTCGCCAGTTCGTTTGCAAATCTCTATTCTCTCCGTTTATATTGGATCTATTGTACCTGGTCGGGTAGTTTCAGCCTTCATAATTTCAACTTACGAATGGATATTTTATAACACACATTCATTATTCAGTGTTCAATAAGTATTTGTTCAGTTTGGACAAAAATAATGTTTTGTGGGAACTGTTACTATTAATACTATCGCGACATGACACACACACATACACACGATAAACTAGAATAACGTACCTAATACATATGTTATTAATTTATCATTAAATACAAGGAACAAAAACAATCTTGTTGTGCACGCATCTCATCTCCATAGAATAAGTAACTCTTTAAGAGCATTTTACAAACTTTTACAGTAAATTTTCCAATGCTATAAAAGAATCTACCAATAAACAAATTAAAAAATGTGTCAAAAAAAACTGTGTCAAAAAAAGGTATTATAAAATCACATATTATTTAGCGGACAAACAAGCTTGTGATTAATTGCTCCTCACACCAATATCATATATTTTTTGTAATATGAAATAACTCTTGTAATATTGTAACGAATTTATTATAAAAAAAATAATAGACAAAAAGGACAAGCTCGTTGAGTTTCTTTCGCCGGATCTTCTGCGTGTGGCCGCGTTCCGATCCGGTAGTAATTATCAAAAGTAGGTTTCTTTGAAGTACATATTTATTGATTTTGATTTTATTTTTATAAACATAAAAAGAGGTATGCGTTTCTCCTTTTACGCTCACGAGAGAAAAATATGCAGTGCTTATATTTTAACAACTACATACAACTAGCCCGCCAAAGCATTAAAAGCAACCCGAAGTTACTTTGGTCCGACATTAAATCAAAGCGCTCTGGTTTTGCAAATTACCCGAAGCAAATGAATTACAAAGGTTACACCATTACTGATGCAGTTCAAATCGTCGAAGCTTTTAGTGACTTTTAAAAAAAATTTTAAGTAAATCACTGAATCCTCCTATGACCATCATCGGAGTCATTACATTTTAAATAACTAAATCAATCAGTTAGATTGCTCTAAATTCGATATGCTGCAGCTTCTTCAAAAACTTGATACTATCAAGGGAGCAGGTAGTGACGAACTTCCACCTATTTTCTTTGTAAAATATGCAAAATCCTCACGGAACCAATTTATATGCTCTTTAATAGATCATTGCAAGAAGGATTTTTCCCAACAGCATGGAAAAAGGGTTTTACAGTACCTATTTACAAAAGCGGCTTAAAAATAGAGATCCAATTACCGACCCATATCAATATTAAATGTGCTCAGCAAATGCTTGGAGAAACTAGTTTATAAATATGTATTTAATGTCAAAGTTAAAAGCATTCTTCCCAAACAGCATAGCTTTTTAAGGCTAATCAACAGCCACAAACTTAGCTATTTTTACTGGTGATCTACTGCGTAATATAGACGGTGGCGGTCAAGTTGATGTAATATAGACAGACTTTGAGAAAGCCTTTGATCGGGTGGACCATATTATTATGTATACTTATTTTATTATGTATCAGCTTTAGCTTTAGCTTCTGGATACATAATTATATTATGTATCCAGAAGCTAAAAGAAGTGAAAATTTATGGTGATCTTCCATGATGGTTTGAGTCTTATGTTAAAAAACGCAGTTAGGCAGTTATTGTTAGGAGGTTCAGGTCCAAATACGTAACGGTAACGGCTGGTGTCCCTCAAGGGTCACTACTCGGCCCCCTGCTTTACTTATCATACATATATGCAAAGCAATTCGGAAGTGATAGTTCGGACGATCAGTGTGACGCGATATAGTGCAGTAAAAAGTGATACGGAATATGTGTAAATTTATTGCTTCGGTTTAGTTGGTTCTAGTGTGAATATAGTCACAATGCTATTAGTGTCACTCAGTGTATTTACATAGAGTATTGTGGTCTATCAAATATTAGTGTGGTAAACACACGGTTTTGATATAAGTGGTATTTTATTGCACAATACGAACTCTAATCTCGTAACAATATTAAAGTTAATGAAATATCATACTGTGCTAAATTGCGAGAGGAGCTAAATAAACTCAGTCATTACTACACTAAAAATCGCATAAGCGTTAATGTCAACAAATGTTTATGCATAACTTTTACTAAGCGTGGAACTCCTATTACTTATTCCATTAACAACTCCGTCACATCTAGGACCAATCTTGTGAGGGACTTAGATACTGCTTGAAACAAAAATTACTTTTACAAATCACGTAGATTCGATCATAGAACGGGCTAATAGAAACCTAGGCTTTGTGATGCGTTCATGTACGATGTACGTTGCCGATCTATTGATAGTGATGTTCTAACATCCAGATTGGTTCAACTATGCGTACTCAACAGCACACAACGCACCAGGCACACTCCGCTTTCCGATACTCATCATAGTCAAACACGATATTTAGCCAATTCCGTAGTGGGCAGATTACGAGCTACATACAATAAAAAGTTCGCCTGCGTAGATTTGTTTTGTGTCACTAAAAATTTCTAATTTTTACTCGTTCGTAATTTAATAAAAGAAATTACTACGTCTATTACTCAACATCTATATACATATAATAAAATCGTAAAAAAGTCATAACTGTATGTAAAAAAGAATACTTGGGGCGTAATCTACAATCGATATCGAAGCCAAAAATATATTTTTTAGAATTTTCGTCTGTTTGTCTGAATGTATGTCAGGGGTAAACTCAAAAGTACTGCATGGATTTACTTCAAATTTTGGAGCTGTGTGGAGTAAACGAAGTCCACGCGGACGAAGTCGCAGGCAACAGCTAATAAAATATAAAAGCATCGAAATATCAATGACAATCGTTAATAAAAAAAATGATGTGGTGTCGCGGGACACCAGGTAGGAACGAACTTCCTTCGGCTAAACGGCACTACTCGCTTGTGTACGCGACTGTCGCGCCTGCGCACGTCTCATTTAACGCTTTTATTCCACGCATTTTTCTTACGGTTTTACTATCACTTTTTTTCAGTTCGGTCGCGCAGCAAAATCCCTATCCCCTCCAAGCCTGCCGTAAGGAACTTCGTTCCAAAAAAACATATCAAATTTAATAACTTTCAACAACACAGAGCCATGTGCCTGCTTACTATCTAATGATGTAAAAAAGACCTAGCTAATTGTTTACTTTCTTGTCTATCATCCATGAGAGTGTGCAGGAGAGTCCGAGGTAATCGATTTCACGTCGCTCACAAGGACTTGGGCTGTCGCAGACAAATACTTGGCGAATGTTGCGTCTTGACTTAGACCTGTACCCGTACAAAATTCAACTGACCTAACGAACGGGTGACTGAACTGACGGGTGTTCACTGAATGTCTGGAGCAATTGGCAACTGCCCCTTATTTACATTGAAAAATCATCGTCACCGATGAGTGGATGAATGGGTACGTGAACAAACAAAATTGTCGAATTAAGACGATACATACGAGATCTAAAAGCGTCCTATGCATTCCCAAAAAGTCATCGTTTGGTGAAGATTTTGGGCTGACGGCATCATCGGTCCATATTTCTCTTAAAACGATGTCGGCCAGACCGTATTTTTTGTTTTTTGAATTTATCCGCATACATATGTTTAGGTAATTTCATATATATGCCGTGTTCTTATACGTAGGTCACATTATAAGTTTTGCGTAACTTAAAAAAACAACATGTTATAACCAAAATATTATGTTTATTACTTTTCAAAATAATCTCTTTTACATTTTAAACATTTTTTCACGCGATAGAACCATTTTTTAAAACAGGACGACCACAGATCTGAAGGCATGTTTTCTACGTGCTGATTGAACGCAAACACTCCCTCTTCGGAGTTGGTAAAAGTAAAACCTCTCATCAAATCTTTGATTTTGGGGAAAATACAGAAATCACAGGGTGCTAGGTCGGGGCTATGCGCAGGATGAGTGACGAGATGTACATTTTCGGAAGCTAAAAATGACATTGTTTTGTTGGCCGTGTGTGAAGAAGCGTTATCATGGTGTAGGAGAATGCGGTTTTTAGGTCGTCTTTCGCGAATTTTTTCTAACACCCTGGGTAAACAAATGGTAGAATACCACTCGGCATTAACACTCTTTTGATCTTCAAGTGGAATTGTACAGATAGGACCAGTTGCATAAAAAAAAAACGCGATCGAGCGATTTACCAACGTTTCTCGCCTGTCTCAATTTTGTTGGCCTGTTCTCATTTTCAAACACCTATTCAAAAGATCGCTGTTTTATTCCGGGTTCAAAATAATAAATCCACGTTTCGTCTCCTGTGAAAATGTCATAAACAGCAATGTCCGTGGTGGTACTTCAGTAGCATCTGTGAGCACCATTCCACGCGAGCCCGCTTCTGCTCCGCTGTTCATGATGATCATGCCTGCAGTTCATGAGGGATCCACCGACAACAAAGTTTCCGAACTTTCAATTCTTTGCGTAACTTTTTTAAAATTTGGCTTGATTACCAATGGCTTAAATACCAATCCCCAATAGTCCTCGAATTGTCTCATAGGTAATCCGGGGGTTTTCTTCAATTAACCGCTTAGCAGTGGCCACATTATTTTCATTGACGGCAGTTGAAGGCCGCCCTTTACGAAATTCCTCACGTAAAGAAACTCAACCTCTCTGAAATTCAGCAAATCATCGCCTCACGGTGCTCAAACAAGGAGCTTATGTCCCAAAAGCATTTTGAAGATGAGCGGCACAGTCTTGCGGAGAAAGAGAACTTTTAAAATCATAAAAAATCATCGCTCTAAAATATTTTCGATTTAAATCCATTTTCGTTGCTACGTAGAACTTTGATGTGTGATAAAAAAACAATTGACAAATTGTTTTTTTACTACTAAGAAGGTTGCAACGTTTTAAAAATATAACATTCGAAATTCAAATAGTTCCGATTCGCTAGAAGTGCAAAACTTTTAGTGTGCCCCAATTATTCACCTAGTCTATCGACGTATGCTATTTTATTTTGTTCCATGGTAGAAAAAATAATATACGACGACATGACCTTTCATGTTTATGAAACTGTATCATAAGTTCGTAATCATTGGGTGAATTTGTAGGAGAAAGAGATACGGAACTCGAAGTTCACATCGAACCCCGTGTTGGCCCCGGGCTCCTTTGAAGAATAGGCCAACTGCCGTTCTGCCAGGCAGGTCGGAAAAGGCGACCGATTGGCTATGCGAGTCACTATCATCGTGACTACTAGGTGGTAGAGTTCTGCATTGTCTCGCCCGGGTCTAATACCACCGCCTCACCTATTCCTGCCGCAATAGCGTCAGTGCTTGTCGCTATTGTGTTATGGTTTGGCGGCTAAGGTAGCGGGCAAACTTATGTATGTGGCATTAGACCTCGCCACAGTAGCATAAAATTAAAGAATTAAAGGAACAAATGTTCATGAATTAAAAATTTGAGAAGAAAAGTTTTTAAAGAATGTTACAATATTCTTGTTTGATTTGCCGTGGGCCGCACAATATATAACCTGCCGACCGCGGTTTGACGACCAGGTAATACGACGTCATTATGATGTAGAGTTGTCGCGATGTAGTTCGTGTCACCATCGTTCTAGCGCGAACCTTCGCCGTAGGCCGATATGTAGCCGCGGGGTTACACACATAGACCGACTGGCTCGCATCGACTCGGCCAGGACGGCATTTTACGGTATATATGCGGTAAAAGAAATTATATTAACATTTATTAACAGTATTAAATTATATTAACAGTATTAACATTTCATATTTCCGTTACATTCACGTTCTACGACGGCTGAACGGCTTCCAACAACGCCATACAGACTTCGCAATAGATAACCGGCTCCGATGGCATGTATCGGAGCCCATTCGGAGCTGTATGGTCTTCGCGGAATGTGAATAGAGAGTAGCGGTGCAGCGCGCCGAGTTATTTAAGTGGCGTACGGCTGCCGCAACATGCGTGCCGATGCGAGCCGGTCGATGTGAATCGTACCTTGAATGCCAACGACGACGTATAAATGTTTGAAGTATCTTTCGAACCGACCGGACCGTGGCTACATCTCATCTAAAGAAATTCATGCCCAATTAGGTTTCATGATCAGTGAGACTTTAAGGCAATTTTAGTAAAATATACTTCCACAACTGCGAGTTATTCAATAGAAAGGCTTAATAGAGTCCGTTATTTACCTCATCAGTAACGTCGGATCCGAGGCAATCATACGCTTCGCTTGACACACTTTGACCGGAAAAAAGCTTAGGGTCTGCATCTCAACGATCTATTTGCTTTTATTATATAAGAAAGGTAATTGAAAGTGATTTTGGACTCTAATTGGTCTCTGACAGACTTGTAAAAAGGTTTGACTGAAACTATTTTACGTTAATTAATTTTATGAGATCTGTGTGATAGGTGAAGCGAAAACTTTATACCCCACTTTACGAAACTTGAGCGAATCGAGGAGAATGAAATTTGGAACACTTAAAGGTTATATGAAGAAACGCAGAATAATAATATTTTCATACATAAGTATTTAGAAAACCTACCTACCTACTATTAAAGTTGTCAATTTTTTTTATAGTAGAGGGGATAAATGAGCAGATGGTACACCTGATGGTAAGTGATCACCGCCGCCCATGGACATCCGTAATATCGGGGGTATTGCAGCTGCGTTGCCGGCCTTTTAAAGTTAGTTAGTTTAAATTAAAGAGCTTTTAATTGTTTATGATCCATCATGTGATCCAACCTTTGACAAGAGAAGATATCTAACTAATGCTAGGTTCCTATATCCATAAAACGACTTGTTTTAGTTACAAGTACTACTTTCTATGAGGCGTAAGCTACAACTGTTCCTAAAAATGTTAAATTAATAGTGGTTCTAGAAACATTTGATACGCCTCGTTTGATTGCTAACCATTACTGCTACGAGTATTCATATGGTATGTGGCTACGAATGACGCATTGTTGATTACATCTGAGTTGATATATAACTGAGGATCAGTTACATAAACTATTGATGTATGAATAATTGGAAGCAGAATATCATAAATAAAAACTTTTTTATAGGATCAGCCGACATACCAGCGTGTGGTCCACCTGAAGAAAAGCAGTCACCATTGCCCATGGAAATTTACAATACAAAAAGCTAGTTTCCAATACGTTCTTGTACTTTCGACTTATAGATATCCAGAGGCCAAGCAAAGCTCGAGCCTAATGTTATTATGTGTAAAATAAATATTAAACATTTATAAGAAAACCCAATAAAACTGTTTTCTTTTTGGCGCCGTGGGCAACGGTGTATACAGTTGCCGCAATGGTGGTACCGTGGTAGTGACGACGTACAGGAGTTACCTTGAATAGTCTTGACAAGAGACCGAAACGCACGACTTTCTGATAGAAGGCGAATAACCTCTCGTTGATACCTTACTCCCAATGTTACTAAACTTAGCTCTGAGTATTTCCTGGAGACCTGGAGGCAATATTTAAGTGTTTTTTCAAGTTAGCATAACTTCGATTACCTTAGCTTGAGCTCTAGTTAGGTTTCATTTTTATATCCTAAGATAGCAAACAAGCAGGTAGCTCTCCTGATGGAAAGAGATACGGAACTCGAAGTTCACATCGAACCCCGTGTTGGTCCCGGGCTCATTGAAGAATAGGCCAACTGCCGTTCTGCCAGGCAGGTCGTAAAAGGCGACCGATTGGCTATGCGAGTCACTATCATCGTGACTACTAGGTGGTAGAGTTCTGCATTGTCTCGCCTGGGTCTAATACCACCGCCTCACCTATTTCTGCCGCAATAGCGTCAGTGCTTGTCGCTATTGTGTTATGGTTTGGCGGCTAAGGTAGCGGGCAAACTTATGCATGTGGCATTAGACCTCGCCACAAGATAGCAACGCACCATTAACACCAATGGTGTCTATAGGCGATGGTTTTCTCTTTCCATCAGGAGACCCATCTGCTTGTTTGCTACCTTATGATATAAAAAAAACCATCGACCATAGACACCAAAGATGTTGAGCGCACCATGCTATTTTTTTTTGTAAATATTCGTTGAAGTCCGAGGAAGGAAAATAATGAAAACAATACTTTTTGCCTCAACATAATACCTTGTCATGGTAGTTTACCATAGCCTGCCCACACTTTTCATACTCGGGGAAACTCTTGCCTTGATCATGTGATGATTAAGACTCATTTCCACCCTTGTTGTTATATTATTGAATTGTCCGTCACAGATCATGAGTGTGTAGCACTTAACATAATTAGATTATGACAATTTGCATAAAGAGATTAGCAAAATTAACTTAGATTAAAATATTAATTAAACGACGCTAATTAAGCTATTAGGTATTGAGCAGATACCCTTGGGGGACGCGGTTATACTAAGAACTCACACGAATAGAGTTATTCTACGTCTGACTGAAGTTATAATTCAAAACAGCGATTTTATATTACAAAAATTAACGAATAATAACGATATAATAAAGAAATAAAATTATTATAAAAGTAACAAAAGACACACCCAAAAAATATAATTACGAAAAGAAAAAAGGTAACACGAATGAGATATGGATAAACCCACAGAACAAATATAAAGCGAAGAGCGAGAACGTCGGTTGACGGTAATGGAGATAACTAGAAGTAGAAATTTATGTAGGAAGTTGAAAACTCGAATAAAATTTAATCAAACTTTTTTGTGTCAACTTTATATAAACTTTTTTGTTTAGGTATATGTATATCACTGTATGATTCTGCAACTTAAACTTCTTGTCTTGCACTAAACTTCAAAAATTATTTGTCAAAAGTATATAAAAATATATGATTTAGGTTATTATTAATTATTAAGACAAAGCAAAAGTGGTTATCTTAAAATAGAGAAGACTAAATATAAAATCGCAATTAAATAATGTCTGAGGATTTGCAACCAAAAAGGTCAGTTTCAGATGAATTGCTTCCAAAATTTGCTGTAGGAAATGCCATTGTTCGCCCAACTCAACGTAAACATCAAGAAGTATTTAGAAATAATACCACTGCAGTAGAAGTTATTGTAAAACAGACAGGCAATAAAAAAAGCAAACCAATAGCGTCTAATACTGTTTTCAATAACGAGAAAATCAAAAAATTTGCTGATGACATAGAAAACCTTAAAATACAGTTAAGGGAAGCTAATAAAAATTTGGATGACACAAAAATGAAATTTAAAATTGTATTGTATGAAATGCAGAGGCAACTAGAAGCAGCTTATCAGAGAGAGCTTAAAAGACAAACAAAATCCTTAGTAATGCAATTAGAGAAGGAAAAATTGAGAACATTACTAGAATGTAAATCGAAAATGATAAGGAAATTAATGAAAGAACTTCTTAGTATGAGACGAATTCTTAAAATTGTGATTAAGGGTATTCGGTGTACACCAATGCTGCCTAATACAATATTGAGTAAGTCGGATATAGAATACGCAGAGTTTGAAAAAGATCTCAGAAAAGATACGTTCTGTATTTCAAATATATTGGATAGCGATGGACTAACGTTTGAGAGTATTCTTTCAAGTAAAATGTAGTGTGTAATTTTATTTTTGTATTATTTCGATTTTTTACTCTTTACAGTAAAATTAATTAACATTTGAATGCACATTCATCATCTCAGCTCAGTGGCAATATTTATCGCCCAACTTCAGTTTCTTGGACTGGTTTTCTTGGACAGGTATCATTTTTTATTTTATTTTATAGGATAGTAATGTTAGGTCACCTGATTGTCATCGCCTATATCAAAGATGTCAATGTTGCGTTGTTATATGTGTAGCGGGTTTAGAATGCCACATGCAAAAATTTACTGTTTACCTCAACCTTGGACATGACTGCGATAAATGTCAATACTACCGTAGCGGGAATAGGTGGAGCGGTGATACCAAACCCGAGCGAGACAATGGAAAACTCTACCACGTAGTAGCCACGATGGTAGTGACTCTCATAGCCTTCGTTCACCTCTTACGAACTGACTGGCAGAACGGCAGATGTCGAGACGTTAAAGAACTCTACAATTTGGTTACTAGTCACAATGTTAGTGATATGTATTAGCCTTTTCTTACCTTTTATGAAATGCCTAGTAATAAGGCAGTTGATTTGTTCTTTCAAGAGTGGCCTGGATCGATACGTTATACGTTAAAGCCCTGATATTTCAATATTATTACGATATTAAAATTTCATTTTAAAAAGTATCTTTTAGAACAAGGTAGTTTTTAGAACTAGTATAAGTTGAATTTATAAAAATCCATACTTCCATCCATACTTCCATACTTCCATATCCATACTTCCATACAGTTTATATTATAAATGTGAAAGTCTGTCTATTACACATTCACGGCTAAACCGCTAAACCGATTCGCATGAAATTTGGGGGTCAAACATAGGATATATTATATCATATATATTTTTAAATCAACCCCTAAAGGGCGAAAATAGGGGACAAAATTTGTATGAAAAACTATATCGACGGCATGTTAATCTATTCGCGGGCGAAGCTGCATGGGTCAGCTACATGGGGCACACTAAAAGTTTTGCACTTCTAGCTAATCGGAACTATTTGAATTTCAAATGTTATATTTTTAAAATGTTGCAACCTTCTTAGTAATAAAAAAAAATTGTGTGTGTCAGCTCCGACGCACGACTGGAGTTTACTCCTTAAGTACGATTGTCAAAACAGATGCAAGAAAAACGCACGATCTAGCTGCACTGCTCACACCAAATCAGAAAGTTGCGCACGATAGGTTGCGCACCAAAAACGTAACGAGGTCATTCGTTCAGTAGATTTTACTCCTCACATTTTTCTCATACCGGAGCCTTATATCAAAAAACCGATTCTTAAGGAGTAAACCCAAAAAAAAACAATTAGTGGGAAATGATTTGTCAATTATTTTTTTATCACACATCAAAGTTCTACGTACGCAACGAAAATGGAACTAAGTCGAAAAGATTTTAGAGCGACGATTTTTTATGATTTTAAAAGTTCTCTTTCTCCACAAGACTGTGCCGCTCGTCTTCAAAATGCTTTTGGGAGAGAAGCACCTTGTTTGAGCACCGTGAGGCGATGGTTTGCTGAATTTGAGAGAGGTCGAGTTTCTTTACATGACGAATCTCGTGAAGGGCGGCCTTCAACTGCCGTCAACGAAAATCATGTGGCTACTGTTAAGCGGTTAATTGAAGACAACCCCCGGATTACCTATGAGACAATTCGAGGACTATTGGGGATTGGTATGAGCCAAATTCAGAAAATTTTACACGAAGAATTGAAAGTTCGGGTAAACTTTGTTGTCGTTGGATCCCTCATAGACTGACAGCGGAGCAGAAGCGGGCTCGCGTGGAATAGTGCTCACAGAGGCTACTGAAGTACGACCATGGACATTCTAATGCTGTTTATGACATTGTCACAGGAGACGGAACGTGGATTTATTATTGGACACACCCAACGTGGAACCCAAAAAAAAACAGCAATCTTTTGTTTGAAAATGAGAACAGGCCAACAAAAGTGAGACAGGCGAGAAATGTTGGTAAAAAAGAGATTGCGTTTTTTTTCTCAGCTACTGGTCCCATCTGTACAATTCCACTTGAAGATCAAAAGAGTGTTAATGCAATGTCTAACATTTGTTTACCCAGGTGTTAGAAAAAGTTCGCGAAAGACGACCCAAAAGCCGCATTCTCCTACACCATGATAACGCTCTTTCACACACGGCCAACAAAACAGTCATTTTTAGCTTCCGAAAATGTACATCTCGTCACTCATCCTGCGCATAGCCCCGACCTAGCACCCTGTGATTTCTGTATTTTCCCCAAAATCAAAAATTTGATGAGAGGTTTTACTTTTACCAACTCCGAAGAGGCAGTGATAGCGTTCAATCAGCACGTAGAAAACATGCCTTCAGATCTGTGGTCCTCCTGTTTTAAAAAATGGTTCGATTGCATGAAAAAATGTTTAAAATGTAAAGGAGATTATTTTGAAAAGCAATAAACATAATATTTTGGTTATAACATGTTGTTTTTTTAAGTTACGCAAAACTTATAGTGTGACCTACGTAGTATATTATAATTAACAAAATTAAAATATGTAACACAACATAAATACAAAAAGTATCTTCTCGCCCGTATCCTCGAAGGACACTCATCATTTTCCATTAAAAGATAAAAGTTCAAGGTTTTAGAATTTTTTGTTGTTCGTGTACTAGTATAATACAGTTCGCTAATTGCTTACCAAATTTTAGTAAGACCTTCAGAAGTTCAGTCTACAAACGCTATCAGAAAAAATACTAAAAAATTTTAAAAAAATGAAATTCAAAATAAAAATCCTGAATCGCGATATCACAATTATTTATCTTGTATACACTATATACAAGTTTCAACGCTTCTCAAATGGACTTCGGTCCCCAGGCAGTACTCCTTGCCTGGCTGGGAATATCTTCCTTTTCCCCTTCCTGGTCCTTGTGTGACGTCATCAACCTCCACAGTTATGACGTCATCCTGACAAGAAGCTGGCTCGCTGGATCCATCACTATGACCCTTCAGCGGTGCCACAATACCTATAATCTAAAGTATAAGAGCTATGATACTGAAAATGTTTAAAAAGTCCACTATCATATCTCGAGAATTTTGTTTATTCTGATATAATTCAAAGACAAGTTATGAGAGTTCAAAAAAAGAAAAGGTAGGTAGAGGTCTTGCGCTTCGCTCGCTTGTCTTAGCCGGGGTACTTAAGGCGAGGCATCACGACAAACGGGAAAAAAATGGTTTGCTTAAACACGTTTTTCTTGTATTGATTGTTAAATAACAATTTTACAAAAATTACACGATATACCTGAAGATATTATCTAAAGAATGTGCTAATTTATTACATGATAGAATGTACTTTAGTTGATCATATAAAATTCTGAAAACAGGCTAAAAAAATCTCTAAAACAAATAATTTGTTAATAATATTTCTAATGTTCCACGTGATTTTTATATGGTGATATTTAGTTGTAAATACAAAAAAGAATGTGCTAAATTTTAGTTTTCAGGTGGATATCCTATATTTATTTATCCGAAAATTAACACCTTTCTCAGCGGAATCAGAACATATCGCGCCACCCATTTCCCATAGAATGGACGCGCGTTGAAATACCTCGCCTTAAATTGCCCTTTATATGTGTGAATTACACACATATTTATATGTTATAATTTAATTTTATGGTTTTCTGTTTTTGTCATTCATTTTTAAATACCATTAACCTTACCAAATGAGTCTACGTCCAGTCACCATATCTTGTTAAGGCACATTTTCTCCATATACCTACTCGTACTCCACTTGCCTTTTTCAGTTTTACCCTGTTTACCTATACATTGACTTACAATGTGCTTATATCTTATTTTGCAAAAAATACGGGTGAGGCTTCATACATTTATTAATCTATTGCAATTTTAATGAAAATTTAATTAAAATTTTGTACAGTGGTAAAACTTACATATGATGATAGAAGTCAATCAAATTAAAGTTTCAATATGTTTCATATGATTATTTCTAGCAATATATTTTGTTTAATTAATTTAAAAACGTAGAACATTATTCGAGTCTATCTAATACTAGCTGACCCGGCAAACGTTGTTTTGCCTTATATATTAGGAATCCATAGCGGACAAACAACGTGACACGTAATTTATATAAGACTAGTGGTTATGCTTCCACGCAGCCAAAATGGCATTAAACTTTATATGGTGGTTAAGTATTCTTAAATTTTCTAATTTTCCGCGCAATTTTCTAAATATTTTCTTTTATAAGAACCTTCTCCTTACAATTACAAACACAACAAAAAAAATTACCGAAATTGGTCCAGCCATTCAGGCGTGATGTCGTGACCAAGGAAAATAGGGATTGATTTTTGTATATAGAAGATTTATCACTCCTAAAGACACTCAAAACATGTTTAAACTCAAACTATAGTTTTAGATCTACCAGTCAATAAATTTAAAAAATGTGTTAAAACAAAACTGTGTAAAAAAGGATATTGTAAAATCTCAGATTATTTAGAAGACAGAAAAGCCTGGGATTAATTGCTCCTCATACCGATCTCATATATATTTTGACGTGAATACGTCTTTAAAATTGCCTACATAGGGGGGACAGTTCAAAAAACGGATGATAACAAAATTGGGGTATACAGTTTAGTGTTATAGCTCAAATTATCACTAACATCCAAAATCTAACTATACCACTGGATAGCTAAAGAATCAAAGAATTTGATAAGCTGAACGCGGATTACGATGCTTTGCGAGAGTGGAGTAGGAAGTGCCGATATTTTTAGTAAATTTTACTGCGTTATATATTTTGCATAATATGGTATATCTTTAGACTCAGAGCAAATATAAAATTCGATTAAGTTTTATTCGAAAGCTCTTGTAAAGATTTATTGATTGTATAATTCCAAAAATTGTTTTCAACCCTAATAGTAAATATATATGGCACTTAAGTGAAAAATTCAGTGCAAAATTGTAATCAGCTAAAAAATCTTTTAGAAGCCAAATGTAAAATTTAAGTCCTGTGATAGTGACTTCTTTACACTCGTCCAAAAACGCACAACCAGCTAGGAGTGCATTGAAGATGCACACAAGTAGATATATAAGGGAGGGATGGAGGTATTTAACAACCTTATTTGCGATTTTATCAGAAGTCGAGACTTTTTATTGCGCAGGCTTTTGATTATTTCACCTACATCTTCGGTATCGGTCACAATCTGATAGTAGCGCCACCCTACGCTCTACTTCGCTATCCACAATATAGACGTGGTCTAGACCATCTAGGTCCGTAGGCTAGAATGACGAGGAACATTGTGATTGGAAGGACGAATGGAAAATGTTACCATCGCATGATGTTACGCATGACGTAGACGTATTCACGTAAAAGATGCACGGCTGTGTCCATGACACAGCCACAACCCGTTTTTTTGTAATAATGTAATATTGTAAAAATACATGATATGAAAAAACACAAGCCCGCTGTGTTTTTTCCGCGTTTTTGATCTGGTAGTAGTTTTAAAAAAATATGTTGACGTGTCAAAATAACTTGTAAAATATTTTATTGAATAAGTACTTTTGATTTCTGATTTCTGAAAGTCGCCTGTTTTCCTTACCAGCTTAAACGTATTTTTGACTATTACTTTAGTGAATAAATTATAATCATTTTAAAAATTCATAAATTAATCCTAAACTAACACTAAAACAAATTGACGATTGATAATTTTTAACTAAGATTTGATGAAGAAGATCTTTAAATATTTTGTCACGCATAATGGTTATCTAATATCTCTTCTGAATGACCCTCAGACGTCCTCTAAAGTAGGACTAATCTGAGAATCACGGACGAACGGCAGCCTTTGCTTAGCGTAAAATGTTTCTATTTTTATTTGTTTCTTGCCTGGATACATATCACAATTTTGTTCAATTATCAGTGCAACTTTTCGCTATTTAAATAGCATGCAATATCACTAGATAGTATAAAACAAATTCGCTTTCCGCTGTCTGTCCCTAATCCCTATGTATGCTTAGATCTTTAAAACTGCGCAACGAATTTGGATGTGGTTTTTTTTTACATATAGAGTGATTCAAGAGGAAGGTTTATATGTATAATAACATCCATTATATGGTAGAGAACATTGTTATAAATATATTTAGCAAAACAACGTTTGCCGGGTTAGCTAGTTATATTATATAATACTAGCTGTACCCGTGACTCCGTCCACGTGCCATAATTTCTAAAATAAAAGTCCCGGTGGTTTATCCACATAATTCCCGTTTCCGTGCGATTTCTGGGATAAAAACTATTCCATGTCCTTTCCAAATATCTTTATACCAAATTAAATCCAAATTGGTTTAGTGGTCGAGGCGTGAAGAAAACACAGATAGGCAAGTTACAGGCAAATGTTTTATCTATACCGTTTTTTTTTTATATCATAAGATAGCAAACAAGCAGATGGGTCTCCTGATGGAAAGAGTCAATCATCGCCTATAGACACCAAAGATGTTAATGGTGCGTTGCTATCTTGTGGCGAGGTCTAATGCCACATGCATAAGTTTACCGGCTACCTTACCCTCCAAACCAGAACACGAGAGCGACAAGCACTGACGCTATTGCGGCAGGAATAGGTAAGGCGGTGGTACCAGACCCGGGCGAGACAATGCAGAACTCTACCATCTAGTAGCCACGATGGCAGTGACTCGATAGCCAATCGGTCGCCTTTTACGACCTGCCTGGCAGAACGGCAGTTGGCCTATTCTACAAAGGCGCCGGGACCAACACGGCGAGATATATTAATTCGGGTAGCTAATATTTTATATAATATACATAAGAAATAAATTGAATTAATAAAAAAAAGATAAAAGATCAAAAAGTGCGCGCCTCATAACGCTACTTTCATTTAAAAAATAAATGACACTGAACTAGATAGTAATTTTCAAAAGCAAACAATCCCATGACATACTAAAACTGTTAAACAAATGCTATCGATTCGACAAATATTTTGAGCGTAACCGTGGCACATCCATACATACAGTCATCCGGACGTCCTCGAAAAAAACAGTTCTTTTTAGTGTTCCAAAGTAAACTGTAGCAAGGATTTAAAACGTTATGATTTCGATATGTTTGCGTCGTCGTGATTGGTTATGGTATATGATATTATAACGTTGTCTTCTAGCGCTAGTTGGCGAACCAGTCACGAAACAGCGTAAAACGCAGGGAACCAATCACGAAACAGCAAAAATATCGAAATTATAACGTTATAAATCCTTGCCCTGTAGTTTCGCTATGTCCGTCCGTCCGTACTCTAGCTCAAAGATCCCTAGTATAAAAAAGCTGTAGTTTGGCATGAATTACACATTAGTCACGACAACAAAATAGATAACATAAAAATTTAAAAAAAATTAAGGATATTATTTTTTAAGTTTCCGCTACGTATATAGATAAGAAAGTTACTGCTTTTGCCCCGATTTCCGAAAATCGGGTTTTCACCAGATCTCCACGTTTCGAGGTCCTAGGAACCTTTTCCAACTATTTTCACGATGACGTCAGTATATCTGTATGTGTGTATGTAAACACCTTATAACTATTGAACGACTGGACCGATCGACGCGTGGTTGATGGCATTTAATTAGATTCCTCTCAACTTAAACTACCTGATAATTTGAAGCAAGTCAGCCGAGGAGTTTTTGAGAAATTTCAAACGTCAAACACGTCAAAAAAAATTTCATGAAACAGTATATCTATACTAATATTATAAAATTGTAGAGTTTGTTTGGTTGTACGCCCTAATCTCAAAAACTGCTGAACAGATTTGAATAATTCTTTTTGAGTTGAATAGCCTGTTCATCGAGGAAGGTCATCATGATGTCATAGCATGATGTCATAGGCTATATGACATCATGCTACGACCAACAGGATCGGAGTATCAAATTTTGAGAGCTTTCCTGGCGTGCGCTGCGTAAACGGTTAAAGGTACGCAATAATCAAGTATGATTGAATTGTTCATCTTAAAAAGTTGCAAAAATAGTCCGCGAAAGTGTTTATCTATCTATTAAGGTTCACATTTTATGACCCTTTTTATGGTAATCAAAATTGTTCTAAAATAGTGCAATATTTGCGACGGTGGATTAATTAATGACGAAATTTTTTGGTTGCAAAGATAAGATACCGGTCACCGGGGTCTTTCTTTAATCAATTTAAAGGAAACTATAAGGGTGCAGCTACATATATCGGGCTACGGCGAAGGTTCGTGCTATCGCGATATCCCCAACTGCTTCACGAAAGGCCTTGACGCGTCACTGCAGTGGGCGTAAAACTGCGGTCCGCGGGTGATATATTTAGCGCGGCCAATACAATAGATGATATAATTATAATAAACAATAATAATAATAGCAAACTGTAATTTGCACATGAAGTTAACTAAACCCGTTGTGTAACCCGTTTGCTTGCATTACGATTATGATGACCAATCCGCACCTGTCGTTCTGCCAGGTATTTATAATATACTAGCTGAGCCCGTGACTTCATCCCCGTGGAAAAATTTCTAAAAAAGTAGCCTAAGTTACTCCCTGTCACATCAGCTATCTGCCAGTGAAAAAAATAAACCCCTGAAGGGCTGAAATAGGGGATGAAATTTGTATTAAAAGCTATTTCGACGACATTTTATATACTCGCGCGCGGGTCAGCTAGTAGTTACATAAAATTAAAGAGTTTAATGAACGTCCTCTTGTAATTTGTTTGCTTTGTCGCGGGGCGCACAAATATAACCTGCGTGTCGTGGTTTGATGACTAGTGATAATACGACGTCATTATGACTTAAGCAGGTGTCGCGATGTAGTTCGGGCTAGCGCGAACCTTCGCAGTAGCCCGACATGTGTAGCTGCACCATTAGTGACACATTACAAATTCTTTATTTTCTTCAGGTGTGATCGCTTTGTCATTTACATTACTAAGTTTCATATCTGGAATCATAGCGTTATTCTCATCAAAAGTTAGGTTACTTATCAAGAATAATCCAGTTGCCCGACCCGGGAATCAAATTCGTGACCTCATGTGGTCAACACCGACACTGGACTGCTAGACCACAGAGACAACTGCAGTATTTATGCTTTTAAATAACAGGGCAAAACAATTATAATAAAAATAACAATCCAATTTCAATTATACACAAAAACTAAACAAAAATCAGTAAACAAAATAGTGGTGATATTATGTAAAAACAAATTATATAGTTGCTACCTATTTAACATTAACTCTCTTAAAAACTAACCCTTTTTCAAGCGAAGTCAGGTAATAACAAAATGTCTTAAGGTTAACGTCCTAGTAACTCATGATGCCCCATAAATCAATCGGGGAATGCAACCGATCTTGCCCGGAGATGCACAGCCGTTTGCCGGGTAACCGGGTCGCGGGGTGACCCGGTCACGCGGTCATAGCGTACCCCGGTCACCCGGTTGGCGGGAAGACACGCCCGCCTTTATGTAAGCCGCAATGAAATATTACTTGTCAATATTAGATTTTTTACTCGGAACGTAAAATTTATGAGTTTTATGCACTTCATAGCCGACAGTTGGTAGAATATCGTTTTTATCATTCCAGTTATTTCATTTTATTGAACCAGAAAGAGGATTATGTTTTTCGGATGTAGGTAATGTATGAGCTATTGTCCAAATTGACCAGCAAAAGTGTCATGTCTGTTTTACATCATGAAGACTAATTTTTTTTTAATGTAAATCTAAAACCTCATAGGCTTGTGTTTACTAAAAATGAATCGAATGTATTATAGTTTTTAATGATTCATTGACATGGATATAACAGAGAACTAAAATATTTGTTAAACAACATAATGATTAATAATGTTTTAGGACATACATTCGGCAAAAATTAAGTGACAGTAATGAGTGAATGCAATTAATCTGGAAGCGTTACGTCACTCCATTATAAAAATCATCTTGATGTCAATTTTATAGCAACCACTGAGTATGTAATACAGATATCACCACGTCGTGATGTCATTAGAGTGCCATGACAGTCCAGAGCGTTTTCGCGGTAAATTTTATTTTCAGTTTTGAAACGCGAAATTTTAATATACGTAAGTAAATGTACGTTATTTTACAAAAATAAATAGTTTTTTGATTAAAATATCAAATTAGGTACTTAAATTTTAAACAGTTATTCAAATTTTGTCAACTAGCCTATTGTAATAAATAAATATTGCTGGAAAAATTATACAAATTGATCTCACCCCAAAGTAAGCAATTTATGTTGTTCGTGTTATGGGTGTAAATTAGCGATACTAAATACTTATATAAATACTGTTACATACCTACATAATACCAAAACCACACACACACACACACATATATATATATATATATATATATATATATATATATATATATATATATATATATATATATATATATATATATATATATATATATATATATATTTTGAAAAAATGGGTTTTTTAGTTATCTGATAAAAACAACGTTGCCCGGGATTGGAAATAAGTGCCCGGTTGGCGATAGGCTGGCCACCTATCACATTCTGGAACTAAGTATCTTCGACTAATCGTGGGTGCACTGGTTGTACCTCTGCCTACTTCTTCGGGGATACAGGCGCGAGATACAAAAGTATTTTTATATAATTAGATAGCAAACAAGCAGACGGCTTTCTTGATGGAAAGAGAAACCATCGCCTATAGACACCAAAATGTTAATGGTGTTTTGTTATTCATGTAGCGGGACGGAAATGCTACATGCATAAGTCTAAGGGCTACCCTACCTTCTAAAGCGAAAAGAACACGCTGACGAGCACTGACGCTATTGCATCAAAAATAGTTAAGGCGGTGGTACTAAACACCCGAGAGAGCCGTTGCGGAATTTTACTACCTAGTAGTCACGATGATAGTGACACGTAGCATTTAATTAAGTAGTATTTAATGAATTTCATGATATTTTACTGTTGTTTTTTGAGTTATGTTTTCCTAAGATCCGTGTAAAAGTTTCAAATAAACCTATAAAAAATAAATGGTTAACTAAAGGTCTTCTAAAATGTTGCAAAGTAAAACGCCAGTTGTACCTTAATTATCGTCATGCTCAATCTAATAAAAAATAAAATAAATGTAAATATTTACATTATAGGAAAATTTTGTCTAAATGTATATTAGAATCACAAAAACAGTCTGCTTTGAAATATATTGAAAATTCCTCTAATAAATGTAAAGCTTCATGGAATCTAATTAAAAGTACATTTCAGAATAAAATAAATATTAGAGAAATAGGAAAAATCAAAGTAAACAATTCAAAGTACACAAATACTCAAACAATCTGTAATTTATTTAATAATTTTTTTATAAACCAGACAAAATCAAACAGTGTAAAAGTCAAATCTACAAATACTTCAAAATCATATTTTTTACCAAATTGTAGTAAAACCATGTATTTGACACCAGTAGATGAGCATGATGTGAAAAAAGTTATTCATTCATTGAGAAATACTTATGCTGCTGGCTATGATAATATTAGCACAGAATTATTGAAAAATGTTGCTAGTGTAATATCAAAACCTCTTAGCCATATAATTAATTTGTCATTTTTGGAAGGTAAATATCCAGAACGATTAAAAAAGTGTATTGTCAAACCATTGTTTAAAAAAGGAGATATGTGCGATATGAACAATATGGTATTAGAGGGAAGTCTTTAGATTGTTTTTATCCAATTTAGTTATTTAGAGAATAGGAAACAATGTGTTAAAATATCTAAAATATGCGGAAACCGTAAAAAAATATATACTTCAAACTACCTTGTTAACAACTGTGGTGTACCACAGGGCAGTGTTTTAGGACCCTTGCTATTTTTAATTTATATCAATGATCTTCCTGATAGTATAAAACATGATTGCTTTTTATTTGCTGATGACACTACCCTACTTATTAAATGTAAAAATAAAAAAGACTTGGTAAATGAAACAACCGAAACCTTATTCCAAGTTTCAGACTGGTTAATTAATAATAATTTAAAAGTTAATGTAACTAAAACAAAATTAATTGAATTTCAGAACTACCACAGTAATATTACCAAAAACACAAATATATTTTTAAATAAAGTAAATATAGATGATGTAGATTATACAAGCTTTTTAGGAATAATTATTGACAAAAATGGTAATTGGAAAGCACACATTGAACCTCTATGTAATAAAATTGATAGATTTGTCTATGTCTTGAGAAGACTAAGGGAAGTAGGAAACGCAAAAGCCTCCCTATTAGCATATCATGGATATGCCTCTTCTAATTTACAATATGGAATTCCTATTTGGGGAAATTCTGTTGAATTGGTACGAATTTTTAGAGTCCAAAAGAAATGTATTCGAGCAATATGTGGTGTTAATCAGTTACATTCCTGTAAACCACTTTTCAAGTCTCTTAAGGTACTTCCCTTACCATGTTTGTATATTTTAGAGGTATGCGTATTTGTAAAAAAGCACCAAAAGTTATTTAAAACAAATGCTGAAATCACTGGTAACTCATATTTTAGGAATAGTAAGAAATTATATGTGCCTAACCAAAAATTAAATATTTTTACAAAAAATGTGTATTGTATGTCTATTATTATATACAATCATATTCCTGATAGTCTTAAATCATTGCCTATAAATAAATTTCGCAAAAAGTTGTTTGATTTGCTGTTAGATAAAACTTATTATGATATTAAAGAATTTTTAGGCGATAAAATTAAATGTTAATGGATAGAAATATAAGTTTGTTGAATTATCCTTAAAAGAATTTCAATGTAGTAAAAATTTTGTAAATGTTGAACATTATGTAAATTATAAAAAAAAAATACTCAAAATATGAAATTTGTAATTATAAAAATAACTTTGTAATTTGGAATCATCCTTGTATATTTATAACAAGAACATAAAATAGAGAAAAAAAGACCAGCCCGCTGAGTTTCTTCCGCCGGATCTTCTCAGTGTGTGGCCGCGTTCCGATCCGGTAGTAATTTTGAAAAATCGATACAATTTATAGTTTTAAATGTAATATTATATAATGATATTTTTTAAATATTTGCACACCATATATTGGTAGATTATGTCGGTAACTTAATTATTTTTAACAACTTGTAACACCCATATTCTTGCAAAGAAATATTTTTTTTCTTTCTTTCTTTCTTTCTAGCTATAGCCAATCGGTCCCCTTTTACGACCTGCCTGGCAGAACGATAATTCGTATATTCTTCAAATGGGGACCGGACTAATACGGGGAATACTCAATACTAAATAAATACCCGGGCGAGACATATCGGAACACTACTATCTGGTAAAAAAAAAATTGTGTGTGGCAGCTCCGACGCACGACTGAAGTTTACTTCTTAAGTACGATTGTCAAAACAGACGCAAAAAAAACGCACGATCTAGCTGCACTGCTCACACCAAATTAGAAAGTTGTGCACCAAAAACGTAACGAGGTCATTCGTTCAGTAGATTTTACTCCTCACATTTTTCTCATACCGGGCGCCTTATATCAGGGTGCCTTAAGGAGTAAACTCCAAAAAACATTTAAATTATTTTGATGTTTTGTAAAATGATATTTATAATTCCAATATACTGTTTCATGCTACGTGATGAAATGGCGAACTCTCGCTGACTACTATATTTCTCATTAGCCGCTTTGTATGACACCCACGGATTGACCTATTTACCGCTGAAGGTTACTTACGACGATAACCTGCTCTAATACAATTTATGCGGAACGTTATAAGCCTTTGCCTATTAAGCTTTTAAATTATAGCAGGGGAGCCCAATATGCTAAATGGGTAGTTACTCGAGCTTCGTAGGGACCTATTGGATTTTGTAGATTAAATTATAGGAAAAATAAAAGGTTGTATAATGTTTTTCATTTCAATGGTGTGGGGAAAAAGTTACAGATAAAAAAATGTTTATAAAAATCAGTGACATGGAAACACTGAAGCGCGTGAGATTAAGGTGTGGTGGGTTAATTGTCAGGTAAAATTTAGAAAATCTGAAGATTCAAGTGTAACGTACGGGTGTGGGAGGGTCACAAATTTGCAAAGATAACGTTGTATTGACATTATCAAGCGCGTGTGAATTTTCTTTTATTGTGGAGAAAATTATGTGAGAATTACGAAAAAATTGTGTGTGTCTGCTCCGACGCACGACTGGAGTTTACTCCTTAAGTACGATTGTCAAAACAGACGCAAAAAAAACGCACGATCTAGCTGCACTGCTCACACCAAATTAGAAAGTTGCGCACCAAAAACGTAACGAGGTCATTCGTTCAGTAGATTTTACTCCTCACATTTTTCTCATACCGGGCGCCTTATATCAAAAAATCCGATTCTTAAGGAGTAAACTCCAAAAAGTTCGACAATTTCGACCAGCCGAAATTATCTTCATTTTATTATTTTTTTTCTGCCATAGTCACCCCTCTCTATAGAAAGGGCTTATATTTGGTGGAGAGCCTTTAAAAGTATGCGAGGTTACCCCTCCTATGTTAATCTGATGCGCTCGAATAAATACCAAAATCTCTTCTTGGGCTCCTCTACTATTATGAATATAAACATCCTTAAACACTGCATGTCGTCGGCATTTGGTGAAATGTGAAATTCTGTTTTAATGTCTATAAATATATACATACATATCTTTATATCCTTTACGAGGTAGGCAGAGAGAACCAAGTGGCATCTATATTTATATTCCCTACTTTTATTAATATTACAAATGCGAATGTAGGTTTGTTTGTTACGTTTTCACGCGAAAACTGCTTAAACCGCTCATCATGAAACTTTGTACACATATTCTTGGGGGTATTAGAGTACCATAGTATACTTTTATTTAAAAAATTCAAAATGTGTATTAACAAAATTTACAGTTTCACTTTCATTCAGGCCTAACCTCTCTCACTTCAATATTTACGAACTCAATTTGTGAGTGTTACACCACATATTTCCGCAGCGATCTCATCTCAACTGTGTTGATTTTACTATGATGCGCTTTCTTATGACGACTGAATGTCATATCGACCATATCCCCAAGAAGGCAGTAGTCAGAGGTGCAACTAATAGTGCACTTATGATCGAAGTGAATAATCCAGGTGATTAATCTATCGACTAATAGGCCATCTAGTTTAAGGCAGCTCATATTTTTTAGATAAATTGAAAAGCAAATACTTTAAAATACTTTTTATATTATCTAATAAGTAGCTTTCATCCTTTTCTCTACGACTTCGCGACCTACACACATAACTACCTTTTAATCATTCAGGTAAAATAGTAAAAAGTTTTCTATCTATATTACTTTAGTGATAATGAACATCGTATATTATTCGGTTGTATGTATTTATTATTTATTATATTGACAGTGTATGTTCATGCATATTTTATATGTAATTATTTATATATGTATACGTATATATTAGAAAATAGATTAATCTGCCCGTATTAGCAACTTAGAAAATAGTGTTCATTTTCTTTGTTTTAATGTAAAATTATGTACCTATTTCCTTAGTACTTTTCTTATGCACTGCCCGTTACAAGTTTACTACAAATGAAGGTTAACTGGAAGAGAATGTCCATAGACGTTAAGTTCGCCTGTTGTATATTTTGTGCAATAAAGAGTTTTAATAAATAAATAATATATAATTATTGTGTTCTGATATGGAGGGTAAGGTAGCTGGTAAAATTATGGATGTAGCATATATAGCTAGGTGGTAGAGTCTGTGTGGGTTTGGTATCATCGCCTTACTCAATTCTACCGCAAAAGCGTCAGTGCTTGTTCCGATTGTCACTGTCTTGTTCCGGTTTAAAGAGTAAAGTAGCTGGTTAACTTATGCATGAGGTATTAAGTCATCGCCATAAACCGCATCTTTGGAACCTTTGAATTATCAGGTCTTAATTTCAGAATAAACAAGATCCCGTGTCGGGCAAGCGTTACTTCTGTCCAAATTGCAAATCCAGCTTTAGATAAAAGTTTATTGGGAGCGGCTGTTAATAAAGAAGCTTATACGTATACCTGTAAGCTCCTTAGTTGCTAAGCTGTTGAACACTACAGAGTCCATACTACAAGTTACACTTGTTATTGTCATGGTCAATGATCACCACAGATTATAAAAAATCGTTATATTGGAATCCTCCTACAGGTTATTCATCTTCGTCAAACAAAATTTGGACGCGTAGTAAATTTTGCCTGAGTTGGTCAGCGTAAATTAGCAATTATTGACTTATTGCATGTTAAAATTTGAAAATAACAAAGCGTACATAGATATTATATTTTTTACAAATACAGTATTTTTAATTTTTCAAAAGTTTTCAACCCTAATTACGTTGACCAATGTTAAAATCTGGGGTTGTATTGTGTACCTATCCAACTTTGAATTGAAATCGCACGTTTATTAATTCTTGCAATTAAGTAAGATGAAGCTTTTCTAACTAAATAAATAGCTCTGACAACCGAATACTAGAAATTAATAGCCTGTTTCGGACAGTAATCACTACAGTCAGTGAACTCAATTAATTACATTTTAATTGTATTTATACCAGCTTTTTCATATCGTATGATAGCAAACAACCAGATGTCTCTTCTGATGGAAAGAGACAACCTCCACTAAAGATAAATAAAAAAACAAATAAATGCCACTGGTTAAATAACACGAATTGATCTACCTCCAAAATAATTGTGTTATAGGTGTAAGACAATGATAGTAAGGAAAAACTAAGGTCGCCTCTCTAAGACAATTGCGCGAACAGCAAATCCATTTTGTTAGAAATTTAATCCAAATTAATATAAAAAGTGAACAAAAATACAATAAAATATCCGAAAAAATAATTGAAACATCCACAATGTCCTCCATATCCAAAAAAGTGTACCTCAATAGACATGTCATAAGTGAAGAGACAAAACCAAATATTTATATTAGAATTAATAATCAACATTAATAGAGGACAATGACATAATGATAACGCGATCAAGGAGACTGAAAACACAGAACGCACATCCACCATCGCAACCCGTTGCACCGAGTAGCTCCGCATCGTCTGAGGAGGAGTATGCGACCCCTCCAGAACACAGTGCGACGAGTAGTGACAACGGGCTGCCGTCTCCAGCGCCGCGCCGACTACCTGCGCCGCGTCGAGGGAGGCCACCGCCGCCGTGCTTGGGACCAGCAGGACGACCCGCCCCGCATCCGGTCCCCGCCGCCGGTGGTGCAGTGCGCCGCATGAGATGGACGCAAGCAATTAACGAAAATGTCATGCGAGCGTACTATGAGGCGACAGAGGGAGGAACTAACCTCACTGCATGGCGATCCCGTTTGCTGTCTCTGTTTCAGGTCCTTGAGCCAGAATTGACCGTTTCGGCGCAACGGCTATCGGATCAAGTGCGGTTCATTCAACGCAACTGTGCGTTGGATGCAGCTACACTTGACCGGCTTCGCTCTGGTGTAGTTGTCTCAGCGCCCACCACCGAAATAGTTCAACCGCAAATCCATTTACCCAGTGTTGTTCTAGATTCAGGATTGGCGGATACCAACTGCAATATGGTGGACACTGAGACTACAAACGTAAGTACCCATGAATTTGAGCAATTGAGGAGGGCTTTGGAAGATGCGATTTTCGAATTTAAAACCATTCCAATTTGTGACAGGCCGCGATTGCCCCGTTTTCCCACACACAAACGCAATATGGCGCTAATGATAGCTTTAGATGGCATGCTAGACTCTTATTTACAGTCTAGCCAAGATCTAGCTGACACACATTTGATTCTTTACTGTGCGGGTGTCGCAGCGTGCCGTATCGCACATGTCAAATTTCCAAAATCTGACAGGGTTATACGGTCCGTTGATGAAGCACCTGCATGGCAAAAACGAATCGAACGGCGTATCAGTACCACTAGATCTATCATTGGCAAGCTCATCTGCTTTAGATCGGGTAACATCCGTCCGAGAGTCATGCGTTATGTGACACAAGCTTTTGCCGGTACAGGCGTAAGTTCACAGGATTATATGACTTGTGTCACAGAACGTATAGACTATCTAAAACAGAAAGTTTGTGCGTGGGCAAACCGTATCCGCAGATATAAACAGCGTGTTAATAGGTTTAACCAGAATCGAATTTTCCGAAGCGATCAAAGAAAGGTTTATAGAAGCTGGGAGAAACCCAGTACTAGTGTGATTGATGGGCAACTACCGGATATTCACGAAATGTTTTCATTTTGGAGAAATATTTGGTCAGTGTCGATCAATCACGTCAATGGTGAATGGGTGAGAGTAGTTGAGCGTTCGTGTGAAGGTTTGCAACCCATGGCGTCTGTTAGAATAACACCTCAAGACGTAAGGGAAGCGATTTGTGCTACCCAAAATTGGAAATCCCCAGGACCAGATGGACTTCATAATTTCTGGTTAAAATGGTTGCAGTCTTCACACGAGCTCCTGGCTAAACAATTCCAGGAAGCCATTGAATCTGGGTCTCTTCCACCTTTTATGACTACTGGGCTAACCTTTCTGTTCTACAAATCTGGTAGTACCACAGATCCTAAGAACTTTAGACCCATCACGTGCTTACCTACAATTTACAAGCTCCTTACTTCCATTTTGAGATCAAAATTAAACACACATTTATATAGAAATAACATTTTAGATTCTGCTCAAAATGGATGTAGAGCTGGGTCACGTGGTACTAAAGAGCAACTCCTCATTGACATGACCATTAACCGACAGGTTCATAGAAATAGAAAAAATCTCTCCGCCGCTTGGATTGACTACAAGAAAGCCTATGATTCGGTGCCTCATTCATGGTTGTCACGAGTGATAAAACTGTACAAAGTTGATACAGTTTTATGCAATTTCTTGCAATCATGTATGAGGCAATGGACCACGACTCTCTGCCTTCCTAGGGGTGGTGAGAGTTTTTGTATTTCTGAACCTATAAGGATAGAGCGTGGAATTTTCCAGGGTGACATTTTGAGTCCTTTGTGGTTTTGCTTGGCTTTGAATCCCTTAAGTGCTCTACTTAGAGATTCAAAGCTAGGTTATCGGTTTCGCAGAGAGGGTGAAATCATTTCTCATCTCTTGTACATGGATGATCTTAAACTATTTGCGTCCAACAAACCAGACTTGATATCATTACTCAACCTTACGCAAAAGTTTAGTAATGATATCAGAATGGAATTTGGCCTAGATAAATGCGCGGTCATACATGTACAGAGAGGCAGAGTTGTAAATAGCGAAAATTTACAACTTTCGGAGACAGTGTATTTCAGATCTCTCTCTGAAACCGAAACTTATAAATACCTTGGTATGTCGGAGGGTTTAGGTATACAGGATAGGGACATTAAGCGGTTGGTGACTGAGCGTTTCTTTGGCCGCTTGACAAAAGTTCTAAAAAGTCTTCTGTCTGGTGGTAATAAAGTGCGTGCATTCAACAGCTGGGTGATGCCTCTGCTTGTATACACCTTCGGCATACTAAAGTGGACTCAAACCGAATTGGACGCCCTGGACTGTAAGGTCCGTAAACTATTGACAACATATCGCATGCACCATCCACGTTCATCAGTAATGAGGTTATATATCCCACGAAAATGTGGGGGTCGCGGCTTTCTCAATGCCAAAAACCTACACAATCGTGAGGTGTATAATCTTAGGGAATACTTCCTTCATGTTGACTGTGGAATGCATCGTGATATCGTTGCTGTAGATAATGGTCTGACACCGCTCTCCTTAGCAAGAAAGAACTGGCATAAACCAGTGGTATTTAGCACTCAGGACCGCTTGAACGTATGGAAGAGTAAGGAGTTACATGGACGGTTCTATCGGGCTCTTTACGGACCTGATATTGATTTACCAGCGTATTTAGCTTGGCTACGTTTCGGTGACCTCTTTGGGGAAACTGAGGGATTTGCCTGTGCAATTGCCGATGAAGTTGTCAAGACGAATAATTACCGGAAATACATCATGAAGGATGGCACGGTCGACATATGTAGGGCGTGTCACCGCCCTGGTGAGTCTATCAGGCATGTTATTTCCGGTTGTTCTCATCTTGCCAATGGAGAGTATTTACATAGACACAATCAAGTAGCCAAGATTATCCATCAACAACTTGCTCTTCGATATGGTCTTGTAAGTTTTGAAGTGCCGTATTATAAATACGCACCGGAGGCAGTTCTTGAAAATGGTCGTGCTAAGCTCTACTGGGACCGATCTGTCATCACAGACAGGACTATCACCAACAATAAACCTGATATTGTGTTGGTTGATCGATTAGAGCGCCGGGCATTTATTGTTGATATTACAGTCCCGCATGACGATAACCTCGTGAAAGCAGAAAAAGAGAAACTAACTAAATATTTAGACTTAGCTCATGAGATTACCGACATGTGGGGTGTGGACTCAGCAACGATTGTTCCGATAGTCGTTTCCGTAAACGGTCTTGTAGCGAAGAGTCTTGAGCAGCATCTTAGAAGTCTTTCGCTACAATTCTGGATCAAGGGCCGGATACAAAAGGCAGCAGTATTGGGAACGGCACGTATTGTGAGGAGGTTCCTCTCTCTGTCACCTTGACCACCGGTGGCTTAACTATAACGTTCCCGCTGGCGGATAACCTATTTTGTTATATTTATTTTTATAATATTGTATTTTTTAATAATGTTATAATTATAAATGTAATCAAATAAGAATTTAATGTAAATAAAGAGATAATAATAATAATAATAATCTTTATTAATCAAATCTAAGTCCTTACATAAATATTAAAAACAAAGACAAAAAACAAAAAATGTAGTATCAACTTGTAAAACATTGTGATGTACCCACGATGTTTTGTAAAAATAATGTGTGGTCGGATTTCATTTTTAAGTACACTACTTAAACTATGAACTTATGTTAAGCTTATAAATACTCATATTATATGAATTATTTTAAGTTTAATAAATACTTTTTTTCTATATTCGTTTAAAGATGTACTCACTACAATCTACTGTTAGTATCTAAACTAGGCCAGGCCTGTGTTTTAGACACTAACTACTTCCCGGTGCATAGCTCAATAAGATGTACAGTACAATACAAAAAAGTTAAGGAAATACTTTAAATTACTTAATAATACTTTAATTAATTATTCCTATGGCTCACTTATTGGACTATTGTAATAAATTTTTCTATTTGTTCGTAATTTTGTGATTTTAACCAAACTGCCAGTTTCTGTTTACATTTGTATATATTAAAGGAGTAAAGACTAAGAATTTTATTTAATTTATTATACATATAAAGGCTTAGAAAATATTTTACATTACGGAGGACTACAGAACCTAATATTTTTTAGGTTTTGTAGGTTCTGTAGTCCTCCGCAATGTAAACACTCAGTTTACATTGCGGAGAAATACAAACCCTAATATTTTTAGGGCGAGCGCGGCGAGCCCTACACTAGGCGACGATCTATGCACTTTTGTGGTACATTTTACTGAAATAGTATCGCATTTTTTAGGTTTGAGCTTCAACGTGGTAGTTTATATTCATGTCTAGATTTGTTATCTACCATAAAAATACCATTTTATAAAATAAAAAAAATAGAAGGTACAATTTGAATTAGAATCTTATTACTACTAACGCCATCTCTTGTTAAATTAACGAGTTAAAATTGATAGAAGATACATTTTGTATTACAATTTTTGAACTTATTAAGAGACTTCCTACTTATGACCTACTTCATGAATTGTTTCTTCATATTTGACTGGCGGCGCGCGGACATCGTGCCCACGTATAAAGGCGAGGTTCAAGTATAAACTGCAATAGCTATAGGGCCATCAGTTTGATAAGTTTGGCATCGAAGGTGTATGATAAAATCATTGAAAGGAGAATGCAAGGGAAGTTCGAAGGAATGTTGTGGGAGGCACAAGGGGAATTTAGATCTAGATCTAGAGCATGTTTGCGGGGAATAGAGTAAGTAGAGCGTTAGAGAGTTTCACAATATGCTTATTGAGAAACAGTACAGATGTATTAATTGATTTATATTGTATTGAGATCAATTCCTTTGTTTTGTGACTTGTAAAAAAGGATATTATAAAATGTCCTATTATTTAGAAGACAAAAAAAGCCTGTGATTAATTGCTCCTCATACCGATCTCATATATATTTTTTGTAATATTGTGATAATGTAAAAAAAATTAATGATATGAAAAAAAAGACAAACCCGCTGAGTTTCTTCCGCCGGATCTTTTTAGTGTGTGGCCGCGTTTCCGATCCGGTAGTAGTTTTTAAAAAAATATGTTGACGTGTCAAAATAACTCGTAAAAAGTTTTATTTAATAAAGTATTTCTGATTTCTGATTTCCCAATCTTAGCCCGAGGGTAAAAAGCTAAAAAAAGGTATATTCACGGCGGTATCCCCGAAGAGGTAGGCAGAGGTACAACGTGTGCATCCACGGTTAGCCGAAGATACTTAAGTCTCACAATGTGATAGGTGGCCAGCCTATCGCTAGTAGGGCACCTTTCCAATCCCGGGCAAAGTTGTATTTATCAGAAAACTGAAAAAACACATTTTTTCATTTGCCTGACTCTGGAATCGAACTCCGAGGGTTTCTCTGAGAGATAAATTCGAAAAATGTATTCGCTGAGTGTCTACCGTCAATTCTTCGTGCCTGCGTTATGTCCAATATTAAGTCCAAAAATTTTGAAGGTTTATTTAAATAAACATTTTTTGATTTTGATTTCGTAAATCGATGTAAAACCAGGAAATTCCTGATTTTAGAAAAAAAAAACAATATTTCAGCAAAATTTTAAAAATGTGTTTTTTTATGAAATCAACCTTTATTTTTAATACCCATTTTTCCTTGAAAATATCAACAAACAAAAACCAAATATTCCTAGTCCAAAGCCTGACGACGCGGGCCTTTGATGCGAATGTAATGTTTAGGTGAAAATACGCTCATAAAAATACTTTTCTAACAATATTACTAGATAGTATAACTTTGCGAGCCCTTACAAAGCTCTGCTTTTGGCTAGTTATATAAAATTCACTAGATACACATTAAATTAATAAAAATAAACATTACAAACACTACATTCATGTGACAGAAATGATAATTTACACACATCTATCACAATCTTTATATTATACTTATTTACAAGGACGGCTCTAGCTCGTGTAGCGCCCGTGTGCAATGAAACCCTGGCGCCCTCTAATGGGTCCAAGACGATGCTCTTAGCTATCTAAGGGAGCGCCGCGGCGCTCCCAACTACTAAGCGGATTTGGATGGGCACACAGGTAGATAATGACCTGGAATACCATATAGGCTACATTTTATCTCTGAAAAAGTTGTTTCCACGGGAATAGGTAAGATGGTGATACCAGACCCGGGCGAGACAATGCAAAAGTTTCGACTAAACCGTACATGATGTTCATCACATGAGTCAAGGTAGTGTGAGTGGAGGTTCCGGTCTCGGCAGGTGTTGTAGCGGTGGGAAGAAGTAGCTGGTATCAAACTAAACAACTCCTCAGTACACTCTCCATAATATAGCCGGTAGAGCACACTCAGAGCACCAATATTTCTTCTCAAATCAAGAAGCATCAGATGTTTGTTCAAATTAAAATTGTGTATAATGCGGGAAGCTCGTTTCTGAATGCGATCAAATGGAAAAATTTGATGATTGAATGCACCAACCTATAAGTGTGAACAGTACTCCATGTGAGGACGGACCTGAGCTTTATAATGTGTAAAAGCCTTGGATCAGGTGTGAAGTAATGTTTCGCCCGGTTAATCACCCCGAGTTTTTTGGACGCTAATTTAGCTTTATCTTCTAGATGATTACGAAACAAAATCCGTTCAGTAGTTATGCGTGATTGATAACAAACATCCACCCAAACATCCAAACTTTCGCAGCTGCCCCTGCAAACGTTGTTTTGCTAAATATATTTATAACAGTATTTTTCTACTATATAATGGATGTTCTTATACATATAAACCTTCCTCCTGAATCACTCTATTTAAAAAAACCGCATCAAAATCCGTTGCGTAGTTTTAAAGATCTAAACGTACATAGGGACATAGGGACAGACAGCGGAAAGCGACTTTGTTTTATACTATGTAGTAATAAAGATTATTTAAGTTATATTTAAAAGTAGCACAAACTGTAGTGCGAGCTATACCATCATTGATAGACATGTCTTAAAAGCTCTACGCCGGACTGTCGATCGCGCCCGAAGTTTTCCGAGCCGCAGCGAAGTTTTTCGGCTTCAGTCGCCATAAAACCTTCGCGCTACACACACGCTTATAACGCTTGAACGCTTTCACACATGTGATAAACTTTTTTTTAAAGTGCTGAGGTAAAGCTGTATCCCAGTATATTTTTATATTGCGAATATTTCAAAGTGAAACGAAATGGGTTTTCTTTACATAGCTTCCAGTTCGAGATATTAAGCTAGCACAGGTTCGTAGCTACAGTATATTATGATAGATGTGTTTTCAGTGTCTTTGGTACGCAGATATGTGTGATGAGACATGACTACTGTTAAACATAATGATAAACATCATTGGCCATGTTTATTTTTTCAGTGTGATTATTTTGATTTCTAATAGCGGGGATGTTAAGAGGATTTTTTGAAGGTTTTTTTATTTATCTTTATAGACTTCTTCAGGATAACTGTTCCGTGTGATTCAACATTTTATAGGATTGCATACAAGCAAAGGCTTAAGATAACCATCGGCTATAGACACCAAAGATGATAATGGTGCATTGTTATCCGTGTAGCAGGGATGAAATTCCGCATGCGTAACTTTACCTAACTTACCTTCCAAAATGGGACTTGATAATGAAAGGTAATGATGCTACTGTATAGCAAATAATTATCCAATTCAGTGCATTCTAATACTAGCTGTAGCGTGCAGTCCGCTGCATTATAAAAGTTTTTAGCGAATCCCGCGGGATCGCCTAATTTCGCCGGAAATTAAAAATCGCCGGAATCAAAAGTAGCCTATGTGCTATTTCAGCTCATCATCTACATGTGTGTCAAATTTCACAAATTTCATTCAAATCCGTTGGGTAGTTTTTGCGTGATTGAGTAACAAACATCCATCCAAACATCCAAACTTTCGCATTTATAATATTTATATAGATACTAGCTGCAGCGTGCAGCCCGCTACATTATAACAGTTTTTTGTGAATCCCGCGGGATCACATTTTTTTTCCGGAATAAAAAGTAGCCTATGTGCTAGTCCAGGTCATTACCTATCTATGTGCCAAATTTCATTCAAATCCGTTCAGTAGTTTCTGCGTGATTGAGTAACAAACATCCATCCAAACATCCAAACTTTCGCATATATATATATATATATATATATATATATATATATATATATATATATATATATATATATATATATATATATATATATATATATATATATATATATATATATATATATATATATATATATATATATATATATATATATATATATATATAGACTAGCTGCAGAGTGCAGTCGGCTGCTTTATAAGTTTTTGGTGCATCCCGCGGGGTCAACTTATTTTTTTGGAATAATAAGTAACCAAATTACTAATCCAGGTCATCATCTACCTGTGTGTCAAAATTCATTCAAATCCGTTCAATAGTTTTGGCGTGATTGAGTAACAAATAAACATCCATCCAAACATCCAAACTTTTTTTCGTAGATTATGCGCTTGCAAACATTTCAGCGATTCTTTTTTATTTATATAGATAGGATAGCAAGCAAGCAGATTCTCCTGCGAGCAAGCAGATAATAAGAGATAACCAATGCCTATAGACACCAAATATATTATTAATGGTGCGTTGCAATGTCGGAATGGTAATGCCACATGTATAAGTTTTCCGGCTACCTTACCTTCCAAACCGGAAAACGACAGTGACAAGTATTGACGATTTTGTGACAGAAGTACGTAAGGCGGTGGTACAAGATCCGGGCGAGACAATGCAGAATTATACCACCTAGTCGTCATGATGGTAATGATTCGCATAGCCATTTGTTCGCCTCTTACGAACTGCCGGGCAAAACAGTTGATGGTCTATTCTTCAAAGGAGCCAGGACCTACATGAGGAAAAAGATCCACGAAAGATAGGAAAAAGTAATGAGGTACCAAACCCGGTCGTGACATTGCAGAACTCGCCAAGTAGTCATAATGGTATTGGCCTATTTGGTTAATAGTTCAATTGTTACGAATAGACTGGGGAGGAGGGTGATTATCTATTTTTAGAAAAAGCCTGGTCTGACACGTGATCCAGTTAGTCTGAAACTGAGACCTAATAATTCGAAGGTTCCAAAGATGCGGAAGGAATATGTATTTGAATGAGGAGGAATAAGGAGTATCTATTCCAGTCTATACAATATTAGGAAGTTTTGAAGAGTTTTTTTGTTTGTTTGCGCTAATCTCAGAAACTACTGCTTCGATTTAAAAAAAACTAAGTGTTAGATAACTCAATTATCGAGAAATTCTATAGGTTATATACCATCATGCTATGTATAGTATTACTACGAAGTCTCCGTGTTAGACCCGAGCTTCTTCCCAGGCAGGTCGTAAAAGGCAACCGACTGGCTATGCGAATCACCATCGTGACTACTAAGTGGTAGAGTTCTGCATTGACTCGTCCGGGTCTGGTACCACCGCCTTACCTATTCCTGCCGCAATAGCGTCAGTGTTTGTCGCTGTCGTGTTCCGGTTTGAAGGGTAAAGTAGCCGGTAACTTATAGCATTAGACCTCGTCACAAGATAGTAACGTGCTATTGACATCTTTGGTGTTTATAGAAGATGGTTGACTCTTTCCATTAGGAGACCCATCTGCTTGTTTGCTATGTTATGATACAAAAATAAAACAAAATAGTCTGCGCGGAGGAAATCGAAAGCAAAAGCTAGTGTGATTATTATATACTAGCTGCCGCGTGCAGATCGCCGCATTATAAAAGTTTTTGGCAAATCCCGCGGGATCATCTAATTTTTCCGAAATAAAAAGTAGCCTATGTGCTATTCCAGGTCATCATCTACCTGTGTGCCAAATTTGATTCAAATCCGCTTAGTAGTTTTTACGTGATTGAGTAACAAACATCCATCCACCCTCATCACTTATTATTCTATGATAAAAAACGTGTGTTCTATTCCAGTTCATCACCTATATGTGTTCCAAATTTTATCTTAATCGGTTAACCCGTTTTTGCGTGATTTAATAATAAATGTCCATCCATCCAAACATCAAAACATTCGCATTTATAATATTAATATAAATTACTAGCTGACCTGACAAACGTTGTTTTGCCATACAAATTATTGAATATTTTGATTGGTACATGAAAGGGGGAAAGAGGGGGGGGGTCAATTAAGATAAAAAAATCTATACCAGTAAATAAAATTAGAGTGTCTGTTTGTATTAAAAATAACTGCTTCCTTAGAAATGCATAGGGACATAGTACACATACCAAAATAATATTTTTTAGAATTTTTGTCTGTCTGTCTGTCTGTTTGTTCCGGGTAATCTTTGAAACAGCTGGACCAATTTTGACGGGACTTTCACTGGCAAATATCTGATGGCTAACACCCAAACATATACTCGATTGCGTAGTCAGGATCGCTAGCCGCTCAACCAACGGGGCGGTCAAAACTACGGATAACAACTACGGACAAACAACGCGACTCGTAATTTATATATATAAACAAAACAAAAAAAAAACATATAAACAAAAGCTAAGTTATTTTATTCAATAATAACGACATATAAGTTATATAATTCGATAACAACGAAATCTAAGTTATATAATTCAATAACAGTAAAAGCTTTGCTTATCCGCCCCAGACATACAAAGATACGAAAGCTTATCGAATATCAATTGTGAATTATTTATCCAGTTATCGATACCTTCTTTTAACACAGACGAAAAATCTTTGATAGATCTTTGTATTAACATATGAAGGAAAAACTTTGGACACCTTTTTAAGATAATTGCGCGAACGGTGGAGGATGAAATTTGGCACAGTTAAAAATTACATTACAGAGGACTGCAGAAACCTAATGTTTTTAAATAAAATGCGTTAGAGTCTACTCACTTGATTTTTTTTCTTATTTATTTATTTAAATTTATGGACAATTACAGTACAATGGATGAATTAATGCCCATTGGCATTCTCAACCAGCCAACCATAAGTAATAGCGAAAAAATTAGGGTGCAAGCTGATAGTTAATATGTACAATACCAATAATATATAATGAAAAAAATACATAAATATATAGATATAAACACAAACGTTATATTATATTAAATACTATAGATCCCAGCAAAAAGCGATTAGATTTAAAAGGAGGAGGTACATAAAAAGAATAGTAAATATTCGAGGTGACATACGTACGTTCTTATCTCCTTTTTCGGGTTGGCTGGAAAAAATCTCTTTAAGTAGAGATAAGTTAGCCCATTGTACTTATGTTACGTTTATTTTTTCCCTAATTGTGCTGTTCTCTGTTTTTTTTTATACTATAAGATAGCAAACAAGCAGATGGGTCTCCTGATGGAAAGAGTCAACCATCGCCTATAGACACCAAAGGTGTTAATGGTGCGTTGCTATCGTGTGGCGAGGTCTAATGCCACTGCCACAATGCATAAGTTTACCGGCTACCTTACCCTCCAAACCGGAATACGACAGCGACAAGCACTGACGGTATTGCGGCAGGAATAAGTAAGGCGGTAGTACCTGACCCGGGCGAGACAATACAGAACTCTACCACCTAGTAGCCACGATGGTAGTGACTCGCATAACCAATCGATCGCCTTTTACGACCTGCCTGGCAGAACGTCAGTTGGTCTATTCTTCAAAGGAGCCCGGAACCAACACGGGGAAAGTATTAAATAAGTAAATAAATGTACAAAAAAGTATTAAATAAGTAAATAAATAAATAAATAGAAATACATTAAATTAATAAAAATAAATTTAGACACACTACATTAATGTAACATACCTGATATTATACACAAATGTATACTATATTCTTTACGGCTAAAGTCAGTTGTGAAATTTAGAAAGAGTTTATATTGTTTAGTCTATGGTCGAATTTCGGTCAGAGGCATGAAGTATTAGGTAGGTATAGGTGGAGCTAGCACTCGTATCAATCACTTAAAACAAATATTTACGTTATATCTCTGTCTATGAGGTCTCTCCATCTCTTTTTATACAGCTGTGTTAGAAAGAGAGGGTGAGACCTCAGAAGATGACAGCAGTGTTTAAAATTTTGTTTCAAGTAAGTATCGTATTAATCACTTGAAACAAATATTTATGTTATATCTCTGTCTATGAGGTCTCTCCATCTCTTTTTATACAGCTGTGTTAGAAAGAAAGAGAGAGATCTCAGAAGATGACAGCAGTGTTTAAAATTTTGTTTCAAGTAGGTACTAGAAGTGCTGCCTCCAGATATAATACAGCTTCATGGTCACAGCTACGATCGCTAGTAAATATTATAAACTAGCAATTGCTCGTGAATTCATTCGCGTGATCCGAAATCATTATTTCCTTTTGTTAGCATGGGTAAAAAGTAGTCTATGTCCTTCCATTATAAACTAGCTTTAACTGAAAGTTACATCAAAATCGGTGCAGCCGTTCCAAGGATTACCCGGTACAAACAGAATAACAGACAGTAATTTTAAAAGTATTTGTTTAGTATCGTAAACATAACACACTGACACAGACACACAGACGCTTTAATTTTATTTATATGTATAAATTAATTAATAAAAAAGTATTATCACGATGATTTTATTGCGAGGGAGGCAGATTATAACGAACATATAAAGATGCTTTTGGCTCAATATCATTAATTTTAGATTTGCACACACACTACCGCCCAGTTGGTTGTTTTGATTCAAAGAGAATAGTTTCATCTTAATTAACCCCCCCCCCCCTCTCAAGTACCCTACCAAAATATTCAAGACACGTAATTTGTATGGCAAAACAACGTTTGCCGGGTCAGCTAGTCATCTAGCTAGCCGGGTCACAAATTTCAACTTTAATTACCTACTAGCTGTTGCCTGCAACTTTGTCCGCGCGGACTTCGTTTACTCCGCACTGCTTCTCCTCTGCAAGTGATAGCGTGATAATATGTAGCCTATATGTTGACTGACCTGTTAGTAATATTCATGCAAAATTTGAAGTAAATCAATGCAGTACTTTTTGAGTTTACCCCGGACATACACACAGACAAACAGACAAAAATTCTAAAATCTATATTTTTGGCTTCGATATCGATTGTAGATCACGCCCCAAGTATTATTTAAAAAAAATATTCAATGTACAGTTTTGATATTTCTACGATTTTATTATATGTATAGATATTAACACTAACCCTCGCGTCGCTCTGGACAATACATACTAATTTATGAGACAACATGGGACAACTGGACACCAGACTTCAAGACTGGACACTATGCGTTCTGTAAAATAGCTCGGCGGTTAACTTTCCTGTGCGTAGATTTGAAAGGACGCGTAGTGGCGACCGGCACTTAGTATTGTTTATGAAACGGTTTAAACGACCCTATGCGCTCGCTAACACTATGCAATCTCATAGTATCGTTTGTAAATACGGGTGTTAATATACATAAAATACGTGTACCGTTGTTTGCCCGCGATGGAATTCGAAACTACTGAACCAATTTCAATAAAATTTTGTAGATATCTACTGTTTGGTCCAACTTAAAAGATAGGATAGCTTTTACCTCAAATAATCCCCCCCCCCCCTTTCAAGTATTACACCAAAATATTCAATATAAGTAATTTGTATGACAAAATAACGTTTGCGGTTCAGCTGGTAGTTTATAAATACTGAAACCCCGATTACACTTTGATTAGTGTGAGTGTGAGTGTTTTGGCGCAGCTGCATACATCGGGCTATCGGGGTCCGCACGTGATATTTGTGCGACAATAATAATTATAATGCGATAACAATAATAAATTAGAATTAATCCGTGTACCTACATACGTTTAGGTAATTTCACGTATAAGCCGTATTTTGATATTGACCTAGTGTATCGACGTAATATGTTATTTTATTTTGTTCCATGGTAGAAAAAATATAACATACGACGACATAATATAACATACCTTCATGTTTATGAAGCTGTATCATAAGTTCGTAATCTATGGGCGAATGAAATACAGTATAAAGTAGCATAAAATTAAAGAATTTAAGGAACGAATGATAATGAATTAAGAATTTGAGGAGGACAGATTTTAAGGAATGATTCAATATTCTTGATTGCTTTGTAGTGTGTCGCACAATTATCATCAGCAGGTCACACAAATATAACCTTAAAAACAACAAAGAAAAATATCTACACGCGGAATTTGAACCTGCAACCATCTCCCTATTATTCCCGATATTTTTCGTTGTTGTTTTTAAGATTTTTCCAGTTTCCCAAGCACGGGGTGAGTGATATAAGACAAAAATAATTACAAATATGACCTGCCGGCCGCGGTTTGGTGACCAATGATAATACGACGTCATTATGACGTAAGCAGGTGTCGCGACATAGTTCGTGCTAGCGCGAACCTTCGCCGTAGCCCGATATATGTAGCCGCGCCCTTTAATGCAGGTACTTAGTATTAACAAAAAAGGGAAGGCAGCCGTTGATCAGTGCGAGCAATTAGAAATCAGCGTAGTTTTACTACGCTGATCACTGGCACTGATAAACGGCTGTCTACATTTTCTGCTTAATACTAAGCACCTGCGTTAAGACGAGGTATTTCGACGCGTGCCAATTCTATAGAAAATGAGTGGGGCGGTACGTTGTGAAACCGCTGGGAAACGTGTTAATTTTCAGATAAATAAATATAGGACATTAGCTAAAAATTTTAGCACATTCTTTTTTGTATTTACAACTAAATATCACCATATAAAAATCACGTGGAAGATTAGAAATATTATTAACAAATTATTTGTTTTAGAGATTATTTTAGCCTGTTTCCGGAATTTTATATGATCGAGTAAAGTACATTCTGTCATGTAATAAGTTAGCACATTCCTTAGGTAATATCTTCAGGTATAGCGTGTAATTTTTGTTAAATTGGTATTTAACAATCAATACAAAAAAAACGTGATTTAGCAAACCAGTTTTTTCCCGTTTGTCGCGATGCCTCGCCTTAAACACTCGCACGCGCACTAATCAAAGTGTAATCGGGGCCTTAGGAACCGATAGTTTTACTAAGAGCAGTTGAAAAGTGAAAAGAGGTAATTAGGCCACGGGAAGTAGGGCGGTAAACTCATCAAGGAAAGTAAGCGGTACTTCTTACAACAAAGGAACCGACGATTAATTAGTTAATTGCTAAACACGTTAGTAAATTAAAATTATTGAATTTTTATACTTCAAAATTAATTAATCATGCATATGCGTTTTATTGTTTGTATGAATAAATAAATGATTTAATTGCAAGATTATGACATTAAAATGTTTTTAAAGGTACTATTATTCTATAGCTAGCATATTCTGTCATGATATGGTGAATTATATTTTTCAGCTATTTACAAAATACTGGTTCTAAAAATATATATTAACTAGTTGCAGCATACAGCCCGCTGCATAATAAAAAATGTTGGTGAATCCCGCGAGAATATCTCATTTTTCCGGGATAAAAAGTAGCCTATGTGCTATTTCAGGTTATCACCTCCAAACATCCATCCAGACTTCCAAATTTTCGCATTTATAATCTATATTAATATAATAAATGCGAAAGTTTGGATGTTTGGATGGATGTTTGTTACTCAATCACGCAAAAACTACTGAACGGATTTAAATGAAATTTGGCACACAGTTAGATGATGACCTGGAATAGCACATACGGGCTACTTTTTATCCTGGAAAACTTAGACGATCCCGCGGGATTCGCCAAAAACTTTTATAATGCAGCGGGCTGCACGCTGCAGCTAGTATTAATATAAATTTTTCCTCGCTGCACCGTGCATCCCGTTGCATTATAAAAGTTTTTGATAAATCCCGCGGGATCACCTAATTTAGCATCAGCTGGTCATATAGTATTATAAATATAAAATATTGTATGTTTGTATGAATGGATGGATGGATGGATAGATGCATGGATGTTACTCCATCACGCCAAAACTACTGAACGGATTTGGGTGAAATTTAGCAGACAGGTAGACGATAATCTGGAATAGCGCATAGGCTACTTTTTATTCCGGAAAAGTGAGTGGTTTCAGCGGGATTCACCAAAAGTTTTAATAATGGAACGGGCTGCACGCTGCAGCTAGTATACAATAACTAGTAGTATACAATAACCAAGACTCACATAGTTAGTAATGTAATCAAAGGCTTATTAAGTTAGCATCATTTAAAAAGTTGTTCCATTTTGGAGGATGAGGTAGCCGGTAAACGTATGCATATTGTATTACTGTCCCGCCACACAGATAGCAACGCACCATTACCATCCTTGGTGTTTATAGGCGATGATTTGCCTCTTTCTATCGGGAGAATCATTTGATTGTTTTTATCTTATGATACATAAAAAATACGTCATACACCCCACACCGTATTAAAGTACAACAATAAAACACATAGATACAATGCAGGATGCTTGGAATCATGAGAAGCCCACCAAGACATCGTGAGATAATTTTGTGGATTGTTTTCTCGTAATTAAAACCTTTTTTATTTGCCTACTGTAGCTCACATGTTTAAACACATGATTCAATTTTATAAGTCAAAAGAAGATATAGCTATCAGCCAATAATATCTCTAGTGGTTATGTTTAAAGACCTTGACATGTCGCTGTAATTTTATCGAATTTTACACTTCATTAAGCCATTGTTGTTTTGCTCGTATTATCGTAATTCGTTTGTAAACAAAGTAGTAAACAGAGTCATTGAAAGTTTGTGTTGGAAATTGGAATTGGATGTTTTTATATTCGTTTGACTTTATTTGACATTGATAATTACTATATTAACATCCGAATAGTAAAATTTTACCAAGTGTCGACAGTGGAAAATGTAAAATATGTGATATGAGCATTGATAATTTTAAGACTCAGACCAAAAAATATTAAGACAGAGTGCCTACAACATTTTATTACAGTCTCAAATCTAAGTTGAGCCGTGTAACAATAGGTACTATGCTTATGCACACACACTGAAAACCAAGTTAATCTATATCAGTGCATATTAGAACGCTATATAGTAAACACATAGGGGCACGCATATTGCAGTAAAATACCATATGCAAACATTTGTGTGATGGGCATATATGTTTGTATTTCTGGGTTTGTGTATTTATTAAATATATTTAAGTATTTCAATATGTATTTCTATGTATTAGTATCGTTAACACCCATAACGCAAGCAAATAATGTGCTTATTTTGGGGTTAGATCAATTCGTGTAAAGTCCAGTAATATAATTATTAGTTATAATATGGCAGTGCTCTATTTTTATTTTATTTAATTCGAGTTTCAAGCATAAGTAAAAAAGCGTCTTGCGCTTTTTTTAATGGTACTGTTTAATTAATGGTGATTGTAATAAGCGCGGTGGATAAATTTACGTGTTTTTTGAGGCATGATTGTGTTGGTTTGTTTTAATTAGTCTTGTCTTAGCTATTTAAATCCAATATAAAATCCCGCAGCCAAGTAAGCTTACGGTTTACCTAACCCTCCAAAAAAGGTATTACTAGTGGCCTAGAGATGCGCCATGTTGCCAGCTCTGTGATTAAAGTATTTTATGAATAGCTCAAAAGTAACGAATTTTTCTGTGACAAAAAGTAGCGTATATTATGTTAAATCCGGCTTTGCACTACCCGTGTATCTCATTTATCTTATTATTAATCTCATTTAAATCTATTCAGTTCTTTTTTTAATCGAAGGTATCGATTTCATCCCGATCGAAACACCCGACTCTCATTTCCATTCAGCAGCGTTGAGATGACTCAGATGAGTACATTGGTCTAAAACTACTTTGAAGTAATTTCATTCCCTTTGTTCTATTTATATCTACTCTTTTCTTATTATATCAGTAGTGTATCTCCCATCCTGGCTCAAAGCACGCCCCAAATATATACAAACTTATCTTTATTATATCATCAACCACAACTATTTCATGAATTCAGGATATTTTATTTTCTACAATAAATATTTTTGATATCAAATATCAAAAAGTTGATTGAAAGAATTGTACCATTACAATTTTTATGAGTTTTAAATATTTTTTCTATTTTACTTGTATCAGCATCGGTATAAATGCACGAGGTTTTGAGACTATAATAAAATGTTGTAGGCACTCTGTCTTAATATTTTTTGGTCTGAGTCTTAAAATTATCAATGCTCATATCACATACTTTACATTTTCCACTGTCGACACTTGGTAAAATTTTACTATTCAGATGTTAATATAGTAATTATCAATGTCAAATAAAGTCAAACGAATATAAAAACATCCAATTCCAATTTCCAACACAAATTTTCAATGACTCTGTTTACTATTTTGTTTACAAACGAATTACGATAATACGAGCAAAACAACAATGGTTTAATGAAGTGTAAAATTCGATAAAATTACAGCGACATGTCAAGGTCTTTATACATAACGACTAGAAATATTATTGGGTGCTAAGTTCAAATCCGGATTTAAGTTATATATAAGTTTTAATTAAGTTTTCAATTTTTTTTCGAAACCCTAAATCGCCCGAGACTGTTTAATTGCTCGATTCGTAGTAGGTTGTCAGCCTGTCTCATAATAAGTATAAATATCATTTTTCTGTCTGCCTATTCAAGGATATAGGCATACGAGTGTTAGTTGGTTATTTGTACGGGCCAAGCTGCATAAAAATCAGCCATATCACTTTCACCCTTTTGGTATGAGCTAGCTAGAAAAATGCGAAGCGGGCCGGCCCCGCCCGCTGTGCCCCGTTAGTGACGGGGGTTATTTGTACGGGCCAAGCTGCATAAAAATCCGCCAAGATCACTTTCACCCTTTTGGTATGAGCTAGTTAGAAAAATGCGAAGCGGGCGGGGCCGGCTATGTGTGCTATGGCGAGCGGTATTACGGCTCGCTCCGCTCTATTGCGGCCCATTCTAAAGTTGTATGCTAGCATTTGTCGTTGCGATGCGATGCGACTCGCACCGGCTCGTTACGGCTTGTCCCAGTGTGCACGATCCTTTAATGTATATTTTGTGATTTAACCATCATTTTAACCATCTTTAAAAGATCTGACTTTTTTATTTTTGACTAGGCCATATTTTTTAATAAATCACCCTTAATAGTTTTATGATCGTCATAAACTAAGTTGCTTAGTTTTCGTAGTGCCTAATGTTCTACGTCGTAGCAACGTAGCAACGACTTCAAACTTCATCATTTAGTAACCATTATAAAGATTTTGTTCAATTCCGGGGAAAAATGTATTTTTCCGGGATCACAAGTACTCTATGTGCTATTCTAAAAATTAATGCATCCCTGTGCCAAATTCCATACAGTTTCGTTAAGTCGTAATGGCTGCTGTGTTTGAGTAACAAATGTCCACCAAAAGCTTTCATAGCGTTTGTGGCTCTACGTTGTAGAAGTACTTATTTTCGGTCATCGTAGCCTAGATTGTAGGGATAGCATAAAAGAAAAAAAGACGTGAAATTGATGTTAGTTGATACATAAATATATTATTTATTTGATTTCTTTCAGGCTTGCAGTTTCCATCTTCAAAGAAACAGAATGTTCTCCTTATGCCGTCGCTACAAAGACGAACACGGTATGAAAATTTCATATCTTTTGTGTTTCATACATAGATTTTTTTATTGCATTGAAATTTGTAACTTAGAATAGCAAATATGCATACATATCTTCACGCTAGATCCTTTACGGGGTAGGCAGAGAGAACAGAGAGCCATATATAATGATCTTTGCAGAGTTGTCTCGCTTACTCCACATTCATTACATTCTTCATATAAACACGCCGATTGCGAAAACTTTTGACACCACCTTCGAACAATACTCGATCAATCTCATCATGGTATATCAGTCTTGGTTTTTTCCGGTACCTACATTCTTCCTCGTACTAACGGAGCATGTCTTTTATCATTTTTACGAGTAAATTTACATTTTCATTCAGGCCAAACTTCTCTCTCCTTTCAATATTACGAACTCAAGCCACGAATGGTGTCACGCCACATTTTTTCGGCGACGATCTCATCTCCACCACATTGATTCTACTTTTATGCCCTTTTTGACGACGACTGAATATCATTACGACCACATCCCCGACAAGTAGTAGACAACGGAAGAACTAATAATGCACTTATGATCCAGGTGTATACTCTAGGTGACTAATCTATCGATTAACTGGCCATCTAGTTTAAGTCAGCGCATATTTCTAAGATAAATTGAAAAATAAATATTTTAAAATACTTTTTATATGATCTTAAGTAGATTTTCTCTACGACTTCGCGTGACCCACAGACATAACTACCTTTTATTCAGTCGGGTAAAGATTAAAAATTAAAAAAGTAATCTATATTACTTAGTGATAACCATCGTAATAACTGATAAAATATGATAATTATTGTGTTCCGATTTGGAGGGTAAGTTAGCTGGTAAATTTATGGATGTGACGTAACATAGGAAGGATGGTAGAGTCCGCCTAGGTCTAGTACCACCGCCTTACCCATTTCTGCCGCAATATCGATTTGGGTACTTATTTGCTACTGACAAAAAAAATGACATTTTGAATCAAAGTACCTATTAATTTAGTTTTTATTTATAACTTTGTTTTCTGACTATTATTGAGCCAAGTGAGAATTTCTGAAAACTGGATGTGCTAGTTCTAAACGTTACTTTGCTTAACAGGGCTGCATTTACCATGTCAAAGCACTTAGGTAGTGCAATTCTTGGGGTCCATTTACCCTTTTCTAAGTTTCTAAAATACATTTTTCTACCACGATACAATTATGTTCACAATTCAAACGTCAAGGCTTGACCTTGACGTTTGAATTGTGAACAAAATTGTATTTTAAACATCGACATAGAATACCTGATTTCGCTGATTTTAAACGATTTTGTGGCCTTAAAATGGCTCTTTTAATAACCATTTGCCAGTAGACATATACCAAGAAGCCCTCCGCGTTGGTCTGGACTCCTTTTGAGAATAATAAATGAATGAATGAATGAATGAATATACTTTATTGCTCACCAATTACATGAAAAAATATTTAATAAAATATCGCTACAATGCGATCTCTGACAGACAACATTTAGGTTAATGAATATATTTTTAGAATTTTTGTCTGTTTGTCTGTATGTATGTCCGGGGTAAACTCAAAAAGAACTGCATGGATTTACTTCAAATTTTGCATGAATATTACTAACAGGTCGGGTCAACATGTAGGCTACATATTATCACGCTATCACCTACAGGGGAGGAGCAGTGCGGAGTAAACGTAGTCCGCGCGTATGAAGTCGCAGGCATATATATATATATATATATATATATATATATATATATATATATATATATATATATATATATATATATATATATACACATATATATTTCTTCTCTATCTCTTTGTTCTTCGCTCCCGCTAATTTTTTTATCATTGTATACGTTATTAGTTTTCTAACTTGCATTCAACTCGTAATCGTCAAATAATTCGTGCCTTTATGCTGAGAAAGAGCAAAATCTAAAACTAATTTTATACGTTTGATTGCTTTCCGTAGTTCCATAGTTGTTTTTTAAAGCTATTCTGGTTAATATAAAAAATCGTTGAACCGATCTAGTATGGCAATTCAAAATAAAATGGTATTTATTCGTACACCCAACTTGTTTACTCGGCAGTCAAAATTAAATATCTTAAATCACACATCGCTTTGGGTTTTGTTGCTACTGTAACTTTGGCGCCTATTTAGACAATCTGTCAGGTTGGCTAACTGCATCGAAGAATGAAATATTTTGCATAATGCCAAGATAACACAACAGCTGCAATCATTTAAGTAGTGTTGTCATTGCTAATGATTTTTTCACATACCTAAAAAAATCGTTTATGTGTGGTAGAGAGGAGAGAACACTTGACTCTAACAAAATTAGTATTTTACAAACAGATTACTTAATTATAAACATGTTTTCCCAACCCATGAAAACGTGTTTTCAATCACAAAACCGTATTTTTTTTAATCCAACTATCTATCCAACGATACCCCAGACTACGGGGAACCCTAAAACCCAGCTTGTCTTTAAAAAACAGATTTCTTAATGCCAACCCGGTAAAGTAAAGCAGTCGTACTTAAACATCAATAATAATAGTCCATGTGTATAAGTTTTTTTATTAATATTTAAAAGTTTTTTTATTATAACTTTTATACTGTCATCCTTATCTTAATAAGAGCGCACTCGAGTATTTCTCAACTCAAGTATAAATACAGCTATATAAAATATAAAGTTCCTCCCTTTCTTCGCAACAAACTTTTTCTTTTCATCCCTCAAACCCCAATTTATTCGCAGCAATACTCAAATATACGAATTTGTAACTCTCTCAGCGATACTCTAAAAGTATTTTAAGATGACCATATACTTAGCGTATATTTTCTTTAAATGGTCAATTAAAATTTATATATTGCTGCTATCTTTACATGTTTCAGATCACCATTAGCGTTAAAAAAGTTTGTCAGTCTGTTAGGACGCTTTCACGGCTGTACATCTGAATCGATAATGATTCCAACTCTTATTTAGCAAGTAGATAGTTGCAGACCCAGGGAAGAAGGGACTGAAATATGAGATAAAAGTTTGTAGGAAAGATTATAATGTTGGCATGTTGGCATGGCTCTACTAACGAGTGAAACTGCGCGATATAGCTAGCAGTTTTACATAAGACGAGTGCTTCACGTTTTTTTCTCTGCGAAGATAATTATTTGCTCGTCTATCTTACTATTGTGTGAATAACATTCTAAAAAGCACTGTATTTCAATAAAGATAATGATTTTTTCTAACAAATGCTCGCTATACTGTATACAGTCCACTTAATAAAAATTCTCAACCGTCTCAGCATGCTGCACTTCCCCGAGATGGAACAGGTCAGGAGCACTCTCAGCGACAAGTGTACTTCACACAATATTTTGTTGGCCCAGTTGCTTCTTGCTGGCTTTGAAGGTCAACTAAGATAGCGAGTTCTTGTCTAGGTTAAGAGTGCATTCAATTACATTATGAGAATTAGACACGTGACATCGAGACTTTACAGTATGCCGCAGTTTGACAATTTAAAAAACTTAGTTTTTTTAACAAAAATAATTGAATTTAGTGACAATCGAGGACTTTTTTATATCAAAAGTAGGGCCGGATTTAAGAGAAAGCATACGGGGCCACAATGCGGGGGCTTCCAAAAGGAGGGGCCTTTGGGGGACCACTGGGCAGATATTTTTTTAACTATTAGAAGGCTCTTGTATCTATGAGTGAACATAAATAAGTAATGTTTTTAGAGTACGCGATTAAAGCCTCGAGTGACAGCTAGTGTTTGAATAAATAATAAAAAAACTTATGTTATAAAGATAATTATATTTCTTTTCACGTTATATTTCTAAATAAGTAAAACAGACCGTAATTTCTTGAACTGAGTTAGTCGTTCTATTCCTAAATCTTTGTAATTTGACGAAGCATTTTCGGATGGACATAATTTCCTCACACAGCTCACAGCTTTTGAAATTGGGTATTTTATATTCTAAAAGTATCTTCATATTCTATTTCATATTATTTTCAACTAAAATAGAGTTAGCAAATTCCACAACATATGAAACAAAGGATTGAACTCTCGACAATAGCTATTATTTCACTATCATTTATATCATATCGTAAAAGCTTGTCATTGTCATATTGCGGTTTGGGAAGGTTAGGTAGCTGATAGACTTATGCATGTGGTATTGTCATCATGACAGCAACGCACCATTAACATATTAGCTGTCCATAGGCGATGATTTCTTTTTCCATCAGGAGAACCATTTGCTTGATTGCTATGTAATGATATAAAAAAAATATTATCAACACGCTGCAAACACGTTAATATAATATTGTATTAGCTTTATTCATTTAGGACCACATTGGGAGAGAAAACATTCAATTAAAACTGCCGTCCTGTTTTATATATATATATATATATGTATATATGTTAATGATGCATATGAAACTGGACATAATATAGGTATATGAAAAAATGTAACATTTACAAATTGTAAAAAAGGAACCATGCCAATGATTATTTTGAGTTTTCTTAGTATGCCAAAAACCCCACTACAGTAATTGTGCTACGTACTACTTCATGGAAAAATATTTTTATGCACTATAAAACCTCAAAATAGTCATTGAAAAGTTTTCTATTCTTTGGATATCACTTACTGATTACGCACAATATTTTCTAAAAGCCTTTTATAATCACCTAATATAACCTATTGCATTTGCAATGGTTTGTGAGTTAAGTGGAAGATTAGAAATCGTGTACCTTCTCAATAATGGCATGCTTATTGCTTAGTGCCGTTAACCGTTAACGAGAAAAAATCGATATGTTTAAAGTTTCTTTACTCGTGCGCGAAATACGCCGTCCACGTGTTAAACTGGCTGATATTCGTAAGAGCCTTCTCTGCTAACTACAGGGTTGGAGTTGCCTGTAGGGCTGCCAACTATAATCTGTATCTATATTAAATCAAATTAATGTAATAAATGCGAAAGTTTGGATTTTTGGCTGGAAGAATGTTTGTTACTTAACAAAAAACTGTTGAACAGATCGACACATAGGTAGATCTTATATTAATTAGCACATAGGCTACTTTATACCCCGGACAATGAGTTTTTCCCGCGGGATTCACCAAAAATCCTTAGTATTATATAAAAAAAAGTTCTGACTCACCGTCTAAAGTATCAATGCTCAGCCTTAAAGTCTTTGACGAAGAAGGCTGAAATTTTACAATGTAGACGAAGAATACCCCGTGTTGATCCGGGCTCCTTTGAAGAATAGGCTAACTGCCGTTCTGCCAGGCAGGTCGTAAAAGGCGACTGATTGGCTATATGAGTGGCTGCTAGGGGGTAGAGTTGCATTTGCTTTCCAATAACTTGACTTAGATAAGTGCGCCAATTCACAAGACAGTTTTTATTTCTAACCTAATTTAGTTTTACATTAAAGGAGGATAATTAGTGTCCCGCAAACACGCATCACAGGGAGAATTATCCAAGACGTGGAACTGGGACATTCAGTTTGACACGGGGTGGATGGTAATTACTAGGGCTTGAAATCAAAGTTTTTTTCTTATCTTAGGATAGCAAACAAGTCCCTCCCTTGATAGAAAGAGATAACCATCACTTATAGGCACCAAAGATGTTGCGAGTGCGGTACTACCTTTACCCTCAAAACTAGAACACGACAGTGGCAAGCACTGACGCTGTTATATGAACTGACTAAAAAAGGCGACCGACTGGCTATGCGAGTTACTACTATTGCAGCTACTAGGTGGTTATAGTTCTGCATTGTCTCGCCTGAGTCTGGTACCACCGTCTTACATATTCCTGCCGCAACAGCGTCATTGTTTGTCACTGTTGTGTTCCAGTTTGGAGGGTGAGGTAAATTTATACATGTGGCATTAAGACACAACCACAAGGATAGCAACGCAACATTAACATCTTTGGATCAGGAGATCTTTCCATCAGGAAAGCCATTATGCTTATTTAGCAGACATAATATATAAAATAAAAAACAACGGTTTTCGATTCAGCAGTAACATATAAACTGAAAATGAGGCATTAATTAGTATTTTGTTGTGAAAGGTCAGTTACAACATGGTTAACTTTTAGTACGAAATGTTTTTACGACAGCAAACTTCGACAAAAGCTCGTGGAGTCATTCAAATGTCTTTATTTTTATATTATTTAGTTTTTTTTTAATAAATAAAAGAAGTGATATAATAGTAATAATTGGCGGAATAATACTATAAATTATATTTACAAAACTAAAAATGTAATTAAATCTATTAAATATTTTTCGTCCTACATTATTGTGATAAATAAATTGGTAAATGCGTGTCTGGCCACGCGAAATGTGGGGTTCCGAAGTTTTCCATAGCAATAATGGGGAAAACAAGAGGGGTTTTATAGTTTCATACTATGAACAATTATCCGCCCACTTCACTTTGGTATTTAATGAGACCTCTGAGAAAATTCCATTAATACACTATGGTCTCTATAGGATAGACCAACGCTAACTTTATCCAAAACAACAATATGTTCACTATTTACCAGTTTTAATACAATACTTTATAGTATTTTATCGTTTTAGAACGAATTTTTTTACAGAATAACATCAAATTGGCATTCTTTTTTCAAATACGCTCTTGGGGAAAAATAAAAGAACTTAGTCCGCCATTTTGAGTCGTACTGTGTGTTATGTGTTGGTTGCAGTTTACGGTACAGGTTAATTTAAAAGTGTTTTGGCGTTATTAATCAACAAGTAAACTTTATTTATAATCAAGATTAGTTCAAGATCTAACAGTTTAGATAATAATTTTGTCAAAAAACCGTAAATATCAATTAATAAAACATATATTTCGTTAACGACCAACTTAATGATACCAGCGCTTTGGGTATGATGGTACCAAGGAAGTTATATTCTACTCCATTCATGTCGTGGTACGAAGAGTACCACGACATGAGTGGAGTGTATCTCTTTCTACTAAATAAAGCGCCAATCGCCATATATAAGTGTGGCCATGCGTAGATTGCAAATTACTACTAAGTAATTCTACTAATTTGAGAAACAGTTTTTACATTGCATAAGTAATTACGTAATAATTAAAATAAGCACATTGTAGAACTCACTATATTAATTACAATACATTTAATGCTAATTTATTTATCGACGTTTATGAATAAAAAGGATTTAACGATTACCGAATATATAAAAATCTACCATTTAGATCGTTTTATTTACGCTGGCAATTGCAAGAAAGGGACAACATCCACTCTTGTCGTTTTCTTGCTCAGAATGGTTTTCTCCTCTGTTAAGTAAGAAGCAAATGTCAACTTTATTTGTTACGAAATAAAGTATATTTTTATTTTTCAAATATTGCTTCGTAGTAATTCCAGTTATCGTATATAAGTTCCTTGGACGGTACCTATTTTTATTTATTTTCGTAAATTTTAGTGTTGATATCTATAATCTCAAAAAAATCATATGATGTGAATGTGAAATATCCTAAACAATATTAAAAAAAAATATATAGCTGTAAAATTGTAAAAGAAATAAATTATTTAAAAATTACGATAAATTTCGTATTGATTATGGAAAAAAAATTATGTAAATAAATATTTTTGTACTATAATATATGTTGTTTATTTTTTTCCGTATGTATTTGTTTACCAATTATATAAAAATATATAAAAGCATAGGTCATTGATTTACTTTTTGAATTAAAAAACTTGAGAGGTGTCAAGGGACACCCGGACTCAACAAAAATAATCGTCACGACACCACACTGTTCAATGCGAAATAGAAATGAAAATATCTGGCTTGGTTTCTATAAGAGAGAGAGAGAGAGAGAGAGAAACATCCGCACACCGCACAGCTTACAATACCTTATTATAGCAAAAAGTGTCGTGACAACTTTTCGTAAGAATTTTTTCCGTCTAGCCCCCTTTCACAACGCGTGATAAGGAACTTCGTTCCAAAATCCTCGACTAACAAGTAGTCATATTTTTCTCAAAGTGTCATGTTACACCTGAATTATTTTGTGGCTTAAATTTAAATTAAACAATTCTCACACCAGTGTATTGCAGTGCTCAAAACCTTTTACAAAAATACGCTTTACAGTATCGGATTCAATCCAAACAACTCATAAACCGTTTTTATGACCACGGTCCACCGGAACGAACTATAACGTGTGCGCGTAACGGTCCGTGTTTTTTAGAAAAAAATGCGAAAATGGCTGGTGGTATGAGCTATTCAACGTCATTGACAAATATACGAATTCTCCGTACCACAGATTCACTAAGTAACTTCTCTAAGTACATTTTGTAAGTTGGTCGACTTTACTCAAAAATTTGTAAACCCTTCTAAGCCGTGGTAGTTTTTCTTATGACTTCATAATATTTACTGTTGCCATGATTTTTTCCTACCCCCAAAATCCAGTTGGTTTTGGGGGTAGGAAATAATCATGGTAGTAGTAAATATAATGAAGTTAACAGAAAAACTAACGCGGCTTAGAAGGGTTTAGAAATAGTCGACTAACTTCTAAAATGTACTTGGAGAAGTTTTTATAGGTGGTGAACCTGTGTTGCGAATATATTTGTCATTGACGTAGAATAGGTTAAAATATTTTCATAGCATGAAACAATAAAAGCCCTCTTCTAAGTCCTCATTATTGTGATGGACAACTTAGAAACCCGTGGACCGACTCGCTATTTACCAATTTTTATAGAGAGACTTACCACTTTTATTTTTGTTTATAAGATCGCTCTAGTTTGTATTTTGCCCAACGCCCTGAAGAGGAGAGGAGAAAGAGGTTCTAAATATGTTTGTATTCATTTATGTCTATTACTTCAGAACTCGGTCATATATTAACCGTTTGGAAAAATCTGGAAAAATCTATCTTTGTTGGGAATATTATGCTTTCTTTGAATTGCTTTCCTTATAAATTGAATGAAGTCAAATTTAAGATTTCAGAGATATAAAGAGACTTAAAGGCATTTGTTGCAACTTAATTACTTCTAAAATATACAATTTTATTTTAGTATTATATATATATATATATATATATATATATATATATATATATATATATATATATATATATATATATATATATATTATTATATATATAATACTATGGGTATATATATTATAAATATTATATTTTAGTATTGGTATGTGGGTATAAATATATGACAAGTTTAGTTTTCACTCACCTTACAGGAGAGGCTTGGCAGTAAGAAAGTTGATCTATTTCTCATCAACACAAGCAATCATTTATTTGATATACCCTTAAATTCAACTTTTTACCTCACTGCGCTAGAAGGCTAGAACCATTGAGCGAACAGACTACAGACCTAAGAACAGACTAATTGTTTTGTTAACACATCAGACTATAAGTAATCCCAACCGAAACGCAAAACTTAGTGCCGACCAATCCATTGAGCTGTACTAAACACGCGCGATAAAATAGGTATAGATTTTGAATTAGCTAATCGAGACACTGCGTTCCTTTCCCTTGCACCTCAGATTATTGACGGAATTAATTGATGTAAGAAATCAAACATTATTAGTCAAGTGTGGGCTGTCAATGGCTAGAACCCTATAACCCTATGTTTTTCGAATGTCTGTTTTTATGTTTGTACGTATGTATATTTTTGGGTTTGCGCTATAACCTAAACAGCTTAATGCATGAGTGATATTATAAGATTCATCATACTAGGCTTGTTTACACTAAGAATGAATCGGTTACATTGTAGTTTCTAATGATTAATTATGATATGGAGTGAACAGAAAACTAAAAAAAATGATGTGGTGTCGCGGGACACCAGGTAGGAACGAACTTCCTTCGGCTAAACGGCACTACTCGCTTGTGTACGCGACTGTCGCGCATGCGCACGTCTCATTTAACGCTTTTATTCCACGCATTTTTCTTACGGTTTTACTATCACATTTTTTTCAGTTCGGTCGCGCAGCTAAATCCCTATCCCCTCCAAGCCTGCCGTAAGGAACTTCGTTCCAAAAATATTTTAAAAGATAAGGATTAATAATATTTCTGGGATATAATTTCGGCAGAAATAGAAATTAAGCCACGTAATAGTAAACGCAGATCTTCAAGTTTTACGTCACACCGTGGTAAAACATCATAGGTATTGCTTTTATAGTAACCACAATATATGTAATGTATGTATTACATTGATAGGTATATGATAGTAGAGGATAAGAAATAAGGTCACGTGACCTGAAACCAAATGTTTCTCAAATATGGCGTCGTCTCCGATCACACATTCTTTTGTATGCAAAACTTTGTCATGTTAGTTTTTGCTCAATGAACTAAGTAAACACAACCAAAAGTCACAAAACACACACACTTCACTGTAAAACTAAAAATAAACTACGAACAATATATTTGGCAGACGAATTATGAAAGTGAAATTATACTCGTAAAATGGTGTTGTGTGAAAAATATGCTTTAAGACGTGGTTTATCTATTGAACTTACTCACTCATAATTCCCCCCATATAAATATACTTCTTATACCGTGTTATTCCTCACCAATTACAGTATTTAAGGTGATCTTTCCTTTGATCACTTGCTATTCTGCTAGGCAGTTCTTAAAAGATTAGTAAATAATGTGTAACTACTAGTTTTTTTACGATACATCTTTTATAAGGTCACGCAACACCTCACCAACGCTTAATACCACCATCTTACCATTTCTTTGCGTAATAGCGTCAGTACTTATCGTTGTCTTGGTTTAGTTTGAGAGGTTAAAGTAACCGGTCAACATATGCATGATTTTACATACTTGCTCCAAAAATGGCAACGCGTAATAAACGTATTTTATTTCTTTAAGCGATGTCGTATTCATCAACGGAGCCGTCTGCTAACCTGTTATATAAGAAAATTTACATCATTTTTTTAAAAATAAACTACGATTACTACAAAAATAGCGATTTGACACTAGCAAAATGTATTTAACGGCGCTAAATGGGACCGACAGCATATTTAACTTTGGCGGATTGGTAAATAAATGTTTTTAGCACTTTAAATATGATAGTGCAAGACAAAAACGATGAGTTAAATTTACATTTCATTTAAATAAAACTTAAACATATTTATTATGTTGGTGGAAGCGGGCGTTAATGGTTATCCTCTACCTTATATCAATTACTAGCGATCTGCCCGCGGTTTCACCCGCGTAGCTTTTGTTCCCGTGGGAATATCGGAAAGGTTTATATACTAAAACCTTCCTCAAGAATCAATCTATCTATTAAAAAAACCGCATTAAAATCCGTTGTGTAGTTTTAAAGATTTAAGCATACATAGGGACAGACAGAGAAAGTGACTTTGTTTTATACTATGTAGTGATACCGCGGCGTGATGTTATTTAGAAGCCATGACAGTCTAGAGCGTTTTCAAGGAAATTTTGAATTTTAAAACGTGTTTTTTTTATCATAAATGTACAATATTCAAAAAATAAGTATTTTTTTTATTAATAGCCAACTAGTCTAGTAGTAAGAGTAACTTAGAAATTTTACCTGACTGTGCTTGAAGGAGGGTTACGATTTTGCGGATAGGATAGCATTAGTTTTTTTGTTACTATATAATAATTACTTGTTTACTTACATATACATACTATAGTCAAATTGTGATACCAGGTAAGGCTGTTTTCTTCTCCAGGGTTAATCATCTCCAGGGTTATAATGTTTAGATACCATAAAAAGCCTCTAATATTACATACGTATCTTCATAACAGTTCCCTTACGAGTTAGGCAGTTAGAACTGCTCTTCATACGTCACGGTCCAAACGGATTTGCCTTGCATCCTCCATGTCCACAATTCTCCTTTTTATATAATAAGATAACAAACAAGCAGAATGCCCTCCTGATGAAAAGAATCAATCATCGCCTATAGACACAAAAGATGTTAAGAGTATGTTGTTAATCATGTCGCGGGGTTTTAAACTCTCTCAAAAGTATGGTCAAACGCCACTTTCTATGTACCTAGTAATTTTGTTTAATTTTTCTTATTTAGGTTTATGTATTACCACTGTTTTATTTGTTTTGTTTTGCTTTTCTGTGTAACTGTAACCGGATGTTACTTTATTATTATTATTTTTATTTAAGAGCATAAAAACTATAAATTATCTTGTGGTTAGCACCACTTTTTCTAGTATATTGTTATCCTTATTATAAAGGTTGTCTGAAAGAGATCACTTTATTAGTGATAAGACCGCCTTTGTGTATCTTACTTGTATTATTTTTATGTTGTAACTTATAATGTTGTCATATATTTTGGTGCACAATAAAGAGTTATTGTATTGTATTGTATTGTACATGAATAAGTTTGTCGATACCTTACCCTCCAAACCGGAACTCGACAATGACAAGCATTGGCGCAATTACGGTAGGAATAAGTAAGACGTTGGTACTAGATCCGGGCAAGACGTTGTAGAACTCTACGACCTAGTTGTCACGATAGTCGTGACTTGTATAGTCAATCGTTTGCCTTTTAAAACTGTCTGGTTGAATGGCAAATGGTCTATACTTCAAACAACCAACACAGGGGTTTACAAACCTGCTGGGTTCTTGACCCCACCTTCGGGGAACATCCGAAAAAAATGATTACGGTACGTCAATCCTGGTCTTTCATGGTGGCTACATCCATTCACATTTGCATTGTACATCTCTTTAATATTTCATATATATGTCATTATCTATACATATAATAAAATCGTAGGAAAGTCAAAACTGTACATTGAATATTTTTTTTAAAGAATACTTGGGGCGTGATCTACAATCGATATCGAAGCCAAAAAACGAACTTAATATGTAAAATATTAATTAATCTATATACATATAATAAAATCGTAGGAAAGTCAGTGTATGTCCGGGGTAAACTCAAAAAGTACTGTATGGATTTACTTCAAATTTTACATGAATATTACTAACAGGTCGGGTCAACATACAGGCTACATATTATCACGCTATCACCTACGGGGCAGGAGCTGTGCAGAGTAAACGAAGTCCGCGCGAATGAAGTCGCGGGCAACAGCTAGTTCTTTTATACAAGTAAAAGTCTCAAATATATACAATATCTCAATCGGTACTTAACTTTAAAAATTCTAGCGCAATATTCGTAAAATTCACTCCACTCCACATAAAATTTAAATAACCCTTTTAAAAAGTTGTCTTAAATTATTAGATATATAACTGAATTGCATTCCCATATATTTTCCATTCATTTCATTTCAATTTCCATATTCAACCACTTAAGACTTTATTACTTCAAATAACAACTAAAACAATCGAAACGTAATATTCAATGATATTCAAAGTAAATTAATTTTGAGAAAGGTTGTATTTCTCTCATTTTCTCATTCTCTTCATTAAACTGATGAATTCATTTTCATAATAAGTGTCTGTATCGTCACTGATATTTTCATTTTGTGAAAATCTACACTCTCTATTTGTATAGTAGTTGTGTCTTAAGCCGGCGCCAGACATAGCTTCAAACATTTGAACACTTGGTGTGGAGAAAAATGTTTGCAAAGCGTGTCTAGCAGGTTGCGACAATATGTATCAAATACGTTTTCAGACTTCAAAGAAGTGTTCAATGTTTGAAGCTATGTCTGGCGCCGGCTTAATATGACATTGAAATTATCTAAATTTTAATTTAATTTAAAAGTAAATTTTAATTTCATTTACGGATATTTTTATTTATCTAAAATAAAATAGGTAATATAAAAGTAAAAATTGGTGTATTTATTTACGTTACGGACTTTTAAGTATCCGTTGAAAATTAATGTTATGTAAATGTAAATAAAACGTAAATAACGTTACAAACTTTTAATTATTGCTTGAAAAATATGTATATGTATATAGGTTTACTGGTTTTTTTTATTCATCAGTTAAAAAGGTGTTGTATTTGGGATATGGATTTTATTATAAAAGTAGTGTATTTACTAATGGACTTTTTGTTATCTGTAAAAAAAGTAATGTATTTACTTTACAAAGCCAGATAGTCCCAAAACCCAAATAAAATATCGGATTTAATTTCGGAAAAATAAAAGAAATGAAGTCCATTTTAACATTGTTTTAACATTTTTAATGAAATAATGTAACATTGCGTGAAGCAAAAACTTTGTATCCCTCTTTAGGAAAATTGGGCAAACAGGGTTACATTTAATATCGAGAAGAGATGCAGAAAGCACAGAACAATACAGAACAATAGGAATTTTTGGTCGAAATTTGACCAAAAACTAAACAATAAAATATCTTTTAAGTTTGACATCAGTTGTAGCCGTAAATAGTATACATGTGTGTGTATATGCCACATGAATGTAGTGTGTGTAATATTTATTTTTATTAATTTAATGTATTTCTAAAACATACAAGTAATTTAAAAATATTTGGTTTCTGCAGTCCTTCATAATATAAGTTTTTTATATTGTACCAAATTTTATTCTCCTCTGATCGCGTAATTATCTTAAAAAGGGGTACAAAGTTTTTGCTTTATGTTATTCAGATATTTATGCTCGAGTTTCAACTAAAGGGCGATTTCTAATTGCTATTAAATACTAAGGTTCCTAGTAAAATGTTCGTAAGAAAAATAATAAACCATAACAAAAAGACCTTGAGCGCAAAACACCAATGATCAGAAAATACGACCCAGCATTAGTTTTTGTTGCCCTACTGAGCCAAATTTAATAAACTAGAAGAAAATGCCAAATCTTTCTTTCATAACAAACGTTTTCATAAATATTCACATGAAAATTGTAGTTTTTTATAACTTTTCCCTTTTGGTTCGTCCAGGCCGCCTTTGAAGAATAGACCATATGCCATATGAACGACTGGCCAAATGCGTTACTACCATCGTGACTACTATACCGATGGTAGAGGTATTTGGTACCATCGCCTGGCCTATTCCTGCCGCAAACGTATTGTCCTTTTTGATATGTAAGGTAGCCAGTAAACTTATGCATGGTTCATTGTCATCCTGAACGTAATCAAATTCTTCGCTATAACAATTATCTTGTTTATTACAAGATTTAACGCTTTTCAAACGGACTTTGGTCCTCAGGCAAGTACACTTTGCCTGGCTGGGAAGATCTTTCTTATTCTATCTTTCTGTTGTGTTTTTCATCCTGTGTGACGTCATCAGCCTTCACAGTATTGACCTCACCTGATGACCGTCATTCTGATAGATTGTTAGCAGACTAGTTTCTACCCCTAAGCTCTTCAGTGGTAGGTATTGCCCAGCGACCCCACATAAATATTGATGGAAAGAAAGCCAAAAAAGCAAAAGAATGCCAAAAGGGAACAAGGTAAGGACGGGTACTGTCCCCACTGCTATTCGATGTGTACGGAGAATATGTTATTCGCAATACTCTGGCGGATTGGGATCCGTTATTTGCTGTTAGAGGCGAACGCATCTCCAATCTTTGATATGCTGACGATACGGTTCTCCTCGCTACTTTCATTTAAGGTATGGGTTATATCCTTCATAAACTTGAATTGGAGAGTGGGAAGCTAAGGTTGGCAATAACTAAGCTTAAAACTAAATTAAATGTAGTGGACCGTGCTGGCAAACTTAAGACCGTACCATCAATAAAATATATTGAGGGAACAATTACATCTATTTGGAGTCGGCAAACAGCGAAGGCAGTTGTGTAATAGAAATTAAGCGCGGTATCTCTATGGCTAGAAATGCAATATCACGTCTCCATAATATATGGAGGAATCGGAATATTAATTACAAATCATCGTCTATAAATCTATACATATAATAAAATCATTGGAAAGTCAAAATTGTACATTGAATATTTTTTTAAAAGAATACTTGGGGCGTGATCTACAATCGATATAGAAGTCAAAAATATAGTTTTTAGAATTTTTGTCTGTTTCTCTGTTTGTCTGTCTGTCTGTCTGTCCGTCCGTCCGTCCGTCCGTCCGTCTGTCCGTCCGTCCGTCCGTCCGTCCATCCGTCCGTCCGTCCGTCCGTCCGTCCGCCCGTCCGCCCGTCCGCCCGTCCGCCCGTCCGCCCGTCCGCCCGTCCGTCCGTCCGTCTGTTTGTCTGTTCGTCTGTATGTATGTCCGGGGTAAACTCAAAAAGTACTGCATGGATTTACTTCAAATTTTGCATGAATAGAATATTACTAACAGGTCGGGTCAACTTATAGGCTCCATATTATCACGCTATCACCTAAAGGGGAGGAGCTGTGCGGAGGAAAAGAAGTCCGCGCGGACGAAGTCTTGGGCAATAGCTAGTATTAAATATGTAAATGGTGCGTTGCTATGCTAAGTTAATTGCCACAATAGTAGCGATACTTTAGCCATCTCTCACTTTTTATGAGTTGCTTGGTATTAAAGCAGTTGATCCTCAAAAGCGGCCTGGATCAATAAAGAGAGGATTTGGGTTCTTACACTATCGCCTTTAGATAGCGTTGTCTGCTTGTTGGCCATAAAAAATGTTTTCCCAGGGTGGATTCGGCCCCCTTACGAAGAATATATCAACTGCCTTTCTGCTAGACATTTTCTAAAAGACGAGAAAAGGCTAATATGTGTTACCACGCGTGTTACTAACATTGTGATTTTTTTATCATGACGTGGGACTGGTTGAGTCCTTGCAAAACTCTACCTAACTAGGTGGTAGTTTTTTGCAAGGACTCGAATGGGTTTTCGAACTATAGATCTTACCTCTTCCTTGCGCAATATCATCTTGTACTTATAGCGTCTAGCGTAACAGTGTTTGTCTCTGACGTGTTTTAGTTTGGAGGTTAAGGTACCCAGTAAGCTTATGCATTTGGAATTCTATCCAAACCACATCAATAGCATCGCATCAAATCTCTGGTGGAAGAGCGTCCCGGCTTTAGGGAAATGGTCGCAGGTTCAAATCCCGCGTGTCGATATTTTTCTTTATTGTTTTTAAGGTTTTTCCAGTTTCCCGAGCACGGGGTGAGTGCTATAACACAAAAATAATTAGAAATACGAAAGTACTGATCAAAATTATAAATGTGAATTTCATCTGGAACGATTAACTCATTTAACTTGTTATACGTATGTATAGCTAACGATCAGTACAATCGACCTAAACGATCATATAGCAAAGAAGAATTTCACCGCCTCGAGCCTGTCGACACTAGCTCAGTGGAAGAGCGTTCCGGCTTTAGGGAAATGGTCGCAGGTTCAAATCCCACGTGTCGATATTTTTCTTTGTTGTTTTTAAGATTTTTCCAGTTTTCCAAGCACGGGGCGGGTGCTATAACACAAAAATAAATCTCTAATGTTTATAATCAATGGTTGCCTTTCTATCCTGTGATTTAAAAAAAATGTACAATATTTTACAAGTATTTCGAACTTTGTAATCATCTTTCCAAGAATTTGAGTTGGCAGTGACAATTATACCAAACAAATTGTATTAAATTGTGCTAAAATTCTGTCCCTCGACACAAGGTTTGTTTTATTAAGTCCCATTTATCACTCATAGTGACGAGGATTTCGTAACGGACGAATAAACTTCCTGTAAGTTCTTCAATGGCTTTTTTTACACCCCAAAGTAAGCAAATTCATGTTATATATACACACTATTGTATTGGCTTACTGGAGGATAGATCATTTCGTGTAATTTGTCCATCTATATTATTATTTTTTCTAACAATGTTGTCTTACATTTCCTTATATGTCTCCCAGAGTTATCTTTCGCTATTTACATCTCTGCCTCTATGTAAATGTATGACCCCACATTCAATTCTTTTCAAAATTTCATTCTGATATTGGTATCGCTATATAAACCCGCTTCCGCTAAATCTCCTTTTCCTCCTATATTCCTGGTCCGGTCTCCTAGTAAGCCACGAAAATGCACTGAGAAGACCACATATGAAGCTACGGGGTGAGGGGAAGAGGGGAGTGCGCGATTCGCAGTGACACGCAAGCAAGGATTGAAATACCGGTATTATGAGATATCGTTATTGCTCAAGGCAAGACATAACGATATTTTCAAGCATAGCGCTATCCAATAATGATACAGAATTTGTTACTATTTAATAACGTTATTCATTACGTTCTGTTATATCCAAATAATTTCGTTATGGTATATGGTATTATGATTCACTCATTTGTGCTCCGCTTGTTGTTTCATCAGAGTTATAAATTAGAGGTTTTCATCAGAGTTTGAAAGATTTTGTTGAATGTACCAGTTTTTGGTACTATTATTTTTAAAATACTGTTTTTCAAATTTTTAAATAATTAATATTACATTTATATTTAGTGTGAAGTGTCGTAATTATTAACAGGAAAGTACCTACCTTTCATAGCGAGACTAGCTGTTACCCACGGCTTCGCTTGCGTATATTTACTTTAGAACTTTTTTTTATGTCATTAGATAGCAAACAAGCAGATGGGTCTCCTGATGGAAAAAGTTAACTATCGCTTATAGACACCAAAAGTGTTAATGGTGCGTTGCTATCTTGTGGCGAGGCCTAATGCCACATGCATAAGTTTACCGACTACCTTACCCTCCAAACCGGAACACGACAGTGACAAGCACTAACGCTATTGCGGCAGGAATAGGTAAGGCGGTGGTACCAGACCCGGGCGAGACAATGCAGAACTCTACCACCTAGTAGCCACGATTGTAGTGACTCGTAAATCCAATCAGTCGCCTCTTACAACCTACCTGGCAGTTGGCCTATTCTTCAAAGGAGCCCGGGACCAACGCGGGGTAGACTTATTTAACCTTTCTTACAAGACAACTTATTTAACCTTTCTTTATAAGCTACTTTATTAAAAATCTCGACGTAGTCGGGTGGGCCGCTAATATTGTATAAAAATAATATTAACATGTTCATATTAGTTATTTATTAAAATATATTTTATTATCAAAATTTAAGTAAAACACGAAAAATAAAACTAACTATTGGTAACATACCTATCGAACATACTAAAGTAATTTATACAAATATATAAAATTGGAGTGTCTGTTTGTAACATTAAAATAACCGAGTTTAACTAAATGCATATGGATGTATATACACGGTACATATAACAAATAACCCTTTTTCTTGTCTTAAACAGACAGACAATTTTACTCAATTCATACGAAATTTTATGCAAGTATGTCCAGGGAATATAAAGTTTCATACAAACTTTTATCCCTTACTTCACCCTGTGTCACTACCATCATAACTACTTGGTGGTAGAGTTCCGCAACGTCTCGCCCGTGTATTTGATACCACTGCATTAGCTATTCCTGCCGCAATAATGTCATTTTTTTTTATATCTTGATAACAAACAAGCAGACGGGTCTTCTGATGGAAAGAGTCAATCATCACCTATAGACACCAAAGATCTTAATGATTCGTTGCTATCTTGTAACGAGGTCTAAGGCCACGTCCATAAGTTTACCGGCTACCTTACCATTCATACCGGAACATGATGATGACAAGCATTGACTATTTTGCGACACAAATAGGTAAGACGGTGGTACCAAATACGCGGGCGAGATAAAGCAGAAATCTACCACCTATTTGTCATTGTCTTGTTTCGGTTGTCGGACTTGTGCATGTGGCATTGTAAACCCGCCACACGGATGGCAACGCACCGTTGACATTTTTGATGTCTATAGGCGATGGTTTCTCTTTCCATCAGGAGAGCCATCCTGATGCAAAGAGAAACCATCGCCTATAGACATCAAAAATGTTAATGGTGCGTTGACACAAATAGGTAAGGCAGTGGTACCAAATACCCGGACGAGACAACGCAGAAATCTACCACTTGTTTGTTATTGGAACGAAGTTCCTTATCGCACGTTGTGAAAGGGGGCTAGACGGAAAAAAATCTTACGAAAAATTGTCACAACACTTTTTGCTATAGTAAGGTATTGTAAGCACAGAAATATCCAGCCACTTCCCTTAAGATCGTGCATTATATTTGATTGATTGTTTACTTTTTTCTAGTGCCAAATGTTCGACATTTATACAGAATTTCGGCCGAATGTCGAATTTCGACCAAAAGTTGAATTTCGACGGACAGTCGAATTTCGACCGAGTGTCGAATTTCGATCGGTTGCCAAGTTTCGACCGCCGGTCGAATTTCGAACGGGTGCCGAAATTCGACCGTGGGTCGAAATTCGACTGGGTGCCGAAATTCGACCAGGTTCCGAAATAGGACCGGGTGCCGAAATTCGACCGTGGGTCGAAATTCTACGAAGTCCCTTATCGCGCGTTGTGAAAGGGGGCTAGACGGAAAAAATTCTTACGAAAAGTTGTCACGACACTTTTTGCAATAGTCAGGTATTGTAAGCTGTGCGGCGTGCGGATGTTTCTCTGTCTCTCTCTCTCTCTCTCTCTCTCTCTCTCTCTTATAGAAAGCAAGCCAGATATTTTCATTTCTATTTCGCATTGAACAATGTGGTGACGCGACGATTATTTTTGTTGAGTGTATACAGGTTTTTTGTAAATAATAATAAAAGGAACTTCGTTCCATCCGGGTGTCCCTTGACACCTCTCAAGTGTTTTGTCTTGTTCCGGTTTGGAGGGTAAGGTGGCCACACCACCAAACACGTCCACACTGAGGGCAACGCACCGTTAACATTTTTGATGTCTAGAGTATAGGCGATGGTTTCTCATACCATCAGGAGAGCCATCAGCTTGTTTGCTATCTTATGATATAAAAAACAAATATTCATTTTGAACACTAATCATCTAGACTAACAACAACTTGTTTTTTCGTTTCACATCTGCAAATTATTTTGTATAGAAACTGGCTGATAAAAACTACATTACTAAAAGAGGGTATTCAGTACTCGATTTTAATACCGAATATGTAAAAAAAAGTAGGTACTTAAACGTTGAGCTAATTATCCAATGACATGTTTATACTTATACGGACGCCCGCGCATAGATACAAAACATGTTTATTCAAATTCTCTTTTATAGGCACCATCGAAGTTCATTATTTACAAACAGTGATTTTCCCAACTCGTGACTAGACTCATTTGTCAGTAGTCACCGCGCGGATGATAACAACGCTATTACACGCACGGTGACCGTATTTTCTTAATATTTCTTTACTTATTTGGTTGTGGTTGACAACATAAGAGTTAAGCAATATTTTGATAACGTCATTTTCCTCGCCGAGTAAATTTTCCTTAAAGTAGTCTTAAGAAAACTGGTATTTTTCATTTTGTGTTTCTTTTAAAGAAAGCAATATTTTATTTATTTACTTATTTTAATCATATAAAGAAAGCAATATTTTATTTATTTACTTATTTTAATTTACTTTATTTCGTACTAAATCAGGGCAGTCGCAAACTAACATCATAATTTTCGACCAAAGTGGGTTTGCGACCACCTATTTTAGTGAGTGAATTGAAAAAAGTTCTATCAAGAAAACATTTGGTCGTAAACTGATGACATGCATCTTTATGCTTCTACAACATCAGATTCTAAATTATACAATCATAAAAGCATCATTGAGATTATAACAAGCAAAATATTATGTAGCTTTAAGTGTCAGAATGCGACCACTCGGCCACTTTCTAGCGTATTAGATATTTATGTACTTCAGTTTGCGACCACTGGATTTAAAAAAAATATAAGCTAAAAAATGATATGACTACAACTTTCGAACAAACATTGCTCTATAATTGAAGTAATAACGCTTCTTGTTTGAGTGTAACATTAGTGTAAGGTATCAAAAGGTAACTTTGTTCGCCGCCCGGCGTGGTATTTTTGCAGCACTACGTGACACATAAACACACCATTGAGTCATCACCCGACTCAGGCACTATTTTCTAGATTTGGGTTAAGCCCGATAGATTAAAATTTATGATTTCCTTATTACATAAGTATTCAATGAATATTTAATGCTTACTAATCATTGTTTTCTCCTGAAAAAAAAACGGGTTGTGGCTGTGTTGAGGACACAGCCGTGCATCTTTTACGTGAATACGACGACGCCACGGTTAATATCTTGCGATGGTCACATTTTTCATTCATCGTTCCAATCACAATGTTCCCAATCAAACCCGCCTACGAACCTAGACCACGTCCGTCCATCATTTGGATAGCGAACTAGAGCGTAGGGTGGCGCTACCACCGTAAGGTACCACTTACGAAAATCGAAGAATACAAAAACCTTCACAATAAAAAGGCCCCGGGGCCGGATAAAATCACAAATATGGTAGTTAAACACCTCCCTCCTCTATATACCTACTAGTGTGCATCTTTAATGCACTCCTAGCCGGTTTTGTTGTTTTTAAGGTTTTTCCAGTTTCCCAAGCACGGGGTGAGTGCTATAACACAAAAATATTTAGAAATACGAAAGTACTGATAAAAAATTATAAATATGAATTTCATCTGTAACGATGAACTCATTTAACTAGTTATAAGTATGTATACCTAGCGATCAGTACAATCGACGTATTCGATCATATATCAAACAAGAATTTCGCCGCCTCGAGCCTGTCGACACTAGCTCAGTGGAAGAGCGTCCCGGCTTTAGGGAGATGGTCGCAGGTTCAAACCCCGCGTGTCGATATTTTTCTTTGTTGTTTTAAGGTTTTTATATATTTTGGATGTTGGTGATAGTTATGTAGCAATAACATCAAACTGTATCCCCCAATTTTTTTATCATCAGTTTTTTGAACTGTCCCCTCTTCGAAGGCAAATTCAAAGACGTATTTATGTCAAAATGCTATTATCTTTAATTAGAGAAACCTAGCCCCTCAAGTGGTCGCATACTGGAGGCGGTCGCGTTATCGACGCAGTGACCCTACATCGATATTTTTTAATTAATAAATTTTGTGACTAAGAAAACATTTCACAGTTCGAAAAATGGATCATCGTGCTTAACAGCTTTAATTAAAAAATTATAATAAAAGACAAACAAAAATCTATGCTTAAATAATTTAGCGGAAAATTTCAGGAATTATATTTTACAGATTTTTATATTTTGCTACTGCTATAAGCCACGCTCTTCAATAAATTCAATAATATGCATACTAACCTTACAGAATTCTCACATTACATAATGAAAATTAAAGTGACGTCTAATTGTCCGTCTATTTGTGTTTCTTTGTAAATGTATGATTCATGGTCATGGTTAATCTGCAAAGCTGTGTGTGATGATATTTCAAATGGATAGCCTTAATTCTGGGGAAGGACATAGGTAGGCTACTTACTACTAATACTACGCGGGCGAAGCCGCGGGCGAAAGCTAGTTAATAATTAACACATTTGTTTGAAAAAAACATTTTTTTATTTTTTTATATCTTAAGATAGCAAACAAGGAGATGAGTCTCCTGATGAAAAGAGTCAACATCGCCTATATACACCAAAGATGTTAATGGTGCGTTGCTATCTTGTGGCGAGGTCTAATGCCACACACGTAAATTTACCGGCTGCCTTACCCTCTAAATGGGAACACGACAGTGACAAACACTGACGCTATTGCGGCAGGAATAGGTAAGGCGGTGGTATCAGATCCGAGCGAGACAATACGGAATTCTACCTCGATAATAGTGACTCGCATAGCCAATCGCTCGCCTTTTAAGACCTGCCTGGGAATACGGCAGTTCGTCTATTCTACAAAGGAGCCCGGAACCAACACGGGGAAATTACGTTAATAATTTGCATTTTAAAGAAAACTTAAGATACCTAGTAACATTTCTTATTACATAAAAACCCACGGGAGAAAAAAACATGTTTCATAAAGATACATTGTCTTATGTAGGTATAATAATATGTATTAAAAGTTAGAATTGTTTTCTAATTTTAAATATGTTGGTTGGAATCCTTTAAAAATAATCATTTAAAAACCATGCGTACCGCTTGTAAATATTTTTAATGCGTGTCTCGTAAATCGTAAATCGCGATGTCTCATTACATCAAACTTGTAAATTTGCGTAGGTACCTTGTTGCCAACTCGCAGTCATAGTAGTACGAACGACCAATCACGAAACAGCATGAAACGCGGCAACGTCGCATAAATATCAATATTTATAACGTTATTTACCGCTCATAATTTCGTTCTGTTATTTTGGTAGCGTTACACATAGTGTTCTAAAATAATTTTGTTACTGAGGTATCGCTACAATAATAACGGTATGTATCGAAAAAATTGTTCTGTTATTTGATAACGTTTTAAATCCCTGCACGCAAGGCTTGAAATACCGGTATTTATGGGAACCGATACCAATGATCTTAAGCGATACCGGTATCAGACGTAGTACCTGTACCACCAGTACCGGTACAATTTTTAAGTACCGGTACTATACCGGTAAATTTGAGTACCGGTACTATACCGGTACTAGTACCGGTACTAATCAAATACTTCAAAGTCAGAGTGAGAAATCAGATTTAGTGAAAAAGATGACGAAAATAACTTCATCGGTCTTAATCACAAACTCGGACGACATCAACGCGTATTGTCATATATCGTGTAATTCAGTGTTGAGGCACCAGTTGTACTTATTATATATATATATATATATATATATATATATATATATATATATATATATATATATATATATATATATATATATATATATATATATATATATATATATATATATATATATATATATATATATATATATATATATATATATATATATATATATATATATACATATATATACATATATATATCAGCAGCGTGCACAGGATTATGATACTGAGTATGCGACGGAGTACTCGGCCACAAAAACTTTTTCTTTTATAGATTTCAGCGGCGTGCACATGATTATGACACATTTTATTCATTTACTTATTATTAATTAAAATCATATAAAACGTACGAACGTTTTATTAAAATATCTGTGAATGGCAAGTAAAGCACTGCTTTTCTGCCTACAAGGAGCGCACGCGCCTGATATATATATATATATATATATATACAGCCTGTCCCATTTATCGTGGATCAAACGAATCAGGGTGATAGATGAGGTGATTTCCAATAAAAAATCTTTCTACAGCATGGTCATAACTTAATTGCATAAAAAGTTATGGTCATTTTTGTTTTTTTTAAATAAATTACCAATTTTTGTACAATTTAACGAATACAGAAAAAAGTTGATAAAAAACAACAAAACAAAAGGTGCTGTATTATGACTAGATAATGTATCATCACAAAAAAAAATGAATTGCAGCTCTGGGTGCCAAATTTAAAAAGCAATTCATTTTTTCTTGTCAATTTTGAAGGATTACAAAAAATTACTACTTTCTTTGAGAACAACCTGTGAAAAAAAAATGTACTACAGAAAAGTGACCCTGTATCAAAAAAACTTGCTGATTTAATGCTGATTAAAATGAGGTATAACACTTTACTATTTGATTTTTATTTCAGGTTTTATGCGAGTTTTTTTCATGTCAAGGGGCAAATTTGTTAGAAAGGAAAATTTAAATAAAAATTATGTAGGTAATTAAAAAACCATATTGAAATAAAAGAACAAGAATTATGAGTTGATAATTTTATTAAATACTTTTTTTACATTAAATGTTCAAAATTTCTACCTCTAACTATTATGCATAGTCTGCACCGCCTAATAAAATTGGCACGTAATCGTCTGAAGGCACGTCTGTTATTCATGATTTGTACTTTTGCAGTCTCGAGCTTTTGTCGTAATTCTTGTTCAGTGTTGTTCTCTCTTTGATATACCACTTCTTTGAAATAGCCCCAAATAAAAAAATCTAATGGATTAAGGTCGGGCGACCGGGGTGGCCACGCAATAGCTCCGCCTCGACCAATCCACCGGTTGGGGAAGCGCTCATTTAAGTGTTGTCGTACTTCACGAGCATAATGAGGCGGGGCACCGTCCTGTTGCAGCCACATTTCTTCCCTTACTTCTTCCGGAACTTCAGCTTCGTTGAGTATTGGGTTCAAATTATTTTCTAAAAAATTTAAATACGCAGCACCGTTTAGCCTTGGTGGCATTTCGTGTAGCACCATCTTCTGGTCAATGATACCAGCCCACATGTTTATGCCAAACTGATGCTGGAATCGATCATTTCTGGTGATATGTGGGTTCACTCTGGAGTAATAGTGTAAATTATGAATGTTAAAAATTCCCATTCTCCTAAAACTCGACTCATCCGACCATAACACTTTATTGAAAAACTGCGGATCTTCTCTGTGTAGTCTTAACATCTCTCTACAAAATCTCACTCTTGGTTCATAGTCAGCTGGCATCAAAGCTTGAACTCTTTTCACGTGGTAGGCATGATATCCTTGTCTTTTAATAATACGCTGCACCACCGAACGCGAGATCCCGAGATTTCGTGATATTTGGCGTTGGCTAATACCGGGGTCCAATCTTAACTCTCGCAGTATTCGCTCTTCATTGTCAAATCGTATCACTGGTCTACCTGCTCTCGGAGCATGCGTACCGGGTAAGACTCCCTCCATGTACGCATTATGCACGCGCAAAAAGACCCTGTAGTCTGGGAAACGGTCTCGGTTAGGATACCGTTGTCGATATTCTCTAGCAGCAGCCCGAGCATTGCCGTCGCAGAAGCCATAAAGGTAATGCATTTCTGCATACTCCCTTTGGGTGTATTCTCTCCTCGCAGCAGCCATCTTCCGTTTATCTAGCCAATCCGTAACGATAACAAAGTCCGGTTCACACAGCGTAGGTCACAGGTAGGCAATCAATCACACAAGTCCAATAACAAAGCGTAGGTCACAGGTAGGCAATCAATCTCACAAGTCCAATAACAAAGCGTAGGTCACAGGTAGGCAATCTAAGACAAGTCCAATAACGATGCGTAGGTCAAAGATAGGTAAGGTTACAATGCAGAATACGTGTGCGTAGTCACAGGCAGAAAGCGAGTTACTAACAATTAACAAATAAAGACGCTCACGCAACTCCCCCGGGCCGTCCCCCGGCCCCGCTCCACCCGGAATTCTTCTACCTGAACACGCTACCTGATTACGTCACGCTAAGACAGGCGTTCTGACCTTTTTTCGACAAAGGATTCAAATGGCTAGTGTGAAAGAGCGGCAGTTTCTTAATTATGACGCTTTTTCGATGATGGATTAAAGTTATAAAATTCAATAGTTGGTGTGAAAAAGTTTCTGTTCGTTTCATAAATCTTAGGTGTGAGAAGTACAAAGCAGTTCTTGCAATCCAACGTACAAAAAACTTGCCGTTTATGATAAACTAAAAATTTGTTTTGAAAAAGACAAGTTTATCAAAATTTGCACTTAGTCATAAAAAAACTCACATAAATCCAGAACTAAAAATCAAATAGTAAAGTGTTATACCTCATTTTAATCAGCATTAAATCAGCAAGTTTTTTTGATACAGGGTCACTTTTCTGTAGTACATTTTTTTTTCACAGGTTGTTCTCAAAGAAAGTAGTAATTTTTTGTAATCCTTCAAAATTGACAAGAAAAAATGAATTGCTTTTTAAATTTGGCACCCAGAGCTGGAATTCATTTTTTTTTGTGATGATACATTATCTAGTCATAATACAGCACCTTTTGTTTTGTTGTTTTTTATCAACTTTTTTCTGTATTCGTTAAATTGTACAAAAATTGGTAATTTATTTAAAAAAAACAAAAATGACCATAACTTTTTATGCAATTAAGTTATGACCATGCTGTAGAAAGATTTTTTATTGGAAATCACCTCATCTATCACCCTGATTCGTTTGATCCACGATAAATGGGACAGGCTGTATATATATATATATAACTAATAAATAATATATAACTAATAAAGGCTATATATATATATACTAGCTGAGCCCGCGACTTCGTCCGCGTGGAAAAATTAAAGAAAAATAGCCTAAGGTACTCGCTATCATATCAGCTATCTTTCAGTGAAAGTCCCGTCAAAATCGGTCTAGTCGTTCCAGAGATTAGCCGGAACAAACAGACACAGACAAAAATTCTAAACAATGTTATTTTGGTATACGTACCGTGTATACATCCATATGCATTTAGTAAAAACGGTTATTTTAATATTACAAACAGACACCCCAATTTTATTTATTTGTATAGATGGCGTCAACGCTTGCATTTCTTGCAGATAAAATTGCCCTTACACACATCAATTGATTTTTTTTTGGTAAATCTATCATATCCGAATTCCGGGTACACTTTAAATATCAAGTCTTTAATGTTGGTTACGATTTCACGAAGGTCTTTACCTATGTAAAATTTTTTTGTAGCCTGATTCAAGATTTTTCCCTAAGTAACCACTAACCAATCAATATGATCTTGTTTGGAAAATTTGTGCTTCTTCTACCTAAATGATTGCTTATGTTGGTATACCTACAGCTTCAAAAATTAAACAGTTTTTCACAATGGGGAAGATTTAAAGCAAGATTTAATAATATTAAAATACACAAAATAGATCGAATATTCAACTACTACAAAGTAAAGTGATTTTTTTCAAAGAAGGAAAATCCAACGTTCCGTATCAAAGAAGTCTATTGCGAAAGGAGCCGGTCACATGTCTACTCCGCGCGGGCCGCAGAGGTTAAAGGTATATGATTCCACTCATGTACCTTAAAAAAACCGGCTAATTGCGAGTCGAACTTGCGCATTAAGGGTTCCGTACCATAATCTATAAAAAAACGTCAAACAATCACGTTTGTTGAATGGGAGCCTTCTTAATATTTATTTTATTTTAATTATTTATTTTTAAAGTGATTTTATGCAAATGCAAAAGGGAGTTTATGCAAAAAAACACGTTTGTTGTATGGTGGTCACCCTTAAATATTTATTTTATTCTTTTTTTAGTTTTAGTTATTATACATAAATAAAAGGCAACATAAATACCTACATCATCTGTGAAAATTTCAACTATCATGGTTCATGAGATACAGCCTGGTGACGGACAGATAGATAGACGTACAAACGCACGGACGGACAGTGGTGTCTTAGTAATGGGGTCCCGTTTTAAACTTTGAGTATGGAACCTTAAAAAATATAGTAAAGCCAACGCTCTCACAGTTCGGCTCTTCTCGGCAATGTTCGGTTCTCGTTCGGCGGTCAGAGTAGTGCGCCGCATCGTGCACACTGCACACAGCCTTTCGGTTAATACCTAGATAGTACCTAGGTATCTTGAGTTATTTTCGTTTTACATTTTTTTTAAACTATGCATCTAAATCACGTGGTATAAGAGCCAAAGTTTGTCTTCCTAAGATCTTCGTGTTGATGAAGTACTTTTCGTTATATGATAAGGGTTAAAATTCACCTATTAATTTTCTATAATTTTTCGACTCAAAATTCCTAATTGTGTTGTTATAAGATATATAAAATTCTAAACTCAACGATTTAATTATATGTATATGTGTTTCAATACGTTAGCGCGATGTATTTTCGTGCAGCGCCATCTAGTTAATGTGTTCTACGTTACGCTTTATGCTCCGATATCTTTCGATTAATTTTATTTCCTGTGGGAACGAAATATTTTCCCGCGATAAAAAGTAGCCTATGTCCGTTCTCGACGTCTTATCTATGTTTATGCCAAATTTCATCAAAATCGGTCCAGTGGTTTAAGCGTGAAAGCGTAACAGACAGACAGACAGACAGACAGACAGACAGACAGACAGACAGACAGACAGACAGACAGAGTTACTTTCGCATTTATAATATTAGTATGGATATATATATATATATATATATATATATATATATATATATATATATATATATATATATATATATATATATATATATATATATATATATATATATATATATATATATATATATATTATATCTTTTGACGTATCCAAAGACACAATGACCCTACGCTGTTTACGCTAGTCTGTCTACTATACATCACTTGTCTATTAACCCACGCGGTGAGGGAGTTCCTAGTAAAAAACAAATAATTGAAAAAAATAAGGATGAAACTTACCTTTATTAGTTTGTCACAAATCAAGCATTTAGAAGATTTTTCATCTTTTTTTTATAGAAGAGGGGGCAAACGAGCAAGACGTGCACCTGATGGTAAGTGATCACTGCCGCCCATGGACATCTACAATACCAGAGGTCTTGCAATTGCGTTGCCGGCCTTTTAAGAATGAGTAAGCTCTTTTCTTGAAGGTCCCTATGTCGTATTCGTTCGGAGATACCCCTGCCGGTAATTGGTTCCACAACAGAGTAGTAGCGAGGTAAAAAGTGTCGGGAGAATCGCACAGTTGTGGGTTTCCAGATGGTGAGGATGGAACTTCAAATTTTGACGCGATGTTCGATGGTGGAATTCGGCGGCAGGAATTAATCCAAACAACTCGTCGGAACACTCTCCATGATATCTATACATATAATAAAATCGTAGAAAAGTCAAAACTGTACATTGATTATTTTTTAAAAGAATACTTGGGGCGTAATCTACAATCTTTACAAGTTTTTAGAATTTTTGTCTGTTTGTCTGATTGTCTGTTTGTCTGTATGTATGTCCGGGGTAAACTCATAAAGTACTGCATGGATTTACTTCAAATTTGGCATGAATATTACTAACAGGTCGGGTCAAAATAATACCTACATATTATCACGCTATCACCTACGGGGGAGGAGCAGTGCGGAGTAAACGAAGTCACTGGCAAAAGCTAGTATACGATAAAAGACACAGAGAGAACCTACATCTCTGCGCAATGCCAAAGAGTCAAGCTGTTTCGAAATAGCCTGGTCGTCAACGATTCGAACCGCTCTACGTTGAATGCGATCAAGAGGAAGAAGCTGGTACTGGGGAGCTCCGGCCCAGAGATGCGAACAGTACTCTATGTGAGGCCGAACCTGTGCCTTATAAAGTTGAAGACGATGGACCGGCAAAAAGACCGCTCTGCTGAGCACACCGAGCTTTTTGGACGCTAGTTTAGCCTTGCCTTCCAAATGACCGCGAAACTAAACGTAATTCGATATGTGAACTCCCAGGATTCCGACACTAGCTGAGGCTGTCAGGAGAGTATCCTCAAATCGAGGTGATACGCCAAAGGGCGTCTTTTTTTGCGGTGAATACGCAAAGTTGTGTCTTCTTGGGGTTAAAAGTAACCAGGATTTGGCGACCCCATTCCGAGACATCGGTAAGTCGATTCTCGACTTCAGACACAAGCTTGTTTCGGCACTCTTCGACGTGTTCCCGAGAAATACTGTTTCGGCCGGAGTATGTAGCATCACCAGTACTGTCATCCGCATAGCAATGTATGATGCTTATTAGCATCATATCATTGATATGCAGAAGGAACAGTGTCGGTGATAGCACGCAGCCTTGGGGAACACCAGCATTGACAGATTTAAGGTCGGAGCACGCACCGTCGATAACGACCTTGATGCTACGGACAGCCAAAAAACTGGTGATCCACTTGCATAATTTCTCAGGAAGCCCATAGGAAGGCAGCTTCGCAAGAAGCGCTTTGTGCCATACCCAATCAAAGGCCTTCGCTATGTCTAAACTAACTGCCAATGCCTCCCCCTTGGACTCAACTTCTTCCGCCCATCGATGAGTTAGGTATACTAGAAGGTCACCAGCTGAGCGGCCGCGACGGAAACCGTATTGACGGTCGCTAATCAGCTAGTGCTCTTCTAAATACTTGAGGAGCTGAGAGTTGATGATTGTCTCCATAAGTTTCGAAAACAAGGAGGATATGGCTATGGGCCGATAGTTAGACGGGTTAGAGCGATCTCCTTTTTTAGGGATGGGATGCACCAAAGCTGTCTTCCATGAATTCGGTACCACGCCGAGTGAATAGGAGAGCCGGAATAGGCGTAATAATACTGGTGCCAACTCTGGAGCACACATTTTTAGCACAATCAGAGGGATGCCATCCGGCCCACTCGACTTGTAGATGTCCAAGGAAAGTAGTGCTTTATGCACAGATGACTGCTGAAATTGTGGTTCTGGCATAGAACTATCACACTGCTTGATGGTAGGCAGTGCGTTCCCTTGGTCATCCAGAGTCGAGTTGGCCGTAAAGAAGGAGCCCAGAAGATCAGCCGTCTCCTTTGCGGTATGGGCCAAAGAGTCATCGTCTCAGTGCAAAGATGGTAGAGAAGGCTGTGAGAAATTCCCTAAAACAGCCTTGGCGAAAGACCAGAACGCACGAGTCCTTGAAAGGGAGGCGAACTAATTTCTCACCAATTCTGCCTATATGTTCAGATTTTGCCTTGGCGATAGCTCTTTTGAAGTACCTCGAGGCGGAATTTTACTCCTTACGTAATATGCTGATTTTTTCATCACAAGATGTGGACGTTGCAGCCCAAGCCCGGTAGCACTCCTGCTTGCGGTGCGAATCCGTTTTACAGGAGTGACCAAAACAAGGCTGAGACTTACCACCAATTGGTACCGCAGAAAATGGAATGAAAAGTTCCATGTCCTAAAGCACCACATCGGCAATAGAGTCAGCGACGACATTCGGATCATCCAGCGAGAAGCACAACCACCCCCACGGGTAAGACGCAAAAAAAGACCGCATCCCGTCCCAATCTGCTGACCTAAAGTGCCAAATGCGACGACAGCCTGCTAAAGGAGGACGTGATAGGCGCGAAACCGGCACTTTACTCCGGATCAGGCAGTGGTCTGATGAACCAAGTGGGACTTCCACCGATACCTAGTAATGGTCCGAATGAGAGGTCAGCAGAAAGTCCAACAGTGAAGGCGTATGGTCATCCACATCGGGAACTCGCGTGGGCGAAGTTACTCGTTGTGTAAGACCATATGCCAAGGCAAAATCGTCAACAGACCTCCCCGCATGATCGATGGTGCGCGAACAAAGCCATTCGGCGTGATGAGCATTAAAATCGCCCAAGATCACAATCTCTGTGGAGGGGATCTGCTCTAACACGGAATCTACAGCCGTTTGTAAATGCTCAACGAGCCAGTCAACGCGTAATGGCACGCGTAGCTGCGTGGATGGTCGTCGCAAGCTACGCGTAACCAGAGGATGGATAGGTCCTGACCTTCAAGTCTGCTAAGGCACCGGTAACAGAAATCTTTTCTGATGTATGCGCACACCCCAGCCCGTGGTACAAAGGAATGTTCCAGTTTGACCCCGGGTAGGAGAGATAAGAAGTATCAGCCGGTCAAGATATCTGGGTCTCGGTCAAAAAAAACAAAGCTGGCTTCGCCGTCTCGAGATGGTAGTGGACGGCGTTCAAGTTGGAATGAAGCCCCCTGACGTTACATCCATACGCAGGGCAGCCTGAGCATCCATGATCTGGCTGGAATCCAGGGCACGGACGCTCAGGGGGAGATTCTCCACTGCTGGTGCAAGTGGTACCTGGGGTAGATTCTCTTTTGATTGCGCATTCATAGTGTGCGGCGCGGGGGGGGGGGGGGTTAGGCCTCCGGGACTCTCACAAACCAAACGAAACGCAGCAGCAGGGCTGCTACTTTACGTCGGTGTCAAGTGAGAGTGTGGTATCTCCCCGGGCGTGCCGACCTTATTCAGTTGCAAAAGCAGTATGGCGCTACCATTAATTTGGTTGACTGACTGCACCGGTGTTAAATAATTTTTGTCACAGAAATTATCCCACCAGTGGGCGATGGGGTCGTCACATCCCTACGCCGGCAATATCATCATCATCTGTGTCATACTCATGATACTTATAAACACAAATTATTTTTTACGTCCCATGGCATTAATTGAAATTCGCAAGATACATGCTTGATGTGACAAGTTGCAAATTCCAATATTGTTTGAGTGCGATCGCTCGCGCCGACTCGCACGCTGCGCATCGCATCGGTAAGTCCCCGCGCACGAAATGGCAACGTCGCCGCGCCCGCCTCAGCGTCGTTGTTTTCACTCGTTCCGCACGCATTCAGTACCTAAATTAGATACCGGTACTTTTAAGCTGGAGTACCGGTTCCCATCTAGAACCGGTACACAGGTACCGAAATGAAAAGAACCTGTAAGTACCGGTATAGTACCGGTATAGTACCGGTATAGTACCGGTATTTTTGGTACCGGTTCCAAGCCTTGGTGACACGCATTCGCAAGACGGCCGCCGTTAGAACTAAAACGAAAACGCATCGCTGTTTCGCGCGCGCGTGTGATATCCGCAGTTTCAACCGCCGCTGTACAACCTAAGAAGATAAAGTGTGGTGTATAAACTCCGGAAGAGTCCAGGTTAGTGGCTTTCCCGTTATTTCCTCCCTTCTCGAACCAGCACCTGTTTGAATACAGTCAACCGCCGGTCTGTCATTTTGGCAGTCTAGAAACTTCTTTCTTCCGCAGTCAAGTGATAATCATATCGGTTATCGCTTGTGGTCCTTCCCTTTCATAACCCAGTCGTGCCTTTATTCGTGGTACCTATTTTGGTACTACGTTTCGGATCCATTTTGGTCTTTTCGAGACGGATGCGAAGTAGTTTATACATCATATTTTATAGTATTATGTACTCGCCGTTATAATATGTGTATATATAAGTAAACATTTAATATTTTATTCGCTATTTCATATATTTCATTATTAAGTTTATTTAATTTAAAACATTTACAATATTTTTAAAAATATCATTATATGTAGGTAGGAGAAAATTTTAGCGCATAGTAACAGAGCCGATTTGTAAACGTGTTTCTTTGTTAAGAATAGTGATAAGGAATTTGTTACATATAAATATAGGTACGCATAACGGCATCCAAGTTTTATGCTATTGTATTGGAGTTCTTTTAAGTTAAAGTATAGTCGTGGACGTAAAACAATTATTCTTTTCATACAACGTGTTACTAAATATTGCAATAATTTTATTTCTTATTTTTGCGGTTTATTTAATTACTATTTACAATGCCTAATCCCGCAGACAGAGATAACCCTAAAAAATCCTCTGCTATGGATAGAAAATTAACTCTGTTAGAAATAAAACGGAATGAATTGTTTGGAAGTCTTCAGGAATTATACGATTTATCGCTTAACTATCGTAACGATGATTTTGATTCAGAACAATTTCTAGCGTGGACACAAACGATTGATGATCTTCGAGTTGACTTTCGTTCAGTCGTAGAAGAGCATAATAGTCTATTATTTGACATTGATCCTACTGTGATGCCTAGCTATCAACCTATTATTTCATTTGAAAGATTATACAGCTGTATCAAACGCGTCGTAGATAAGTTAACTCCTTTAAAGGTTTCTGAGGTGAGTGCGACTGGCCGAGCTGGTGATTTCGTCTCGCGATCCCAGCGTCCATCGTTGCCACTAATAGAACTAATGCACTTTGACGGGGATATTAAAAACTGGCATTTATTCTATGCCTCGTTTAAGTCGACTGTCCACGATAATGCTACTTTAAATAATTCGGAAAAATCATATTATTTATTAGGAAAACTTTCTCCCAAAGCACAGTCTGTTTTTAGCGGAATAACCCCTACCGCTGATAATTACGGAATCATTATTGAATCGCTGATTAACAAGTACGAAGACAAACGAATGTTAGCTTCTTCATACTTGGAGCAGATATTAAACTTGAAACTAACCGGTTCTTCGGCATCAAACTATGAAATATTTTTAGATAAAATTGTTTCAGCCGCTAACGCCCTTATGAATCTTAATATAGATGATTTAGGAAATTTTATTTTATTTTATCTATCGCTAAAAAAGTTAGATGATTCTACTATTCAATCTTTCGAGATGGAAAATCGTAACACGCTGATCCCTACCTTTAATAATTTAGTTGATTATATTAGAAGTAGGTACAAAATCTGTCAAAATACTAAATCGCTTAGCAACAATAAAATTAGTAATTATAATACTAAGCCACATAAAAATAATTACAACAAATTTATTCCTAATCCGCAATCATACGTAGCATGCCATAATACTCACACGCCGTGTATGTGCGCGAACATAGCGCACGAAAATCTTTTTAAATGCCCCGCATTTATGCAATTATCGCCGCCCGATCGTTTTAGACAAACGAAAGATAAGGGTGCATGTGTGAACTGCTTAAGTTTACATCACAAAACGATTAACTGTAAGTCGCAGAGTAAATGCCGCATATGCAATAACAAGCATCATACGCTGATACACTTCAAAAACAATAATTCTCAAGTGCAACAGTTAACGCAGTCCGCTACCACAGTTGAGTCTGGTAACATAAATAGGTATACTTTAGATAAAGACAAACCCGCCTCTCAGTCTCCTGAGGTATCATTATGTACCACCTCCGTAAAGGCAACAACACCATCCGCAACTAAAAACATTACGAATAGTCATAATGACAGCACCATCCTACTTGCGACGGCGCAAGTGGTTGTTTTCGATTCAACGGGTAAACAAGTATTGATTCATGCGTTGGTCGATTCTGCCTCTCAATCGAATTTTATTACAGTAGATTTATATAAACGTCTCGGTTTACAGCCAGACACTAATAAAATTAATTCGGTTGTAGTTCAGGGAATAGGTGGCACTCGACAATCTATAAAGTGTCACGTAAACCTAAAGTTTTATTCGCGATTTAATTTTCATTATAATTATGATATTTCCGCATTGGTGGTTGATCGTATTACCGGCAACCTGCCTACCGCGCCAGTAGATGTGGCAAAATTGCCCTATCTGCGTTCACTTCCTCTCGCTGATAACGACTTTGCCACGCCCGGTCCTATTCAAATGCTGATAGGAGCCGAGATTTTCCCGCATTTAATTATACCAGGGGTAGTTTCTAGTCCTATATACAATACTCCGCCCGCCATAGAAACTACACTTGGATTTCTACTAATGGGTTCTGTACCCGCATTAAAAACCGCTGATAATAGATTCACAACCTCTTGTTGTGCAGTCGTTCACGATGATATGGACACGCTTCTCAAGCGCTTTTGGGAACTTGAAGAAGTGCAAACGCAGCTTCTTGTTAATACAGTCTGTCATTTTGGCAGTCTAGAAACTTCTTTCTTCCGCAGTCAAGTGATAATCATATCGGTTATCGCTTGTGGTCCTTCCCTTTCATAACCCAGTGGTGCCTTTTTCGTGGTACCTATTTTGGTATTACGTTTCGGATCCAGATATCATCAATAAACTTCTGCGTAAGGTTAAGTAATGACATCCAACAAACTAGACTTGTTGGATACAAATAGTTTTTAAGGTCATCCATACACAAGAGTCGAGAAATAATTTCACCCTCTCTACGTAACATAGCCTAGCTTTGAATCTCTAAATAGGGCTATTGAGAGATTCAAAGCCTAGTGGAACTATAAAGGTTTTAAACTGTCATCTTGGAAAATACAACATTATATCCTTATACGTTCGGTTCAGAAATACAAAAATTCTCACCACCTCTATGAAGTCAGAGAGTCGTGGTCCATTACCTCACAGGTATCCGTAAGAAATTGAGAAAGAGAACTAACTGTATCAATTTTGTACAGTTAAATCACACGTGACAACGGTGTATGAGGCACTGAATAATATAGGGCTTTCTTGTGATCAAACTGAGCGGCTATCTTGTAATCAATTCAAGCGGCAGAGAGATTCTTTCTATTTCTACGAACCTGTTGATCAATGACAATGTCAATGAGGATCTGCTCTTTAGTACCATGTAACACAGCCCCACATCCACTTGAACAGAATTTAAAACGTTGTTTGTATAAAAATGTTTTTTTTTTATCTTGACCTTAACATGGAGGCATGAGCTTATAAAGTGTAGGCAAGCATGTAATCGGTCTAAGGTTCACAGGATCTGTGGTACTACCAGATTTGTAGGAAATTTCAAAGAAATTAATTGTGCATAAAGAAAATTATATATAGTGTATTGATAAATTAAAAAAGAACTTTGGTTGATTGAATCCTATTGCAATATTTTACTATCGTGATTGTTCCCGCTTTTTTTAAAGTTTCTGCAAGAGATTTCTAGATAGTAAGGTTTAACGTCTCGAGTGTGTTGTACCACCGTACTTACACTTTCCTGTCGCAAAAGCGTCAATATTTGTCACTGTCGTGTTCCGGTTTGGATGGTAGCCACTAAGCATTTGAATGTGGAACTATTATCCCGCTACGTGGATAGTGACACACCATCAACATCTTCTGATGAGCAGTGCCAGATTAAGCCTATTTGATGCTCTAAGTAATCCTTGCAATATTGTAAGACTTGATGCTCTAAGCATTTGCCTAATTTGCTTATGGACTAATCCAGCACTGCTCGTTAGAAAAGTTATCCGCTTCTTTAATGTCTTCTGATATAACATCAATAAATAATAATAATAATTTATCCACCTACTATCCTATTATTATAAAAACCTCACGAATTTCGAACCCGTCGCGCCACCCTCGATGACCCTATCTATAACTTATGAAAACAACACTTTAACTGACTAAGATAAAACTTGGTCCGTCCGAATTTGTTTGCGGGATATAAAACTCCGATGCGACTTATCAAGGGGTTCGCGTGAGAACAATTTATTATTGCGTAGTCGCCATTTTGGAATTGGAGCGGGATTTAGGATTTTCTTTAATGGTTCCTCGTGAAATACATTATTTTTTTCGTGAATAGCTTTTTATGTAATTTGACAGCGAACAAGCAGATGGCTTTCGGGACGTAAAGAAATAATCGTTGCCCAAAGCTGATATGTGGATCACTCGATAAGTTTTGAGATATGGAAAAACTATTAGATATTAACTATTCATTCATTCATTTATTGTACATTTTATCATATTTATGCTCAAAATCATTTTCTATACAAAGTTCCATTTGTCTAAATTAATTTTGGAAACACTTTCCAGTTTCGTTCTGTTCGATAAGTCAGAAATTGCTACTTTATAATATAGTCTCAGCATCTTCAGAACTCGACAAAAGCTTTGTTTTTTCTTATATCATCGAGAGCAAAGACAAATCACAGATGTAATTTCATATGTGATGATTTAAGAAACACGTCTCAACGTTTCTTCGTTTCAAAACGTTGATGCATTTCACGACACCAATCCACACGAGTCTGTTTTTCAGCTTCAGAGAGCAAACACGGGATCCAACGAAAACATATCAGTATGGGAGCCCACGACACTAAACCAAGTCCCATAAGACTACCGGATGCTATAAACATAGTTAGATTCGTCGTTAATTGGAGAATACGAAATATGCTGCAATGCGAAAAACTGGGTGGCGCTATTAAAAAAAAAGAAAAAAGAATGAAAAAAAAATCGATTTCTGGTACGATAAGACTGCCGAATTTCGTTTGTTCCTCGACATAGGGGAGGGGAAGGACTCTACGAAAATGCGGTGCTGCATGTCCCCATGACTAGTCTTATCAGTGGCAGTAGCATTATAAGTGACGCCTTGTACCTAGGTATCTAGTACCATCGGACTACCGAACGAACCAAAGCTTATCTGAAAGATCATCAATTTCTGTGTAAGAAAAACCAATGCTGCATCTTCGAAACAGTGGATGAGGTGATTGCTGCAGCGAATGAAGGTCGCCCACTGCACAGCTTAAATCGGCGTTTATGCTTGGTTTTGAAGGGAATTACCCGGTTTCTTTCGTCTGGTACTGATGGAATACCCATGCCACACATTTACCTGCTATCATCTATTCTTCAAAAGTGCTGGACCAACGCTGAGAAAAGTATCTACTGGCATATCTTTTTTGGATGTTTTGCCGACAAGGGTTCCGTGTAAGCCGCTTAGCTTCCATTATAGGTTTGTACAGTCACGGTAAAATTAGGTTCGTCACCTTAAGATCTAGTTTTGTGTACGAATCAATCATGCCTACATACAGTACAAAAACAGTTCTACTAACATTAAATAAATGTGACGTTTTCTATTAAATAAAGTTTATCTCAATTGAATAGATTTAACTTTTACTGCTAATTTGAAAATTATTTGAGGCCCTTGATGGCGTATCAATTATCATAATAGGTATAATGCACAATTGAAATGAAACTAAAGAGGAAGATTAACTCAAAAAAAATCATAATATATTGAATTGACAACTAGCCAAATAAACAATCAAATTTTTATAAAAGCTACAAACAAAGAAATATAATATATTAATAACGGATATAGCTACCATTAGCGTCAATGACATATTGTTATCTTTATATATATCTTTTTCTCATGGAACCTACGAGACGAGAGCATAGATCTGACCCTCTTGTATCTTCCCAAATTGTTCGGCAGTGGTTTTCTATGGCCTTTTTTCCTTTCATATTCGTTTACCCATTGCTGAACCATTAAACCCCATAGATTTTCTATGGGGTTTATATGTGCAGATTTTGCTGGCCAGGGAATCACGACTATATCACCATGCCACATGAACCACTTATTTACAATACGAGCGGTGTGCGTGCGAACATTGTCATGAACATAGATGATCTGAAGCACCTCATTGGCTGGATACACGATGCGAACACTTGGTAGCATACTATCTTCCAATACAGACAGATAATATGTTGCATTTGCTCTTAAGGGAAGAAGAACGAGCTCGCCCACTCCATCCGCTGACATCCACCCCAACATATTGGCCGAGATTCGCCCAGAATTGAAATTCGGCACTACACGGTCTTCGGTATATCTCAATAAATCTCAATGAATATCACAAATGAAGCCTTCCATGTTGGCTAGACATAAAGCTTTTTTCGTCTGTAAATATAGTGGCGCTCCAATCAAAGTTCAAATAAGTCTTTGCAAACCTTAAACATGCTTGCTTATGAGCGGACTTCAGAGCAACTTTTTTTGCGTGTCGCCTGTAATGTAATCCCATTTAGTGTAATGCATCTCTTATCACTCTTTGACTAACACCATACAATTGGGCGTAATGATTAGTTGATGTAAAGCCGTTTGCTTCTTATTTCTTTCTCATGTCAGCTTTTTGTGCAGCATTGGAGAATAGGATGGCGGCCAGGATTATTGTTACGGTGATCTACGAGTGCACCTTTTTCACCGTGTCTCCTTACCCAGAATCTCACACTATCCCTGGTCACATTCAGACGACGTGATATCTTACTGATGTTGTAGCCAGCTTTATGTTCGGCAATTTTTGCTGCTCGTTCTTCAATTCTTAAAGGTCTCGGCATTATTATGACATTACGAAAATTTATTATATTTATGGCAAACATAGATAAATAGTTGGTCTCGCGGCGCTTGACAAGATACCGCACTATCTAAAAATAAAACTCCGTGAATGCGGCAACTCAATATTGTAGTGTGTGTAACATGACAATGTGCAAATGGATAACAGTGAGTAGTGTGCTCTTAGAGCTCGCATTGTGATTGGTCTGACTGAATCGGGTACGTCAGTTTCGGCGTAGTATTTGTTGCCGCATTTGACAAGTACGTCGGCGGTATCTAGACAAGCACAGCGAGACCAATTATTGATCTAAGATGGCAAATATATTTTGCAATAAAACATTGAGTAACACTAGAAATCTAGAAATAACAATGGTGATATTGTTCATGACAATAGTTTTATCATAAATATTGATTGCAGGTCAAATCAATAAAAGGGTTTTAATTAAAAAAACATTAGCATCTCTTTAGATAATAATCGTTTACACAAGATTAAATAAGGAAATAGTGTTGATACAAGCAAGTCTGAATCATGTTATCGAACAGTTGAGCATAAATTTCTATGCAACAGTCTATTATGTGATAAATTTTCAAAAGACCATACGTGCTCGCAGCTTGTTAAATGAATCAATTTGAAAACTGACGAACCTATTCGTACCGCTACTGTACAAACTCGCCTCTTACAATATGCCTACCACGATGATAGATTGTCTATTCTTAATGATAAACTCCGGGCTTAGTTTATGATTAAGAATAGACCCCGAGGAATTCTTGTTTGAAGATGCGTTTATTTGTTTCAAGTTATTTTGTAATAAGTGGTTTTTGCGTGAAATTTATTGTATACAATAATGTAAGTATATGTTAAGGATTTCAACAATAAACCTATTAAAATTGATCACAAAAGGGGCTTTAAACAATCTACAGAATTTTCTTATATCCTTCGTGCGGGTCCTGGCTCCCGGGGTGAGAATGGGTGCCATTCATAAAACTAAGCTCGATCGATATGGAGCTTCTCCCTAAAACACCCCTGCAATGAGGGTGACCAAATGTCCTGATTTTACAAAATAAACTGTTTTTTAATTGAAAATAAACTCAGGGTTCCTTAATTTGGCAAATATAGTATTTCCGTATATTTATAATTTGTACGAGGAAAGCCTGTATATATTTTATATTAAATCTTTATATTAATACGCGAAGGGAAAACTTTGTACCCCCGGCATACGCCACCGTTCGGTACAGTTACAGTTTAAATTGTGGAGGACTGCAGAAAACTAATATTTTTGGGAAAAATGCATTAGAAATATATGAAATCAATTAAAATAATCATCACACACACTACATTCATGTGTCATACCTGATTTTATACACACATGTATACTAAGTTATTAAAAAGTAAAGATTTACGGCTAAAGTTAGTCTATTTACATCGTATTAAGTTTTTCTGTAATAATGATCTATGTTCTTACCAATCATATAAGTATACATCATTCTTCAAATTGTCTTAGATTTTAGTAGATGAATTAGCAATACCGAAACCGTCCGCAAAATTTTCAGATTAAACCTGTTTTGGAAGTCACAGTAAAATTCATTGACTGTGAATGGTTTGGTGCAGAGGATGAGCTATGACATGAATAAATACACCTCATTTAGTTATATTCGCAAAAATAATCCCAACTATTTGCAGTCAACATTTATTGTTTTATTTCCATTTGGCTTAACTTATATTGTACTGTAATATTCCTTTAAGAGCTTTTTAAACTCTTATTGAGATTTTTATTTTTATATCATAAGATAGCAAACAAGCAGATGGGTCTCCTGATGGAGAGAGTCGTAGACACCAAAGATCTTAATGATGTGTTGCTATCTTGTGGCGAGGTCTAATGCCACATGCATAAGTTTACCGGCTACCTTACCCTTCAAACCGGAACACGACAGTGACAAGCACTGACGCTATTGCGGCAGGAATAGGTAAGGCGGTGGTACCAGACCCGGACGAGACAATGCAGAACTCTACCACCTAGTAGTCACGATGGTAGTGACTTGCATAGCCAATCGGTCGCCTTTTACGACCTGCCTGGCAGAACAGCAGTTGGTCTATTCTTCAAAGAAGCCCGGACCAACACGGGGAAATGTATATTTTAAAGTTAAAATAAAAAAGGAAAATACTTTATGCCGAACATGGGAAGTATTTGGAGAATCTCTCCCAGTGGAACTCATGTCCCTTAAAGTAAGAATTCTGATTTGGTTAACCTACTGTCAACTCAATCACTCTTCCCCCCACCAAACGCCTCAACCATTTCCCGTCCAGTTTGTAAAGTTTGACAATTGCGTCCTTTGTAAACGAGTGATGAATGACTAACTGTAATAAACTGTTACGTTATCGATTTTTTATAAAAATAAAATAATATTTAGCAGCACAACAAACTTAAAATATTTAAGATATTTAATAGATTTAATTAATCATTTTATTAGAAAAATATTATTAAGAACAACAGATGGAAAGATTTATTCACAAATTTAATAAAAGGCGCAAGGTCTAAGAGCTCAAACTGAATCTTGGCGATCTGCGGCGCGGTGGCAAGAGCGGCGCGATCTTATACGTAGATTCTTATTGAAGTGAACTGGATGACAGCGGCGCGACGGCGGCGGCCCAGGCAGCTGTATCAGAGTGCTAAGTGTGAGTTTTTCTTTTAGCATTCGATCGTGAGCGCGTTTGGAGTTTACTTGGAATTTGTATGTAATTTGTACAGCGCAACCTAGTGGTAAACGTGAGAAACCATTTTACCATTAGGTGGCACTGTACAAATCACATACAAATTCCTAGTAAACTCCAAACGCGCTCACGATCGAATACGAAAAGAAAAACTCACACTTAGCACTCAGAGCACTAAATCGCGCCGCTCTCCCCATCGTCGCGCCGCAGTTCGCCGACATCCAATTTAACACGTTCATTGCCAAGGTAATTTGTTGGGACTTACATAGATGGTCAGAATAAAAAAAAATGTTTAATTTTTTAACCAGAATAAAATAAAAAAAGATTTTAATAAGAAGGCGACCCGCAGGCCACGCCCACTTTTCAAAAAGTCATTTCCTTCTCTAGTGGCTAAAAAAAATACTAAAAGCCGATACGCAGTGGCCATTGTTCTAATACCCCTATATATTTCATCTCAATCAGATCTTTACCAAATTTATATGGGACCAATCGGGAAGTATGTCAATAAAATAACCGAGTTCTCAGGTAACAAACATAAAAAATACAATCGAATTGAGAACCTCCTCCTTTTGGGAAGTCTGTTGACAAATACAATCGGACTAAATGTATTTGTTGAAATACGTAACACAAAAACTAGAGATGAGCTGAGTATAGGTTTTATCGAGCGACGAATATAATTCGGGTTTTATATTAGCGAATTCGAGTTCTCGGTCGATTTACTCGTTTCAGTGCGAATGCATTTTGAGTAACGACATCTTGGTTTATTAATCTATGGCACGTGGCAAATGGAACATTGTGGCCTACACTTACCGTACACGTGGCCAACTTTTAAACTTATCACACTTAACTTGAGCGTTTAATCTACATGTTTGGATAAAAAACACGACAATGCCCAGAATCGCAAAACTTCTATTTTACATCTATTATACGCCTTTGGATCAATCGATCTAATCTGATAGGATTTGCTCGCAAAATTTAACATATTTTTTATTGGCTTTAGAATTACAGCGCGTAGTTTCCTTCGGTGTCATTACTATCAATTAAGGTGTAAGGTACTATCACGCGACGTCCCGTTGTCGGCCATAGCGTACCAGGTATCATCACGCGTCGTCGCTTGATGTGGCAATCAGTGTTAAGGCCTAAATGCTTAGGCAGGGACTTTAAACTAAAGCAGGTTTTTAAAGTAGCGAACATTTAAATCATTTACAAAATCAAATCAATTATAATTAAAGTGAGAGTTTAAGGATGGTTCGCCACATTTTGGTTTAATATAAGGTTGCCTGTAAACTTGCCCATGTAATTTACTTGCCCGCTACATGGATAAAGAACACATGTGGTTTTGGTTTTGTACATCCCTTGTGTCTATTGGAGTGACGAATATTAGATAAACTAGAATAATTTTCTACGTTTTTTAAATTAATTAAATAAAATATATCGCTAGGAACAATCATATAAAAATATATTGAGACTAATTGGATTGACTTTTATCATAATAATTAATTGTTACCATTTTATAAGACTTTAATTACGTTTGCATTAAAATATCAATAATATATTTATGTCATAATTTTCATTATAAGTATAAAAATTCTACTTGTTCTTGTACTAAAGAATAGTTTAAAGCTAATTTCTTTTTTTTTTGGCAAAATCTTAAATCAGAATTTAGTCAATCTAACTGAGATTAGCAGTTGTACTAAAGGCACTCAATGACAAGATAAATACCCAACACAGACTACTAAGTAAAGAACTGAATGTTTGCGTTAACTATACCTAAATGCCAACTTTATTTAGCTGCTATTCCCCAAGTTTAAAAAATATTTATTAAATGGGGATAAGGAAAGGTGTTGGTATGGAATCTTACGGAATATATTAAACTTTAAGATGATAACTAAAAAAAACGATGTATAAAGTCTCGCCCGTGTTCTTTGCGGATAGATTTTGTTCGGTTTTTCCTATGTATTGTTTATTAGTTTTTTCCTATATTCTACAAGGTGGTAGAATTTTGCAATTCTGCTCGCGCGTGTTCAGTTTTACCGGCTTACCTTTTCCCTATAATATATTTCGTTGCTCATCTCCACTGTCGTGTTTGGAGGGTAATATATTATTATGGAGCATTACATATGCGCTTCGCAGGTTAACATCTTTGGTGTCTTTGATCTCTTGGCATCAGAAAAGGCGTAGGTCTACGTATTTGCTGTCCACTCATATAAAAATATACCTACTTTTTAGGGTTCCGAAATAGATTAGGAATCCTTATAGTTTCGCTATGTCCATTGTCCGTCCGCATGATAGCTTAGAGTTCCTTAGTACTAGAAAGCTGTAATTTAGCACAAATATACATATTAGTCACGGAAATAAAGTAGTAATATAAAATATTGAAAAATATTTTTTTAGGGTAGCTCCTCTACATGTAAAATGGGAAAGTTAATTTTTTTTCTCACGTACCCCATAGTGTGGGGTATCATTGGATAGGTTTTTTAAAAATATCTCTACCTAAATAAATATACCTAATTTTTTAAAAATATACCAGGTTTGTGCAAACAAGTTTTCAATAAAGGGACTCGTTTGTAATATATTAAGCTTTAAAGTGCTAGTTTTTATTAGAGTCAAGTGTCGCCCCGTCTGCAGGCTAAACGGTCGGCTTTGGGGTGGGAAAAAAATCGTGATGGTAGTAGTAAATATAATGGAGTTAGAAGGAAAACTATCACGGCTTATAAGGCTTAAAAGTTTTTAAGTAATATTCGACCAACTCATAAAATGTACTCCGAGAAGTTTTTATAGACGGTGAACCTGTGGTGCGGATATACATATATTTGTCATTGACGTTGAATAGGTTAAATGTTCATAGTATTAAACATTAACAGCCTTATTCCAAGACGAGGTCTAAATATAGTACCTACCGAACTTGATACCAGGTTTACTAAAAAAAAAATTATTATAAAACCGGGTTTAGCGCTAGTTCGAGTAAATAAGAATGAATTTTAGTACTGGAACTAAATTTAATACCGTGACAAACCTAGACTTCTTAGTCTTGGTTTAAATCCGGTACTAAGTATGTTTTTGTAATAAAGCGGTAAAAGTCCTATTCTTAGTCCGTATTATTGTGATGGGCAGCTTTGGAACCTTACATTGCATGTGGCCCGACTCGCACTTTATTTATTTTTTAGACGTTTCCTAACACGTTTCGCCTCTAATGTAAGTCTTTCTCACTTCTTCCCATGAACGTTTTTATTTACACATTATCAGTTTTATTTAATGAAATAATGGGGCTTAAGGGTGCTTATTCGGTTCGGAACGAAAACTTCATTTTTTTAAGTTTTTCCCAGAGCAATATCGTAATAATGTGAGCAGATTATTCGAAGGATATTAGAGTTTTTGTAAGATTAACGGCCGGTTTCCGCAACGCAAATCAATTTTAACAAGCAATTAATCTGTTTATATTTGTGTTTTAGCACTCACTCCGTGCTTTGAAAACTTGACCACGTTTTGGTAAGTGGGTTCGGTTCAGACAACACTGAAGACAACACTTATAACAAGAAAAAGACGTAAAATTAAGCGAATTTATTCGATTGCTTATCAAATTTTCACCCAAATTACACGCGCAGTAAGCCCCGTTTTCACTTTGATTAGTGCAAGTGCGAGTGTTTAGTGCAGGTGCTAAGTATTAAGCAAAAAACACGCGAAGACAGTACTTGATCACTGCGAGTAATTAGTAATCAGCGTCTATTAACTTTTACTACGCTGAATACTAATCACTCTCACTGATCAACGGCTGTCTTCACGTATTTTTTCCTTAATACTAAGCACCTGCATTAAATACCCGCACTCGCATTAATCAAAGTGAAAACGAGGCTGTACACAATATCACTTCGTCTACGGGTGGCATGAACGCGCGCCCCTCCTCCACCCCTCCTCCAGCCCTTTGTACGTGCATCAAACGAGTTTCGAGCGCACTTAACACGCGCGTTTGCATCTTGTTTTATGCGCGTTCGAATCCATGAAAACGCAAATATCGGCATCTACGGCGCAGAAAACGCGCGTTCCAGAAACGCGCGTCGTCTTCGCGTTTAAAATACGCCATGTGCTAGAGGCCTTAGATTGATTAATAGGCGCTGGTTATATAACACATACAAACGCAAATATTATCTGATTCCAAGCAATATTACATATATTCCTACAAGTTAAACTGATAACCTCTGTTTTTCGTCAAATGAAAAATACGCACTCGGTGGGAGTGTATTTACAACATTAGCAGACTGCGCACTGTTACTGACAGTTTTAAATTTAAAACTGTCAGTAACAGACACACAACATTTAAATAGAAAAAATATGTACACAAGATAATAATTATACCAGTAGCAGATTTTAGCATTTTTTGAAAACTTAGCAGATTGTTAATAAGTTTTACCGACTCTGCAACTGCTGTGTTTAACTATTTTTAACTTCCCGCTACGTATGCTTTTACGAGTTACTGATTTTGCCCCGATTTTCGAAAATCGAGTTTTCACCATATCTCCACGTTTTGAGGTCCTAGGAACCTTTTCCGACTGTTTTCACGATGACGTCAGTATGTCTATGTATGTGTGTGTATATGTAAGCATACATTTTGAACGGCTTGACCAATCCTGTCGAACTCGGAATTCCTAAAAACTTAAACTGATTCGGCCCCAGAGAGAAATTTTATATTTTCAAAAATTCGGCGAAACAATGTTTTTTTTTAATTACATCCAGATTAGTGTATCAATTGAGTACAAAATCTAATCAAGCTTGAAAACTTTTGAATTGGTTTATACGTTTAGGAGCTATCGTTGATGAAAATTTTTGAATTAGTTTTTCGGCATAACTTCGAGATTATTAACCAGTTTATTTTGTAGTTAAGACATCATTTTAAAGCTCAAAATCGATCATCGTTTTTGAAATGTACTGCTTCATCAGTAACATTATTTTGATTTTTTACACATCATCATGGCTGGCAGAACGGCAGGTAGTTTATTCTTCAAAGGAGGCCTGGACCAACTCGAAAAAAATAAGGTCAGTATTTTTTACCTTTTCTCTGAGGAGTTGAGTTCTTTGGTATTTCGATTCCTCGCACTCAGTACATGGAATGGGGCATTCTCCGTTCACATAAAATACTGTATATTAACCAACCCCATGGCGTACATTCGTTTCTTATTTAACAGTGTATCTATTTTTAGATTAATTTAAAGGGAGTCGAATCTGATTCTATATATAAATTTATATATTTTTTTAAATTTTTAACCATATTTTTGCATCATAAGCTCACGCCCTGCACTTTTTAAACTGCTTTTCTTTCGCATGTTCTAAAGGGCATACGTAACTTTCACTCGTGCTGACATCTAGAATATACATATGTATACACAAACACAAACACAACACACACACATACACGCACACACATACACACACGCATACACACATACATATACACACGCACACGCACATACATACACACATGCGAACACATGCAATCACAGGTATGCATAAGCTAACGTATTAAGGATAGCTGTTTGTTTTTTTTCTTTTTTCCTCTTTTTTTGTCCTTTTCTCATTTAAGTTTGTAGTTTGTAATTGATAATTTTAATTTAATTAACGACGTTGTGTTTATATACATAATATAGGCTTATTTTCTTTACCGTCTACTACTAACACTACTATATAATGTCGGAAAGCAAAGTGAAATCCGTAATTGGCTAATGCTTAGTTTATGTACTACTTAGAGTTATTTCTTGTGAAATAACCCATGGATTTATGTTGATTTAAAATAAATAAATAAATAAACAAATAAATAAACAAATAAATAAACAAATAAATAAACAAATAAAAAACAAATAAATAAATAAATAAATAAATAAATATAGCGACATTGACACCAGCCTAGTCCAGTATAAATTATAAGAATTGTTTACTGAAAATTAAATTATCCATTTAATCTCAACTATTAAACATTTCACCCTGTCCAACCCCGACACGAGTTGACAATAACTAAACAAACTTTGCGAGGGTTACAAACTACGAATTCCTGTGCCGTGTGATAAGGGCGAACTTGTCACTTAGAGCAGAGTTCCTAAACATACTCGTATATTTCAACTTCTTTTTAGGTATATCATAAGGTAGCAAACAAACAGATGGTTCTCTTGATGGAAAGAGAAACCATCGCCTATAGATACCAAAGATATTAAAGGTGCTATCTTCGCGGCGGGGTCTTAATCCCACACGCATAAGTTTACCGGTTACCTCCAAATCGGCACACGACATTGACAAGCACTAACGCTATTGTGGCAGGAATAGAAAAGGAGGTGGTACAAGACCTGGCCGAAGCAATGTAGAACTCTACCACCTATGTATGCCAGTATGCCATGATGGTAGTGATTCGTATAGTCAATCGTTCGCCTCTTACGATCTGCCTGGCAGAACAGCAGATGGACTATTTTTCGAAAAAAAAGAAGAATTCTATAAAGCTGGCAGTGTGTCATTTTACATTTAACTATAAATATGATAGTAATTATTATAATGTAGTCTGTCGCTCTAAGTACATTTTTCCCGATCACTTTTAATTTGGTTGAAGTCACTAAAATGTTTTTGTTTGAATTTTGCGTAATTGTTATACCTAATACATCCATGCGTTTTGTTTTTAGTGTAAATAAAAATACAAAAACTTAATATTTTGTTTTTTTTTTTATTTTTTATTACATAAATCGAACATACTATCTCGATTCTGAGCAGCCTTTGAAAATTTGGCCGGACCTTTAAAAGTAACCCTGTATATTAACTCACTTTCTGAAGCTAAAATGCTGAGTGTGTTCTTACTTATTATATGATTTTCATTCACTATAACTTGATAGTTATCAGTGTTGCCAGTAACAAATAGTCAAATCTAACATGATACAGTTCAAAAAGTAAGATTTTCACGAGAAAAGTAATATTTCCTTATTTTATGTAGAAAATGAAGCTAATACTATAACATGACAATTTATTACACAAAAATTAAAAAGTCCCAGTAATTAAGCTACGAAAGAACCGTAAGAATTTTTGATCAAATAATTGACTGATGATCCATATATCTATCTAAAGATAACAATTAATCAGTTTATAAAAAAACCTCATCTTCTCAGCGATCTCATCAATGTTATTTGCTGTAAAATATTTAAGTATTTTTTAAAAGTCCTAAAAGTAACGTAAAAGTGACATTTTGAGTCGTGTAACATAGAAGTAACATGAGAGGGTTAAAACCAACGCAAAATGTTATAAAGGTAACATTCTGGCAATAACTCAGATAGTTATATACATTTGTTTAAATTTATAAAATGAAATTATATGTTTGACATGTTACCTTTTAATTATTGTAATTGCTAGTTGCGCCCCAAAATCCGCCAAAAAATATTTTTAAGAGTCTTATGAGATAAAAAGTAAAGACTTAATTAAAAGAAGTATGTTTGCGTTTTCGTGTACATATCGTACAATCCAGGGTGAACTTATAGGATGACATTTGGTACACTTTGGGAAGCCTTTACTTAGTGTATAAACCGAATAAAAGTTATAGTCGACTTATAGCTTGCGAACAATAATAACATGCGAAATGTAGGTCACATTTTCCGGGGAATATTCCATTAAGCACTTTATTCCTGCATTATTGCTTGAATTTACTAAATAAAGAAGTAACAACTACATTTAAAATTATTTTTTTAAAGTGAATTAAATATCGGCTAGTGGTTTTAATTTTCGTACTTGTGTCTTTTTGACACGAATATGTCTTTAAATTTCCTTCTTATTAGGTAATAGTTCAAAAAACTGATGATAACAAAATTGGGGGATAAAATTTAGTGTTATAGATTCAGATTCATCACTATCATCAACACCAAAAATCTTATTATACTGTTGAGAGGTAAAGAAACAAAGAATATGTTAAGTGCAGGCTACGATGCTCGACGAGAGGGGTGGAAGAGAAAGTGCCGCCATTTTAAGGTAATTTCTCTGCGTTACAGAATTTGGATATAGTACCTATATCTTTTAACTCGAAATAACTATGACCGTGGATTGTTTTTTTCGACAGCTCTCGTAAAGAATAATCAATTGTGTAGATAAAAAAATAATGTAAATTGTATATATGGTGTTTAAGTGAACAAATGAACAAGTTAGACAAAATTGTTCACTTAAACACCATATATATTTTAAGTTACACAAAAAAGCACAATCAAAATACAAGGCACGTACACGGTCTGTAAAGGATTTCACATACCAATCTAATGATTCACATGAACCTCCATATAAAAGAGTGAAAAAGTGCCAAGAATGCAAAAAAAAACGAAAAGAGCTTTGAAGTACTATTTTAATAATATATTTATTTTAAAAACAAGGATTAAAAAAAATTAACATTGATCTACGCTAATTAAGAATAATAATTTTATATATTTGAATTACCAGGGGTTCCCAAACTAGGCGAAGCCTGTATTTTGGGATACCGTAGTTAATTAAAAATAGAAGAATTTCATACATTAAAGGACGAGTACAATAATAAATATAATTATAATAATTGAGTCACATTGAAAATAAAGGGAATATCAAGATAAAATTGAAACATTAATTTGAAAACATAATAAATTAATAACACTGAAAGTTAAAATTACATATTATCGACCAATTAATATAAAGTTATGAAGTAAAACAAAAACATCATGGTGTTCTTTCGTCTATGAGATTGTTTAATTTGTGATAACTTCAGTACTATCATAATCTAAAGATTGCAACCAACTAGTAATCTTACGTGAACATTCTTGAACTGAAGAATTCTTAACGTCACAGAAATTAACCGCCTTGTTATAAATACTTTTATGGGCAAAAAACTCAAAACGTTTTGCAAACGAGGATCTTAAAATTGGCGAATCTACTCTAAATATTCTTTTTTTTTTAAAGTGATTTATAATTGTTAGAAGAAAGTAAATTTATGTGAGTTGAGATGCATGCTCTAAGGATGTATAGCTGACGCACTCTCAAAACTCCGATTTCCTTGTACAGCGCAATTTTTGAAAACCAAGGGGGTTTACGCGTCATGACCTTTAAAACGGCACGTTGAGCTCTTTCAATAGGAAGCATAGAGGTTTTCGCTGCACCACCCCAAACACCAATGCAATAAGTGAGTAATAGCTGGCAGACCGCAAGATACACAAGTTTACGAATTCGAATGCAGGTTAAAATTCTCAATAATTTCATAATACCTATAACCTTGCGTACCCTAGTTGATAAAGTTACGATGTGCGATTGAAAACTCAAACGTTCGTTCAAGTGCAATCCCAGATATTTACTATCCTTCGCTCGCTTTATAGTATTACAACCACATGCTAAAGAGCTATTAGCACATGTGTGTATTTTAAGATCTAGCATATTTAATGGCTGTGATTTTGCAGTCTTGTAAAAGCACATGTATTTGGATTTATTAATATTTAACGAGAGAAGGTTGTTATTTAACCAATCATATATGGAATGCATTCCTTTTTCTGCCACGAACCTAGCATTTTCCCAACTATCACCATAAAATAACACTTCTGTATCATCGGCATAACATACTATTTCTGCCACTTCCAATTTCAGGTTGCAGATATCGTTCAAGTAAATAACGAATAGCAGAGGGCCCAGAATGCTACCCTGAGGCATGCCAAAATCGACAGGGAGAAGGGAACTTCTCATATTGTCAATTTTCACGAGCTGCCTCCTGTCTGGGAGATAGCTCTTAAACCAATCTAGTGCTTTACCACGAATTCCCAGTACTTCCAGCTTTCGCAAAAGAATGAGAATAGAAACCGTGTCAAATACTTTGGCGAGATCAAGAAATACTCCATAACAACAAAGGCCATCATCCAGATACTTGGCTATATAATTTACCAGTCTTTGAGCAGCGTCTTCTGTTGACTTATGTTTTCTGAAGCCGAATTGCTGTTTTGATAGTAACTTATATTGGAAAGCATCCAAAAATATCAATAATCTTTTATAGACAATTTTTCTAATAATTTAGAAAACACGCTTAAAAGTGATATCGGCCTGTAGTTCTCCGGGGCATTCCTGGATCCGTCTTTATACATAGGTATCATACATAGACAGTGCATTCTGCAAATATCGGATAAAATAATGAAAAGAAATTATACTCAATTAACATTCATATCAAGTAATACTTATACAAGTAATTACTTTTTTAATCAGCAATGAAACAATAGTTGAACTGAGAAGACATATGCAAATTACTATCTTTAACGAAGCGATCCTCTATTGTTCTTGACCGTTATATTAAAAAGTTAAAGAGAGCGGAGAAATTGCGCGACCCAGATAAAATGAAAACCTTTTTAGTTTGAAAAGTACGTCCTTCCGGTTCTACAGAATATATAAAGATTAGTGTTCGTACTAACGTTCGTTTTTAAAAAGTTCTTTAAAGACTTAATATATTATTTTTTATATATAAAAGCGAGCCCTACACTAGGCGACTTTCTATGCACGTTTGTGGTACATTTTACTAAAAAAGCATCGCACTTTTAGGTTTGGGCTTTGACGTGGTGGTTTAAATTCATGTCTAGATATGTTATCTACCATTAAAATATTATTTCATAAACATTAAAAAAATAGAAGATACATTTTGTGTTAGAATTTTATTAGTGCTAACGCCATCTATTATAAAACTAACGAGTTAAAATGCTACAAAGCTACACTAGGCGACGATCTGTGGCCTTTAGTGGTACATTTTACTGAAAAAATATCGCACTTTTAGGTTTAAGCTTTAGCGTGGTAGTTTTATTTCATTTCATTCATTTTCGTTCACTCCATTTTAATACTATATTAATCTATTAAAACACTTGTACTTTTTAACTTCCCACTACGTATGTAGATAGGGAGGTTACTGATTTTGCTCTGATCTCCAAAAATGGAGTTTTCACCGTATGTTCACGTTTTGTGGTTTTAGGAACCACTTCCGACTATTTTCGCGATGACGTCAGTATGTCTGTATGTATGTGTGTGTGTTTGTGTGTGTGTGTGTGTGTGTGTGTGTGTGTTTGTGTGTCAACAACTCATAAGTTTTGAACGCCTGGACCGATCGAAACGCGGTTGATGGCATTCGATTGGATTTCGCTCAACTTATAGTTCCTGTAAATTTGAACCAAATGGGCCCAAGAGATTTTGAGAAATTTTGAAAAAACCCAAAAAGCAATTGTGGCGAAACATAATTTTTTTTAATAACTTCCAGATTAATGTATCAATTGAGTACAAAAACTAATCAGCTCTATTCTTTAAAAAATACGTCTAATGCATAAATTGCCTCAAAATTAGTTTATTCGTTTGGAAGTAATCGTTGACGAAAATTTTGAAAAAAGTGTTTTTTCGACATAACTTGGAAATATTTCCGCCTAATCATTTTTTGGTATTCTACGATATTTTAATACTAAAAAAATTACGTCGAATGCCCTTTTAAAAATCAAAACCAAATCTTATTTTCAAAAGTTACAGCTTATCAAATATTAAAATTACGTTTTCTTTAGCAAAGTTACTTAATATTTTTGAAATAACTTTCAGGCTAATAAATAGATTGACTTCAAAATCTTATCATCTTTTCTCCTTTAAAAACTGCGCCACGTACCGTTAAATGGATAAAAATCGGTCAATTTTTTTGGGATCTATCAATGACGATAATTTTTGAAAAAAATGTTTTTTGACATTGCTTCGAAATTTTTGAACCTACCGATTTTTTAGCTAAAGCAATATTTAAATTGAGTTGAATGCCATTTGAAAAATCAAAATCGATCATCTATATCTTCAATCAACTATATTATAGGTAGACCAGAAAATATGGTGTAAAATATGTAGATAACCTTTATAATTGTTCTGTGTAGATAACATTGATAATTATAGAAATCGTGTTTTTAATAAATCAAGAAAATTTTAAAGAATTTTTTTTATACATAAGTACTAAAAAAAATTATCTTAGAAACATTTTATTTTTATTTTGGTTTTATTTTTCTGCGCCTCCCTAGATAAAAAGCCTGACGACGCCTTTGATGCGAACATAATAAATAAAGTCCATGATACATTAAAAGATGTAATTCGCATAAAAATACTTTCCTAAGGATATTACTAGGTAATATAAATTAGCGAGCCCTTACAAAGCTCTGCTTTTTGCTAGTATATATATATAAGATCTTATGTAATAATCATGGATCGGCTCTGTGGTCTAGTGGTCCGGCGATGGTGGTGACCACATGAGGTCCCCGCGTCGGGCAATTTAAATTTTTTTTTCAGATTTCTGATAAAAACAATGTTGCCCGGGATTGAAAAGTGCCCGGTTGACGATAGGCTTGCCGCCTATCACATTTGTGGGACCAAGTATTTTCGGCTAATCGTGGGTGCACTTGTTATATGGGCGTGAAGTTATTTTTTTATATATATAATACAAAGGCGTAGCGTGCCTGGGAGGTAAAAGTGACGCTAAATGAAGAGTGACAGCGTCTCACGTACAATGTAAGCGTTTTTGCGTTGAATTAAAAGGAATATTTATTAATTGCAAGTCATCTATCACTTTCTACTAGAAGTTAAGGTAGCTAAACAGTTCAAATTAAATATACCAAACACCCGAAGAAACGTTGCAGAACACTACCACTTAGTACTCACGATATTAGTAACACGTATAGCCGGTAGCTTCTTACGACCTGCCTGGTATAACGACAGTTGCTCTATTCTTCAAAGGAGCCGAAACCAACATAGGAGGTTTTTGAGTTTTGTGGACTCAAACATACGGAAGCAAAATTGTTATTATTTTTTAAATAATACGATCAAGGCGGTGGTACTAGACCCTAATGCAGAACTCTACCACCTAGTAGCCACAATGGTAGTAACTCGCATAGCTAATCGGTCGCCTTTTACGACCTGCCTGGCACAACGGCAGTTGGTCTATTCTTCAAAGGAGCCCGGAACCAACACGGGGAAAAATGTTATATAAAGTTGACTGATAAAAGATTTTGCATATGGAAGAACACAATAGTTAATTTTCCGTACAATAAAAAAATAATAAAATGAGAATATTGCTAAACTACATAGTAGAACACAAAGAAATTAGTGTAGTAATATTCAAAAAATATGAACACCGCACGGGAGACAGGCGCGCAAAAATTATCCCGTTAGAAGCTGTAGTAATATTAACAGCAACGGTATTTTGTACGAACTGTTGTGCAATAATCTAAGATGGCTGAAATCATTTTCAAACGTGTAACTATGGACAACGACTGTCTTTACATGTTCATGTGTGCTAAAAATTAATTACGAAAATATGGGTGATTCTTCAAAAATGTGTTCTCCGTGTAATTTCCATGGTATTTTTGAAATCGCTAAATTAAAGGATATTACACAAACATTTTAAAAGTTTGTGTAAAATTAAAGAACATATGAAAATTCGACACGTAGTGGATCTATACTTTTCCAAAAAAAAAATATAGAACGTTTGCGGGCCATGGAAATTACATTATAGACCACGGAAATGACCCAGCAGGAGAAATTATGCTAAATATCGGATCAGATAAGAAAATTAGATTAGATAACATTATTTTGGGTACTATGAACGGATGTAATATGAATTAAAACGATATTAGGCAATTTTTTTTTAAATTTCTCCTCTACACTATACTGAAGGCTTGGCATGTTGTTCTTACCGGAAATAATAGCGTATGCCTACCCTTTTTGATATTACGAGTATTAGCCAAAATTAAAACGTGAAACTGATGTGAAATTGTGCTTAAGATAGTAGCGTGCTTAAAAATCAACTTGAAACTTCAAAATTTTTCAAAATGTTTCATTGGAAATTGTTTTTTATTTTTATTAATTGAACACACTTAGGCTTAGGCTTAGGCTCTTTGTTAGGTGCATGTGCACAGCATCAGCAAATAAGCATAATTAATAAGCTTGCGGCCATAACTAAGTTAAAATTTAATGTCAAATAACCCTTTGATTACACAACATTAAATTGATTTTAGCGTTTATTTGTATTTTTCTATAATTTTAGTATGTACCTTAAATCTAAAATAAAAACTAGTTACTAAAATAACATGCTCAATTGCAATATAATTTATCAATTGTTATGTATATAGTAAACAGCTGTTCTTAAGTCCGCCATTGTTAGGGACGAAATGACACGGTTTTCCCTTGGTTAATTCATATCTAGTAGTAGTTTCCTTCATCTAAGAATAATATATACTCAGTAGATAGATTTAGCATTTATTTACTTATAGATTTCTGTATACATTCTCTTGCTACTGTCGTCTACGTTCTCTTATTAATTATTTTTCTCATTTATTTTACATTTTATTTTATTTATCATCATATCATGTTATTAAACATATATATCCCTGTGATAAAAGCATACGGGCATTACGTGCACCTGCTTGTATGCATCTGTAATGGAGTCTATTATTGCTTTTCCGTGTGATGAAGCATGAGTTTTCCGGAAAACCGAGTCGCAATAGTGACTTTTCTTTTCCCCGTGATGAACTGGGTCCCTTTTCAACCGATGAGAAAATGGAGGTTATCAGGTTGACATGACATGTGAATGTAATTAATAATGATACCTACATCTAATATTGTTGGAATTGGATAATATGTGCATGCTATTTAGGCGTTCAAGCACGTGTACTAAATTTCGTGAATGTATGTTTGTCCATGAGTTTCGCGGGAACTAAAAACCATATAGAAATAATTCTTTTTGATTTAAATCAGGTATATTGCAACTTAGGAAGCAGTCTAAGTTCCATCGAAATCAGTTCTGTAGTTTTTTAATATCGGTGTAGTTGACAGATATTTGAAGTCCATTTAAATAACCGACTTCCCAAAAGGTAGAGGTTACCAATTCGGCTGGTTATGTTTCTTTTAAAAATATATGTTACCTGAGAACTCGGTCATTTATGGATCGATTATGATTACACTGACCGACAACTATACAACACTGTTAACTACACTCGTCTTGAGTGAAGTAGTATTCGTTTCTCCTGAGGACGCTTCGGTTTTGAAGGGAAACGTGCGTTGAGTGCGTAAATTGTGTGTTTTTGTGCTTGGTGCCATCGTGGGTGAAAGTGTGGTGGATGTGGGTGGGTCTTCCTTTTGACCGCACCATCGGTGAATTTTATCAATTTATTAAACCGGCGTCAATCTTTTGATGCCATCGCGGATTTCACGTAGAACAGTTTGCGCATAATAGCAATTTAATTAAATTCACCTTTTCAAAATTATACTGCTTGGAGCTATGTTGTAAAATCCTTTACGTATATAATCAAGGCTTGCAAATTACTCCTGTCCCAATCTGCATAATGGATTGACATGAAATTCGTTACATATATTAAAACTTTGGGCATTATGTAAATAATTTTATGACCATTTGATGTTTTGGGACAGCAGCAAAATCCCATACATATTATTAACTAGCTGACCCGCGCAGCTTCGCCCGCGTGAAGACGTGAACACGTCTTTAAATTTGCTTTCATATTGAGGGACAGTTCAAAAATTGATAATAATAAAATTGGGGGATATTATTTTGTGTTATAGTTACATCATTTGGCAAAATTAAAGTTCGGATGTTTATGATAGTTATGTATAAAAACTGATTCTGTATTTGGACAAGACTTATTTCAATATGTTGTCCTACAATATGCTGAAAGGACATTATATGCATGAAACTATTATCTACTCAGCTGAGATTATATATAATGAGATATATAAAGAGTATATATATATATATATATATATATATATATATATATATATATATATATATATATATATATATATGTATGTATATATATATATATATATATATATATATATATATATATATATATATATGTATACCAATGATACCCATGAATCCCCATATTATTAAAGAGTGAAGAAGTGCAGAGAACACAAGAAGATGAAATCGTTTGAACCACGATTCATGTGGTCTGTGGTTTGAACCAATCAAAATCAAAGACGGCACCTGTGCGACGAATGAAAAATGTTTACCATCGCAAAATGTTACCCGTTACGTAGGCGTATTTACGTAAAATTTACATGGCTGTGTTCATGATGCAGCCACAATCTTTTTTTTCATATAAACTCATCCCCTGTTCAGCCTCATAGGGGTCGATTTCTGGAAAAAGTTAGGCCGTATTTTACCACGAATCTTCAACTATCTCCATGTCAAATTTCAAAATGGTTTAGCTGGGAAAGTGTAGCAGACAGATATACATACTTTCGCATTTATCATATTAGTATGTATTTGAAAGTTTGTATGTTTGGATGTTTGTTACTGAATCACGCAAAAGTGACTGGACTGATTGGAATGACATGCCGTACTGTAGATAACCTGGAACGGGTAGTAGAATACCTGGAATTTTGTGTGTGTTTTTTTTACTAAAATTATCTTCGCCTCTGTGGTCTAGTGGTCCAGTGTTGGCGTTGACCACATGAGGTCCCGGGTTCGATTCCCGGGTCGGGCACTTTAAAAAAAAAGTGTTTTTTCAGTTTTCTGAGAAACACAAAGTTGCCCGGGATTGGAAAGTGCCCGGATGGCGATAGGCTTGCCACCTATCACATTTGTGGGACCAAGTATCTTCGGCTAATCGTGGGTGCACTTGTTGTACCTCTGCCTACCCCTTCGGGGATATGAGCGTGAAGATACTTTATCTTCGGCCACTTTTGACTGGCACCTTGTAACCCATCAATCACAGCCGCGGCGGACTACGAGACCGCAGCTGACGCGGCTGTGATACACAGACTCGGGAGGCCCTGCCACCTTCTTCCCTCCCTCGATGACGATCCCGACATATATACACACACACATACACAACACGATACTGTGTTGATACTTCTCTAACAATACGCGCCCAACGCGGAGCGCAATGCCACGACTCCACCTACCACTTTTTTTTATCATAAGATAGCAAACAAGCAGATGGGGCTCCTGATGGAAAGAGTTAACCATCGCCTATAGACACCAAAGGTGTTAATGGTGCGTTACTATCTTGTGGCCAGGTCTTATGCCATGTGAAAAAGCTTACCGGCTACCTTACCCTCCAAACCGGAACACGACAGTGACAAGCACTGGCGCTATTGCGGCACAGGAATAGGTAAGGCGGTGGTACCAGACCCGAGCGAGACAATGCCGAACTCTACCACCTAGTAGTCACGATGGTAGTGACTCGCATAGCCAATCAGTCGCCTTGTACGACCTGCCTGGCAGAACGGCAGTTGATCTGTTCTGCAAAGGAGCCCGGAACCAACACGGGGAGCTTTTAATCCAACGCCGCACTACTGCGAGGGCCGGTCTAACAAGAGACAGCCCTTAGCGCGGGTGTTAGTAGCCCAAATTATAATTCAAACTCTGGCTGAGAACTTTGCTCGCCCTAGAAGTCTGGGGTACGCAGTAACGACCAAAAGGTCAATTGTAATTTGTCATTTCGAAAAAAAAATAGTTATAAATTTGTTCTTCTATAAATAAATGTGTGTAAAAGTTTGAATTTGATTAACTACGTCATGCACGTAGTGCTTTTACAGCGGGATCTTAGGCTGTCACATTTTAATTCTTTTAAACTTGTAACAGTCTCAGATAATTTATTTTAATATTTGATGAAATTTTCTAAATTCAATCGACTGCACTTATCCAACCTTAGACTGTAACCAAATCTTGTGTTGAACGTGAACAAACTACGTTCTATACAAATTGAGTTACACCGACTTATCTTTGTTCTGTTCGATTTAAGTCGTCGTACTGATTGTTCGTTATACTCGTACATACTTCATGTATGCACTAATTAAATTAATACACATATGAAATTCACATTTTTTAATTACCAACTAGCTACAATGTGCAGTCCGCTGCATTATAAAGGCGCTATTGTGACAGGAATAAGTATAAGGTGTTGATACTGCTGCTTAATTTCTAACGCTTTAATGCGTGTTGACTATTAAGTGGCAAAGTTACTATTTATTGCATTATTTCGCAAGATAATTTTAAATTTCATCTTGTAATTTTGTTATTTATAAATTTTAATGTTTAACTTCGATTTAATAATCAGGATGGGCAGTAGTAATATCCCTATCAAAATGTCTGGTCACCCTAGTTGTACCAGAGATAATGAGTCTAGTCGGGAGTTTGGTTACAAATGTAAGTTCTGCACTACCAAAGCTTTTCTCCCAACATAGCCGAAGATAAATGGTTCGAAAATGCTCACTAACGTTAAGTTACACATTTATACTTACTAGCAATAGCTCGTAGCCGAATTTCGACCATAGAAATAGACTAAACAATAAAATATCTTTCAGGTTTGACAAATGGCTTTAGATGTAAAGAAAATAGTATACACGTGTGTACATAGGCGAACCCGGGAGGGAGGGACAGCAGCAATACCAAATAAATATTAATTTGTTATTTTATATGCCAAAAATTCTGAGTTGTACAATAAATTTTTAAACGTCTTATTTTTTTGTGCGAACCATATCTGATTTCGCTCTTTCACACACATTGCCTCGTACAAAGATACGCGTTTACCACGAGTAAAGCCCGCTCGACTTCGTGAGTTGCGAGAACTAATACACACGAAACTACAGCATTTTATTGTCTATACCTACCTGCCCCTAATAAAGAAGAAAACTTACGATTATGAGAGTTAAGTGGTCTAAATGCCCCAACTCCTTCAAAAAAGTGCTCCACAAGTCTGGTAACTTTTAAATTCCAGAGAATTGTATATATTTTCTTAAGTATTAAAAAATACGGTTTCGGTTTCAACCGAAACTGGAACAGAAGCCGACGGTTCGGTTTCGGTTCGACTGAAAATCCAGTTTCGGTCGATCACTATTTCTTATTTGATTCGCCCCTATTAGCCCAAAACCTGGGTACGCCCATGTGTGTGTATATTATCATGCATGACACATGAATATTGTGTGTGCTGTTAATACATATTATTTAAAACTATTAGGTTTCTGCAGTCCTCCGTAATGTAAACTTTAACTGTGTCAAATTTCACACTCCATCGTTCGCGCAGATGTCTTAAAAAGGGATTTAAATCTTTTTCATCACGCTTTAATATACATATAAATTTGTGCAATAAATATTTATTTAGATAAATAAATGTATTTGAATGTAGTGGTAGATAATAGATACTTAATATGTCTTAATCTTTGTCACCTTTCAAGGAAAAATTATGAGTATTTAATATCTAATATCATCCTTCAAAGGCTATTACTTAATAGTGAAATATAATACAAAAATAATAAAGAACCTTTTTAGATATAGCTACCATTATTCGGGAGGTGCTTTTCTCGGAACCTTTTGATACGAACTTGGCTTTTGTGAGAAGAAGACAGGTGATTGTTCGTTTTGAGATCCTTTCACTGAGAACCTTTTCATTTCGCTACTGCATTATCTAGCTAGCCATTGATATGATAATTAATACTTTCGAACATTAGCCTGGCTAGAACGTGCGTCACGATAAAATTGTTGCGTTATTTTATACTAGCTAATACCCGCGGCTTCGCTTGCGCATATTTACTTAAGAACTTATTTAACCTTTCTTTATAAGCTACTACTAATTTGGAACAAGATACCTCCGTTACGGCACAATATTGTGACGAAAGATTTGCAATAGCCGTTACTGTATAAAAAGAGCGCGAGACGTATATACCTGCGCGAGCATTTGTGTAGTATTTTAGTACTTTATTATGAAGCTGGGTACTTTGGTATTGTTCTTGAATAAGTACTACATCAATGTTATATTCAGTAATGAGTCTATTCACTTCCGACGTAGGAAGCCATGACGGTTGCTGAGAAATTAGTCAATGAGGTGACATGCAGTTTTGGTGTTTTGCTGGAGATTCATTCAGACCAATGCAGAAACTTTGAATCTAATGTATTCCAGGAAATGTGTAAATTATTAGGAGTGTACAAATCAAGTTTAAAAGTTCCTGTAACCACCTTCCAGTTACATCATTAGATCCTAAAATCATCCAGCACCAAAAAGTATGCCAAAACAAACCGAATTCGCCCATACTCGTTGGGTTTATCTGGATTTATACTTTGGGATTTTGGGATAAGTACATACCTTTGTTTTTACTGGCTTACCGAACAACATAACACGAAAGCATAAAAGTAGCGCCAGCCTACGCTAACTTCGGCAGACAGTTCCGTATACCAGCAGACTTAATGACTGGAGGCCCGCCGCCGAATGCAGACACACAAATAAGTATACCGGAATATGTTAAAGATATTCGTGAAAGGTTACGTGATATACACTCGTTAATAAGTGAAAATGCAATAGAGTCAAGTCAGCGGATGAAGACAAGATACGACTGAAACGCCAATCATCGTGGTTTTCAAGAAGGATCTCTTATTTGGCTACATAATCCGGTTCGACGAAAAGGAAAATCACCTAAGTTACAGCGACGTTGGGATGGGCCATACAAAGTAATCACAAGTATCAATGACGTAACCTATCGAGTGCAGAAGCAGCCACGAGGGACCATGAAGATTGTTCATGTTGATCGATTAGCCGTCTCTAATGGAAGTAGTGATCTTCGGGGCGAACATAACTAAGAGGGGGGTAGTGTTGCGAATAATCTAGAAACGTGAAGAGTTGGAACGCTGGAGAGATGAAGAAATAAAAGAAAGCTACTCCTATTGACAAACAAATAGTTGACCGTTACCCGAAGCTATGCCATAATGGACTTTATAATACGGCATAAGGTTGAAAATAACGTGTACTAGGACTTGTTTGTTTATCATAAGTTGTTTATTGTAAACAACTTATTGTTTACGAGATGATTACGGAACATTTGCGATTGTTGTCGAACTTTACCTCGGGTATAAATAGAGATGTGTTGACAAATACAGGGCAGTTTTTACAAAGCGATTGAGAGCGATACTTGCAGTGACCCGTGCGAAACGAGAAGTGTTTTATTGTGTAGTCGGTTAAGTACAGTGAGTGACTAGTGTTAATCAGAGTATTTGAGTATTTCATTGTGTTGTTTTGTGTATTTGTTTTGTAAATACACGGTTTTAATATAAGTGGTGTTTTCTTATAATTACGAACCCGAAGTACGTAACAATATTAATAATTTTATGCAATTAAGAAAAATCCATTAATCGCCTCTGTGGTGTAGTGGTCCGGTGTCGGAGTTGACCACAGAGGTCCCGGGTTCGATTCCTGGGTCGGGCAATTCAGAAATGTGTTTTTTCAGTTTTCTGATAAAAACAACATTGCCCGGGATTGGAAAATGCCCGGTTGGCGATAGGCTTGCCACCTATCACATAGTGGGACCAAGTATCTTCGGCTAATCGTGGGTGCACTTGTACCTCTGCCTACCCTTTCGGGGATACGGGCGTGAAGATACTTTCCATTAATACGGCAGTATATATCTAATGGATCATTTGAACATATCTTTCACTGATACTGACTGAAATAAAGTACCGATATAAAAAGGGGATAGCACTCGCCTCATTGGTTCGGACATGTGGAAAGAATGGCAGATAACTTGATGATAACTGAGTGATTGACAATAATAGTAAATTAATATCACTGGATATACACGAATGGTTCTATCCACAAAGTAAACAGATTATTTTCTTACGACATGGTTAGGTTAGTAGTCTTATTCAACGATACTAATACATAGATATAAATATATATGGATACTAAAACGTATTTTATAAACACCTTAACACTGAAATACAAAAAGTTGTACTTAATACAGATAAAACATGAAAAATATGAAGTATGTAAGTACCGGGAAAAACCAAATGGGATAAACTGTGATTAGATTTATACATTACTATCTGAAGGTGAAATTTAGATTCCCGTAATCAACGTTGTATGAAGATAATCTTGAAAAAAATGAATAATGAGAAAGTAAATTTGCAGTGATGTCGTGTGAATCGTAATATGGCAATCTGTTCTCTCTGAGTAATCTATATACATAATCCCTTATGGGATTTAACGTGAATATAGCATGTGGCTAAGTCGTGAAAGTTTAAGACAACAAACAATCTTACTGCTGTGTTAGGTAAGTTAAACTGATCGTAGAGCTTTGAGGAAGTGAGGTCTGTATGAAACAATCAACTAACAGAGAAGTTATTATTTGAGTTTATTTAGTTCAAATCGTAACATCCGAAATTAAATCACTTACTTTTGACCTAAGAAGTTTTATAATTGAGCCCCGTGTTGATCTGGGTTCCGAAGTCTACAAGGAACGCAGGGCGGTTTGCAGTATCTGATGGTAGAGCTGAAAGAAATCTATGAAAATTCTAAACTAAACTTTACAAAGCCATCGAATGTGGGTTGATTTGGTATTGTTTTAGCAAACACTTAGGTGTCGGATGTATTTTAAGATATAATAACGATGAAAGTGGACGTTGGCCATCTGATATTGGGCTGATTTAGTTGACCTTTATTGCTAGGAGATTCGCAGGGTTTAATAATGGAACTAGAAAGTGGCCATGGAATTCCTGAACTAAACGAAATAAACCACATACAAACACTCTGAATCAGAATGATTTCCAGGGTAACATGGTGGGGTTTGAGGCCGTGGAAGCTTTCTAATAAAACAACTCAAGCTCATTGAATAAAGGACTATGGCAACCTTAACCTGATCCTGCAAGACCTCTTTTCGAAGATCATCAGCTGCTTTCACGGTTTGCTCTTAAAATAATCCATATGAAGCAGGATGGCGGTCTGAGGATAAGAAAATGTGTTGGGGTTTTAGAAATTTTTAATTCTAAAAGTGTCCCTTGCATGCCAGCTTAACAAATATTTGTGTGTAGATGTGTGATACAAATCAGTGACATCAGTGAATTACATAGAACAATATGTATTATTACGTGATATTTTGTGTTACACAGAACAGAGAATATGTATTGGGTGATATTACACAAAAAAGTATATGTATTCAGTGATATTACACAAAAAAGTATTTGTATTCTTTGATATTACACAGAACAGAGATTCTGTAAGACTAATTGAACTGATTCTGAATACTGATACTAATTGATCTGATTTCTGTGCTTTTTTTATCAATTATTAATGTTATTACGTTATTAGATCAGTTCAGTTTTATTCTGAAAGTATTTCTTATTTTATTTAGCTGTATTGCAAAAAAACTTCAGTGTCATCGAAAAAACGAACTTGCTCTTAAAATATTACATTAATAATTTAACACACAGCTGTCAGTTGTCAAAATTAAAAGAGATTTTATTGTATAGTCAGTCTATGGTCGAATTTCGGCCAAAGGCGATTGCTAGTTTTATTAAATAGTCAGAAGTGAATTTAACACCTCAATAGTCAATTAAGCTGAATAATTATGATCGTAATCACAATTATTTTGCTTAATAATTACTGATGAACACAGTACGTCGAATTGTCTTCAGATTAAATTCTATTCGTATTTTTTCCAGAATTTCACTTTTTTGTGTAGTCTCGAAAATAGTATTTCCAAAAAAAACGTATGTAATTATTTTTTTATCAACTCATTCATTAGTCAGATATCTATAAAAATCCGTATGTATATTTACATTTCCTTTTTAAGTCAATGAATATTAGCATAAAACCAATATCGTCCAACTGGCAGCCTTCAGCGGCACCTGTGCGCGACGTTATCATCGAAAACCGTTCTCTATGCGATTGAAGGACGTATATTTTATCACCGATATTGAAGCTCGGGGCCAGTATTTGTTTAACATTTAATATTCGCTTTGAATCGGGCTTTGCTAAGCAATGAAAGTTATTGGAAGTCACAAAAATGTGTCCTTCAATGTATTAAATGTTTTTATTGACTATGAGATCCAACAGTCAGTGGATGCTATCAATCTTTGACGATATTTCAATTAAGTTTTTCAATTTAAAAATGTAATATCACGGTAATTTCCTCACGGAGTAAGCAGAGTGAAGCAAACGTCTGATAGAAAATTATCACCTCCGCCCATAAACAACTACACTACCAGATGTTTTGCAATTTTGTTTCCAGCGTTTTATGAATGTTTATGCTTCTTTCTTGATCCCTGAGTCGTATCGACTTTAAGCATAAATGCGCAAACTTGTATCTTCTTACGTTTAAACTGTACTTGATTAGTCAACCCCACTCCGAGGCAGCAGCAGTTGGACCTTCGTATTCAGACACAAGTTTGTTCCGAAGCTCGTGGATGTATGTAAAAAGGTGATAAGGAATCCATATCACCGTTTTATGTCAACTTTTAAAGACTGTCACTTTTTATTTGCGACAAACGGGCCCACAGATCTACGTTCTCACAGGCGCAAGGGCATTGGCACACATCACCACACTCCAAACGTTATTTTTAGTTATAACCTATTGGAGTTCTTTCCGGATCCGAGTGTCGAACCCGGAATCTCGTGATCTGAACTGTATGGTCACCATTAAATTAACAGGCAACTTCAGTTTTTTTACTTAAATACCTTTTTTTACACAACTAAAATTTTAAAAGAATGTTAACTACATCCGACTCTTTCAGGTGAGATGTTTTTTTATGTCGTTAGATAGCAAAAAAGCAGTTGGTTCTTTTGATGAAAAGAAAAACCATCGGCAATAAATACCAAAGATGTTAATGGTGCGTTGCTATCCGCGTGACGGGACAGCAATTCCACTATGAAACTTGTAAACTGGAATTACAGTTCATATTCACGTTTGGAGTCCGTACGGGGCTTTCGGGATTCGTTTAGCAGCCGTGGAGCGTTGGAACTTTACGGAAAAATGAACAGTAATTCCTGTTTACATGTTTCAATTTCCTTTACTGCATTGTAAAATGCCGTCGTGACCGGGCAGATGCAAACCGGTCGGTATGAATGGTATTTTACATTGCATATTTTATGTAATGCTCGTTTTGGTTTTTTTCATATTGACCTGACCTCTTCAACATCCGATCTCGATACCTATATTTATCACATTTATATCTATTTTGTAATTTAGCGAAAATCATTTCCATTGTTATGCAAAGTTAAAAATCACTTTAATTGCTAACAACAGTATTTTAATTTTAATGAAAATGAAAATGGTAGTCCGGAAAAAACTACATTCTTTTGTTATATCAACGTATTGTGTAAATTGTTATAAGGTTAGTCTAGTGCGCATTTCTTTTATAAAAAAAAAAAACAAGAAACATGAATTTTTTGCAATAAATTTCTGTATAATAATATGTGATCTTTCTAGTGGTCTAGAAGTTAGCCTATTTGGCTTGGATCATGAGGTCCCGGGTTTCGATCCCCATGTCGGGCAAAAGTGTTATTGAGGATTTTACGAGGTTTTTTTGAAAATCCAAAATCTCAGTAGCAGATCGGAGTCTGGCGGGTCGTGTCTTTTTACTCTCGTGCCTTGGATTCCGTGCCGTGAGTACGTAAAGTCTTCGGTCCTGATTATCGCTAGAAATAGTCGATAATCGTTAACCGGTGGTTGAAATGCGGCAGTAGGGCTCAGAACTCATATTGCCAACCGATAAACCGGTGAATCGTGGTGAAACCAAAAGTTTATAGACATTCAGTTTACTCTGACTACCCCGTATGGGAACTGGGCGTGATAATACATTAATTTTTTACTACTGATACCCAAATATGTAATTTTTCATAGCTAATCCCTCGTCCGGTTTTAATCTGACATGTCCGCATTATCTTCGTTTCATAGACGCAACTTACATAAGTTTCAGGGACTTTTTGAGCCGCTCTGCACAACTTTTGGCATGTTGGTCAAAATATTTCCTTACACTAAACATATCTAAATCATTAATTTATATAGTATGATAAAAGTTTCGTCTATTTTTCAAATTTGAGCCAGCAATACACGTGAGTTAAGAGATAAAAGTTAAAAATAACGACCGGCCATTTTAAACTCATATAAGTTGAGTTTCACGTCAAAACTATAACTTATATATTATTTAAATTTAATTCAAATGAAATGCAAGAAAGGCAATATACAATTATATTGCTTTTTTTTTTTAATAAAACTCTATCAAAACAAAGTTATTGATAAAATGGTTCTGTTTGTTTTTGTTATAAGTTCTTTGAAACGTCATCTTGTTTTATCACGCCTGCTTAATATCTACTCGTATTGTCCAAGAAATTATTATTTTACTTTAAACAAGTGTGTAAATACGAATTAAATAAAATAAATTGATTAATCCAATTAGAATTTACAGAGTAGAATAGACAGATTAATCAGGCGACTCTCCTAATAGCAAGAGCTCGGCGTGACCTACAGACACATGGATATCAAAGTGCATTGCTTGTGCTGTATGCGCGCGATTTACATTCATTGTAGAAACGAAATTTTACGATTCTTCACTAAACTTTACCTTATAATGGTCACAATAATGTTGCACGCCTTTTAAAACGAAAGGAGGCTGATAGACCAGTGTGGCATCAGCTAAATGGTATTTGTTAAAAGAGTATTTTACCAAGTGGAGTCGCTAAACTATCTCGTTTACTTTCCACAATCGCCTCTAATGGATTGAGCGCTACATTACCGGTCGCGGCGGCGGCGTGCTGTTTGAATGTATTAAAACTTTTTTACCGGATCACTCTTTTTTATCGTAAGCTATGTTTAAAATAGGTAAGAATCAAAATATTACTACAATGGTTTTACTTTTTTTTTTTAATATTTCATTGGAAAATGTAACTGAGTTTAGATAATTACTTGTACGTATACATTTATTTTTTTAACAACTTGCCTCTTTTGGCTTAGTCCGTTTGTGTTACTCAGTGATATTGTAGCTGTACATTGCTGATATAAATGTTAAAATCAGTTTAGTAGTTTTTATTTATTTATTTAACACTTTATTGTACACTTATATAATGAAAAAAAAAAATATAAACGATGCTTAAAATAATACACAAAAGGTAAGCTTATCCCTAATGACAGAGATTTCTTCCAGCTAACCCAGAAATTGAAGCTGGGAAAGGAAAGTAGAAGGCATCATGCACAAACACAAATATATAAATTACATTAAAATTCTAATTATTCATACATTACAAGGATAAGATTACACATAGATAAGAAAAGGCTAAAACGCATAAATTTAAATTGACGATTATAGTAAAAGGAAGAAAACACAGGAATAAAATAAATAGGAGAAAATAACTATGACAATGATAGGTAATGATCCTTAACCCGCTTCTTAAAAACTAACTAACTTAGTTTATCCGTTACAAAAATATAGTAATTTGATAAAGTGCGTGTCGGGCCACGCGCAATGTAGGGTTCCGAAGTAGCCGACTACAATAATGTGGACTAAAAAGAGCTCTTTTGTTGTTTCTTTTTATGAACATTTAACCTAATTAACAAAAGTTTATTGTAGGACAAAAGTTTTTTTTTTGTGTTTGACATAAAGTAATCAAGCGATTAAATTAAAAAAATAATTAATGTTATTAATCAATATTTTTCTACACCGAATTAAAATGTTCGAAGCCCCCTAACTTTAGTCAATCTACTTGTGGGCGAAGCTGCGTGGTCGTCTAGCCATACATCAAATGTACTTGATAATGTAAAAAGGGAAATTTTATACTAATTTAATTGAAATGTACTAAGATAACGTATTAGTAGTGTAGTTGTAACAAAAAACAACGGAACCCTACAATTATTTATTTATAGTTATGCGCAAATAAAAAGTAGGTACATAGATTTAACAGTTACTGTTAGGGCGTCTTGCACCAAAATGCTTAAATGCATTTAGTCCTTTAAACATGTTTAGCAAATGTCAAAACGCCTTAAAAGCTGTCACTTTAAACGTATTTAGTGACTTAAAATGATTTAAGCATTTTGGTGCAAGCCACCCTTAGACACAATTACCAATACACTTGTATTTGAATTTCACTTCACAACATGTATATTTTTTGGTATATTACTCGACCGGTTTCACTTTTTAAGCATCTTTAGGATGTAATCCATACATCCACATCCTGAAGATACATCCTGAAGATGCTTAAAAAGGGAAACCGGCCGAGTAATATACCAAAAATATACGGTGTGTAAAGAAAACCCTGTCCGATCCGAAAGAGGCATATAGGTTGGTTAAAGGCTTTACTGAAAAAAATATTAAAATAACTTTATTTCAAAAAATAAAAAAGATATCGCTTTTTTAATATTCGTATTTTTGCTTATATTTCCCTAGAGTTAAGCAAATATTTTAAAAATGACAACACTTTGTCGCTGCTAGTTTTATTTTTTCGATTTGGTGGCTTTCACACAAACCCCACGCGAAGTCACAGTCTTCGTTTTTCGGTTTTTTTATAAAATAATTTTAATCGCGACACATGACCTTCACTGGCATACGACTTGCGCGGCATTCTTTGATAATTTACTTATTTGTAGGTGTTGTCGTACTTAATGTATGAAAATACCATTTAAGATTAATTTTTTGTTGGGAAAACTAATACATTAATATCCATAAAATATTATGTAACAGTATTACGGTACACATATTATGTAACAGTATTACGGTACCAATAACAACACCTTTAATTATCCGACACAGTTTGCTTTACACATCGTATATGTTGTGAAGTGAAATTCAAGTACAAGTGCATTGTAAATTGTGTCTTAAGTAATGGAATTTTACTAAGTGCCGACGATGGAAAGTATAGAATATATTTAGGTAACAGTTAACGTCTATAATGGCTTAGGTATATTGCCCGACACTCGACACGCAATTGACCGATTTATTTTTACTAGCGATCGCCTGTGACCGAAATTCGACCATAGACTCAAGACTGAACCACAGAACAACATAACGGGAGAAGAACACGAACTTTACACCAAAAAGGCGGTAACAAAATATGCTAATTTACGACACTAGTGGGACCCTTTGACAACTTTCTAAACGCGCAAAAATTTTGTAGAACTAGTAATCTCGATTATACTAAATACGAACAAATATTAAAAATTAAGAGTATGTATGTATGTATGTGAAAAGATTCTACTCGACGCACTTTGCATGGAGAAGCACTTGACACTGATACTGAAAACACCACCAACAATACAACAAAGTAGTCGGTTGCAGTTCGATTGTTCGTCGTGTTTCGTTTTGAATCAAAATGACATTCTCACTCGCTGTGTTACCAGTTTTTTAACTAGAAAAATGTTTTTTAAAAGCTGGCCAGTCTATAAAAAAACCACTCGTACATATACCAACCAATTCGAACATAGTTGACTGTACCTGGACCAAGGAAATTATATACCATAATTGGAATTATTTCGAAGCAATATTTGATAAATGAAAATGTATTTTATTTCGTTACCAATAAAGTTGACATTTGTTTTTTACTTAACAGAGGGAGAAACGTTCTGAGCAAGACAACGATAAGATTTGATGTCGTCCCTTTCTTGCAATTGCCAGTGTAAATAAAACTATGTGGTGGTAGATTTTTATATACTCGGTAATTGTTAAATCCATTTTATTCATACACGTCGATAAATACATTAGTATAAAATGTATTGTAATTAACATAGTGAGTTCTAAAATGTGCTTCTTTTAATTATTACGTAATTACTTATGCAATGCAAAAACTGTTTCTCTAATTAGTAGAATTACTAAGTAGTTATTTGCAAACTACGCATGGCCGCACTTATATATGGCGATTGGCTCTTTATTTAGTAGAAAAGAGATACTCCACCAATGTCGTGGTACTTTTCGGAACGATTTTGAAGCTCGGGTGAACATGCCGGGTAGAATGTAACTTCCTTGACCTGGACTGATCTTTCTGGAAAATCTCTTTTAAGTTTGACAAATGACTTTAGCCGTGAAGAAAATAGTAAGTATACATATGTGTATATTGTCATATATGTCACATGAATGTAGTGTGTTTAATGTTTATTTTTATTAATTTAATGTAATTATAATGCATTTTATTTTATAATATTAAATTTCTGCAGTCTTCCGCAATGTATACTTTAACTGTGCCAAATTTTACACTCCACCGTTCGGGCAATTGTCTCAAAAATGGATCCAAAGTTTTCCTTCACGTATTAATACTCGTATCTGAGATAAATAATTGGTCTCGCTGCGATTGAGTAGATACCGCCGACCTACTTGTCAAATGCGACAACAAATACTACGCCGAAACTGGCGAACCCGATTCAGTCACCAATCACAATGTAAGCTCTAAGAGCACACTACTCACTATTATCCATTTGCACATTGTCATATCAAACACACTATAATAGTAGGGGAGCCCAAGATGCTAAATGGGTAGTTACTCGAGCGTCGTAGGGACCTATTGGATTTTGTATATTAAATTATAGGAAAAATAAAAGGTTATATAATTTTTTTCATTTCAATGGTGGGGGAAAAAACTACAGGTAAAAAAATGTTTTAAGAAAATTTGTGCCATGATAACACAAAATCGCGTCAGATGAAGGTATGGTGGGGTAATTCCCATCTAAAATTTGGAAAATCTGCCGATTCAAGTGTAGCGTAAGGGAGTGGGAGGATCACAAAGTTGCAAAGAAAACGTTGTTTTGACATTCTCGAGCGCGTCTGAATTCTCTTTTATTATATAGGAAATGATATAAGAATAACGAAAAAAATATAATCTGACAATTTTCACAAGCCAGTAGTCTTAATTTTGTTTTTTTTCTGTCCTAGTTACCCCCCTCTATAGGAATGGCTTATATTTGGTGAAGGGCCTCAAAAGTATGCGAGGTATCTTCCCTATGTTAAACTGACGCGCTCGAGTAAATACCAAAATCCCATCTTGGGCTCCCCTACTATAATATTAAGTTGCCGCATTCACGGAGTTGTTGTTTTTAGATAGTGCGGTATCTTGTCAAGCGTCGCGAGACCAATTACTATTTATCTCTCTCTCTCTCTCTCTCGTATATAGACTCGTATATAGATATTTCGAATTATTAATGCATTTTAGCCAACGAATAGGTTAACATTTCGTCGATATGGTTTTTCTTTAATTCAAAATTCAAATATTTTTTATGTCGTAAGTAAAAATTACACTTAAAATACGTCATTTGTGAATAATTATACCTCCAAACACTCTGTTAAATTATACATATAATATTTGCAGTATACAAAAGTTAGATTTCTGCACTTGCAATAATTGTAATCAGCATTAGTAATTTTATGTGTAGAATTCGAACAATCGTTCAGTCGACTTTCCATTAATCGAACACGACTCTCGAAGTTAAATTACGGACCCAATAAAAGTGGGTACGCGAAAGTATCGACGTCTAAAAAGTTTTCACGGAGGAAACAAAAATACATGTATAAACAAATAATGAATAAAATTATATTCATGGCACAAATTACACTTACTGATCTAACCGCAAAGTAAACAAATTATTTGCTTATGTTATGGGTGTTAGTCAACGATACTAATACATATAAAAACATATATAAGTACGGGAATATATTTAATAAACTCCCAAACACAGAAAAACAAACATTTATGCTTGACAGTGACAAGCACTAACGCTATTGCGGTGGAATAGGTAAGGCGGTGGTACCAGACCCGGGCGAGACAATGCAGAACTCTACCACCTAGTAAAAAGTAAAGTCATAATCGGTCCAGTGGTTTTACCTACCGTATAAACATAACATACTGACATCCGCATTTCTAATATTCTTATTAACAAATATCTCAATTTCAAATACATAAAGGTAGAATAAATACAATCTATACATATAATAAAATCGTTTTTTTCCGGAATGGCACAATTACTGTTAGCCTTATGGGCTGATACAGCTTCACCGGTCGCGGACGAGCAGAGTGCTCAGCCAGAATTTATAGGTGTAGGGCTGTACGCCCTCCGCCCTAAGAGTGTCTCCTGCGAGACCGAACCTCGGCTTAGGGTGGGATCGTGATTTGCGATGAGAGGGCTAGTGGCATTGTTTTGTCCGTCGGCCGAACCTTGCCCTTGGGCTCGGTTCGCCGAAGGGCAAAACAGGGGTTCTCGTCGCCGCCGGCGGCGACGGTGTCGCGAATGTAGGTGTGTAATGTTGTCGTGTAAACCGTTGGCCAGAGTTATCGGGTCATCGGGATCAGTAAGAATAAAATCGTAGGAAATTGTCAAAACTGTACACTGAATATTTTTTAAAAGAATACTTGGGGCGTAATCTACAATCGATATCGAAGCCAAAAATATATTTTTTAGAATTTTTGTCTGTTTGTCTGTATGTATGTCCGGGGTAAACTCAAAAAGTACTGCATGGATTTATTTCAAATTTTGCATGAATATTACTAACAGGTCGGGTCACCATATAGGCTACATATTATCACGCTATCACCTACAGGGGAGGTGCAGTGCGGAGTAAACGAAGTCCGCCGGACGAAGTCGCAGGCAACAGCTAGTAGGAAATAAAATATATTCGCGTTTGAAACCAATATAAAGTTTAAAATTTCGTTAACAAACAGCATGAAACAAAGTTTTTGGTAACAATTTGTTGAAAATAAATCAGGTAGCGTTGTAAATAAAGGTTATTTATCTAATAAAATACTAGCAGAAAAGTTGTATGATCAATAGCTCTAACAAATAATGATGATGGATGGACGGTATGAAGGAAAACAACATCGGGAAAATAATCTGAATCGTAACACATGTAATAGGAACTTATAATGTGAACCTTAATAGACTACATTTCTGTAGAAACTGTTTTTAAACTAGGTCGAAAGGAGGAAGTAATCAATTCAGCTGTTGTTTTTCGGCTGTAGCTCAGAAATCGGCCATTTATGAACCAATTTTAAAAAATATTTTTTTTTTGGGATGGTATTCTTCCCGTGTGCATTTTCATTTGGTGAAGATCGGATGCAGGGTTCCAGGAATACATCAAACGAGAAGTCAGTTGCTGAAGTTTTATTTTATTTATTTATTTAATTTATTTATTTAATTCTTTATTGTACACAGTAATCACTTAACATAACAATAAAAGAAAATAAGTACAAGTTTTACTGCATTTAAAAAACTTTTGAAGCGAAACTTCTTTAGAATTATTGTGATTATACTATTTACATCGTAGCAAGGTATAGGCAATTGACATTACACGCTCAGACCAACATATAAGTATAGACTGAGTCAAGCGCTCGCAAAAGTGAGGTACTTCGTGTTTCCAGGCTCTTTTGAAGAATAGACGAACTGCCGTTATGTGAGGCTGGTCATAAAAGGCGACTGATGGGCTATACGTGTCACTACCATCGTGACTACTAGGTGGTAGAGTTCCGCAACATCTCGCCAGGGTATTTGGTATCACCGTCTTACCTACTCGGCAGGAATAGCGTTTATGTTTATCATTGTCGTGTTCCAGTTTGGAGAATGTTGTAGCCGGTAGACTTATGTATGTGGCATTGCAATCCCGCCACACGGATAGTAACGTAAAAAAACATAATATGAAGACGATACGGCAATATGAAGACGGCGGCTTCCTAGTCAGTACCGAGCAACTGAGAGTGCGAAACGTTCTTTTTGTAACAGTACTTAGATCGAAATCATGCAATGCCGATCTGGGTCGTAAACAATTATAAAATCAGTTCATTTTTTAAAGTCTTCTGGGATCACCTTTATACAAGTAACTGTCTAAATTTCTTTTTATGTATATAATAGAATTACAAAAATATTTAAGACCATTTCTTTTAAGAAACGAAACAAATTCGAGGTGCTTTTATAACAGTATTTTAAGTTAACGTACGAATGGATTTCCCAAAAATTAAGGGAGAAAACATTTTTTTATAATATAAGATAGCAAAGTAAGAGGAACCGTCGCCTATAGACACCAGACTTTGTTATCCGTGTGGCGGAATGGCTATGCCATATACATAAGTTTACCGGCTGACTTTACCCTAGAAACCGGTACACAACAATGACAAGCACTGACGCTATTGTGGCAAAAATAGGTAAGGCGGTGGTACTAAATACTCGGGCGAAAAGTTGCGGATCTCTACCACCTTGTAGTCACGATGGTAGTGAAACCTATAGCCTATAGCCTATCGTACTCCTTTTACGGCCTGTCTTGCAGAACGGCAGTTGATCTAGGGCCTAATTCACGTAATCAAGCGGCAAGCGAGTCGAAGCATTTAAGACACTTACACATTTTCTTACATATTATACCGCGTCGTAGCACGTCTCGACGTTCTATCGTGTTTATGTGTGTGAAAGCCCTAAGCGCTTTGACTCAATTACGTGAATTGGGGGGCTATTCTTCAAAAAGGAGCCCGGACCAACACGGGTGTTCCTATCTTACACGTACACACTAACATAAAAAATACTAACATACACACACGAAATTAAGTATACGTGCTTGGACACGGAAATAGATAATCATACTCGAATATTATCCAATTCCGATACATGTAAAACATAACCTCCTTTCTCGTCGATTGAAAATGCTTTATTAACCTGGAATAGATTGTCTGCGTTATAGTATGCTCAGTTTTTTAGTCTTAACCAAATGCTTTAAAGCTAGGTACGTTACAAAATCAAATTAATACAAATGTACCAGTTTTGACTCATACACTTAGAAGTCATTAAAGTAATAAAACTTAACCACAGACTACATGCCTAAGGACAGAATTCAACGTTAGCATTAAACTAACCAAAATTCCAACTTTACCTTTCCTCGTGCTTAAAAAAATATATACTAAATGCGGATAAGTTAAGGACTTGATATAAAATAATAATAATAAATATTCACGGGACAAATTACACTTACTGATCTAACCCCAAACTAAAAAAATTATTTTGCTTGTGTTATGGGTGTGTAGAAATACATATATAAATACTAAAATATATTTAATAAACACCCAAACCCGGAAATACAAACATTTATGCTCATCACACAAATGCTTATCCCCGTCGGGGATCGAACTCGAGCCCCGTCAATTGTCAGGGTCTCAAACCACTCGACCAACGCGGCGGACAAATCTTACGGAATATATTAAATTTTTAGGTAATAATTAAAGAAAACGATGTATGGAGTTTCGCCCGTGTTCTTATGTATTTAGATAGTTTTTTTATTATTAAAATTGATCTAGATAATCCGTTTTCACATGAAAAAATATCATCTGAGTAAAGTTCGGTCGGTCAGCGAGTTTTTATTAAGCCGAATGGACTAACGACTAACCCATGAAACTGTCAGCGTTATATTTCTTATTTTATTTGTGGCCTTATGTTTATAAAATAATTTAACTATCGCAAAATGTTTCAATGGAACGAGAAATTGACATAGTTTGTAAGATTTCCCTTTCCTTGTTTTAATTACGAAAGTAATTTGAAATGCTTAATTGTAGTTAGTTGAAGAGTACTTGAACTGGTAAAAAACGAAAAAGTTACTCTATTTAATCAACTTTTTGATAGGAAATAAAGGCGAGCAGAACTTTCAGTAGCCAGAGTCAAACAGCCGTCAAATTTTGTAGGCATTTGATTCTCGTTTTTATTCGTATTAAGTGATCTTTTATTAAATTATTCATAGTAGCTGTTGCCCGCAACACCTTTATTAATTACCTTCGACCCTTCGAAAGTACAGCCAATGCACCCACGATTAGTCGAAGATATTATTCCCATAACGGAACAGGTGGCAAACCTATCGCCAACCAGGCACTTAACCAATCCCAAGAAATGTTGTTTTTATAATAAAACTGAAAAAAAAAAAACACAATTTTGAATTGGCTGACCTGGGAATCAAACGCAGGACCTCATGTGGTCAACACCGACACCGGATTACGAGACCACAGAGGCGATAACTGATAACGATTCCATTATTGTTAGACACAATTAATAATGCAGTTAATAATGCGTTATATTATAAAAACATTATATTTTTAGTATATTACTTAACCACTTTCGCTTTTTAGAGTATGTATCTTTAGGAATATATTAAGTACTAGCTGTTGCTCGCGACTTCGTCCGCGCGGACTTCGTTTACTCCGCACAGCTCGTCCCCTGTAGGTGATAGCGTGATAATATGTAGCCTATATGTTGACCCGACCTGTTAGTAATATTCATGCAAAATTTGAAGTAAATCCATGCAGTAGGTACTTTTTGAGTTTACCCCGGACATACATACATACAGACAAACAAACAAACAGACAAAATTCTAAAAACTATATTTTTGGCTTCGATATCGATTGTAGATCACGCCCTAAGTATTCTTTAAAAAAAATATTCAATGTACAGTTTTGACTTTCTTACGATTTTATTATATGTACAGATATCATTCTGAAGATGTTTTAAAAAAAGAAACTGGTTGAGCAATATACTAAAACTATATATTATGTTGTAAAGTAAAATGAATGTACAGGTGCATTATTGTGTCTAAAACTACTTCCTTTTGCTTAGTTGGATAAAACCACACAAATCCGACTGGCTTGAGCCTTGGCCTCATAACTTAGCTTTAAATTTTTTCGTGCCCTGTGAGCTTATTCATACTCCTATTTAAATTAATAGTATTCGCAGAGGGCTATAAAGACTTTTTTATACCATAACATAGCAAACAAGCAGATGACACTCTTATTAAAAAGAGATAAGCATCGGCTATAGACACCAAAGACGTTAATGATTCGTCGGTATCTGTGTGACAGAATGGTAATGCTACATACATAAGTTTATCGGCTACCTTACCCTGCAAACCGGAACACGACAGTGACAAACATTGTTGTTATTGTGGTAGGATAGGTAAGGCGGTGGTACCAGAACCGGGCGAGACAATCAATCAATTATGACAGAGGTAGTGTATAGTGTAGACTTTCCAATATCTTCAAGACTAGATTATATTAAGACTGGCTATTATAGACTTACTGACTTCCATTATAACAGCCTGTTAATATAATCTTAATCTTTTAATCTATAATTTAAAACGTGAAAACTTTGTACACTACGAAGGAGTACAAAAAACTAATATTTTTATATAATACGCATTAGAAATACATTAAATTAATAGAAATAAACGTTACCTACACACACTACCATTCAAAGACATTCGATAATATTTTTTTTAGGTCTTTGAATGGTAGTGTGTGTTTGCTATCATTTGACAAACATCAATTTCAATATGTAATCTTGTTTAGGTTTAACCTGACCAAAATTATATATTAATGAAGTATGTTATCAAAAAGATTTTATTGCTCGGTCTATGATCAAACGAATGACTTTATCGTCCGATCCGCTCCAATAGAATTATGGTTGAATTTCGATCAAAGGGCGGATATTAATATATATAAATACATAAAATATTGGTATAAAAAATATTATTTGTTCCAGAACATGGTGGCACACAGATAAAAGGGGGATACATGCTGCGATACAAACGTAAGTATTTTTGTGGTAAGGAAAAATAATCAAAATTTTTGATGAGGATTGCCATCTAGCGGTTTCATTCATTACTACATATATTAAGACTTTCAAAATTATTTTTGTAACGAAAACATCTGCAATTACGCAAAAAACAGCTAAACACTACTCTTAGCTACATCTTGTAGCCACAGTATGTAATTAAAACAGAGACACGACACTGTTTAATTTTTTTTTGAAAAAGTCTTTTTCGGCATAACTTCGAAAATTTTTAATCTATCGATTTTGTCGCTAAGACAAGATATTTAGAGCTCAACAAACTGTATTGAACGCCATTCGAAAGATAAAATAAAATAATCTTTTTTGAAAGCTACAGCTTTTCAAAAATTAAATTAAATAATGCAATTTTTAACAAATCTAGCTTTCTGAACTGTTCGAGCTAAACAACCCGCCCTTAATTATGTATATTTTTGATGGATTTGAGCTAAAAATACCACAACGTAGCGGAAAGTTTCAAGAATGAATACAGGATCAACCCGTTTTCAGATTTTTGGAGTGAAAACTTCTTTAGCCGCGTTAGACGATTTCTAGTAGGGAAAATACGGATGGATTTGCGTCAGAAACATGCTTGTGTTGGACGATTGAGTAGGAAATATGACTATGAAATCAATGAGGGTTCCGAATGCTAATGGTGACAAGTATAGTTTTTTTCAGTATAAATTTTTTTATGTTTTATTTTAACAAAATTAAATAGAATATTTTTAAATTTAATTTTTATAATTATTTAAAAAAAATAGTCGCCAAAAAAAGGCTATCTGTCTAAGAGAGAGAGCGGAAGATAGATTGGGGAGAGTAACTGGGCGATAGAAAGAGGGTTAAAACGGGGGAGAGGGAAAGGAGAGACATTATTACAGATACAGAGTATTTATCTTTATAGATAAATACTCTTAAAATTATTAATAATTTAGCAAATAGACTTAGTTTGACAGTTTATGCAGATAAAAAAAAGTGAGACAGTTAAGATGTCGACACAGCAAGAATTGTATACTTTAGTTACTTCCAAAGCATTATGTCATATGGGATTTTTCTCTGGGGAAATTCTGCTGAAATAAATACTATATTTGTATTGCAGAAAAGAGCTGTTAGGATAATTCACAATCTTAGCCCGAGGGTTTACCTGCGAGAAAAATTCAAAGAAATCAATATTCTAACTGAAATATCCCAATATTTACATGAGAACTTGATGTACGTGCGCAAAAATATTTGCTTGTTAAAAAAAAATGGTGGCGTACACTTACTAAATGCAACGATTAATAACAATCTTGTTGTGCATACATTTCGTCTCCACAGAATAAGTAATTCTTTTATGGGGCAATGTATATACACTTTTACAATACTGGTAGATCTCTTACAACTTACAAGCTAATGAATTTTAAAAAATGTGTTAAAACAAAACTTTAAAAAGTGATATAAAATCTCAGATTATTTAGAAGACAAAAAAGCCTGGGATTAATTGCTCCTTATACCAATTTCATACATATTTTTTGTAATGTTGTAATATTGTGAAAAAAAACTTAAAATGATATGAAAAAAGACAAACTTGCTGAGTTTCTTCCGCCGGATCTTCTCAGTGTGTGGCCGCATTTTCAATCTGGTAGTAGTTTTAAAAAAATGTTGACGCATTAAAATAACTTGTAAAAAGTTTTATTGAATAAAGTACTTCTGATTTCTGATTTCTAATAGAAAAGATAGAGGAAAGGTGAGATATGAGAAGGGGAAATATAGGGGAAGGAATGACAGAGGAGATAGGCGGAGAGGGGAGGTAGAGTACAGATAGGGTAGGAGGAGATAGTGGGAGGGGAAAATGGGAGAGGAAGAGAAGTGTAGGAGGGAGATAGGAGTAAGGGGGTGGGAAGAGGGAAGGAAGATAGGGGAGAGGGAAGATAGAAAGGGAAGGGATGTAGAGGAGAAATGAAGAGAGATGGAGTGACGATGGAGATATAGATGGAGAGAGATGGAGATAGAGACAGAAAGAAATGGAAGAAAAGGTTGGAGAGTGGAGCTGCAGAGACAAAGAGAGACTGGGTATATAAATTAGTGACTATGTAGGTTTTCATTGATAAATTTATGTACCAATATCTATATGTATGTACACATATAACTGTGTTCGTAACAAAGCGTATTATAAACCCAGTAGATGTCACTATAGCAAATCTATGCTTATGAATACAGTTTTAAATTTTCACTTCTGTCCCTCCTTTTCTGTCGGGTCTTGATGACTGCCTTCGGTTTTTTGTATTGAAACCTACCTCATAAATTACTACTCTGATTTTAAAAATCCTATTACTATATTATATATTCTTGAATTTATATAATATGAATTAAAAAATCTTTACACAGGTTGACTGTAGGTCATTCCTGAAACTTTTCGCTAAATTGGGATAATTTTAAGCTGAAAGGATTTAGAATTAGTTTTAAATTACAAATGTCATTGACAAACACAAATTTATTCAGTTCAAACATTCTATTTCGTTAAAAATGACACTATTGATTTTTGAAAGGCTGTATATTTTAAAAATGATGAATAATTTTAATCTTTTAACGAAATTTTTGAGATCTAAAATGTTGTTGAAGCTACATAATCGGTAGCAAAGAGTATACAACACTACGTAAGATCGGTAGGTTTAAAAATGTCGAAGTAACGTCAAAAACACTTTTTTAAAAATGTTCTTCAATCCCAAATAATCTAAACTTTTTTGATCCAATTTGTGGCATTTGACACAGTTTTCAATGGGAAAATGTGATTAGATTTTTAAATCAATCTGTATATATGCTTAAAAATTATTTTAAAATATGAAGTATGTTGTAAACAACATAATACAATACAACATCTTTAAGTCCGTATCCCCGAAGAGGTAGGCAGAGATACAATCAGTGCACTTAATATACTAACACTTAAAAATATACGGACGTACTGACTTCATCGTGAAAATCGTAAAAAAAAAGACCTCAAAACGTAGAGATTTAGTGAAAACTCGATTTTGGAAAGTCGGTGCATAATGAGTTACTTCCTTATCTGTATAAGTAGTGAAAATTTGAAAAACAGTTAATAAAAAAATCTATTCTATGCTAAGTGGTTTATTTATTACAAACCAATAATGTTTTCTCTAAGTGAAGAGTATAAATGAATTATATCAGTAGTTATCCGGTTTGTCGTTCAGATTGAGTACAATTGCGCGATACATGTATTTCGAAATCCAGTCCCAGCAATAACCGAAATGACAGACCCGCACTTAAATGCTTTATGGCTATAAGAGTATATCGAAAGCGGAAAATTACTATCATAAAATAATACAATGGGGCGTAAATATTGTAGAAATAAAGTATATCCTTATTTCGGCCATTTCGTAGGGCAAAAATCTAATATGAAATGTAATTTATTTCCTCTGGACTGCCTCGTGGTCTAGGGTTAGCCTGTTCAACTCAGATAGGTCTCGGGTTCCTCAGTTCAATCGCCAGGTCAGGCAAAAATGTTATTGCGGTCTTAGCGTCTGCGTTATGCGTTTCAACCAATCTATTTTGTAGCTTTTCATTCGATTTTGATTTTTCGAATGGAATTCAATTCAAGTTCTAGCTCTAAATTGGTAAAACACCATGGTAGAGCCACCAATTGGTTGAGCTAAAACTTGCATTGAATTCCATTCGAAAGATCAAATCTCGAATAAATGAATTTATGTTCTGGTATAGTTTTTGCTCGAGCTTAATGCCAATTTAGCGGAAAGTTTCAGAAATGGCCTGCAGGGTCAACGGGTTTAGATTTTCTTAAAAGATTTTTTAATGCATAAATGCTGACTACTCTATAGCAAAAAACTGCAAACTAAAATAAATATCCTCATACCGCATATTTTTTTGTATAGTCAGTTTGAACTTTACATCAATAGACGCTCTTTTTACCGAATTTACCGATTTGGTAACGAGCATAGCTACCGGACAGGGCCGTCTTAGACTATGTTGGGGGGCAGCTGCCCCTCCCTGCCCCCCCCTCGGTACGCCCACGAAAAGAAATTAGCCGTGCTGATCTCGATCCTCTTTTGGCATTCTACCAAGCTGAAATTAAGTAGGCCATTTTGGTAGGTCCCTAATTTCCAAACTTCCGTGGTGCAATAGCAATCAGGCTTAACCTGATTGTAAAAGTCTCATTTCGTAGCATTTTTATGCTTTTTATATGTCTCCTGCTTAAAAGGGAGGTAAACAGGATGTATTTTCCTACTCCTCCTATATACTTCTGATTAATTTCGTTGCGGGTCCCAAGACAGCTTAGCTTTTCCCCAGGGCACCCTGAGCTCGCAACTCAGAGGTTATCAGGTCGGTTGCCGCTGTTGATTCTGGTTTACAGAAGTTACAGTGGTGGGAACGAGAGGTGGGCCAATTCTACCAAGCTGAACCTTTTTCAGATATAGCTAAACCTTTACGTAGTTTATTAAAAAAGTATGTGGAACTGTGTTTGCACTGTACTCGCCGCGTACGGCAGTGCTGCTGTCTGTCGACCCCAGCGCCCGAACTCATGGCGCTGTTTTGATGCAGGAAGGTTGCCCTATGGAGTATGCGTCTGCAACTTTGACGGATGTTCAGTTGCGTTAAGCACAAATTGAGTAGAAGCTGCTCGCTATTGTGTTCGCTTTAGAGCGTTTTCATCAATATGTTTTTGGTAGAAAATATTTCACAGTTGAAATAGACCATAAGTCACTTGAAGCCTTATTTAACAAACCTTTGGATTCTCTTTCACTCCATCTCCAAAGGATGATGCTTTGAATTGAAGGGTACGACTTTAAACCGACATACAAACCGGGAAGATATATGTTTATTGCGAAACCATCGTTACGTGCTCCGTTGGAGGATTTAATGTCGGAAAACCATCAACAGAAGTAGAAGAGCAAACTTATTTTCTCATTAGCAATGTTAGATTAGTCGCTAAGACAGAAAACAAAAATTAATACGAGAACATACTGATGTTGATGAGGGGTGTAGTCGTATAATAAAATACATATAAAATGGCTGACCAGATAGCAAGTACGAGGCTGATGAGAAAATACGCCACATGTGGTCTTATAGAGAATGATTTGAGTACGTAGATGGAATAATTTTTAAGGACAATCATGAGTTTATTCCCAAACAATTACGTTCAAAAATAATAAAGCGTCTACACGATGGACATCTAGGCATAGATCGTTGCAAAAGACATGCCTGTGAGGTAATGAAGTTGGCGCTCGGGGAAAGGTGAATCTTCTACCTTTGCTCAACACCTTATTACTGAAGGTCACACTTTTGATTTAACAACAAATTTAAGGTAGAAGACTCAACGCCCTAGAAGCGTTAGAAATAAATCGACACAAATATATATATATATATATATATATATATATATATATATATATATATATATATATATATATATATATATATATATATATATATATATGAGTAAGGACGTATGAGAGTATTTGCAACCTAAGGTAGCGTAGCGCTATCTAGAGTAGAATAAAGTGTAGTTGACTTATACGTTGCGTACGTCACTTACGTCATTTATATCTTAACAGTCAATAAAATATAAAGGCAATTTTATTATTAATTAATTATTAAATTTATTAAAATTTAATTAATAATGACCACACAAATATAATGTTGACATCGTGAAATAATTTATTTGTAAGTTAGGTGACTTTATTTGACATTTATAATTCTGACATTATTTTGTAAGTAATTACAGTTAATTTAAAGGGGAATAAAATTATATACTAGGAAACACCTAAATGCTTTAGGGAGAATCGTGTAAGCTGGCAATACAGAAATTATGTTTATTTTTAAGTTTACCCACTATCATTTTTAAAAAATTATTTGGTTATATTATATCTAAAACTAAACGGTCAGTAAAGAATATTACGTCCTGAAGATGCTTTAAAAAGCGAAACCGGTCGATAGAATTAAATAATTTAGTGTATAATAATAGTGAAATAAAAGTACAAGTGTGTGATAAACTAGTTTCAACTAAAAATAATGGAATTTCACCAAGTGCCGACGATTGAAAGTGTAAAATATAAACAAAAAGTAACCAAAACATATAATGATAAAGGAACCAAATCTTTACCTGAACTGGTCTCCGGTGACTTTGACTAACAGGGAGAGATCATAATAAGCGCGCGCGTGTTGAATGTAACGCGGAACAGCCACGCTCGTATTTTGTTATTGATTCATTAGGAAAAAGGTGTAGACGCAACAGGCGTCACCTACTTCGAATAGCAGTGTCAGAAAACAAAGAACGTGAAGCTGTCACTGACTCGATCCTTAATCAAGAGGTAGAAGAGTGCTCCAATGCACTTGAGACAGAAAACAACACCAACCACCTAGTGAAATATGTCAAAACGTTGGGACTAGGCAAGAAGCTGCAGATGCTAGACAAAAATTAAGTAAACTGTTGAATAAATAAAATTAAATACACACACACACACACACACGCACACACACGCGCACGCGCACACGCACACACGTACACGCACACGTGCACACGCACACACGTACACAAGCACAGGCGCACACGCCCACGCGCACACACACATACACACAAACACACACACACAGACACACACACACACACACATATACAGACATATTGAATTTATCGTAAACATATATTAGGGGAAGGTTCCTAGGACCTCAAAACGTTGAGATTTGGTGAAAACTCGATTTTCGAAAATCGAGACAAAATCAGAAACTTCCTTATTTACATACGTAGGGGAAGTTAAAAAGAAAAAGTAGAAGCCTGATAAATACGAAATTTGATATTCCGTTACTTCAGTGATATTGTAATGGCATAGTAAGTTTGACATTAGGCTGCCGCATTTCTTTTCAAAGATTAAAAGCTCTTTACGGATTTCCTCTGCAAATGTACATATGAAGCAGGCAGGTCGTTTTATGATAAAGGGGGTTTGTTATTTATTTATAGTTATTAACTTTAAATGATATTCGTATCTCTGTGTCTTCTACACAGAGATGTGTCTTCTATCGTATCTTTCATGACGAGTGTTCCGACGAGTTATTTGGATTAATTCCTGCCGCCGAATTCCATCATCGGACATCGCGTCAAAATTTGAGATTCCATCCTCACCATCTCGATGTCTGGAAATCCACAACTGTGCGTTTCTCTCGACACATTTTGCCGCGCACTACTTTGTTGTGGAACCAATTACCGGCAGGGGTGTTTCCAAACGGTTACGACTTGGGGGCCTTCAAGAAAAGAGCTTACTCATTCTTAAAAGGCCGGCAACGCAACTGCAAGACCTCTGGTATTGTGGATGTCCATGGGCGGCGGTGATCACTTACCATCAGGTGCACCTCCTGCTCGTTTGCCCCCTCTTCTATATAAAAAAAAATGTTCGTATCAACCGGATGGAAACTTAGCACCGGTATCTACCCATCCATAAGGGTTGGATTGTGATATACAAAAATATCACCTTTTGCTACTTTTTTAACTTCCCGCTACATATGTAGATAAGGAGGTTACTGATTTTACCTCGATTTTCGAAAATTGACTTCACCAGATCTCCCCGTTTTGAGGTCCTAGGAATCTTTTCCGACTATTTTCACGATGACGTCAGTTTGTCTGTATGTATGTATGTGTGTGTGTGTGTGTGTATGTGTGTATGTAAACATGTCATAACTTTTGAACGGCTGGACCGATTGCATTCGATTGGATTCTGCTCAATTTAGACTTCCTGAAAATTTGAACCAAATCGGCCTAGTAGTTTTTGAGAAATTTTGAAAAATCCTTAAAAAAATGTTGGTGAAACAGTATTTTTTTTAATATAACTTCCAGATTAATGTACCGGTTGAGTACAAAAGCTAATCAGCTCTATTCCTCAGAAGACTTCGTCTAATGCTTAAATTGCATCAAAATCGATTTATCCGTTTGGGAGAAAATGTTGACGAAAAATTCAAAAAAGTGGTTTTTCGACATAACTTCGAAATTTTACAACCAATAATTTTTTGGTATTCTACGATATTTTAGTACTAAAAAAACTACGTCGAATGCCTTTTCTAAAATTAAAATCGAATCTGATTTTTAAAAGTTACAGCTTTAGCAAAAATTCACTTAATATTTTTGAAATAACTTTCAGTCTAATACACCGATTGACTTAAAAATCTTATCAGCTTTTTTCCTTTAAAAACTGCGTCAAATACTGTCAATTGGATCAAAATCGGTCAATTTGTTTGGGACTTATCAATGACGAAAATTTTTGAAAAAAAATGTTATTTCACATTGCTTCGAAATTTTTCAACCTATCGATTTAGCTAAAGCAATATTTTAAGATCTCAAAAATTGAGTTGAATGTCATTTGAAAGATCAAATTCAATCCGCGTTTCCAAAATATACAGCTTTACAAAAATCTTAATATAGATGTTTGAACTGAAACATCTATGCTTACAGTTTTTACTCTTTTGAGCTTAAAATACCTTAATTTAGCGAGAAGTTTCAGGGATGATGGCCAACCGTTTACACATTTTTTCATATCATAAGATAGCTTATAAGCAGATGGCTCTCCTAATAGAAAGAGACAACAATCTCTCTCTCAACAAGACATAGAATACGTATTCTGTGCCCAAGATGTTAATAGTGCGTGACCATCCGTATGGCGGAATTGTAATGCCACGTGCATAACTACCGGCTATCCTACCCTACAAACACCGATACAACCGACCACGATAATGACAATCATTGACGCTATTACGGCAGGAATAGGTAAGACGGTGGTACCAGACCCAGGTGAGTCAAGGCAAAAATTTCAAACGGTATAGATGACAAATTGTGGATGCACTACTGCTTTCCCTTCCACCAATCATCTAAACTTACTTAGCTGATGAGTCAAATGTGTTGCAGGCAAATACTTGTGGAACTCGTGGTCGGAAGAATGGGTGGTGCTATACGATGACTCTACGATGGCATGGTTTAAGGTGTGTATTTTTTGTTATTTATATTGTTACGAATAATCTAGAAACGTGTAGAGTTGGAGCGCTGGAGAGATCTAGAAATAAAAGAAAGAGATAGCTACTCCTATCGACAAACAAATAGTTGACCTGGGCTATGCCATAATGGACTTTGTGGGATATGTCATAAGGTTGAAAGTAGCGTGTACTAGGATTTATGACTCATAACATATTTACGATAAGTGATTCATTGTTTCCCGACACATTTAGATTTTTCTGGATCCAACTAGAACTTTACCCTGGCTATAAATAGGGAGGTATTGACAAACACAAGGCAGTTTTTATCAAACGATCGAGAGCGATACTTAAAGTGAACAGTGCGAAGCGAGAAGTGTTTTATTGTGTAGTTCAGTGATAGTATAGTGAGTGACTAGCGTGTAAAGTGTATTTTAGCATTACATTGTGTTTTCTTGTGTATTTGTATACTAAATACACGGATTTAATATAAGTGGTGTTTTCTTACAATTACGAACCCGAGTACGTAACAATATAATACAAGATCACCAGGAAAACGTTGTTCTGTGAAATAAATTGTTTATTGTAAATATTTTGGTGCGATATGCACCAAAAGTTGTAAATGCGTAGGATATAATGACCATATGAAGTGCCGGGTTCGATTCCCGGGTCGGGCATTTAAAAAAAAGTATTTTCATGCCCGTATCCCCGAAGAAGTAGGTAGGGGTACAACTAGTGCACCCACGATTAGCCGAAGATACTTAGTTCCAGAATGTGGTAGGTGGCCAGCCTATCGCCAACCGGGCACTTTTTTCCAATCCCGGGCAACGTTGTTTTTGTCAGAAAATTGAAAAAACCCATTTTTGAATTACCCGATCCGAGAATCGAACCCAGGACCTTATGTAGTCAACTCCGACATCAGACTACTAGACCACAGAGGCGAAAAATTTCAAAATGTGGTTTTGCCCAGTCGGCTAAATGCCCGGTTGGCGATAGGGTTGCCATCTATCACATTGTCTGGGACTAAGTATCTTCGCTTATCGTAGGTGCTCTAGCTGAAACCCTGCCTACCTTTTCGGGGATACGTGCGTGAAGATACATTTTAATATTGTTAAAAATAGCAAAGCAGCAGATGGTTCTTCTGATGAAAAGAGATAACCTGTAGTAACCAAAGATGTTAATGGTTAATATCCGTATGGCGGGATTTTAATACCACTTGCATAAGTTTACCGGCTACCTTACCCTTCAAACCAGAACACAATGACAAGCATTTATGCTACTGCGGCAGGAATAGGTAATGCGGTTTGAGAACAACTTCGAGTCGTTGCGGAACTCTACCTAGTAATCACGATGGTATTGAGTAATGTCACGTGTAGGCAATCGTTTATCTTTTATGAACTGCCTGGAAGTGTGGCAATGGCAGGTGGAATCTTCAAGAGAATCCCAACCCAATACAGAGAATGTTATTTAATCCAAATCCATACTTATATTATAAATGCGAAAGTCTGTCTGTCTGTATGTTACGCTTTTACGGCTAAACCACTGGACCGATTGTCATGAAATTAGGCATGGATATAGTTAAAGATCCGGGGTCATACATAGGCTAATTTTTTTTTTAAAAATCAATCCCTGGAGGGCTGAAATAGGGGATGAAATTTTTATTAAAAGCTATTTGGACGACTTATTAATATACTCGCGGGCGAAGCTGCGCGGATCAGCTAGTATAATATACTTTTACGTAACTTAGTCTATTCTGCACTAACTCGATTCTTGAATTCCAATAATTTTAAACCTTTTGTAGCCGGCGTTTGTTGTCCAATCAACTAAGTTTTGTTTTCATAGGTACGTCTACTATAGGTAGTAAATAATTCCGCCGATATTATATTTTGTCTATGTATTTTCTGCGTTTATTACATTTAAACAATAAACTGAGACACTCGTGAATTTAGAATTACTAAACCATAACAAATTATTATATTAACAACAATATTATATTAATATTATATAATATATTATATTAACAACAATAAACAAATTATTATTTTAAGTTTTAGTTTTTATGTAATATTAAGCATTGTTTATCGACGTTATATTACATCCACGTGCACCGCTGAGTTGTAGTCATAGAGATATTATACATAAAGTAAGCGAGCAAAGTAAAAGTCGTCGCGTTGAAAGAGAAAGAAATAAAAATTGATTTGGTACTCGTTTCACCTTTTAAAGGTGCATGCGCAGCAGAGATACATAATAAAAGGCATGACAGCTTCGCGCGTCAATTATAAAAGAAACCATGCAGATTACATAATGCATATGCGTTATTAAAAAAAAAACGAGTATTAAATGTATAATTTATTCCTTTCCAATAAACAGAACATATATTTTCCGGCACGATTGCACTTTAGGTCTCAACTACGGGATGGCGATCACTTTGCCCACGGTAAAATAAACAGGAGGTGTTACAACATGTTATACGTTATTACACTTCTGCTCAAGTCAACATCAGCCTTCAAGAAACGTGCCGATAGTTATACGCGCTTATGACTCGCCTTTTCTATCTATATAATTATATCTCTATGCTTTAACATAGCGAAGGTCTTTGATTGGGTATGGCATAAAGCGCTTCTCTTAAAGCTGCTTTCCTATGGGCTTCCCGAGAAATAATGCAAGTGGATCACCAGTTTTTTGACTGATCGGAGTATCAAGATCGTATAACAGTACAATTTCGAAAAATAAAATTATTAATGTTAGCTTTCCCGTAATGGAGGGATGAAAAATATTTTATCATTGGATAAATGATATAGAGGTTCCTAAAAAGTTTTTCGTCTTTGCCAAAATTGTTTGAGAGATTCGCTTGTGAAATGGTAAAAAGCATGTGAATAATGAATTCTTTAATGAGAAGTTGTAAAAGACATTGGAAATATAGAATTCAGAAAACTTCAAATGAAAACATTTTGACACATCCAGAAACAAACATTTAATTTGCAGGATTAATAGGAGACACGCTACTTACTCTAACAAAATATTAGTACTTTTACTCTTAATATTTTACAAGCGGATCCTTAATCGAAAAAATGTGTACACAAACTCGTAACATTTTTTTAAAGATCTATCCAACGATACACATGGTATGCGAAAATACAAAATATTACACGTATAAGAGATACCTAAAATCATTTTTTTAAGATTCTATTTTACCACTTTATCGGCGGACTAATTTGTTAATGTACTCGTAACATGTGAAAAATACCAAATCACATCTTCCTCGTACTAAAAGGCTGGATATGGCCAAGGGTTTCTTATAGAGTACGGAACATTACAAGCGAGACAAATTTACGAAATAGTTACTATAAATTTACCTTAATTACCTTTAAAATAATTACAATTACTTATTATGTTAATGTTGATTATGTTAATGTTGATTATGTTAATGTTGAAGCCCGATTGTCGTTCAAAATTAAAAATGATCACAACTGTTGAGACTTTTACCATTAAATGGTGCAAAATCTTTAGTTTTACTAGATAGTTATAAATTTTACCGTAGTTTAGGGTTTGACAGTAACACATACTTACATACTACAAAGCAAATTCAAAAACAAAAATAAACACTTATCTAAATCAATGTCTAAAATAAATCAGTAAGCCCCCGTCGTCGTGGTCGTTTGTACAAACCGAACAAACATTTTGTAGAGAATACAATCTATTTTTAAAAAACCAATAGCTACCTAATTTAATTAATTTGAATAAAAAAAAAGATAATCTGCGAGCAAACAAACAAACTGGCAAACATAGATAAATGATTGATCGCGCGGAGCCGTGAGACTTATATCCATAGATAAATGATTGGTCTCGCGTAGCTTCAGCGTATATCTAAGCTAGCAAATAGTAAAAAACTTAAAGCCGTTTTTTTGTGTTCACTTGCCTTTCTCTAATCATCCATTCTTCATTTGTGATATATCTCTCATTAAACCTTTGATGCACAGTTTTATTCTAATATTTGAAGATAAATTCTCAATAATCAAATAGGTTATAAGTAAGAAAGATCATAACCATTCAATAAAGTGACAAAATCTATTTCATTTTTATTTAATCCGAGATAAGAGGCACAACGACGCCAGATGTGATTTAGTGAGTGGATAAGAGCGGGTAAGCGAGCAAATGCCGGGAAAGGGCAAACGTCATCAAAAAATCTACTGAGTACATTCTTGCAGAAAATGTTTGAATAGTCAATGTACAGTTATATGGAAAATATTATTTTTTATATCATAGGATAGCAAACAAGCAAATATTTATCCCTGCAGAAAGAGCAGCGGGGCTAGAATCCCACATCTATAAGACTATCGGTTACCTTACCTTCCAAACCCTTCGGTTATACAAATAATACATTGTACTGATTATATTTGGACTCTTCAGTGTCAAAGAAAGTTTTAGCATCAAGAGTTTTTATTATTTTTATTGTTATATACTAGCTGACCCGCGCAGCTTCACCCGCGAGTATATTAATAAGTCGTCCAAATAGCTTTTAATAAAAAATTTATCCCCTATTTCAGCCCTCCAGGGAGTGATTTTTGAAAAAAAAAATTAGCCTATGTTTGACCTCGGATCTTCAACTATATCCATGCCAAATTTCATAAAAATCGGTCTAGCGGTTTAGCCGTGAAAGCGTAGCAGACAGACAGACAGACAGACAGACTTTCACATTTATAACATTAGTATGAAGTGTAAGTTATATTGTTTAAATTTGTTATATACTATTTAAATTTTTACGCGATGTTCGATGATAAAATTCAACGCCAAGAATAAATCGGAACGGTTCTTCATGTTCCGAGGATACAGAGGTAGAAGTTGCGACTTGCGAGGGAGAAAATACAGAGCAAACCCACAAATCTCCAGCTTGTAATCCCATGTAGTTTTCATAAACTACTAAATCAAAATCAAGAAAACCTTCTTAGAGTGAAGTGCTATTCCACTCTCCTAAAGATGCTTCGGTTACGGCGTGAAACGTGCGTTGAGTACATAATTTATATGTTACTGGCTTTACTGACTTGGAAGAATGTGGTGGAATGGGTTTACTACTGAGCCACTGTGGTCTTCTCTTATTTTCAGACCTTGGATAAGTTTGCCCCATTCGTAACACTATCTTTCGTTTCCGTTTTTGTAAATTGAATCGAATTGAAAATTTTGTAAATTAAATACCTCAATTTCTTCTTTGAACTATGGATTTCTGCAAAGTAACGCCTGAATCAATAAAATAAGGCGATAAGATTTTGTACCCATTGTTAATCTTGTATATTTTAGTTTTACATCAAAAATAAATTAATTCGTAATAATATTTGTTTCGTAAGCGAAATATTTATATACATAAGTGCTATTTAAGAATGTATAAATATTTTGATCCTGACTGTATCATAATATCTTTTATTTCCAATTTTTTTTCACATTTTGCCGGCGTCGGGACGTGACGACCCCATCGCCCGCTGGAGGAATAATCTTCTTTTTTAGAAATTATTCCGCTAGTGCAGTCAGTTAACAAAAAAGTGGTAGTGCCATGCTTAGCTGAATGGGCCGGCACGACCAGGTACCACTACCTCACTTAAAACCAACGTAAAGTAACAAATTTGCTGTTGCGTTTCGTCTAGTTAGTGAGATTCCCGGGGGCCCTTCCTCCCTCCTCCTAATACTATGGAAGCGCAATTGAAAGGAAGTTGTTTACCCCAGTGGGATTCTCTACCGCTTACGTTAATGGTACCCATTAGCGTAAGCGATGAAGATCCCTCTGGACATCCATGTTCAGGAGTACTCGGGGGGGGGGAAGGGGGGGGGGTTTAAATTGCGCTTACACACTTTGCTGCTCTGGGCAATCGGAACAAAAAACTAAAGGCAAAAAGAGCAAAAAACTTTTTGCCTTGATTGATTTGATTTTATTGATATTAGGGGTCTCCACTCTAATTTAAATGCCGTCCACTACAACCTTGAGACGGCTAAGCTGGCTTTGCCCTTTTTAACCGAGACACAGACATCTTCTCCGGCAGATACATCTCCTACCCGGGGTACATTTTAGAGCATACATTTGTACCCCGGGCAGGAGATTGTGCTTACGTTAGAGAGGATATCTGTTCCCGACGTCTCAGCAGCCTTGAAGGCGGGGACCTATCCATTCTCTGGATACGCATAGAGTGCGACAACCATCCACGCATCTATGCGTGCCTTTACAGGTCCCGTAGAGGAAATGTCGAAGTAGACCGACATATAAATTGCAACAGATTCCGTGATACAGCAGATCCCCTCCGCGGAGATCGTAATCCTTGGTGACTTTAACGCTCATCATGTTGAATGGCTTAGCTCACGTACCACCGATCACGCGGGGAGATCTGTTCACGCTTTAGCTCTAGCATATGGTCTAACACAGCTAGTTATTTCGTCCACGCCTGTTCCAGATGTGGATGACTACCTTCCCTGTTAGATCTTCTGCTGACCTCTCATTTACCAAGTTTCCGTCGATGCTCCGCTAGGTTCTTCAGACCACTGCCTCATACGGAGCGAAGTGCCGGTAATGCGTCTATTGCGGCCTTGTTTCTCAGGCTGCCACCGCGTTTGGCACTACAGGTCAGCAGATTGCGACGGATTGTGTACCTTCTTTGCATCCTACCCATGGAGACAAATAGGCTTTTTACTGGATGATCCAGATGTTGTTGCTAATTGCATCTTCAAAGTGGTGCTGCAGCGCATGGAACTGTTCGTTCCGTTTACTGCAGTACCTATCGGTGGTAAGTTAAGGCTATGGTTTGGTCGCCACTGCAAAACGACTTCACGTCGAAAGTAGGAGTGCTACCGAGCATGGGCTGCTGCGGCGCATCTCATGATGTAAACACCAGTGCAGTTAGAAAGGAGTATAATTTTGCCTCTAGGTCTTTCAAAAGAGCCATTGCAAAAGCAAAATCCGAGCACATTGGCAGAATTGGTGAGAGACTAGTTCGCCTTCCTTCGTGAACTCGTGCGTTCTGGTCTTTCGCCAAGGCTGTCCAAGGGAATTTCTGTCTGCCCTCCTTTCCACCTCTGCGCAGAGCTGATGACTCTCTGGCCCATGCTGCCAAGGAGAAAGCCGATCTTTTGGCCTCACTTTTTACTGCCAACTCGACTCTGGACGACCAAGAGAACACGCCACCTACCATCACGCAGTGTGACAGTTCCATGCCCGAGGTTCAATTCCTACAAACAGCAGTGCGTAAAGTACTCATTTCCTTAGATGTCCATAAGTCTAGTGGGCCTGATGGCTTCTTACCAATCGTGCTCAAGATCTGTGCTCCCGAGTTGATACCGATTTTAACGCGTCTTTTCCGGTTTCATACACAACAGGCGTTGTCCCAAAATCTTAAGAGACAGCTTTAGTGCACCCAATCAGTAAGAAAGGCGATCGCTCACATCCGTCCACCTATCTGCCTATAGAGATAACCCCTGTGTTCTCCAAAATAATGGAATCCATTATTAACAGCCAGCATTTGGGGTGTTTAGAAGAGCACCAGCTGATTCTGCTGAATGATCGTCAGTACGGTTTTCGTCAAGGTCACTCAGCTGGTGATCTTTTAGTTTACCTAACGCACCGATGGGTGGTGGCTGTGGAGAACAAGGGGGAGGCTTTGGCAGTTAGTTCGGACACACCGAAGGCCTTTGATCGGGTATTGTGTAACGAGGGCGCGATAACGCTCACACATATCGCGCACAGATACTATCGTCAATCGTATCAGATCATATCAGATCAGATTTTATCACGCAGTGTACACGTGAATCTCTAATGTATAAGATCAATGTGAAACCCAGTTTAACATAGTTTTGATAAACACATTTATTAACCGATGTGTGACTGTCATATAGTCGTCGTAATATATGGCACAAAGCACTTCTCTCCAAGCTCTCTTTTTATGGTTTTTTTGGTAGATCGGAGCATCAAGGTCGTTGTTGATGCCGCATGCTCTCAACTTAAGCCCCTCAATGCTGGTGTTCCTCAAGGCTGTGTGCTATCACCCACACTGTTTCTCCTGCATGTTAATGACAATTTGCAATCAATCAACATTCATTGCTATGCGGATGACAGTGCGGGCGATGTTTTGTACTCTGGCCGCAGCGGGGTTTCTCAACAACACGTCAACGAGTGTCGGAACAAAGTTGTGTCGAAAAAAAGCTGGGTGTTCTCAGCAGGGCCAGGCAGTACTTCACGCCGGCCCATCGCTTACAACATTATAAGGCGCAAATCCGGCCGTATATAGAGTACTGCTCTCACTTGTGGGCGGGGGCTCCTCAGTACCAGCTCCTTCCTTTTGACCGCATTCGACGTAGAGCGACTCGAATCATCAATATTAGACTATTTCTGATCGGCTTGATTCTTTGAAATTACGTAGAGATGTAGCTTCGCTCTGCATCTTCTATCGGATCTATCATGGGGAGTGTTCCGAGAAACTATTTGGATTAATTCCTGTCGCAGAATTTCACCATCGGACATCTCGGCAAAATTCAAAATTTCATCCTCACCATCTCCGATGTCTGGAAATCCACAACTGTGCGATTCTCGAGGCACTTGTTTCACCGTACTATTCCTCTGTGGAACCAATTACCGGCAGGGGTTTTTCCAAGCGAACACGACTTAGGGACCTTCAAGAAAAGAGGCTACTCTTTCTTAAAAGGCCGGCAACGCAACTGCAAATCTCCTAATAGTGTGGTTGTTCATGGGCGGCGGTGATCACTTACCTTCAGGTGAGCCTCCTGTCAGTTTGGCCCCTTTTCTATAAAAAAAGAAAACATTATATATTCGCATTTAAAATAAACGTTCTTACAAGTTTCATTTTGCAAAAAAATACCTTATAGAAACTGGACATACTTTATCAACAAATCAACTTTTGATGTGATACATGAAAGAAGGGATTAGAATTAAATATATTAGAACAACTTAAAATCAAAACATAATCTTTCAATAAAACTAATGAACAAAATAAAAAAAAAATATAAATTCACCCCTATTGTCCAATGTATCGTTTAGTCATGTTGAAACAGACCAATAAAATATCGTATTACTTTAATTCTTGTAGAGTGAAGTGGTATTCGTTTCTTCTGTGAACGCTTCTTGTTACTAGTACACTTGTTTTTGTTACTGAAATGATGGGAAAAGTGGTGGCCATCAGTTATGGATTTCCGCAAAGTATTGCCAGAATCTATAAGAAAAAATCTCAAAAGTTGCCACGTATTTGTCAGTATTAGTCTACGACAAATGAATGCGATTTATAATAATAAAAAATAATCTACCTAAATATTAAATAGGTAACATGAGAATAAATGCGACAAAATGGACGCTAAACTCGAAGTAGAATAAAATAAGTAAACTAAAACCTCACAATCTGTATCGAACAAGCTACCCATTTAGAAAAATCCAACGTTACTGGTTGCATTTTCCAAAATTTTGTCTTGGTTGATGCCTACATCACGTCATGATAGCCGCAGTATGTCAATATGAGCCCGAGTCGTAAAGTCGTTTGAGCTGTGCGTTGATTGATAAGTCTTGTGCTTTCAGTTTTTTATATCATAAGATTGCAAACAAACAGGGTTAACCATCAGCTAAAAACATCAAAAACGCTTAAAGTTTGTTGCTATCTGAGTAGCCGATTGAAGTGCCATATGCACAAGTTAAATGTCACAGGTTTTAAGCATCTACCAAACAAACTTCGTTGTAGTATTTTTGGAATCAATATAGAATCGACATTAATTTATTATTCTGTTTAAAAGTACAATATTAAACTATTACCATTTATTATATTAATTAATTCTATTATTAATATATAACTTCCTAAAAAATCCATTATTACGATTTTATATACTCGTATGTGTAAGCAAATCAAAAAGTGTTTGGCGCGTTTTCGTGTTGCAAAAAAACTTATTTATTTATTTATCTACTTTATTGCACAAATAAGCACACAGGTGCAACTTAATGTTAGTAAGCATTTTCTAACAGTTTATCTTCGTCAATGTTGGGCGAAAAGCTTGGGTAGTGCAAAACACACACACATATATATATATATATATATATATATATATATATATATATATATATATATATATATATATATTCACGAGACGAATTACACTTACTGATTTAACCCCAAAGTAAGCAAATTATTTGCTTGTGTTATGGGTGTTAGTCAACGATACTAATACATAGAAATTCATATATAAATACTTTTACCAACATTGTTAGATCGATTCATTAATGAATTCATTCAGCACTCTTGTTTCATTTTGTATTTAGACACTTCATTTCGAGTGAAAGGCATAGAATGAAAAGCGAAAATGATCGAAAAATGAAACGTTTGGTATCTCACCTTTGGTAAAATGTCACCGATGTTCATTTTATATTTTTTGTGGAATATTAAACAATAAAATAACAAGATTAGTATGTTCGCTTTGTTTATTCTTAGGCACTAGTAACTAACATTATTGAAAAATCCAAATAAAATTTTATCATCTTCACAAAACACTTCATTCTGTTGAGTAAGTGTTCAAAAATCTCTACACGACACCACTTATCCCGCTTCATGAAACTCAAAAGTGTTTTGTTGGCGTTAATTAGTTGTCACGGTAATTGGGAAGGTCTGATGCTATCCCAAGTATCATATTCTAACGTTCTCTCTGAAATTTCAAGTATCTGAAGGCATTTTTATAGTACGTTTTATAGTATGTATTGTTAACATTTTGTAACACTATCATTACATAGTATAAAACAAAGTCGCTTTCTTTGTCTGTCCCTATGTCCTTATGTCCCTATGTATGCTTAAATCTTTAAAACTACGCAACGGATTTTGATGCGGTTTTTTTAATAGATAGATTGATTCTTGAGGAAGGTTTAAGTGTATAAACCTTTCTGATATTCCCACGGGAACAAAAGCTGCACGGGTGAAACCGCGGGCAGGTCGCTAGTGGTATATAAAAAACCACGATTCTCTTTGACTTCGTCTGGATATAACATAAAAGTTTTTTTATTGTAAAAAATTCAAAGAAATACATATTATAGTGTTGTAAACTAGCGGCCTGATAGCGACTTCGCACGGTGCAATATTAATTATATTAAGGTGGTGTCAGTGTATAATGGTTAATATTATTATTCTCTATATATTATAGGTAAAGGAAAAACTTTGGATTTCTACTTAGGACAATTATGTAACGGTGATATATGAATTTTGACACACCTTAAGATTACATTGTGAAGAACTGCAGAAACCCAATATGTTTAAACACAACGCATTAAAAATACATTAAATTAAAATAAATCTATAATGAAGAGAGTGATGAATATGGAAGAAGCGAGACAAACCTGCAAGAATCATGATTCTCACTCAGCTCTCGGTTCTCTCTGCCTTCCCTGTAAGGGATCTGGCGTGAAGATATATATGTACGTATATAATAATACATGAAGCAAATAAACGCATTTTTATAAAAAGAACAATTTTACAAAAATGCGTTTAAGTGAAAACTACATAGTACTAAATAAATACTAAAATATAAGTTACAAGTGATATCACTTGTATATCAAGTGCTTTTTTACATGTATTTGTGGACTATAGTTTTATTTATTATTAGCTGTTGCCAGCGACTTCGTCCGCGCGGAGTTCGTTTACTCCGCACAGCCCCTCCCCCTTAGATGATAGCGTTATATGATGTAGTCTATATTTTGACCCGACCTATTAGTAATATTCATACAAAATTTGAAGTAAATCCATGAAGTATTTTTTGAGTTTACCCCGGACATACATACAGACAAACAGACAAAAATTCTAAAGACTATATTTTTGGCTTCGATATTGATTGTAGATCACGCCCCAAGTATTCTTTTAAAAAAATATTCAATTACGACTTTATTATATTTATATGTATAGATAAATGCCTTTGTAGGTTGTAACTTGTTACGAAAAAGTTGGAGTGCTTCGGTGACTAAATCTTTGTTACATATCATATTGTAGATATATTAAGAGGTGTGTATTTTTTTTGTTATTTCTTATCAATAATTTGATGTGAAATGGGGTTAAGTGACTATAGTGAGGATAAAAAAGTAAGAATTATTAAACCCAGAATATATGAGAACAGAAAGATTATAACCATATAGACCACGAGTTCAATGAAAGATCTAATTACATTGGAACTTTTGATCAATATCTTGGGAGGTCGTTTGCAAAGAAATTCGAACAGAAAAATAAGCGCTGTCAACAAAATTGTAATATAATGCGATAGAACAATTATTTTGCAATTTAGAAAAAATAAAGTCTTGTTAATAAAAATACAACTTCATACAACCTACAAGTCTTGTGAAAATATGATACATATAACTAACTAAAATATGTAATGAATCTTGTAATTTGTGAGTTTGTAGACTTGTATTTTGGATAAACGTGGTTTACCAAAACTTGTCAAAAAGTTCTTATAATATGTAAATTGTGAGCTTGTAGACTTGTAACGTTTGATAAACATGTAATCCGGAACTTTTCGAAAAAGAATATCTAAAAAAAGTATCTTCACGCCCGTATCCCCAAAGAGGTGAGCAGAGGTACAACAAGCGCACCCACGATTAGCCGAAGATACTTGGTCCCACAAAATATGTAATATGTTGCAAGCGGATGGCGTGGCCAACCGGGCACTTTCCAATCCCGGGCAACGTTGTTTTTATCATAAAACTGAAAAAACACATTTTTGAATTGCCCGACCCAGGAATCGAACCCGGGACCTCATGTGGTCAACTCCGACACCGGACAACTACACCACAGAGGTGATTGTATCTTCTAGTATGACAAATAACATTTCAAAGTGGTAATACTCTACAACTAAACATACGATTGGCATAAAAAAATGAAACAGTTAACTGACGTCAACACTGCAAGGACTGTGTACTTTAGTTACTTCTAAGTTCCACAGCATTATGTCATACGTAATTCTTCTCTGGGGAAATTCGGCTAGAATAAATACTATAGTTGTACTACAAAAAAGAGCTATAAAATCCATTTACAATCGTACTCCAAGAATTTCCCTGAGAGAAAAATTCAAAAAAATCAATATTCTTACTGTAATTTCCCAATATATATTTTTAAACTTAATGTATGTTCGTAAAAAATATTGCTCGCTTAAGAAAAATGGTTGTGTACACTCACTTAATACAAGGAGCAATGTTACGCGTGCATCTCGTCTCCATAGAATAAATAACTCTTTCATGAGGCAATGTATACGCTTTTACAATAAACTTCCTAATGCTATAAGAGAGCTACTAATAAATAAATTTAAAAAGTGTGTTAAATCAAATCTGTGTAAAAAGGGTATTATAAAATCTCAAATTATTTTGCAGACGAACGAGCCTGGGACTAATTGCTCCTCATATCAATCTTACATTTTTTGTAATATTAAATAATTCGTGAAATAATGTAACGCATTTATTATAAAATAAATGCAAAAAAGATAAGCCCGCTAAGTTTCTTCCGCTGGATCTTCTCAGTGTGTAGCCGCGTTCCGATCCGGTAGTATTTTCAAAAAAAATGTCGACTCGTCAAAAGTGCCTGTTATGGTCTATTTGAATAAAACATTTTTTGATTTTGATTTTGCAGTGTTTTCTGCTTTTGTTTTTTAGGCTTGCGAAGATATTATGATATGTGATGCACTATAAATTAATACTAAACAAGGAACAACCAATAGGTCGCTACTACATACTCATGTAAACAAGAATTATGAAGATTTGCTCAACTAAATGTAATATTATAAGAATATCGGATTGCAGGGGGGCCGGACCAGACGGAGCGGACCGGACCGACTGGGTTTCCACTAGGCACGGCACATTTCACGTATCACTGGTTATACCTTTCGTTATAAAATAATTCACCTGTCACACCAGTTATATGCATCGAAACCGTCTGTTATATATGTCGCAGTGAAATTATCAATACCGTTATATTATAATCTAACTAAGTGATATTATAATTTAACTGCTAACCTAACCTAACCAAATTATAAACTCCCTAGGTAGATTATAATCTAAGGGTATTGACAATTTCACTGCGACATATATAACGCGAGCGTGATTTAATTTCATGCTGGTCAAGCTACAGCTTATAATTCGGATAAGTCCATTGTGCGAAAGAGACTAAGCGACAACTATTGAGCAACACCGTGCCACCAGTCAGAAGAGAAAATTTGTTTAATAAGTTATTTTACTTTACTAACCACATATAAATTGTAATAACTGCGCGGCGATGTGACCTACGGAATAAAATGCACCCACTGTGACAATAATCGTTAGTAATAAAATATAAAGGTCGTGATTATCAGACGTGATATAACAATGACAAAAAATAAATAACTTCACGACGTGATAGTGATATAAATGTAGCTATAATTCCTATCCCTAGTTTCCAATGTATAGATGAGTAGACGCTTGTAACGTCGTTCGCGTTTATACCGTCAATTTCACTTTAATTTGATAATATTACCTGTTTGTATTCCGATGTATAGATAATGTCAGTGTAAACTTTTTTTTTATATGTCGCAGTGAAATTGTCAATACCGTTAGATTATAATCTACCTAAGTGATATTATAATTTAACTGCTAACCTAACCTAACCAAATTATAAAATCCCTAGGAAGATTATAATCTAACGGCTATTGACAATTTCACTGCGACATATATAACTATCCAAGACCTTAACACCCACATCAGAGAATCATATGAATATGTTTCCCTTTAATCGTCACTGACAATGGAGTGTTGCTAATTAATTTTATTTTTATATTTTATTTAAACCAAATTAGGTGGTTAATGTAAGTTAAATTTATTTATCGTTATTTCAATGGTCTAGTAGTCTCGTTTTTCTTATAGACACATGAAATTCGGTGTCCGAATCTTTGGTGAGGAAAATCGAATTGAATATTTTTTCTATTTTCTCACGTCACATAATTCGTCTCAGTACGTGCCCGTTTTGTTGATAAGTGGCCATCTAGGCGTCAGGCAGTCATGGCTTGATTTTTATATAAAAATTCGCTAAGTTCGTAATTAACGGCATGTTCAGTGAAGTTGAAACGACTCCAGAGTATGCTGAGTTACGAGCGGTTCAAAAAAATCTCTTCGGTAACGATCTTCTTACTGTCAATTAGTCAATGGTACTTAATAGATACCGTTGGCTAATCGTGAGTGCGTTGCATCTCTGCCCCATATCTTTGAGGACATGAGTGTGATACGTGGCGTGGACTTCGCTCTTGAGTAGAGTGACAAAAAAAGGATTATTCGAATATATTTTTATAATGTTTTACGAGCACTTTTGGCAAGTCGAAGTTTATAATAATATACCCAAAGAGATAAGAGAGCTGCCAGGTAACCTACAATATAATAAATTAAAAAAATGGCTTCTGCAACATACATTTTACTCACTACAAGAATTCTTTGATTTAAATTTTTTTTAACTTATTATCAAATAACCTATATAATAATTATAGTGTTAATTGTAAATAATTTTTAATTTTGTATTCATTAAAAAATATTAATTATATAATTCTTGTTATATGACATTTAAAATTATTTATTATGACATTTTAGTATTATTCACATGACATTCATTTTATGACATTTTGGTATATCTCAATAAACAATATTTTCATTTTGTTAAATATAATTATATTAGTTATGTACTCTTGCATCAATTATATAATTGTAGACATTAATAACTATTTAATATCAATTTGATATATAAATGACATGAGTTTTTTTTTGATTATTACTCTGTAAATTCGAGAGGAAAAATTGGTTGGAGGTGCTAATGGCTTGATAGAACTATATAAAAAAAAACAATAAAACTAAATAAAAATGTTATCGTATTTAAAAATTCTCAAGAATATTAGTAAATGTTTTAATTGTACTTGGTATTATTAATCTAGTGTTTACCCAACATCATATATATATAGTATTTCTTTCATTTTAGTGAGAGTAACACATTGTAACATTTGCACGCCACAAAAAAGGGCAAAATAGGAATAAAGAGCAACATATTGTTAAATAACATCTAATTATGTACCCTATTTATTGCAAATAAAGAAATTATTATTATAGAATAAAATCAATAGAATTACTACCGAATCGGAACGTGGCCACAACGGTTCATAACTTAAGACAGACAAACAGACTTTCGTATTTATAGCACTAATACGGATTATGTAAACTTTGTATTTATATATAAATTGTGCACCAGAAAAATAAATATTGTAATCGACATTTTTAACGACTCGATTCCATTCATTACTCGTCAATAACATGTATTACAAAAACAAAAGTTTAATAAGCCTTAGGCTTACTTCGTAACTACAAGTGATAACGAGTCGTTGTTTCGTAATTCGGTTGAATGTTTCTTTGGTCTTTGTATTCAAAAATTTCGATGACCATTATTCGAAATTCAAACACTCCTTAAATACATAAACAATTTTAATTTAATAAGGTAAATAGAATACGTGATTTTTTTAATACATATTTTTTTTGGAGAAAATGAAAATTATCATATTTTATTATCCAATAATTTGTGTAAATTAAACTTGTGCTGTAACATTAACAGAATTACGACGTATGAAGTTAATTTTCAACTGGTAACTGACGACTGGTAATCATTACATAAATAATGGTCAAAATTCGACCATTAAGTGATTATTACTACATATAAATAAGTTCAATACTAATACTCCTTATCCTTACGTTATATATTCATAAGATAAAATTGACAGTTTCATAAAAAGGCATTTGGCGGTGACACTTAAAGCGAGAGAGGTCTAGAAATCATAGTTAAAGGGGAATGAAACCTTTGTTTATGGATTCACAATACTATACTCATGAATAAAAGATTGATTGTATTTGTTGTCCAAAAAATTTTTGACCATTACAGAAATAAATAGGATGTTATCTGGATGTTATTGATAAACATTATTCGAAATTCAAACACTTTTAAATATATACACAAAGACAAATTTATTTTGTCTATGTGTATATATTAAAAGTGTCATCTACTTGTTTGCTATATAATGATATAAAAAGTAAAATGCGAGAGAACGCTGATACATGTCACTAACGTCGTGTCACTAGCCCCGTTGATCCTCCGTGTTGATCCGGGCTCCCCTTGAAGATTAGACCATCTGCCGTTCTGCCAGCCAGTTTGTAAGAGACAAGCAATTGCCTATGCGAGTCACTACCATCGTGGCTAAGGTGGGAGAGTTCTGCATTGTCTCGCCCGGGTCTGGTATCACCCATGTGCCTTACCTATTCCTCTCGCAATAGCATTAATGCTTGTCACTGCCGTGTTTTGGTTAGGAAGGTAAGGTGGCCGGTAGATTTATGCATGTGGCTTTGCAATCCTGCCACACAGATAGCAATGCAAAATTAACATCTTTACTGTATCTCATGTGTGTTTTGAATATCTTCTGTGATATGTGTTTGACACAAGAATTTAAAACATTATAATTCCGATATGTTTGCGCGTGTCACGCTGTTTCGTGATTGGTTAATTCGTAGTGAATTAACGTTTACCCAAACTGATTGGAGAACATTTTATTCAAAGGGGTGCATGAAAAGATAAATTAGAAAATTCATTTTCAGTTACTGCTAATAATACTTAAAAAAACTAAAAACATATTATATACACATACATACACATTTATGACATACATACATAAATAACATACTACACATACATATAATACATATAAGTAATATGGATAATCCATATTCTGCATTAATAAAGCGACTTAGTATCTCAAATATTTTGTAGCTGTATTATTAAAAGGATTATAGCTACGAAAAGTACGTACTTGAAAAAATTATATAGAGAAAATATATCTAGTAAGATTTCCAATAACTGAAGTTAATCCCCGCTCATTCATGGTGAAGAACAGTATCGGCCAAGTGCTGAGACGGGACTTCAGGAGATTATTGCGACAAAAGTTATAATAACTTACGAAAGTTTGTGGAATGACACACAGGTTAGAGCGGAAAGATTTACAAATTTTGACAATTAATTCGTTTAATAGTTTGCCTCTAATCTTTAGGCTTATATTTCATGTTTTTTTAAAGTTTATTTTGGAACGCCGAGCGCCGGCAGATGTGAAGCGCGGAACTATTTTATACAGATAGCAACGCACCATTAACATCTTTGGTGTCTGTAGGCGATGGATCAGGAGAGCCTGGATGATATATAAAAATCTACCATATTACCTAGCTATGCGTCGTCTAGTATAATTTTTATTGGTATCGGAACTTTTCGGACAAATTCGTAATCCTTCGTATGCAAGTAGGAACGCTATTGGAATGCATTTTTAGCGCAGGAATACATCGCGCCTGCGGTGAGCGTCATCGTTTAATCTTTGTTTATTAAATGGAGACGAAATAAAGAAACTGATAGTGGTAATAAAATGATTAAAAACATAAAGAAGCTATATATTTATCATGTAATTATAGTTTGTATTGATTTTAATCGATTTGTTTAATTTTCATTTCCTAAGTATGTCCCAACACTAGTACCTACTGATCCGTAGGTGCCATTTAGGGAATAAAACTTAAAATAATAAAATATTCCACTAATGGCACCTGCCAAAAATATCGAGAGGATATGCAGTATGTGGAATACCTCAGGTGCCATTGTCTCAGGTGCCATTTAAGCGGGTGCCCAATATGGAATACTTCTACTGACCAACAGCTAGCCGTAATTGGAAAGAAGTTCCTTATCGCGCGTTGTGAAAGGGGGCTAGACAGAAAAAATTCTTACGAAAAGTTGTCACGACACTTTTTGCTATAGTAAGCTATTGTAAGCTATGCGGCGTGCGCATGTTTCTCTGTCTGTCTCTGTCTCTCTCTCTTATAGAAAGTGACCTCTCTCTTATAGAAACAGTGTGGTGTCGCGACGATTATTTTTGTTGAGTGTATACAGGTTTTTTGTATCGATAGGAACTTCGTTCCATCCGGGTGTCCCTTGACACCTCTGAAGTTTTTTATTCCTGTAATTTTATAATTTGTGAAAGTATAGCCACAAAATGGGGTCATGTGCGTAAGTCAGCCTTCAATTTGTCATGTTCATTATTGCGGTACCACGGTTGCATACAGCTACGATATTTCCATTTAGCATCGTAGTCATTACAGTGGAATGTATAATAACACACATGCTCAAATAGATTTATTAGTAGCATCAAAAATGTTTAATTTTTATGGAATTTAGTCACATCGTGATAATTCTTTTGATTTAAACTATAGGTATATCTCATTTAGAAAAAGAATTATTGCGATGTGACTTACTCCAACTAAAGAAAAAGTCTAAGTTTCATCAAAATCGGTGCAATAGTTTTAAAAATACAGTTTGAAGTCAGTTTATTTTTTTAAATTACTATTATTTGAACTTCAAATAAACTTTAAGCGTCCTTAAAGAACACGGGCCGTTTTAGTTTTGAACATCCCTTGTGTGTCTTTTGGAGTGGCAAATATTAAATTAAGTGGAATAATTTTATGCGTTTTTTAAATCAATAAAAGAAAATATATATCTAGGAATAGTTATATAAAAAATATAAAGACTGATTGACTTCTGCTGTCTTAAATGTTACCATTGTACAAATACAAAATATTTTATTTCATGTACTTTAAATATAAATAAGTTAATATACAATCATCTTTATCACATATTATAATAACCAAATTGAAATGCTCACTATTTCACACAAAGGAATAGTTTAAAGCCAATAGCTTTCTTTGTTATTTTACAGCAATTACTATCGACGTTCGTGTCTGAGAGTTCCCCTGACAACAGTATGTGTAATCTATAGTAAATTGTTATTGGGTAATGGGTGTGTCAATTAGTGTCTACACGTCTTGTCGTCACTCGTCGCTTATTTTACATCGGAAAAGTGACAACTTATCATTTGTCAATAAGAATCGTACCTAATTCGTAACCACAGAGTATTAAGAAGAGAACTAAATGTTTACGTTAATCTAACCTAAACTCCAACTTTATCTTTATCTAACCATTATTCCCCAAGCTTAAAAAATATATAGTAAATGTGGATAAGTTAAGAAGTTAATATTGAATCTTACGAAATATATGAAACTTTAAGATTATTAGTAAAAATAATGATGTATAGAGTCTTGCCCGTGTTCTTTCATTCACAATATTTTTTTAAATATTAAAATATTTCTCTTCATGTAAGTACAAATTTATAAACTAAGTTATAAAGTATCATTAAAGGCTCCTTCATCCCAGGCATAGCGAAATCATTACTCACATGGGTTGCTTGAAAAAACGAAAAAGTCTCATTTCTACGGAGTTGGCCTTTAATTTCCTTGTTATGAACACGCGTAACTCGCTCATAACTTAAGCCAAATGGCCTCGCAGAATCACTTTACACGGAACGTTTATTCCGTTATCCGACGGTATCTACTTCGTAGTAGATTTTTATTAAAGCTCAAGTTACAAAGGCAACTTTAAATGTGATTTTCTGCTTAGTATTGTCATTTACCAAACTCTATTAGTATGCCGTAATGAATATTGCGATAGCTGAAATCGAATAACGTGAATGTTTGGTCCGGGCTTCTTTGAAGAATAGACCAACTGTTATTCTGCCAGGCGGGTTGTAAGAGGAGACCGATTAGCTATACATGTCACTACCATCGTGACTACTAGGTGGTAGGGTTCCGCAACGTCTCGCCCGGGTACTTAGTACCACCGCCTTACCTATTCCTGCCGCAATAGCGTCGGTGTTTGTCATGGTCATGTTCCGGTTTGGAAGGTAAGGTATCCGGTAAACTTATGCACGTGACATTAAGACCCCGCCAAAAGTATAGCATTAAGACCCCGCCAAAAGTATAACAATGTACCATTAACATATTTGGTGTCTATAGGCGATGGTTTTCTCTTTCCATCAGGAGAGCCGTCTGTTTGTTTGTATGCCATTGCCGTTGAATCTGCGTTTGCTATCCGTATAGCAATGTTATAATACGACATATAACAACACCTCCATACGGACAGCAACATACTTTTAATATATACTATAGGCAATGGTTACATCTTTTCCCCAAGAGAACCATCTGCTTCATTGCTATCCTACGAAATAAAATAAAATAATAATTCTTAACTTATAAACAAACCTTAATGAAAGAAACAAACAAGTTTTCTATAAGCCGTAAAAAACGAGTCAAGCGTGAGTTAGACTCGCATACCGAGGGTTCCGTTCCTACAAATTTGTAGGTGACCTTGGCTATACATAAATTTCATGATACTAGGCCATGGGAAGTTTTAGATTACCTTGTGAAATCACAAACTATGCGACATAAACGTTAGTTAGTTAGTTATAAAAATAACTTTTGTGATATCAAATCATTCTTATACATTAGTAATAAATATATAAAATAGAGAAAAAAAGAAATCCCGAAGCCCGCTGAGTTTCTTCCGCCGGATCTTTTCAGTGTGTGGCCGCGTTCCGATCCGGTAGTAATTCTAAAAAATCGATACAATGTTTTAAATGTAATGTTATATAATGATAATTTTTAAATATTTGCACACCATAAAATAGTAGAATATGTTGGTAGCTTAATTAATTTTTAACAACTTATGTAACACCCATATCCTTGCAAATAAATATTTTCTTTCTTTCTTTCTATTTATCATTTGATCGTTTATTTGTGACGTAAAAATTAACTTATTCTACACTCTTTATCGTCGGCACATGGTGAAACTTCATTGAATAAAAAATAATTTTCAATTTCCGGATTTTTTACTTTACATGTGCTGTAAGACATTGTTTGTTGCCAAATCTTATAATTATAGGTTAATGAAAAGTACCCTATAGGTTTTGATTTCAATATAGGTTTTGAAATTCGCAAAATATGCGTTATAAATGATCATATTTTTTGATCGCATTAACTTACAAGTTTAACTTTTTTACAGCTGAAAGGGACCGTAAGCCCGAAGGTTTGATTTAAATTTCCTTTACGCTTTCCTGAGAAAAAAGTTCTTAGCAAACAGACTACGAAGTAATCCTATAATTGTTTCGTTTTTTCCTTATGGAGTACGGAACCCTAAAAACGATAACCTGATTATGAGTTATTTATTCGAAACCAAAAGGATAACAGTGTCCTGATTTTAAAGTTATCTATTAGCAACAAAAAGGATAATAGTTTCCTGATTGTAAAGTTATCTACTGGTAACAAAAAGGTAACAGTGTCTCGATTACAAAGTTATCTACTAGCAACAAAAATGATAACAGTGTCCTAATTATAAAGTAATTTCCTACCAACAAAAAGGATAAAAGCGTCCTGTTTATAAAGTTATTTACTAGCAACAAAAAGGATAACAGTGTCCTGATTATAATGTTATCTACTAGCAATAAAAAGAATAAAAGTGTCCTGATTATAAGGTTATTTACTAGCATCAAAAAGAATAACAGTGTCATGATTATAAAGTTATCTACTAGCAACAAAAAGGATAACAGTGTCATGATTATAAAGTTATCTACTAGCAACAAAAAGCTTAACAGTTTCTACTACACAACCTATTTAAACACATTATTGATAAAATTAAATAATAATAAATAAAAATCATCATTCTGGATTACTTTTGGTCTTAAACTCATATTACGTCATTTTAATTCTATGGTGTTACGTAAAGATATGTCATCACTCTACATCTTTTATCGGCTCTATCGTGGGAAATGTTCCGAGGAACTGTTTGGATTAATTCCTGCTGCCGAATTTCACCATCGAACATCGCGACAAAACTAAAGTTTCATCCTCACCACCTTGACGTCTGGAAATCCAGAACTATGCGATTCTCAAGACACATTTTGCCCCGCACTACTCCTACGTGGAACTAGTTATAAGCAGAAATTTTTTCAAGGGGTGTAAGCAATCCACTTTCTCTCTGCTTCAAAAGTCAATCTCACCTCTCTGGCTCTGGCGACCGACCGATGGTGGTATAACCATCTCGATAATACAACAGAGGTCAGACGATGGGCCTGGGGACTTAATATCCCTAAAAGAGTCGAGGATAGTTAATGAGGAGAGGAACAAAAGCAAATGATGAACGCGGAACATCTAAACAAACTACCCCAGGAGGGCACCAGCGCCGTAGCAGGAGAATCCGTCCCCGAGAAAATCTCGGACAGCACCTCGTATTCGGGGGGGAGGGGGGCAATAAACCGCTAAAATCTGATGCTAACGCATATACTACACATGTAGAGGCAAAAAACCCTTTTGAGAGAAAAGACTGTCTCAAAAGAATACCACCAGGAGAAACACGACGGTGACAAGCACTAACGCTATTGCGGCATGAATAGTTAAGGCGGTGGTACCAGACCCGGGCGAGACAATACAGAATTCTATCACTTAGTAGGCACACTGGTAGTGAATTTATGCAAGTCACGATCGTCGTGGCTACTAGGTGTAGGCAGTTTGCTCCTTACAAACTGCCTGGCAGAACGGCAGATGGTCTGTGCTCCAATGGGGCTCGAATCAACATAGGTAAAAGTGTATTTCTGAACGTTTCGATTAGGATGCCATTAGCAAAGCTCGGTGTCTCAGGTATTATTCTTGTAAACAAAGTCAACCAGTTTTAACTTAAAGCAGCAAAGATGGCCTATTTGGATTGGATTGTTAGTAAGTAACGCCAAGTTCTTATTGTCGTTTGAAATTCGAAAGTTTCCCAATTAAACCATCTCGGGGAAATATTCGCGATAATGACAACATGGGAATATCACCGTCTTATACTTAATTTAATCGGTTTAGTGAACCTAAAACAAAAGCGATTTTCAAATAATTTTCTTCAATTTCTATCGAACTTGCACGATTTGAGTGTCCTATATAATATCAATAACCGACCAAAAGCGTTTCGGGCCACGCACAATAATGTAGTTGTCAACACGACGCCCATCACAATTATGCGGACTAAGAAGAAAATTTTATTGTTCATACTATGAAATTTTAACCTATTTAACGCCAATGATGGATATGTTCGCACTACAGGTTCACTGCCAGTAATGTTTTTTTTATAAGTTGGTTTTTATAAGTTGGTTGACTATTACCTATTCGTAAACTTGTGAAGCCTACTTAAGCATTATAGATTTCCTTTTAATTTATTATACGGCCTGTTACGTTAATCGACCTAAACCTTGAAGGGGGTAATAAGGTATCTGATTCGCATTTCAAATAAATAAAAAACATATCCTTAAATTTTAATCCTCATCATCTAATAAATTCATAATTCATAGGCACAAATACCTTCGCGCAAGTAACGCACATATCGATAGAGAGGTAGTTACGTAAATACTGCCTATTTACAGCCTATTTTCGTAACTACCTATTAAGTTCACTGCCAGTAATGTTTTTTTTATAAGTTGGTTTTTATAAGTTGGTTGACTATTACCTATTCGTAAACTTGTAAAGCCTACTTAAGCATTATAGATTTCCTTTTAATTTATTATACGGCCTGTTACGTTAGTCGACCTAAACCTTGAAGGGGGTAATAAGGTATCTGATTCGCATTTCAAATAAATAAAAAATCATATCCTTAAATTTTAATCCTCATCATCTAATAAATTCATAATTCATAGGCACAAATACCTTCGCGCAAGTAACGCACATATCGATAGAGAGGTAGTTACGTAAATACTGCCTATTTACAGCCTATTTTCGTAACTACCTATTTATCTGTTTACGATATGTGCTTTAGTTGTGCGAACGTGTTGGTGCGCATGAATTATGAATTTATTGGAGAATTAGGTTAAAATTTAAGGGTATTTTTTATTTTTATTTATTTGGAATGAGAATCAGATACCTTATGGCCCCCTTTAAGGTTTAGGTCGACTTACCTAACAGGTTGTACATACTACTAGCTTGAATTTTTTCACACATCCAAAACCACCCATTTAGCAAACAGAGATTCCCTCATATTTAGCTGTACTTACTAAAAATTACCACTTTATGGCTTAATATTTCATAAATGTATCTCTTAATCGAAAAACTGTTTTTCGAAGTCTTAATATTTTTTAGAAAAAAATATATATAAAGAGATTTTTTTTTAAATTTGCAAGAACCTGTGTGTTACAAGTTGCACAAATTAATGTATTATAGCAAGCTACTACAAGCACATTGAGTTCGCTGTTACAAACATGTTCTACCAAATATCGTGCACAAATATCAAAATATCAAAAAAATTCACAGTTTTATTACTCTACATGCTATTTTGTTACCAAGAATAACTTTAAAATGCATATTAATTTATTAGTTACCACGGAAAAAAAAATACTCTGTGGTCTAATGGTACGGCGTCGGTAAATTAACCACATAAAGTCCAGGTTCGATTCCCAGGTCAGGAAAATCGAAAAATGTTTTTTTTTTTAAATTTTCTGATAAAAACAACGTTGCTCATGATTAGATAAGTGCATCCCCGGTAGGCGATAGGCTTGCTACCTATCACATTATGGAGTCCCATATATTCGGCTAATCGTGGGTCCATTGGTTGTACCCTGCCTAAGTCTTCGGGGATACGTGCGTAAAGATACAGGAAAAATATAATTTCATGTTTATCAGTATATCCGCTATATATAGATGATTTTTTATATTTCAATATTAGTTTGTATAACTTTTATGTATTGTTTTTGTTACATTATTGTTTTTTTTGCCCTGATGATGCGTTAAAACGCGAAACCGGTTGGTGTTAAAAAATAAAAACCAAGTAAAACCGTACAAGTGCTTTTAACATAATATAAATTTCAGTTAAGAGGCTGACAAGACCTAATTTGTTGAAATTTATGTTATTTAAGCAGTTTTTTAAGAAAAACTGTTTGTTATAGCACGTCACAAAAAATATATGGTAATATTTATCATATTATGTCAAAGACCGTGGCCGGACTCGATACATAATCGAACGAAATTGGGTCGATAGAAAATAATTACGAAAATTGGTCTTAAAATCGTCTATAACGGTTCTATATCTTTATTTTTTTGACGTATGGGTCTGCAATTAAAAACATGAAGTCATCATATTCATTCCTGAACCGCTAGCGAATCATATTTGACAAATAGTCTACACTTTTTTTAATTTTAATATTTACTTAATTATAAGACCTGGCCGTCCAGTTACACTGATAGTGGGCTCTCGTTTACTCCGATAGAAACAGACAGAGTGCGCGATTTTGGTGTTGACAGCGTCTTAACGTGGAGTTTTACCAAGTGTCGACTATATTCAGTGTTCAAAACATAGACATAACTTTGCCAGCCATTCCTTACTGAAATATGAGAGTGAGACGCGTTGACAATATTGCGACAGAAAAAAATATTATTGGTGGTACGACACTCGGGCGACATTATAAACTCTACCATATTTTTTTCTTTTTTATCCTAAGGTAGCAAACAAACAGATGGCTCTCCTGATGGAAAGATTAATAAAAAATATTTAAAAGTATTCACGATTATAATTTTTCGATAATATCTTATGACTTTAATTATTTAGATAATATGATTATAATGTTATATTTAATTTTACCGGCATAAAAAACAGGTTTTTGACTATCTCTAAATTAAAGGGACTAGTGATTTGCTTTAAACATATTTTTTTATCAGGATGCATCAGGAAAGGGTTTGGCGACTCAGAAACATCTGGTGAAAGAAAGTCCTGAAATGCTGGCGATATCAAGCTGGACAGGACAGGTGCCACGAAGACCACCACTTCCTCCTGGCACACGACTCTCGCAGCTCATGGCTCTGGGATCCCGACGAAATCCTGGACATGTTGTTTGGATGCTTGCAAAATCGGATTCTGAAATGAAGTGAGTATATCTTTTATCTCGTTCGAGTATTTTTTTATATGATAAGATAGCAATGATGGAAAGAGTCAACCATCGCCTATAGACACCAAAGATGATAATGGTGCGTTGCTATCTTGTGGCGAGTTCTAATGCCACATGCATAAGTTTACCGGCTACCTTACCCTCCAAACCGGAGCACGACAGCGACAAGCACTGACGCTATTGCGGCAGGAATAGATAAGGCGGTGGTACCAAACCTGGGTGGTACCAGACCTAGTAGCCACGATGGTAGTGACTCGCATAGCCAATCGGTCGCCTTTTACAACCTGCCTGACAGAACGGCAGTTAGGCCAACTGCCGTTAAATGGATGGCAAACAACAACTTCAAAGGAGCCCGGGACCAACACGGGGTAATATTGTACCGCCAAGGTACGTGGTACACCGCCTTATATTCCTACCGCAAATGCGTCAATGCTGGTCACTGTCATGTTCCGGTTTGGTGGGTAAGATAGCCGTTAGACTTATACATGTGGCATTGCTATTCCGCCACATGAATAGCATCGCACTATTTTCATACTTGGTCTCTATAGGCGATGGGTTCTTTTTCCATCAAAAACTAAAAAAAACATCTACTTGTTCGCTATTTAATGATATTAAAAAAAATACATTAACTCCTATAAACTGTAACTTATAGAGCCTCATAGCACAGTATGCTGGAGACTAACAGTAGTCATCTACATACATGTGATATTTTAACAACGCACACATAGACACCTCTCACGGACGCGATATCTCGGAGTGGTTCGGGACAGTTTGTTCCGCACCAGTCCGAGATATCGCGTCCGTGAGAGGTGTCTATGTGTGCTATGCTCGAATATTACTTGTACGTAACATTGACTTCTGTTAGTCTCTAAGTATTCTGTGCTCATAGTCTATTAATTATACTATTCGGTTTGCGTTACATTTCAATTTGTACCGAGTTCAATTTCTGGGTAAGACAAAAAATATAAATTTTTTTCATATCATGGGATAACAAACAAACCGATGGCTTTCTAAATGTATATCCATAAAACGCCAAGGATGTTAATGTTCGGTGCTATCCATATGGCGAGGATGTAAAACACATACTGGCTACTTCTTCATTCATACTGAAATACGACAGTGACAAGCTCTGACGCTTTTACGGTAGCAATAGGTACCTAATGCGATTGTACCAAATCTGGGCGAGACGTTGTAGAAATCTATTACACACTACGATAAGGACATATTATTTGGCTTTTTTCGCCTTATACGAATTGCCTGACAAGAAGACAAATGGACTATTCTTTAAAAAAAGTACACGCAGTAAGTTTGCGGAACTCTCTGCCTAGTGATATTCGCATCTGCCAGACTTTTGATTCTTTTAAAAAACGCGTCAAATAACACTTTCTAACTGAATTGTAAGTTTTCTTTATATCGTATGTATTTTCATTAATATATGTATATTTAGTTTAGTTATGTATTATGTAACCATAATATCTATTTTTTGTACACCAAGTCTACTTCACTTGATTTTTTTTTATCTCCTTTATCGGGTTGGCTGGAAGAAATCTCTTTAAGTGGAGATAAGCTCGCCTATTGTACTTATGTTATGTTTTTATTTTATTTTTATCCTTAGAGTGCTGTGTATAACTAACTATTAAATAAATAAAAAAATAATCGGCACTATGATATAAGACGTTATATTATTATATAAGATGATAAAATTCTTTCATAGGATCAACTAAAACAAAGTATCATCACGCGCGGTTCCCTTGCGGGGTAGATATAGTAACCCGAACGTCTATAGACTTGCCGGTTCACCAAGATTCACGTTTGTCGGTTGGCGAGATAAGTGATCCTCATCGCCGCATTTTACCGACATATTAACGATTATCGAATATTTCTAGCGATAACCGAGGCCGACAGTTTAACCTCCGCCAGACTCCAAGCTGCTACTGAGACATTAGATTTTTGAGAAAAACCTCAAAAAAGCCTCAATTACCTATTTACCCGTCCTGGGGATCGAACCCGAGACCTCATCTGAGCCGAATAGGCTAAACCCTAGACCTCAAGGCAGTCTAGAATCAACTACAAGCAGTTACTATGTTATATGCCTATACTTATCAGGTGAGCTACCTGATGTTAAGTAAAGTCATTACCTAAGAACATTTGCTATATAATGGGTTATAGCACTTACCCCGTGCTTGGAAAAACTTGAAAAACTTTAAAAACAACAAAGAAAAATATCGACACACAGGATTTGAACCTGCAACCCTCTCCCTAAAGCCGGGACGCACTACCACTGAACTAGTGTTGACAGGTTCGACGTGGCGAAATTCTTCTTTACTATATGGTCGATAAGGGGTTGTTGCCAATGCATTATCAACTACATAAAGGATTGATACCAATGCAATGCCGGCCTAAAACCTCTAATTTTAATCCCGAATTTTTAAGAGAGGGCAAACATACAAAAGGTTTACCTGATTGTGACGCATAGATGAATTAGAAGAAACACGTTATAAATTGCTATAAAAAAATGTAACGTAAATGTAAAGGAATGTGTTTACCCTGTGTTGGTACGGGCCGCTATTGAAGATAAGACCATCGGCCATTCTGCCAGGCAGTTTGTAAAAGGCGAACAATTAGCCAAATTTGTTGCTACCATCATGACTACTAGGTGGTAGAGATTGGTAGAGATAGATTTCTACTTTTTTAGTAGAATTGGAGCAAATGAGGCATCAATCTAGTAGGATAAAATGTCTCAACAGAATTTAATAGAAATGAGAAAGAAATCGGTAGGTTTTAGTTTTAATTAGCTATCAAAGATCAAAGGCTCAAAACCAAGCATCCATGTCCAAAAAGCTTTAATTTTAGAGTTGGCAACACACGAAAGTGATTAGGAGTTAGGACGAATGAACGTTATTGTTGTCATAGCAAATTGAACTTTATTTTCCATTATATAAAGACTATTTTTATAAAATATATCTTTTAACTTAGATCATTTTTAACTTGCTCCTATAATGATAGACATTAGACAACACAGTTTCATTTAGGTAGTCGTTTCGTTTATTTGTATTGTTTGCTTTCGCGGAATCATACATTTTTGTTATTAAAATGAAAAGAAGATACGGTCAAACTTATCGCGCAGAGTGAGAAGAAAACATTTTTTTTCAAAAACGTTTATATATATATATATATATATATATATATATATATATATATATATATATATATATATATATATATATATATATATATATATATATATATATATATATATATATATATATATATATATATATATATATATATGTAAGTAGATTTTAGCAGTGGCTTTGGTAGATTCCCTCATTAAAAAGTGGTCATGCTAGTCAGAGTTATTCGGGTTTGAAGGGTAAGTTACCCAGTAAACTTATGCATGTGGCATTACCAACCCGCCACACGGATAGCAGCGCACCATTAACATTAGAAACCATCGTCTAAGGACACCAAACCTTAGACGATGGTTTCTTTTCATCAGAAGAGCCATCTGCTTGTTTGTTATCTTATGGTAAAACAAAAAATTGCACTCCCCTCACATTTCAGCGAACTTTATAATTATGTACAGAAAAAGTCGTTCTCTCAGCGGCAATAGCTCTTTACGTTTCCTGAAAGAGCCCTAGTGAATGAAATAAGTGTTCGAAAGGAAAATACACGTTGTTATTTACGTCGAATAAAGGAAATGTTACTCTGCTCGGCAGTATTAAACTCGTAATACATAACCTTAGCAGGTATATTTGCACTGAGAATATATATTAAATTATTTATTGGCAGCCTAAGTTTGTATAATCTATATCTATATAAATATATAAAATAAAATCGTAGGAAAGTCAAAACTGTATATTGAATACTTTTTTAAAAGAATACTTGAGGTGTGATCTACAATCGATATCGAACTGTTTGTCTGTTTGTCTGTATGTATGTTCGGGGTAAACTCAAAAATACTGCATGGACTTACTTCAAATTTTGCATGAATATTACTAACAGGTCGGGTCAACATATAGGCTACATATTATCTTACGCTATCACCTACGGGGGAGAGGCTGTGCGGAGAGGACGAAGTCGCTGGCAACAGCTAGTATTATATAAATATGGTTAATACTATTAGCTAAAGTAAAATCCTTAATCAACAATAACTTTCGATTGGTTATGAAGAATTTACATTATACTAGCAATCGCCCTAAGTTTGACATCAGATTTTAGTTAAAATGAAAATAGTATACTTGTGTGTATAACGTGATGTATGTCACATGAATCTAGTGTTTATAATGTCTATTTATATTAATTTAACGTATTACTAATGCATATTCATAAAAAATATTAAGTTTGCACTCCTACGCGATGTAAACTTTAGTTCTGCTGAATTTCATACTCAACAGTTTGCGCAATTGTAGTAAAAAGGGATACAAAGTTTTGACAAACGTGAGAAACCAGCTTACCACTAGGTGGCGCTGTACAAATCACATACAAATTCCTAGTAAACTCGAAACGCGCTCACGATCGAATGCGAAAAGAAAAACACACTTGGCACTCCGAGCGAGTAAACTTTGGTTTCATGGCCCTTTGGAGGTTTAAGCTAAGCTGGCGTCTAAGAAACTTTGTTGCTTGATGTTCTGAACATAGCAAAACATTTTCTTCTTCATGTCCCTTAAAAAATTACGACTCTATAAGTCGTAAATTACCCCACATGGAGTTCTGTTCCCAATTTTAAACAAGAGTTCGGCACTATTAACTCTTTCTTTTGACCACATACAATTCAGAGTGATTCGAATCGTCGAAGGCCGGGCTCTTTCTAATCAGCTTAAATCGTTTGGCGTTGCGAAGAGCTGGTGGTTCTTTCTGCATCTGATATCACTTTCGTTGTGTCGGATTGATGTTTTTCTTAATTCCACTCCCTGAATAGCTTCACCGGACATAAAATTTAAAAGTCCACCTACACCATCTTGCCGTCTGGAAGACCACCACAGTGCACTTTTCAATGAGTCTTTTATCTCGCATGATTACTCTGTGGAACCAATTATCAGCGGATGTGTTTTCAAACCAAAATTACTTGAGGACATTCAAAAATAAAACTTACTCAAAGGCTGGCAACGAATCTATAATACCTCTGGTATTGTAGCAATTCATAGGTGACGTTCATGATCACTTACTATCCGGTGATTATCCTCTCTTCCGTTTGCCCCTATTCTATATAAAAATATAATACATTGTAAAAAAACAACTCTTGCAGACAGTGTAAAAAAAACTACCAGTTCATCATGATTAACTGGTTTATCGGTTGGCAAAATGGATGGTAACCCCTATCTTTGCATTTGACAACTGACAACGACTATTATTTATTTCTTACAATCATTAATCCTGGTCAATTGACTAACATACCACAAACTGACTCCGAATTTCTACCGAGATTTCCAGGATATCTCCGAAAAAACCCAACAAAACTTTTCACCCGGGATCAAACACAAAACCTCATGGTCTGATGTAATATTTTGTTTGCGTATAGCCATGTCTCTGCGAGTTACCCATTCATCCTATTTTCGTTTTATTGTTCTGTTATTTATTGTCTCGTTCCCGCCTCGAATTCCTGTTTTTCGCCGGTTCAGATGTAATATATTTTTTATAAAACTATCACGCGACATCTTATATCGATTATAACTTTTTATTTTATGCTTCTTTTGTTTTTCTTTTCGTTTTATCGTCTTTTGCAGATACCAAGTTATAAAACCAAGGGCACATACCTAATACGATTACATAATATATCATAGTTTTATTGATACGGGCTCAGATATCTTATTAAAGTAGACAGATTTATCATGACGGTAACAAATATGGGCTTGTATATTCATCTAATTGTTAAGTTTTTTTTATTTTTCTTATAGAAACGCTATAAGAAGCACCAACTAATAAAATCTGTTGCCGATCAAAATCTGTTAAATCCGCTTTGATTAACAATTTTAAATTGAGCGCACAATTTAAACAATTTTAAATTGTGCGCTCATTTCAAATAGAATTGCGTCGGTCGCGACATTCAATTTTATTTGTTTCTGTACATTGCTTTGTAAAAACAACTATAAATCTTGCGCTTGAGGTTGGATATGCAGACATAATATGTTTTTGCCCTATCTAAGGTGGGTGAACCATGGAAGGCCATGCTCCTTTGAAGGCTAATTATTAAAAACGCATAGTTATTGCCATTTTAAGACAAATTCCTTCTACTCGCAATAATATCAATCGAACTCAAAGATACAGACGTAGCGGCGATTCGTTTGTGCCACTATTTTGCCTTTGGTAAACTAAATTCAGATCGACGCAAAGTTAACCTATAATTCGTATACAAACCCACAATAAAATTCGTACATTTGTGTAAATATATTAAGTAAGCGTGTCGTTTTTCGTTTAGCCGGGTCCCTATAATCTACAAACTGTCATTCGTAACAGTAACAATTCGTAACTAGCTTAGTAATAAAACGGTCTGTCATGCTGTCCCACAAGTTTTTTGGACTATGTATTTACGACAAGCATCCGTAGCTTGACTGCTTACCGATGGCCCTCTCGAATATAGTGTGTTATCTGTGGATGGCCCTCACTGCGTTCCATTATTCAGAAAGTTTTAAAATAGTCTCGAAAAAATTAAGCCCTATTTATAAACTAATTGATGTATAGTATAGAGCTAGATACAATGGATAGCCGTGTATGCATTTAATGCGAAATATAAATGATGTATACAAATAATCAATGGAAAAATTTTATCATTCAATATCAAAGAAAGTGTCATAAGCGTGAAATGGTTCACAATACTGACGTTAGCCGTCATCAAAGTTCAAACTGTTTTTTTCAAAATAATTTATTAATTATAAAATTGATGCGACCTACTAATGTTATAGACACATTTTTACAAGAAGCACAATTTTTAAAACCAAAATAGAACAATTTAAGAAAAACAAAACCAGAAAATGTCCCAGCAAAATTCACTATAACTTAAAGGTGTAATATATATTACAAGAATTACTTTGTTTACATTGTAGAATGGCAGATATCTCTTTGGCTAATATGGCAGATATCTCTTTGGATAATCTCAGATGGCTCAGAGACAGCCACCACCAAGAAAGTAACAATTGCATTACAATCCATGTGGCAGGTAGATGTGCCGAATGCATACTTATTAGCTATTAGCTACCTTACCTTTCAAACTGGAACATACGTTACAAGCACAACGTTAATGCAGCAGGAATCGGTGAAACGGCGGCACAAAACCTAGGTGAGACGTTGTAGAACTCTAATCTCGGAAAAATTATTCAAATCATTTTTTATTTATTCATTACTCAACTATTTAGATCTGATTTTATCAGTTCTTATACATTATGAATATTGGGTATGTTCTATAGTCTATACAGTACGTGGCTTCGGCTGAAGGTATACTTTATTTTATTGTGTGTATATTTTTAAATTCTTGTAGTCAATATTTATGTTAACTAATTCACTTTTTTTAATTATACGATAGCAAACAAGTAAACGAGTCTCTAGATCAAAAGAGTCAACCATCGCCTATAGATACCACATATGTTAGTGGTGCCTTGCTATCTTGTGGCGAGGTCTAAGCCACACGCACAAGCTTACGGGCTACCTTACCTTTCAAATTGGAACAGGTCATTGACAAGCACTCACACTATTGTATGCGCAGTATGTAAGGCCTAGTAGCCACTATGGTAGTGACTCGAACAGCCAATCGGTCCGCTTTTTACGACCTGCCTGGCAGAACGGCAGTTGGCCTATTTTTCTAGGCAGCTTGGACCAACACGGGGAAACGTCAAATGCATGACTGTGTGGCAGTATGAGCCAAAACTTACAAACTAGAAAAGATGCTATCTACATTTAAAATTTCTATCTAGTTTAAATTAATTTTAAAATAACTATGTCTCCTTTAATAACACAGGAGAGAACTACAAAATGAATGATGGACGCCAGGAACAAAACTTTGCAATAGCTAAATATGGCCACCGAGCAAATACGGCAATTTTGGAATAGAATTACTTAAAACTGAAATAGCGAAATCGCCATACTAAGCTAATGAAGAAATTATAATAGTTGAAAAATAATGCTTATGCCGTGGAAGAGTTTGTGTTGGAGATCTAAGCTGCTTTTTAGTTGTGCTTCTTTTTTCCAATTTTTTGTTTCCTTGCTAGTTATTAAGGCCTAATTATAGTTTCTTCGCATGTTAAACTTAGTATAAGTTATAAAATAAAACTTCAAATTTAAGCACTTTGGTTTTATTCATAATAAGGTGATAAACAAAATCCTATAAATATCCCCACTTTTTGTCTCAAGGCTGTATCTGAAATAGAAATAAATGAGCCCCTGAAATATTCACAGAACGTCTGCCGTTGTGGTCGCTAACACGACAAACAATAAGGTAAAAAAGTTAGAATCCAAAGGGGTTCCTATACAAGAAACATTAAAAATCTGTTTTCTTCGTCTACCTTCCTGCATTCTTGTACGAACCGTATGCGTATCCAGCTTCATTGTTGCAAGCTGAAAAATAAAGAATTAATGATAAGAAATACAATGTTATTAAACATTTTCAACGATTTGTCCAATCACGTATAATAAATTTCGTAAATGTATGTATATTTGTCCACGAATTTCTCGGGAATCAAGTTATAAAAGATTTACATCAAGTATAATTCAACTTAGGGATTTTTTTTTTTTATATCATAAGATAGCAAACAAGCAGATGGGTCTCCTGATGGAAAGAGTCAACCATCACCTATAGACACCAAAGATGTTAATGGTGCGTTGCTATCTTATGGCGAGGTCTAATGCCACATGCATAAGTTTACTGACTACCTTACCCTCCAAACCGGAACACGACAGCGACAAGCACTGACGCTATTGCGGCAGGAATAGGTAAGGTTTTTTGTGATATGGGTACAGTTGACACATATTTGAAGTCAGTTTAATTTTTAAATTGCTAAGATCCATATCTTTGAGATAACCATTGCCTATAGATACCAGGTACCTATATTATTGTTACCCAGATAGGTATGTTAATGGTGCTTTGCTATCCATATGGCAAGGGTTGAAGTCAAATTTATGGTTCATTTCCGTAAGATTACTATCTACCTTACCTTCCAAACTGAAACAAGACAGTGACAAGCATCGACACTATTACGACAGGATTAGGTAAGTGCGGATGTTGTAGAACTCTACCATGTTAGTGATTATAGTTAACCTGAAATTATTATTATTATTTATATTTCCCATATTGTTCAATACCACCTTTGAACGATAGACCATCTGTCATGCAGTTCGTAAAAGACTCGAAAAGATTGATTTTCAGGTCATGACTATGGTGGTAGAGTTCCGCAACTCCTCACCAGGGTATATGGCACCACCGTTTTACCTATTTCTACCGCAATAGCGCCAATGCTTCTCATTTTCGTTTCTCGGTTCGGAGGGTAAGGTAGCTGGTAAATTTATACATGTGGCATTGCCATTCCTCCAAACGGATAGCAGTGCATCAGCATCAGTAAAAACTTTGGTGACTATAGGCAATAGTTTATCTTTTCCTCGGGTGAGATATCTGCTTGTTTGCTTTACAATGACAAAGATTGGCTGGCTTGTGAATTAAAGTAATTCGTAGGCGAAGTAGGTGACCAACATGACTTATATTTATTCAAATTTGCACAAATTATACTAGATTATATTCTAACGTGTGTTCCATCAATTGCAACTAGTACTCGAGGAAAGCGGGCTATTTGGCAACGTCCTTGTTATGTATCATTTTTGATTTTTATGTAGTCCGATTGCAAATGTGCTATTGCAAAGCTGATATCACGTACTGTCCGCCTGGCGCAGGACTGTCACACCGAAAAAGTCTTCTGTCAACAACACTGTGACTATCGCATGCAATCGGAGGGTCAATAGCAGCTGGTGCAATGGAGATTATTCCATGATTTTTTGAACAAATACGAAGAACTATGAAAGTTTATTTATCTTGCAAAAGTCTACGAATAATAATTAAAGTTTGTCAGCTAGGAAATAAGAAAAATATCTACCTGGCTCCTGTTATTCGTAAATGGGGATATATTTCAGACAATAATTGCTCTTCTGCCGTTATATCAAGCTGAAACCGCAGCTGTAATTATATGTAGTTTCCACTCTTTCCTTTATACTCTGATTGTTGATTTTTCGTCGGAACTAGACGTCACATACCAGTCTGATAATATGTAAAGCATTTCCGTGTCACTTTCTGAGCTTAAAGTGGTAAATTCACGCTAAATATTTTTTAAATTATTGTTCAACCGGCCGAAATCCGGGGGTAGCTATACGAATGACGGATGATGAAATTTTGACAGATTAATGACATTATATTTTTTATAGGGACATACCAATCTGTCATTTCCATACAATACACAGTAAAACCTAAACTGGCAGCCCTCCCACCCGTTAGCAACGAACCTTTGGTAATTTGACATAAGAGTCGTGCTTTTTAGGAACAGTTTTAGCTTACGCCTCGTAGAAAATCCTACTATTTGTCACTAAAACGAGTCGTTTTGCAGATATAGGGACCGGCCATATGAAAAACCTTTTTGATATTTTGTCTGCCATAACGTTTAAGTTAAAAAACCGATTTATTATATCGGCCTTGTAAGGAACCTTATTCGTAGCAAGGCCATTTAGAAGACTTTAATTTGACTTAAATTTAACATTAAAAATAGTAAAAAAAGTATTTTATGTCTTACATGATAAAACAAAGCGATATTTAAGAATTTGTTTTTTTCATTCATCCAGTAAATAAAATTTATTTATCTATTCAGGAAATATAAGAATAATAACTGTCTATTTGTTAATGTGGCCTTTCATGATCCACCCACCTTATAACTACTTAAATTAAATTAGCGACACCTTTGAGTGTCAGTTTTGTTCGGGACTGTGCACCTTGGGTTTTTTTATATCAATGGTTCTATCTCATTTTCTTAGAGACTATCTTATATGCGTTTGTTCCTTTTTACCGTTGTTTTTTCTTTCATCATTTTAAATTCACAACTATTCAATGGAAGTTTCACTCCAGAAATCTACGATTGTCTTTATATAAGTATGTCAACAGCTAAACTGAGCGAGCGTTTTGAAACTTGTACATTTATTAAAAAGTAACTTCCGAGAGGCTCTATACGAATTCTTGCACTGAAACTTTTGCTCTTTGTAACAACGAAACATTCCACATGAAGCGACAAAGGCATTGTCAAAGTTATAAACGGTCTGTCAAGTACAGTCTGCTCAATGAGATTTGTTTGTTATCAAGAAGACACGCGTGTTTATCTATAAGAATAGGATTAACACGTTGGAAAGTTGTTAGCGATGTTAAGTTCTTATATCAGGTTTATGTCTATAGAACCGTAAAACATACATTTTGCTTACAACAAATAAAAATTAACTTTTAAAGTATCGTAAAGTGTCGAGCACATTGAGATAGGCCGCGGCGAGACAGGGCGGGCGCATCGCAAATGCAGTGAAAAATGCGGCATAACTTAATAGAACGGGCTGCAGCGGGGCGGAGCAGGCTTCATCACAACGCAATGCATTTCCGTATTTCTTTCCAAATGTTATTCTCCTTTGTTGATTATCATAACGTGGATCTTGCAAATCACATAGCTATGATTACTTTAAACTAAAATTATTAATCGTTCCTTATACATAATTCCATCCAAAAAATACGGAGACACACGTGCGCGCAATTCCACTTACTATCGCACACGCACACTGGGACGGAGTGGATGGAGCTAAGCACGTCGCATTCACCGAAACCCGCCGAGCAAACATCCGCCGCGATGCTGCCCCCGCCGGAGAGTGCAATAAATACTTCATATAAAGTGTATAAAAGCGATCTAGGTGGTGATGATGTGACGTGGCCCGGACGTTGAGGTCTGCCTTTTCTATTCGTTTCTCAAAGCGAAATTACATGGTCACTTATAATTTTGGTGTTGGAGCTAAAGGTAATCGAACAAACCTAATTGGCAATGCATATTCGTGTAAAAAGACGGATAGGGTTCTCATACTAAATCATTCCGTGCTGGTCTGGGCCTCCTTTGAAGAATAGACCATCTACCAATCTGCCAGGCAGTTTGTAAAAGGCGAATGATTGTCTTTACGTGTCACTACTATCATGACTACTAGGTGGTAGTTCTGCAACGTCTCGTCCGGGTATTTGGTACCATCGCCTTACCTATTCCTGCAACAATAGCGTCAATGCTTATCGTTGTCGTTTTCTGGTTTGGAGGTTAAGGTAGCTGGTAGACTTATACATGTGCCATTGCCATCCCGCCACAAGGATTGTAACAAACCATTAACATCTTCGATATCTATAAGTATGACGCTGCTCGTGACAATTTAGTGAAAATTGCAAAAAATGTGTCTTTACATCACAATGTTGCATCTTGATTTAGCAGTTACTGTCGGGTTGCCACCCTCAAATTTAGAAAAACAGGATTTGAAGTTGGAAAAATAGGACAATTCAGTTTAAAAACACGACGCAGTAAAATCAATAATATCTTTACGTTCGTGTAGTCTGTCCACTTACACAAACAACTATATTGTAATCTGACTGGATAGCTAACTCTGTATGTCTAATACAAGAAAGGAACGAAATAGCAAGAAGCACTACGTGAAAATAGTAGAGCGAAAGAGATACAGTCGAGTGGCACGTTATGCCTTTATTTTGAAACAGCACGGTAGCGCGGCAATGCAAATACTTCGAGCCGTCAGGCCGCTCGTAACCTAAACATTTTAGAAGAGGCGCATGAATTTTAAAATTTAAAAACCCAGAACGCTGCTTAAAAACTGTTCAGGATGTCCCAAGACATTACAAAAACCAGGACATGTTCTGGGAAAACCGGACGGTTGGCAACCCTAAGTTACTCTATCTTTGATTATGCCAGTTTTACTTCTCTTTTTACATATCATAACAAGCAAGCACATGGCTCTCCTGTTAAAAAGAAAAACCATCGCCTATAGATACCAAAGATGTTAATAGTTGCTATCTGTGTGGTGGGATGACAATGCCACGTGCATAAGCCTACCGGAAACCTAAGCCTCCAAACCGGAAAACAACAAAAGACTGGAATATGCTTCCTGAGTCTGTGTTCTCCGACGGGTACAAACTGCAGATCTTCAAGAGAAGAGTGAACAGGTACCTTCTAGGGAAGCGCGTTTCATCTTAGGCCGAATCTTAGCTGACGCCTGACGGTAGGCGAGATCGTGGTCAAGCGCTTCCCTATAGATAATAAAAAAAAAACAACAATTACAAGAAGTATCAACGTTATTGCAGCAGAAATAACTAAGGCGGTGATATCAAACACCCGGCGAGTTATTGCGGACCTCTACCACCTAGTGGTCACGATGATAGCGACACGTATAGCCAATCGATCGCTTTTCACGACCTGCCTGGCAGAACAACTTCTGGTCTATTCTTCAAAGGAGTCCGGACCAACACAGAGGCCTTTTTTTCTTTTTAAAGACTACTACCATTTTATACAAATTGTCTTTACAAATATTTAGGCATTGAATGTAACATTAGTAAAATTCACTATATTAACCTCAATTAAGGTTGTAGTCATGTGATCTGCGCTTGCTCTGCATTATTAAATAGCATCCACGCAAAGCAGGGCCAAGTCGGTAGTAAACAAGGCGTAAGAACGCCCATCCTATGACGTACTTTCTAATAATTGCGTGACTTGCGCTTTTATGAATGATGGATTTGAAAACACCACCCCTTCGGAAACAATCGTTTCAAGTTCCGAACCCTTCGCATCCTAACCCAATTATTGTAAATAATGGTGATCGCATTAATTCTAACCTATATCGTTTGTAACTATACCTGATTTGACCCACTTACGAGTATATCACTTGAGATTTGAGCTATCAATCTCGTAGTCACTATCAAAGTAATATGATTTTTTAGAATTTTGAATCGATTGAAAAATTAAAAAGATTTTGGGTGAGTCCTCATGATTATATGTATTATAAGACCTCTGGTGTTGCGGATTACGGCAGTAATTACTTACTATCAGGTGGACCTGCTGTTCGTTGATCCTTCTTCTATAAAAATATTTTATTTATTTTATCTTTATATCACAAGATAGCAAATAAGCAGATGGGGCTCCTAATGGAACGAGTCAACCATCGCCTATAGACACAAAAGGTGTTAATGGTGCGTTGCTATCTTGAAAACAAAAATAAAATAAATAAATAAAAAGTATATCCATAGGAGCAGGAATTGAGTGCTCCTATGAACATAAAGATAAACATAATGTTGGTTACATCACCGTGTCTCAGTCTTTCACACTTTTTTATTATTTCATAAGATACTACCAAGCAGATGGTTCTCCTGATGGAAAGAGATAACCATCCAATAGACACCAAGGATTTTAACGCTGCGTGTAATATGTGTGGCGGGATTAGATTTTAACAGCTTTACACTAAAAACCGGAACACGATAGCGAAAAATGCCGACGCTATTGTGACAAGAATAGATAAAGCGGAGAATATCAAAACCCTGTCGAGACATTGCAGAATTCTACCACCTAGAAAGTAGTCACGGTGTTGATGAGATGTATTAGTGTTTTCTCACCTTTTACGAGATGCCTAAGAGTAAGGCAGTTGATCAATTCTTCGAAAAGGGCAAGAATCAATACGAGAAAAACTCTGTCAAGCCGTTTATCGTAAAAACAAACGATATTCGTTATCAGATCGGTAAAATACGGCGATAGGGATCACCACCTGTCTTCCAAACCAGTGTATTGTCTTCCCGCGAGGTAACCGGCATCATATATTGCACACCTCAATGCAAAGCGTTAGGTACTCTACTCTCGATCTACCCAAGCAACTTTCTGAAGTAAAAATGTCTATTTTTTTTAATAATACGAATACACGCGTATGAAAACACACTTGTTTATTCGTATTTTATATTTTAAAACATTTATTTTATGTAATGTAAAAAAACTAATTGAAAAAACCGTGCCTATCCGGGATAGGCACGATAGGGATCTAGCGCGATTACGATCGCAAAAGGATGTTTTTCTTTTATTAGCTACAGAAATATAGTGCGCAGTTACATATTGCAAACGGATGTGGATTCGGTGTTGTTTAATTATAATTAATAAAATATATATTTATTTATATATATAGCCATGCTGCTTATATATGGCCATGCTGTCTGGATTTTGTTTATTATTTTAATTTAAGTTGTATTGCTTTTGGATTTTCCAAACTATTTTAATACAGACAAGAGCTCGTGCGAGATTTCAAACACACGATAAGGTTGTTTAATGGAGAGTAATCAACAAATGCAATCGCATGACGATCGTTTAGCTACGGAGGTGGATATTTCATTGAGGATAATATCGCCTGCACCCTTTCAACCCAGACTTAATAACATTATGTTTCGTATGCAATTTAAATGCATTGTAATATTTTGAACATTTCGCTTGAAACTTTTGTAATCAAATTAAGATTGAAGGCGACGGTAAGCAGTGAATTGAATGTTTAAAACGGTTAAATCCTTTGTCAAAACAAACTCTTTTTAGTTTAATAACAGGCTTAACTTTAAAGAAAATTGTATACATATGTAGGTACATTGTTTAATGTATTTCTAACGCATATTTTTTTAAAAATATTAGATTTCTGCAGTCCTGTGTAATGTAAACTTTTACTGCGCCCAATTTCATATTTCACAATCAGTTTGATATTAATTATAATAAAGATTATAACTCTACTTGACAAAAATAATTTTGTCTTTCAAGTAAAAGTTCAATAAACCACGTACCAAATAAATATTTATTTTTAGCTACTTTGTATTTCTTTTGTTACACTTTACAAAAGACAAAACCTTAATGAGAATAAAAAGTACTGACAAACGAGATGGTTTTGGCGCTCCCTAATTGTAATTATAATTGTGAACATAAATAATGTTCAAGAAAATTATCCTAAATTTACTAGAACGTGTATTTATGAAACTGAGGATTGGTCTTGAAATGATAGCAAAAGTATGATTAACGCAGTTGGAATTAGGTGCGATGTAAAATTATTGGTGTGAAGCTTTATCTGATATGAAAGACGTTTGGCATAAATATATAAATATGACTGGATAAATTATACAAATTGAACTAACCCTATAATAAACAAATTATTTGCTTGTGTTATGGGTTTTAGAAAACGATATCTATACATATAATAAAATCGTGGAAAAGTTAAAACTGTACATTGAATATTTTTTTAAAAGTATACTTGGGGCGTGATCTACAATCGATATCGAAGCCAAAAATATAGTTTTTAGAATTTTTGTCTGTTTGTCTGTTTGTCTGTTTGTCTGTTTGTCTGTTTGTCTGTTTGTCTGTTTGTCTGTTTGTCTGTTTGTCTGTTTGTCTGTTTGTCTGTTTATCTGTTTATCTGTTTGTCTGTTTGTCTGTATGTATGTCCGGGGTAAACTCAAAAAGTACTGCATGGATTTATTTCATATTACTACTATTACTAACAGGTCGGGTCAACATATAGGCTACATATTATCACGCTAGCACCTACGGGGGAAAAGCAGTGTGGAGTAAACGAAGTCCGCGCGGACGAAGTCGCTGACAACAGCTAGTTAATACATAAAAAATATAAAACATCAATAATATACAAAGGTGAAAACTTTGTATCACTTTTAAGACAATTATGTGAACGGTAGAAATTTAGCACAGTTAAAATTCACATTTCGGATGACTGCAGATACCTAATATTTTTAGATAGTCTAGGGGATAGCCTATTCGGTTCAGATCATGAGGTCCCTGATCCGATTCCCGGGATGGGCAAAAATGTTATTGAGAATTTTTCAAGATTTCTTTCGAAAATCCAATATCTCAATAGTAGCTCAAAGTAGGCGGGTGGTGTTTTAACAATTCCGTGCCTAGGATGAATAGGTACGTAAAGCCGTCGATCCTGGTCATCGTTAGAAATAGTCGATAATCATTATAAGGTCAGTAAAATGCGGCGATGGGGATCACCACTCATCTCGCCGACCAACAAACCGTTGAATCGTGGTGAACCGGAAAGTCTTTAGTCGTTCGGCTTGCTCTGCCTACCCTGCAAGAGAGCCAGACGTGATATTTCAGAATAATGTTAAATTAATAAAAATAAACATTACGCACACTACCTTCATTTTATATTATGTGATTAATATAAATGCTTATTAACTTTAGACATTAACTAATATAAAAATATATTAATGACTACAATTTGTTGTCAAACTTACAAAATATATTGTTGTTTTGTCTGTGATTAAATCTCAGTCACAGGGCGAAAGTAGTACATAATGCAGAAATATAAAAATGTAAGAAGCGAAGGATTGATTATACAATATACATGTCAATATTATTATGATTATTCGGTGGCAAAATTTCTGTAACGTCTCGCTTAGGTGTTCTGTACACTCGGTACTTTCTGTACCATTGCCTTATCTGTTCCTGCCGCAACAGCGTCGATATTTATCATTGTCGTGTTCCGGTTTGGAGTTGTTATCCGTGTCGCGGGGCTAGAATGCCACATGCATAAGTTTGTCGGCTACCTTATCCTCCAATTAGCTACACTAGAAATTAGCACTGACGCTGTAGCAACAAGAATAAGTAAAGGGGTGGTACGAAACCCGATCAAGACTCGATTTCACCATCAAATTACTCATCGAAGCTTAAAAGCAATCCACAAGCACCACCCAGATTATTTAGATTATGGTAACATTTACACACAGCTAGATTATGGTAACCTTTCTAGATTAGTTTTCTCAGGAAATAATGTCTTATAAGCGGATAAACAGATACTTCAAAATCCGCAAAATTGTTGGGTAATAGCTACTTCTTAAAATAAGATAGCTCAACTGCTCAAATATGAACTGTTTCTATAGAAATATGTATTTTAAATAATTATATTTTCTGCTAACGCTGAAAAGGGAATGGATGGCAGCTATTTCAAAAACGGTAAGTAACAAAAGTTTGTATTTTATGTAAAATCGAATTGTACGAGGATTGTAATAAGCTATAAAATTTCTGGAGCGCTCTAACTTTCCCTTTAAAATAGTGGCATGAAGGTTTGTTAACAAACAAAGGTGTTACACAGGGCAAGTTGTACACTTTGTTTCAATTGTGTACTTTACAAGGCATACCTACCAATACATCATCTGCATTCATTACAAACTTGTGGCTAGTGTTTCTAGCGGACGGTCAGGACGGTCATTTATACCAAGAAAAAACAGAAGAGGGCCCAAAATACAACCATGCAGAACACCTTCCTTGACTGTTTGATTTGCTCATCCAATTGTTATTTCGTCACGCTTTTCATTTATTTTAGTACCATCTACTGTTTTGTACAAACAAATACCATCTATACTGTTTTGTTCTTCTACTTAGGTACCAAGTTTAGTAAAAAAAATTCAAAATGTCTTTATTTCCTAGGTATAATTTTACAGTTGAAATAAGTCAGTAATAGATTTTTACAGAGAAGTAATTACAAAAAACTCTAAAATGTAATTGGACATGTTATCTTGGTAATACACTACAATACACATCTCATTAATAACCTGTTTATTTACAAAATATAGTTTATCAACAGCAACATATAAATGAAGGTAGAAATATAAAAATATGATAGTTATGACAATGTTGCAAAGATAAACAATAGAACTAAATTAGAGTAAAAAACATTATTATAATTGTATTTATTAAACTTGATGTTCAAACCAATGAAATTAAAAAGTCAAAATACATAAAAGTATATAATAATATTATAAAGTCAAAAGGAAATTAAACCAATAATTAATAGTATATTAAATGCAACTCTATGTCAAGATTCAAATGAAAATAGAATGCAATAAAATTTTAATAAATTGTTATAAGCCAATACTTTTTAAGGAAAGTACTAAACATTTAATAATATTTTATAGGCCAATTATTTGATATAACCTATCAAACCTATCAAATAATTGGCTGGACTATAGATTCTCTTGATTTTACTATTTTTTATTCCTCACACTAACTTTTTAAATTAAGATAATAACATTTCAAATGATGAAAACTATATCAAAACCGTTCTACTAATTTAGTAGTTACGAATTCATTGACAAACACAGGTATACTAAAAAAGTTTTGTCAGTTTACTGTGTGTCCCACAATAAATTTGCAACACTTTATATGTTTTAGCGTATGTTTTAATTCTTGATATATACAATCTGTTTACCGAACTTCATCTGAATCCATTAAGCCGTTTTTGCTTAATTTATTACAAATATCTGAATATCAAAATAAACAACCTTTCGCATTAATAATATTAGTTAGGACCTGTGATTGATGCACGTTTTGGAAACGTGCGTCCACGGCACCGTCGTTTTTATCGATGCACACGTGCGTTTGCATCGTGTCTGTCGCTACACACGAGTGTCTGTATCTAATTTTTCGAGTTCATGTTTGAATTTATACACGTGTGCAAAGGTTTACAGGCTACGTCTGACTCGCGTGCGTATCGCGACTGTATCGCTACAAACGCGCATCAATGGTGCATTTAAAAAAATTGATGTGCACAGCCCTACGATATAATCTTCAGAGCAAGTTTTCAATGAATTCTCATTCTATATTCAGATTCTAGCAAAGATTTTATAGGCGATGCTTGACTCTTTCCATCAGGAGATCTATCTGCTTGTTTGTTATCTTATGATATAAAAAAAAGATTAATTGTGAAGCCTTAAATTTGACAGTTCGATTAAATAGTTTTTAAACTAAATTTAATTAACATTTTCAGTTACCACCGCCTCCACATATCGAATTAGTTATGTCGATGCCTTACCTCCGGACGGCGTTCAAGAGACCGACTGTCAGAGTAAGACGTGAGTATTACAGCATACTTATTATAATAACTGTAACGATAGAACACGCTCACGCACAGATATCTTATCGCACCATCGTTATTACATTTTATCACGCAGCATACACGTGAATTTCTAGTATATAAGCTTAATGTAAAACCTAGTTAAATTACAGTTAACAAAACTAAAAGTTAACTATGAAAGTCAACCTGCAGAGGTAATGTATGGAGTTCCACAGGGATCTGTTTTAGGGCCACTCTTGTTTCTGATATATATTAATGACATAAGTAGCGTGGGACTCTCAGGATATACATCAATTTACGCAGACGACACAATATGCCTTTTCTATTTTGGACATTCTATACACAGTGTGATTAGCGAAGCACAAAAAGATCTTAATATATTACATACATGGCTAACTCAAAACTTATTAACTATTAATATTGCAAAAACCTCATACATTATTTTCTCTGCTAAAAATAAAAAGATTACTGATTTTACTCCATCAATTATAAATAATAAAATAATTCATAAATCATGAAAAAAATTTAGGATTAATATTAGACAGTAGATTAACTTTTAAAGCACATATACGTAGGTCACACTATAAGTTTTGCATAACTCAAAAATCAACATGTTATAACCAAAATATTATATATATTGCTTTTCAAAATAATCTCCTTTACATTTTAAACATTTTTTCATGCGATCGAACCATTTTTTAGAACAGGAGGACCACAGATCTGAAGGCATGTTTTCTACGTGATGATTGAACGCTATCACTGTGTCTTCGGAGTTGGTAAACGTAAAACCTCTCATCAAATCTTTGATTTTGGGGAAAATGCAGAAATCACAGGGTGCTAGGTCGAGGCTATGCGAAGGATGAGTAACGAGATGTACTTTTTCGGAAGCTAAAAATGACTTTGTTTTGTTGGCCGTGTGTGAATAAGCGTTATCATGGTGTAGGAGAATGCGGCTTTTGGGTCGTCTTTTGCGAACTTTTTCTAACACCCTGGGTAAACAAGTGGTAGAATACCACTCGACATTAACACTCTTTTGATCTTCAAGTAGAATTGTACAGATGGGACCCGTAGCTGAGAAAAAAACGTGATCATTTTTTTACCAACGTTTTTCGCCTGTCTCCCTTTTGTTGGCCTATTCTCATTTTCGATATAATACGAAAAAATACGAATATTAAAAAAGCGATATCTTTTTTATTTTTTGAAATAGTCATTTTAATTATTTTTTTCAGTAATGCCTTTACCATCCTATATGCGTCTTTCGGATCGGACAGGGTTTTCTTTACACACCGTATGATATACTTAATTATATGCCATAATTAAATACGAGATCAATATTAAATTAAGAGTGGATATTCGATTTGAAAGGATATTACAGTTTTTGTAAGATTAAGTCTTTAGTGCACTACAGGGCAAGATCAGTGCCTAGCCCCATTTAAGTATTATATTCATTTTTCGTAGATAGATCCTTTTTTTCCTATTTGCGTTATTATTTTAAGCGATTGATAAACAAAAAGATAAGAAAAAAATATTGCACGCTATTCGATTTTCTAATCGACGTCAAAACTTAATTTCAAAATGGAGAGAAATTTCCGTTAGCTTTAAAAATAATGTAGACCGCCGTAAAACATTGATAATAATACAAAATTTTTGTGTTTGAGTAAAAAAATCTTTCGTAAAAATTTGTCTTCATTATTGAAATGTATAGAGCTTGAGCTTTTGGATGGTTTCCATTAAGTCTCATTGCGATTTAACCGAATTTTTGCAATCCAGCGATCACACACAATAGGGTCAGACGGGAATCTAAAATGGTAGAAAATAAACGTACAAGTGCGTAATTCTTACAATATACGTTATTATTTACCTACTATTACACTAAGAAAATTAGCAAAGTAAAATATATGGATTGAGAAAATATTATAAAAAATGATGTGGTGTCGGGGGACACCAGGTAGGAACGAAGTTCCTTCGGCTAAACGGCACTACTCGCTTGTATATGCGACTGTCGCGTCTACGCACGTCTCATTTAACGGTTTTATTCCACGCACTTTTTTCCACGGATTTTTTCTTACGGTTTTACTATCACATTTTTTTCAGTTCGGTCGCGCAGCAAAATCCCAAGTCTGCCGTAAGGAACTTCGTTCCAAAAAATAAGAAAGTGATAGATCCACGAAAGTAGGAAAATTCATTTCGTATTACTAGTAACACTTTCACAATATTTGTTTATTTTCAAAATTATTTAATATTTAGTATAATATAAAAAATATTTCAGTATTTACGTATGAAATATTATGTTAGTAGCTTTTTTATTTTTATCCGATGCATTGCGGCACCGATTAATTACACAAATTGTCAATCCATACTAATATTATAAATGCGAAAGTAACTCTGTCTGTCTGTCTGTCTGTCTGTTACGCTTTCACGGCCAAACCACTGAACCGATTTGGATAAAATTTGATACAAATATAGTTTGAGACCCAAGACAGGACATAAGTAAGTTTTTATCCCGGAAATCCCACGGGAACGTGAACTATGCGGGTTTTTATTTTAGAATTTTTTCCACGCGAACGAAGTCGCGGGCACAGCTAGTATGAATATAATTGTCGGAAATGTTTATACTACTACTTAAACTTGACAACTGACGGCCCGTTCGAACAGACTGATCACTGAGCTTATATGGCTCAGTTTAAAATGCCTCAATTTTTTTGCGCGTACTCGGTTTCTATGCGTTATAATTCTATGATGGATATACCTTTCAAGACAATTCCTTAGTTTGTCAGCATAGCTTGCAATTACACACAAAAATACAGAGTTATACTATTTACCAATGAAATAAAATTATTTCAAAGGTAGTTTTTAAACTTTTTCATCTCATTCGGTACGATAAAACAGAACAACATGGTTTATTTCTATTTTTTCATAATATAATATAACCTAAAAATGTATGAAATTTTTTACAGTAATACAAACATACTTATTTCAAACATAGCACTTTTGAAATAAGTATGTTTGTTTTACTGTCAAAAATAAAAATACCAATATGTTTGTATTACTGTCAAAAAATAAAAAACAGTACAACATGGTTTATTTTTATTTTTTCATAATATAACCTAAAAATATATGAAATTTTTGACAGTACTAGGAGCGTTTGCTCATAAGCGCGGCGACACATAACCTTCCCAATGGCAGTTTCATGTCGTCCGTGGTATAAAATATGTCAACGTAGTAAAACTGAAATAGCCAGCTTTCAACCTTCTATATCTCGGGATTCGGGCACCCTCAATCAGATCTTCATCATACGAGTATTTATATGGGATCAAATTTTTCCCCGCGTGCGTCGGTCCGCGCTCCTTTGAAGACCAACTGCCGTTCAGCCAGGCAGGTCGTACTAGGTGACCGATTGACTATGCGAGTCACTACCATCGTGACTTCTAGGTGGTAGAGCTCTGCAACGTCTCACCCGGGTATTTCGTGCCACTGCCTTACCTATTCCTGCCGCAATAGCGTCAATGCTTGTCATTGTCGTGTTCCGGTTTAGATGGTTAGGAAGCCGGTAGACTTATGCATGTGGCATTGCACCACCACACGGATAGCAACGCACCATTAACATCTGTGAGGTTTATAGGCGAATGTTTCCGTTTCCATCAGGAGAACCATCTGCTTGTTTGCTATCTTGTGCTTTAAAAAAATAATTGGAAATATGCTCTCTTAAACAAAAAAATATTTTGAAAATCCGTCTATATGTGATGGAGTAACGTACATAGAAAAACATAAACATCCGAATTGAGAAACTCCCTTGATAAAATACTGAACATAATATCCTTATAAATAAAAATGTATCACTAAACGTAGTTCGTCTAATTATTGATTTTGAAATATTAGTTGAAGTCCGATGAAGGTTTTTGTAAAGAGTAAAAATCGGAAAATTATGATAAAAATAATAAAAACAATACACAAAATTATCCAAGCCAAGCCATCATACATTTAACGATTTTAAATCTGTCTAATGCGGAATGAAGTTTGCCGGTTTATCTAGTGTTTAATAAACCTCAGACCAATTATCTAAGACACATATCTACATGCCTGCCACACTAAAGCTTATCCTTGTCGAAGATCGAATCCGAGCGTCGTACTAGTAGGCGCCTTTAGTCGCGTACGATAACCATTCGAACAATGGCCTTTTGATACACATAGGTCATTAAACTCGACCAACTAGCCGATAATTATATGCTTTTTTGCTTTGATATAAAACAAGCAGATGGGTCTTCTACGAATAATGCAGAGACAACCATTAACACAAAAAAATACTAGTGTTCCGTTGCCGTCTTGTAGCAGGTATATATGCCAAATACATAGATAAGGTAAACTTATACAAATGCCACATGAATAAGTTGACTACCTTACACTACAAAGAGGAAAACAACAGTGACAAGCTACGACGTGACCGAAATGTTAATGCGGTGGCCATGTTGCCTGAATTAAATGGTTATTATTATTATTATTATTACCAAAAACTGAAGACACTGTGCAGAAATTATTCCTTCCGATATAGCGTTTTGACCCATTGAAATGTTACAATTTAAGGACCTAATATTTCACTTTTTGGAGGAAGCAATTTTGTTTTTGGGACATGTGTGTCAAACCCACAATCTCCATGGCCCTGTGGTGAACCGGAAAATCCATAAACGTTCGGTTTACTCTGCCTATCACGCAAGGAAACAGGGCGTCATGATACTTTTCATTTAATCAGGAAAATTAGAACAATTGTTAAAATTAATATTTTGTAGGTACAGAACAAGATCAGCTCAGCCCAGCTAGTGTTATGTATTTATTTTCTCAATTTTCTTTCATAGTATAAAAAAGTCGCTTCCGCTGTATGTTCGCTAACATCTTTTAAATTACAAAACGAATTTTAATGCGGTTTAATGGAAAGAGAGAATCAAAAGGAAGGTCATATGTATGATACATGCATATCGTGGTAGAGAAAATAGAGAATTTCAAAGATTTGTCGTAAAAACATATTTTTGTGCGCTTACATTGCATACAAAGCCGGGGCGGATTGCAAGTAAAACATCAAGTCAGAATATTTACAAGAATATTTTTAAAACATTTTTCATTAGCAAAGTAGCATTACGGTTTTCATTAATCTGACTTGGAAAAATTCCATTCCTCCGAATTGTTTTCCCGGAGTGATAATTTAAGAGACAGTGCTTATAATACAAGACATTGGTGAAGTAACATTTTTTCCATTACTCGCGACTTTGTCCGCATGACACAAAATTTTTTCAGTTGGGTAATAAGTAGCCTATGTCACTCCTGAGTAGTGCAGCTTCTTAATAGTGAAAAATTTTTTTTAAGATTGGCCTAATAGTTTTTAAGTTTATGTTTTACAAGTACCTTTACGCCCGTATCCCTGAAGAGGTAGGCAGAGGTTACAAGTGTACCCAATTTTAGCCAATTAGTTCCACAATGTGATAGGTGACAAGCCTATCGCCAACTTTGCCAAACGCCAAAATTGTTTTTCTTATTAAGGTATTAGAGATCTATATTATTAATATATTATTATTATTGATATCTTCATGTACGAAATCGCAATAGACCGTAAAAGACGTCAGTCTATTAAGGCATGCCCATCGTGCCCATAATGGTGTATCGGAACCTGATTGAAAGTGGGAATGCGCATGAGTGATCTGGTGGTAAATTGCCTGCTTTATCCAGATGATGCTATACTTTTAGTTTTTACTTTATTTAAGATACAAAATACCGGACATGTCATGAATAATGATTATAAAGCAATGGGCTTCCAGTAGCATACGAACAAGAATCATAGCGCTGATCATCATCAAATTAGGATATCCTATAAAATTTTGCTTATTAATTATGTATAACATTAACATTAAATTTATGCAAAGTGCTGAAATGGTTGTTAAAATTGAATTTTAACAATGGACCGGACCGCAATTTTATCTGTCAAACCGTTGTCACTTAGTGGTTTTTCTGTTGGGTTTATTTAGGCTTCCTCTGTAACGCTATAATAAAATGTAAATAAAAAGGATGAGGTTGAATTAATCAGGGAAGTACGAATAGACGTATTGATTTGATCGGCATGTTAATTTATAACTACTGATAACCAAAGTGATGTCACAAAATTTTAATTAGATACTAATTCACCGTGCCTTGAGTTGCTCAAGTATTTAAATTGAAGTATCTGAATATTAAATCCATCGGACCTTTAGAAGTTTATGTTCTAGACTTATACATGTGGCATTAGACCTTGCCATACGATAGCAACGCATCATTAACATCTTTGGTGTCTATAGGCGATGGTTGACTCTTTCCATTAGGAGACCCATCTGCTTGTTTGCTATCTTATAAAATATAAAAAATATAAAAATGTCTATTTTCGTCGCCTCTTTTTTTCGAAATGACTATTACAATTAACTATAAGGGTCGTTACTGTGTCACCGGACTTTTTAGGCGAGCAGAGTGCTCAACCAGAGTTTTAATTTATATTTGGGCTCACAACTAAGGGCTGTCTCCTGTGAGACCGGACCTCGGCTTAGTGCGGCGTTTGGACTAAAAATGGAGGGGGGATTCGTGGCGATAAAGAAGTCTTCGTCGTTGAGACCGGCGACGACGGTGTCGTGTTGTGTGAGTGTGTGTGTAAATGTCAGGATCGTCATAAGGATAGGAAAGTACGTGGTGAGGTCTCTTAACCTATCACATTCGCGTCGGCTACGGTTTCGTAATCCGCCACAGCTGTGATTAATGGATTGGAGTGGTTAGTTGCTTTATCGAAATAACGTTTAGCTAGTTCCTTCATGTAATGCATGATGGTTGGGAGTTCTAGATCGCGGTGAATGTCTATGTTGCACGTACCACGGCCAACCGGTAGCTATGCGCATAAACTTATTTTGGACTACCTGCAGATGGTGTAGGTTGGAAGGAGTGACGTGAGCAAACGCTAATGTGTTTTTTCAGTTTTCTCATAAAAACAACGTTGCTCGGGGTTTGGATAAGTGCCCAGTTGGCGATAGACTCGTCACCTATCACATTGTGGGACCTATCTTCGGCTAAATGTGGGTTCAACGGTTGTACTACTCCCTACCTCTCCAGGGATACGGGCGTAAAGAGATTTTTTTGACCTCTATTTTTTTGAATAGAAAACAATAGATGTTCTTTAAACGGGTAAACAGATTTTTTAAATCATAGCCAAAAACAAGGTATTTAGATATATTGTAAATTGTTGCCATTTGTAAAAACTTTAATTTAATTATTATTATTTTACTTCTAGATTAAGCTATGTACATGTGGTGCCATACAGTTTGGTGCTTACTCTCCGAACCCGACTATTTAGACTTAACTTAGGTATTAAAATGACATAAATTTAAAGATCTATTAACGTTAGATATGTATGATTGATATAAATTTTATTTTAAAAGCACATTTAATGATAACCTTTTTTAGTAATAACTTTGGTCATTTATAAAGAAATGGCCTTATGTTTCACGGTGACATGGTTTATGCATTACGCCGCTGTTGCTGGTCCGTCCCGAGCATTCCTCCGGGAAAATTTAAGTTTAAGGACGTCGGCCTTTTTCCACCCTCACATCGTTTCATTCGAAGTGTAAACAAAAAAAAATGTATATTGAGAAGTTTGGGAATTCTAATATTGAATCATTTTAGACGCACTAAGTATATTAAGATTCTGTTCAGACTTTCGCGTTAGGGAATGTCGGATTTTATAGTTTACTAGCTGTTGCCAGCGACTTCGTCCGCGCGGACTTCGTTTACTCCGCACTGCTCCTCCCCTGTAGGTGATAGCGTGATCATATGTAGCCTATATGTTGACCCGACCTGTTAGTAATATTCATGCAAAATTTTAAGTAAATCCATCCAGTACTTTTTGAGTTTACCCCGGACATACATACAGACAAACAGACAGACAAACAGACAAAAATTCTAAAAACTATATTTTTGGCTTCGATATCGATTGTAGATCACGCCCCAAGTGCTCTTTTAAAAAAATATTCAATGTACAGTTTTGATTTTCGTACGATTTTATTATATGTATAGATATTAATATTATAAACGCGAAAGTTTGGATGTTTGGATGGATGGATGTTTGTTACTTAAAAACTGCTGAACGGATTTGAATGAAATTTGGCACACAAGTAGATGATGACCTGGATTAGCACGTAGGCTACTTTTTATCCCGGAAAAATTAGGTGATCTCGCGGGATTCTCCAAAAACTTTTATATTACAGGAGGCTGCACGCTATAGCTAGTATAATCGTCTAATCGTGCTCAGCAAAGAACATCCGTAAACTCTCATATATCACAATAGTTGACTTGCATCTTATAATGAAAAACATTGGACAAATATATAATAAAATACAGCATCTATTATTGGGCATTGATAAAAAAAGAGTTTTCTTACATAATATCCACAACTTAAGAGGCTAGTCCCTGGCCGTGGGAATTTAAAATTGAATGCAAACATCCACATATTACGCTAATCGTATGTACATCGGCCATACGCCATACAAAGGCCTAATAATTTTTAAACACTGCGTATTTGCACTTGCAACATAAGTAACTTGCAACATAGGTATCACTTCAAAAAAGCGCACTGTTTAAATTTTTCATAGATTTACAAAAAGTGAAGGTAAAGTCATTGTAAACACGTTATACGTTAGACTGTATTATTAGTAATGTGGTAATAGACTGTAGAAATACACAGTTTCCGAGGTTTTCATACAATGTTAAGCCTTCTTTAAACATTGAAACAGAAAATGTTCGTACAAAAGTCACTAGAGAAATTTAAAATAAAAGTTTATAATAAATATTTGAAATAATTATATTTTACAACTTTGAAGAAATAATGAAGCGTGGAGTTCGCCTATACAATTAGCATAAGACGATCTTACGTTTATGACCTATTCTGATTAAATATAGGCCAAGGGAAAGATAGATTTTATTGACAATAAAACCGTGCTGCCCTACCGTTATGTAGATAGGCGGACATTTTATTCATATAAAGGCTGAGTCGGTATAAGTGGTACAAGTAGATAAAATATTTATATCTTTTCATTAATAAACTCTGAGTCGGCCTATCGTTAATATACTGATTACTAAAGACTGAGTTAAATACGAAAAAATATTTAAATTTATCAATTAATTATCAATTATTGTAATTACAACATTGTTTTCAAACGGATACGACTTAGAAACCTTCAACAAAAGAGTATTCATCCTTAAAAGGGCGGCAACCCGTGTTAGTTCCGAGCTCCTTTGAAGAATAGACCAACTGCTGTTCTGCCAGGCAATTCGTAAAAGACGACCGATTGGTTATGCGAGTCACTACTATCGTGACTACTAGGTGGTAGAGTTCTGAATTGTCTCGCCCGGGTCTGGTACTACCTTACCTATTTCTAAAAAAACGCAACTGCAAGAACCAGAAGAAAAAAAGAAGAAGAAGAGACCTCTGAGGCTCTGGTCCATAGGCAGCAGTGATCACTTATCATCTGGTCCTCTTCCTCCTCATTTGCCCCCTCTACTATAAAAATACTTCTCGGCAGTTAATAAAAAATATTTAAATGGGTGCACATTAGGTCTTAAAATTAAAGAGCATTTTCTCTGTCACTCAATATTCAGGGATCGACAAAACTGCGATTTGCAGATGTTATTCCCACTAGAACGTATCTTATAGATTAACGGATTTTTAAACGTGTTATGCCCGGTCCCTATATCTGCAAAACGACTCGTTTTAGTGACAAATAGTAGAATTTTCTACGAGGCGTAAGCTAAAACTGTTCCTAAAAAGCACGACTCTTATGTCAAATTACCAAAGGTTCGTTGCTAACGGGTGGGAGGGCTGCCAGTTAAGGTTTTACTGTGTATTGTATGGAAATGACAGATTGGTATGTCCCTATAAAAAATATAATGTCATTAATCTGTCAAAATTTCATCATCCGTCATTCGTATAGCTACCCCCGGATTTCGGCCGGTTGAACAATAATTTAAAAAATATTTAGCGTGAATTTACCACTTCAAGCTCAGAAAGTGACACGGAAATGCTTTACATATTATCAGACTGGTATGTGACGTCTAGTTCCGACGAAAAATCAACAATCAGAGTATAAAGGAAAGAGTGGAAACTACATATAATTCCAGCTGCGGTTTCAGCTTGATATAACGGCAGAAGAGCAATTATTGTCTGAAATATATCCCCATTTACGAATAACATGAGCCAGGTAGATATTTTTCTTATTTCCTAGCTGACAAACTTTAATTATTATTCGTAGACTCTTGCAAGATAAATAAACTTTCATAGTTCTTCGTATTTGTTCAAAAAATCATGGAATAATCTCCATTGCACCAGCTGCTATTGAACCTCCGATTGCATGCGATAGGCACAGTGTTGTTGACAGAAGACTTTATTGGTGTGACAGTCCTGCGCCAGGCGGACAGTACGTGATATCAGCTTTGCAATAGCACATTTGCAATCGGACTACATAAAAATCAAAAATGATACATAACAAGGACGTTGCCAAATAGCCCGCTTTCCTCGAGTACTAGTTGCAATTGATGGAACACACGTTAGAATATAATCTAGTATAATTTGTGCAAATTTGAATAAATATAAGTCATGTTGGTCACCTACTTCGCCTACGAATTACTTTAATTCACAAGCCAGCCAATCTTTGTCATTGTAAAGCAAACAAGCAGATCTCACCCGAGGAAAAGATAAACTATTGCCTATAGTCACCAAAGTTCTTACTGATGCTGATGCACTGCTATCCGTTTGGAGGAATGGCAATGCCACATGTATAAATTTACCAGCTACCTTACCCTCCGAACCGAGAAACGAAAATGAGAAGCATTGGCGCTATTGCGGTAGAAATAGGTAAAACGGTGGTGCCATATACCCTGGTGAGGAGTTGCGGAACTCTACCACCATAGTCATGACCTGAAAATCAATCTTTTTCGAGTTTTTTACGAACTGCACGACAGATGGTCTATTGTTCAAAGGTGGTATTGAACAATATGGGAAATATAAATAATAATAATTTCAGGCTAACTATAATCACTAACATGGTAGAGTTCTACAACATCCGCACTTACCTAATCCTGTCGTAATAGTGTCGATGCTTGTCATTGTCTTGTTTCAGTTTGGAAGGTAAGGTAGCTAGTAATCTTACGGAAATGAACCATAAATTTGACTTCAACCCTTGCCATATGGATAGCAAAGCACCATTAACATACCTATCTGGGTAACAATAATATAGGTACCTGGTATCTATAGGCAATGGTTATCTCAAAGATATGGATCATAGCAATTTAAAAATTAAACTGACTACAAATATGTGTCAACTGTACCCATATCACAAAAAACCTTACCTATTCCTGCCGCAATAGCGTCAGTGCTTGTCACTGTCGTGTTCCGGTTTGGAAGGTAAGGTAGTCGGTAAACTTATGCATGTGGCATTAGACCTCGCCACAAGATAGCAACGCACCATTAACATCTTTGGTGTCTATAGGTGATGGTTGACTCTTTCCATCAGGAGACCCATCTGCTTGTTTGCTATCTTATGATATAAAAAAAAATATTCCCTAAGTTGAATTATACCTGATGTAAATCTTTTATAACTTGTTTCCCGAGAAATTCGTGGACAAATATACATACATTTACGAAATTTATTATACGTGATTGGACAAATCGTTGAAAATGTTTAATAAAATTGTATTTTTTATCATTAATTCTTTATTTTTCAGCTTGCAACAATGAAGCTGGATACGCATACGGTCCGTACAAAAATGCAGGAAGGCAGACGAAGAAAACAGATTTTTAATGTTTCTTGTATAGGAACCCCTTTGGATTCTAACTTTTTTACCTTATTGTTTGTCGTGTTAGCGACCACAACGGCGGACGTTCTGTGAATATTTCAGGGGCTCATTTATTTCTATTTCAGATACAGCCTTGAGACAAAAAGTGGGGATATTTATAGGATTTTTTTATCACCTCATTATGAATAAAACCAAAGTGCTTAAATTTGAAGTTTTATTTTATAACTTATACTAAGTTTAACATGCGAAGAAACTATAATTAGGCCTTAATAACTAGCAAGGAAACAAAAAATTGGAAAAAAGAAGCACAACTAAAAAGCAGCTTAGATCTCCAACACAAACTCTTCCACGGTATAAGCATTATTTTTCAACTATTATAATTTCTTCGCTTTAAGCTTAGTCATGGCGATTTCGCTATTTCAGTTTTAAGTAATTCTATTCCAAAATTGCCGTATTTGCTCGGTGGCCATATTTAGCTATTGCAAAGTTTTGTTCCTGGCGTCCATCATTCATTTTGTAGTTCTCTCCTGTGTTATTAAAGGAGACATAGTTATTTTAAAATTATTTTAAACTAGATAGAAATTTTAAATGTAGATAGCATCTTTTCTAGTTTGTAAGTTTTGGCTCATACTGCCACACAGTCATGCATTTGACGTTTCCCCGTGTTGGTCCGAGCTCCCTAGAAAAATAGGCCAACTGCCGTTCTGCCAGGCAGGTCGTAAAAAGCGGACCGATTGGCTGTTCGAGTCACTACCATAGTGGCTACTAGGCCTTACATATTGCGTATAGTACAATAGTGTGAGTGCTTGTCAATGACCTGTTCCAATTTGAAAGGTAAGGTAGCCCTTGTGCGTGTGGCTTAGACCTCGCCACAAGATAGCAAGGCACCACTAACATATGTGGTATCTATAGGCGATGGTTGACTCTTTTGATCTAGAGACTCGCGTTTACTTGTTTGCTATCGTATAATTAAAAAAAAGTGAATTAGTTAACATAAATATTGACTACAAGAATTTAAAAATATACACACAATAAAGTATACCTTCAGCCGAAGCCATGTACTGTATAGACTATAGAACATACCCAATATTCATAATGTATAAGAACTGATAAAATCAGATCTAAATGGTTGAGTAATGAATAAATAAAAAATGATTTGAATAATTTTTCCGAGATTAAAGTTCTACAATGTCTCACCTAGGTTTTGTGCCGTCGTTTCACCGATTCCTGCTGCATTAACGTTGTGCTTGTAACGTATGTTCCAGTTTGAAAGGTAAGGTAGCTAATAGCTAATAAGTATGCATTCGGCACATCTACCTGCCACATGGATTGTAATGCAATTGTTACTTTCGTGGTGGTGGCTGTCTCTGAGCCATCTGAGATTAGCCAAAGAGATATCTGCCATTTTACAATTTAAACAAAGTAATTCTTGTAATATATATTATACCTTTAAGTTATAGTGAATTTTGCTGGGACATTTTCTGGTTTTGTTTTTCTTAAATTGTTCCATTTTGGTTTTGAAAATTGTGCTTCTTGTAAAAATGTGTCTATAACATTAGTAGGTCGCATCAATTTTATAATTAATAAATTATTTTGAAAAAAACAGTTTGAACTTTGATGACGGCTAACGTCAGTATTGTGAACCATTTCACGCTTATGACACTTTCTTTGATATTGAATGATAAAATTTTTCCATTGATTATTTGTATACATCATTTATATTTCGCATTAAATGCATACACGGCTATCCATTGTATCTAGCTCTATACTATACATCAATTAGTTTATAAATAGGGCTTAATTTTTTCGAGACTATTTTAAAACTTTCTGAATAATGGAACGCAGTGAGGGCCATCCACAGATAACACACTATATTCGAGAGGGCCATCGGTAAGCAGTCAAGCTACGGATGCTTGTCGTAAATACATAGTCCAAAAAACTTGTGGGACAGCATGACAGACCGTTTTATTACTAAGCTAGTTACGAATTGTTATTGTTACGAATGACAGTTTGTAGATTATAGGGACCCGGCATAAATGGGCAAAATGCTGACATTATGGTAAGTTATCGAAACTATCTATGGACATTTGTTACACTAGAGACGGCTGCCGAGCTTTTTGCAATATGTGAGCCTTGTGAAAGGTTTCTGAACAGAAACTTAGGGACGTTTCTGTTCAAAAACAATTTCACTGAAAATTGTTTCAACACACGTAGGTACTCCCTGGAGGAATACGTGCCTCCCTAGAGAGGCACGTATTCCTCCAGAAGTGGTTCGAAAATCGTACAGTCCAAACATTGTAACAGTTAGGATTGAACTTTGATTGTTGACAGGAAGTCCAGAGGTTTCTTTAACTGTAGGTAAAAATATCCTATCTTTTATATTCGACCAAACAGCATATATCTACCGAATTTCATTGAAATCTGTTCAGTAGTTTAGGAATCCATTGCGGACAAACAACGTGACATGTAATTTATATATATTAAGATATATGACTACAATATATGCAACTAGTTCTATAAAGTAACAAATTATATTTATTTACCCAGCTGCAACGTCGTCAGAAGTATACAGCCGTCAGTCACGCGGTGCTATTGGAGCACTAGATGGAAGGGGTCTAGTGGCAGTTATCAAGCGGCAAGTACCACTCGCAGGACAACTGGATCATGAACTAGCCTGGGGACAAGGTTGGGGCTGGGTTACGTTACCAAATGGAGTGTGGAGTGGACGTAAGTATTGTATTTCTAATCACATTCTTTAAATGGCGAAATTTGCAACCATCGCATACTTGACCACCCCGTTGGTCGAGCGGTTAGCGACCCTCACTACGCAATCTATGGGGCTCGATTCCCGACAGGGCAGGTATTTATGTTATGAGCATAAATGTTTGTATTTCTGGGTACTACCTTACCCTCCAATTAACACGACTTTGACCAGCACTGAAGCTATTAAAACAGGACTAGGTAAAGTAGTAGTGCCAAGCTCGGTCGAGAAGTTGTAGGATTACCAGCTACACTGTGAATACTAGCACCGCAGAATATTTGCCATTACTCCTAAGAAATGACCTGCTATACCATTAACTTGATTCGCTGAATTTTGCCTGCGCTATTTAAATAATATTTCCAGTGCGACAAAATCATGTATTCATTTATGATTTTTTTTTCGGTAAGGTTTTCAAAATATCCATCCTCTCTTGCAACATTGTCATGCGTTTCTCAATCCTCTTTACACTCAGCCAGTGAATTATTAAAACCTATTTATTACACTTACCTTCCCCAACATCAAATCCCTGAAGATCTGCGGTGCAATTTTATACCTTTTAAGTTACTAATTAACTTGGTACAATGCGCCTAGATAATTAAGGGTGCCCACATTCAACAAAACCATTCTATATCATTACTTTACTGCCGTGTAGTTGTAGTTGGATTGATTCAAAAGAAATGCTTGGAATAGTTGACTGACGATAACGTCAAGGTCTTTTGGAAGAAAGAAAAAAAGTCTTTCATTTAATAGCAGTCGTATAACATAGTCACATACAGCCCGCTAGTTACAAATTTTGGTAATTTAACTAATTTAAGTAAAGTACATATTTTATGATTAAAGATAAAAGGAGGCAGCTGTCGCTTATAGTTAACAAGGATGTTAAGTGTGTGACATATGTAATGCTATCCACGGTATACTAGTATTCATATTTAACTAACTGGAAAGCGAAAGTGGCAGTATCTAATGCCATAACGGCTGAAAAATTTAGGGCGATCGCGATGGTGTCAAATCGAGACGTTGCTCTCTAGTACTTGTCTCTACTACTTAATCAGCATAGTAGGTACACGTTTAACCTTTGTGCCTTCAAGCTTCATACTATTTATTCTTTGATGAGGACTGAGCTGAAAAATAAAGACATCATATTTTTGAAATGAAAACCTCTTTCGCCGCGTTACAATTTTTGGTAGGGGAAAATCGTTAGGGTCGCTGATTTACATCAGCGTCATCAATATGCAAATTTTTAAGGTATATCTTATAGCTATATAAAACAATTGAGTTCTTAAAATAGTGTGAAAAACCCAGTAAATATCACTATTATAAATCTATGCTTGTAAATACAGTTTTGAGTGTAATTACTTCTGCTGGCAGGCTACATGACTGCCTCCAATTTTTTATTTTACTATTTTTTATAGTAAACAAATATTGTAAGGATTAAAGACCACCCACACCAGCGACGCAACCACATGATATGTAAAATCAGTCACGGCTTACTTTACAATTGCTTTACAAGACACAAAACTCATTTAAAATGTTTTACGTTCTAGGTCTCACGTGGTCACAAGAAGGCGAGGACTTTGCCCTACACGCAATGCCGATAATGCACCACACCAACGTTTCCCAAGCGTGTTCCATGCTTGATGGAGTAACTGCCTATGAGGCTTCAGCATACGAGCAAGCTTTAGCGGAATATGACGACGCTGCCACCACATCAGATGATTGGGACTTCGGAGTAGATTGCGGTGATTTTATGATGTAAAATGAACGTAAAATGGATCATTTTTACTTTTTTACATTTACACAACGTTGTTGATTCATTACCCTTGCTCAAGTATATATAACGAAATTCATTTACGAAAAAGTCCCATGGCCTAATTATTGTTGCAACCTTTGATATTGCCTCAAATAAAATAAAGTATATAAGTGGAAGTGAAATGCAATTTATTAAGATTCACCCACGTACACTTTAAAAGACTTACGAATGAAAATACCTGAATAAGTGCCAAATTCATGTTTTTTGCTATTCAGTTCATTCATACGAGTATAACTAATCGTTCAATTTATCTATAACCTGCTGTCAATAGTATTCTAAGCTGTCAAGATGCCTCCTCTGTTTAAAAATATTTTTAGAATGTTTATGTTCAATTTTGCAAGCATTCTGTGCATGCATCTTTGTGGTAAAAATAATCAATCCATTTTATTATTTGTGACCCTTCGATCAAAAATAACCAGATTCAAGATCGCAGCCGTAAAAGTAGCTAGTGAAATAAGCTGATTGATAATTGTTCAGTTCCTGGATTTCCTTTCAAAAGTCCTAATCCTATTTTAATGCTATATCTTTACGTTGTTCAAAGTTGAAGTTGTATATTATATTCCGTTCTTTATTGGCATACTATTTATATATGTACAAAAGCAAATATTATATTAAACATTCTGTATAATTCTTCAGCTAATTTAGATCAACTGACTGGATATAAAACTACAAATGCTTGTTTAATTTCATCTGATTTTATTTAATTAAAATAACCATTTTATTTTGAGTTTAATTTCAATTATTATATTAGCTCAGTAAAAATGAAATCGTAACGATACGTACGGTTTTAATTTAAGATGATTTTAAATTTGGCGTTTGTTTTTAAGATTTGTCTCAATTTTACGTAAAATTTCAATAAAAAAACAACAATAATTGTTGTTGTTGAAATTAATTATTAATTTCAAATTGATGAAGCTACTATCAACATTGCCTGTGAATAATATAAAGTGAGACACCAAAGAGAGAAAAAATTTAAATGTTAAATAGATAATACAATCTAATATTGAGTATAATTACCTATTAAATTAATTAAGAATTCAATAAACATCGCTTGTAATAAGCGACATTTGAATTGTTTCAATCTCAATTTTAATTCATATATTTTCTTAATATTATGTAATAATAAATTCATACCAACAAATGTGTATTACAATTTGAGATGACAATCAGTAGAATTTGTTTCAATTTTGCGTATAACTTCAATATTAAAAAATAATTATTTATTAATCAAATTTGTGTATCTACTGTGAAACAGCATCGTTATAAACTAAAATGAAATGAAACGTTAAAGAAAGATAAAAGTTAATATTATGTTCAACGAATGATACAATCCAAACCAAGTGCATTCATTTAATAAATTATGAAGAGTTGTCTAAAATTTTATCAAATTGTATTACAATCATTTTAACGATGATAACCATAATGATATTTATTTATTTATACATAATAAGAAAAAAATGTTAGTGAAACTAACATTTTTTTCTATAATAAAAACTAAGCTAAGCTAAGCTAAACATATAAGATATGTTTAGTAGTTTTTGTGATGTGATGTACAAACAGAAAGACATACAAAATTTTCAAAAAAATTTGATTGTGCTCTGTCGCGTATCCTACATCTTCTCGATATCTTTATCAACTTAGATAAATGATTGGTCTGGCGGCGCTTGACTAGATACCGTACTATCTAAAAACAACAATTCCGTGAATGCGGCAACTCAATATTGTAGTGTGTGTTAAAAATAATGTGCAAGGAGATGCTAGTGAGAAGTGTGTTACCCGAGTAAATGGGCAAAATATGTTATGCTATGGTCTTTTAGTTTAAGTTACATAAATCTATCTCAGAAAATACTTAAAAATTAACAATTACTTAAAAGAACGAATGTATCAATATATATTTATTTGTGTTTAGGTTAGGCGTAGGTTTCTTTTTCTTAAAAGTGAAAAGTCAACGATTCTGCTTCATTTTTTGTCATCCTCTGTGGTTTAGTAGTTGCATTGTCGGACTGCTGTCGGTCTGATCACCAGTTTGTGGATTTTCTTTCTTCAAGTCTTTCAAGTTTTTATTTGAAGAACATAAAGTATTTGTGGTCGTCTGGGTGTTTATTAATACATAATATTATAACTTTATAAATATGTGTTCTTATAACTCAACCACTGAACTGTATTTGGTAAAAAGTGTATTTAATTTTTTTAAACACACGCTTGACCAAATTATTTAACTCAGAAACCTAACTTGGTGTACGTACCTAAATTTCATCTTAATAGGATGAACACATAGAGGACAATCGCACACGGCGGCTTCGGCTGACGCTTGGGAAAATTATTTAGTACCTTATAATATTAACCGGTCCATAAATTACAACTATTCTCAGTTTCAATAAAATATGTTTAGTAGTTTTTGTGATGTGACGTACTAACAGAAAGACATACAAAATTTTCAAAAAAAATTGATTGTGAAGTGATTTGATTTCAGAAAAATTTGATCCTACATCTTCTCGATATCTTTCGCAAATTTTTTGATGTACAGATACAAAACGTTTACATTTCGGGTAGTACCTGCATAGGACGGAAAAAATTGTTCGCTTTCCATAGTAAGTCATTTTCGTCTTCCTATACAACTTTCGTCTTGCTATTATTTGTTAATTCTTAGATTATAGTAATGAAGAACCAACTACCTAAGACGATATTTCCTGTAACATTTAAATTACTGTTTGTTGGTAAATTCGTAATGCCCAATGACTAATAAATTATGGCTGATCCTAAAGGAGGCCATATATAACAATTAGATTAGATTAATTAAATAGATTACATAATAATATATAGTAACAATAAATTTACATTAACAAACTCAACCACGGGGTACTTGGTTCTAGTGTACGCGGCAACACTAAATGGCGTTGCACTTTCCTGTTATTTTACGTAGAAATTTTGAAATTATACAATATTTACTATATTTGTAGTATTATTTTTACACAGTAATACTACGTAAACTGGCATTTTACTTCTGACTATGATCAAAATTTAATAAAACATTTGGGATGTACACGTCACATAGAGCTTGCATTATGACTGAATCGGGTACGTCGACTTCGGCGTGCTATTTGTTGCCATATTTGATAAGTACGTCGGCGGTATCTAGTCAAGCGCCGCGAGACCAATAATTTATCTAAGTTTATCATGACATTTTCGTTTATTAAAATTGGTACAATAAAATAATACGCTGGTAGGTAGAGTCAAAAACATGTGAATAAGCGTTATGATTTACTACGAATTACTGGTTTATCGATTGGCGAGATATGGGCAGTGATCATCAGCGTCACATTCTATTGAATTGATTACGAACGTTCTCATCCAAGGTACAGTAAAGTTAGCACAATATCACCAACCTCCGAGGTTCTACTTAGATTACATTTTCGAGGATTTAACCTAAAACAATCTTAAACAATTTTTGTCCGACCCGGGACTCGAACCTGGGATTTAATCTTAACAGTCTATCTACTAGACCACATAAAAAAATATTAGGTAACTTAAAACTACAAATAGGTAAAATTTTGAGAAGGCCATTTTAACTCCATTATAATTTTGATAATTAATTTTGTGTGGAATCATAATTATATTTAGAAAAAACAAAAATATAACATCACACTAGTTCCCTTGCGGGATAAGAAGAATAAACTACGATTATATTTATTACTTGTATAATCATTGTTTATTGCTTATGATGCTGTATTGCTGTATTGCTTATAAAACAATATGTGACAAATTTTGATCATTCGTAAAAAAAATGTTGTTTTCTAGAACGATGAAATGTCCTAGGTAGTTCTGTTTCGTACTAGGTATCTAGTTGTATATGTTATTTGTATGTAAAGATAAAATTTTCATTATGTTTCAATTTCAAAAAATCTATTGAAAAACTTTTTGTTTTTGTGCATATTTTTCATTGTTAAACGTTAGTACCTAAGTATAAAGAAAAAGTTCACAATAATTGTTGCCAAGACCATAATACCTAATTCTAATTCTAATCTCTGTAAACAGAATGTATTTGTGCTGGTCACGAAGAAGGTATATATGCCAATTAATATTAAAACAATTACAAACAATGCATCTTATGACTTTTATACTCAATATGAGAAATGATAGAAACACATTACTAATTCTTCGGAAGACGTGGATTCTTTAATATAGTAAAAATCTTTAAGAGCTAACCTTTTTGTAAACATAGCCACATAGAGATATCAAAATTGATGGAGCTCTAAACTCTTTTGTTATTTTAAACCACTTTAAATTTAACTTATAAGTAATTGATATATGTAGAAAATATACTATTTACCTAAAGTTTGAATGGTTTAGGTTGATGAGCATTATTGTCATTAAGGAACTTGTTGACATAGTTGCCATATTGAAACAATGTCATATATTTTGACAGCTACATTTCTTTTTACTGAAAGGTAAGAACTTAAAGATTTCAAGATAGATGCATGCTCTATTATTATAGTTGTACTGTGTTCGTTATAGCAAAAGTAAAAGTGTGTAGCCAGAAATTAGATTCTCATATACGGCCTATAATGTTCAATAAATGTAGAAAAAATAGAAAATAAGCACCGAAATATTGCAAACGATATTTTTAATTCATTAATACTGTTTTATTAATAAATGTAGATTACTAATCTAAATATAACTAGAATTGAATTGCCAAAGAAAAACTGCAATGTATTTGTAATGTTTGAGCTATATTTCGATAAATCTCAAATCTAGTTTCGTTGTAATGACGTAATCAACGTTTATAAATAAAACAATGAAATGTATTTTGTGTTTTATATATTTCTACGAATCAATGAAGTTTATATATTGTATACACCCTTTTTAAATTTATATTTTGAAATTAAATCCTTTTATTTTAAAACGTCTTTAAACCTTTTCGAGAGTTTTATGTGTCACCAATGCAGGGTAATTCTGCTTATATTTGCATGAAATTTTCATAACACAATAATATTGTAAAATCGCACAAAATGAGAATAAAATATATGTTTTTGTTATGAATACCTAGTCTTAAGTGATATCGCTTTGTCCCCAATGACACCAATTACTAATGATATTGTATTTACGAAGTAATAATACTTCATATTTTAGAAGTAAGTTTGGTGTTAGTGCATAGATTTGGTCGGTAGAATAAAGCTCAAGCAATGCCTTCTAGTCGAATGGAGATGCTTAAGACTATTACTGTTAATCATAAAGATTATCATAGTATAACGTCTAATAATTCATTAATCTAACAATAACAATAATCTAACAATACATTAACATATTATTTACGCCACTTTTATTATCTGAGTATAAATGTTTCAGAAAAAAGACAGACAATCAGATGTTAAGTACTTAGTTATATTTTTAAATATTGGGCAAATTCTGTTTATTAAAACCTTTTATTTTAAAAAAATAATATAATGTTTATCGTATGGTGCAATTAGGTTTGCCAACCGTACTCTGAAATAGAGTATTGTCCTCTATATTATGTAGGTGTACTCATAATCTATAACACTAATAGAGTACGTTAAAATACTCCTTTTTACACAATGTTTATTTAACTAGTACCAGTCTGTAATAATATGCAAAAACCCATAATCAGAATAAAAAAATGTCTACTATTTAATGTTAATATGTTGGTATCGCCGATTCCCCAAACCATATTCGAACGCTCCTGAACTTTTACTGAATTATTTAATAACACAGATTTTACAATTCTTTTACATAAAATTTTTTTCATTGTTTTTAAACAATGAAAAAAATGTTATGTGCTCCAAAAAGTACAAAAAAATACCTATTTTAAAAGTACAAAATAAATGATACTCTTTTTTGTAAGTCCGTACTCTTTATTTACCTTCTTTAAAATCAAATGTACTCTATTTCTTCTAAAAGAAGTTGGCAACCCTAGGTACAGTATATAACAGTAAGCACATATTTTAGACGTTTTGCCTAACGATAATACTTTTAAATATCTCCAAACATGTTTGTGAGTGGCAATTGTCGTTAAGTGTCGTCTTAGTACAATTATTCTCGACATAAATTAATATAGTCGCTACAAAATCTTCCGACCTACCCAAAGACTGCCTAACGTTTATTACCTAATACCTGTGTTGTATAAATCCTAGGCACTGTAACAAAAAGCGTCACTTTGGCCCTGCGAAGAGTTACATTGCAAGAATTTTGGGAGAAAATACGTAAAAAAATCTCACATTAATTTAAAATGATTGTCAACCTATTGACAAAAAAATATTGAGTATCAGATAACTAGTATGTAATTAGAATATATATATATATATATATATATATATATAAGAAAATGATACATAAGCCTTGCATACTGCCTTAACGCTATTCTATTTTCCTGTAAAATACGTAACAAAAATTCGGACCTATGACAATTGGTCCGAAAAATACAAAATATAAGGTTGCCGATATAAAATTATACATTATTAAAATGTGGCAAAAACCAAACAAAATAAATATTTAAGCTAAGCAGCTACCACAAAGCTATTGCGTGATAATATAACGTTTAGTTTCTTTTGATAATTAAATATTATATTTCAGGTGAAACAAGCCACTCATATATTTTATCCATGTAATTTTATAGCAATAGTATTGCTATAGCATAATACCAAGTAAAAAATTGTCTTATTGTATTCCTTAAATACTACCAAGTATTAAAAAACCTCCTATCTTTGACGTAGCTGCGAATGTTACGACATTTTGGGACATAATATATTACCGTAAAGTGTTTGTACGTAAAAAATGTATTAATTACCATTTTACCGACTACCAAATACCAATTTTTTTACAGACTTCGCAAATGCAAAATTCCTTATTTGTTTGGGATAAGTACTTTCCGTTTCGTATCCTATAAATTTGATGAATACGATTATATGATTCAGGAATAACGAGATACAGAAGGCTGGAAATCCAAACATTCTTGCAATGTAACATTATATGTGGTAGAACTGTATGGTAATAACTAGAAATCTTAGAAATAAATGAAATTTAGTGAGCGCCATGTCTCGACGATATAGCATTGTAAATGAATGTGTTCTTTACGTTCCTGTATAAATAATTTGTTAAATATATTTATATGATTCACTTGTATGTATGCATGATATTGTTTGATTTTTTCATTTAAAAATAAACGACATAATATAAGCAAAAAAAAACAGTTTGACGCTGGTTTCGTCGACATATATAAATATTTTTGTATCTTGAAAATTTATTTTTACACGATAACAATTTTAATGTGTTCGTTTTTTCAATTAAAATATTATATTAAATGGAGTCGTATCCACAGATAAATATAAAATTTATCACAAAGGCTAAGCTTGCCTATTATAATATGTAAAAATAAATATGTGTATGCCATTCCATATACATATTTTATCACTGGTATTAAATCTTAAATTAAATTTTATTTGAACATGCAAGTTATAGAGCCAGAACAGAACCAGTAGCTACTTTTTCTATCTACTAAAAACATTAACTCGTAAAAAGTAATTGGAAAGGATAACTACATTTTTAAATATTTTATTTGATATAATCGTCATCTTATTCATATGTCCTTTATTCCAGTCATTTTTTAGTTTCCATTGAACAAAAACTTTTCCATTCACTGAGAAGATTAAGTTTTATTCAACAATTAAAAAAGGCCATCATTAGTCAACTTAATAAACTAATTTACAATTACATATATCATAAAGGCAGGTTTACATTTTCTTATCGTTTTTGAAATTAAAACATGGTGGCTCTAAATGCTTCGAAAAAGCTATTTATATTTATAATATTTTATTAATACCAGTGATATATTTATAAGAAAATGAAAAACGTAGAAGAGATTAAACTATATAAAATATATATTATTTACGTGTATATTGCGATTTAACGAATAACATTAAATTTAGATACACTTTTAATCATGCAAATTCAGTTAAGTTTTGTTATCATTGTTTATATTGACATGTTTATTTGACATTTATTTATATTGTCACAAAAAATACCTTAGAAATTCTTTGATCGTTATTAATAGATCTAGTTTCTTCGTCTAATTAACACATAACATAAGAATTCGTACAAATGCAATTTAAAAAAAATAATCACCGTTGTGACTACAAGTTAGTAGATATAAATACCACCTTTTATCCTGCAGCAATATCATAAGTGCTTGTTACTGTCGTGTTAAGATTTAAATTTTCTAGAAAATTTTAAAACTTGAATTACCAGAGTTTCGAATCCAGATCTCCATGCAGTTATACCGGAATTGGTACCAGTAGATCATTGAGGCGTTTTTTTTATATCATAAGATAGCAAACAAGCAGATGGGTCTCCTGATGGTAAGAGTCCACCATCGGCTCTAGACACCGAAGATGTTAACGGTGCGTTGCTATCTTGTGGCAAGGTCTAATGCCACATGCTTAAGTTTACCGGCTACCTTACCCTCGCTATTGCGGCAGGCATAGGTAAGATGGTGGTACCAGACCCGGGTGAGACAATGCAAAACTCTGCTACTTAGTAGTCACGATGGTAGTGACTTGCAGAGCCAATCGGTCGCCTTTTACGACCTGCCTGGCAGAACGGCCGTTGGTCTATTCTTCAAAGGAGCCCGGAACCAACACGGGGAAATTGTATGACGGACAAATTACACTTACTGATCTAACCCCAAAGTAAGCAAATTATTTGCTTGTGTTATGGGTGTTAGTCAACGATACTAATACATAGAAATACATATATAAATACTTTTACATACATAATAAACACCCAAACCCGGAAATACAAACATTTATGCTTATCACACGAATGCTTGTCCCCGTCGGGGATCGAACCCGAGCCTCGTCGATTGCGTAGTCGGGTCGCTAATCACTCGACGAACGGGGGGTCAAAATATATTAAATTATTATTTACATTACATATAACATATGGAGAGATAATAAGTACTATCTTAGTTATATAGAGAAACGCGTTCCAAAATTCATTTCTTTCTCTATCGACAGGACAATTTTTTGTTTGGCTCACTTGCTCTAAGCATGATATCTTTATAGGCTGAAATGGCCCACTACTGGCCCCGTCTACTTAACAGATAAGTTGGTGGGCACTATAACTAGCTCTACAAACGACACTCTACATCTACAAACGATTCGGTTGATGAATTGTTATACCACAAAACAAGTAGGTACAGAAGTCAAACTCATGTATGTAGTTCACTTTTCACATCTACGCGCTGCACGGCTGCCGCGCTAGGACTATCAACTTTGGCTTGAGCCCCGTTTTCACTCTGATTAGTGCGAGTGCGAGTATATAATGCAGGTGCTTACTATTGAGAAAAAAATACGTGAAGACAGCCGTTGATTAGTGCGAGTGATCAGTATTCAGCGTAGTAAAAGCGAATAGGCGCTGATTACTAATCGCTCGCAAGGATCGACGGCTGTCTTCACGTATTTTTTGCTTAATACTAAGCACCTGCATTAAACACTGGCACTCGCACTAAACAAAGTAAAAACGGGGCTTTAGGTCCAGTTACATTTAGATTAGTGCTAGTGTGGATGTTTAATGCAGATGCTTAATATTAAGCAAAATACACGTGTAGACTGCCATTGATTAGTGCGAGTGATTAGTACACTTCGACTACGATAATTACTAATCACTCGCACCAATCAATGGCTGTCTACACGTGTTTTTGATTAATACTGAGCACCTACATTAGACACTCGCACTCACACTAATCAAAGTGTAACTGGGGTCTTATGCACAAAAAACTGGTAGTGGCAATCGTGTCTACATATTTGATTTATTGCTGAGAGTGAAACAGGAAGAACAGAAATGCAAACCAATAATAACTATAAAAAATATTTTAATATTATTATTATACCTATAACAAATTTTCTGCACAAAAAGTTCACTGACGCGTGTCCAAGCGGGTGGCACTTGCGCTTAGAGTATTCGCTGATATCGTGTCCGTATGAGCGTTGCTCGAACGCTTTTGTATGTATATTAACTTCTGTATCTATATTTTTTGTGGTAAAACATCCTAAACGTTAGTGATATGATTTGGTACTTTTTCGTTATTAATAAATCGCAATGTACATAACAATTTATAATTATGACGCGTAGGTGTGCGTAGAATTTAACGTCGAGTGTTTGTAACGAAACGTTCATGGAGATAGAAATGTTCACATAAATAATTATGAATGTTTGTATGTAACTTTTGTAAAATAAATGCCTTCTGGGTACAATTCGTTTTCTTTCTTCAATCATGTTTGGATGGTTTTCACCATGGAGTTATTATAACTTCGTTTTTACGTTTTTATTGTAGGTATATGGTATACACCGTCACTGCCAAACTTGGTGACAAAGATCTCTTTGGTGCCCAACTCTTAAAGACCCTGATCGAAGTAAGAGCCTAGGTTTTAGAAAACGTCGGTTTTACTCGCGGCTCGTTGGTGTTGATCGACCAGCAAGAAAACTTTCGTGTCTAAAGAACCGTGGAAAAATATAGAAAACATGACGAGCTGCGAGCCAGATATATATCGACAAGATATATAAAACCGCGATATTGCAATGACGCACCGGAGCGTTGGCGTTGACTACATGAGGTCCCGGGTTCGATTCCCAGGTCGGGCACATTAAAAAAAGTGTTTTTTCAGTTTTCTGAGAAACACAAAGTTTCCAGGGATTGGAAAGTGCCAGGTTGGCGATAGGCTTGCCACCTATCACATTTGTGGGACCATGTATCTTCGGCTAATCGTGGGTGCACTTGTACCTCTGCCTAACCCTTCGGGGATATGGGCGTGAAGATACTATTACTACTACAGTAGGGGCGGCAAAATTTGAGTAGCCTACTGGCGGCAAATGTGTAAATCCGCTCCAGTGGAATCACGTCATTTTTCCGAGATAAAAGCAGCCTAAATGCAACGATTCCAGGCCATCATCTACCTGTGTGCCAAATTTCATTCAAATCCTTTGAGTAGTTTTTGCGTGATTGAATAACAAACATCCATCCATGCAAATATCCAAACTTTCGTATTTATAATATGAATATAGATTATTTAAACGAGCGCTAAAAGAGCGCTAATGCTACGTTTAGTGCACCACGCCCGCTGTAGCAAGGGGTAGGGCGATAGGAGAGGATATTTTAATCGTTGGGCGTTAAATGAAGTAGTTGTTATGGAAATTCTTTTATATAATTTACACATGCCGGTGGAAGGGATGAGCTGTGCCGCGCTCCCGGCTGCATGGGTACCACCATATTGCTTGTTTCTCCCGTGAAACAGCTTTGCTGTGTCTCAGAGAGAAGGGCAAGACAGGCAGTGTATTTACTGGCACCGAGACTTAACATCTTACGTCTCAGGATAGGCAACACATAAATGAGATACCTAAGCTAGTTCCAGGTGAACTAGTTCCACTTCAGTTCCATTGTCCACTTACCATCAGGTGGCACGTCTGCCAGTTTGCCTATCCAAGTAACATAAAAAAGCGGTAATGTTTTTCGCGCTGTTGGTCCCGGCCTCCTTTAAAGAATAGGTCAACTGCCGTTCTGCCAGCAGGTCGTAAAAGGCGACCGATTGGCTATCGAGTCACTACCATCGTGGCACACTAGGTGGTAGAGTTCTGCATTGTCTCACCCGGGTCTGGTACCACCGTCTAACCTATTCCTGCCGCAATAGCGTCAGTGCTTGTCGCTGTCGTGTTCCGGTTTGGAGGGTAAGCTAGCCGGTAAACTTATGCATGTGGCATTAGACCTCGCCACAAGATAGCAACGCACCATTAACATTTTTGGTGTCTATAGGCGATGGTTGACTCTTTCCATCAGGAGACCCATCTGCTTGTTTGCTATCTTATAATATAAAAAAAAGCTGCGATTACTTATTCGCACCTCGGAAAACATATTAAACTTATACTTCATGTGTAAAAATTTAACCGTTGTAATACCGGTTGCCATACTATTGCGATGAATCACTCTGACGTTGAACATTGTATCACTCGTTAGTCAAATGATTAGCAATTATGACTACACAATCGATGCTGTTTGAGTTCGATTTTCGACCGGGGGAAACGTATGTGCGGGAAGGTGTTTGTATTTCTGGTTTACTTTAATAAATATCGCCGCCCCGTTGGTCGAGTGGTTAGTGATCCTGACTACGCAATCAACGGGGCTCGGGTTCGATCCCCGACGGGGACAAGCATTTGTGTGATGAGCATAAATGTTTGTATTTCCGGGTTTGGGTGTTTATTAAATAATATATTCTTGTATTTATATATGTATTTCTATGTATTAGTATCGTTGACTAACACCCATAACACAAGCAAATAATTTGCTTACTTTGGGGTTAGATCAATAAGTGTAATTTGTCCTGTGAATATTTATTTATTTATGTAAATATACATATTTCCATAGTTTTTAACTACCAAGTTTTTTAGCGACCAAGCTTCTCTCGGATGATATTTTTTATGTGTGTTATCACGGAGATGAAACTTACCTAGGGTCATTTTTTAATTGGAAAAGACTATCTAAATACAAAATTAAATCAAAATGGTAAGACCTATTTCGGAGAAATCAATTACATACAAATATACAAGAATTGCACGTTCAAAGTATAGGATATGATATAACCAACACCCATATCACAAGCAAAAAATTTGCTCGGTAATACTTATTATTGTTAATCATCGGCCGCCCCGTTGGTCAAGTGGTTAGCGACTCTGAATACGCAATCGACGGGACTCGGGTCCGATCCCCGACGGGGACAAGCATTTATGTGATGAACATAAATGTTTGTATTTCCGGGTTTGGGTGTTTATTAAATATATTCCAGTATTTATATATGTATTTCTATGTAATAGTATCGTTGACTAAAACCCATAACACAAGCAAATAATTTGCTTACTTTGGGGTTAGATCAGTAAGTGTAATTTATTCCGTGAATATTTATTCATTATTTATTTATTTATATTTGTGCATAATCTATATAGGTGTCTGTGATTCCTGATTTTTTTTAAATGCAGCAACTATATCTTAAAATATTTAAGGCTCTCTTCGTAAACCTGTCGGCAATGTAGAATTTTTTAGAGTTGTTTGTATTTGAAGCTTTATGCATTTAAACTTAAAGCTTACATTTAAATAGCAATAAGTACAGATCAGACGTTGGTAGAGTTCGGTTACTCAGTATAAAATCATGCAGGCTGCATGCCCCGTCACGCCATCTCTTGGTAATTCGCCACAGCCACGATAACAGCCGGATCGCTTAACGACAGCGGTCGCTGTCTTGTTTAATCGAATCGGTAGTTTTATTTTTCATTCGAATCATTCGCACGCCAATAAAATAAATGAGTACAACTATCCGAACTATGTTCTATATTCAAATGTTTAATTGGCGGTAAAATTAATTTGTCTGTCAAACTTTTGTGTCATATCAATTATCAAGTGAATTAATTGTGCATTATTTATAATGATAAATCATCTGTAATTTTTACCGTTATTTGATCTGTGATTTTACAATATAAACAACAATAATAGTCTTCCATTTTGTGTATATTTTTTGAAGAAATATTGTATCATAATGGAGAAAAGTGGGGGTTCGAGACTTCTTCAAATGCAGGTAAGATATTCTTAATAATATCTTCGTAGAGCTTTCTTTTAATTGTTTAAACTGATATAACTTTAATTTAGTTCTATAATTAACTAGAATACTGTCTCAAAAGCAAATAATTTTCATTGTTAAGATTGTAGGATTAAAAAATATTAAAACAAATATAATGCATTAGTAGATACATACTTCCTTTAAGATACCATATATGTTTTCTCGAAATATTAATGTTTATTATAAACATTTCGCGTTAGTTATTACCTACTATGAAACAAAACTGTATTCATTAAAAAATTAAAAATATAAAACTATTAAATATATATTTTATATAATTATATACCTACAACAAGCAGCTTGTTTGATTAGGAAAGTGATTTAGTTTTTAAAGAAGGATTTAAAGCATTGGCAATAGAGTTTGATTTAATGCCAACGACAAAATAATGTTCATACATAACACAGAAATCATATGTATACAGATACATAACATACCTATTATGAATAATTTTACTGTATGTATTTCCTTCCTCTTGGTCCTTTAGTTGTTTACAACAAATACGAATATTTCTTACCAAAGCCTCGTTCACCGGAAAATATTTTGCTTATACTTACAATTATAATGTTTCAGCGGCGGCAGCCGATTTTTGGCTAGGATAATTCCACTTTGAATTTTATAAATAAATTAAACACCTGGAACTTGACAAGTAGCCAGCTTGTCGGCAGTCATATTGAACACCTCATAATTTAAACACAATAAATTTGCAATAATCCGTCTTCGAGCCTCCTCTGTATATGAAACGCTGAATTAGAACTTCGTCAAATTTAATGGAACCAAACTGGAAAGTATAGACACCAAAATAAAAAAAACGGTTCAAAAATTTAAAAGAGTTCTGAGGTAATGAACATAATACGACCGAAATGATAAGATCATCCTTCTTTATTTAAAACTAGCTGTGCCCGCGACTTCGTTCGCGTGGAAAAAAATCTAAAATAAAACCCGCATAGTTCCCGTTCCCGTGGGATTTCCGGGATAAGAGCTATCCTATGTCCTTTCTTGGGTCTCAAACTATATTTATACCAAATTTTATCCAAATCGGTTTAGTGGTTTAGCCGTGAAAGCGTAACAGACAGACAGAGTTACTTTCGCATTTATAATATTAATGTGGATAGCAGATACTCGCGACTTCGTCCGCGTGGCCAATAATCATATTTTCTCTTTACTCAGTCGAGGAAAAAGTAGCCTATAACGCTCGTATAGCTTTCTAAAAATGAAAGAATTTTTAAAATCGGTTGAGTAGTTTTTGAGTTAAATCGTAGCAAACAAACAAACAATCAAATCTTTTCTCTATAAGATTAGTATAGACTAGCCGCCCAAACTTTGCACAGGTTAGATTTTAAAAAAATCCCTATGATTTCTTAACACTGTCTTGACCCGACTTCCGAAAACGAGGAGGTTATCAAGTCGGCTGTATGTTGTTTTTTGTATGTTTGTTACCTCAGAACTCGGTCATTTATGAATCGATTTTAATTTTTTTTTCTTCCTATGTGGTCCTCTTTTTAATTTTATGAAGATCTGACGCGTGGTTTTAGATATACAGCAAACGGAAAATGGGTTGCTGCAGTTTTGCTGGGTTAAGAAAATAATTATCTTTAATTTAAAAAAAACCTTGACAGGATGATAAGGAACACAACAAAAAAAATATTTAGATTAATTTATTCCACAGTTATACGCGTACAAACATTTAGACGATTCATTTTTATTTATATATTTATATCCTGAGATGACTCTATGTAGTATAAAAAAACAAAGTCGCTGTCTACATCTGTCTATTTATCTGCTTGCTTCGTGAAACCAATGCAATAGATTTTGTTACGTTGTTTGTAGTAATTTAGGTAATTTTATTTTAAAGAATATTTGTATGCGCAATTCATCCCAAAAAATATTTTTCGAGTAGGTATAAAAATTCGATGTTTTAATGAAGTCGCCTGAAATTCGTATTTCCCGTGTTGGTCCCGGGCTCCTTCGTAGAATAGGCTAACTGCCGTTCTGCCAGGCAGGACGTAAAAGGCGACTGATTGGCTACGCAAGTCACTACCATCGTGGCTACTAGGTGGTAAAGTTCTGCATTGTCTCAGCCGGGTCTGGTACCACCGCCTTACGTATTCCCGCCACAATAGCGTCAGTGCTTGTCACTGTCGTGTTCTGTTTTGGAGGGTATGGTAGCCGGTAAGCTTATACACGTGGCATTAGATCTCGCCACAATATAACAACGCACCATTAACATCTTTAGTATTTATAGGCGATGGTTGACTCTTTCCATCAGAAGACCCTCTTGTTTGCTATCTTATGATATAAAAATTCGTTTTTCATGGTTTCCGCTTTTGTAAATTACGCCCGTGCAAGGCCCCTATACAGGTAGAATGGTAAAATATTGTAAACTAGCTGTTGCCTGCGACTTCGTCCGCGCGGACTTCGTTTACTCCGTACTGCTCCTCCCCCGTAGGTGATAGCGTGATAATATGTAGCCTATATGTTGACCCGAACTGTTAGTAATATTTATGCAAAATTTGAAGTAAATCCATGTAGTACTTTTTGAGTTTACCTCGGACATACATACAGACAAACAGACAAACATTTTAAAAACTATATTTTTGGCTTCGATATCGATTGTAGATCACACCCCAAGTATTCTTTAAAAAAATATTCAATGTACAGTTTTGACTTTCCTACGATTTTATTGTATGTATAGATATTAAACGATTTTGACACCGAATATCTAACAAATCAGGTACTTTAATTTCAACTCAGGAGTGTCGTTGTGGAACTCTACCAACTAGTAGTCACGATTGTAGTGACACGTTAAGCCAATCTTTCGCCTTTTACGTACTGTCGAGTCTACTACTACTAGTCTACTGTCTTCAAAGAAGGCCCGAAGAAATACCTTACCTATTCCTGCTGCAATAGCGTCAGTGCTTGTCATTGTCGTATTCTGGTTTGGAGAGTAATGTAGCCGGTAGACTTATGTGTGGGGCATTGCCCACACGCCAAATGGATGCACCATTAACATCTTTCGTGTCTATAGGCGATGGTTTCATTTTCCATCAGGAGAGCCGTCTGTTTGTTTGCTATCTTATAAAAAAAGATTGAGCCAGTTGACGGAAGATATATTTATACCAAATTCTTAGTCACGACTCGAGAACCGATAAATCTTAGCTTGCCTTATATTGATAATGTCCATGATAGACCGAGTCTTAGTTTCCGCTACTTCTAGAATAGGAAAGTTGTATTTGCTTATTCTACAGATTATCATAAAATGTTAATAACGTTCCAATCGATGTACCATAGTTGAAAGAAAAATACCAATATAAAAAGGATATACTTAAATATGACTAGTTAATCTCTTAGTATTATTAGTAATATTTATCTTCGTTGTAGTTTTAATTAACTAATAACTCGATCATTATGAAATAGTTTAAAATGGTTGTCATCTACATGTACATCTACATATATATATATATATATATATATATATATATATATATATATATATATATATATATATATATATATATATATATATATATATATATATATATATATATATATATATATATATATATATATATATATATATATATATATATATATTACATTTAATAAAATCGAAGGAAAATCAATGTATGTCCGGGGTAAACTCAAAAACTACTGCATGGATTTACTTCAAATTTTCCATGAATTTTACAAACAGCTATCACCTACGGGGGAGGAGCTGTGCGGACGAAGTCGCGGGCAACAGCTAGTTTTAAATAAGGTAGGTAAGTTTTTAAGTTTTATTTTTGTTGGCTATGTTGACAGTCTAGTCACCATAGCCAACAAAAATAAATGAAAATGTTATTCTCAAAATTGCCATTATTGCAAAATTATCACCAACAATATGAACTCTCCCTAACTTCTTCACCATACTGATGTTGTGAATCACTAACGGACGCTTTTTGAATTATCGTACAGTTAATTACGTCTCTCCTTCGCGCTACTTAATCATGCTGTCTTTATCATTTCAATTGATCTGCATGATGAGTAAACGAGAAGGGGCTAATCAAATGCTTACGCTTGGTAAGTGAACCTTGACCTCGACCGTTTCGAGTTTAAACCATAATTGCGCGCAGCCAGTGAAACCGTATTTTTATTTGATTGACATTTTTTTACTTTGTCGAACTCAGTTAGGCAACTAGTCTTTAATAATAATAATATCGCTGGACAAATTACACAAATCTGTAGCGGTTCAAGCAATCTACAAGCGCTACAAGAAAAAAATATAAAAAATTGAAAACAATTATTTATTTTCATTTTTTTATAATTTACAATTTGATAATCACAATTATTTATCTTGTACACACTATATACAAGTTTCAAGTTTCAAGTCTACGGGCAGTGCCCCGCGCCTGGCTGGGAAGATCTTCCTTTTCCTCTTCTTTATCCTTGTGTGACGTCATCAACCTCCACAGATATGACGTCATAGTTGGTTCACTGGTTCCATCACTATGATCCTTCAGCTGAACGGACCTGCGGGGCCAATATGGTAACTCCGACGTGAGCAATTTATATGCGGTGTTGGTAGTAGTTACTAATACATACATAGAAATACATAAATAGTTACTGTTATATAATAAACACTAAAACCCAGAAACACAAACATCTATGCTCATCACGCAAATGTGTGTCTCGGTCAGGAATCGAAATCGAGCTCCATCGATTTGTAGTTCGGTTTGCTGAACAGCTGAACACTTGACCAACGGGGCGGTCAAATAATAATGACTAGTTTTGATAACGTATGTGCTTATAACTTTATATTCATAACTTTACATCAAGGATTTATAACGATATAATTTCGATATTTTTGCTGTTTCGTTATTGGTTCCCTGCGTTTCATACTGTTTCGTAATTGGTTCCCCAACTAGCGCTAGAACACAACGTCATAATATCATATACTATAACCAATCACAACCGCGCAAAAATATCGAAATCATAACGTTTTAAATCCTTGCTTTACATTCAATCTATTAGGATGAGAGAACTAGGAAGAGATAGACTTGCCTTGCTACCTTTGTTTTTAAAATAGTCGGAAAAGGTTCCTAGAACCTAATAACGTGGAGATCCGGTGAAAACTCGAATTTCGAAAATCGGGGCAAAATCAGTAACTTCCTTATCCTACATATTATTATGTAGTGGGAAGTCAAAAGTACAATAAAATAACACCCAGCCGGTTTGATAATGAACACTTAAGATACCTACATCTTGATCTCACCGGTATCTTAAATTTGATAACTTAGATAACTCAATACTTGTAAATACCCTGATATCTGATGATGTAAGCAAAACCGGTTGGATAATGATATTTTATAATTCACTTCGGACAACGTACAAATGTATTTTATATAAAAAACATTGCATTAGAACGGAGGATTGAACTTAGTTGAGATTTATCCAAGCGAGATGTTTCTTAAACGTGCAAATTCAATGTTTTTGTGCAGTCAGTGAATTGTACTACATATTTAGATAAATTTCAAATATTTTCCTGTTCGCACTTTTTTCCAGTTTTATATTTTTCAATTAAATAAGAGGGATACAGAAAAATCAATATTAGTTTGTCCATATTTAATACACTGCTGTGTTGTACCGCGACCGTTAAAACAATTTAAATTAGACTTTCCCCGTGTTGGTTCCGGGCTCCTTTGAAGAACAGACCAACTGCCGTTCTGCCAGGCAGGTCGTAAAAGGCGACCGGCGAGCGGCTATGCGAGTCACTAACATCGTGGGTACTAGGTGGTAGAGTTCGGCATTGTCTCGCCCGGGTACCAGAACCACCGCCTTACCTATTCCTGCCGCAATAGCGTCAGTGCTTGTCGCTGTCGTGTTCCGGTTTGGAGGGTAAGGTAGCCGGTAAACTTATGCATGTGGCATTAGACCTCGCCACAAGATAGCAACGCACCATTAGCACCTTTGGTGTCTATTTTTTTTTTCTTTATAGAAAAGGGGGCAAACGGACAGGAGGCTCACCTGATGGTAAGTGATCACCACCGCCCATGGACAACCACACCATTAGAAGATTTGCAGTTACGTTGCCGGCCTTTTAAGAAAGAGTAGGCTCTTTTCTTTATAGGCGATGGTTGACTCGAGGGAAATGATGATAAAAATAGGCAAGACGATGGTAGCGATCCTGGGTACAACGTTTCTGAATCGCACCATTTAATAATTCACGATTGCTATAGTACAATTTGCCTATGTTCGTCTTTTAAAAGCTTCCAAGCAGGGCGGCATATAAAAGGAATTGCCCATTTTATAGTAATCAAACATCCGTGTTAGTTCCCCCCCCCCCCCCCCGTATCGTTTGTAAAATGTGAATTGGTCAAACATGTCACCACCAGCGTGACTACTAGATAGTAAAGAGTTCTGCAACGTCTTGTCCATGTTCGGTACCGCCGCCATTCATGCCACATTAGCGGCAATGCTCGTTAATGTCGTGTTCCAGTTACGAGGGTAATATCGCCGCACCGATAGCGATGCACCATTAGCATCTTTGGTGTCAACAGGCGTTGATTGTCTCTTTCCATTATGGTAGTCATCTGCTTGTTTACTTTTTTATGATATACAAAAAAATTGTACTTGCCTTACAATCTCAGTACAAAGATCAGTGTGGTAATTATGCGTAGGTACGTATTTTAATTTTATTTGTTTCGAAACTGCCAAATCATCCATAAACTTTTTCTTTAAAATATTGTTGTGTATAACAACCGGTATTTGATGAGTAAGAAGCATTAAACTAGCACTTTCTCGTGCTTAAAGAGCTTTCACTGTCTGTTTGCTCAGGAATTGAGTTTAAAATAAACTTGCAGATAAGCTGCGATTATCTACAGGACATTAATATTTATCTAATCCCATTGTAATAAGCTTTATTAGTTATGGGTTGCTTTGTATAACCCATTTGATTTGGGCCTATTTTAATCTTGAAGTTTCATACAAAACACCTCGTAAGAGTCTGCGGCTAAACCTGTCACTACGATTGTAACTACGAGATAGTAGAGTTCTAAGATATCATAGCCGGAAACCTTTTTATTCTCGCCACCATATAGTGTTTCAACCAATACGATTTGGACCTATTCTTATCATGTACCTTTATATAAGATATTTCTTATGGATCTTCGGCTAAACCTGTCACTTTTATAGTAACTATGAGATGGTAGAATTTTATGATAACTTCTTCGGTAACAGCCTTTTTATTCTCGCCGCCATATATTTATTGTTTGAAGTTTGAACTCATTTGATTTGGGTCTCTTCTTATCATGTACCTTTATACATGGCTTCACTCGCAGAAAGTCTCGACTAAACTTATTACCCATTTGATTTAAGATTATTCTAATTACGTACCTTCATACAAGATACCTAGTAGGAGTCTTCAGCCAAACTTATCACTTTTTTTATATATCACAAGATAGCAAACAAGCAGATGGGTCTCCTAATGGAAAGAGTCAACTATCGCCTATAGACACCAAAGATGTTAATAGTGCATTGCTATCTTGTGGAGTGTTCTAATGCCACATGCATAAGTTTACCAGCTACCTTACTCTACAAACCGGAACACGACAGTGGCAAGCACTGACGCTATTGCGGCAGGAATAGGTAAGTCGGTCGTACGAAACCTGGGCGAGATAATGCAGAACTCTACCACCTAGTAGCCACGATGGTGGTGACTCGTATAGCCAATCAGTCGCCTTTTACGATTTACCTGGCCGTACGGCAGTTGATCTATTCTTCAAAGGAGCCCGGAACCAACACGAGGGGTAGCTACATTCACTACGATTGTAGCTACGAGATGGTAGAGCGCTAAGATGACTTCTCCGATAACAGCCTTATTATTCTTGCCCCCATATATTTATTGTTTGAACCAATTTGATTTATGACTTTTCTAACCAAAAAAAGTAGTAGTAAGTTTAGCCGAACAGTCTTTTGAGGTACCTTAATACAAGATACCTCAAAAGAGTGTTCGGCTAAACTTCCTAATACTATTGTAACTACGAGATGGTAGATTTCTAAGATGACTCCTCCGGTAACATCCGTTTTATCCTAGCTATAATAAATATAATCAACATTTCAACCCATTTGATTTGAATCTCTCCTAATCATGTATATTTAATACGAGATATCTTGTAAGAGTCTTCAGTTAAATTTATCAATACTATCATTTCACATACATATCACAGTTCTAAATTCTAATATGGTTAAAACTTTTGCTTCACATAGTAATATATCTAATATCGCAAATAAAATTGATTTACTAAATAATCCTCTGTCTAGACATTCAGTTATATAAACGTGATGGTATTAATTGTTCTTTATATAATACTAAATAAACATTTTCTGTTATTACGTTTTATTATGCCTTTCACTCTAATCAAAATATTACATTGTGGGGAACCATAACATAATTATATTCAAGGTGTGTCATCACTCCTATCTGCCCTAGTTTAGGCGGTCGATAGCTTGACAAATGCAAAGCACGTTATTCAGGTCATGTGTGGAAGGGAAAAATGGAGGGATAATATTTTAATGCGATGTGGAACAATTCCTAATATTGAATGGAATAATGTTGTTGTGTGTATATAGCAAAAGAGTTGTTCCGCGCGATTTTCTTCACATTACTGTCTTTTACTTAGTCAGGTAAAACGCAACCCATGCAGCATTATATTAATAATTTAAAAAATCGATCTAGGAGTTTTTGAGTTTATCCATTAGAAACAAACAAACCTTTCCCTTTTATCAACCTCAGAAAAAAGGAAGTTCATCAGTTTCACATGAATATTAATGTAATATTGTTGGAATTGGGTAATATTTGAGTATGATGATTAATGTAGATATCCAAGCATATTTACCGAGTTTCATAAGTGTATATATTTTTGTATATTTTTATATTTGTCCACGAATTTCTTCGGAGCTAAGAGCCATATCGAGATATAAAACAGTATTGCCCAGGAAAAATGCTTGATGTGTTTTCCAAAACAGTTAAGAGCGGTGAATATTTATATTAATCAACTTATAAGAAAATACGAATTTGAAGCTTGGACGCTTTTCCATTCAGCCAACACGTCAACACGTCAACAACAACTTTCTGAGTAGGGGTGACACCATATTGGCCGCACCGGTTGACACATGTGATATAAAAGTTTGATGTATGAATTTCTGTTAGTTGCGTAAAAAGATTAAACAGAAATGGATAAAATTTGGTTTACTGCTAGTATTAGACATAACATGTAGGCTAATTTTCATCTCATAAAAATATATTAATTCCGAGGAATTTATTTTTAAGTTTTGATCTTGAAGAGAGCTACGAGTCGTAGCTATTATAATCATGAGATCAATCTGCTTCGCCTGGTTTCTTACGAGTACGATGTGTCGTAACGCGACGTAACTACTAAAGTAGGTGCACTACACTTGTTGAACTTTTAAAGGTATGGCGGTGTTGTAAGATGTTGATATGAAATTATGGTTTAAGCTGACCTCGTCTTAGTTATCTGATAAGTGATAAAGGATTAACATTCTTATTGTGTGTACATTAAAAGTTTTAATTCTGTCCGTTGAATTTTATTCGTGTTATGTAGTTTAAATTACGGTACTTGAGTATTTCATAATTTTATTACAGTTTCACCACATTTTTCTCCATAAGCTTAAGAATTATGTATGTATTCTACATACGCCACTCGAATAGCAACACGCCATTAAAATCTTTGACGTCTATAGGCAATGGTTTTCTCTTTCCATGGCGAGAACCATCTGCTTGTTTACTATACTACGATATATACAGCATGCAAGCAAAAAGCTCATATGATAAAGAGAGACGACCATCACCTAATGAACACCTACCATTCTTGTTGGACGTGTTAAATTTTAATAAAACGTCACGTCTCTGTCCCCGTAGAGTTGGCAGAGTAAGCCACATGACAGATACTTATTTATCGACGTTACGTTTTTCAGAAAAAATAAAAAACTTATTTGGAGCAAATTGCTCGATTGTCGCTAGACGTCTGAGCTCAGATGCGACGAGACGAGAAGCTGGTTTGATCAAGAACTTAAGCGTTTATACCAACGCCGGTATTGTTAAGATTTTTTAATACATAATAGTCAATTGGCTCTGCGTATGGAAATAGTGGAACATCGCCTAGATACCAATTGCAGGGTCATAATGCCTTTCATCATTCTTGGTACCAAGAGGATTAAAAATTAATTAATTAATTTTCATTTATTTAGGCTGGACGTTAATATGTTAGACAGTCAGGACTTTTCTGTTTATAAATACAGATTGTGAATGCTAAAATTAATTTTATTAATTCGTTTGTTCGCTTCGCAACCAACTGTTTGACCAATTATAATGTTTATCAATGTAACAGTTTGAATCTTTTGAATTTGAACTATTGTTTCAATAAGCAAAAAAAATTATCGCACGGGAACTTGAAATAGAATGTATAATTAGGCTTTCTCTGAAACTAGGCGCTAAGTAAAGGTAGGTATGCTGACCTCAAAGCACTGACATACACAGAACCTATACCACAGAATACTGGCAGTATTCTGTGCCTACACATCTCACTGTAAAAAATAATCAGAATAGATTCCTAGGATCTCAAAACGTTGAGATCTACTGAAAACACGATTTTCAAAAATTAAAGTAAATTTTTGTCCAACTTAAGTATATTGAATCAGGAACCTTGTGTTCTTGACTTAATAAACTAAACGTATAGATCATAAGGCAGTATGTAGGTAGACAGTAGCTGTATAAATATCGGAAGAAAAGTACTACAAAATTAGACAATATCTTAAACGTAACTTATAATAAATTACGAATATATAATGGCAATTGTCAATGACACACCTATATTAAGGCTCTATTAAAAAGGATCCGCGGCTAAAAAGATACACGGTGGGCGTAGAACAAGATGAATGAGATTAAAATTGCAATATCGCCTACATAATCCAAAGTTGTATTCAAGGCTTTTTGAAAAGTGTTTGTTTATATTACAATTTTATGAAATATTATTTTAAGATAAAGAGGTGGGTTCTCACAATTCGTCACGTCCGCGTCACCTTAGAATCCACTTTTAGAGTTCATTACCTCGAATGAAAAAGTAAAATTAAAAAACGAATCGATCTGTCAATGTCCTTATTTCAGAAACGTGTAAAGATATGAAGAAATTTATATCAACTACTATGGTTGACGACTTCTTGGATTGTCTGACGACGACTTGTTAGGACGACTCGGGTTGAAAACATCAAACTTGTACGTGTACGCAATGAATAGATTTAATTGTTTTTGCATGTTTTGGTATACCTATGTATTTAGCGACTTTACCTACTTATTTATTCATGCGGACTATATACTATAGTACATATACTATACCTATGTATTTACTTTGCGAAGTTTGTATAAAAGATTATATTGATGACATGTTTTTCTATTTATTAGGTATCGTAGAGTTAACAGCCATATCACAAGGAAATAAGTTGCTTACTTTTATATCAATAGTATAATTAGTCCAGCGATATATCTTTAAAGATAATCGAAACCTAGGGTAACATGAGGTAATTCCAGTTTGACACAATTATGATACTTGGCAAGAAGCAATGTGGCAATACCGTTGATACCGGTCACGAGGATATGATACATGACGCAGAATTGGATTACTATGGACTTCGATTAGCTACATGTTCATCAGACAATTCTGTTAAAATTTATGACATCAAAAGCGGTACACAAACCCTCGTCGCAGATCTAAAGGGACATTTCGGTCCAGTGTGGCAAATAGCTTGGGCTCACCCGAAGTTTGGGAATTTGTTAGCGTCGTGTTCTTACGATAGAAAGGTTATAATTTGGAAGGAGGCGGGAGAGTGGACTAAGCTATACGAGTACACTGGACACGAGAGTTCAGTGAATTCAGTAGCCTGGGCACCTGCTGAATACGGTTTAATATTGGCCTGTTGCAGCTCAGACGGCTCTATTTCAACTATTACTTATAACCAAGAAGGTGGAAATTGGGAAGTGAAAAATATACCAGGGGCCCATGCTATTGGAGTTAATTCAATCAGTTGGTGCCTAGCTATATCAGCAGAATTAAGCCTAGACCCTCTTACTAATAAAGAAGCTCCAAAACGTATAGTTTCTGGAGGATGTGCCACAAGATAGCAACGCACCATTAATATCTTTGGTGTCTATAGGCGATGGTTGACTCTTTCCATCAGGAGACTCATCTGCTTGTTTGCTATTTTATGATATAAAAAAAAGTTTTACAATACATATCAAGGAACATATTAACTGGAATTAAATGGAATTCAGACTTTCCATAGGAAATCGACCACGTGATCGAGCAGTTTTCTATGGGAGGGTCCATTTTTTTTTCACTTTTCAACCCATGTTTCATTAGGAAAGTTGTTTACTTTCATGGTTTGAACCACCTATTTAAATTTGGCAGGTGATAAAAAATAACCCATAATAATAATATACATGACATAAAATTAAAAGTATAACGAACTTATTATTCGGTTGGTACAATAATTGTGTTACACAATTTTAACGAATTGGTAAACAAAGAATATACGATACGAAAGTACCACCACTTTGATATCAAACGGCGGTATCAAGGTGGTGATACCACCTAAGGCAAAGTTTGGTCTTTTGGACAACACTTTCAACATTTACAAAAAACAAAGGTGAACTTCACTGCCCTTGCCTTCACGAAGTCTGACATTTCTTAAAAGATACTACCAAATATTAAAATTACTTTTGAAGTAAAAACTACTTTTGCCGCGTTAGACGATTTTTGGTAGGGGATAATCTCATAGGTTCGCATCATCGTCATCAACATGTTAATGTTTAAGGTATATCTTATAGCTATACAAACTAACTGTATTCGTAAAATAGTATATTACAACCCAGTAGATAAATATAATAAATAATAATAAATATTCAAGGGACAAATTACACTTACTAATCTAACCCCAAAGTAAGCAAATTGTTTGCTTGTGTTATGAGTGTTAGTCAACCATACTAATACATAGAAATACATATATAAATACTGGAATATATTTAATAAACACCCAAGCTCGAAAATACAATTATCCTCATCACACAAATGCTTGTCCCCGTCGGGGATCGAACCCGAGCCTCGTTGATGGCGTAGTCAGGGTCGCTAACCACTCGACCAACGGGGCGGTCTCATTTAATAAACTGTAGGTACATGTAAATACAGTTTTAAGTATTCACTTGTTTCAGCAGTCCGCATGACTAAATCCGTTTTTTTTATTTACTTGTCATTTTAGCACTTCATGTGCTATTGCAGGTTATCAGTTACCTGTGTGCCAAATTTCATTAAAATCCATTCAGTAGTTTTTGCGTGATTGAGTAATAGACATCCATCCAAACATCTTAACTTTCGCATTTATAATATTAATGTAGATTAATATAGATGAATATCAAACGAATGCCATAAGTTATTCCCAGACGTATTATCAATACTTGGTGTATGCAGTAACAGGCTATTCTGGCTAATTGTATGCACCGTAATGGACACTTGAACCGATAAACCAGAATATGGTGCCGAAAATAAACACTTGCAATACGTGTTGTGTGGTAATATAAAAGAAGTATTTGTACAAATGGTGCAGTTTTTTATATAATCATTCAGGAAATGTGTAATACTAGTAGCTGACACGACACATGTTGTTATCTACAAATAACTAACTATAATAAATCAGAGAAAAATATTTCAAAAACATGTATTATAATAACTATGCAAAAAATAAACGAATTTTCGATCGAAAGATAGCTAATAACAAAAAAATCCAATTATATGAACATATTTCTTAATTTTTCATTTCAAAATCCTTCCACATTCAATTAAATAACAAAAAACGAATAAAATCGGTGGTCAGTCTCAAGTTTTTTACTTCCCACTACGTATGTAGATAAGGAAGTTACTGATTTTACCCCGATTTTCGAAAATCGAGTTTTCAACAGATGTCCACGTTCTAAGGTCTTAGAAACCTTTTCCGATTATTTTCACAATGACGTCAGTATGTGTGTGTACGTATGGGTGGTATGTGTTACATACATAATCGATCGCCTTTTACGACCTGCCTGGCAGAACGGCAGTTGGCCTATTCTTCAAAGGAGCCCGGGACCAACACGGGGGAAAAGTTATTACGTGACTAAGGGAAACAGGTGTTTTTATACATAAAAGACTATAAATTTATAAAGTCTTAAAGCTTTTTATTACCAATTAAATCAGAGAAGTCAAGTGTCACAACTTTTTGAAAATACTGTTCAGAAAAATATTTATAGAATATAGAAATTTCTTGTTAACATTAATAACTAAAATATTTGTATAAAATAATGTAACTTTTTGATACCGCTAACAAGATAAAAAAAATTGTGAAAATTTTTGCAGCAACTCTTCAACAAAGTAAACAAATGTGATTCATTCAATAAACAATATTTGCCCGAAATTTGTATATTTTAATACAATCAATAAGAAATAAAGCAGTAGCTATAGTCTACCGGATAACATATTTTTTTAAACGATCTGTAAATACTTGAAACTTCTGAGTGGCTTCCTTTTGACGAGCCCACCAAATTTTCTCTCGAATTTTTTCGAAAGTTTTTTATTAGCTTTATGCACTGTGTCAAGTTTCATACTCCTCCGTTCCGTTAATTTTCGTGAAAAGGTGTACAAAATGTTTGCTTTACGTATTAATAAAAAGATATATGAAATAAAATACAAATTCGGTGCAAAATTGGTAATCTCCGCTATAGAAACTAGCTATATTTTTCAACAGTAGAGCAACTACGTTCAAGTTTATTTATTTACTAGCTGACCCGCGCAGCTTCGCCCGCCAGTAGATTAACATGTCGTCGAGATAGCTTTTCATACAAATTTCATACCCTATTTCAACCCTTTAAGGATTGATTTTTTAAAAAAAAATTAGCATATGTTTGACCCCGGCTCTTCAACTACTTCCATGCCAAATTTCATTAAAATCCGCCCAGCGGTTTAGTCGTGAAAGCGACAGACAGACAGACAGACTTTCGCATTTATAATATTAGTATGAATGGACTGCGATCGAAATTAGTCAAACACTATTTATGAAACAAAAGTTTTTATCAGTTTCAAGTAAAAGCAGATATGAGCCAATTTAATCGATGTAGATATTGAACAAGTGTTTTTGCAATGTCCGATAATTCTGTTATGCTCATGAATATTTTAAATAAATAAATCAATATTTGTCCATTTCTGTACGTGCTACATATAGATAGTAATGCTACGCGTATCAGTTTACTGGCTACCTTACCCGCCAAACCGGAACAAGATAATGACAAGCATTGTCGCTATAGCGGCAGGAATAGGTAAAGAAGTAGAAAAGTAGCCGCTCCCGACTTGAGACAGACACACACAGAGACATATGTATATACAGGTTGTTATATTATGTATGTACAGGTTGACTGTTAAAATACTGTACATATTGCAAGATACAGTAGTTAATGGTCATAACTCATAAGTAAACAATAAATATATAATAAAAAAAATATTACTACTTAACTACACAGTAAACCTCAACGAAAGTAGTACTTATAGTAATATTCAAAGAGTATGGTCACCGCATTATTTACTCACGAATCTACTTGTGAGTTTGGTCAATCGCTGTTTGTAAACAATGAACTTCTATGCGCCGTTCGCGGATGTCCGTAATAAACATTTTTATTGAAAAATTAGGTAAAAATTAAAGCACCTATTGTTTACATATACAGTAAATGTGATTGTAACAATACAATAGCACTTGATAGATAAGTACTACTTTACGGTGCCATAAACGGTCGTCATAATTAGCCGTAAGCAACGTTTATATAATTTAGATGAAAGAGATTAATGCCCGGTTCCTATATCTGCAAAACGACTCGTTTTAGTGACAGATAGTAAGATTTTCTACGAAGCGTAAGCTAAAACTGTTCCTATAAAGTACGGACAATAGATGGCACTCTACCACTTGTCTACAACAAAATGCAGGTATCTCATTATAAATAAAAAACCAAATAAGTGTTCTTAATTATCCCAAAAACCGTGTTCACGATTATAATGACCAGTAATCGCTCATGTCATCACTATATACAATTTGTCTGTTCACACACCGTGTCCTATATTGTGTTGTCCGTACTATTCAATTGAAACTGTAACGTCCGTTAAAGGGAAATTATATGAGTCAGGCATGCCGTATAAATGTGATCGTTGCGTCTTGAGTTTTTTAAGAAAATGACGCATAAATGAGTAGTAAAGGTATTTTCTGGAATTTATTTCTACAAACGTATATTAAATTATTTAACATCTAGCTGATACTAGCGACTTCGTCTGCGTTGTTTATTATAATCCATCCCAATATCTATTTATTACATACTAGACGTTGCCCACGACTTCGTCCGCGCGGACTTCGTTTAATCCTCCCCCGTAGGTGATAGCGTGATTATGTGATAATATGTAGCATATATGTTGACCCGACCTATTAGTAATATTCATGCAAAATTTGAAGTAAATCCATGCAGCACTTTTTGAGTTTACCCCGGACATACATACAGACAAACAGACAAAAACTATATTTTTGGCTTTGATATCGATTGTAGATCACGCCCGAAGTATTCTTTTAAAAAAATATTCAATATACAGTTTAGACTTTCCTACTATTTTATTATATGTATATGTAAAGATAATAAAATCGTAGGAAAGTTATGTATGTCCGGGGTAAACTCAAAAAGTACTTTTGCATGAATATTACTAACAGGTCGGGTCAACATATAGGCTACATATTATCACGCTATCACCTACGAGGGAGGAGCTGTGCGGAGTAAACGAAGTCCGCGCGGGCTAAGTCGCGGGCAACAGCTAGTTATTTAATACTAGCTGTTGCCTGCGACTTCGTCCGCGTGGACTTTGTTAACTCCGCACTGCTCCTCCCCCTTAGTTGATAGCGTGATAATATGTAGCCTATATGTTGACCCACCTGTTAATAATATTCATGCAAAATTTGAAGTAAAGCCATGCAACAGGCAAAAATTCTAAAAACTATATTTTTGGCTTCGGTATCGATTGTACATCACGTCCCAAGTATTCTTTTAAAAAAATATTCAATGTACAGTTTTGACCTTCCTACGATTTTATTATATGTATAGATTATAAATGCGAAAGTAACTCGGTCTGTCTGTCTCCTCTTTATAAACCACTGGACCGATTTACATGAAATTTGGTACAGAGAGAGCTTGACTGCAGTGTATGACTTGCCGGTAAAAATGTGAAACTTTTTTATCAGAATAAACAGTACACATAAAAGTACACATAAAAAATATCGTTCTCTGTTTACAATTTCTTGCCAATGTTACCGGCAAGTTTAGAAACATTCGTGGCAGTTTTGGCAACTTTGGGAATATTGCCGGCAATTTTCATCACTAAGCTTGAGACCCGGAAAAGGACATAAAATAGTTTTTATTCCGGAAATCCTACGGAACGCGAACTATGCGAGTATAATCCCAGAACTATCTATCTTTAAAACCACTGTAATATGGAGTGAATTAGGCTACTTTTATTTTAGAAATTTTTCCACGCGGATGAAGCCGCGGGCACAGCTCTCGTAGTAACAAATATAGCTAAACGCGTAGGGCTTTTAACAATCGTAAAAAAATCGTAACAGTTTCGTAAAACTTTAATTAGGTACTTATTATCTAACTAGGTAGCTAACGCTCCGCCCGATTCGCTGGGCGTATAAATTGATAATAAAATATGTCCTAAATAGCGCAATTGCGTGATCTTCAAATATTCCAATTTTTATCAAGATCAGCCACACTGTTCGGGGGATATAATTATAGTCACAGGGTTCATTAAACAAATTGAATATACAGATACTAGAGATTTATATAGTACATAAATACAGATTTAGACGAAGTTTTTTTAATATGGACAATTAATATTTAGATAAACGCTCTAAGAGATAAAACCAGTAGGCCTTAATTATAATAAGTACAATTTTGTAAACATACGGTGTAAGGGACGGTCTACCGAAAATCGAAACTAGCACCCGAAGGTAGCACTCTACGGTACGTGTGCCTTAGAGCTCTACCTTCGGGAATCGGGTCCGGAATGTATTTTTTTTTATATCATAAGATAGCAAACAAGCAGATCTCCTGATAGAAAGAGTTGCATATAGACACCAAATATGTTAATGGTGCGTTGTTATCTTGTGGCGAGGTCTAATGCCACATGCATAAGTTTACCGGCTACCTTACCCTCCAAACCGGAATACGACAGCGACAAGCACTGACGCTATTGCGGCAGGAATAGGTAAGGCGGTGGTAGCTGACCTGGGCGAGGCAATGCAGAACTCTATCACCTAGTAGCCACGATGGTAGTGACTCACATAGCAAATCGGTCGCCTTTTGGTTGGTATATTCTTCAAAGGAGCCCGGAACCAACACGGTATAGTGCGAGAATAGCCGATAATAGCCGGTCACATCTGCATTTATCGTGCCACGAAGCTTTTTAACAATAGACGCAAGTGCGGCCGAGCCATAATGGAATTGTATTTTACAATATTGCTGTGTAAACATCTCGTATCCAGTGTTGAACTGGCCATACAGTCCTTGTGGCGTTTGTCAGACGGGCCCCATTCTACGCGGGTCGCCCTCGGCCTTGGCTTGTGACACTTAGCGTAGATAAGATAGGAGGCCCGCGCAAGCTAAGTCCCAGCTTTTGTGACCTAAATGTAAACTAGATCAGATAGGTCACTCACACAGTTAAGGAAAAATATAAATAGAAAGGCTGAATAATAGCATCCCATCTTCATTATCCAGTATAGGACCTTGGACTTGTGTGGAACTACCCGGGTCATTCCGGTCAAGTCCGACCCTGCTTATACTTAGACATTACGCGGAATAATATGATCACGCTGTCGATACAGATATCTCAAGAAACAAGGGGTAGTAGTTATAGGTCGTGAAAATGCCATGTGAATCAATTACCAACTTGCCCACCCACAAACTGGACCGGACCGGAACGGACATCATAAAAGGCAAACGAAAGCCAGAGTAGTCACGACCGTAGCGACCACGCTACGGTCGTGACTAATGGATGGTAGATTTCTGCAACATATTGCCTGAGTAGGTATATACAATCACCACCCTTTTTTGCCGTAATAGCATCAATTTGTGTCACTTGCGTGTTTCAGTTTGGAAAGTAGGACTGTTGGCTTTTGCAAAGTTGCATTCCATCTTTATCAAAAATTTGGTAGCGCATTATTGACATCTTTATATAGGTGAAAGTTAATTATTTAAGGAGCAACATTAGCTTATTAGCTTGGTATATGAAACATCTATCTAGTACCCAGTCGTGCTGGACACGATTACGGCTGTGACATGGTCAGTCTCAGCTTGCCCTTCACAAACCGGTGAGTTGTGGTGAACCCTAGAGTCCGTCAACACGTTGACATAGAAACGTCAGGAGAGCCATCTGCCTGTTTGCTATCCAATGATAAAAAGACGGCTTCGATCCCGCAAAGGAATGAATGTGATTTTGTTTTTTGTCCTTATTTCTTCCTGACTTTCCTTTTCCTTGTTTCACAGAAAGAAAGAATTAATCGAATGGTAAGCAAGAAGAAATAGTAAGTGGCCTAAAATTTTTTTGCCTTTTTATTTAGTATGTTTTTTTCTCATATCTTCACGTTAAACGCAATTATTTAAAAAAATACTTTATTAATTATTAATTTTCCCCCATGTTGGTCCGGGCTCCTTTGAAAAATAGACCAACTGACGTTCTAAAAACAGTTATGCGTAACATAAAAAAATAAACGCCTTGAATTGAGAACCTCCTCCGCTTTCCTTTCAGTTGAAAAAAACTACTTTTTTGACCGCCGACCGCCACGTTGCTCGTGTGGTTAGCGAACCTAACTAAGAATTGATGGTTCTCAGGTTCGATTCCTGACAGAGACAAACATTTATGTGATTAACATAGATGTTTGAATTACTTATATAGATAGGTTAGGTGTAGGCTTAGTTTTGGGGTGTTTATTATATATGTAGCATATATGTAGCATATAAGCAGCAGTACTAACACCAACAACACAACACAAGCATATCATTTGCTTTCATTGGTGTTTGGTTAGCGATTAATATCGCTAATAATAATAATTTATTATTATTTATTTGACATAATACGATCCGGCTCAGGTATTAAATCCAGGCCACAGCACACCCAACAAATTATAATTGTCATTATTTGCAAATTAAACGAGTCCTATGAACAATGCAAGGATCCTACACGATCGATATACCTTACCTTAGCTAGATACCTAATGAATTTTAAGTGAATATTGTTCTATTGACGTCCCTCCGCAGCTCCCAATGGCGGTTTCCAGACGTGGGTGTAAATATTCTTGCTTTATATTTCTATCCTTCTTGCTATTATTGTGTTTGATCCCTTAATGGTCCGGGCCCCCTTTGAAGAAGGAAGCATCTGCCATTCTACTAGGCAGTTCGTAAAAATCGAACGATTGGCTACACGTGTCACTATCATCGTGAATACTAGATGGTAGAGTTCTGCAACGTCTTGCCCGGGCTTGGTACCACCTCCCTACCTATTCCTGCCGCAATAACGTCAGTGCTTGTTGAAACTGAACGTAATTCGATATGTCGACTCCCAGAATTCCCACACTGGCTGAGGCTGTCAGGAGAGTATTCTCAAATCGAGGTGATACGACAAAGGATGTCTTTTTAGCGGTGAACACGCAAAGCTGTGTCTTCTTGAGGTTATAAATGACCAGATTTTAACAACCCCATTCCGAGATATCGGTAAGTCGATTCTCGACTTCAGACACAAGCTTGTTTCGTCACTCTTCGAAGTGTTCCCGAGAAAAACCGCTACGCCTATAGGCGATAGTTATCTCTTTCTACCAGAAGAGCCATCTCGTTTCTGTCTAATGATATAAAATTGGTATTTGGGATAAAATTGGTATATACACAAAATTAACTCATTGACTCAAAAAAAAGATCTTCACGCCCGTAAATCGCCTCTGTGGTCTAGTATTTAGGTGTCGGTATTGACCACATTAGGCCCCAGGTTCGATTCCCGGGTCAAGCAATTGAAAAATGTATTTTTTTTCAGTTTTTTAATTAAAAACACCGTTGCCCAGGATTGGATAAATTAAATAAGTGCCCGGTTGGAGATAGGCTTGCCACCATCACATTGTGGAACTAAGTATCTTTGGCTAATCATGGGTGCACAGGTTATACCTCTGCCTATTCCTCCTTGACTCAACTGTTAAATTAATTGTTTTCATGAGACCCACAAAAGTCTTTAATTATAGAGCGAGTTACATGGTGGATTAACAACCCAATATTTTTTAAGGTCTTATCATTTTTTTTTATCATATACGAGTAGATTGCAAACAAGCAGGGGCCTAATTAAACAGCAATCGAGTCAAAGCGTTAAAGAATCTTACACAATTTCTTACATATTATGCCGCGTCGTAGCACATATCGACGTTCTATCGTGTTTTATGTGTGTGAGAGCCCTAAGCGTATTGACTTAAGGCGATAGGTAATGCCAAACTACGAAATAGACACCTCTTTGAAAGCCTACTACTGCTAACCGGTTGGTCCAATAATTAAAAAAAAATATGCATTAGGCGTATAATATAATTAAGTTTAAATTTTAAGTTCGTTTTTTTAAATTTTATTGTTATTTTTGACGGAAAAAAATCGAATATCTTTCTTAATTTACGCAAAAAATTGCCTATAACTTCCAAACTACTGTAACGATTTTGATGATTTTTTCTTTTTATTACAGACAATTTATCGTTTTATAAAATTTAAGTTCAACATTTTACAAAATCATTATAGTGTGCTATTAAATCAATAAAAACCTTATTATTTAATTCGCGGACAGCGTTCGCGTCGAAAGTCAGTCTCCCGGTAGCGTTCATACGGGGAGGCTGTGTCGCATGTTAGCGAGCTCCGCTCTCCATATTCGAGTCAAAGAGTAATAGTACAGATAGAACGTTTGGCACAATAGTAAGGTTGTGCCGTTTGGAAATTGAACATTTCGTTTACGCTTGGATGTTTTTTTATAGTAGATAATGAGCTTGGATCGAGAAGGCTGTTTTTTTACAGACGTTGTTCTTATGATATAGACAAGGAATAAGAAAGGATTTTTTTTAAATTCATTCCCTAAGATGGTGAAATAGGGGGTGAAAGTTTGTATGAAACTCTGTCATTTTTGAGTTGAAATGAATGATATGCTGTAATTAAATTATCCTTTAACTGAAAAAAAATAATTAAATACGATTTTAATATTTTTTTGAATTCTAGCCCATAGAGAGGTAAAAAGAGGCTTTAAAGTTTGTATCAAAAATGAATTGTTTATTTATTGCATTACTATAAAATCTAAATTATTTTAATTTAGTATTTATGATTTTTAATACAGTTAAGATGTACGAATTTTCGGATTTTTTAGTACTTATGCTCTTCAATCGAAATTGAGGAAACATGCATGTAATGTTAGAAGTTTCATCCATTAAAGGAGTAAAAGTGTGTGTTACAATTTATATGAAAAATCAAACGTTTATGGTCAAAATAACTTGAAATTCGGCACTTACGTTCTTCAACACAATTTAAGAATCATACATTTGGGGATTTTTTTAAATTTCATTCCTTAAAGGGTAAAAAAAGCATTGATGTTTGTATAAAAAATAGATTGTTTATTGTAGAATATTGTAGAAATTATTTAAAACTTAGTATTTATGATTTTTAATACAATTAAATAAATACGAGTTTAAGGTTTTCAAATGTCATCTCTTCAAACGATGAAAAAAGTGGTAAAGTTTGTAAAAAAAAAATATGTTTAATCAAAATCTCTTCAAATTTATTAGTCATGTTCTTTAATTCAGTAAAATAAACGTGCATATAAGGATGCTGTGAGTTTTATCTCTTAAAGAGATAAAAGAGGGTATTAAAGGGGCTGAAAGCTAGTACTTTATAAATAGTTTTGTTTGCGAGTAGACGCTGAATAATATTTTGAGACTATTCATGTACTTAATTACGTTTACGCTTGAATTTTTTATTATAGCTATAGATAGATAAGTATTTTGTCAATATTTTGTATAAATGTACAAAAATAAAAAAATAAAACATATAAACAACGAAGATAATTCAAGCAAGCGAATAAAAAGCAGAACTCTAAAGAAAAAAAAACTGGTACTATTTGAAGGTAGTAAGGACTTCGCAACAAAAAATAAATAAATATATTAAATATTTTATACACACAAATAGTCTAAATAAAACAACTTATTTAGTAGTTTCCTCTATAAACATTAAATCAATTTATATATCTTCTTTTATATTTCGAGATTTTGAAACAAAAACTAAATAGCTTGTTAGTTTTAAAATATTATTCAAGAGATTACATTTTAGAAAATCAAATTTTGAAAGGTTTTGTTAAATATTAATTGTTGATTGTATGTATTAAAATAAAGTGCTACACGGGATGTATTGTATATTACAACACTTTCAAAGAAATAGGATACGTAACTGTTATTATTGCGTAAATTGTTATATAATTTTTTGTCGATTTTCGGTATATTTTTTTTCTTTAGATATTTATCGTTTTTCTAAAATGAATGTATATGTAATCGATAAATGAGCGATTACTGGTTATTGGTTTTGAGTTTAACAACATTCAGTCGATTCATGATGATAATATGATTTTTTCATGAAAAGTTCATATAGGTGAACAAAAATGTTAAAACGTAGGTGTCTGCATCCACTGTATGTTTACTTTAATACTCTTTGACTTTGGACCATGCCACGCGCTAAATAATATTTGCGCTCCTCCTGTTAGAAACTCAAGGTCGTTCGCAGCTGTAATCGCCCTAATTACATGAATTGGGAGCAGGTAGTGTATGAACTCCAGAGATGTTAATAGTTCTTTGCTATCCTTACGGCGGCCAAGAAATACCACTTTCATAAGTTTCCGTGTACCACTTTCCAAATTATACTTTTTATATTTTGAATACTTCTTACAAATTCATAATGATAAATAGTTTTATTTTTCTTTTTAACCCGCACATTGGCTGCTTGATATTCCACCTACAGCTTTATTAAAAGTGTCAACCCTAATCAGACATTGACATTTTACTGCATTAATTTTAAAATGAAAGTATTGTGATGTCACGCAAACTAATGTCCTATAAGGAATCTATTATGATTCACAATTGCCTCGCAGCTAAACGTTAGGTTGACTATAATCAATCCAAAATCAACCTTGCTATTTAGTCATAAAGTTTATTGTAATTTAGGCTAACTGTACAGATGTTAGTCCTAAGATGAAAAGGCTTAGAAAGTGTAGGCAGACTTGGAATCGCCTGTCAATTACGCATCACCAGATCGGTATTGATCTTAACGCTTTCTAAGTACCGAGACAAATCGGTCGAAAGGATTAAATTGGCCAATTGTAAATTTACAAAGCTACAAAGGAGTATTTTGGCTCAACGATTTACATACTCTTTTAAATGAAAAGATTTTTTAACGTGTATGTCTGTGAAAATATTGCTTTAATATGATGAAACTCGTAAGAAGTTTCCATAGAATTGTTTACAGTTTTAGTACGTACCGTTTTCAAAGAATAGACGGATTATCTTTCTTCTAGACAGTTAGTAAAGGGTAAGCCAAATTTAAAAGTTTCATAGCTATTGTAACTACTAGTAGATAGTGCCTGTAAAGATTTATCTCAATAAAACAATATTTGATTATGATTGTAAAGTTTTTCAATAACTAAAATAATGTCAATGCATGTTTCTATTATGTTTCGGTTTAAAGAGTTAGTTAGCCAATAAAATTCTGTATGTAATATTGCATTTCCTACACACTGTTAACATGTTTGGTAGTGCAGAGCGAGGAAAAAACTTTTTTCTTCTTAGCCTAGTATTTATAGCTGATGAAAACAGTTTTTTTTAAGTAAAAGCTAATTGCAAAGCAAAGCTGCCGACGAACTGCAATACAATTTAGCAGGTGAAAAAAATATTAACACTTTTAGCTTAGTTTTGAGAACTAAAATTAAAAACATATAATAATATATATAATAATATAATATAAACATATAATATAATAATAATATATATATATATATATATATATATATATATATATATATATATATATATATATATATATATATAGCTGACCCGGCAAACGTTGTTCGTGTTCTGCCAACTTTGTGTCTACTTTTCCGTTTTTTTCTACATTTTTTCACCTTTTAAACCTTCTCTGGACTTCAACAATTAATTCAAAACCAAAATTAGCCAAATCGGTTCAGCCGTTCTCGAGTTTTAGCGAGACTAACGAACAGCAATTGATTTTTTAAGCTATTGCATAGCTTTTATCGCGGGCCTTGAGCGTGGAGACCGAATCCAGAAATTCCGTAACGAAAAAACCTAACACCCCCCACTCCGACCGGCATCCATTCCATCACTACATAGTATAAAACAAAGTCGCTTTCTCTCTCTGTCCCTATGTCCCTTTGTCCCTATGTATGCTTAAATCTTTAAAACTACGCATCGGATTATGATGCGGTTTTTTTAAATAGATAGAGTGATTAAAGAGGAAGGTTTATATGTATAATAACATTCAATATATTGTAGAGAAATACTGCAATTTTTGAGTTTTCTGATCATGTCAGTCATGTCGTAAATAATTATATTTTTTTCCGCTTACATTGCAAACGCAGGAGACGAGATTTATCAAAATAATGTACTAAGTATTTGTACACCTTGAAAAGGTCTACAGAAAACTCCGCGATGGTATATGTCTATCTCTTATTAGTCCAGTAAAAAGTTTAACGAAACCATGATCTGACCAGTTTTGGCGCAATGAGTAAAAATGTGTTCATTAATACTTAAATAATGATATTATGAAATAAATTTTGATTTAAATTTAGGGGAAAGGGATGAAAAAAATAAAAAAAGTGTTGAAAAATGCCTTTTTTAAAAATAACTTAATAACGGTAGGAAATAGAAAAAAAAGTTTCAAGAAAAAGTTTCAAAAAAAAAAATTCTACACAAAAAAGTCCCTCTTCATTTTTTTGTCATCTGCTTTAGTTTACTTACAAAAAATAAAAAATAAATTTGCTTTGTAATTAATTATAAAAACTTACCAGAATTATTACGGCACTGTACCATGCAGCGCGCGCATCACATAAATATGTACTAACACTACTACATATGTTTTCCCATATTTATATATTTTTACATATTTTACTACAAATTTAATTTTTATTTTTTGTAGCTTAACTAAAGTAGATAACAAAAAAATGAAGAGGAACTTTTTTGTGTAGAATTTTTTTTCTACAACTTTTACTTGAAACTTTTTTTCTATTTCCTACCGTTATTAAGTTATTTTAAAAAAAGGCATTTTTCAACCCTCTTTTTATTTTTTTCATCACTTTCCCCTAAATTTAAATCAGAATTTCTTTCATAATATCATTATTTAAGTATTAATGAACACATTTTTTCTCATTGCGCCAAAACTGGTCAGATCATGGTTTCATTAAACTTTTTACTGGACTATATGATTAACCCATAATAGCATTTTTTTGTCATTTACTTTTTACGAGAAATAATGGCTTTTTTTTTGAAGCAATTTTAAGCAATACAGACCTAATCCTTATCCAATTAAATACCTTAAATATATTGTTGATTTAATATAGATTAATACGGCCGTTTACAGTATGTAATTTAAATGAATATTTTCGAAGATATTACAGATTTAAAATGCAGGGGCATAGCGGTTCCGGGCCTGCGGCGACGCGCGCGCGGTATGTTCTGTTAAACCGCTGGGAAACGTGTTATTTTTGCATAAATAAATATAGGACTGCAGCTGAAAACCAAAGTTTAGTACATTCTTTTTTTTAAACTAAATATCACCATATAAAAATCATGTCGAAGATTAGAAATAGTATTAACAAATTATTTGTTTTAGAGATTTTTTTAGCCTGTTTTCGGAATTTTATATGATCAAGTAAAGTATATTCTATCATGTAATAAGTTAGCACATTCCTTAGATAATATCTTCAGGTATATCGTATAATTTTTGTAAAATTGTTATTTAACAATTAATGTAAAAATAACGTGATTTAGCAAACCAGTTTTTAAATTCCCACTACGTATGTAGATAAGGAAGTTACTGATTTTACCCCGATTTTCGAAAATCGATTTTTCAGCAGATGTAAATGTTTTGAGGTCCTAGGAATCTTTTCGACTATTTTCACGATGACGTCAGTATGTCTGTATGTATATGTGTGTGTGTGTGTGTGTTCGTGTCTATGCATATATTTTTTAATCTTTTAAGCTTAAAATACCTTAATTTAGAGAGAAGAGAATGGCCAACTATATATTGAATATATATACGCTCTTGAGGCCAACTATATATACCCTCTTGAAAGAGCGATATATAGTTGGCCATGTGACGCGATGTGCGATGACGTCAGTATGTCAGTATGTGTGTGTATGTGTGTGTGTGTGTGTGTGTATGTAAACATCTCATAACTGTAACTAGACCGATCGAAACGCGGTTGATGGAATTCGATTGGATTACGCTCAACTTAGATTTGCTGAAAATTTGAACCGATTCAATCCAGGAGATTAAGAGAAATTAAAAAAAAAACACAAAAAAAAATTTTGACTAACTTCCAGATTTATGTACCGATTGAGTAAAAAAACTAATCAGCTCTATTCCTCAAAAAACTACGTGTAATACATAAATTGCATCAAAATCGGTTTATCCGTTTGGGAGTAATCGTTGGCGAAAAATTTTGAAAAAAGTGTTTTTTCGACGTAGCTTCGAAATTTTTCTGTTTTTTGGTGTTCTACGATATCTTAGTACTAAAAAACTACGTCAAATGCCGTTTCAAAAATTAAAATCGAATCTAATTCTCAAAACTTATAGCTTTTCAAATATTAAAATTACGTTGTTTTTAGCAAACTTACTTAATTTTTTTAAGCTATTGCATAGCTTCTATCGCGGGCCTTGAGCGTGGAGACCGAATCCAGAAATTCCGTAACGAAAAAACCTAACACACCCCACTCCGACCGACACAGCGGTGATACTTTTTAGTTTTTCCATCTATCTATAAATACCAGAACTTTTAATGACTTTTTGAAATATCACGCTTGTCTCTTTAGTTCAGCAACTTGGTTGTATTGGAAAACTACCGTAATCAGCTGTATGTGAGAAAGTATATAGGTGTATAGGTATTTATCATCTACGTACAACAGTGAATATCTGTACTCGTATAATTTGTGTACAAAGTGTTTTAAATATGAATAAGCAAAGAAAAAAAATACTGCATAAATAAAACAAATATATAATTGTAATTGCATAAGTTGATAAAAAATGCTATGCAATAGCTTTACCGCGGCAGTCTCCGAGTGCCATACGTCTTTTTTTTATCTCCACACTAATGTTTGCTATAAATACAGTACCCGGCGATAAATATTGCACATCGAACTTTGGAAAGAGACAATCGGATAATTTCGGCTTCGTAGAGCGTTATCTCTGTCCCACACTACCTATGTGACGTTTAGTCAGTCGTTGTTCAAGTACCGTAGTCGCGTCCCGATCAAAATATATATTAAGAGTTGATAACACCCACAAATTTAAATAATTTAAAGTTGTAATATGGCATCTTTCGGAAAAAGAGGGAAACCTTTACGAGGTCAGTCACGTGAAATTATCTACAATGTTTATAAATACTTTGTAACCGAAGCTGATAGATTTAAAAAAAAAGTAGATGAAAATGTAAGTTGTTATTTTAAGAAGATTCAAGAGCGAGTTGCAAATGCCACTGGAATTTCAAGAAGAACTTTGAACAATATATTAAACGAAGTCAGTACTGAAACACATTCGACTGAAATTAAGTTCAGCACTCCAAAAAAAGGGACACCAAAAAAGCAATTTCGTTTGGATATGGACGATTTTGATTACGATGTTGTTCGAAGAATGGTGTATGATTTTCACTTACGATTTAATGAACTGCCAACAATAAAATCATTAAAAGCTAAATTATCTGAAGCTATTAATTACAATGGGTCTGAAAAAACGTTGAGAAAAATACTTCATGACATGGGATTTCAGTTCACTAAAATGGAAGATAATCGAAAAATTCTAATGGAAAAGCACGACGTTAGTCTCAAAAGAATGGAATACCTTGATAAAATACGCAAATTTCGCGAAATAGGAAAAAATATCGTCTACATGGATGAGTCATATATACATGCATCCCACACTAAAGGGAAATCTTGGAGTGACGATAAGAAAAAAGGAGTAAAAAAGCCAATTTCAAAAGGTCAACGTTTGATAATAGTTCATGCGGGAAATGAAAAAGGCTTTGTACCCGGTGCTTTTTTAACGTATAAATCCACGGACACTACAGGTGACTATCACAATGAAATGAATAACGATAACTATGAGAAATGGCTGGTTAACCAATTAATCCCAAATATGCCCAGTGGTTCTGTTCTAGTTATCGACAACGCACCCTATCACAACAAATATGTTGAGAGACCCCCCAACTCAAACACCATTAAACGGAAAATGATCAACTGGTTAAACAGACATGAAATTCCAGTTGATCCAAAATTAACAAAAACCCAGATTTACGCTATTATATGTCAGCACAAGGAGAGGTATACAGAGTTTTCTGTGGACAAAGTACTTGCCGAACATGGGCACACTGTGTTGCGATTGCCACCATATCATCCGGATTTTAATCCAATTGAAAATATATGGTCTCAACTGAAAGGCTATGTAGCCTCTAGAAATGTGGGTATGAACTTAACTACAGTAAAAACATTATTGACTGAAAAAAGTAACATGATCGGCGCTGAAGAGTGGAAAAAGGTTTGCGATCATGCAATCAAATGTGAGAATGAATATAGAAGCATTCAACACAGTTTAGACAATTACACTGATAGATTAGTAATAAATACGGCTGATAGTGACAGTGATATTGACCTCTTTGAGAGCACAGATAGTGAAAAGGAAGTAATTGAGAATTAGAATTATTATTATTTTTATTGCAATGTCTCATTTTAGCAATAGGTATAATGTTGTTTATTATGTACACTAACGCTGTAATGTTCCAAAATAATTAAATACGTAAACATAATGTAAACATGTTTTTTTATTTTATTTTACCCCAACCTAAAGCCATCACTTATAGAAAAATTAGTGTATTTTATACAAAGAATAAAAATATCAAAAGAAGCAAATCATACTTGTTTTACAGCTCCTAATAGGTACCGGACTGTTTGTATTTTGTGCGACAGAGATAACGCTCTACGAAGTCGAAATTATCCGATTGTCTCTTTCCAAAGTTCGATGTGCAATATTTATCGCCGGGTACTGTACACCATTACAGTACCCGGCGATAAATATTGCACATCGAACTTTGGAAAGAGACAATCGGATAATTTCGGCTTCATAAAGCGTTATCTCTGTCCCACACTACCTATGTGACGTTTAGTCAGTCGTTGTTCAAGTACGATAGAGTGCAGTCGCGTCCCGAAAAAAAATATATATTTAGAGTTGATAACACCCACAAATTTAAATAATTTAAAGTTGTAATATGGCATCTTTCGGAAAAAGAGGGAAACCTTTACGAGGTCAGTCACGTGAAATTATCTACAATGTTTATAAATACTTTGTAAGCGAAGCTGATAGATTTAAAAAAAAAGTAGATGAAAATGTAAGTTGTTATTTTAAGAAGATTCAAGAGCGAGTTGCAAATGCCACTGGAATTTCAAGAAGAACTTTGAACAATATATTAAACGAAGTCAGTACTGAAACACATTCGACTGAAATTAAGTTCAGCACTCCAAAAAAAGGGAGACCAAAAAAGCAATTTCGTTTGGATATGGACGATTTTGATTACGATGTTGTTCGAAGAATGGTGTATGATTTTCACTTACGATTTAATGAACTGCCAACAATAAAATCATTAAAAGCTAAGTTATCTGAAGCTATTAATTACAATGGGTCTGAAAAAACGTTGAGAAAAATACTTCATGACATGGGATTTCAGTTCACTAAAATGGAAGATAATCGAAAAATTCTAATGGAAAAGCACGACGTTAGTCTCAAACGAATGGAATACCTTGATAAAATACGCAAATTTCGCGAAACAGGAAAAAATATCGTCTACATGGATGAGTCATATATACATGCATCCCACACTAAAGGGAAATCTTGGAGTGACGATAAGAAAAAAGGAGTAAAAAAGCCAATTTCAAAAGGTCAACGTTTGATAATAGTTCATGCGGGAAATGAAAAAGGCTTTGTACCCGGTGCTTTTTTAACGTATAAATCCACGGACACTACAGGTGACTATCACAATGAAATGAATAACGATAACTATGAGAAATGGCTGGTTAACCAATTAATCCCAAATATACCCAGTGATTCTGTTCTAGTTATCGACAACGCACCCTATCACAACAAGTATGTTGAGAGACCCCCCAACTCAAACACCATTAAACGGGAAATGATCAACTGGTTAAACAGACATGAAATTCCAGTTGATCCAAAATTAACAAAAACCCAGATTTACGCTATTATATGTCAGCACAAGGAGAGGTATACAGAGTTTTCTGTGGACAAAATACTTGCCGAACATGGGCACACTGTGTTGCGATTGCCACCATATCATCCGGATTTTAATCCAATTGAAAATATATGGTCTCAACTGAAAGGCTATGTAGCCTCTAGAAATGTGGGTATGAACTTAACTACAGTAAAAACATTATTGACTGAAAAAGTAAACATGATCGGCGCTGAAGAGTGGAAAAAGGTTTGCGATCATGCAATCAAATGTGAGAATGAATATAGAAGCATTCAACACAGTTTAGACAATTACACTGATAGATTAGTAATAAATACGGCTGATAGTGACAGTGATATTGACCTCTTTGAGAGCACAGATAGTGAAATGGAAGTAATTGAGAATTAGAATTATTATTATTTTTATTGCAATGTCTCATTTTAGCAATAGGTATAATGGTGTTTATTATGTACACTAAAGCTGTAATGTTCCAAAATAATTAAATACGTAAACATAATGTAAAAATGTTTTTTTATTTTATTTTACCCCAACCTAAAGCCATCACTTATAGAAAAATTAGTGTATTTTATACAAAGAATAAAAATATCAAAAGAAGCAAATCATACTTGTTTTAACAGCTCCTAATAGGTACCGGACTGTTTGTATTTTGTGCGACAGAGATAACGCTCTACGAAGCCAAAATTAGCCGATTGTCTCTTTCCAAAGGTCGATGTGCAATATTTATCGCCGGGTACTGTACGCGGCTATTATCTCTTTAAATCAGGTGAGTCATTTACTTGTCTGCTATCTGAAATAAAAGAATCGTGAAAAGAAAAACCCTCCTACGCTTCTTAACAGTGGGATTATAAATAAGACCAAAATTTGAATAAAATCTTGTCAAGCCAGAAACAAAACATGTTCAAAAAATACGTGTTATTTTTAGATAAAGCTCGGCACTATAACGATTGTGTTTTTGATAAAATGCAATGAACAAGGTCAAGTTAACAGTAATTCTCCGAGGTCATGAGTTATTCACACCCTGACATTGATGTTTACCACGTGTATCACCTGGCAACGGAACAAACAAACAAACAGTAGTGAAGCCATTACTATAAAATTTCCTGTTAGTTACAATATACGGTAGGGTCGGCACGGTTATTTTTAAATGCTTGCGGATGACCAGTGCCCGCAAAAAAATATATGTTTACCCGGTTTTTAATCAAATAACATTTGAATTACATATGTGTCTGTTTATATAAAATAAGATAAATTAAATATTTTCCTGTAATAGAACCTGCTCTTACTACTGGTAAAATTCATTCAATAAAAATCTCGTGTCACATTGTTTGTAGCCGCACTCTTCAAAACGACTTGAGTATTTTTTGAGATTTTTTTTATGTTTGGTGAGAATAAGTCGTGAAGTATATTGCATATCGCTAGGTGATCTCTATCCAGAATTTTTTTTTTTTGTTTTTTTTTATTATTTTTGTTTATTAATTAAACCCCCAAATATTCACCCTTCTACCCCCACCCTTTAGTACCCCCACTTTACCAAAACCTTTAATTAATTTATATGGCAGGACAACGTTTGCCAGGTCAGCTAGTTCTAGATAAGATTTATTACTATTACTACTACTTCAAAAATACAGTATAATAACTAAATTTCTATTGGACTTAACACTAGGTATATCCTGTGGCGTGGATACCATGCAGTTATTTCCGTAGATATAATTAACAAAAATTTCACAGGAGGTAATAAAATTATTCAATAAAACAAGAAGAAAAGAAAAATTAAACAAATATAAATTAAATTGTTGCACGACACCGTCTTTTATTACATAGAAATCTATATTTGCATATTATATAAAATTCATAAAAGTTACCTAACCACATTTTTGTTTAAAAAAGCAGATTCTAATTTCTAATAGGTTAGTTTTTAATGTACTTCTATACCGTTAATCTGATGAAAAGAAACTTTATCTATTTTACTTGCACTTATGGGAAAAATATAACTTGAGATATTTGGATATATCAATAAGTTTGCCAACTGCCATATCCTGAGACTTAAGTCATGGGTGCGTTACATTTTTGCTTATCTCTTCACATGGTTATTTGCAACGAACATTGACCGCCCTAAAAATCGAACCCAAACAAGTTAACCCAAAATACAACGTCGAAGTAAATTAAAATGAGCAGTATTACCTTCATCCGCAAACGTCTTCGATAACTATTTATGTGCAAGTGTAAATCTGCTTCAAAAAGTGCATATTTAAAGAAGTGGTTATATTTTAATGAGTAAATTGAAAATTTCCAAAAAGCGCGATAAAAAATTAACATGCATAGTCGTAACACATCTCGGTCATTGGACCATGAACCTTGGTGGGAGCCGGAGACTCTGAAGGTGCGTCCTCGATCTTCAACAGCAGCGTTTAAAAATGAGCAGCTTGACATCAGAAATGGTTGGCTGACTCTTTCAGATTCAATGGCGAAGGATGTGGTAAATTTGTTTGTAAATTTTATTTGATATGTCTATAGTGTCTTCATGTCAAGTTGATGTCCTAGTACAGAGCCGTCCAACGCACGGCCCACAGCTTGTGATTGTGCGGCCCGCAAAATGTTTTTAATCAACCGCAACATACACAAAAATTTACTGTCTTCTTTGTGCGGGTAAGCTGTAAAATCTCAATACGAGAAAAGCTCGCCTTTTGTACTATTATGTTTTACTAGCTGACCCGCGCAGCTTCGCCCGCAAGTATATTAATAAGTCATCCAAATAGCTTTTAATAAAAATTTCATTCCCTATTTCAGCCCTCCAGGCACTTATTTAAAAAAAAATAGCCTATGTTTGACCCCGGATCCTCAACTATATCCATGCCAAATTTCATGAAAATCGCTTCAACGGTTTAGCCGTGAAAGCGTAACAGACAGACAGACAGACAGACTTTCACATTTATAATATTAGTATGGATTTTATAAATCCCTTAACTGTATACTTATTTATTAATTTTCCTTGTTTTTTTTAAGTTTTATATGTTTTTATTTGGAAATTTGTGAGTTGTCTTTGCGGCCCTCCAATCTCTTTGGTAATCATATTAGCCCAGGTTGGACAGCCCTGTCTTAGAATCATACATTATTTAAAGACAGCAGATGGCTTTCCTGATGAAAAGACCAGCTACCTTAACTTTCAAAGTGTTTTTTTTGTAAGTAGGTAGGTACCCCGCGTAAGTCTGGCCCTCTTGAAGAATAGATTTGTTATTCTACCAGGCACTTCGTAAAAGGCGACGATTGGCTACACAAGTCACACTATCATCGTGACTTCTTATGCACGTGACATTAACACCCTGCCACACGGATAGCAACGCACCATTAACGTCTTTGGTGTCTATTGTTGATGGTTGTCGCTTCTAAGAGACCGATCTGCTTGTTTGCTATCTTATGATATAAAAGAAATCAATTGATTCTCAGTTTGACCACGTTTCACTGGTAAGTTGTAAGCGGGACGGATCCTCATATTTCTACGTACATAAAACACGGAGATGTTAACACACGACCGTTGACGACGACCTCGTCACTAGTAGTGGGATTAAATGTTATTTTTGTTAATGTGTTAAACGTTAATGTTAAAAAAGAATAACATGTTATGTTAAACGTTAATTGTTATAACACTTTCAACTAAACACAGGATGGATAATTTTAACAACAATAAGGAGGTATGGCCCGTTAAAATGAATACTAAGTTAATAACTACAGATTTGGTTAATAATTTGAGTGTTTTATAAAGTATGCAACCCTGTCAACCAAATATTTCATGCGTACTTACAGGTAAAGTTAAATTGGTGTATGCTGCGATATGTTTCAACATAAGATGATTTATTTCATTGGTTGTAGACAAGTATAGTGTGACTATACGATTTTTTTGACAAAACTTGCACATTGCACTTTTGTTACTATCATCACTTTTTTCAATGTAATCTCAAATAGCAACCATACCTACTCCGTCTTCGTCCAGCACACTTAGCCATTTTGACTGATGAAAGTTAACTAAAAAGTACTGTAAAGTAAACTGTTTAAAGTTTTAAACTGTACTAGCTGTTGCCCGCGACTTCGTACGCACGTTGTAATGACTTTTGAATTAGGATTTTAAGAACTTGCTGAACTAACACTAATTGTATTTTTCTGTGGGAACGAAAGATTTTCCCGCAGTAAAAAGTATCCTAAATGTTAACCCAGGTAATTAGCTATTACCTATTATACAAAATTTAGTAAAAATCTGTTCAGTAGTTTTTGCGTGAAAAGCGAACAGACAAACAAACAGACAAAAATTCAATTTCTATCGTTTTGGGGTTTACCTATGTTCTGTTCAAAATACGCAGCAATATTTTTTTAAAGAAATAGGTATTTCATGTACAGATTTGGTTTCGTTACTGTTATATAGTTAATATATATATCAAGAGTCTTCGCAACTGGCGTAGGTGTATGAAGAGAGTGATGAATGTGGAGGAAGCGAGACGAGCCTGCAAGGATCGTGATGTATGGCACTCGGTTCTCTCTGCCTACCCCGTAAGGGATCTGGCGTGAAGATATGTGTGTGTGTGTGTGTGTTTATTATATGTATAGATTATTTATACTAAAACACTTATCATACATGGATGTATCAGGGGAAGGGGGGTGGGGGCAGGTAGGGGCATGTGCCCCCCTTGGAGTTTGTTTACCTCTCTACTAACTATCTACCTACTGTTATAGATAAAAATATAGTCTTACAATTTTACGGTTGCCCCCCTTCACCCCCGGCCCAGAACCTGGGTACGCCCACGCTAACATATACAATTGTTTTTCCTATTAACACTGGTTTTACAACAGGAATAAAGAAATCAGTTACCCTTACCAACTACCTACTAACGAAACCCAAAAATAAAATCTCAAAATAAGAAGAAATAAAACAAAAAACAAGCAAACGTATTAATTATCGCAATTTCAATTTCGTAACATCGAGCCGAGCGCGAGATGACATGAGTAACGAACGAGTAAATACTAAATAATATTAACACAACAGCCGAACATTAAACATAAACAACGTAACTAATAATAAATATAACAACATAAACAACATTTACATTCATTTTTTCTAATAATTACAGTACCCGGCGATAAATATTGCACATCGAACTTTGGAAAGAGACAATCGGATAATTTCGGCTTCGTAGAGCGTTATCTCTGTCGCACAAAATACAAACAGTCCGGTACCTATTAGGAGCTGTTAAAACAAGTATGATTTGCTTCTTTTGATATTTTTATTCTTTGTATAAAATACACTAATTTTTCTATAAGTGATGGCTTTGGGTTGGGGTAAAATAAAATAAAAAAACATTTTTACATTATGTTTACGTATTTAATTATTTTGGAACATTACAGCTTTAGTGTACATAATAAACACCATTATACCTATTGCTAAAATGAGACATTGCAATAAAAATAATAATAATTCTAATTCTCAATTACTTCCATTTCACTATCTGTGCTCTCAAAGAGGTCAATATCACTGTCACTATCAGCCGTATTTATTACTAATCTATCAGTGTAATTGTCTAAACTGTGTTGAATACTTCTATATTCATTCTCACATTTGATTGCATGATCGCAAACCTTTTTCCACTCTTCAGCGCCGATCATGTTTACTTTTTCAGTCAATAATGTTTTTACTGTAGTTAAGTTCATACCCACATTTCTAGAGGCTACATAGCCTTTCAGTTGAGACCATATATTTTCAATTGGATTAAAATCCGGATGATATGGTGGCAATCGCAACACAGTGTGCCCATGTTCGGCAAGTATTTTGTCCACAGAAAACTCTGTATACCTCTCCTTGTGCTGACATATAATAGCGTAAATCTGGGTTTTTGTTAATTTTGGATCAACTGGAATTTCATGTCTGTTTAACCAGTTGATCATTTCCCGTTTAATGGTGTTTGAGTTGGGGGGTCTCTCAACATACTTGTTGTGATAGGGTGCGTTGTCGATAACTAGAACAGAATCACTGGGTATATTTGGGATTAATTGGTTAACCAGCCATTTCTCATAGTTATCGTTATTCATTTCATTGTGATAGTCACCTGTAGTGTCCGTGGATTTATACGTTAAAAAAGCACCGGGTACAAAGCCTTTTTCATTTCCCGCATGAACTATTATCAAACGTTGACCTTTTGAAATTGGCTTTTTTACTCCTTTTTTCTTATCGTCACTCCAAGATTTCCCTTTAGTGTGAGATGCATGTATATATGACTCATCCATGTAGACGATATTTTTTCCTGTTTCGCGAAATTTGCGTATTTTATCAAGGTATTCCATTCGTTTGAGACTAACGTCGTGCTTTTCCATTAGAATTTTTCGATTATCTTCCATTTTAGTGAACTGAAATCCCATGTCATGAAGTATTTTTCTCAACGTTTTTTCAGACCCATTGTAATTAATAGCTTCAGATAACTTAGCTTTTAATGATTTTATTGTTGGCAGTTCATTAAATCGTAAGTGAAAATCATACACCATTCTTCGAACAACATCGTAATCAAAATCGTCCATATCCAAACGAAATTGCTTTTTTGGTCTCCCTTTTTTTGGAGTGCTGAACTTAATTTCAGTCGAATGTGTTTCAGTACTGACTTCGTTTAATATATTGTTCAAAGTTCTTCTTGAAATTCCAGTGGCATTTGCAACTCGCTCTTGAATCTTCTTAAAATAACAACTTACATTTTCATCTACTTTTTTTTTAAATCTATCAGCTTCGCTTACAAAGTATTTATAAACATTGTAGATAATTTCACGTGACTGACCTCGTAAAGGTTTCCCTCTTTTTCCGAAAGATGCCATATTACAACTTTAAATTATTTAAATTTGTGGGTGTTATCAACTCTAAATATATATTTTTAATCGGGACGCGACTGCACTCTATCGTACTTGAACAACGACTGACTAAACGTCACATAGGTAGTGTGGGACAGAGATAACGCTTTACGAAGCCGAAATTATCCGATTGTCTCTTTCCAAAGTTCGATGTGCAATATTTATCGCCGGGTACTGTAAATGTTATTTTTCCACACAGTCAAAAATAGACTTTATCATTTGGTTGTCAAGGGTCAAATTGAAATTTGATGCACTAGCTTAAATGATATTTTTTTTTATCTCAGACAAAAATAGATTTTATCATTTGAATGTCAAGCGTAAAATTGAAATATGAAGCATTAGCTCCAATATAACAAACTACGATCGGTCGATGCGTCACGTGACATGTCCAGTGCATCCATCTATCGGATTGTTTTTAAACTTGAACGATGAAAGTTGATAAGTTTACGGAATTTGCGTTAGTGACGTAGGTAGCAAATTGTAGATTTAACAAAATGTTATAACACTTTTAATCTTTAACGTCTAACAGTGTTTAATGTTAAATGAGTTTTAACATGTTAATTAAACAGTTATAACATTTAACGCCCACTACTACTCGTCACGACTGCTACTGAGGTTTCTCCTGAAAATAACATAATATGACAGGTTTAGCTCAAAACGAGGATCGAATGCGGTCTTAATAATCGGAGCTTATTAATCTGACAACCCTGCCAGGGGGGTGCAAGCGCACCCCTTTTGCACCCTGCTGCCGGCACATAACATACCGCTATTAATGCTAATGCTGGAGCCGCACTTGCGTCTATCGTCACAAAACTTCGTGCGATTACACGATAAATGCAGATGTGAGTTGTGACCGGCTATTATCGGCTATTTTCGCATACACTCCGGACTGAGTGTGCCTTAGCGCGCATATAACTTCGGGATGATAGTGCGGCTCCAGCATAACAAAATAATGTGAGGCTATTAGTACTATACATATACTCCAGGGCAAGGCATTGCAAAACTCTACCATCTATGTAGTAGTCACGGTGATAATCAGACACGTTAGGCCTTCGTTCATCTTTTACGAAGTTACTGTCAGGACCCGGAAAGGAATAGGTGACTTCTATTTCACCATAACACGAGCCATAATTGACAAAACTTATGACATAAAAGCATAACCTATTCATTTTGCCATCAAAAACTTTTGTCGTGCGTCAATTGTATCGATTTCTTTAGAAATAACTAATATAAAATATTCCTTACAAAAGTCATTCTACTTTTTAAGCGTCCTTCAACTCAGTTTATTTAATTACAGTGTGATTTAAATCATTAATATTCTTCAGTCTTCTAAGGTACTTTTCATTTATAATATGAATTAATCAATCAATCAATATCTACATATCTTATCTATATATCTAAAAATCAATTGCTGTTCGTTAGTCTCGCTGAAACTCGAGAACGGCTGAACCGATTTGGCTAATTTTGGTTTTGAATTAATTGTTGAAGTTCAGGGAAGGTTTAAAAGGTGAGAAAATATAGAAAAAAATAGTAAAAAAGGCAGAACAACGTTAGCCGGGTCAGCTACTATATAAATAAAAATCAATTGCTGTTCGTAAGTCTCGCTAAAACTCGAGACATTCTTCGTTGCCTAGCAACCGACGTACTCCTGCTACTGTTGTTGCCTATGCGTATAAGACCGTATGTATAACTAAGTAAGTAAGTAAGTATCTTCACGCCCATATCCCCGAAGGGGTAGGCAGAGGTACAACATGTGCACCCGCGATTAGCCGAAGATACTTTGTCCCACAAATGTGATAGGTGGCAAGCCTATCGCCAACCGGGCACTTTCCAATCCCGGACAACTTTGTGTTTTTCAGAAAACTGAAAAAACCCTTTTTTTAATATGCCTGACCCGGGAATCGAACCCGGGACCTCATGTGGTCAACGCCAACGCTGGACCACTAGACCACAGAGGCGACTATATTGCGTTTTTTACCGTACTCACGTCTGTAATCTAATCAATGGTTTGAAATCTGAGCCGCGTTTTGCTCTAATTCTATCAACTAAATTACATATGAAATAATTTCGTTACAAAATTACATCACATAGTATTTATTTTAAATCAATTAACTAAGAATTGTTTTGAGGAAAAATAAATTTGTATTTAAATGTAGATATCGCGAGGACAAGTAAGAAAATTAGTAACCTAATCAGATTTTACCTTTAAGTAAGAAAAATATTTGATTGTGATATGATTGAGTCAATATTCTTATTTCCAATTTAACTCAGAACTGTTCAGATTAGCGACTTTTCCAGAAAAAATATAATTCCCGAGGGATTATTTCTTATTTATAATTATTTATAATTATTTCGCAAATAAATAAAAGTTATATGTCAATATAACTTTTATTTATTTGCGAAATAATTTTTAAGATCGGTCCAGTAGTTTTCGAGTTTACTCGTTACAAACACACAAAAATGCAATTTTTTTCTGTTTGTAATTAATTATTATATCTGTCCAATAATTAAATTAATTATGATATCTGTCCAATATTATAGGAATTTAGCGTGAAGATTATCAAAACTATCTATATTAATATTACAAATGCGAAAGTTTGGATGTTTGTTATTCAATTACGCAAAAACTACAGAACGGATTTGAATGAAATTTGGCACACAGGTAGATGACGACCTGGAACAGCACATATGATACTTTTAACCCCGGAAAAATTAGTTGATCCCGCGGGATTCACCAAAAACTGTTATAATGCAGCGGGCTGCACGCTGCAGCTAGTAATATTATAAAGAGAAAATATTTAATTTTTTGTTTGTTGTTTGTTACGATTTAGCTCAAAAACTACTCTACCGACTTTAGGAAGCTATATTATCTAAAAGTGGAAGTATACCGGTGGGAGGGATGAGCTGTGCAGCGCTCCCGGCTGCCAACCACCATCTTTCTTGTTTCTCCCGTGGCACAGGCAGTGTAATTACTGGCACCGAGACTTAACATCTTATATGTCTCAGGACTGGCAACACATAAATCAATTACCTGGGCTAGTTCCAAGTAAACAGTAATAGTAGCGATCTGGAAATTTATGGACTTAGCAAAAATTAAGCTGCTAAGTCGATGACGTCACGATAAAAATATATCTTTAAGTATATAAAAAAAATATATTTTAGAATATAAAAAAAATATATTTTTTTTTACATTTTAAATATATATTTTATAGTGGTTATATTTTAAATATATTTTTTTTATATCTATGTACTTTCATTTTTCATGAGTCTGAAGATATATTTGATATATATGTTATTTATATTTTGATAAATATACATTTTATATATTTCAAAATATATTCTATAAATATTTTATTTATATTCAAAATATATACAATATATACTTAAAACGGCCAAAAGTTGTATACTAAAAATATATTTTTTTTATAAAATTTATATATTTTGATATATAATTTATATATTTTTCATGTATTTTTCATATATTTAAAATATATAATTTTTATATTTTAAAATATATTTTTTATATATTTTTTTTTTCATGGGGGTTGTGTGGTTCTGATAAGAGTGAATTTAGATAGTAAACAGATGGTTTATTACAAATGTATTGTTGTAGAAGGATTGATGAATAGATTTTGAAGTATATAGCTTTTTAAAATTAGAATTAAAATTTTGAACAAATATATTTTGTATGCTAAGAGATAAAAATATAATAATAAACATTAAAAAAGAAATCTGGTTCTTTGAATTAAAAAAATCCATAAGTATAATTTAGATGAAAAATATAAAATATTTGTAACGTGATTGGTCAAATATATCATAAGCATGAAAATATATATAATTCTATACTAACAGTTAGTTGCTCGCTTGCGCGCGCAACGTATACTACTCTATTTAAATAGGATCATTACTATTTAATTGAAATTTATATACCTAAAATTATTTATTATATTGAACTTCAATAAATTACTCAAACTACTATAATTTTATAAACTATTATAATTAAAATAATTCGGATAGCCCGAGCCGGGAATCGAACCCGGTTTCGTTTGGTCGCGCACTAAAGGCACTTTCAGTTAAGCTATCCGAGACTTTGTCCATAACAATCTATCAGTCTAATAATTTTTTATAATTAAATATGAGAACATCTAGGATCTTAATATAATATAACCGCTTAGAAATTTTTATTATTTAGCGACGTTTTGTGCATTTTGTTTGTACTTAGGCTATCTACAGATACAAACATAAAATGAATGCACACAATTTAATGACATGTAAATATGTACCAAGAAACATAATAATAAACATACCACAATACATTTCTTAGCATCCTTAATTTAATATTAAATTTCTTGTAATATCTTATACACTATCGATCACTACAGTTGGTCAAACTTAATTAATTAAAATTAATCAATTAACTTAATTTTTTTTTGTAACACGATAGAAAAATATTTATTAAAATATAGTCGATATAATTAATTATTAATAGTTACTTAAGCTAATGTATAGAGTAATTAAAAAAAAAAAAGTTTTGAAAACTGTATTTTTATTTATACCTCAGTCAAATATTTTTTTTTTTTTAATTCTTTGAAGGAATTGCAGGCCCCCTACCGCGGATGGCTATGTAACTCAGTGTCGTTTAATTGCAATTAATAAAATAAAAAACCCAAAAGACTGCATATCTTTATATATTGTGTACATTGATTCCACTATTGTTCAGATTTTTCATCGTAATTTTGTGGAAATATTTTAATGCGTAGATACTTTATAGGCTGACGAATTACAGTCAAATGCTCTTTTCGGACAAGATTCGTTAGATTTAATAACATATAACTAGGAACAAGCATGTAACTGAGCTGATTAAAAAAGTCAAGTATTTCACTTTTTATTCTATAAATTAAGTAATTGGCTACACCCATCTATACTGAAAACAATATATCATGGTCTATTCGAAAGTGTTATAAACTATGGAATCATTGCTTGGGGTGGTGCATATGATAATACGATTAAACCTATTATAAATTTGCAGAATAAATTGATAAGTAAAATGAAAATAGAAAATGAAATGTTAGTACCTTTAAAAATTAACCAGTATTTTGTTGTGAATGCGCTTACTTATTATTTTACAGATTGTAAATTAATGCACTCTGAGAGGTTTATAAATACACGTAATAGACAGATAACTTTACCAAAAATTAGTAAAACTTTAAGTACCAAAAATGCGTTTTTTGTGGCAATAAAATATTTCAATCTAATTCCCAATAATGTAAAAGCTCTTGAATGCAAAAAGAACTTATTAAGCAAGAATTTTGGGATTGGATTAGATCTATTGAATTATAAATTAAGATACTATATTAGATAGCAAAATATTGTATAATTAGTCGTAAGGAAACTTATACTTTGTACCCTGAAGAATCGATCTGTCGATTCAACTTGCTCTGAAGAATCGATCTAAATAATCGAATCGACAACAGGAAAAGATCGATTCTAGTAAGAATCGATTTTGAATCGTGCATCCCTACCTCAAACTACTCCATGGAGTATTTTTACTTATTTTTAGTCTATGGTTATTTATTTGTAATAATAAATTAGAGGCATAATTTATCTTTTATAAATTTTAATATTATGCTCAAACGATCATTTCGAAATCAATATATTTGAATGAGTATATGTTAGACTTTTCATCAATAAACAGCATAAAATAATACAAATAATGTAAATTTTAAATAATAAGCTGTTATGCTCAATCACCCCATAGGATTAGCTTATAAGAATAATAAGATGTTGAATCATCTATCGGTCGTACGGCGTAGGACGTTAGGTATCAGTCTGGCAAGCGCGCGGCTCGGGTTCGATTCTTAGTTAGGGTAAATGGTATTATTGTACAAAATTATGAAATAACAAACAGAAAACCTAATTATAATTCCTAAAACTGTTCAACTGTAGCAATATAACTGATGTAAATTATGGTCGACTGTAGGGATGGGCGATGTTAGCAAAAAAAATCGACATCGGAATATCGATTTTCGAAATTTTTCACCATCGAACTATCGATGTTTTGACAAAAACATCGAAACATCGATTGTAGACATCGATGTTGAAAATGCGCGCGAAAATTCGAAAAAATTATAATTACAACCAAATTTGGCGTAAAAAGAAATAATTTTTAATTATTATTGCCTGTACACCCTCAAAATTTTGACTAAAATTCAAAAAACCCTAAATAAGGCAAAAAATTGCAAAAAAACTGCAGCCACAGCGATGAATAAAATTTTGTGGACCAAAATCAAGCATGATTTTAATGTATTTCAATTCACTGAATCTGAACTTGAACGTTAATTAGCTTGTTGAGCCGTCAAAATTTGAAAAAATAGCAAAAAAACTCAAAAAAATGACAATAAATCATGAAAAATCGAAATTATCGAGATAAAAAAATTTTTTGGATTCAAACTGAGTATGATTAAAATTTGAAAAAAATCTTAAAATCAAAAAAAATCGGGAAAATTAAAGTTATAAATAAGAGAAAAAAATCTATTAAACACTGCGTAGATCATTTAAAGATTAAAAAAATTCGATACAATCGAACGACAATCTGAAATTCGAAAATACGGTTATTTTGTAGCTTCTCTTTACATGCTATTTTTTTTTAATTTTGTCAATTTTTCAATTCTAAGATCATATTCCAGCTATGAAAATGCACTTGCAAGTCATTAACAATTGTGTTTAATAGATAGATTTTTTTCCCATATTTATAACTGTAATTTTTCCGATTTTTTTTTTGGTATTTTTAGATATTTTTTTTTAATTTTTAGCGCGCGCATAAAAATTTCTAGTAGAAATTTATTTCGATGTCGATGGTTCATTATTCTACATCGACCATCGATGTTTCGATTCCAAAAAAAATCGACCAAAAAAATCGATGTTTCCCGGAAAAAAAATCGATAGTCGAAACATCGATGTATATCGCCCATCCCTAGTCGACTGCGTTAGTTAATGAGTAACAGGAAAAAACAATTTATTTTGCGCATTATAAATACATTTTATCGTCCGTTGTCTGAATTATGTTTATCGCTGTTTTTGTTACTAATTAGTTTATTAATACATTTTCCGTATTATGTAGCACTTTTAAATATTAACCAAGCATGATGATGTTTTTTTTTGGATAATAAAATAAAAATTCGCAACATTTTAGACTTTTAATTAGTAAAACACCCTTCAACATATTCCATGAAAGTTAATTCAAAAGAAAGGAAAGTTTTGAGTTGATGAAAACCCAAATAATTTAGTTTAGTTTTGATTCAAAATGATACTACTCCACTATCAGTAGAAAACAATAAAGCCCTTGAGTTTACAGAATGTTTTGCGTGACAAAAACATTTTTTTTTTTAATTATCAATTTTTTGGGTTCCAATTTCTAAATTTCGACATTGAAGCGAGCCCTGGTAAACTAGTTTATGTTCATTGGCGACGTCGACCACTTACCATCAGGTGGCACGTCTGCTAGTTTAAAGTCGCGAGTATCGGCTAGTGTGTAAATAAGAGGCGTGTGTTTACACGTATAAATACAATTGAGGCTAATATGTCTCTACGAAGTCACAACAAAAGCAACGCGTCGTGCTTAGTCACCGTATCGTAGGTTGGTATTACATCACATCAAGTTTTGCATGCGGCCTTATGACTCACGGCCTTATATGGAGAATACAAAACAAGTTTGCAGAAAAAAACTTTTATTTTCGAAACTGCTTAGCTCACCCGCGATGTTCATTTACATTTTTCAACTCTACTGCTTTAAGCTACGAAATAACTTGAGGTTATATACAGGTCTATAGTATAGTGATAGATGTTTGACGAGGTCCTGGCTTCGACTTCTACATCGCACACATACACACATCACGATACTTGCAGGCTTGTCTCGCTTCCTCCACATTCATTACTCTCTTCATACACACACGCCGGTTGTAGACTTTTGACACCACGTTTGGACAGTACTCGATCAATTTGATCATGGTATGTCAGTCTTGGTCTTCCCCGATACCTCCATCCTTCCACATTTGCATTTTATATCTGTTTTGTTTACCTTTCATCTACCATTCTTTCTACATGTCCGAACCAACGGAGAATGCCCTTTCTCATCTTTACACCGACACTTTCTTTTAAGCCTAACCTCTCTCTCACTTCCACATTACGAACCCGGTCCGCGAGTGTTACACCACACATTTGACTTCTAGACCGGACAGTGATATTTGTTTTTTTTAGAATAATCTGTGTCAAAGCCTGCAGTCTAGCGATGGTGTATTAACCTCGAGACATGGAAAAAGCAGGATCGATTAATGGAAGAGATAGGTGATAATCCCTAAAGATGGCATATACAGCGATCACTGCTTACTTTACCTGCCAAAAAAATCGTGAATCGTGATGATCTGGTTATGTACTGATGGTCGATTCCCTCTGCTTACCCAGTAAGAAAATCAGTGTGGTGATATTTATTATTATTTCGCAGAAACTATTGCCGCTAGATAATCGAGGCGACTAAATAGGCGATAAAAATATTCCTGAACAAATTACAAGAACTGAACTAGCCCCAAAGTAAGCAAATTATTTGCTTGTAATTTGGGTGTTAATCAACAATAATAATTAAACCCCTATTTAAAACTCTTAAATTACTACCTTTACCTTGTCTTTACATACGGTCAGTATGCGTATTTGTAAAAAAACATCAACATTTGTTTAAAACAAACGCTGAAGTATTAGGGAACTCATATTTTAGAAACAGTGAGAAGCTACATGTGCCTAGCTAAAGACTAAATATTTATAAAAAAAAACGTGTGTTGTATGGCAATTAATATATACAATCATATTCCTGATAGTCTAAAATCATTACCTACAAATAAATTTTGCAAAAAAATTGTCCGATTTACTGTTAAATAAAACATACATGATACGTAGGTCACACTATAAGTTTTGCGTAATTTAAAAAAACAGCATGTTATAACCAAAATATTAGATTTATTGTATTTCAAAATAATCTCCTTTACATTTTAAACATTTTTTCATGCGATCGAACTATTTTTTAAAACAGGAGGACCACAGATCTGAAGGCATGTTTTCTACGTGCTGATTATACGCTATCACTGCCTCTTCGGAATTGGTAAAAGTAAAATCTCTCATCAAATCTTTGATTTTGGGGAAAATACAGAAATCACAGGGTGCTAGGTCGGGGCCTTGCGCAGGATGAGTGACGATATGTACTTTTTCGGAAGCTAAAAATGACTTTTGTTTTGTTGGCCGTGTGTGAAGAAGCGTTATCATGGTGTAGGAGAATGCGGCGTACGGGTCGTCTTTCGCGAACGTTTCCTAACACCCTGGGTAAACAAATGGTAGAACAAGAAGAAATGGTAGAACCACTCGGCATTAACACTCTTTTGATCTTCAAGTGAAATTGTACAGATGGGACCCGTAGCTGAGAAAAAAAACGTGATAATTTTTTACCAACATTTCTCGCCTGTCTCACTTTTGTTGGCCTGTTCTCATTTTCAAACACCCATTCACAAGATTGCTGTTTTTTTCGGGTTCAATACAATAAATCCACGTTTCGTCTCCTGTGACAATGTCATAAACAGCATTAGAATGCCGTGGTTGTACTTCAGTAGCATCTGTGAGCTCTATTCTACGCGAGCTCGCTTCTGCTCTGCTGTCAGTGCATGAGGGATCCAATGACAACAAAGTTTCCGAACTTTCAATTCTTCGTGTAAAATCTTCTGAATTTGGCTCATACCAATCCCCAATAGTCCTCGAATAGTCTCATAGGTAATCCAGGGGTTTTCTTCAATTAACCGCTTAACAGTAGCCACATTATTTTCGTTGACGGCAGTTGAAGGCCGCCCTTCACGAAATTCGTCATGTAAAGAAACTCGACCTCTCTCAAATTCAGCAAACCATCGCCTCACGGTGCTCAAACAAGGTGCTTCTCTCCCAAAAGCATTTTGAAGACGAGCGGCACAGTCTTGCGGAGAAAAAGAACTTTTAAAATCATAAAAAATCATCGCTCTAAAATCTTTTCTACTTAATTCCATTTTCGTTGCGTACGTAGAACTTTGATATGTGATAAAAAAAAAACAATTGACAAATCATTTCCCGCAAATTGTTTTTTTTTATTACTAAGAAGGTTGCAACGTTTTAAAAATATAACATTCGAAATTCAAATAGTTCCGATTAGCTAGAAGTGCAAAACTTAGTGTGTCCCATGTATATAAAAATCAATTGCTCTTCATTAGTCTCGCTAAAACTCGAGAACAGCTGAACCGATTTGGCTAATTTTGGTTTGAATTAATTGTTAAAGTCCAGGGAAGGTTTAATAGGTGAGAAAGTATAGAAAAAAATAAGAGTAGTTAAAAAGGCAGAACAACGCCGGGTCAGCTGGTTCTCTGATAATAAGAAGGACCCCGTTAAACAGACACAAATTATAAAGTGATTCGACTGATTACATTACACATAGGTAATTGTTATTTTACACATCCTAAATCTTTCTAAACAAACAGCCTAGCCTAGCCCGATCTTTACACATCGTGATACTGAGGTCGATGACAGTCGATGAGTCAGCCGCCTTTACGGTCGCCAACTATGGGCATTGCTCTGTTGAAGTTTTACTTGGCGATTAGATCTAGATGTTTTCCTTGAAGTTACTCATTATAATATTATTCAAATATATTATAATATTAACGGGTCCAGTATGCAAAGTTTATCCTGACTTTTTGGATCTCGACTTGCGACCATCTGTCGGATACTACTAAAGTTACGAACTCGGAGTCCCATCATATTATCATTTTCAGCCAAGACTGAAACCAAAACTGTATTTTCGGCCTGGGTCTTAGTTGCAGCCGATACTGTAACCGATATTTGTTTCGTTGTACTTACCTTATACGAAACTGAGCGACTGAATTTCTTGATGTACCTAGTATATGAATTATTACGGAGATGACACACCTACATCAATTTGAATAGAAATAAATTGCTAAAGTGCATGTCGTGCGGCGTGCCACGCGCAATTAGGATTCTGAAGTTGCTCATCAAAATAACGCGGACTAAGAAGATGGCTTTTATACTTTCATGCTATGAACATTAAACCTATTTAACGTCAAGTGCATTTTATAAGTTGATCGAATATTATAATGTAAAGCCTTCTAAGTCGTGGTAGTTTTCCTTTTAATTACATTGTATCGTGAATTTTTACTTTAATTTAATAATTTAATTTCTTTCAAACTATTTAGCTTTTTAAAGCAACATTCCGAAAATGGACACTTTCTCCGAAATGTTATTACCTTGTAATTAGAGAGCTTGCTTGTTAAATTCAATTTTGCAACATTAATATTTTATACATTGTAAACTCAGGTGAAATAAAAAGTTAAGATGAAACATGCAAAAAAATTAAGTGTTGCCAATTTTATAAATATGTGTACGAGGGCCAATGTGGCTATGTATATTTTGATTTATTGAGGGGTAACATATTTTCTCTCGTTTTCTTGAAATATGTGGGAGTGATTTCGTGAAACACAACAGAGAAATAACAGTTCGTAGGGTTTGTTATCTTCATATAGAGCGCGCACAGTTTAATTATTAATGTTCAATGAATACCAGGGGGCCTACCATGAACTCTTATAATACTTGTCAAGTTCCAGGCAGTTCAACTATGAGTATTAACCTGTCAGGTTTTACGATCGTACCATGAACTAATTTTTGTTGACCTGCAATGCGTCGTCTTCTGGCCGGTCACATTATCTCTGGCAGGACATATCAAATTAACGTTGAGAAACACATCACTTGCCGATTTTTAAATTTTAGTATAAAATTATTATTAATAATGCATTTTAATTAGAAATCTTGAATTTAAGAATACAAATTGGCAAAAGAGATCGAGTTTCAAGTTAATTATCACGTTAATAATAGTCTACTTGAAATCTATGGAACATAAAGTGAACCAAATAATATTTGTTGTGGTATGTGTTATAGAACGCAACTCTGGGAATATGACACTTGACCTGTCATTTGTCTAATAAATTTCTATATATAAGAGCGCGGTTTTTAATTTTCCTGAGTACTAGACTTTTTGAGATTTATAGTTTTGGAATAGTTTGTGGCTGTTTTAAGGCTCAAGAAATTAGTATTACACATTTATTTTGTGAACGTAACTAGTGTCGGACGCAATACGATCTTGTAATATTAATATGGCCATATCGCGCAGAGTTTCCTATGAACAGTTGGAAGTTTTATGGGATTTTTTGAATACCCATAGAGATATTGCATTAGGTTTTAATAAAAGTGCTCAAGCCCGGGAAATGTCGAAGAGGATGTGGACAAATGTGTCCCAAAACCTAAATTCTATGGTTGGCGGTGCTGTGAAAGATGCGAAAGGCTGGGCTGCGGTTTGTATTTACTTTGACAATGTAAAACTAATGAACAATATTCGAATATTTAGAAAAAAAAAGTAAAAATTTGCTTTTTTATTTTTCAGTATTGGGTGGACTATAAAGGAAAAATAAAAAAGAAATGTGCGGCTATCAGAGCGTCAGAATCTCGCACTGGTGGAGGCCCCGGTCCAAAAGTGACGCTAACAGACACAGAAAAAAAATATTTATCAATATTGGGAGAAAATTATGGCACAGGTCTTCCGGGTATTCAAGTTGATCCATTTGATACTCAAGTAAGTTTTTTAAAATTATAAACAAAAAAAAATCACATAAAATTTCAATTATTGCCATTCTGCCTGGCAGTTCATAAAAAGCAAACGGTTGGTTATATGTGGCTCTGCCATAATGACTACTAGGTGGTAGAGTTCTGCAGTCTCGCTCGGGTTTTAGTACCAGTGCCTTACCTTTTCTAACCGCCATAGTGTCAGTGCTTGTCACTGCCATGTTCCAATTTGGAGGGTGGGCTAGAGAAAATAGATGTGGTAGAGTTATCTGCTTGTTGGCCTTAAGATATAAAAAAATGTTATGTGAAGAGGCATGTTGACACAATCGGTTTTAAGTTATAAGCTTTTGGAAAATTTTAAGCTCTCCTTATACCTCTTTAAATAAAAAATATTCAGCTAATTTAGGTTTGTTCTTTGTAGGCACATGGTTCCCAAGAATCACAGACACAGCTGGACAATTTACATGCTCCAATCTTTGAACCAACTATAGAAACTATAATAAGCCAACATTCACCAGTTATGATTACTTCAGACACTGAAACTACAACACAGCAAATAACCATCGCTGAAATAGCCCAGCCAACTCCACGTATCAGAAGTAGACAAAGACGGAGAATCTTACCAATGTCTCAGACTGAGGCTCGCAGAGCTCTCGTAGAACCGAGTCACAAAAGAGCAGAGGCAACAGAAAAAATAAACCAGACTCTTGGTAATATTGAAAATGTTCTTTCTCGCATGGTTGTTATATTAGAAAGGATAGAAAGTAGGTTAGTGTTGAAATAAATATTTATTCACTGTACAATTTAAGATTTATTATTTTATTTATAAGAAAACTTACAGTACAAAAACATGAGTGCATATAAAAAAAAGCCAAAAATAAATTATAACAAAAAAAACACACATACATACATATCTTCACGCCAGATCCCTTACGGGGTAGGCAGAGAGAACTGAGTGCCATACATCACGATCCTTGCAGGCGTGTCTGGCTTCCTCCACATTCATCACCCTCTTCATACACACACGCCGGTTGCGAAGACTCTTGACACCACCTTCGGACAGTACACGATCAATCTGATCATGGTATGTCAGTCTTGGTCTTCCACGGTACCTACATCCTTCCACATTCGCGTTGTAATATCTGTTTTGTTAGCCTTTCATCTACCATTCTTTCTAGATGTCCGAACCAGCGGAGCATGGCCCTTTCTCATCTTTACACCGACACTTTCTTTCAAACCTAACCTCTCTCTCACTTCCACATTATGAACCCGGTCCGCGAGTGTAACGCCACATATTTTTCTTAGCGATCTCATCTCGACCGCACCGCGTTGATTCTACTTTCATGCCCTTTCAGAAATACCCAACTCTCACTTCCATACAATAGCATTGGTATAAGCACATAATTATGCAGGGCTAGACGGGCACCCTGACTTGAAATTGTGCTATTAAGTAATCTCCATAATGCTCCATTCACTCTGTTCCCTGCACATACTCTCATTTCAGCATCAGCGGTGTACCTTCCATCCCTGCTAAAAGCACATCCAAGATATACAAACTCATCCACAAAATATACAAATATACACACAATTTATTAAAATACATACTTAGTAAGAAAGCCAATAAAAAACTGTAGTTAATATAAAATATTTACTCAAAATTTAAGATTTATCTTTTTATATATTTCTCCAGAAAACTTAAAGTACAAGTGTACATATAAAATTAGACAGTTAACAGTTTTCAGGAAATTACATGGGAACAAACTTACCAAATAAATTATAACGAAAAAAAATACACAAGTTACTAAAATACATACTTAGTAAAAGCAATAAAAAATGGTAAAAGAAACGAAAAAGTTACAAATGCTTTCAAGTAATAATTTTTTAATATAGTAAAACTATAGCAACCAAGTTCCCATTTCCTGTATCTCGACCTTCATCAGATTTTTACCAAATTAAAACGGGACCACACTCCCAAACAAAACGGAATTTTCAAAATCGGTTCAAAAGTGAATATGAGGTGACAAACAAAAGAAACCTACAGCTGAATTGACAACCTCCCCCTTTTGGGAAGTCGGTTGATAAAATAATAATTGCAAAGTAGCCATAGATACTTGGTCCTACAAATTTGATAGGTGACAAGCCTATCGCCAACCGGACACTTTCCAATCCCAGGCAACTTTGTGTTTATCAGAAAACTGAAAAGACACTTTTTTTATGTGCCCGACTCAGGAATCGAACCCGAGACCTCATGTGGTCAACGCCAACGCTGGACCACTAGACCACAGTACCTCTACCCAAAGTTATATGTAATTAAATTAACATGAGATATAAAGCCGTGGGTGTACTAATTTAGTTCGAACTCTGCCTACCACTTCGAAGATGTAGATGTGACATTATTTATATAATCTGTATTTATTGATCGCCGCATTGATCAAGTGGGTAACGAACTTGACTATACATCAATGGGACACCGGTTCAATTCCTGACAGGGACAAACATTTGTTTGATAAGCTAGATTATTTCTATTTCTGGGTTTATTAGTATTTCTGTGTTTGGGTGTTAATTAAATATATTTGAGGATTTACATATGTATTAATTATCTTAGTATCGGTGACTGATACCTATATCACAAACAAATAACTTGTTTACTTTGGGGTAACATCAATTTGTGTATTTTGCCCAGTGATGTTTATTAATTGTTAGTTAGCTATGAGGTTTAAGATATTGAATGCTACAATTTTTGGAATCTTAAGTAATGGCATTCAAGAGAATGGTATATAGTCTTTGACATAGATTTGTTTGTATGGATTTGGTGTGAAGGTATTCCCTTAGGTACAAGTTCATTATTATTGTTCTCTGTTGTAGATTGACCACAAATGATTAATAAGCTGCCTCCTAGTAGAGAAACCTTGTTGTAATGCAGTTTGCTGTAAATTACTCGAAGAATGCGCCTCAGAAACATTATCTTGCACTTCGTGAGTAACGGGTTGCAATTGAGCTTCTCGCAACACCTCCTCAGATGTCAACTCTTGGATTGGAACTTGTGCTCTATTACAAATGTTATGTAACACAACACAAGCATTTACAATAGATGCTGCTACATTAGGTTCATAATGTAGAACCCGGTGCACAAGAAGACATCTAAAGCGTGCTTTGAGAAGTCCAATTGTCCGTTCAATAATATTGCGGGTTCTTATATGGAGTTGAGTGTAGTATGCTTCAGGTGTATTTGGTGGAGCACCTACAACAGGTGTCATCAGACATTTTCTTAATGGATATCCAGAATCACCTGCAATAAGCAATTTCAAATTATTTTTTTTCTTATATTTTCAAAACTGTAATAAATTAGTTCTTAGCTATGATTTTTGACCATTATAATTTTAAAATACAAACCTAAGAGCCACATGTTGTTAAGCTCTTCCACAAAAGGTTTCAATGGATGGTTGGACCATATAAATGCGTCATGTGTAGCTCCACCGTAACTGGCATCTACACTTGTAATATTCATATCAGAGTCGCATATCTAAAATCACCAAAATTTTATCAATAATTATAATCTTATTCCAATAATTCTGTATTCCAGATGCAAAAATTATCTAAACAATTTATTGTCATTTATAGCTAATTAATTGTGTTTTATAATTTGAAGACTGTAAATTATTTTGTACTTTAATTCTTAGATTTAGATCATAAAATTAAAACAATAAGTATACAGTGTTTAAGAAAAAAATCCTGTCTAATCTGAAAGGTATGTAAATAGGTCAATGACATTATCAAAAAAAATGTATTTTAAACTAGTAGCTTCATCTTAGTACTAACCTTTACGAACTTCCCCTTAAATTAAGAAAATATTTTGAAAATTTGTGTATCAATATCCATAAAATAATTACACATATGCTATGATTGTATTAAGCTACCAAATAATACCTTTGACGATCAAACAGGGTCTTTTGTACACACCGTATATTAGTTTTATAGAAGTGTATATTAATGATTGACTTGTGTAAAGTACTTACCAACTGAACATTTAGAGAATGATACTGCTTTCTGCAATAAAAACGTTCTTCATATAATATTGGCCGTTTAATTGCTACATGTGTCCCGTCTATACAACCAAGCACACCAGGCATCCCAAATTTATTATAAAATCTGAAACAACATTAAGCATCTAACAATTTAATTCCATGTTTACACTTACCCAACCACATTTGCCCTGCATTCATTGGGATTTGTTGGAAATTTTATATATTTTCGGCGAAAGTGAGGAAGATTTAGACATTGGGTCACTTGGGTCATTACCGCTGATACTGTTTGCTGTGCAACTGAATGTGTAGAAATGTCACCTATAGGTCTTTGATATGACCCAGTGGCAAAAAATGACGGTGCAATTAAAACCTGAAATAATAAAAATATGTATTTAGATGCTCCCTAATAATAATTCACTATGAACATAGAAAGCCATATTGTTTCTTTTCAAATCAAGACTTAAAATTGTAAATATTTATCAATATGTTAAATAAAAATAGCCTTGTAGTATATTATTGCATACTAACCTTGACTTCAACGGATAAATCTGTGGATTTTGTAGGTTGTGGCATGAAGGGACGTAGCTCGTTACAAAGCTCATGTACGAGTTCTTTTGTTAACCTATAACGTCGAATAAACATGTCTGCTTCCATTTGTAGTTTGAAGCACTTGTCTTTGTAGTTTTGCTACATGCCTGTTGGAAGCATCTTCCTCAAGGAACTCAAAAAGTTCATTCTCATCACACATCTAAAATTAAAAATAAACATAAAATGTGTAAAAGCAAGTAAATTGTATTTAGAAAACTTTAAATAGAAATAATGTACTGCTATATTTTATACCAATATTAATATTTTCTTAAACACGTTTAATGACAAAAAAAATGTACAATATAAATTCCAAATAAGAATAGCAGTAATAATAAAAAATACTTACGTTTCCAGTGTATTTACAACAAAGCAATCCAATAAAAGTTACTTGTTTACACCTGCAAGTGACCGGCAATATTATGACACTTCAACAGTTCAAATATCGATTTCGGCCTGTCAAAAACACTTCATGGTACGCTTAATGCAGGGCAGAAGTAGGTTTGAATAGTAATATGATCGCTCGCCGGCATAGGTCACGTGATCACTGACTGGCCTGTTAGATAACGCTTTCATGGTACGAAATAGCAGGACAGTTTAATTATCGGCTAAAATTGACCTGCTATAAGAGTTCATGGTAGGGCCGCAGAAACGTGTAACGAGAAACAATCAAACTTTGTCAAATTATTAGAAAGCACTGTTGTTGTACCAATACAATAAAACTTTCTGAGTATTGCTTTTATTAAGAGAAAATGGCTGTCCACAAATTTATATTTAATTATATTTACTGTGTTTATTTGTGTACTCCGAATTCTAATACGGCTTCAGCGATTTCGATGAAATTTGAAATAATGATAAGACGATAAATATTTTTAATACGGTCGCTCTACGTTAATATATACTCTAAGATAATGATACATTTGCAGTAATTGTAGTGTGGGCGTGTAATCGATATGATATTTTATTTATTTACAATACAATCCAAGGCAATCCGTGTTGATATTGTAGGAGACAATCGCTTTAAATTATAATTAGTGTAGTTACATTTTTATAAATATGTATTACATTTAATTTATTACCGTGAAAGCCTTGACACAGTTTAAGCTTTAGTTACTTAGGTCATTAGCTTATGTTTGATAACTAGCTACCCGCTTTGGCTTGGCGATGTTACTGCTTAATCCATACTAATATAAACTGGCTGCAGCGTGCAGCCCGCTGCATTATAAGTTTTTGAAAAATCCCGCGGGATAAACAAATTTTTCCGGGATAAAAAGTAGCCTGTGTGCTATTCCAGGTCATCATCTACCTGTGTGCCAAATTTCATTTAAATCCGTTCAGTAGCTTTTGCGTGATTGAATAACAAACATCCAATCAAACATTCAATCTTTCGCATTTATAATTTTAAAATAGATACGAAAGTCTGTCTGTCTGTCTGTCCGTCTATTACGCTTTCACGGCTAAACCGCTGCACCGATTTTCATGAAATTTGGCATGGAAGTAGTTGAAGAGCCGGGGTCAAAGATAGGCTATTTTTTTTCATCAACCCTTAAAGGGTTGAAATAGGGGATGAAATTTGTGTGAAAAGCTATCTTGACGACATGATAATCTACTCGCGGGCGAAGCTGCGCGGGTCAGCTAGTAGTTGTTATTATATAGATATAGCCATATGATATGACACAAAATTAATAAAAAGCTCAAAAGAATCTACTGATCCGACCACTAAACAAACTATACCGGATCACCTGTGATAGCACATTTTTTGTTACCTTAGATACAGTATTGAAATTTCCTTAAAGGTCAATCTGCATTTGTTTGAATAATGTGACTAACTTTGTGTGAGTGATTATGTATGTGTGTGCATGAAAGAAAGTGTGCGTGACCTCGTGTTTTTATTTATGTGCGTGTGTTTGTCAGTGTGACAATAAAAGTAAAAGTGCATTGTTTACTTATTACTAGCTGTGCCCGCGACTTCGTCCGCGTGGAAAAATATAAAAATAAAAGTAGCCTAAGTTACTCTTTATTACCGTGGTTTAAAAGATAGTCAATCCTTGGATTTTACCCGCATAGTTCCCGTCCCAGTAGGATTTCCAGATAAAAACTATCCTATATCCTTTCTCGGTTCTCAAAGTATTCATATAATTTCATCCAAATCGGTTCAGTGGTTTTGGCGTGAAGAAGAGACAGACATACTAAGTTACTTTCGCATTTATAATATTAATATGAATAATTCTAACTCACCCGACGATTTTTGTTTTGACATAAAAATTTTGGTGGGGTACTTGAGAGGGGGGGAGTTAATTGAGATAAAAACAATCCTATCTTTTAAATTAGACCAAACAGTAGATAGCTACAAAATTTCATTGAAATCGGTTCAGTAGTTTAGGAATCCATAGCGGGCAAACAACGTGACACTTAATTATATATATTAAGATTTGCCTAGTAACTAAATTATTTGGTTTTTCGAATTATTGAATCACACCAGGATGTTACTAAATGCACTCCACAGTAATCTTAATAATGACCATTAAAGCGACGGGGGTGTTCATTACGGCTGCTGAATACGCAGATGTTTTAACATACCGTTGCGTTTAAGGGTACCCAAACACGGAGTGCGTCTGAACTCTTTATTTTGCAGAGAACATTATTCTTAAACGGTGACTTCTATGAATTTGTTCTTAAGCGTAGCATTAATTAGAAAAACCGTAAATTTTTCGCCGTGTTGGTCCCGGCCTCCTTTGTAGAATAGGCCAACTGCCGTTCTGCCAGGCAGGTCGTAAAAGGCGACCGATTGGCTATCGAGTGACTACCATCGTGGCTACTAGGTGGTAGAGTTCTGCATTGTCTCGCCCGGGTCTGGTACCACCGCCTTACCTATTCCTGCCGCAATAGCGTCAGTGCTTGTTGCTGTCGTGTTCCGGTTTGGAGGGTAAGGTAGCCGGTAAACTTATGCATGTGGCATTATACCTCGCCACAAGATAGCAACGCACCATTAACATCTTTGGTGTCTATATGCGATGGTTGACTCTTTCCATCAGGAGAATCATCTGCTTGTTTGCTATCTTATGACATAAAAAAAAACCTGTAACGGTCTCTACGTATAGAGCATTGACTTACTAATATATGTAAGTCAGTGGTATAGAGTCAGTCAGTCAGTCACATGTCAAAAACTGAGGTTTACAGGAGAGCGAAATTAAGGGTCATATCGTTCTAGAAATAATTCTATGTACTTACAATTGTTAGAAAAAAATTTTACAAATAAATCTACTTCAATATACAATTGTACATTTTTTGGTTTATTTTTTCTTACTATTAATTGTACATAGAATTATTTCTAGAGCGATATGAACGCTCTCCTGTAAAACTCAGTTTTTGACATTTCTTGTGTCCGTACTAAACATTTTTGGAAAATTAAGTTAAAATTTTATTACCTATTTTATAAATATTTGTTATCAAAATTAAAGTACTCCATCTTTCAGTATGTACAATTTTTACCAGTCAGCCTGAATATTTGTATGTAACTTGGTTTCTTCGAAACAGCTCTAACGATTTTGACGAAATTGTGTTGAGATAGTCGGTATTGCGACAGGAATAGGTGAGACAGTCGTACTCAAACCGGGCAAGACGTTGCAGACTCTACCATCTAGTGGGCTCGTATAATCCGTCGTTCGCCTTTTACAAATCAAATCAAAATATATTTATTCGGATAAATGAATTGTGCATTACACTGAACTATAAAATACTTGAAAACTGATCTAACTTAACATGTATCTGCCTGAACTAGGTTGACCTGTGTTTCATAATACAATATTTTAATAATCACTGATAAAAGATTAAGTGAGCATAGTTTACAATGTTATTAAATTAAACTTTTAAACTAAAGAAATAATATAACTTAGGAAAACAGTGTAATTCTTTAAAACTATCATAAATAACAATAGGAAGGGAAAAATTAAATGTAGTTAAAATACGTAATTCGTTTCGTTTCGACTGGGAAAATAACAGATAGTTTTTTTGTTTTAAGAGGATTCGGGACAGCACGAGGAAACTGGCTGAATATTCACCTCAAAATACGAATATCTCTGGCCCGCGCCGGTCTGGTCAGATCATAAGCTCCGGTGAAGATTATATTTTAAAACTAGATACCTACCTAACATAATTTTAAAATTTTAATCCCTCATTCAAGACACTGATCCCGTAGGTACTAGTGAAAACTTGTATTTTTTAAGAAATATGAATTTGAACGCTACTAATTTTGAACCAATTTCAAAATAAAACTGAAGATTTTTTAAAATATTTATTCATTATGATCCATAACAATAACGGACTGGAGGTAGTCCAGTCTAATGTAGGCGTGATGGACTTTCTATGTTTTTGTAACACAAAGCACATAAAAGCAGCTTGTCTGAAGCAGCACCTACACAAATTGCACCAAGTATTGCACATAATGCACATGACACGATTACGAGGGCGTGCGTTGTCGCGACTCGCTTCGCTAATTAAAAACATGGACGCCACTTGAATAACATTCGCTAATAAACTGTAATTGATGCAATTGCCTGCCCATAAATAAATCGAGGACTTCTCTAAATAACTCTTCTTATTATTTCTTATCTAAATTAAAACAATATATTACAAACTTTTAACAAAGTTTATTTACTAAAACATCTCATAATTTGAGCCGAACAATCACCATTACAGCGCCAGCTTTTGAGCAGAGCCAGAAAACGAGTGACATTGTATCGCGTCAGCACGTAACAAAAGAACCAAAGCGCATAGGTCCCTTACACATAAACGCGATATAACGTAGCCTCGTGCTACGACGTGTAAATAAAATGTGTAAGAGTAGAGGAACCCACTATAAGACGATCGACAGACCGACCTCCACCCAGCTGGTAAATAGAGTATTTTTATATCTATTAAAATATGTCAATAAATATATTGCAAATGAGGTAACTAAAATTGAAGTGCAGAATATCTATCTATACATATAATAAAATCGTAGGAACTGTACATTGAATATTTAAAAGAATACTTGGGGAATAATAATAATCTACAATCGACATCGAAGCCAAAAATATAGTTTTTAGAATTTTTGTCTGTTTGTCTGTTCGTCTGTATGTATGTCCGGGGTAAACTCAAAAAACTGCATGGATTTACTTCAAATTTTGCATGAATATTACTAATAGGTCGGGTCAACATATAGGCTACATATTATCACGCTATCACCTACGGGGGAGGAGCTGTGTGAAGTAAACGAAGTCCGCGCGGACGAAGTTGCGGGCAACAGCTAATAAATAATAATTTTTTTCAACATTTCACTGGTTTGGTTAATAAACATACCAATCGAAAGTATGAAGTCTATTAAAATATGCAACGTTACGTTGACTATTTTTTCCCGTTACAACTCCTGGGTATGCAAGTTACTATAGTATCGATTTATCTGTTTATACCTGCTTACCCAAGAGTTGTGACAGAAAAAAATAGTCAACCTAAAGTTTGCATATTCTATAGGCTTCTTCATACTTAAGTCCATTAACCAAATCAGTGAAGTGTTTAAAAAAGTATTCTGGACTGAAATTTTTATTCAATCCATTTGTAATATATTTATTAACATATTTAATTGGATATATTTTTTTCATCCGTTAACCAGCTCAGTAAAGATCGTTCTATAGCGTGGGATCTTAGACCATAAGAGCCCAAAACTCTTCGACTCGCTACTCTTCGACTGATTGCTCCGTGAATCGCCCAAATTCGTAGAACTGTTGAAATCGTAAAATCTTAATGTCTTTTGAGAAATGTTCAGGGTTGGCATGGTTAATTATTTTGCTTTAAATCATGACTGGTTTTTAGAGAGTATATTTCCGATTTGGTCCCATATAAGTTTAGTGAAGATATTCAAAAGTCTGGAGATATAAGAGGTTCCAGTCGGTTGTTGCAGTTTATTATAAGAAATAAAAAAAAAATGATTTTTAGAATTTATTCAAAAAATAAGCTAGATTTTTTTATTTTATTAATAAAAAATCGTGCTTACTTTTAACTCTTTTAATGTTGGGCTTCTTGCAGACAGGGACAGTGAAGTACACTTTCATTGTTTGTAAATGGCTAGAGAGTCCACCAGATTTTGCTCTACCTTGAACAGGGCCAGGGCTGACTGTACGGCATACGGCAACGGCATAAAGACAATTAATATAGAATAAGCATGTGGGTAGCTAATGTTTAACGTAATTATAAATTTCGATGCATAAATGAATATCATTACATCAGTTATCTTGCAGAGATGTATAGCAAAACGTAAATCAACAAACGTACCGATTCACTCAGATTTACCGTTTCGAATCGGTTTGTTATCATCGATATCGAAAATTGACTTATGTTTGTTAATTAGCAAAATGGCTGGTGGTCCCTATCGCCGCGGTTTACCAACCTAATAAAGACAATTGCTTGTTTCACACCATATCGAGGCTAACTTTTACGTTGCCATCCAAAGCACGGAGTTGTAACACCAACTACTGCTAATTGGAATTCCTGTTCCGAGGACAACTTCAATAACACTTTTGCACGACTTTAGCATTGATCCTGGTACTTCATGATATGAGCCGAATATAACCCGAAGCACTACAATATTACGATTTTCAAGGATTATATGTAGTTCCACATGACTAACTCAGCTTCGTCCGCGAAGTTTTTTACACAAACTTTCATCCCCTATTTCACCACTTTATTGATCGATTAAAAAATCCTTAGCCTGTCTTTGACCCAGGATTTTAAACTATCTTCATGTCAAGTTTCATCCAAATCAGTACAGTGGTTTAACCGCTAAAACGTAACGGATAGACATTTTCAAAATTATAATATTAGTTTTTTTATAGCATAAGATAGCAAACAAGCAGATGGGTCTCCTAAGAGTCAATCACTATGGACACCAAAGATCTTAATAGTGCGTTGCTATCTTGTGACGTGGTCTAATGCCATACGCATAATTAGTATACCGGCTACCTTACCCTCCAAACTGGAACACGACAGTGACAAGCACTTATGCTATTGCGGTAGGAATTGGTAAGGCGGTGGTACCAGACCCGGGCGAGACAATGCAGAATTCTACCACCTAGAAGTTACTAAAAATAGCTTAACACACATTGATATTTCTGCAAACAATACTAGTTTTATCCATCAAGGTCATCTCTAACAGAAGGACCGTCTTATTCACAATCATATGACATAACACATCCAACTACAAACGTTTATTCTTTTCTTCAAGGTTATTTCTAACTATTAGAAGAATCGTCTTATTCGCTAGAGTGAGTTATGACATAAGACATCAAACTTATACAATATTGTTTATTATTAAAATGAATGGTCAATAAAACGTATATCTATATCAATAAAGAATGATTAAATAGGAGAATGCTCGGTCTCTCGGCCTTGAAGTCCGCAACACAATCTGCCGGAAGCGGTATAAGTGACACTCAATAGAACAATAAAGTGAGCGTCCAATTGACAGGTTGTCGTGGTAGCCATGCGCAACGGTGCGTAGGCGCCGACCTCCCGCCCGCTACTTGCACTGCAGCTTTACTGAGAAATGTCAATGACATTGAAATAATTTCAGTTTCGTTAAACAGGAAACAGGATTACCTTTGACAATAGAAAGATAAGGACTTGGCATAAATTTTTATAAACAATCAAAATTATAAAATTGCATGCATTCCAACGTTGAACATATAAAAATAGCTTAATCTCTGTCTAACAAGTTTGAATTTTCATAATAGACAAAGCTACAAAAAATTTGTTAGTACTCTCATTTCAAATTGAGAAAATACCATCACCTTTAACAGCTTGCAGCCAATACGCCATTACTAAAATACGCTGTCAATGTACGTAAAATGTCAAATAGCCTTTGTTCACAAAATATTAAATTGATTTGAGCGTTTATTTGTATTTTTCTATAATGTTAGTGTGTGCCTTAAATCTATTTATATAAAAATCAATTCTCTTCGTTAGTCTCGCTAAAACTCGAGAACGGCTGAACCGATTTGGCTAATTTTGAGTTTGAATTAATTGTTGAAGTCCAGGGAAGGTTTAAAAGGTGAGAAAATATAGAAAAAACAAGAGTAGTTAAAAAGGCAGAACAACGTTAGCGTCAGCGAATAATAAAATAAAAACTAATTGTAAAAGTGACATGCCCAATTGCAAAATAATTTATCAATTTCTATGTAGACAACTGTAGAACAGCTGTTTACCTGTTCTTAAGTACGCCATTACTAGGGACGATATTACATGGTTAGTTATTTCATATTATCTAGTAGAAGTTTCCTTTATCTAAGATATATAAAAATCAATTGCTGTTCGTTAGTCTCGCTAAAACTTGAGAACGGCTGAACCGATTTGGCTAATTTTGGTTTTGAATTAATTGTTGAACTCCAGGAAAGGTTTAAAAGGTGAGAAAATATAGAAAAAAAATAAGAGTAGTTAAAAAGGCAGAACAACGTTCGCCGGGTAAGCTAGTCTTAGATAATTACACATTAAAACTATGTCGCTGCTGCTACCTTAACAGTATAGTTCTAAAAAATAAGGACAATACTAGTTCACAGTACACCGGCCTTTTTAGGGTTTCGAAATCCGAAGTAAACTAGGAACCTTTATGGTTTCGCTATGTCCGTCTGTCTGTCCGCACGATAGCTCAGAGGTCTTTAGAACTAGGACGCTGTAATTTGGCGTAAATAATACATGTTAGTTACGTCAACAAAGTGGTGGCAACAGATCCTAAGTACTAGAAAGCTGTAATTTGGCACGAATAATACATAATATCTGGTTTATCTATATTATATTATTATAATATCTGCCTTTGCTCGGTTTTTCACATACCCATATCTTGGGAACCGAGCTTCTCTTGGATCTGGAACCTTGATAAATCGATTCCTTGACCCGAAAAACCCCTAATTTGTGACTGATGAAAATCGTTGGAGCAGATTCCGAGATTCCAATTATATTCATCCAATTATATATATATATATATATATATATATATATATATATATATATATATATATATATATATATATATATATATTGATCGTTTAAAGGTATTAGATAGATAGATTAATATGTAGTTACGTCAATAAAGTGGTGACATTAAATCTTGAAAAATATTTATTTATGGTAGCTCCCCTACATTTAAGTGGGAATGTATATTTTTTTTCTCTCGAATCTCATTGTATGGGGTATCGTTGCATAGGTTTTTAAAAAATATTCTAGGTTTGTCAAAATGTTTTCGATTAAGGGACTTGTTTGTAAAATATTAAACTTTCAAGTGCTAATTTTTGTTAGAGTCAATTAGTGTGCTCTTTCGAGCGGCCCTCTGCAGGCTAAACGGTTGATTTTGTGGGTGGGAAAAAAATTATGGTGGTAGTAAATATAATGAAGTTATAAGGAAAACTATCACAGCTGAGAAGGCTTACATTTTTTTAATTCTAATTAATAGTCGACCAACTTATAACACTTACAAAAGTTTTTATAAGCGGTAAACCTGTGGTGCGGATATACATATATTAATTGTCATTGACGTTGAATAGGTTAAATGTTCATAGTATGAAACAGTAAAAGCACTCTTCTTAGTCCGCATTATTGTAATGGGGTCCAGGCCTGCCAAACCTGTGGGTAAATTTGCTCATTTTATTCAAAAGTAAATAGTTCATACTTCTCGCTAAGAGTCAATTTAGCACTAAGCTACTCTAACCATTGCTAAACTTAAAAGTTACTTTAACACTCAGTAGTATGATTTTATTACTTTTATTATAAGTATTTCTATTTACAACCAGGATACCAGGTATAACCATTCCAGGGCTTAAAAACTCTTGAGTGGGTCACAAAGTAAGAATCTGATAAATATCCGGCAGGCATTATTACCTAACGTTTGCAATCCGCCAGCGATCAGCAATGATTCTTAGGTGCTCCACAGACCTACAATAATATTGCGCAATACTTTTATTGTGCAATAATATTGAATACCCCTTTGTTTCCAAACGTTCAATAAATTCACTCAATAAAATTGACAAACCAGTCTGATCAATATTTTCGTGCGAGTAACATGTCTGACGACGAAGTTTTGGTGGCAACAATGCTGGTGATTTTGTTAAATAAATCTATACAATTCTATACACTCAAGTAAAAACTCCATCTTTTATTGATTGGTTTTGTTACGATCAACACTTATATTGATTAGTGAATTGGCCTGAATTTCGAATTTTGAATTTTGGCCGAATGTTGAGTTTCGACCGAAAGTTAAATTTCGATCGCATGTCGAAATTCGGCGGAACGACGTATTTCGGTCTCATGTTCAGTTTCGACTGAGTGTCGAATTTCGGCCAGTGGTCGAAATTTTGGTCCATTCTAGTAATAAACTATTAAATTAACAAGATGAATAAAATTACCACGAAATGAAGAAAATTTCTTGCTCGCCATTTTGCTTAAATTTACGACACGACCATTCATTAAACACCGCGACTGACCGACCACGACCATTCCAAGCTCTGAGTGCTAAGTGTGAGTTTTTCTTTTCGCATTCGATCGTGAGCGCGTTTCGAGTTTACTAGGAATTTGTATGTGATTTGTACAGCGCCACTTAGTGGTAAATGTGAGAAACCAGTTTATGAAAAGAAAAACTCACACTTAGCACTCAGTAGTGAAAAATATTGTGCAATATTAAACCTACATAGTGCAAGAAAACAATATTGTACAATAAAAATTAAACCCGCTCAAACTTTCGTTCAATCATTGTGCAATCTTCAATGTTAACTCTAAACGGTCAATAATATTGTACAATACCTAATTTTGCGCAATATTATTGTAGGTCTAGGGGCCGCCTTAAACGTATCGAAAAACTCATCAAAAACGTTACCAATTGCTTGCTGGTTACTGGATGCACTATTTGCAATGTCACAGCACCAAAACTAATCAAGCGGCAACAACTGCCACTAATATACAAGGCTATTATGTGTCTTGCAGTAACTAAACAATTACTATAATTTCGCATTGCTTGTTACGTGATAACCCCGCGGGTCAGAGTAAAACAATCTTTGAGAAACTCTGGTCTAGTGGCAACGGGGATATATTTTCATCAGAATAAATATCTTTGTCTATTTAAGACCTAAGCTGTTATATAAAAAAAACATATTTGCAAAAAAAATTATGTCCGTGGCACACAATTACATTATAAAAATGTGTAATGTGAAAGTTTCCAACCTCAATCCCAGCATAAAATGCACTTATAATTTGAGATAAGAATAAATTAAGCCAGTTTAATTTACCGTCTACAGATTTATCTTTAGTGATCTATGATTATGTTTATTGTTCGGTTATGTATTTCATTTCATAGAATAGCAAACCAGCAAATGCTTTTTCTAATGGAAATAGACAAGCATCGCCTATAGACTCTAAGGATATTAATGACGTGTTGCAATGTTGCGTTGTAATTCCTTAACGTCTTGCCCGTAGTGTGGTACCATGGCCCTACTTATTTCTGCGGCAATAACCTCAATACATATCAGTGAGGTAATCCAGTTTGGAGGGTAAGGTAGCTGGCATACCTATGCATGGCATATATATGGCATTAACATTACGTCACATGAACGCAACGCACCATTAACATATTTTTTTTATCTCATAAGACAGCAAACAAGCAGATGGATCTCCAGATGGAAAGAGTCAACCATCACCTATAAACACTAAAGGTGTTAATGGTGCGTTGCTATCTTGTGGCGAGGTCTACTGCCGCATGCATATTTCATTCCATAAGGTAGCCCTTACCCTCCAAGCCGGAACACGACAGTGACAAGTGACGCAATTGCGATAGAAATAGGTGAGGCGGTGGTACCAGACTTGGGCGACACAATGCAGAACTCTACCACTTAGTAGCCACAATGGTAGTGACTCGTAAATCCAATCGGTCGCCTCTTACGCCCTGTCTGGCAGAACGGTAGTTGGCCTATTCTTCAAAGGAGCCCAAGACCAACACGGGGAGGATTTTTTTCTTACTTTGGTGTCTATAGGCGTTGGTTACTCTTTCCATCAGAAGAGCGATCTGCTTGTTTGTTATCTAATGATATAAAAAGCCAGCAGAATAAGTGCTTTTCGACATGCTCAATTTCATGTCGCTCGGGTTTTGGTAACACCGTCTTACCTATTTCTGCCACAATAGCATCGTTGCTTGTCGCTGTCATGTTTTAGTTTAGAGGGTAAGTTAGCCGGTAAATTATGTGTTTGGCATTCCATCGCTATCTCTTGCCCATGGGCACGCCATCTCTGGTACCTAGAGACGACAGTTATCTCCATCAATAGAGCCATCAGCTTCTTTGTCATCCTAATATAAAAATAACCCTCATGTATTACAAATAAATAAATATTCACTGGACAAATTACACAAATTGATCTATCCCGATGTAAGCAATTTATTTGCTTGTAGTATGGGTTGTCATACAACGATACTAATACATAAAGATACATATATAAATACTCAAATAGATTTAATAAACACCCAAACCTAGAAATACAAACATCTATGCTCATGACATAAATGTTTGTCCCTGTCGGGAATCGACCCCGAGCCCCATTAACGTAATTGCTACTGGCGGCAAATAAATCATTATTATTTACCCATAGGCTCGATTCCAACAAAAGCAACTCCAAGAACGGGAACTTAAGATAGCCTCCTTGTACGAAGCACAGCAAGCACGAGCATTGGACCGTGTGAGGCACTCCCCGGGAAATGGCGTCAGCGCTAGTCCACCTTCGCAGTCAACGCCACCAGTACCTCATCAACCGGGCAAAGTAAGTAATACCAGTAACATAATATATATAGTTACTTTTAGGCACTAACTGCTGTTCATATAAAAAGTTCAAACACCAATTGTGTTTAAACAAGTAACGCTCTTCGGCGGAAACCAATTGTGTTTAAACAAGTAACGCTCACAACCGAAACAAACATACACGACAACGTCATCTCGATGACGAAGACTTTGGCGCAATGCCACGACTCCACTCTTTGCATTGAGCCCGAACGCACCATGTCGTTTAGTCTCTCAGGAGACAGTGCTTTGCCCGGCCTTTGTAGCCTTAAATATAATCTCTGACTGAGCACTCTGCTCGCCTCGCCCCAAAAATCCGGTGTCACAGTAAAAAATACTAATTTAGAAAAAAAACGTGAAATCGGGGTGGAGTATCCGGCACATAGATATTACGTAATATATAAATTTATAACTCTAATTTTAATTTTGCTTTTAGAGGGGTATTTAATTCTATCGGTAAAAATATTAATGCATATAAGTTTTTATATTAATAAACTAAATGGGCCCGCGACTTCGTCCGCATGGATTTTTTTCTAAAATAAAAGTAGCACTGAAAGTCCTGTCAAAATCAGTCCAGCAATTTTAGATTTACAGGAACAAACAGACAGAGAGACAAAAAATGTAAAATGTTTTGATATATTATGTACCGTGTATATAGTAGGTACATCCATATGCCTTTTATAAAAAGCGTTTATTTTAATATTACAAAAAGACATTCCAGTTTTATTTATTAGTATAACAAATAATAATAATAAATCGCACCTCCGCTCAAATAGTGTCACTATTCAAAAAATCGTAAAATCACTTTTATTGTACCATTCGTATCATAATGTTATCCATAGTTTTACCTCGAATGGTGATCTACTACTGTTTTCAATGATTTGATACTAGATGGCGTTAATGACTTTAGGGCGTTGGCCAGATAATCGAATCGAAAATAGGCAGAAGCAACTTTAAACCCCTTTTACTCGAGAATTAGTTTTTTGACTTGTGACACTATTTGAACGGCGCGGAGGTGCGAAATATTCACGAGACAAATTACACTATAGTGCGCGCGGAACTAGTTGGCCGCGCCATACGTAATACGTAATACGTAAGGCGCGGCCAACTAGTTCCGTGCGCACTATAACTGATCTAACCCCAAAGTAAGCAAATCATTTGCTTGTACATATATGGGTGTTGTTAGTCAACGATCCTAATACATAGATACTAGAATATCTATACATATAATAAAATCGTAGGAAAGTCAAAACTGTACATTGAATATTTTTTTAAAAGAATACTTGGGGCGTGATCTACAATCGATATCGAAGCCAAAAATATAGTTTTTAGAATTTTTGTCTGTTTGTCTGTATGTCTGTTTGTCTGTATGTATGTCCGGGGTAAACTCAAAAAGTACTGCATGGATTTACTTCAAATTTGCATGAATATATTACTAACAGGTCGGTTCAACATATAGGCTACGTATTATCACGCTATCACCTAAGGGGGAGGAGCAGTGCGGAGTAAACGAAGTTCGCGCGGACAAAGTCGTAAGCAACAGCTAATATTTAATAAACACCCAAACCAAGAAATATAAGTATGTTTAAACAAGTTTCATCGTATCGTAAGTCAACGTTCTTTCTATTTCGTTTGTTATCACATAATATTACTACGTCGTAGTCGATGCGATGGAATGAACACCTATCTGTATCGACAACTATGTACAAATATAGGATTATTAATAGCACCATTGTCCGTTACTAACAAATAACGCACATATCGTCAAGGTGCTATGTTTGAAATAAACTACTAGCTATTACCCGGGACTTTGCTCGCATTTGAGCCATTAAATAAGTATTTTTGTTTTCAATGAAAAAATTCTAATACATCTATACATATAATAAAATCGTAGGAAAGTCAAAACTGTACATTGAATATTTTTTTAAAAGAATACTTGGGGCGTGATCTACAATCGATATCGAAGCCAAAAATATAGTTTTTAGAATTTTTGTCTGTTTGTTTCTCTGTATGTATGTCCCGGGTGAACTCAAAAAGTACTCCATGGATTTACTTCAAATTTTGCGTGAATATTACTAACAGGTCGGGTCAATTATCACGCTATTACCTAAGGGGGAGGAGCAGTGCGAAGTAAACGAAGTTCGCGCGGACGAAGTCGTGGGCAAACAGCTAGTATTTAATAAACACCCAAACCAAAAGTTACCCTGGTCGTAAAAGGCGACTGATTGGCTATACAAACCACTAACATTGTGGCTAATAGGTGGTAGAGTTCTGCATTGTCTCGCCCGGGTCTGGTACCACCACCTTACATATTCCTGCCGCAATAGCGTCAGTACTTGTCACTGACGTGTTCCGGTTTAGAGGGTCAGGTAGCCGGTAAACTTATGCATTTGGCATTAGATCTCGCTACAGATAGCAACGCACCATTAACACCTTTGGTGTCTATAGGCGATGGTTGACGCTTTCCATCAGGAGACCCATCTGTTTGTTTGCTATCTGATATTAAAAAAATGTTAATGATGCATTGCTATCCATGTGGCGGGATGGTAATGCCCTTGCATAAGTTTTCCGATTACGTTAAGCTTCGAACCGGATAACGACAGTAAAAAGCACTGACGCTGTTGCGGCAGAAACAGATAAGGCGGTGGTGCCAGACCCGAGCGAGACGTGGCAGAACTTTATAACAATCTACTTACCTTAGTATCCTAAAAGTAACCAAAATGTTAATGATTTTGAATTAAAACTAAAATCACACTTTGTCACAAGTATTTGTTAAGTATTGCATTAGATTCCCATGAGCACCTACTTTTATTTATCAATATTTTATATGTATATAAACTTTATTATTTATTTATTTATTTATTATTATAATCGCCTCTGTGGTCTAGTGGTCCAGCGTTGGCGTTGACTACATGAGGTCCCGGGTTCGATTCCCGGGTCGGGCACATTAAAAAAGTGTTTTTTCAGTTTTTTGAGAAACACAAAGTTGCCCGGGATTGGAAAGTGCCCGGTTGGCGATAGGCTTGCCACCTATCACATTTGTGGGACCAAGTATCTTCGGCTAATCGTGGGTGCACTTGTTGTACCTCTGCCTACCCCTTCGGGGATATGGGCGTGAAGATACATTTTTTGTAAACTTTGTTAAAATTTCTCTATTCAGTAAAAAATTGTAATGTTCTTTTGATAAATAAAATGCTTTAAACCGAATTGTACAGGATGAAATCGATATAAACGATTTTAAAACATTATCGCATATTTCTAGTGTGAACTGACCCTTACCCATCACGGTTTGCTCATTGCTGTGCAGACGCGTTTCGCTGCAAAATAGCGTTGATTTTGCCGGATTTTTAATAATACGTAGACATTATCTAAAACTATTTCTTATGTTAACTTTCCAGGTGCGACAGATGTTTGAGGAACGAAGAACAAAAGCCGGCATCGATAAAAGCTATCCTCTCCAACCAATACAAAACACGGAGAGGACGCAACGAAAGACCCTGCCCAACGGCTACAACAAAGTCACCAACACATCCAAGACTACCGTAGAAAAGAAAACTACCAAATCACATACAAGTATCAACTCGCATAGTGTGAAGAAACAGAATATTGCAAAGGTAACGCGTCATTATATTCATGATTGTAGATCGCTAAGCTAAAATCGTAATGACACAAGATAGAAAAAAAAGTGAAAATACAGAAGAAAGAAAAATAAAAAAACGTTTCTTACTGATTCCGCCAATATCTCTATTGATAATCTCTAGGTGGTAGAGTCCTGCATTGTCTCGCCCGCGTCTGGTACCACCGCCTTGCTCATTCCTGTCTGAATAGCGTCAGTGCTTTTCACTGTCGTGTTCCCCATTTGAAGGGTAAAGTATCCGGTAAACTTATGCATGTGGCATTAGAACTTGCAACAAGGTAGCAACGAATTATATATATATCTTTGGTGTCTATAGGCGATAGTTGACTCTTTCCATCAGGAGACACATCTGCTTATTTGCTACCTTCTGGTATAAAAAAAAAGATATATGTAAACAACTCAACTTCGAAAAATAACCATTAGCTGCGCTTTTTTAAGTATCGAGGGCAGCATGGCAAGACAAATATTTTGTGATGACGACCATCATTACTGAAATTTAAAGATGAAATAGAAAAACTTCCTGCGATATGGGACGTGACAAGTAGCAATTATTCAGATAGGAACTTAAAGAGACGGGCTTGAGAAGAACTCGTCCTCATATTCTGTGAAGGATTAGTTTTACAATTTAGGATACAAAATGATGTACTAGCTTTCAACCAGCCTTGTTGACAAAATTGGGTGGACCCATTATCTCCGTCTTCTGTTGCGTTATTTCAGTCGTCGGTATAATATCACCATTAAAACTGTTTCTACGTCCATATTAGACAAATTTCTTCGGCTACCCATGGCGTCCGCGGCAACGCGCGATCAACGCCTGTGAAGCGCGTGTCTTCTGAACACTATATAAAAATGTAGCGCGCGGTAAACGCGCGTCGAACGCTAGTCATCTGAACGTAGCCTAAAAACCAATGCTGTAGATTGTAGATACGCTGGTCGGTATAAAAACAGAATTTTAACTGTGATGTTAGTTTGTTGGCCCCTGAGTTTTTCATAAAAACTTGCTACAGTTACACTAATTAATGATTCCAAGTTATAATAGAACTACATAGTAATATGACAGTTTTCGCTCACGGCTTTGTTTATAACAAGTTTTCTCTTAAAAATTAAGTTAAAGCTTTGTTTTAACATCCTGCTCTTTAGCTCGGTGCGGCTGCTGTAGCCATAGATTCTATCAGATATTTATATTTTGAAAAAGAACTACGCATTTTCTTCGAATTGCTTACATTGAAAAAAAGTATTTTTGTTTATTGTTTTGTACTGCCTATATAAGTGTGCGACGATTATATCCACGGATTAAACTGGATACGCCTTTCAAGGCAACTTCTAAAGTTGTCAACGTCGCTTGCATTTGCACTCAATACAGAGTTATATACCGATTAAATAAAATAACTCCAGAGGTATTCCTTAAGTCTATTAAGCTCTTTATTCGACAAGATAAAATAGCAAAATATGGTATATTTCTATTTTTTATAATATAACTAGCTGTTGCCAGCGACTTCGTCCGCGCGGACTTCGTTTACTCCGCACAGCACCTGGCCGCTAGGTGATAGCGTGATAATATGTAGCCTATATGTTGACCCGACCTGTTAGTAATGCAAAATTTGAAGTAAATCCATGCAGTACTTTTTGAGTTTTCCCCGGACATACATACAGACAAACAGACAAACAGACAAAAATTCTAAAAACTATATTTTTGGCTTTGATATCGATTATAGATCACATACATTGAATATTTTTTTAAAAGAATACTTGGATTCTTTAAAAAAAATATTCAATGTACAGTTTTGACTTTCCTACGATTTTATTATATGTATTCTACTGCCGCTATTACTCCCCGTGTTGGTCCCGAACGGAGCGGCTATTTCTTCCCGTATTGGTCCCGGGCTCCTTTGACGAATAGGCCAACTGCCGTTCTGACAGGCAGTTCGTCAAAGGCGACCGATTGGCTATGCGAGTCACTAACATCGTGGCTACTAGGTGGTAGAGTTCTGCATGGTCTCGCCCGAGTCTGGTACCACCGCCGTCAGTGCTGGTCGCTGTCGTGTTCCGGTTTGGAGGGTAAGATAGCCGATAAACTTATGCATGTTGCATTAGACTTCTCTACTAGATAGCAACGCACCATTTACACCTTTGGTGTCTATAGGCAATCGTCGACTCTTTCCATCAGGAAACCCATCTGCCTGTTTGCTATCTTATGATATAAATAAAAAATAAAAAAATACGCATCTTGCGCCCAACACCGTGTCTATTGATATTTGTGTGGTCTGTGGTTATACCGTACACTTGAACGGTATTACTAATATGCTTGTGCACTACCCTACGCCCGCCTCCATTTTTTTTAATTTCTTGAAATAAAGACTAAAGAATCTTTTAAAATTCATATTACAGGTCCAAAAAGTGGGCAACCTCGTCAATGGTGCAGGTGATCTCAATCACAATCACGAAATCGATTTGAGCGCTGTTAAAGGAGTGGTAAGATTTTTATTTGTAGCTATTTCAGGGTAGTAAGTAGGTTTGATTACTGTCGTATAGATTAAGTAAAGTCACGATATTGGGCCGAAAGGTTAATAAATAATAATAATAATAATAAATAAATATTCACGTGACATATTACACTTACTGATCTAACCCCGAAGTGAGCAAATTATTTGCTTGTGTTATGGGTGTTAGTCAACGATACTAATACATAGAAATACATATATAAATACTAGAATACATTTAATAAACACCCAAACTGGGAAATACAAACGTTTATGCTCATCACACAAAAGCTTGTTCCCGACGGGTATCGAACTCGAGCCCCGTCGGTTGCGTAATCAGGGTCGCTAACCACTCGATCAACGGGCCGGTCAAGTCGGTGAAGATGTCCATTCTGGTTTAGATGTCAAGGTTAAATCGTTAAGATGTGTATTCTGTGAAAAGAACCCGAACCTACACGAGAAAGTGCCCGGACCAACCGTCAAAGAGGCAGGCAGCTCGTCACAAAGCGAGCAAAGGCTAAAGATGACGCACACTTGGTGAGTACAGGATTCTTAAATTCTATCCCTTGATGGTCCGTGCCCCCTTTGAAATCTGCCATCCTGCCGGGCAGTTCGTAAAACGGATTGGCTATACGTGTCACTACCATCGTGACTACTAAGTGGTAGAGTTCCGCAACTTCTCGCCCTGGTAAATGATAGAACCGCTTTACCTATTCCTGACACAATAGTTTCATTGCTTAACCTCTGCCGATAATCTTTTTTTTATGATAGAGGGGACAAACGGACAGGACAGTCCGCGAACTGTTCTAGGTATCCGCCGCGATGGTACCGAAAAGAAGGACGTCGGTTTAATAAAAGATAAGACTCATCGATGGTCCGAACAAAAAGAAGACCCTAGCGGCACAATTATCCACCCACATCCACCACCTTTTACACCCACGCCTTACGCCGGCACCAATCACAAAAGCACACAATTTATGTACGCACTCACACGCACTAAACGATAATAGCAAATTTAATTAATTTCACCTTTGGTGTCTAGAGTTTCTCTTTCCATCAGGAGAGCCATCTAGCGTGATAAAATTATTTAAACTTCCGTGAGACATTATTTACTAAATAATAATTATTTACGGCTAAAACTCACGTATAAATCGGTATAGGTTCCGACTAGTTTCGGACCTATATGAGGTCCTTCCTCAGGGCGATTGCGACGCTGTTGCCGCGACAGCGACTAGACGCGAACTGCTAGTTCGGGTCTAGTCGCTGTCGCGGCAACAGCGTCGCAATCGCCCTGAGGAAGGACCTCATATAGGTCCGAAACTAGTCGGAACCTATACCGATTTATACATGAGTTTTAGCCGTAAATAATTATTATTTAGTATCTAGCGTGATGTCTATGATGTAAAAAGTCTCGCCCGGGTGTGATACAATTCTTACTGCAACAGAGATTATTATTGTCGTATTCCAGTTTGGAGAGTAAGGTAGCCAGTTAACATGCGCAGTTGTCATGTCATTCACGCACGGCGCAATTAACATCTTTAGTGACTCTTTCCATTTCCATTTGATTGTTTCGTGGCTATCACTAAATTACGTAACTATTTTATTCGGCTTTAGTGGTTGCGAAAATTAGTAGCGACTCTCAACCGACGTGTATGATAATTTTAAAGATTATTGCTAAATAACCGACCACCTCGAATTACTTGGTATCACCTTAACGTCTACTCTCAACTTCGGTTCGTACATTGAATCTAAAGTCCAAGTTGCCTTAAAAAAAGCTTGGTATTCTGGCGAAGGTGATACACTATTTCAGCCCCGGACAGTTACTCAATCTTTATCAAGCACAAGTCCGTTCGTGCATGGAATACTGCTCATCGCCGAAGAGTGGCTAGCTTATCGGTTTTTTATCGGATACACTTTGGAGAGTGCGCTGCGGAATTGCACGACTTAATTCCACCATCCCCGTTTTTCTATCGATCGTCGAGGCGCACAGATTCTAGGCATCGCCATATGCTGGACGTTCCACGTACCCTGATAAAGCGGTTCGACTCGACATTCTTCATTCGAACCGCAAAGGACTGGAACATGCTTCCTGAGTCTGTGTTTCCCGACGAGTACAATCTAGGGATCTTCAAAAGAAGAGTGAACCTTCTATGGAAGCGCGTTCCATCTTATTCCGCATCTTAGCTTACCATCAGGCGAGATCGTGGTCAAGCGCTTCCCTATCGATAATATAAAAAAAATTATTTGCGATAACCGTAATGAACAGATTTAAAATTATTAGTTCAATATTACAGCCATATAACAACGGGGACTTAAACCCAGTAGACGATGTTGACAATGAGAATTATCTGCTGGAAAACGAAACGTTTCCTGAATCCATGGCGCCACTGCCTACTCCGCGGGGAACAGAAGAACCGAAGAGACCGCCACGGAGGTGAGTCTTAATGATGAAATGTTATTATAGGGACATGGATCTAGAAACGGAACAGAGAAAAAGCTTCTAAGGGGTGTACAAAATGTGTATCCTATCCTTGTAGGGTTGCTACAGACTTGATTTTTTTACTTAAGCAATTTTTTAACATTGTTTAAGTAAAAAAATCAAGTCTGTAGCAATAATATTTAATATTTAGCAGTTAATATTTAACGGCTAAATCACAGAACTGATTTTGATTAAATTCAGCTATAAGATAGTTGAAGAGCCGAGATCAATTTGGCAATAGAATAGTTGAAGAGCTGGGGTCAAAAGGTTTTTTTTCAGCTCAGCATTATGAAGTCCCAGGATCAATGCTAGTTGTGCAAAAGTGTTATTGTAGTTATCCTCGGAACAAGAATTCCAATTAGGATAGAGAGATGGCTTGATGATAAAGAAATAGAAACATTCCTTTTTTTCCGTCTTGGTCCGGGTTCCTTTGAAGCATAGACCAACTGCCGTTCTGCCAGGAAGGTCGTAAAAATTGGGAGGATAAGATAGACTGTAGATGCCAGCTCACCAAACATCAAAGAGCGAGTTCATCCTCCTACTCCGCAAAGTAGCCGTGTTTGTCCGGGCTCCTTTGAAGAATAGGCCTACAGTTGTTCAGCCAAACAGCGTAAAAGACGATTGGCTATGCGAGTCACACACTACTAGGTGGTAGAGTTCTGCATTGTCTCGCCCGGGTCTGGTACCACCGCCTTACCTATTCCTGCCGCAATAGCGTCAGTGCTTGTTACTGTCGTGATCCATTTTGGAGGTTAAGACTACCGTTAATCTTATGCATGTAGTATTAAGACCCCGCCATAAAAATAGCAATGTGCCATTAACATCTTTGGTGACTATAGCAGATAGTTGTCACTTTACATCAGAAGAGCCATCTGCTAGTGATTTAATAAAAAAATAACACAATTTCACAGAAATCCTCCAAAAGAAGAAGTCAAAAGTCCTGCGAAAAGCAAACCTCAGCCACCCGCAGCTGCGTCACCTCGAAGAGTTGCGGAAAAGGTAATATTAACTATACTACTACATAAACCTCATTGCATTTCAGTGATTTCTGTCAAATTTGTCAACTTTTTTCTGTCAAATGTGACTCTGACAAGTACAGACTATTGCAGTAGGAATAGGTAAGGCGGTACTACCAGACTCGAGCTAAACAATATAGAACTCTACTGTCTAGTAGCTACGTTAATAGTAGCTTAGCAAATCGTTCACCTCCTACGAACTGCCTGCCAGAACGTCAGTTGGTCTATTTTTTAAAGGGAATCCGGACCAACACTGGTGACATCAAAATGACCGCACCGGGTTACACCCGCGCTGGCTGTGCCACTGGTTATCTAGGTGTCTCATTACAATTCAAGAGTAGCTTAACCAATTGTTATGAAAATTGATATATTTTTATTTATGTATTTGTCGCAGTGAAATAGTCAATACCGTTAGATTATAATCTACCTAAGTGATATTATAATTTAACTGCTAACCTAACCTAACCAAATTATAAACTCCCTAGGTGGATTATAATCTAATGGTATTGACAATTTCACTGCGACATATTCATAAGATAGCAAACAAGCAGATGGGTCTCCTGATGGAAAGAGTCAACCATCGACTATAGACACCAAAGATGTTAACGGTGCGTTGCTATCTTGTGGCGAGGTCTAATGCCACATGCATAAGTTTACCGGCTACCTTACCCTTCAAACCGGAACGCGACAATGACAAGCACTGACGCTATTGCGGCAGGAATAGATAAGGCGGTGGTACCAGACCCGGGTGAGACAATGCAGAAACTCTACCACCTAGTAGCCACGTGGTAGTGAGTCGCATAGCCAATCGGCCGCCTTTTACGACCTGCCTAGCAGAACGGCAGTTGGTCTGTTCTTCAAAGGAGCCCGGAACATGCATGCATGATATCCAGTGAGAACACGCGATGGCAGAAATATATGACCGTATAACCGTGCGACTTGCCTGTCGTGAGGCGACACAGGCGATAATAGCTCCAATACAAACTTGACACGTCGCATTTCACTTGTGTCCTGCGTTCCGTATAATAAACACCGTTTATTCGCGCCTTTTTTCAACCTACTTCCTAAAATGGGGAGATTATCAATTTGGCTGTATGTTTTTTAATTTGTCACCTCAGAATTCGGTTATTTATGAACTGATTTTCAAAATCTCTATTTCTCGTATGGTCCTATTTTAATTTGGTGGAGGCTGATTATTGAAGAACAGATAAACGACCTGTTCTTCAACGATGGCTACTAACAAGGCAGTCATTCGCCATAGTTCTGCAACTTCTCGACCAGATGTGTAACGCCTCGCCGCCCTCCTTTGGTTTTTATCGCTATCATGTTCCAGTTTGGAGGGTAAGGTAGCCGATAAACTTACGTATGTGGCATCGAACGACACCACATAGATGACAACACAACATTAGATTTAGTCACCAACTTTGGTGACTATAGACGATGGTTATCTGATGGTTATCTATTTCCTCTGATATACAGGGCTACTTTTAAAGGTCCGACTTTAAAAAAAATTAAAATTAAGAACTAAATATTGAAATGAAAGTGCGTTTTAATTATTGTTGTAAAAATATTACAATATAAAAATAATAATTTCAAAATATCCCAATAACTTCATGAACTGGATGCACCGAGTCTTGTGAATGAACCCTGTAATACTACCAGTATGTCATTTTATATTTACGTATAATATTAATTACTTTAGTAACTAAGTACCTATTATGTAATCTCTCGTCCTAAGTAACTAAATTTTTGCGATCACTTTTAATTTGTTTGAAGGCACTAAATTAGTTTAGTTCGAATTTTGCTTAATTGAAATTATATCCATGCGTATTGTTTTTTTGTGTTGGATAAAAATGATTTTTTTTAATTATCTTTTTATTACATATATCAAACATATTATCGATTCTAACGGCCTCCGAAAATTTGGCCGAACCTTTTAAGCAATCCCGTATTTAAAAAAATCACTATTTGTATTTTGGAAATAATAAATTCCGATACAAAATTTAACGAATCACGTTGTGTTCTTTATTCTCCATTTCATATAATAAAATACCTCCAAACAAAACTCCTTGGTTTATTTTTTTATAATGACATTTCATCTTCGAATAATTTGACACCATGTTTGACACTAAGTTTAGCACAATGTAATTAAGTCAATCACATCTACAAAATTTAAATAAGTGAAAATTTTAACGTGAGTAATGATTTTGCAAGGTACCGGAGACTAAGGCCAAAGGGGCTATGCAGCGAAATTCAAATCCAGTAAGTTTTTTACCTACATATATTTTTAGTAACCTATAGACAAACTACATCCCGCCTGCCTCATGGCCTAGTTATTAGCCATTTCGACTCATCTTGTAACGGGTTTTAAGTTTTAACACTGGAACGGACAAATAAAACTTACAGTTTTTTGTAAGGGAATATTAGTATGTTGAAACTTCCATGTCTGGATATGCACCTAAAGCTGTCGATCCCGTTTATCTCCAAAAACAAGCGATAGTCTTACATCGCTAAATTATGTCAACAGAGACTAGGTACTTTGTGGTAATTCGGAGTGGTCCTTATTCAGAAATATTGACAATATCTTAGAGTAATAACGCTCAGAGTGATAATTGCATTCAACGTTTCGTTCATATTTTAGGCCAAAACCGTGTCGATGTCCGTGTAAGCTTCGTGTAATCACTTGCGTCGTCACGCACCAAAGACTCGAATGGTGTTGCAAGTAAATAAATATTTTCCCAAGACGGTATTTAAAATATATCTACCTGATCTTTATATACAAATAATCTGTCGTGTTATAACATTATTAATCATTTAGTATAAACTTGAAACTTACACTTTTTATTCGGTTAGGTAAAATATGTTAAATGCCGGAAAATATTCTAGAAGTTCTCAAGATGATTCCAAAGCTATTTTTTTTAGTTTTTGTGCTTTTATTTGTGATTTAAAATATTTTCACCTCACTGAAATGAAGATTGTCTGTCTTTCCAATAGAATTATTAGTCATATGGAAAATTTAGAACTTACAATTTTTATTCCGGTGAGGTAAAATGAGTAAAATTATAGGAAAATGTTTTAGAGGTTCTCAAGATATTTATTTTTTTGTATATTTCAGTAATCAAACAGCGGTAACCAACCGGCACCGAACGTAAATAAAAAATATGGGCAATACGAGTTTACATTATTTAATTGAAATGGCTTAATATTGCGCGGGTCGACTTGGTTTCTATGCGTTATTATTCTATGGACAATTAATATTAAATTACAATTTGACTTTGTAAAAACTTCATTAAAACTTAAACATTCATGAACTTTTTAATATTTTCCTGGCCATATATGCATTTTGTTTCAAACCAGAAAGCTCTTTTTTTGTTTAAATTCTTTGTTTAAATTCTAAGACTGACTATATTGGCTTGTATACTCTGAGCAGGTTCATGATCAGACAAAGCAAGTGTATGAGTGTTAGACTGAACCTTATTTAAGTTACCTACTTGCAATTACATCCAGACATATAGGCTTATATATACTCGTTTATTTTGGGACTTTCCAAACTTTTTTAATTCTGATTTTTGTTTACAGATAGTGAGGAAAACACCACTGAGGGTAAACACGACTTTTTTCTTTGGAATTTACACAAAGCACGATCAGTTAAAAAAGTAATAAAAATAAAAAACAATTTAAAGACATCTGGTACAGTATTGCTAAGTAGACGCTAACGCGCTCAAAACTACACATCTCTCACATAAATTGGAAAAAAATACTCTCGCTAACTAAACACTAAGCTAAATACTAATGTAAAATAAAGCTAGTTATTCTACACTTTAATCGTCGGCACTTGATGAAACTCCATTTTAACACAATATTTATTAACTGATAACACTTGTACTGTTTCACAATAAGCTAATTGTGAAACAGTACATGTGTTATCAGTTAATAAATATTATGTTAAAGCTAGCAAATAACACGTATAAACAAAATTGATTCTATTAGCTTTATATTAGCTTGTATTTTTAATAGCATCGGATATAAACTAAATCGCTCTCCTGATAGTAGTAATCATGGGCTGTAGTCACTTAAGATATTAATGGTTTGTCACTCCGTGTGATGAGGATGTAATGTGTAAGTTACTTAACCGGAATTCAGTATTTATTCAGTCAGTGATTCAGCAGGAATAGGTAAGATAGTGTTACCAAAGCTAAACGAGACATCGCAGACCTCTGCCATCTAGACTAATAATGACAGTCACACAATTGGCTAATTTTGTTCCTGCTTGGCAGAATATCAGGTGGTTTACTCTTCAAAATCAACCAATTTGTTTCTAATATATTATTATCAGTAAAGTTTTTGAATGTATTTTGAGAAACATATTGAAATTAATACTCGCGTTATCTAGTTCTTTCTAAAAGGCTTTTGGGTAAATTTTAAGTAGTTGGTTATTTGGAAGCAACCTTACCAACAGTTCTGAAGAAGTTTGAGCTTGAATCCTGGTATAAACATTTGTATATAATATAGATAATTAATATAGGTATTTTTACCTACGGGTCTGATTTTTATTAAATATATTAATTTATTTAAGTTTTTACACGTAATTTTTTATCGATTTAATGTTAACTATCGCCTCTGTGGTCTAGTGGTCCAGCGTTGGCGTCGACCACATGAGGTCCCGGGTTCGATTCCCAGGTCGGGCACATAAAAAAAGTGTTTTTTCAGTTTTCTGAGAAACACAAAGTTGCCCGGGATTGGAAAGTGCCCGGTTGGCGATAGGCTTGCCACCTATCACATTGTGGGACCAAGTATCTTCGGCTAATCGTGGGTGCACTTGTTGTACCTCTGCCTACCCCTTCGGGGATATGGGTGTGAAGATACTTACTTACTTATGTTAGTATAGACATATTTTTTCTTGGCTTCAAGTTCCAGATAGGGTAATTAGTTTTGAATGAGTTTTTCAGTTTGCCTAATACAGAATATGTGCCGGTTTGTCAATAGATTGACCTTATTTCAAATCGTAAAACTCTCCTTACTCCTCTTCTTTTTCCTTCTTCCTATCTTCATCTTCTCCTTCACTTACTTCTCTAGATATATAGACGTGACTGTATCTTTTATATTTCCAAGCAGTTCATTCGATAACATCCAAAGTAAAAAAATAGTTCTTACTTTTGCTAACGTGGTAACGCTATTGTCATATTCCCGTTTCAAGGGTAAGGTAGCCAATATTTATACATCTGCTTTACATCCTCATCTCTCAGTTGACCTTTAGGTGTTCCGTTTCAACCAGGAGAAACATCTACTTGTATGCTATCAAAGAATATAATCAAACTCATTAAAATATGAAAAGAAAACTTTATTTTTTTAAATATTAGGGCACATAGATGAGATTAGATTTATATATATATATATATATATATATATATATATATATATATATATATATATATATATATATATATATATATATATATATATATATATATATATGTTATGATTTACAGATATATCATCATGAGCATGGTTATCTTAAGTTCGGGCGAGCCATCGGCTATCTAATAATATCAAAAAATTAAAAACAGATTAGTTTTCATTTAAGGCTCAAGCACCGATCACACAGCCCATAGATGTCTAATATTTGATTTTCCGTATTGAATGCATTCTGGCAACTAGTAGAGGTAAGACGAAGCGGCGTTTCAATGCCGTGATTGGCTAACTCAAGGCCACAGTGAAAGATAGTGATGAACATGTGATTGGTCAACACTGATTGAATATTTCCGTGTGGACATTTATATCGGAACTATAAGTCAGATTTGTTGACAGAAGTCATTTGCTTGTTCTTAGGTGTCTATGGGCTGTGTGGTCGGTGGGCTCACGTAAGCTAGACTATAATTAATTAAACATGCTTGTGCTATATATCGATTTAGATATTTCAATTCTCCTGTTGCGCGCTGTCCAGAGTCCGCAAGCATCGATCGCCAGTAAGCAGGAGGCGAGCGCCGACGAGGACGCGTGCGCGGTGTGCGGCCGCCACTTCGCCAGCGACCGGCTCGCCAAGCACCAGGACATCTGCCGGAAAACACACGCCAAGAAACGGAAGCCATTTGACGTTCTCAAACACAGGCTTGCGGTAAGTTTATACTTGGTGACATTTATTGAAGTTGAACTTGGTTTGAAAACTCGATAAGACGAAAAAGCAACATCGACAAACAAAAGACGTGATAAAAATAAAAGACATCCACTGCTTATATACTATACCTAATAGAATAAATGTATAGGCATATATTATATATTAGTTACTATCGTAAGTATAGGATTAAGCCAGAGAGATAAGGACAAGAATATGGAAGTGGATAAGAATAGTGAGAAAGATTTGGATAAATATAAGGATAAGGACAGAGTTAACATGCTTAAATCAAGTTATTTACAAACAGTACAACCAAAGAGATTTTATTGCAACATAAGTTTCACTTGTACCGCATATGACTTGACACTCCATTTTTATAGAAGGCAAAAGAGCAGGAGACTTACCTGATGGTAAAAAATCACTGCCACCAATTGACATCCAAATTGCCGACCTAATAAGAATGAGTAAACTCTTGTCTTGAAGGTCTCTAAGTCATATACTTTAGGAAACACCCCCACCGACAATTGATTCTATAAAGAAATAGCGCGACGTAAACAGCGCCTAGAGGACCACATGATTGTGGATTTGTAGACACTGAGGAGGTGACCGTAGAACTTTGAATTTTGCCGCGATATCTGATGACAGAATTCAACAGCAGGAATCAATACGAACAATTCTTCGGAACACTCTTCATGATAAATGCAATAGAAGATACAGAATAAAGTTGGCTAAATCGTAATCTATAACTCCTGCAATCATTAGTAAATATAAAATCTCCCAAGAAGTTGCAGATAATATACAAAATCAGAAAAGCCAAGCAATGGAAGTTACAAGTCAGCTTGAAGTCATAGACTTGCGGAATATTTTAATATAGTGGCAATTTTTGCTCGTGTCGTAATCGTAGCACATAGATCACGTACACAAACAGGAAGAAATACCGAGGATAACAAACGTGGTGAATGTCACCTAAATGTATAGCAGCGCACGTGCCAAATAAACATGCCGTACTTGATTTAAAACTCTTGATTGCACAGTATTAGGTATCACTGACTTACCTATTCCTGCCACAATAACGACTGCTTGTTGCTGTCGTATCGTAGTTTGGATAGTATTTACTTATGTGGAATTTTAACCCGCCAATAGCTCACCATTAACATTTTGGTTAGGTCGATAGTAGTCTCTTTCCATCAGGAAAGCCATCTGTATGTTTGCTACCCTTTAATACAAAAAACCTCATTAACATGAATTATACAGCGATACAAACATTTAATACAAATATCAGAATCACAAAAACAAAACAGTAATCATAGGACATCGTAGCAGCGAAATCAATATATTGAGTTCGATACATCGTAGTCAACATTTGTTAAGTAGTATTTTTGAAATAAACTGTCCGCTATTCGAAGAATAAACAACCACCTGCCTTTCTACTTGGCAGTAACGATCGATTAAATGTATATTGATACATTTAATCGATCTTGATTGACTACTTTGTCACTTGAGATTAATACATCTCGCTCAACAACTCATTAACATTTCATGCCTTTAATGCTTCACCTTTCATAGAGTGAAGTGCTATCCGACTCTCCTAAAGATGCTTCGATTACGCAGTGAGACGTCCGTTGAGTACATAATTTATTTGTTACTGCCTTTGCTACTGACGTGGAATAAAGTATGGTGCAAGTGGGTGGATTATTGGACTACTGTGAATTTATTTGTTAGTGCCTTTGCTACTGACATGGAAGAAAGTATGGAGGAAGTGGGTGGATTACTGGACTACTGTGCCGCTATGGTCTCCTTTACTTTTCAGGCTTTGGATAAATTTGCTCCATTCCTTACTCTACCTTTCGTTTCAGTTGCATCACAGCAGTTCCATATAAGGCTTCGCGGAATTAAATTCCACAATTTCTTCTTTAAAAAATCTAGCTGTGTGCCTTTTTATAAGTATTTATTTTTTAAGCTTATTTTAATGATTTTATATGTTTCTTAACCGATCAGGGGACGGAAAACCATAAGGCAAGCAATATTTTGAATTAAACGATTCTTCTTTTAGCACATACAATCTTCTTCTAGCACTTCATCATGAATATCAATCGTTTCTAGTTCTAACGGGAAACTATCTTTGCAGTTCATTGTGTAAATGTTCTTAATCGCATAGTGCGATCTTAATCAAATGCGCAATTTGTGAATGCAATAAAAATGGCTTTAGGGTGTCGTGGGTGATTAAAGGTTCCTTTAAGATATCTGTCAGTATAATAATTAGGTTTTCTGTAGACCGAATGCTTGAGTGTACTATTATCATCTGCCACCAGTGATATAAAAAACCCCAGATACACAATCAGTGTGTCAAAAACGTCCTCCAAAAATAAGTGCACAATTTTAAATTGTGCACTCATTTCAAATAGAATCGCGTCGGCCGCGTCACTGTCAATTTTATTTATTTTCGTACATTACTTTTTAAAAACAACTATAAGTCTTGCACATAAGGTTGGATATGCAAAGACATATGTTTTTGCCATATCTATAACTACTTAAAAGAAATTAGGGACACTTTTGAGTGTCAGTTTTGTTCGGGACTGTGCATCTAGGGTTTTTTTACCTACCTGATTTAAAATCTTTGTTTATTTTTAAATTAAATAAAAGCCTAAAAAATATTGGCCTCACTCTTCTGTATCTGAAATACAAACAAAACAACTCCTAGATCTTAAATTAACGCGTCATAAAGACACGATAGCTTTTCGCTTATTTCAAACTTGGCGCGTGATTTTGGGTAGCTTTTGGTAACGAACGGAAAGAGGCCTCGCCGATGCGACTTTGCCCACGTATACATTAGTCCACGCTACGCCACTGCACATGTACCTACCACAATATCTAACTTAACTCTTCGGAGATAGTTTACGTATAAAATATTTATATTTAACTAGCTGTACCCGCGACTTCGTTCGCGTGGAAAAAATTCTAAAATATCCTATGTCCTTCTCCTGGCTCTAAACTACCTCCCTGCCAATTTTCAGCTTTTTTTTGCCAATACAAGGAACTTAGTCTCTGGACATCTGGAATACACATTTTTTTTCATCAGCTTGAATTTTTTATTAGACCGCGATTACACTTTGACTAGAGCGAGTGCGAGTTTTTAATGCAGGTGCTTAGTATTAACCAAAAAATACGTCACCGTTGATCGGTGCGAGTTTTCACTTTTACTATGCTGATTACTAATCACTAGCACCAATCAACGCTTTTCTACACGTGTTTTTGGGTTAAACTAAGCACCTGCCTTAAACACGCGTACTCTCTCTAATCAAAGTGTAGTCGAGGCCTTACATCGAGTGAATATTGTGCATGGTTTTCCTCTGCTTTTATTTTTTAATGGCTTAATTCATAAATAATTGTCTATTTTGCAAATTTTTCAAGAATAATTAATTGTATTGCATTTTTTATAAATATTTATAATTTTCTGTATTCAATTTTATTACTGGAAGCCTACCATATTCCAGTAATAAAGCCAACGGATTTCCAGTATTATAACCATGTACGGAAAACACTAAAAATCCTTAGGATTTATCACTGGAAACCCGTGGGCATTATTTATGCAGAAAATCAAGAGCGGATACCACTCTAGGCATAATTATTGATTACCTTCTTTTTAGCATGTTTTACGAAAAAATGCCAGGTTTTTTTTTTAATTTAGAAAAATCGCCATTGACAAACAAATGTGTCAATTAAAAATGTCATTAAGGTTGATAAAAAAACAGAAATAATCAACAGCATTATTATTATTATTATCTATCCCGACAGCACAAATGACGTAATAGTACTACCGTACCGACATTTTTATAATAAGTGGATGAGTCTTCTGATGGAAAGAGTCGACCATCGCCTATAGACACCAAAGATGTTAATGGTGCGTTGCTATCTTGTGGCGATTATATGTATTTCATTTTGTGCGAATTTATATTTATATTCGCCTGTGTGTTTGTTTTCTTACGACAACAATAATTATTTTTTGACTTTAATCGCTTAATTATATTATGAAAAACACGATGAAAGTTTTGTCCTATACATTCGATGGTTTTTCTGACGAGTCCTCCACTCTAAGTTTCGGAATCATGAGATGTTTAAATTAATATTAATCAATTTAATAACAACCTAATTTTTTCACAACAGTTTGTTAATTATTATTGTTATTCAAGGATAACATTGTCCTACACGTAAAGTATAAACTTTTCTTAGTCAAACACTCTAAAGTTTTCTTTTTATCTAACCGATTCGAGATTTTTCGAAGATAGAAAAAATGGTTGTCGTGTCAAAACGAAGCTGTTTACAAAAATTCAGCTTATTAGTAATTAAAAAAAGTTTGTTCCTGGGATCCCGGTCTATAATGTATTAAGCAAAAGTTACTTACTTATATATTTGAAAGGCAGAAAATGTAACATTTTTTTGTACAGAACCGCCTATTCTATTGTATTTGAGGTTCAATCAATTAGTAAACTATTTTTATCATTATATATATATATATATATATATATATATATATATATATATATATATATATATATATATATATATATATATATATGTATATATATGTATATATATATATATATATATATATATATATAATATATATATATGTATGTATATATCTGCTCCAACGATTTTCATCAAAGTCACAAATTAGGGATTTTTCGGGTCAAGGAATCGATTTATCAAGGTTCCAGGTCCAAGAAAAGCTCGGTTCCCAAGATATGGGTATGTGAAAAACCGAGCAAAGCTCGGTCAACCAGATATTATGTATTATTCGCCAAACTACGAAATATACTTCTCTTTGAAAGCCTACTACTTTTTTACGCAAGAATTTTCTTATAACTTATAAACTACTGAAACGATTTTAATGAGATACAGAGTTTAGGGAAGCACGGGAATTACAATATAGTCAATAAATGATAAACAGAAAATAATATTTTTGTATGTTTGTGACGAATAAAGTCAAAAACTATTGGACATAATATCTTAAAGTTTGCATTACCATTAGAAAACTACGCGTGTAAAATATAAAAGGCTATATATATATTCCTTTTATTTTTTTAGGTCGAACGAAATCGTGAGTAGCATCTAAAATTAAATTGAATTAAATACGATAAGATAAACATTTTTAATTTATAAAGAATCCCTAAAATAAGTATAAAAATGCCTAAAAGATTTAATAATGGACACTACATAGTGAATGATTAATGTTCCAAAATTTGGAGAAATGTGATGTAACGATTTTTGTTTATTTTTGAATTCACGCCATTTCGAGATGATAATAATTAACACATTAACAGGGAACCGAAGCAGAGCCCTTCATAAACAAACTTCGCAAGAGCACAACGAGTACATCATCAACAAAGCTCAAAAAGCCTTTGAACAGTAGCTGGAGACAAAAACACGAAGAGTTCATCTCAGCGATACGGGCCGCGAAGCAAGTGCAGGCGCATCTTAACGCTGGTGGTTTGTATCAACATTTTACAGAATTCGTATTGCCCACTCCTCTCGCCATTATCGTCTAAGAGCTAGCAACGTTTTAGAAAGAGGTTTTTTCATGTCCTCGCTCTCTCGCTCTAATGGTCAGCAAGCAGGCTATCTTGCAGACGATATATGCTGTGTTTATTACTGCGCGTCGCATTTTTACAGGTAAAAATATTTTACTAATCGTTTTGAGAAAGTTTTTTGTTTACTAATTTTTGCTTGCTTGACTGAAGAACGTGGAAAAGGTTATATCAAAAAATTAGCTTTTTTGGAATTCTCTTTTTCCGACGCTGCTAGCTACCATGCTGGTTTTTGCGTCCTGAACTTTAAAAAATAAATAAAAATAACGCCACACCTTAAGAACATTTTTTTTCAAAAAACTGACTCGAGATTTAAACCCATTTAAAAAAAAGGAACATTAGTAGAAAGTAGAAACCAAAGAAGTTACATTCTACCCGGAATGTTCACACTCGCTTCAAAATCGTTCCGAAAACTACCACGACATTAAGGGAGTGTGTCTCTTTCTACTAAATAAAGCGCCAATCGCCTTATATAAGTGCGGCCATGCGTAGTTTGCAAATTACTACTAAGTAATTCTACTAATTTAAGAAACAGTTTTGCTTTGCATAAGTAATTATGTAATAATTAAAATATGCTCATTTTAGAACTCATTATGTTAATTACGATACATTTTATGCTAATATATTTATCGACATGTATGAATAAAAGAGATTTAACGATTACCAAATATATAAAATCTACCATCAGATAGTTTTATTCAAACTGGCAATTGCAAGAAAGGGACAACATCCACTCTTTTCGTTGTCTTGCTCAGAACGTTTTTCCTCTCTGTTAGGTAAGAAACTAATGTCAACTTTATGTGTAACGAAATAAGGTACATTTTTATTTTTAAAATATTTCTTCGTAATAATTCTAGTTATCGTATAAAAGTTCTTTGGTAGAAACCTCTTCATAACCACCGGCTATAGGAATCTAAGACAGTAAAAAATATGCTGACAAATAATATAAATGTGAAAATCTGTCACGATTTCACAGTTAAACCACTGAACCGATTTTGATGAAAATTTGTACGGAGATATTTGACCTAAGCTACCTTTTTTTTAATCTATTTGAAAGTGGTTGGAATAGAGTATTAAAGTTTGTCATATTTCAGGATCAGATTAAAGGACAAAAGTATGTCGTCTGCGCATGCCATTATATAATAACTTTCGAATATGTTACAATAATTATATTTGTTTTATTAGGAAAACTAAGTGACTTACCTCCACCGCCACCGTCTGAGAACCCCGACTACGTGCCGTGTCCGCACTGCGGCCGCCGCTTCAACCAGGGCGCCGCCGACAGACACATCCCCAAGTGCGCCAACTTCCAGTTCAACAAGCCCAAGCCCGCCAAACGGCGATAAACGACGTTTCTGATCCCCCATTTTGTGATATTAATCTTGTGTCATCACTAGAAATTGAAAGTGGCCAAAAGTGGTTGTGACATGCAAAATGTGACACATTGGTAGTTTTTTACTTGACGATTATTATTAATGATTTATTTTTTTCTTTTTATAATATTTTAGATCACATATCTTTTGTTATTTATAAATTGCGAAATGCTGTAGGCCAAAAAACTACGCGTTAATTTACCTGAAACTACGGCTCTATTATGTATTCATTCCACATACTGACTCGAATAATAATTAAATATTAAAATTATTTTGGACTGGTATTTCACACATTCCTATTATTTTAGATGTAATTATAATCTATGTTCTTTGATTTACATGATTTTTTCTATGATCATATACTTAAAAAGATAATCGTATAAAAATCAGAAATCGAATTCTCTTAACATATTTCTAAATAGTAACTTCTTTTAATTAACTATTTAGTAGCTCAAGTGATACCATATTGATGAAATTATTATAAAGGAATTGTCCAGTAATATAATATTTACTTGCTTTTTTCTCCAGAACTTATTAAGCAAGAATTCTTGAATTTTATCTTCTTGACAAAAGTATAATGCAACCAATTATATATCCATTAATAATGTCAGATCATAGAGGGGATTTCATCAAATTTTAGCCCTTTGATTCCGTTATGGAACGTTTACTTACGTATTGCTATATTTAGTTTAAAACATTTCACGATATTATAAATCTGTCAAAATGACAAACGTAACAGAGTCGAAATTTTCGAATTCTAATAGTTATATTGATACAATTATACAGGCTTTATTTACGTGTACCCTCTTTTATTTAGTAAAATCATTTTATGATGTTATTAATCCGGATTTAGCGTAGGCCGTGATCATGGGTCATCCTACATGTACTTTTTCGCTAGAGAATTTCCTTCTTCGTATGTTTTTAGCGGCTGTACTGTATTTTGCTATTTGTAAATTTATTTCTATATTACATCAATCGGCGTGCGTTCCAGAAAACTGCGATATTGAACTACTCCCAGACGTAATTAATGACGAATTTTTGTCTAACCATTGCAACTGTGACTATTAATTTGTATAAACATGTTTTACTCTTCCAAGATAGACATTTTTATTATCAAAAGAATCCCTAAAATAAGTATAAAAATGCCTAAAATAAAAGATTTAAAATTAGATACTACATAGAGAATTATCATTTTTCCAAAATTTCGAGAAATGTGATGTAACGATATTTTTTTTAAATTTACAAATTGAAAATATTTGATTTTAATAAGAATTTTGATAACATAAATACTATATAATTTCAATTAAAAGTGTAGCCTTCTACTTCTATATCGTACTGTATGCCTTGAAATAAATATTCCTGGAAAAATTACAAAGTGGGTAAATTTGAAGTAGTTTTAATTGGTTTTTTTTATGTTTACTTAATTTTTACGTTGGAAATTACTTTAGAATTAACACTGAATACTTTTCATCGCATAAATTTTAGTTTTATTGCTAACTGTCAAACACTCAGTTTATATTCAGACTTTTTTTCAAGCTTAAAACTTATACGAATTGATAAACATTGATTTACCTAAGTAGATCATTAACGCAAAAAAATATCTATATTCCTTTTATAATAATTTATTAAAAATTTATATCTTAAGGCTATTACAGTTAATTATTAAAATTCTGCCTTTTGGTCACATTTTACATGAACCCATCCAAAGGAATAAAGCTTCACGTCGACGACCAGCATTAAACGGACCAACTAATTCGCTAAATATGGTCAATTTTTTCTTTTTGCTCCTGTTATCGTCAAATTTAGATTGTTTACACATCAATATTAATATTGAGCAGGGAACATCCCTGCTGCTGCAGAAATGATTTTGAGAACCCCTTAATATTGATGCGTACTTATTTTACTATTTACCTAAAAAATTACAATTTAAGAATCTGCTATGAAAATTAAGGAGTATTTACTCTTTACCAAAAAATGTACTAAATTTTAAGAATCATGCAACGTATTTATTTATACTGCTTTATCTCTCATTTTTTTAAAGATTGCATACGGGAAGCCTGTTTAAATTAATAAGTACATTGGTAAAGATCTCATGATAATATACCTGACAATTTGACATTCTTAAACTGTAATTTGTAACCTTTTATTCTTGAGCTGTTTCTTGCAAACGTATAACCTGCCCTAAAACAAGCAATCACAGATTTTCGTAACTTAGCTTAAGGTAATCCTAAACAATGACTTTAAACATACATCATTCATCAAATTTATGATTGCACTATAAATATACTTTAAGATTATTTGTCGGCCACGTGATCGTAACCTAAATTAACTCAAAAAAATGAAGTGCTTTTAGCGGTCAAAAGTTTGATGAAAGTTGTATTTAGGTGATAAATGTTTCTTCAATGAAATTTATAACAATTTTTTAACACTGTTGAAATAATTCGTGTCAATTATAATGTTTGTACAAAAGCTTTTTAAAATGTTAATAGTGCTGGTGTTATTACTGAATTATTAAAAATATACTGATTACTTATACTGTCTTTTATTAACTGTAAAACCCTTTTCATAAGTACGCACTTATTTCACAATAAGTAACAGACGAAAACTAGTAAGACATATAATTGCAAATTGCATTACCAGCCACATCGTAACGTTAAAACTGGCGACAGGCTAAGGCTGGATTCATACATCCGAAATGTCTCACTGAATTCAGAGTCAGAATCCATAATCTAATTCGGATGTGCTCGCGAGGCATGCATAGAAAAACACGCATTATATAATCATATTTCAGAGAGATCTGAGTAAATCATATGAAAAATTGGAACCTGTGGGTGCTTTAAGATTATGAATATTCATTTAGAATGAGCCCGGACCATGAAACTGAATAAATCTGGAGACATACACTTCTATACCTACTTGAAACCAAACCTAACACTGCTAACACCTGAACCTCGCTAAGTAATATTAAAGAGTAATGAAAAGGTGAGAACTCAAAGTGATATAGAATCATTGACGTGTATAATATTACCACTGGACAGGTTATCCCATACAAATGACAGCTAATTTTATATGTCAATTTGAAACGCTGTCGGCGGGAGTACCGAGAACTAATTTTGACGTATGCTGATATCGTTGCCATGGTAGTCTATATATTATGAGGCAGTTATGCATTTTAATTAATTTGTTAATGTTTTAGTGAATTTCTAAGTTTATATTTGGTGTACTCAGAAGTTTTGTGACATTAGGAAATGCGTATATTGCAAACTATTCTACCTAAAGGAGTGTAAAACTTCGTTTTACAGGTACATGCATGTAGTCACTGTTTTTAATCAAAAATTGAGTAACATGGTCTTTAAAACAACATATTTTTACCAGAAACTCTTAATACAATATTACATTAATAACAGGGATATTGATTTTCGGCAGAATTATTAATATTTATTTAATTTTGTTTCGCTTAGAATTAACTAGTGATATCAACAGGTCATATCGATAATTTCAATATCGATATTCTACTATAGTAATCAAATTCAGTTTTCGTTTTCAATTTTAGTTGCATATTTAAGTCACTTTATAGTCGTCTTGTTTCTTTTGCATTTTAATTAAATATGCCTCATTTATAGGAAAAGTTTTGTTCATGTAGCGAACTATGATTTTAATTACATTTTATTTTTGCAGATTTTCTGTCGATTTAATAGAAAAAATGAATGACTACAACAATGAAAGCTATTAATTATTAAATGACTCCAAAAAAAACAGATTCTACTTGTTTACAATATTTTTGATAGTTAATGTTTTATCAAATATTATAATCGAAACTATCAAGATTGAAACTTTTAAAAGTCATTTCTATATTTTGATTAAGCAAATCATGACAAAACGTACAGATATAAGAATTATTATCGCAGCAACAAAAACAATTTCGCTTTCTGTAACTGGTGAAAGTATATGGCATTTCTTAACATGGCAAATAATTTGGATTCGTCTGTATTATTTTCATTAAACGGGAATTTGGTAACTTAATTTTTTAAAGAAACATGAAAGGAGTATTTTCGCTATCGTAGTACAATACAAGAAATAAGAACAAATTAATGCAACTTCCGGTCAACCTTAGGCTAACATTGTCTATCAAAAATAAGATAAACGAGTCATTTCTTGGACTTTCGGTATACTATCTCAATCAAATTCTCGAAGAAATTATACATTATAAAATTAAATGTATGAAATATTCGGTGTTTTTATTATTTTCACAGTTTACTTAATATAGTCTATCTCAATGCCAAATTTCATCTAAATCTGTTAAAGCGATTTTGCGTGAAGGAAAGGCAAACAAATATTGGTGTTATAATATTACTAGTGACCCTTTCCTGCACAATTTTCTCTACTTTACGAATTATTAGAATATATTTTAACAATTTTTCTTTAACATATATAATAATCAAACTAGCATATGTCTCACCTGATAGAGAAACCACAGCCTATAGACAAAAAAAATGTTAATGGCACGTTGCTATTTGTACTTATCCTTCAAACTGGAACAAGATAATGACGGAATCGACGTTATTGCGGTAGGAATAGGTAAGGCGATGTTACCAAATACCTGAAGTGAGACGTTGCGGAACTCTATCACCTAGTAGTAACGATGGTAGTGACATGTAATAGCCAACCAAATTTTTACGACCTGCCTGGTAGAACGGCAGTTGGTCTATTCTGCACCCATAACACAATATATATATATATATATATGTATATATATATATATATATATATATATATATATATATATATATATATATATATATATATATATATACTAAACTACTATACTATACTAAACTAATACAATCTTTTTAGTATTTTCATGACCACAGCCCACCTAGCTGTAAATATTAAACACCTCTGTGGTATAGTGGCAATGGATCTGGGTCGGGCAATTCAGAAATGTGTTTTTTCAGTTTTCTGATAAAAACAACATTGCCCGGGATTGGAAAGTGCCCGGTTGGCGATAGGCTTGCCACCTATCACATAGTGGGACCAAGTATCTTCGGCTAATCGTGGGTGCACTTGTTGTACCTCTGCCTACCCTTTCGGGGATATACGGGCGTAAAGATACTTTTATTAAACGATCGATAAACTTATCGAAGATGTCGACATGTGGAAATCATTAATTTTAGTTCCATGGACGCACGCATCGGTCTACAGCGCCAAAATGGCGATATTCAAATAGGCACAAAAATTCTTTGACAGCAACAAGTCCAGTGGTAATATTATACACGTCAATGTATAGAATGCTTATTATGTTTTAAACGTTTTGGCGGTGAACGACAATCGTTCACCGCGTTTTAGTGACTGATATGAATTGCACATAGATATATTATACTCAAAGGATTTACATATCCGGAATAACGTAATGCTTCATGGTTGATTGCAATACTTAATATTTACCCATACAAATCAATCAAATAGTTGTACCGCCAGGAACAACAATAATTGATCAGTTTATAGTTGATCTAGTGGATCCGTCTGGAATACGTGATATCATAGAATAATAACGCATACTCTAAGCGTGATATATTGTTCATCCGATTGCTACTACGCAGAACTAATCTAGAAGTTGCTGAAACTTTCAACAAGAGCATTTTGATGAAATTCAAGAGAGCAATTCAAATATAGTTTTTGGCTATTTGTTATGTAGATCAATTGATTTTTACTGAACAAAAAACCAAAAAAAATATGTGTTGCTTCGACCACTGCCAAACTATACAGAATCACTTCACTAAATCGAAAATTGTATCAACACTGCTGTAGCCATTTTAAAATCCATAGAAAACAAACATGCATCGACTTTAAGACTAGCGAAATGTCACTCGGCTGGATATGTGATATTTTCGGAAATCCTACCGAAATAATGTACCTAATTTTCCAAAAAAAATAGCCTATAATTAGAACTAGAGAACCTGTTCACTAAATTTCATGCAATTTCGTTCAGCCGTTTTAGTGTGACACTGTTGTACTGATACACACACGCAAACAAACTTTCAAGGTTATAATATACATTGATTATTGGGGTACTTATTATCGGGACAGAAAAACGCAAAAATTACTGCTGAATACAACGTTTAATACTGTCAACATACTCAAACTGCACAACATATTTTATTCTTAGGTCATTGATTTGGGAATAAATGAGAGAACTACAGTGGACTTCGGCGGCACAGGAACCTCGGTGCTGTTGACTACTACGTTGGTCTCCAATCTGAAAAAAAAATATTGCTGTAACAAAGAAGGAAACTTATGCATACGTCATTTTAACCCGCTGTACGTATGACAATGCACTAAGTCTTTAGCGTTTCCATCAGCCAACAGCTTGTTTGTTATCCTATGATTTTAAAACCAAAGAGGAAAGCAATATTAACGTAATCGCTTCTTTCGTCTTTGATCACAAAAATTGTAGGATCTAGAAGGCTCTGGCTTTATTAACCTTACACGGAAAGGCATTTGGATGATACGCATGAAATGTCTTTCTTGTATTAGTACCCACGTTGTATATATAAGGTCCTTCCAAAATAAGATCATATTTCAACACAGCATTCAGTACATTTAACCAAAGATATCCAGCCAAAGAAGAATGTGATTCAAGGCACTAAAACTTTTTGACTTTTACAAATAAAATAATGCTGTCTCGTAACGCTTTATTCCTTTCTGCATAAAATAATCCACATTTAACGTAAGAGTAAGTAGTAAGGTAAATAACCTCGCGTCATATTTGTGGGTGAGAGACTTTTAACTACAATTTACAAAATGTTATGCAGAAAGGCGTAAAGAGTTACGGCGACAAAATTATTTTATTCGTAAATATTTAAGTTTTAGTTCCTTGAATCACATTTTTTTAACTGAATGTCTTTGGTTAGACATACTGAAAGCTGTATTGAAATATGATCACCTACTTTGGAAGGACTTTATATAACACCGTAAAATTGTAATCAAACTGTTGACCTAACCAAACCCAATTATAAACTTGTGAAAATGAGTAGAAAATACAGGGCATGGACAATGCAAGTTTTGATTTAGCCACTCACAGAAAATACTATTACGTAATTCTGTCCTATCTCCCTCACCCTTGAAAAAATTGATAATTACTTTGATAAAACTACCCTCAGCTTAAGCAAGCTTCCCAAACAATAATTCGCTAAACCCCCAAAACAAAAATTCCAGATCAAACACTTATTGCAAAAAACAAGCAATAGAATTTACAATTCCTTAAAAATTGGCGATAGGGATCACCACCTAGCTCACCAAACATCAAAGAGCGAGTCGCTTTGAAACGAACGTCAATAAACATTTAGTTCATCCTCCTACTCTGCAAGATAGCCCCGTGGTTTGTCCAGGCTCCTTTGAAGAATAGGCCTACATCTGTTCTCCCAAGCAGCGTAAAAGGCGATTGGATATGCGAGTCACTACCATCGTGCCTAACAGGTGGTAGAGTTCTGCATTGTCGCGTTCGAGTCTGGTACCACCGCTTTACCCTCCTGCCACAATAGCATCAGTGCTTGTCACTATCGTGTTCAAGTTAAGAGAGTAAAGTAGCCGATACACTTGCGCATGTAGTATTAGACCTCGCCACAAGATAATACCGCACCATTAACGTCTTTGGTGTCTATAAGCGATGGTTGACTCTTTCCATAAGGTGAGCCATCTGCTTGTTTGCTATCTTATCATATAAAAAAGGAACTATCGTGATATATATTTAGAAGAGAACAAAATATGGTATAATCACGTGGTAAGCTCATCTGGAATGACAGGCACGTCCGTCAGGTCTGCGTTCGCGAGTTCAGTGCCGGGGTTGAACAGTCCGGCGTAACCTGCGTGACTTGCCTTCCACCTGCACACAAACGCGGTCACTGACACACATACATGGCCGTACCCAGCATTTTTTAAGAGTAGGGCAGTAGTAAATAATCTCGTTAAGTACGAGAGTAAGTAAGTACTATGTGTTCCAACCGAGAATAGGATTTTTTACGATGACATATTGCTCCGCATTTTGTAAAAACTTTATAAGTGATAAGTAAGATGACCAAAAAAATTCTAACAAAGAAATACTTAGTTAATCTACGTGCCGAAATTTTTCTTTGTTTTTAAAATTTTTCAACCATAGTGACAAGAATAGTTAAGGCGATGGTACTAGACCCGAGCGTAACGTTGTAGAACTTTACCACCTAGTAGGGACATTTTTATTAAGCTATTGCATAGCTTCTATCGCGGGCCTTGAGCGTGGAGACCGAATCCAGATATTCCGTAACGAAAAAAACCTAACACCCCCCACTCCGACCGGCACAGCGGTGATACTTTTTAGTTTTTCCATCTATCGATAAATACCAGAACTTTTAATGACTTTTTGAAATATCACGCTTGTCTCTTTAGTTCAGCAACCCGCCTTTAGGTGGCATTGGTTGTATTGGAAAACTACCGTAATCATATATATAATTTTAATTGCATAAGTTGAAAAAAAATGCTATGCAATAGCTTTACCGCGGCAGTCTCCGAGTGCCACACGTATTTTTTGTTTACTAGCTGTTGCCCACCACTTCGTCCGCGCGGACTTCGTTTACACCGCACAGCTCCTCCCCCGTAGGTGATAGCGTGATAATATGTAGCATATATGTTGACCAGACCTATTTGTAATATTCATGCAAAATTTGAAGTAAATCCATGCAGTACTTTTTGAGTTTACCCCGGACATACATACAGACAAACAGATAAAAAATCTAAAAACTATATTTTTGGCTTCGATATCGATTGTAGATCACGCCCCAAGTATTCTTTTAAAAAAATATTCATTGTACAGTTTTGACTTTCCTACAATTTTATTATATGTAATATAGATTTTTCGTTAGCTTTTTACGAACTGCATGGCAGTACCTTCTTGCCATGCGAATGATATTCTTTTCGTATGAGGTACAAACAATACTATAATTATACATATAACAATATTATAATTATACATACCTGACGCAAAACAATAGCTTACGCGAAGAGTTTCTATCAGTGACAGTTTTTAATATGTATTCTCCGTGCTGAATAGCAGGGTCGTTGCGCAGATTAATCAACTGGATGAGTAGCTCGTTCTGGAAATTATAAAGTATAAAACGCTTCATTATCAATAGCTCAGTTATCAGATAATATTTGAGCGTAAATTGCAACATCCATACAAATATTATAAATGAGAATGTGTACGTGTGTGTTTGTTTATCCCTATTTCACGGCAAACTGAGCAACAAATTGACGTGATTTTTTAAATAAAATTAGTTCAAGGGATGGAAATTGGCATAGGCTACTTTTGTCTCTTTCTAACCCCCCACTTCCCTAATATTGGGGGGTGGAAGTTTGTATGGAATATTCTGTATTCCCCAATTTTCAATGTAGAAAGCTAAAAATTGGTATGCGCACTACTTGTGACTAACAAAAAAATCAGGCGTCATATTTTTTTGGAAATCTGCCCCCAATTTAATGCGAGCGAAGCTGCGCGCAAAGGCTAGTATAATATAAAACCTGTAAGTTCCTTTTAAGCAGAGTCTGTTAGAAGAAGGGATTTGTTTTGAGAGGTGTCAAGAGATTCGTTTTACCCACTGTTTTACCTGTGGGAGTGATATAGGCTATATAATGTTTTACCAAATGCGTTATTTTTTTTTCAACGCGTTGCCGTCAGGATTTCTTATCTAAGCAAAGCAAACAAGTGGTTTGTTCTCCCGAAAAGAGACACCAAATATTTTAATGACGCGTAGCGGAATATGGCGGGGCTAAATCAATAATAATAATTAATAATTAATAATTAATAATTAATAATTAATAATTAATAATTAATAATTAATAATTAATAATTAATAATTAATAATTAATAATTAATAATTAATAATTAATAATTAATAATTAATAATTAATAATTAATAATTAATAATTAATAATTAATAATTAATAATTAATAATTAATAATTAATAATTAATAATTAATAATTAATAATTAATAATTAATAATTAATAATTAATAATTAATAATTAATAATTAATAATTAATAATTAATAATTAATAATTAATAATTAATAATTAATAATTAATAATTAATAATTAATAATTAATAATTAATAATTAATAATTAATAATTAATAATTAATAATTAATAATTAATAATTAATAATTAATAATTAATAAATAATAATTAATAATTAATAATTAATAATTAATAATTAATAATTAATAAATAATAATTAATAATTAATAATTAATAATTGATAATTAATAAATAATAGCCTAGCAGGGGATTTAGAGAGTTACCCGAACTCTACAAACTTCCATTAGGAAGATACCTCGAATACTGTTGAGGCTCTCTACCAAGGGCTTATAGGCCTTTATATTTATAAAAAATTCAATATATTCAGTTTTTGAAAATTGACAGATTATATTTTTTTGTTATTCTTACATCATTTCAAAATAAAATAATAATAAAAATTTAAAAATAAAAAATTTAAAAAAATCATAAATAATAATAAAAAATCAAAATAAAAGAAAATTAAACCGCGCTCAAATTTGTTTGCAGTCATATAATGTAAAAAAATTACACACTTACAACTACACAAACACTAACTTACAAAAATACACTTTCCAGAAAAAAAAATGTTCTACTTACATATTAGATTCACATTTCATAGCTGGTCAGTACAGGCAGTTTGTGTAAATGATTAAGAAAAAACCGTTGAGCTCCCTATCCTTAGGATTTGGTATTAAATAGTAAGTTTAAATAAATTAATATGATCACGACCGTATCCCTGAAGGGTAAAGCAACGGTGCATCTAGTACACCAACGATAAATTAAGTTCCATAGTTTAACGAATGCCCTGTCAGGGGCAAGGTTTTTCCTCCAGATAAGTCGAGAAACTTATTTAGAACAAATTGGCTGACTTGAGTTTTGAACACAGGACCTCATTCGTCTAAACCGAAGACAGTATTGTTAGACAGACTTCAGTGTAGACGGATGAGCTAGAGGCAACTAATAGGTACACATTTTAAAATAAAGCGTTTAAAAGACTTACAGTTGAATCGTTGCGCTCCAACACTTGTTCGCGAGCGAGCACGGGCGCGACAGGCAGCAACATCGCGAACTTGGCTAACTCCACTTCCGTGTCTCCATCCCCTTTTAACTATTAATTTTTCAAATAAATATAGTGCGTTAAAAACCCTGTCTGATCGTCAAAGGTATCGTTAAATACGATCGTATGTATACGTCATTGATTTGAGGATGGATGAAATGGGATGTATAGACACATTTTTCCGTGTCAAAATAATTAATCTCAAAAATTTCGCAGTCAGAGTAACATCTACGTAAGGAGACCGCTTAGTTATAAAATTGAATTATGTAGGTACTTATTTAAGTAATTTTTCGAATCTGAAAAATGACAGTTTAGTGCAAAAAAAATGAAATTGTTTTAAATGCAGTAGCATAAATTGTAATATAACCGTAGTATACATAGATTTTATTTTTATATAGATTTAATTGTTAATTTTAATTGTTTATTGCATGCCATTACGTAAAATAGGTAAAGAAATAAAATTTACAACAGCTTAATTATTTACCATAATATGAAATAAATGATTATGATTTGTTTAAGCGATAATTATCATTGGTCATTATCAAAATAAGTATAGTTTGATAATTATTTTTGATAAGTATAATTGAAAATATAATTTACCGTACCAGATAAAGTCGAAATGACTATTCAGATCACATAGTAAAGGTCGTTGTGGATGATATTCCACTTATTAATTTATTTAATTTCCCGTATTTTGGTTTGCAAATTTTGACTAGTAAATTATGACAAAAAAAATAATAAGAGATTGATTTTATTATAAAATACGTATAATTGTTTACTAAATTACTTATTTCTAACAATAGTTGAGCCTGCGACTTGGTCCGCGTGGAAAAATTTCTAAATTAACAGTAGCCCAAGTTACTCCTTATTACAGTGGTTTAAATATATTGTCAGTCCCGGGTTTTTACCCGCATAGTTCTTGGTCCCGTGAGATTTCCGGGATAAAAACTATCCTAGGCTGCATGTTCTTTCTTGTTTTATATCATTTTTCCCCGTGTTGGTTCCGGGCTCCTTTGTTGAATAGACCAACTACAGTTATGCCAAGCAGGTCGTAAAAGGCGACCGATTGGCTATACGTATCACATCGTGATTACTAGGTGGTAGAGTTCTGCATTGTCTCGCCCGGGTCTGGTACCACCGCCTTACCTATTCCTGCCGCAATAGCGCCAGTGCTTGTCGCTGTCATGTTCCGGTTTGGAGAGTAAGGTAGCCGGTATGCATGTGGAACTTGCCACAAGATAGCAACACATTATTAACACCTTTGGTGTCTATAGACGGTGGTGGACTTTTTCCATCAGGAAACCTATCTGTTTGTTTGCTATCTTATGATATAAAAAACCATCAAAAAAGGTTCAGTGAAGAAGAGACAGACAGAGTTACTTCCGCATTTATAATATTAGTATTAGTGGATAATGTTGATATGTAATACCAGTTAAAAAATTGTTTTTCTTATATCTGTTTGATCAAATAATTGTCAAGAAGCATTTTGTATTGATAATTTCAAACCCAGATGTATACCGTTGACCGCCCCATTGGTCGAGTGGCTAGCGGCCCTGACTACGCAATCAATGAGGCTCGGTTTCAATTCCCGACAGGGACAGGCATTTATGTGATGAGCATAGATGTTTGTATTTCTGGGTTTGTGTGTTTATTAAATATATTTGAGTATTTATATATGTATGTCTATGTAATAATATCGTTGACTAACACCCATACTACAAGCAAATAATTTGCTTACTTTAGGGTTAGATCAATTCGTGTAAAATTATCCAGAAATATTTATTTACTAGCTGACCCGCGCAGCTTCGCCCGCGAGTAGATTAACAACATGTCGTCAAGATAGCTTTTCATACAAATTTCATCCCCTATTTCAACCCTATATGGGTTTATTATTTAAAAAAAAATAGCCTATGTTTGACCCCGGCTCTTCAACTACTTCCAAGTCAAATTTCATGAAAATCGGTCCATCGGTTTAGCCGTGAAAGCGTAACAAACAGACAGACTTTCACATTTATAATATTAATATGGATTCACTAACCTGTAAGAGTGGCCACCGCGGCAGTCGCTTCAGTAGTGCCTCTGCGGCGTCTCCGCGGGAAATGACAAGCGGCGCGGCGCCCGGCGGCCGCAGCGCGCTCGTGTTGCGCTGCAGCAGGAACAACTCAGCGCGACCCTCTGTCTCTTTCAGGGTGAACACTGTTTCTCCTGATAAGCAGTTTAGTAATATAAATAAAATAATAAATATCAACAACAACAACACTTCACGCCAAATCACTGACGAGGTGGGCAGAGAAAATTAAATTTAATTAATAATTAATTAATAATAAATATAATTAATTAATATTTTAATTAATAATAAAATCGCAGGACAAATTACACAAATTGATCTAACCCCAAATTGAGCATATTATTTGCTTGTGTTATGAGTGTTAGTCAACGATACTAATACATAGAAATACATATATAAATACTGTAACATACATAATAAACACCCAAATCCAGAAGTACAAACATATACTCATCACACAAATGTTTGTCCCTATCGGGAATGAGGAATCGAACCCCAGCCCCCTTGATTAGTAATTAGGTTCGCTAACCACTCAACCAACGGGGCGGTTATAATATTTCAAGTCAAAATTCCTAAATAAACAGGGATATTTAAAAGTAATTCCTCATGGTCAACATCAAAACATATGAAACAGTAATTAATAATAGCCAGAATGTCAATAATATAGTTCTCACCTAGTCTTAAAAATATACTTCCTTCCTTTGAAAAATACACCATCTTCCATTCTGCCAGGCAATTCGTTTAAAGCGAACGAATCACGATTGGCGGATTGGATATTTGTGTCACTACCATTGTTACTACGAGGTGGTTGTGCGTAATTATCTGTGTAATTCGGTATTTTTTAATTATACTCGTATTTAACAAAAACTACAAATCGACTACCTAATCTGATGTTTTGAGGCGTTCATATAAGGTTTTGACGTCATACATCAATAATTTTATTTTAAACTAGCTGTTGCCAGCGACTTCATCCGCGCGGAGTTCGTTTACTCCGCACTGCCCCTCCCCCGTAGGTGATAGCGTGATAATATGTAGTCTATATGTTACCCGACCTATTAGTAATATTCATGCAAAATTTGAAGTAAATCCATGCAGTACTTTTTGAGTTTACCCCGGACATACATACAGACAAACAGACAAAAATTCTAAAAACTATATGTTTGGCTTCGATATCGATTGTAGATCACGCCCCAAGTATTCTTTTAAAAAAATATTCAATGTACAGTTTTGACTTTCCTACGATTTTATTATAAGATGTATAGATGCCAAGGGGCCATCCATAAATTACATCACACGTTAAGGGGGAGGGGTCGAAGAAGTGTGACATTGTGTGACAAGGGGTAAGCAGAGGCCCCAAGTTTTGTGACATCACATTTTTTTCAAAATATAATATTTTATATCTTAGTATTACAACAGTAAAAAAGACACCTGTAGGTACCTTTAAAAAATCGAATGGGATCATTATTCCAATAAAAATTGCCAAATATGTGACGTCATACTAGGTAGGAGGGGGGGGTCTCATAAATATGACAAGGACGGGGAAGGGGTCAAAAAATCATGAAATTTGTGTGACGTAATTTATGGATGGCTCCTAAGTATAAAATAGTTACACGATACCGCAAGTTTAAAGTGAACTGCGCCATCTATGATCACAATGTGTAAACTTTGTAGTGGCAAATGAATTACTAAGTATTAAACACTAGTAACATTTAATTATTAAATAAACAATGGCTATACAGTGTCTTATGTATAGTTACGTGATGACTGTTATTATTATTATTATTATATTATTATTTTAATAGAAAAATTATAATAAAAATGTACTCGTATACCCGAATAATTATTTTCCTTACACCTCGAAATTATATTTTTATAATAAGGAACTTCGTTCCTATCTGGTGTCCCACGACAACACATGTTTTTTTTAACTTTTTAAGGTTTTGGAGATGTTACCATATGCTTGTGTTACATATGCCCAATGTGCGAGCAGGTGGTCGAGCTGCGGCTGGTCGGTGGTGTGTCGGTGGCGGTAGTAGTGGTACTGCGAGTGGTCGGCGCCCGGCGCGCGCGCGCCCGTCTCCGCCGCCTCGTCCACCAGCGACGTGTTCACCAGCAACTCGCGCCCCCACACCAACCTGGTCACAATGGTATTACAAATTTAGAACATATGTGTTTTATATCAGGAAATCTATTTACTAGTTTGCAATCATAATGTTAGTTTAGTTTTTCTTTTATTATCGACAGAGAAGCACTTGACCACGATCTCGCGTGATGATAAGCTAAGATGCGGCCTAAGGATTTGTATCAGCAGGGCTTCAGTATAACGTAAAATAACTACAATAAACAAAAGTTAATAGATGTTCACGTACACACATACACACGCACACATACATACAGACGCCCTGACGTCATCGTGAAAATTATCGGAAAAGATTACTAGAACCGCAATACGTAGAGATCTGGTGAAAACTCGATTTTCGAAAATCAGAGCAAAATCAGTAACTTTTTTATCTACACACGTAGAAGGAAGTTAAAAATAAACAGTAATATCGTATGCATGTAAAAAATGACTTATCAAAACTTTCATCAGGATTTATAAGTATGTTTTTGATTTTTAAAAAAACTCCACATAACAGTTTTTCCGACCGGGATTCGAAGTCATGATAGCCTCATACGCATAAATCAAAGCTAGTAAATCAATTGACTTCTATCCAAGACCAATTAAATAAAAAGACCAATTATATATATTATATTAAATATCTCCAAGATGAACCTAATAAAAATATATGCCATTAGTGAACATAAGATATGTTAGTATACTCTATTAAATCAAAAAAGAAAACAATTCAACTTGCATACTTCCACGCGTTCTTTCGGGTGGCCTCTGCATTACCACTTAAAGGAAAATAAAAAGCAATATCAGAAACGGAATAAGCAATTATCCATCCCCGTCCATTATACTTTCCACCACGTCATTACCAAAACCAAAGACACATTTTACGTACTCAACGCACGCTTTACTTCGCAACCGAAGCATTTTCAAGAGGAAAGAACACTGCTTCACTCAAAAGTAGTCGAAGTATTAAAATTGATTTCTTCTTTAAGTTATGGATCGATTAAGAGAAGTGAATTTTTCAACGTTTTGTATTCATTTTGAGCGGTGATGATTTACCGTATGCCATGAGCGCCTGCATCCATCCACAACTTAAGGACAGCGTCAAACTTCTTCACCACGTCTGGATTGTGAAAGTTAAGATCAGGCTGATCTTCTCTAAAGTGATGCAAGTAAAACTCCTCACGCTTTTCACTCCACGTCCAAGCTGGTTCATTTAATGTAGATACCTAATGAAAAACATTTAATAAATATCATGTCACTTTGTATGCCATGGTTTTCCAAATTGTCCTTAAGGAATATTATATCGCAAGGAATATTTCATAGTCATATAATCAAGCATATTCTAGTACCAGAAGTATATGTAATACATATACTTCTGGTACTAGAAGTATATGTATTACATATGTACTACATATTATGTATACTTCTGGTTCTAGATATGACATCGATACACCTCTCCCATAAAGACTTATCGAGTAAGGCGTCGAGGAATACTTTTGCTGTTTAGGAGCAAAGCTATTTTATTGATATTTAAAATTAAAATTGAAGCGTACTTCCATGTTTGCTACTAATTTCAGAGTTATAATGGTCTTATTTTGAAACTGTCATTGTATTTTCAGTTAGCAAGAAGCGTGAAGTGTAGGCAAAAGCAAATTTTACGTGTTAAAAATAAATTTAACATACCCAGTTGTTTGGAGGTTTCGGCTGGCCCGAAGTTAGATCAGCGTCGAACTCGCGACCTTTGGCCCATATGAAATAGTCACTGAATTCTGCAGATCGGTTTTCGCTCAGTTGGAACCACTTATGACTTTTTGGCACATAGTTGGCTATCAGATCTACGATCACTCTGAAATTATCCAAGAATCTTTATTAATATACGCAAGGTTTATTCCGAATTGTGACACACAATGACGTAGTTTTAAAAATAGATTTTTAGACCCTCTGTTGCAGCCCCCATATCTTGACAACCCTTTATTCAATTTACCTAATGTTCGAACCTAAATATTTCTTCTTCTCCTGCATCTGCTTCTGCTGTAGGACAAGACAGTTGAGCTAAACTCGAGCGTTACGTTTAGAATAGCGTTACGTTTAGAATTCTAATAGTCAGTGTGCCACTTTATAATAGTGGTATCTTCACGCCCATATCCCCGAAGACGTACGCAGAGGTACAACAAGTGCACCCACGATTAGCCGAAGATACTTGGTCCCACAATGTGATAGGTGGCAAGCCTATCGCCAACCGGGCACTTTTCAATCCCGGGCAACTTTGTGTTTCTCAGAAAACTGAAAAAACACTTTTTTTTATGTGCCCGACCCGGGAATCGAACCCGGGACCTCATGTGGTCAACGCCAACGCTGGACCACTAGACCACAGAGGTGACTATAATAGTGGTGACACGTTTATACAACATATATCCTTTTACGAACTGCCTAGGAAACATATAGAACATATGTTCTTCATAAGAGGTGAACTCAGAAACATACTAAAATAAAAGGAAGAAAGAAAAACTTTTCTTCTGATGTTATAACAAAACTTATCACATTTCTTTCCGAATTTATAAATAATCTTTAACTTACTTGACACCAAATTCCTGAACCTTCGCCACGAAAGCTTTAAATTCCTGGAGGCAATCAGACTCATTCTCAAGGACTTCATACACATTCTTGCACACATGCGTAAAAACACCAGCTACCTGGGATCTCTTAAATACAGGCAACTCAGCTTCTACATCTTTATAACTCTCAGCCGGTGACATGTCCACTATGGGGCCTTTTTCATACCTGTGGAATAAACCATTACTCTTAGAAAAGGAATGCAGTAATTGCAGTAATTTAAGTTGCAGTAACCGTCTTAATAACTCCAAAACCACGCGTATCAACCGCTTTATAATCGCGCGTCTCAACCGCTTCGAAACTGTGGGACTCAACTGCTTCAAAACCGTGCCAAGTAACTGCTTCAAACTCACGCGTCTCAATCACTTCAATGTCGCGCGTCTTAACTGCTTCAATACCATGCATCTGAACCACGCGTCTCGAATACTTTAAACTGCGCATCATAATCGCTTCAAAACCGCGCATTCAATCCACTTCAAAATCGCGCATCTTAACCGATTCAAAACCTCGCGCCTCAACCATTCTAAGATCCATTCTAAGAGCGCCTTAAACGTAGCAAAATTGCGCATCTTAACCGCTCTAAAACTAAGCGTCTTAACCGCTTCTAAACCGCGCGTCACAATTACACCAAAACAGCACGTCTGAACCGCTTGAAAATCGCGCGTCACAACCGCTTCAAAACCGCGGGTTTTAACTGCTGTAAAACTGCGCGTTTCAACCGCTCTTAAACTGCGCGTCTTAACCGTTATAAACCGCGCATCTCAACCGCTTCAAAACCATGCGTCTCAACCACTTCAAAACCGCGTATTTTACCAGTTCATAACCGCGCGTCTAAAGCGTACCTAAACTGCGCGTCTGAACCGCTTCAAAACTGCGCGTCTCAACCTCTTCAAAAACGCGCGTCTTAACCGCTCTAAAAACACACGTCCCAACCGCTTCAAAACCACGCTTCTCCACCGGCCCAAAGCCGTGCATCCTAACCACTTCAAAACCAAGCGTCTCAATCACTTCAAAATCGTGCGTCTCAACCACTTCAAAACCGCGCGTCTTAACCGCTTCAAACCACGTGACTTAACCGCTTCAAAACCGTACGTCCCAAGCGCTTCAGAACCGTGCGTCTTAACCACTCTCAAACCACGCGTCTCAACCACTTTCAACTACACGTCTTAACCGCGCGTCCCAACCGCTTCAAAACTGCTTAGCACCCTTCATTTTCATTAGACTTACATAAGTAAAACTTTGTATCAATGTTACATACGATATTAAATACAACACAAATTTACATGCGACAGCAACAATTTTCCTCACAGCAGAAATCTCTACCAGGAGACACTGCAAATGATGGGATCCTCGGGAATAGATTATATAATCTCTCATACAAAAATTTACTGAAGATCTTAATTCTCCAAGGTACGCAACAACTTTTTGGCAAACTACTAACATCAGTTTTTCTTTTGTTTGCCTCTTACAAGCTGCCTGGCATATAAAAACATGATCTTACTAATAGTCCAACGCCGGAGAAGGAAAACATATTTATTTTTAAATCAGCAAATATGTAATTCCATGAACACTTCGGGTGTTTTATTGGAAGCTCTTGAGGGCAAGCCGCTACGCTAAGTATGCTTTTGTCTTGAAGGCCCAAGAATACATTAAAAAAAAACGACACACAAGCAAGACATTGGTATTTGCAGCTGCTTATCGGTGATGGTGATCAGGCAAGTCTCCTGCCAGTTTGCTGCATATTCTAAAAAGAATTAAGATGCTTTGACATAGAAAATGGATAAATACTCACCATGTTAATGCCTTAGGTGCAGCACATTTTGGGGCATTAATGATAATAGCAACAGCTCCAGCCAGCATAGCCAACCAAAGGACCCAAAATAGAATGAACATGAACCAGCGTAACCGCACCCAAAACGGATCCTCCGCATACTTCATCAGCTCTTCTTTAGTAAGTCCAGTGTACTGCTAAATACAAAATTATAACCTAAAATTAGCATTTTTTTAAAAATAGACATTGACGCTAGAGGAACTATTGGTAAATGGTCCGACTAACTCTAGTAGATTACAGTTGTGAATTAGTGTAGTTTAGTAATATGTTAAAAAGAGAAAGACAGATGAAAGACACACACAGAGAGAGAGAGAGAAAGTAAACGCCATCTTATCATTCCGGCGAGAGGAGATGCTTTTCCGAGTTCGTTGTATCATTCAAGCAACTAATTTACAGTCGAAATTCTCGTACCTAGGCGACATTAAAACAATCATTACCTTAAGGTAAATTTAAGGGGACAAACTTGAAAGGTTTTCGGAACGAAATTCCTTTTTTTATAGAAATGGTGGCAAACGGACAGGAGGCTCATCTAATGGTAAGTGAGCACCGCCGTCCATGGACAACTACACTATCAAAAGACTTGCAGTTGCGTTGCCGGACTTTTAAGAAAGATTTAGCTCTTTTCTTGAAGGTCCCTAAGGCGTCTCCGTTCAGAAAACCCCTGCCGGTAATTAGTTCCACAGAGGCGCAGTGCGGAGAAAAAAGTGCCTCGAGAATCGCACAGTTGTAGATTTCCAGACATCGAGGTGGTGAGGATGAAATTTTGAATTTTGTCGCGATGTCTGATGGTGAAATTCTCAGGCAGGAATTAATCTAAACAGTTCCTCGATACACTCCCCATGATAAATCCGATAGAAGATGCAGAGCGATGCCACATCTCTACGTAATGCCAAAGTACCTATCAAGCCGATCCGAAAAGACCTGTCGTCGACGATTCGAGCCGCTCTACTTTGAATGGGATCAAAAGGAAGGAGCTGGTACCCTGAGCCCCCGTCGGCCGCCCACAAGTAAGACCAATACTGAACGCGCTTAACGATATAAGTACGTGGAAAACTGTCCGATCCACACTTGTACTTTAGTACGCTGTACGTGACAGTTATGCCTAGTTTATTGAGGACATATGTATATTAGAAAGAAATAGAGAGAAGTAATAGGGCGCGAGAGTAAATGAATAATGATATATGTAGCACGCCATGATAATAATTATATGATGATTTAATTGTTACTATTTCTTCATTGTGCTCGTTATATAATCACTAATTATACATAATATCTATATAGCAAAAAGAATGTTGTTGCTCCCAAGTGTCCCAATGACACTTGATATTTTTTTCCTCATAATATAGCAAAGAACCATAATGATCCTATGAATATCGGACTGAGGTAACGATACATTTATACAGTGAGTAACAAGAACCGTGTGAAATCTGAAAGAGACATATAGGTAGATTGATGAAATTAACAAAAAATATAATTAAATGGTTCTCTTTATTCAAAAAAAATATTACGGTAGTTTAAAAGGCGACGTGTATTTTAAAATATCGTAACATATTTGTTTTAAAATTTGTCGTTAAATTTCTTTAAATTTAGCAAATATTTCAAGTGAACATCCGAATTTCGTATCAGCGACGGCCGCTTTTTTGTTTTGGCCACAAAGACCACCATATGTCCCATTTTGTGTTTCCATAGGTAACATTTAAAAATATTATTTGACTCATAAATTATTTTGATCGAAAAAGTTATTTATCAATATCTACGAAAAAATCACGCATTTATGATTAGAGGTGATAAGAGAGGTGTTTAAGGAGCCCAGAGGGAGGGCCCTTAGCCAAAACATATTATATGTATCCGCAGAATATAATCCGATACCAGACATGACATTATTACACCAGCAAGAAGTGCGGAGTAACACTGGTTACTTTTGTAAATTTTGGAAACCTAGATCTCTCCCTAGAACAAAGCTATATGTACGCACATGCATTCGATTGTATTAAACTACCAAGTACCTAATGCCTTTGAAGATCGGAATGAGTTTTCGTTACTAACCGTCGATATAAATGGTATGTTATCACGTTGCTAACCGTGCAACAGGTGCAGTGGTAGCAATCACCCTGACTAGACGTTTCACAAATTAACATGTTATTATTAATTTAGACACACAACAAAAACTATAGACGTTTCAAACTAATCTTTAAAACAGAAATGGAAATATTCCCATACCATAACCGAAAAGAAAACGAAAATGGGCAGAAGATGTGGTACAATTACATGACGACAGATGGACAAAAAGGATAACAATATGGACCGGGCTTTCCGAGCTTACGAGATGGCATGATTAGATTACAAGGATAGCTAGCCATTTTTGGACAAGTGAAGCATAAAATAGAGAATGTTGAAAATCCTTGGAGGAGGCCTTTACCCGCGATGGGGTTCTATAAAACCAACCAGATGCTTAGCATATAATTTTAACTTATGTTTAATTATCTTTCTAGAAATATGAGGCTTTTTTTTTTTGATTAAACATTTTATTATTAAGTCAGAAAAACACAGTAAATGAAAACTAGATTTAATACATACTCGTTTATTGGCATCCAGTTCTATATTGGCATCACAAATACACTGGTTCTTCTGGTCGGCCACGACGAATTTCGCGTCAGCCAATTCAATGCGCGTCTCCGTTTTCGCTTCCTCTTCCTTCTTTAGGAGTTGCTTCTCAGCCCCGTCAGCTGGTAGATTTTCCTTTGACATCTTAACTCGTGTTCAAATAATCAAAAATCTGAAACGAGAAAAGTTTAGGCTTTAAAATAAATTAGTTTTATAAGTTCGTTTGCTATTCTTATTAAAACAAAAAATATGTGAATGTTTTCCCGGCCAAGTTCATCCCTCTTCACGTTTATATTAATTTTGACTTAATTATTTAAAGAATGTTAGCAACAGGTAAGTAAAGTAAGATTTTAAAATTTTTCTATAGATATGTAGCTAATTCCTATTAGGTTCGAGTTCCCCAATTCGAAAAAAAATGTTTACCTAAGGTAAATGGTCTAATAAGACAGATAATCAAAGTTTTTTCAATGATGAATAAAGTAAATCGATTTTTAAACGCCCCTTACGACTGAAGCATCCGATTGAAAATCTGTTGGTGAACTCGGATCTTAACTCTTAATGTATTTACTGTAATTTGCATTAACTACAAAGTCAAAAAATGTTTTATTCAAATGAACCTTTTCTGATTTCCAATTTTTGATGGGTGGTTATTTTTTTATTTACTACCGGATCGGAACGTGACCAATACTAAGAAGATCCGGCGGGAGATACTCAGCGAGCTTCTGTTTTTTAGTCTATATTTTTTTTAATTTTTCATATATTTAATGATTTTTTATAATGTTTTAATATTACAATAATTATTTCATGTTACAATAAATTATGATATTGGTATGGGGTATTATTCCCAAACTTTTTATATGTATATATAACTCTTAGTCTATATTGTTATGATGGGCAAGTAGGTACGAAACCCAAAATTGCGCGTGGTCCAACACACGGTTAATTTATCATAGGATGACAAACAAGAAAAAAAATGATAAATTGGCAAAGTGCATGGAGGGCCACGCTCAATGTAGGTTTCCGAAATTTCCCATCACAATAATGCGGACTAAGAAGAGGGATTTTATTGTTTTACTAGCTGTTGCCAGCGACTTCGTCCGCGCGGACTTCGTTTACTCCGCACTGCTCCTCCCTCTTAGGTGATAGCGTGATAATATGTAGCCTAAATGTTGACCCGACCTGTTAGTAATATTCATGCAAAATTTGAAGTAAATCCATGCAGTACTTTTTGAGTTTACTCCGGACATACATACAGACAAACAGACAAAAATTCTAAAAACTATATTTTTGGCTTCGATATCGATTGTAGATCACGCCCCAAGTATTTTTTCAAAAAAACATTCAATGTACAGTTTTGACTTTCCTACGATTTTATCATATGTACAGATACTACGAACATTTAAGATATTTAACGTCAATGACAAATATATATTCGCACCACAAGTTCACCGCCTATAAAAACTTCTCTAAATACATTTTATAAGTTGGTCGGCTATTACTCAAAAACTAAATAATCCTAAATTCATTATATTTATTAACGTAGTATTGTATACTCTTTGATTTATTACTACCATGATTTTTTCCCACCCCCAAAACCAACCGTTTACCCTGCACTTGACTCTAACAGAAATTAACACTTAAAACCTTAATATTTTAATGTAAATATTTCCTAAAGTCGCTGGTTGTCTGGAAGAGATCACTGATGGGTGATAAGACCGCCTATTTGTACTCCGTTCCCTATCGTACATTGTTATTTTCTACTGTAAATGATGTGTGTTGTGTGCAATAAAGTGTATTATTATTATTATTATTATTATTATTATTATTATTTTACAAACTTGTTTTTACAAACCTATGATATTTTTTTAAACCTATCCAACGATACTCCACACAATGGAACAAGTGAGAAAAAAAACTTGAGAGGTGTCAAGGGACACCCGGATGGAACGAAGTTCCTTTCGATACAAAAAACCTGTATACACCCAACAAAAATAATCGTCGTGACACCACACTGTTCACTGCGAAATAGAAATGAAAATATCTAATACATGCGCACGCCGCACAGCTTACAATAGCTTACTATAGCAAAAAGTGTCGTGACAACTTTTCTTAAGAATTTTTTCCGTCTAGCCCCCTTTCACAACGCGCGATAAGGAACTTCGTTCCAAAAATTAACATCCCCACTTTCCATGTATGGGAGCTAGCCGGAAAAAAATATTTTTCAAGGTTTTATGTTACGACTTTATTGACGTGACTAAAATGTATACCTATTATGCCAAATTACAGCTCTCTAGTACTAAGTCATTGAGCTATCGTGCGGACGGACGGACGGACATAGCGAAACTATTTAGAGGCTCCTAGTTTACTTCGGAACCCTAAGAAGTGGCTCTATTGATGGAAAAAGATACCCATCGCCTACAGATATCAAAGATGTCAATTTTACGTTGCCATCCGTGTGGCGAGTTGAAATCTCACATGTATATGCTTTCCACCTTTGCCTCTAAATAGGAACATGACAATGACAAACACTGATGCTATTGCAGCAGGAATAGGTGATACAGTGATACCGGGTGAGTCCTCACAGAACTCTACTATCTAGTTGTCACGGGGAAAATTATATTAAAATTACATCAAGAAGAGAATGCGTTTCAATTAAATATGTCTATATAAATGACAAATGTATAAGTATGCCCGGTCTATATTGTTATGCGTGTATAACAGGCATACGAGCAACTAGGTTGCATGATGGAAAGCATTCACCATCGCCTACAGAGTTAGTTACCTTCTTCTTCTATAAATTTTATCCGTTCTCTTCTCCTCTTATTCACTCTACCACTCCCTAATCAAAGCTTCTAGAAAAAACTGTAAATATCCCTAATACGAGTACAATAGTAGCCATTACATAATCTGCGCTAACTGCTAAAACGCCAAATGGGCAGCCGATTTGGCGTGGTTGAGTCACAAATATTCGCGTTAATAACACTAAAAGCACCTTACAACTCCAACGCGGGCCTATTTCGACTACTATAGTATGTAAATTTTTCAAACACCTTTTATATTTTTTGATGGTGCGGAAACTACTGATGTGAGTGAACTCGCCGCAACTTTATCATGTACAATTATTATATAACATTTAAATTCAATACGTATAAAACTTAACACATTTTGTTCACACCACACCGAATACCCTAACTGCTGCACTCAAAAATAGGCTAATCTCGGGTGGCTAATGCATCAAAATAGTTATCATTGTGATATAAGATACTAAATGTTAATATCAAACATAATTAAAAAAATAGTAAATAGAGCGAAAACTTATGATTTTATTTGAAATGGTATTATCCCAATCATTATGTAATGCAATTACACCATTAATAATAAAAGGTACAACGAAAATCAAAGCCGGCTCTACCCTTAACTATTAATTAATTTAAAAAAACTGTAGGTACATCAAAAATCAAATAGCTATGGGTTGAAAACGTCATGTAACCATAGGGTTACAAACATGAACAAAATTAAGTTTCATTGTAGTAAAAAAAATCACATAAATTTCAAATTAATCACACTAAGAAGAACATCTTACTTAAAGTTGAATACTGCCCAATCCCATAAATCACAGAATAGCGGAAATGCGAAGCTGAAGGGAGACTGCAAGACGAGATACACGTGGGAGAAAATCGACTTTATGTCACCTTATGCGCTGATTTAATAAAATTACATCAGAATTTAATGGAAAGCGTTTGTTTTAATACAGTATTTGCAATTTATATGACTTTAAAAGGATTTTTATGGGGATATTTAATTTCTCTTTTACGTTAATATTTGTTGGAATTAGAAAAAATAAACTTAGATACTTACAAGTCAAATACGCCTTAACGAAGAGAGGGTCTTTGGAACACTAACTAAAGCACCACTCATGAAACGTCTCGTATCGTTCCCTCCGAATACGAGTTCGCGCATGCTCCTAGGGGCGAATTTAAAGGCGATTTCTATTAGGGACGTTGGGGACACAACAAGGTATTGAAGTTTGAGCTATTGTGAGTAAAAAAAATAGTTTTAAACATTTCCGTTTGTGTAGATACGGACAATTAGCAAGCTGGTTCGCTCTCTCCATTTTCGATTTGCAAATTGCTAGCGCGTATTCTGCTGCTCGAGAGAAGCAAGTTTTTTAAGAAATTACTAGCTGACGCGGCAAACGTTGTTTTGCCATATTTTGTTACATATATGGCTTTAAATTTTCCAAACGCTCATATCTATATAAGATTTTTTCTTTTATTTTATATATGTCGCTACTTGTACAAATCGAATAAGAGAACAAGTGTAATAATCACAAACAATAGGGGTCGCATATGCTGATATATCGTACTTGTCGTTCTATACGGTATTTTAAAATGCGCGTTGTAACATTTAAAACGCCGTAAAAAGAGACATGTCTTTATTAATGTATTTTTAATATTTATGTATGGTGATCTTGTTTCAGGTATGGTATTTAAAATTAAATACGTTGTTGTTTTTCATAAAATATTTATATTTCATGAATTTATCGAATTATGTTTTCAGCTTTTTTGTTTTCAGCGTGTAAAAAGGTATCTCCGACTTATCTGATATGAATGTCAATGTAAAAACAGTCATCTATCAGTTTTTTTCCGGGAAAATATAAAAAACAATACTTAAATACTAGTATGGACTCCCTAAATATAATAAGTCATTGTAGAAAAAAATTATAATTATGCATAGACTTATTTTAACAGAGATTTGAACATTAATTACGCTCTCCTGTAAACCTCATTTTTTGACATGTCCTTTTATACGTAGGGACCGTCTTTATGTGTTGCCTATCCTGAGACAAGTCCTGAGACCTGAGACCGTCTTTATGTTAAGTCTCGGTGCCAATAAATACACTGCCTGGTACAAGACAGTATTCGAATTTGATACCGAATAGAAAAATGAAAAAGAAATAGGTTTCCCCCGTGTTGGTTCGGGCTTCTTTAAAGAATAACCCAACCGACGTTCTGCCAGGCAGGTCGTAAAAGGTGACCGACAGGCTATACGTATCACTGCCATCATGACTACTAGATGGTAGAGTTCCGCAACGTCTCGCCCGGTTATTTGGTATTACCTTATACACCGTCTTACCTATTCCTGCCGCAATAGCGTCAATGTTGTTGTCGTATCCGATTTTGAGGGTAAGGTAGCCGGCCGGAGCCGGAGGGTAAGTTATAGCAACGCACTATTAACATCTTTGGTATTTATAGTGATGGTTTCTCTTTTCATCAGGAGAGATTGTTAACTATTATCTGGTATATAAAAAGTAGGTACTTAAATTTTAACCTAATTATCCAATAAAATATGAAGTACCGCCACCTGTGCATATACAGTGTGTAAAGAAAACCCTGTCGGATAATTAAAGGTGTTATTTGGTACCTTAATAAGGTAACATATGTGTAATTATTTTATGTGTATTAATTAATTAGTTTTCCCGATAAAAAAAAGTAATCTTAAATGGTATTTTCATACATTAAGTATACATTAACTTATACATTAACTACATACATTAACTTATGAATGTGGCATTAGACTTCGCCACAAGATAGCTACGCACCATTAACATCTTTGGTGTCTATAGGCGATGGTTGACTCTTACCATCAGGAGACCCATCTGCTTGTTTGCTATCTTATGATATAAAAAAAGACGTGATTAGTTGGTACTAATTCTTTTGGATTATTGTAAAATCTTTCAGTCTGATGTGTTGACAGAACAGTTGGTCGTTATGAATAAATATATGTATCTAACACAATTAAATATTTTGTAGTTATCCAGGGATTGCTTCTTACCCAAAAATACGGTTCAGCTTAAGTTGGTTTATTAATCCACCTCTTAGATTGACCCATACGGCAAATATTCATTATTTTAAAGGACAGCAAACAACGTTGCTGTTCTTTTGTTGGTAAGAGATTATTCATCACTTACTCGAGTTTCGCCGTGTTGGTCCCGGCCTCCTTTGAAGAATAGGCCAACTGCCGTTCTGCCAGGCAGGTCGTAAAAAGCGAACGATTGGCTATCGAGTCACTACCATCGTGGCTACTAGGTAATAGAGTTCTGCATTGTCTCGCCCGGGTCTGGTACCGCTGCCTTACCTATTCCTGCCGCAATAGCGTCAGTGTTTGTCGCTGTCATGTTCCGGTTTGGAGGGTAAGGTAGCCGGTAAACTTATGCATGTGGTATTAGACCTCGCCACAAGATAGCAACGCAACATTAACATCTTTGGTGTCTATAGGCGATGGTTGACTCTTTCCATCAGGAGACCCATCTGCTTGTTTGCTATCTTATGATATAAAAAAAAAAATAAGTACGTCAATCTCATGTAAGCACTTCTCTTTTCATACCTACGCTCGGCGGTCGCGTTAGGGCTATCAACTTTGACTTAGGCCCCGGTTACACTTTTATTAGTGCGAATGCAAGTATTTAATGCAGATACTTAGTATTAAGCAAAAAACATGCGTAGACAGCCGTTGATTAGTAGTAGCATTAGTAGTAGTAATTATTACTTATCAACGTAGTAACATGAATAGACACGGATTACTTATCACTCGCACTAATCAACGTCTGTCTACACGAGTTTTTTGCTTCATACTAAGCACTCGCATTAAACACTCGCACTTGCTAATGAAAGTGTAACCAGGGCCTTATGCACAAAAACTGGTAGTTTTTTGTGCATAAGGCACTTGTATCTAGGCGTTTGATTTATTGTTGACAATGAAACAGGAAGAACGAAACGAAATATCATAAATGGGAAAGTTTATGTGTTTGTTTTTCCGTCTTTCGTGGCAAAACGGAACGAGGAATTGATGCGATTTTTTTTAAGTGGAGATAGTTGAAGGGATGGAGAGTGACATAGGCAACTTTTTGTCTCTTTCTAATCCCCCCACTTCCCTAAAATAAATTTAACGCAAGCGAAGTCGTAAGCAATAGCTAGTCTTCTATAATCTATACATACCTATAATAAAATCGTAGGAAAGTCAAAACTGTACATTGAATATTTTTTAAAAGAATACTTCGGGCGTAATCTACAATCGATATCAAAGTTAAAAATATAGTTTTTAGAATTTTTGTCTGTTTGTATGTATGTCCGGGGTAAATTTAAAAAAGCATGGATTTACTTCAAATTTTGCATGAATATTACTAACAGGTCGGGTCAACATATAGGCTACATATTATCACGCTATCACCTACGGGGGAGGAGCAGTGTGGAGTAAACGAAGTCCGCGCGGACGAAGTCGCAAGCAACAGCTAGTAACTAAAATATTTTAATGTTATTATTATACCTTTGACAAATATTCTGCACAAAAAATTCACTGAGGCATGTCCAAGCGGGTGGCACTCGCGCCTGCTCTATTCCCAACAACTCCGAGATATCGTATCCGTGAGAGGTGTCTATGTGTGCGTTGCTCGAGCGCCCTTTGTATGTAGAACGATTTCTGTTTCGTGCAAACCTAAATACGAATTGATGGGGCTCGGGTTTGATTTCTGACAGGGTAAAACATTTGTGTGATGAGCATAGGTGTTTATTTATCGGGATCCGGTTTTTATTATGTATGTATTTTTACTAAAACACCCATAACACAAGTAATTTGCTTACTTTGAGATACGATCAGTTTATGTGATTTGTCCAGAGATTTTCGCCGTGTTGGTCCCGGCCTCCTTTGTAGAATAGGCCAACTGCCGTTCTGCCAGGCAGGTCGTAAAAGGCGACCGATTGGCTATCGAGTCACTACCATCGTGGCTACTAGGTGGTAGAGTTCTGCATTGTCTCGCCCGGGTCTGGTACCACCGCCTTACCTATTCCTGCCGCAATAGCGTCAGTGCTTGTCGCTGTCGTGTTCCGGTTTGGAGGGTAAGGTAGCCGGTAGACTTATGCATGTGGCATTAGATCTCGCCACAAGATAGCAACGCACCATTAACATCTTTGGTGTCTATAGGCGATGGTTGACTCTTTCCATCAGGAGACCCATCTGCTTGTTTGCTATCTTATGATATAAAAAAAAAAAAAGATATTTATTATTATTATGCATGAAGCAAGATTGTAATGACTAGACATCGGATTATATGCATTTGCATGTTTGCATATGCAAATACATAAAACGCAATTTTTATAATGTTATTGCATATTTTTGTACATTGCATGGTACATTGCTTATTTCCGATTAAATGTATGAGGCATGATGAAAATAGTGGCGGATTATAGCTAGTGAATTGATGCAAAGATGTCTCACACTCCTTTACCAAAAAAGTGTTTTTGAAAGCCTCATCGTGATTAAAACTTGCTATTTCCTAACCAAGCGTTTGCCTCAGAATCAATATTAACACGGTTGGGAACTTATTGAAAGCTATTTTGTACTAACAATTTTGAGGCTATAAAAATAGTCAATTTTTGCTGCAATTAATTGAAGTGAGTTGACAGGTTAAATCAGAAAAAATATCGGTGTCATAAATCATAATGTGTCGCTCATCTATCTACACATATAATAAAATCATTGAAAAGTCAAAACTGTACATTGAATATTTTTTTAAAAGAATACTTGGGGCGTGATCTACAATCGATATCGAAGCCAAAAATATAGTTTTTAGAATTTTTGTCTGTTTGTATGTATATACGGGGTAAACTCAAAAATTACTGCATGGATTTACTTCAAATTTTGCATGAATTTTACTAACAGGTCGGGTCAACATATAGGCTACATATTATCACGCTATCACCTACGGGTGAAGAGCAGTGCGGAGTAAACGAATCCGCGCGAATGAAGTCACGGGCAACAGCTAGTACTTAAATAATACTGTTTATAGTATTTTTATTGTACATATTTTGCTCTTTTTATAGTGCATATTGCATGCATATTTTGACATTTTAATAGTGCACGGATTATATAATCCGTGCACTAATGAAACATGTATAAGTTTTCCGCTCTTCTCATTCTCTCTCAAACTGAAACACGCCAGTGACAAGAACTGACTCTATTTTCGTTGTATCATAATATAGCAAAAAAGCAGATGGCTCTTGGGCTCGCCCGGGTCTGGTACCACCGCCTTACCTATTCCTGCCGCAATAGCGTCAGTGCTAGTCATTTAGGTGTTCCGATTTGGCGGGTAAACTTCTGCATGTGGCGTTAGACCTCGCCACAAGATAGCAACGCAGCATTAATATCTTTGGTGTCTATAGGCGATGGTTGACTCTTTCCAACAGGAGACTCATTTCCTTGTTTGCTATCTTATATAAAAAAAGAGAAACCATTACCTATAGACATCAAAGGTATTAATGATGCGTTGCTGTACATGTGGCAGGATGGCACTGCCACATGCATAAGTCTACCGGCTACCTTACCCTCTGAACCGGAACACAACAATTACAATCATTGACGCTATTGCGGCAGGAATAGGTAAGGCGGTGATACCGTATACTCGGGCGAGACGATGCAGAACTCTACCACCTAGTAATCACGATGTGATACGTATAGCCAATCGGTCGCCTTTTACGACCTGCCTGGCAGAACGGCAGTTGGTCTATTCTTCAAAGGAGCCCGGACCAACGCAGGGGAAACTATTGCGACAGGAATAAGCAAGACGGTGGTTTCAAACCCGGGCGAGACATTGCGGAAATTTAGAAAGTACGATGGTAGACACGAATCATTCACCTTTCTACATCAGCAGAAAGTCGAATGGTATATTCTCTAACGGTCTTTATTGGGGCCTTCAAATAAAATTCTCATAAAATGCTTCAAACTTTATTAGGATTATAATAAAATGCAAAACAGGTCCAGCCACGCATGCACAGCGGCTATCTCTTATAAAACTTCAACAGCTCCATTCACTCCTCCACTGTGGTCTTGGGAACGAATGACAGTATGACAGTAGATTTCCCTTCAACGGGCACATTGTCACTGTTGATGTTTGTGTTCACGTTATATCTGTAATAAATAAAATAAACGTTATTTGTGATAATTGATACTATTGTTGCGAATAACCTAGATAAGTGAAGTTGGAGTTCAGGAGAGATTTAGAAATAAAAAAAGAGATAGCTATATTGATAAACGATATTGATAAACAATAGCCGCAGCTACCCAAAAAGCTATACCATAATTGACCTTATCGCTTTAGGCGTAAGGGTGATAATTGGTCCCCAATCTCTTTGGTAATTCATATTAGCCCAGGATGGTATCTGGCGTGGACAGCCCTGAACAAAAACAACAAAGCAAACGCTGTTTAAGGTTTGATTAATAACTGGTTAACAAGCCCTGGCAGTCGGTGAACTTATGTATATGGCATTATCTTGCTTGCAACAGCGCACCATAACACCTTTGTTGTCTATGGTCGATGGTTATCACTTTCAATCAAAATGCTTTTTTGCTATTCTATGATATAAAATAAATCCTATCCTTCAAGATTAAAAAACATCGAAACCAAGCCATTTAGAAAAAAACTTACAGATACACAATGATATTTTATCTATAAAGAAATAATGAGAGTGAATACTAACAGTGTGAGTTCTTTGGGCAGCGCACTGATGCCAGTTAGGTTGGCGGACGCGGGCGCAGATCCGGGGTTGTACACCGCCGCGTACCCTGTGTGGTTCTCCTTCCATCTGCAAAACATAATACAAATTAAATACAAGCCCCCGTGTTGGTTCCGGGCTCCTTTGAAGAATAGACCAACTGCCGTTCTGCCAGGCAGGTCGTAAAAGGCGACCGATTGGCTTTGCAAGTCACTACCATCGTGGCTACTAGGTGGTAGAGTTCTGCATTGTCTCGCCCGGGTCTGGTACCACCGCCTTACCTATTCCTGTTTGGAGGGTAAGGTAGCCGGTAAACTTATGCATGTGGCATTAGACCTCGCCACAAGATAGCAACGCACCATAAACATCTTTGGTGTCTATAGGCGATGGTTGACTCTTACCATCAGGAGACCTATCTGCTTGTTTGCTATCTTATAATATAAAAAAAAGCCATCACCTCCACCACCATGTTCGAAATTCTCAAACATATCATAATGTGGGCACATCTACGATCAAGCCGCGACGTATACATCACATACACGTTGGTTTCTATGAAAACGCCAATAGCAACATGGCATTTACCACGGTATGACGTAAGGGGTCCTGATTTGCATTCACTAAATTGCTAAATTTATTTCCCAAAAATATTAATAATCCTTATCCTTTATAACAAATGTTAAAGTTTTTTTATAATCTCCATATAATAATTAATCATTAAAAACTACAATATATCAGATTCATTCTAAAGCTCTGGTTTCCTCCAAAAGCGGTGGCGTCATCAAGCGATCGTAATACAGCGGTGAGTGACGTCACTAAAACGTTGGCTATGTAAACAAAATGGCGCCGTTTCCTAGAGAACAATAATTTACACCGTAAAGTCAAAAAGCAGTGCCGCCATTTGCATGAAGGCCATGTTGTCGGTGTCGGATGGCTTGTGAACGTTTTTTTTTTTCATTTTCAAGCATGATATCACTGCGTGATTGTACAAAATGAGTATCATCAACTGGAGCAGCGAGGACGATGAAATTTTAATTGATTATGTGCGGGTTTACGAGATCTATACTAATGAAGAGGAAATATTTGATTGTTTGTTTGTAACGATTTAACTCAAAAACTACTTGACTGATTTTCAGTCCTTACATCTTTAGAAAGCTATATTATCCCGGAGTAACATAGGCTACTATTTTACCCGACGGAGAAAACGGAAGTAATGTTTTTTGACCACGCGAAGTCGCGAGTGACTGCAAGTATGATATAATGCAAAGCATAAAGACTACAGGCAGACGCAGATGAAGCAAAAATTATGGTGTGAGTTCGGGGAGATTCGGGGAAATAAGACGAAAGTATTCCCTAAACTTTTCCTTATTGCAGTGCAGACGACGACGCACTGAAGTTTGTAAAGCACCTTCGGTAGTACGAGCTTTGTATAAATCACATTCCTCCACACGATTATTTTCTCCTTCTGATGATTGTTCATCTTCCTAATATATGAATAACGCTAAATCAAGGTCGTCCATTTGCAAAAGTTGACACGTATAGCAAACGAATTTGTGGTCTGTTTACCGTAAAAAGACGTCCGTCGAAGTCTCTAACATTCCACGAGCCTACGGTTGTCTTTTTACAGCTATCATATTGCGTTCGTTTAATGACGCCATAGCTTTTGTAGGAAACCAGAGCTTAAGTGGACACAAGTCTACTATAGCTTGAAATCTTGTAGTATATTTTGTGAAATTATAGGTAGTATCTTTATATATAAAAATGAATCGCTGAAATGTATCGTTAAGCGCAAAACTCAAGAACGACTGAATCAAAAGGCTTAGGGTGGGTGTGTGTTTGGGTGTATGTGTGTGTTTTTGAAGGTGTATGTGTGTGTGTGTGTGTGTGTAAGCGTATGTGTGTACGCAGGTGTATGTATGTGTGTGTGTGTGTGTGCGTGTGTATGTGTGTAAGTGTATGTATGAACGCAGGTGTATGTGTGTGTCGTGTTCACCTGGCGCAGACGAGCAGCAGCTGCGTGGAGTCGCGCGCGGGCGCCACCAGCACGGAGTAGTTCCCGTGCTGCACGCTGGCGTCCTCGCGCAGCGACACCAGGTGCGAGAACAACTCGCTCTGCACAACACAACGCTACTTATAATACCACTCATACTAGCGACCCGCTCCGGCTTCGCATGGGTGCAATATAAATATTATTGGAATGTCAGTGTAGAGTAAAAATTAAAATTAATAATATTATTATTATAACTAGCTGTTGCCCGCAACTTCGTCCGCGCGGACATTGTTTACTCTGCACTGCTCCTCCCTCGTAGGTGATAGCGTGATAATATGTAGCCTATATGTTGACCCGACCTGTTAGTAATATTCATGCAAAATTTGAAGTAAATCCATGCAGTACTTTTTGAGTTTACCCCAGACATACATATAGACAAACAGACAAACAGACAAAAATTCTAAAAACTATATTTTTGGCTTCGATATCGGTCGCAAAAAATATTCAATATAATTACAGTTTTGACTTAACTACGATTTTATTATATTGTTACGAATAATCTAGAAGCGTGTAGAATTGTAGTGACTATCTAGAAATAAAAGAAAGAGATAGCTACTCCTATTGACAAACAAATAGTTGACCTGGGCTATGCCATAATGGACTTTGTGGGATATGGCATAAGGTTGAAAGTAGTGTGTACTAGGATTTATGACTCATAACATGTTTACGATAAGAAGTGATTCATTGTTTCCCGATACATTTAGATTTTTCTGGATCCAGCTGGGCCTTTCCCCTGCCTATAAATACAGAGATGTTGACAAACACAAGTCAGTTTTTATCAAGCGATCGAGAGTGATACATCAAGTGACTATTCCGAAGCGAGAAGTGTTCTATTGTGTAGTGTTCTAAGTTCAGTGATAGTACAGCAAGTGACTATTGTGTAAAGTGTATTTTAGTATTACGTTGTGTTGTGCTGTGTAAATACACGGATTTAATATAAGTGGTGTTTTCCTACAATTGCGAACCCGAGTACGTAACAATATGTATAAATTATAGTAGGGGAGCCCAAAATGCTAAATAGATCGTAGGGACCTATTGGGTTTTGTAGATTAAATTATAGAAAAAACAAAAGGTTATGTAATGTTTCTCAATTCAATGGTGTGGAAAATATCTACAGATAAAAAATTGTTTACAATTAACTGTGACATGAAAACACTAATGGCCAATTGCACTAACATTGTCTTAACTTAGGACAGTCCTAAACAGTATGCTGTCACCTGACAGCATACTATTTAGGTTTGTCCTAAGCTAAGAAAATGTTACTTCAATTGGCCATAAATCGCGTCAGATTCATGAAGGTGTATTATATCTGGAGACAGCACTTCTAATGCCAACTTGAAACACAATTTTAAATACTGCTGTCATCTTCTGAGGTCTTACCCTCTCTTTCTAACACAGCTGTATAAAAAGAGATGGATAGACCTCATAGACAGATATATAACGTAAATACATGTTTCAATTGATTAATACAAGTGCTAGCTCCACTTATACCTAATACTTCATGGTCAGATTAAGGTATGGTAGGTTAATTGCCACCTAAAATTTAGAGAATCAGCCAATTTAAGTGTAGCGTAAGGGAGCACAAGTTGAAGGAGGAGTTGCAAAGAAAACGTTGTTTAGACATTCTCGAGCGCGTCTGAATTTTCTTTTATTATATAGGAAATATGTAAGAATAACGAAAAAAATATAATCTGACAATTTCCACAAGTCGAAATAATTATAATTTTGTTTTTTTTCTGCCATAGTCATTCGCCACTATACAAAGGGCTTATATTTGGTGGAGTGCCTCAACAATATGCGAGGTACCTCCCTGTGCTAATCTGACGCGCATGAGTAAATGCAAAAATCTCCTATTGAGCTTCCCTACTATTATGACCATACTACAGGACATCGCAGATACAGCCGTCCCACGGTGTTTTGTCTAGAACAAGCTAGCCGGACAAAAACAACATTAAAATTTCTTAGAAACATTAATGAGGGTAATTAGGGTATTAGTTGGTAATTACACCGACATAGATTACTTTGGTATAATTCATAAGACACGTTGTTAATGAGGGTAAGTATATAAAACAATTGGGTGAAATGCATACTATTATTTGCATTTTTGCTACTGACAAGATTGCATCTCCAAAGATTGTTTTACTAGTTGTGGTGAATTTTAGTGATGGATTCTACTACTAAGGATGAGTATATTTTTCTGTTTTAGTTATTATGAAATAATGTCTATTATATATTAAAATCTGAGCATTATAAATTAGAAAATCGTTTTTTTTTTCAACGATTTCAAATAACGATAATTAAAAACCCCCTCGGGTCCCCGGCCTGTATTTTTTTCAGGTGATAGGTACATATTTCTAAATTATAACTAAACCATTTTTTCTTGCCCGTATTTGCCCATAACCCGTTTTCATTTATTTTTCCAGATAGCAGTTTCAAAATCTCGAAATCGGAGTTTTTCGAAAAGTGGGTAAAACATTCAAAAAGTGAGCGTAACATGGCGCTTTTAATGTTTGTTATCCAATAACACGACCTTAGTGGTATAACCGAAGCATCAGTACAGGAAATCAAGACCTCCATTTCCGGTTTGTCTGCGAAACTTTCGGAGAAATGGGAGGCTTCTAGCCGAACACGAGATCGCTTTTTGGCTTGCAATGCTAAGTGGCTAGGAGGCGAAGACATAGTTTTGAATGTCTCTTGTGACCTTGCGGAGGCATCGACGTCCTCAAATTCACTGCATGGTTCCGGAAGACCGCCAGTGGATATGTCAAACGCAAGTGCCAAAACAAAACGTCGACGTGTCGATGATTTGGTTCAGTCGCGAACATCTGAAGAACTTTTGGCTGCAGCTAAAATAGCTTCTCGTCAATCAGGCAAGCGCAACGTGGCAAAACTGATTCGAGAAGTTTCTGAGAGTCCTGGGAAGTTTAATACAAGAAAGTCCAGTGAGCAGCAAAGGTGCCTTACGAGTGACGAGGCACTTGCGTATTATATAGACTCAAAATCTACGAGTCACGTCTATCGACAGACGCGGAAGTGGTGTCTCCATCATTGAACGTCAGGTGTTTTATCTTTTCATAGTTTATGAAGGGCCAAGAAATGTTAAATAATTTATGTAGGAATCCTGAACAGAGCGCTGAAATTACGAGACTAGATGTTACACTTATTCAAAACTTTGATACGTTACTTCGCGCTTTATCTAGTGGTTTTGATATTAATATAAATAACTTTCAAAAATTAGCTTCCCTTACCAGTAAACTTTACTTGGATTTGTATTCGTGGTATTGCATGTCCATTACTGTGCACAAAATTCTTGTGCATAGTGTGGATAATATTCAATCGGCTATTTTGCCAATTGGGCAGCTTTCTGAGAAAGCTCAAGAAGCTCGCAGTAAAGATTGCAGAAGATTCCGAAGGGATAATACCCGAAAACGCTCTTATATATATTTGCTTAATATGTTAATCATCACATCTGATCCCGTAATTAACAGTCTCCGGGATATCCCAAAAATAAAAATCAGGTAGCCTCCCTTCTGCAATCTTAGATCTTGTAAGTCCACCTGTAAATATTGTAAGAAATGTAAACACTAATGTAAATATTAATTTAGTAGATTATTATGAAGAGGATTTTTCTGATGACGATGAAATTGGTGATTATGAATAATTTCTAATTTGAACCTCATTATAATAATTTTCTTCAATACTAGGTAGTTGGAGATGTTTTAGTAATTAATAGTAGATTTATTATGTACATCGTTGTAAAATATAGATTCATTGTATTTATTGTTTTAATTATTATTATTATGTAAATGTACACATTCTCGTTATAATTACTTAATTAATATAAGTTAAGTTGTTACGTAAATATGTACTTAACTATAAATGATCAGTAATGTATCTGTTATTGTTTTCAATTCGTGCAATAAACATCATTGTTTTTTAATTAATGCATTTTATTTTCGAAGTGACCTTTTTGAAAGATTTATAAGTTTTTAAAATATTAAAAAATACAATATTTTGCTTAATAGGGACTTTTAAACCTATATCCGTTAAAAAATAATTTTGTCCAGGTAGCTTGTTCTAGACGAAACACTGTGCCTCCGCCGCCGCAGCCGCCCGGGGACGATCATTTGACCCGAGATTTAAAATCTCTAATATCTTCTATAATATTCATTTTAATGATATGCTCTAAAGGGCAATCTTGATCTACATTAACACAACGTGTCTCACGTATTTAATTGAATAAGGAATAACACTGTATTGTTTAAGATAACTTCGTAAATAACCTAATATTTTTTTGTAATATGTAACAGAATATGTAACATGCTTACTGTAGATTATCCTTTGAAATAAGACACGTAGCATCGAGACCTTTATTGTAAACCTTTATAATTTAACAGTACATTATTTTGATCTATCTCATTTAGCCAGCATTTGCAATGTAAACATACAAAAATAAATATGTTTTTAAATCTTTAAAATTATTTTTGTGTTGTAGCACTCACCCCGTGCTTGGGAAAACTTGAAAAACTTTAAAAACAACAAAGAAAGATATCGATACGACAGTACAATCGACGGAATCGATCATTTAGCAAAGAAGAATTTCGCCACGTCGAGCCTGTCAACACTAGCTCAGCAGTAGAGCGTCCCGGCTTCAGGGATAGTCGTATGTTCAAATCCTGCGATATTTTTCTTTGTTGTTTTCAAAATTTTTCAAATCTTTACAATTCTATACAATTTTATTTATTACATGCATATTATACACTAGCTGTTGCCCGCGACGTCGTCCGCGCGGACTTCGTTTACTTCGCACAGCACCTCCCCCGTAGGTGATAGCGTGATAATATGTAGCTTATATGTTGACCCGACCTGTCAGTAATATTCATGCAAAATTTGAAGTAAATCCATGCAGTACTTTTTGAGTTTACCCCGGACATACATTGACTTTTCTATGATTTTATTATATGTATAGATATAGATAGATATACATATGAAGGTTTATTTTATTTATACACAAATATCTTCAAGCCAAATCCTTTACGGTGAAGGCAGAGAGAACCGAGTGCCATACATCACAATCCTTGCAGGCTTGTCTCGCTTCCTCCACATTCATCACTCTCTTCATACACACACGCCGGTTGGAAAGTCTCTTCACTCCACTGTACAGTACTCGATCAATCTGATCATGGTATGTCAGTTTCGCTCGCTTTCCTGACTTCCTGTTACACACTTCCGTTGCGTTTCACAACATCACTCCCACAGATTTTAGGAAAACGAGAAAAAGATGTCACAAATAAAAAAGGCAATTCATAGACAAAGACCTATTATAAACATAAGTTAACATGGAATACGAGTATAATAGTTATTTGGATTAATTCCTGCCGCCGAATTCCATCATGGGACATCGCGTCAAAATTTGAAATTCCATCCTCACCGTCTCGATGTCTGGAAATCCACAACAGTGCGTTTCTCTTGACACTTTTTGCCTCGCACTACTCTGTTGTGGAACCAATTACCGGCAGGGATGTTTCCAAACGGATACGACTTGGGGGCCTTCAAGAAAAAAGCTTACTCGTTCTGAAAAGGCCGGCAACGCAACTGCAAGACCTCTGGTATTGCAGATGTTCATGGGCGGCGGTGATCACTTACCATCAGGTGCACCTCCTGCTCGTTTGCCCCCTCTTCTATAAAAAAAAAATACCAAGTGCCGACATATTCAGTATTCAAAATAAACTCACTAATTTGGTGTCATTATCAGCATTCGGCCGCGGCAGTTGGTCCACGGTCAGCACGGGCGCGGCCGGTACCAACATGGCGAACTTGGCCAACTCCACGTCTGAGCCTTCCGAGTCCGTCAACTGCAAATATAACCATGATCCACTGTCGTTAGTAAAAATATATTTTTAAAATAAATTTTATTACTTTAAAATAAATTTTATTACTTCAATTTTATTTAAATATCTTTTTTAGGGTTCCGTACCTAAAAGGTAAAACGGGACCCTATCACTAAATCTCCGCTGTCCGTCTGTCCGTTTGTCTGTCTGTCACCAGGCTATATCTCAAAAACCGTGATAGCTAGAAAGCTGAAATTTTCAAAAATTATATATCTCCATTGCCGCTATAACAACATATATTAAAAATAAAAAAATGAAAATATTAAGGGGGGTTTTTACCCCATACAATAAACGTGTTTTTTTCGTATTTTTAAATATGATAACATGGAACCCTTCGTGCGCGAGTCCGACTCGCGCTTGGCTGGTTGTTTTATATCATAAGATAGCAAATAAGCAGATGTTTCTCCCGACATAAAAAGTCAACCATCGACTATAGACACCAAAGATACGTAATGGTGCGTAACTATCTTGCGGCGAGGTCTAATGTCACGTGCATAAGTCTATCGGCTACCCTTCAAATATGTTGTTATCCGTGTGGCAAGGTGTTAATGCCACTTACATACGTTTACCGGTTACCTTTCCCTCCACCTCCAGACCGGAACACCACAATGACAAGCATTGACGCTATAGCGACGGGAATATGTTAGGCGGTGGTACGAGCCCGGTGGGAGTACCCGGGTGAGACGTTGCGGAACTTTACTATCAGACTTTACGCCGTGTTGGTCCCGGCCTCCTTTGAAGAATAGGCCAACTGCCGTTCTGTCAGGCAGGTCGTAAAAGGCGGCCGTTTGGCTATCGAGTCACTACCATAGTGGCTACCACCGTCTTACCTATTCCTGCCGCAATAGCGTCAGTGCTTGTCGCTGTCGTGTTCCGGTTTGAAGGGTAAGGTAGCCGGTAAACTTATGCATGTGGCATTAGACCTCGCCACAAGATAGCAACGCACCATTAACATCTTTGGTGTCTATAGGCGATGGTTGACTCTTTCCATCAGGGGATCCATCCATCTGCTTGTTTGCTACCTTATGATATAAAAAAAAAATTACGATACTAGTGACACCTACAGGAAATTGGCTGCCTTTTACGACCTGCCTGACAGAACTGCAATTGCTATATTCTTCAAAGGGGGCTGGACTGACACAGGTCTAAAATAAAATAATGTATATGAAGGAATACCTGTAATAGAGGCCATTGTGGCAGTCTGGCTTCTAGTGCTTTGACCACATCCGCACTACGGATGTCTATCCGCACGGCGCTAGGGGGCCTCAGCGCACTAGTGTTGCGTTTTTGTAGAAACAGTTCCATAAAGTTTTCCCCGCTTGCCTTTTCCGCCAGCGTGAATACCGTCGGACCTGTGTAACAATTTTCGGCTGTAAGAAGCACGAAATAGAGCGAGCAAATTGAAATGCGACGCAAATCAATTGGACGTATTTACACGAAAAGGATCCATAATTCGACGGGTCCTAAGAACAAAATCGTATCTACAAAATTTCAATTAGACAAAAGAATTTAGAGTCCTTAACATTGAACTATATTATTAGTAGTAGTACTTCAGTGCTCCTTGATTTTTTTTTATATCATAAGATAGCAAACAAGCAGATGGGTCTCCTGATGGAAAGAGTCAACCATCGCCTGTAGACACCAAAGATGTTAATGGTGCGTTGCTATCTTGTGGCGAGGTCTAATGCCACATGCATAAGTTTACCGGGTACATTACCCTCCAAACCGGAACACGACAGCGACAAGCACTGACGTTATTGCGGCAGGAATAGGTAAAGCGGTGGTACCGGACCCGGGCGAGACAATGCAGAACTCTACCACCTAGTAGCCACGATGGTAGTGACCCGATAGCCAATCGGCCGCCGTTTACGACCTGCCTGGCAGAACGGCAGTTGGCCAATTCTTCAAAGGAGGCCGGGACCAATACGGCGAATTCACGGTGATTCATTTTACTTAATCTATTTAATTATTAATATTGGTTGTAAACGAGAAAAGTTAGATTATTCATATACATGTGATATACACATGCCGCGGGTGCTATCGGCTTCCGTGCCATGCGTATGCATCCGTTCCGGCCCAACCTGATAGAACTGGTTCGGTATGAATCGTACCTTAAACTGTTTTCCTTAAGAATTGTTTAACTTACCATCTGCGCGAGTTGTCAATTCCGCCCAGTGCGCCAGACGTGCGTTGAGACCCGCCTGGTCCCCGACAAATTGTGGGCCAACCTCCGAGAGTGAACTGTTTACCACCAACTGGCGACCGTTATGTAACCTGTACACAATAACATCCAGATTGAATTATAATTTTTCAGGTTGATGGAGGCAAAATGTATGGGTACTCGTCACCGACATGATGGCGGCTAAGTCACTGACATGCCAGCGACCCGGTCAATGACATACCAGCAGTTGCATCAGCAACATGCCAACTGCCAACGACCGCGTCCCTGACATGCCAGCGACCGCATCACCGACATGCCAGCGACCGCGTCACCGACATTCCAGCTACCGCGTCACCGACACGCCAGCGACCGCGTCACCAACATGCCAGCGACCGCGTCACCAACATGCCAGCGACCGCGTCACCGACATTCCAGCTACCGCATCACCAACATGCCAGCGACCGCGTCACCGACATGCCAGCGACCGCATCACCGACACGCCAGCGACCGCGTCACCAACATGCCAGCGACCGCGTCACCAACATGCCAGCGATCGCGTCACCAACATGCCAGCGACCGCGTCACCGACATTCCAGCTACCGCGTCACCAACATGCCAGCGACCGCGTCACCGACATGCCAGCGACCGCATCACCGACACGCCAGCGACCGCGTCACCAACATGCCAGCGACCGCGTCACCAACATGCCAGCGATCGCGTCACCAACATGCCAGCGACCGCGTCACCGACATTCCAGCTACCGCGTCACCGACATGCCAGCGACCGCATCACCGACATGCCAGCGACCGTGTCACCAACATGCCAGCGACCGCGTCACCGACATTCCAGCGGCCGCATCACCGACATGCCAGCGACCGCATCACCGACATGCCAGCGACCGCGTCACCAACATGCCAGCGATCGCGTCACCAACATGCCAGCGACCGCGTCACCGACATTCCAGCTACCGCGTCACCAACATGCCAGCGACCGCGTCACCGACATGCCAGCGACCGCATCACCGACACGCCAGCGACCGCGTCACCAACATGTCAGCGACCGCGTCACCAACATGCCAGCGACCGCGTCACCAACACGCCAGCGACCGCGTCACCAACATGCCAGCGACCGCGTCACCGACATTCCAGCGGCCGCATCACCGACATGCCAGCGACCGCATCACCGACATACCAGCGACCGCGTCACCAACATGCCAGCGACCGCGTCACCAACATGCCATGCCATGCTAGTGACTCGTCTTCAGACTACATAAATTTGGCAGCTTGTTGTCATGTTTCTTTAATGTACACTTATGCAGCTTAAGGCACAGAATAGGGCAGCATTAGATTGGTAGAGGGTAAAAAGGGTAGTGGGAAGGTAGGATAGGAAAATAGGGTGGAAAGTTTAGATATACTATTCTATGCTTAAATATGCTATGCTTAAATAAATAAATATTACCTGATACCATATGCCCCTGCATCCATCCAAAGTTTAATGACCGAGTCAAACTCTTTCACCACTCGGGGATTCTGGAAGTTGAGTGCAGGCTGGTTTTTTGCAAGCTGGTAGAAGTAGTATTCGCCTCGCTTATCGCTCCACTCCCAATTATTCTCCTGTTCATAAATAAATATTATTATTAGTTTGGTTCTATAAACTAAAACTGTATAATATGTAAAAGTTCTGACTCACGGATTGACATATCAACGTCCAGCCTAAGCCCTTGAAACAAGAAGGCTGCAATATTTCACAAGGATTTTACGATGTGGAGGAGGTATGACATTTTTCGAAATTCACCCCCAAAGAAAACGAAATAGACTCCCCCTATTTCACCATCTTAGGGGATGGATGAAATATTGAATGAAATTTCTTATATTCTCAGTCAAGCAATAATTCACAATTCTGATAACAGTTAAAATAATTAGAAAAAAAATGAATTCGCTCTTTGAAGATAACACCGTGTATTGTAATAGCGTGTTAACCCACAAATAAATAAAGTTGAAGTATCTGTTTTTAATGCCAAAATAAAGTATTTTTACTAAATATATAAATATTTTATTTAACTTTCCATCTGTTTGTTTCAGCTAATCTCCAACAAGGCTAGACCGATTTATACCCAATTCCTATATCAGTAAAGACTCATTTTAGTTTCGAGAAGTAACAAGTATGTTATAAATGTCAAATTACCGCCCCGTTGGTTGAGTGGTTAGCGACCCTGACTACGCAATCGACGGGGCTCGGGTTCGATCCTCGACGGGGATAAGCATTTGTGTGATGAGCATAAATGTTTGTATATCCGGGTTTGGGTGTTTATTACATATTCTAGTATTTATATATGTATTTTTATGTACTAGTATTCTTGACTAACACCCATAACACAAGCAAATAATTTGCTTACTTTGGGGTTAGATCAATAATTGTAATTTGTCCCCTAAATATTTATTTATTTATTATTATTATTTACCAAATGTCAATAATAATATTAAATAAACAAATATTTACAGAATATTTTTTAAACTACTGGAAAACTGGCTGTCAGCTACGAATGACGGATCATTGATTATAGGAATCTGACATTAGACGGGACGTCCACGAAAATGTAGCTGATTTTATAAGAAGTAAATTTACATGATGACGGAACCCAAAACCATATTTCTTAAATAGAAGTACTATTTAAGAAATATGGTTTTGGGTTCCGTACAGAAAAAAAAAACAAATTCAATTCTACGCGGAAATCGTTGCGGCACGGTAGTTTATTAACTAATAACATAACATTAAACATACCGCTGGAGGTGCTGGCTTGTTTGTGGTAGCATCCACATCACCTCCCTTGTTCCACACGAAGTAATCACTGAATTCCGTTGCACGGTTCTCACTCAATTGGAACCATTTGTGTGCATTTGAAACAAAACCAGCAGCCAAATCCACAATCACTCTGAAACAAATTCATAAGTACTTATATCTAGATATCAAGTCACCTTATGGAGAGCCCAAATTTTGGGATTTACTCAACTATGACTGATTAAAATATGAGAGAAACCTTGCATACTGTTGAGACTCTCAACCAAATATAAGCCCTTTATATATAGGTATAGCTGGGAATTAAGGGCGCTCATATTTGTGAAAAAATCAACCAAGTGTGAGTTGGCCTCGCGCACGAAGAGACTCCGTATCATATCAAAAAAAAAAAAATACACGTTTATTGTATGAGGACCCCCGTTAATATTTTCATTTCTTCATGTTTAGTATTTGTTGTTATAGCAGCAACAAAAATACATAATTTGTAAAAATTTCAGCTTTCTAGCTATCACATGTATGAGATACAGCCTGGCAACAGACAGACAGACAACGGAGGCTTAGTAATAGGGTTTCGTTTTACCTTTTAGGTACGGAACCTTAAAAACCAATAACTTGGGCTTGTGGACATATGATATTTTTTCGTTACTCTTACATCATTACCTTCAAAATAAAATCATAAAAAATATTAACAGGATTTCAATTACAAATGAATTTATAAAATTGATTCAGCCATTTGAGCTAGAAGGAGAAACAAACATACACGCACGCACGCATACACCACACCATGCGCACGCACTCAAACACGGTCGCACGCACACACGCACTAACTTTATACAAATTAATAGGATTTCAGTACAGACACTTACTTGACACCATGATCCTTGGCCTTAGCAGCAAACGCCTTAAACTCTTTAATACATGCTGGCTCAATATCCGTCACTTCGAATGTGTCTTTGCACACATATGTAAATACTCCGGCAACTTCAGACTTCTTTAGCAGAGGCAATTCAGCTTCGATATCTCTATAGTTCTCAGCGTTTGACATGTCAACTAGGGGGCCTTTCTCATACCTGTTGAAGAATAATAACTTAGATATATTAAAAATTCTCAATCATGAGTGTTATGGCAAGGCGAGTCCAAAAATCCCAGACTAAAATAAAACAATAGTTTTTTATAGATCGCCTTCTTTGAACTAAATCCAAAACTTGTTGCAATGACTGACCATCGTGACTACTAGGTGGTAGTTCCGCATCGTCTCACTCGGGTATATGGTACCACTGCTTACCTATTCCTGCTGCAACAGGGCTAGGGCAAAATGTTCCGTTTTGGGGGTTAAAGTTGGGCGGTAAGTAAAAAAAAAGCATCTTCACGCCCATATCCCCGAAGGGGTAGGCAGAGGTACAACAAGTGCACCCACGATTAGCCGAAGATACTTGGTCCCACAAATGTGATAGGTGGCTATCCCATCGCCACTCGGGCACTTCCCAATCCCGGGCAACTTTGTGTTTCTCAGAAAACTGAAAAAACACTTTTTTTTATGTGCCCAACCCGGGATCGAACCCGGGAGGACCTCATGTGATCAACGCCAACGCTGGACCATAGCCGGAGGAGGAGACTTATGTACATAGCATTGCCATCCTGCTTCACAGATAGCAACGCAGCATTACCATCTTTGGTGTCTATAGGCGATAGAGTATTTTTTATACCATAAGGTAGCAAACAAGCAGATGGGTCTCTTGATGGAAAGAGTCAACCATCACCTATAGACACCAAAGTGTTAATTGTGCGTTGCTATCTTGTGGCGAGGTCTCATGCCACATGTATAAGTTTACCGGCTACCTTAAACTCCAAACCGGAACATGACAATGACAAGCACTGAAGCTATTGCGGCAGGAATAGGTGAGGTGGTGGTACCAGACCCGGGTGAGACAATGGATCTGATGGTAGACCATCTAGTATCCAGGAAGGTAGTGATTCATACAGCCAATCGGTTGCCTTTTACGACCTGCCTGGCAGAACGGCAGTTGGCCTATTCTCCAAAGGAGACCGAAACCAACACGGGGAATCTTGACACAACCCTGATTTCATTAGAAAGGATAAGAGTTACGCAATAGAAAGAGATGCAACTTCTAGGTAAATATAAACGTAGGTAATCAAGCGCCGCGCTATCTGAGTGCTAAGTGTGAGTTTTTTTTCGAATGCGAAAAGAAAAACTCACACTTAGCACTCTGAATTCGACTTAATTGTATCTCTTGCTAGAGTCCCTATTTCTTTAAACGACTTCAGAAAGAAAGCATTCTTTCTTTCTTTCACGGTTCTCTCTGCCTAATTATTTTAAACTATAAAAAAAACTCTGTTGGTCCTAAAAGGGGTATAGGTAGGTCGACAATAAATACATTCTCAATCATGAGTCTTGTAGCATATAAACAAAAATGAAATAATTTTCCTTCAATTTCCCTAAAATTTAGCAAATAATCTAAACATGACGTCGCGTCAGCCGCTGTGGCATCTTTGTGCCGGTAGTTGTACTCAGACCTAGTCGTGGGCGTTTAAACGATATAGGCTTAAAAAATTAGACTTTTCAAAATAAGCCTATAAGCGCGCTTACGGAGTTAAGCTGTTTTCGTTTAAACGTTGATGTTTAAGATACAAAAATTTAATTACCATATTATCATGTTTGACGAAAAGTAACCTTATTTCAATGACGTTAAAAATCAAAATAAAATAGAATAAAGAACCTAATTTCTATACTCTAAGACTCAATATAATTTTTCATTTTATTGGATTAACAACCTTATTGCTATTGCTATAGGAAACGATAACAATTTGGATTGGCTATCGTATTAAGCGGCTAAATTATTTTCTACTTGTTTACGCAATATTTGTGTCGGACTGACAACGCTCCGTTTTTGGTTGGTTAGCTTTTTACAACGAATTAACAACTTACGTTTTTTCAAGTTCCAGTACGCTTTTCGTTGTTGAAGAAATTCGACGCGTTCATCAATTGTTTATTTTACTTAGCGCGCGTACGAACATGACACGAATCCCTTTACAAATTTTCAAAGTAATTTTGTTTATATTAATGATTGAAATTAGGTTATGGATAAAAAAGTGTATATTGTGTTACTATTCATTTCAGATATTCTCGTGTTACAATGTTATTTACCATACTCCTCCGAAACGGCTGGACCGATTTTTATGAAATTTTATATGCATATTCAGTAGGTCTGAAAATCGGCTACTGTTTATTTTTTTAAACCCCTCAGTGATAAAGGTTGTCCACCCCTAAAATTGCTTTTTATTTTTAGGACAAATTTTTTTTTTAATTTTTTTATAATGTGGCATTAAAAATACATACAACCCTAATATTCACCCTTCTATCATCAACCCCTATTTTTTAATTCAATAATTTATATGGCAAAACAACCTTTGTCGGGTCAGCTAGTATTGTATAATAATTTGTATTGTATTTGATAACACGTTATTTCTATAAGCTAGTAATAAGTAATAACACTAACAAAACCACAAAACATTGAACGCTTTTTTCAGCTCTCGGTTTTATCGGTCGCCACTAATTCACTTAAATATTCGTTTAATAATCGACCTTCTCAACGATCAACAACTTTTGTTTAAAAAAGATCAACAACTTTTGTTTAAAAAAGCGTTTAAACGAAAAGCGCTTTTTTAAGCACGCTTAAAAGTATAAGCAAAACGTTTAAACGTGTTAATAATTAAAAGCCGTTTATCACATCTCTACTCAGACCACATGTGTCACATTTGTGTTGCCAAAGATAATATTCAAAAATACTATTTGAGATTAGTTATTTTTAATACAATACAATACAATAACTCTTTATTGTGCACCAAAATATATGACAACATTATAAGTTACAACATAAAAATAATACAAGTAAGATACACAAAGGCGGTCTTATCACTAATAAAGTGATCTCTTCCAGACAACCTTTATAATAAGGATAACAATATACTAGAAAAAGTGGTGCTAACCACAAGATAAATTATAGTTTTTATGCTCTTAAAATAATAATAATAATAATAAAAGTAACATTCGATTATAGTTATACAGAAAAGCAAAACAAAACAAAACAAATAAAACAGTGGTAATACATAAACCTAAATAAGAAAAATTAAACAAAGTTACTAGGTACATAGAAAGTGACGTTTAACCATCCTTTTGAAAGAGTTTAAACTTGGCGCCTTTCTGATATCTACTGGAAGAGAGTTCCAAAGCGTAACAGCTTGTTGAGGTAAAGGAACGACTGTAATAAATAGTGTTCTGCGTTGGCACTAACAGGGAACGATTATCAGCCGATCTAAGATATTTGTGCTGGTTGTCACGGAAAATGAATCTTTCTTTCAAATAAGATGGAGATTTCAGATCATAGAGAGTGGAGTATAGCTGTGAGAGAATATGAGTATTCCGACGAAGATGAATAGGCAACCACTTGAGCTTGGCACGAAATTCGGAAACGTGGTCATATTTGCGCAGAACAAATATGAACCTTATACAAAGATTTTGAAGTCGCTCAAGTTTATTGATCTGGTCTAAGGAGAGATTTACATAACTAGCGTCAGCATAATCTAAAATAGAAAGTAGTAAGGAATCTGCCAGCAAAATTTTGGTAGGAATGGGAAGCAAATACCTCAGACGTTTTAATGAACTCCAGGCACAGAAAACTTTTTTACTAAGCTCCTGGATCTGCTTAGTCCACGATAAAGTATTATCAATGTAAATGCCAAGATTTTTGACAAAATCGCTGTAGGGAATAGTGACGCCATCAAGCTCTACTGCGGGCAAATTACTCCAGTTAACTTTTTTAATTAGCCCAGGACTACCAATTATAATAGCCTGCGTTTTAATTGGATTTAGCTTAAGACCAAATGATTTGCACCATGCATCGATATTCGCCAGGTTACTATTAATTGCTAGGACAGCATTTGGCAGTTCTGAAAGCGTTGCTTGAGAATAAATTTACAAATCATCAGCATAAAGATGGTACGATGTGGACAGAATGGCAGTAATAAAATTAATAAAAATCGTGAATAATAAAGGCGATAGAACGCCACCCTGTGGCACGCCAACTATTAAATCTGACCAAGCCGATGCGTTTGCTGCAGTTTGAATATACTGTCGACGCCCTCGAAGATAACTGCTAAGCCAGTCCAAAACGGATTGGGATACCTTGAGAGACTTCAAGAGGGCCAACAGTACGTCATGGTCAACAGTATTAAACGCATTACTAAAATCTAACAACGCTAATACTGTAAGTTTTTTGCTGTCCATACCAGAACGAACGTCATCTGTGATCTTTATTAAGGCAGTGGTGGTGCTATGACCGGCACGGAAACCAGATTGAAAGTCACTTAAAATCTTGTTAGCGTTTAAGAAATTGGAGAGTTGATGTTTGACTAAGCGTTCTAATACTTTAGACAGGAAAGGTAAAATTGAAATTGGACGATAGTCAGAAAGAGAAGCTGGATTTGTCTTTTTGGGTAAGGGAATAATTTTAGCATCCTTCCAAATTTTAGGAAAAACTCTTGATGTGATGGAGTGGTTAAGAATATGAGTGAGCATAGGAGAAACAATATCGAGTATGGGAACGATCATATTACGACCTACCTTATCACAACCAACAGCATTCGATGAAACGTACAAGATGTTCTTTTTAACATCTGCCTCAGTAAACTCGTTAAAAGTGAAAGGAGTGTAGTCATTTAAAGGAAGAGAAGCAAGATGTTGCAATGTTTGTATTTTGGTATTAATGTCATAGTCAAGAGAAGGTTTGGAAAAATACTGATTTAAAGTATCTACGTCAATACCTGAACCAAGGGTACCTGGGGCTGGCTTACCTACTCCTAAAGATTTTAAAAATTTCCAAACTTTAGTGACGTCACCATTCTCTACAGATTTGTGAATATAACGTCGTTGAGCGTCCCTGCATAGCAAATTACAACGATTTCTAATTTTTACATACTGTTCACGAGACTCTGGAGATCTATTTTTTTTATATTTTGCCAGTAATTGGTGTTTTTTATTTATAATACTCCGTATGTCGTCTGTAAGCCAGGGAGCAGGCAGGTGCTTTAATTTGACGGGTCTAATGGGAACATATTTATCATACAGGTTAATAAGAACATTATTGAACCGACTTATTTTGGCATCCACCGTAGCTTCAGCAGCCACAGAAGACCAATCAAAATTACAAGCGTCGTTCCGCAAAGACTCGATGTCCATTCCACCAAAATTGCGGCGAAAAAGAACTTGCGGCTTCAACTAGGAAGGTCGAAGTTTGGCAGAAAGGTAAATCAAATCATGATTTGAAAAGGTTGTTGATCCGCACTGACCGTAATTGGCAACAAGATCTGGAGACGATACAATAATAAGGTCTAAAAGAGAGGGTATACAATTAGGTGCACAGTGGGTAGCTTTGAGGGGTAACAAGTGTAGGTTATGTCCTTCTATCACGGATAGAAGTTTATGGGTTCTACTATCCCTCTTTAAGATACACGTATTGAAATCCCCCATTAATATGACATGATTATAAGTGGGAAGGTTCGTAAAGATAAACTCATCGAAAGTATCAAAATAGTTTACTAATAAAGAAGGACTATAAAAAACTCCCAATAGCACCTTGGTGTGTGATAACGTGACTTCCACTATCAAGTGCTCAGCAGCATCGGCAGGGGGAGGTTGTGGTGAGGAGCTAATTTTGGAGAACGGTATTTCAGATTAAGGTATTATTTGGCATTAATTTACCATAAAATGTCGCGACAATAGGACTGTTTTTTGTTACACAATATATATATTGTATATTATTTTTAAATATATATATATATATATATATATATATATATATATATATATATATATATATATATATATATATATATATATATTCCTCGTATTACGTGTGTGTGCTTTACCTGCCACCAGGCAATTCGTAAGAGGCAAATGATTGGCTACACAATATGTAACTACCATCGTAACTACTAGGTGGGCAGAGTTCCGCAACATACCCGGGCGAGACATATGGTACCAACTACCACCGTCATTTTTATTTCTGCCGCAATAGCGTCAATGCTTTTGTCTTGTTTCGGTTTGGAAGATAAGGTAGCCGACACTTATGCATGGGGCATCGCCATCCCGAATCACATATTAACATCTATCAACGCACGCAACGCACCATTAACATCTATCGTATATATATATATATATATATAGGCGATGGTTGTTTAAAGCAGTGTTTCGGAAACTTTTTTCGCTCAAAGAACGTCTACGAAGTACTAAATTAACTAAAAATAATTTAAGTACCTATTATATGTCTTTTTTTTAGCAGAGGGGGCAAACGAGCATGCACCTGATGGTAAGTGATCACCGCTGCCTATGGACATCTGCAATCCCGGGGGATATGCAGCAGCGTTGCCGGCTTTTAAGAATGAATAAGCTCGTTTCTTGAAGGTCCCTAAGTTGTATCCGTTCGGAAACACCCCCGTGAGCAATTGATTCCACAAAGGAGTAATTTTCGCGTATTAAGGTATCTGAGAAAATAGTTGGCTTTCTACAGTACATTAATTAATCACACAATTTGCAAAACACAGGCCTACAGCAACACGTATGGGGGTCATTACCCCCCCCCCCCCTAGGGAGGGGCCTATATTTGCATTTATTAGAATTAGAGCATATCTTGAATGAACCTTGAATACGTAACCTCTCTTGAGCCGCAGGCTGGATCCATCCTTGTCAACACAGTTAACTTTTTCAAAAAAAAAAACTTACCAGGTACGTGGTTCAGGTGGGTAGCACTTAGGAGCGCGGTAAATGATAGCAATGGCGCCCGCCAGCATGCACAGCCACAGGGTCCAGAACATGATGAACATGAACCAGCGCAAACGCACCCAGAACGGATCCTCCGCATATTTCATTAATTCTTCTTTTGTCAAACCAGAAAATTGCTGAAACACAAGAATTATTTTTCTCAGCTTCGTTATTTCGTACGTTCAGTTTCGATCAGGGTCCTTTTCGAAGTATAGATCAACTGCCTTAATGCTAGGCATGTTGTCAAAAGCCGAAAGAAGGTTAATAATAAAGAAATATATGTCACAAACATCATGAATACTAATGAATACTAACTAGGTGATAGAGTTCTACAACGTATCACCCCAACCCCGAGTTTTGGTACCACCCCATCGCCTTAATTAATCCTGCCAAAATAGCATCAGTGTTTGTTTTCCCATGTTCCAGTTTGAAGGGTAAGGTAGTCAATAAACTAATCCATGTGGAATTGTAACGTCGCCATACGGATAGCAACACAGTGATAACATCCGTGATATCTAAAGGCGATAGTTCAATTCAAACAGGAGTATAGTGTATTTGTTTGCTATCCTATGAAATAATTAAACAGGAAAAAATAAAGCGATGGTACCTAAAGCAGGCGAGTCATCGCAGACTTATCAGATCTTGAGTGTTTATTTAACACTAGCTGTTGCCCACGACTTCGTCCGCGCGGACTTCGTTTATTCCGCGCAGCACCTCCCCCGTAGGTGATAGCGTGATAATATGTAGCCTATATTATTTATATTCATGCAAAATTTGTAGTAAATCCATGCAGTACTTTTTGAGTTTACCCCGGACATACATACAGACAAATAGACAAAAATTCTAAAAACTATATTTTTGGCTTCGATATCGATTGTATATCACGCCCCAAGTATTCCTTTAAAAAAATATTCAATGTACAGTTTTGACTTTTCCCTACGATTTTATTATTAGGGCGAGCGCAGCGAGCCCTACACTAGGCGACTTTCTGTGCACTATGTGGTACATTTTACTGAAAAAATATCGCATTTTTTAGGTTTGAGCTTCGACGTGGTAGTTCATATTCATGTCTAGATTTGTTATCTACCATAAAAATACCATTTTATAAAAATAAAATAGGTAAAATTTGTATTAGAATCTTATTACTACTAACGCCATCTCTTATTAAATTAACGAGTTAAAATTGATAGAAGATACATTTTCTATTAGAATTTTTGAATTTATTTAGAGACTACCTACTTCATGAATTGTTTCTTCATATTTGACTGGCGGCGCGCGGTTATCGTGCCCTCGTATAAAGGCGAGGTTCAAGTATATACTGCAATAGCTATAGGGCCATCAGTTTGACCAGTTTGGCATCGAAGGTGTATGATAAAATCATTGAAAGGAGAATGCAAGAGAAGGGAAGTTCGAAGTAATATTGTGGGAGGCACAAGGAGAATTTAGGTCTAGAGCAAGGATGTTTGCTGGGAACAGAGTAAATAGAGCGTTAGAGTTTCACAATATGCTTATTGAGAAACAGTACAGATGTATTAATTGATTTATATTGTATTGAGATCAATTACCAATCTTAGCCCGAGGGTAAAAAGCTAAAAAAAGGTATATTCACGCCCGTATCCCCGAAGAGGTAGGCAGAGTACAACGTGTGCATCCACGGTTAGCCGAAGATACTTAAGTCCCACAATGTGATAGGTGGCCAGCCTATCGCCAGTAGGGCACTTTTCCAATCCCGGGCAATGTTGTTTTACCAGAAAACTGAAAAAACACATTTTTTCATTTGCCTGACTCTGGAACCGAACTCTGAGAGAAAAATTCGAAAAATGTATTCGCTGAGTATCTACCGTCAATTCTTCGTGCCTGCGTAGTCCAAAACTTTTGAAGGTTTATTTAAATAAAACATTTTTTGATTTTGATTTCGTAAATCGACGTAAAACCAGGAACTTCCTGATTTTAGAAAAAAAAACAATTATTTCAGCAAAATGTCAAAAATGTGTTTTTTATAACATCAACCTTCATTTTTAATACACATTTTTCCTTGAAAATACCAACAAACAAAAACCAAATATTCCTAGTACAAAGCCTGACGACGTGGGCCTTTGATGCGAATGTAATGTTTAGGTGAAAATACGCTGAGTTTTTTAGGTTAGATAATTATAAATAAAATCCATACATTAAAAGATGTAATTCTCATAAAAATACTTTTCTAACAATATTACTAGATAGTATAACTTTGCGAGCCCTTACAAAGCTCTGCTTTTTGCTAATAGACTAGCTGTTGCCCACTTCGTCTGCGCGGACTTCGTTTACTCCGCACAGCTCCTCCCACGTAGGTGATAGCGTGATAATATGTAGCCTATATGTTGACCGACCTATTAGTAATATTCATGCAAAATCTGACGTAAATCAATGCAGTACTATTTGAGTTTACCCCGGACATACATACAGACAAACAGAGAAAAATTCTAAAAACTATATTTTTGGCTTCGATATCGATTGTAGATCACGCCCCAAGTATTCTTTTAAAAAAAATATTCAATGTACAGTTTTGACTTTCCTACGATTTTATTATATTTATAGATTTTATTGATTCAGACTTTTTTTGTTCCTTGAAGAAATCAATAATTAAAAGGTGAAATTAAGTTTTACTATTTTCCGCAGTTTTATATGTCCTCAGCGATGTCACCGAAAAGACGCTGGTTTATTAAATGGATAAAAATAACCGTACAATGCCAGTATTACTTGCACTAAGGCCCCGATTACCCTCTGATTAGTGCGAGTGCGAGGGTTTAATGCAAGTGTTTAAGTATTAAGCAAAAAAAAACGTGAATATAAAAATACGTGAAAAATACGTTGATCGGTACGAGTGATTAGTAATCAGAGTTGTAAAGTGAATAGGTGCTAATTACTAATCACTCGCACTGATCAACGGCTGTCTAAAGCCCCGTTTTCACTTTAATTAGTGTGAGTGTGAGTGTTTAATGCAGGTGCTTAGTATTAAGCCAAAAATACGTGAAGATAGCTATGGAACAGTGCAAGTGATTCATAATCAGCGTAGTAAAAGTGAAAATGATGTGGTGTCGCGGGACACCAGGTAGGAACGAACTTCCTTCGGCTAAACGGCACTACTCGCTTGTGTACGCGACTGTCGCGCCTGCGCACGTCTCATTTAACGCTTTTATTCCACGCATTTTTCTTACGGTTTTACTATCACATTTTTTTCAGTTCGGTCGCGCAGCAAAATCCCTATCCCCTCCAAGCCTGCCGTAAGGAACTTCGTTCCAAAATAGATGCTGATTACTTATTACTCGCACTGATCAACGGCTGTCTTCACGTATTTTTATCTTAATACTAAGCACAGACATTAAACACTCACACTCGTACTAATCAAAGTGAAAACGGGGCTTTAAAGTATTTTATGTTTTAAACACTCGCGCTCGCACTAATGAAAGTGTAACGGGGTGTAAAGACTAACACGCGTGTGGAGTGCGTAAATTGTGTGCTTTTGTGCTTGCTTCTGATGTCGGTAAAAGTGTGGTTAATGTAGGTGGATAATTGTGCCGCTGGAGTCCACTTTTTATGAGTTTTATCCGCTTATTAAACCGTCGTATTTCTTTCCGGTGACATCGCGGAGATCGCATAAAAAGTTCGCAGAAAATGTATATATAATTTTTTTTATGTTATAAGATAGCAAACATGCAGATAGGTCTCCTGATGGAAAGAGTCAAACATCGCCTATAGACACCAAAGGTAGTAATGTACAGTTATAGTTATAATGTATAGAAATACATTACTATACACCTATAGTAATGTATTTCAGTATGTATTTATCAAGGATTTAAAACGTTAGGTATAACATCGATATGTTTGCGCGTTTCATGCTGTTTCGTGATTGGTTAATTCGTAGTGAATTAACGTTATGGTATATGATATTATGACGTTGTCTTCTAGCGCTAGTTGGCGAACCAATCACGAAACAGCATGAAACGCCCAAACATATCGATATTATAACGTTTTAAATCCTTGGTATTTATTCTTAGTATTGTATGTATTTTATGATCCATGCTAAAAGTTTATTTTGGAATAATTTGCTTAATACGGGATTAGATCAATCTGTGTAATTTGTGCAGCGATATCCACGTACTGGCTCCCTTATCCTCAACTATGTCAAGGTAGGAGTCACTACTCACCCGTTTATTGGCGTCAAGTTCAATCTTAGCGTCTCCATTCCTGTGATCGCCAACCACATACTTTGCATCAGCCATGTCAACACGGATGATCTTAGCCTCTTCCTCTTTCTGCAAGAGCTTCTCCTCTGCACCGTCTGCTGACAACTTTTCCTTCGATTTGGTGATGCTTGATTTGGATGTTCGGAAGCCTGGAAACGGTAAATAAACGTAGAATTAAATTTCTAACAAAAAACACAGAATGATATTTTGGTATATTTTTTATGTATATAGAGTGACGAAAACGGAATCAATTTAATTGGTTGTGTCTTGGGAATAATTTTTAGACCATACAAAAAAAAATAACCTAAGCTCAACATTATAGTTTAGGCATTGAATCATTTTTTTAGACTTCATATTTTCTTATTATATTTTACACATGCTTTATATTATCTTTGGTAAACGTTGCGTTACAACGAGATGAGTTGTAATGCATGTAATAACAAATTAGTACTATACCAGGCCAGTCAATGAAAATCAAGCCACTTACAATTTAGTACGCTGTCGCAGACAATGTTATCATAAACGAAAACAAAACATGCATAATTACACCTGTACTCGCGTTACTAAACAATTATCGCAAAGGATGTTTCAAGTTTAGTATGATATAACAACGATTGTTCGATTTTTTTTTTAATTTAAAAAAAAAACAATTATTTTACTAAGTATTAGGGAACACTATAAATACATAAGCAAAGAGATCTCTCTCGTTGGAAAAAGACAGCCATTGGCTCTATAGTAGCCTATCACATCTACTATTTTTTGTAACTTTTAATATAGTCTCGGAATATTACGACCAAAGTGTCATTCGATTCGTATTGTCAAGCAGAAAGTTTAAGGAAAAGTCCGGAAAGGCGCTGAAAAATATTGCAAAAGTTGTAAACAAATGAGCTAAAAAAGTGGAGGTTCGGTTTTTTTAATATCTCGAATAATATTCAAAATTCTCTAAATTTTAAAAAAGTTCATCAAATTTGCTAAACAAAAGTTTCAACTCCCGGAGCTGTAACTCTAATATTTTTAATTTTTACAGAGATCTGATAATAGAGCCGAAAACCGATAGTCTGGCTTCCGCGTGCGTTGCTTCAATCTGATACAGAAACAAAAAATATATTTAAATATATCAAATATGAAAATTAAAGGATAAAAATTTCATGTAGTATTGGAATACATCAATGAACAATAATCCGCGGTTAAAGAATTTTTATCTCAATTTTTACATAATTACACAATTGCATAATTATGCAATTGTTAATTAATTACTTTTTCTAAATTTAAAGTTAAAATAAAACCGATAATTATCAACCTAACACCGTAGAATATTTTTCATTTAGTGAAGTTATTCTTTAATAGGCTAATAAATTGATTACCGTTACAAAAGTTACAAAATTTTTATTTTTCATTTTTTTATTAACAATTGAAAATTATATATTTAAAAAGTAAATAATAATTTTGTTTTTCCTAAATCTTGATTGTTTCGATGTCTAACGGTTAAAACCTTCTTAAAAATATTTTTTTATTTTTCACTATTGTTGTTTCCCGTGGCCCACACACATAATTTTGTTTTATTCACTCGGGTAAAAAGTAGCCACGTTACCAGTGACAGTGTAGCTTTATATTGGTAAAAGAATTTATAAAATTACTTAGACATACATAACATACAAGATATTATACACACATGTATACTATTCCCTTCACGGCTATTCTGAGTGCTAAGTGTGTTTTTCTTTTCGCATTCGATCGTGAGCGCGTTTGGAGTTTACTAGGAATTTGTATGTGATTTGTACAGCGCCACCTAGTGGTAAACGTCAGAAACAAGTTTACCACTAGGTGGCGCTGTACAAATCACATACAAATCCCTAGTAAACTCCAAACGCGCTCACGATCGAATACGAAAAGAAAAACTCACACTTAGCACTCTGATATCAAACATAACGACTTTATTGTTTAGTCTATGGTCGTATTTCGACCACATCGCGATCGCTAGTTATATTTTAAAAAAATACTTATATTTAACACTTTGACAGCCTGCAATTTTATTACGCGCATCTCTCCGTGCGCCAACCTTTTTCGACATTATTGTAAATTCTATAGAAAAAAAAAACTATAATAGTAATGCATTCGATTCGAATGTATATGTTAGAGTAACTAATATATAGATTTTACACTTTCAATCGTCGGCACTTGGTGAAATTCCATTATTTTTAGTTGAAACTAGTTTATCACTCACTTGTACTTTTATTTCACTATTATTATACACTAAATTATTTAATTTTATCGACCGGTTTCGCTTTTTAAAGCATCTTCAGGACGTAATACGTCCACGTAATACGTCCTGAAGATGCTTTAAAAAGCGAAACCGGTCGATAAAATTAAATAATTTAGTGTATAATAATAGTGAAATAAAAGTACAAGTGAGTGATAAACTAGTTTCAACTAAAAATAACTAATATATTATAATTATAATAAATCAAACAAGATATACTATTGGATTTTTTATTTAAAAAATCAACCCAACATAACCCTTTTTGTGGAAAAAACAACTCTTACATAATTAAAACGAAAGCGATATAGTACAAAAAGATTATACAAAAATACTCTCGGCAATTTCGTCCCCCTTGCCCCGTCTTCATGTCCACGTAAATGAGTCGCCTATATGTGTTTGTAGTAGCTAAAGAAAGGAGCTACACAATGCAATGAACGATAGAACGTCGTGTTTTTAGTATAAATTCGAGGAAAACGGATCACTAGCTGGGGTTGTGATCGGCGTGTGTACGAAAAAAGAGCATACCGAGGTCGTCATTAGCTGTCAGTGTTAATCTTCACATATAAGGTACCTAGGTCTAAAACCGCAAAATAGTCATGCCTACGTAACTTGTGGACGTCTCCTAATAGGTTCATAACAATGTGCCTATTTGTATCTAAACCACGCTCCATGTAAGCGGGTAGTAAAGTACAACCCCAACCCCTTTCCCCACCGTTAGCGTTGACCTCAAGTGTCCGACTTGGTAAATAATACGTCAATAGTACCGTATTGACCCTGGAAAACTATACCAATGGCTAAAAATAGGCTTTATGCGAAGGGTTAACTCGAAAACTCTCTCAGCGTTATGTGTGTGAAGGGTGCTAAAAACCCCTATTTCTTATTACGACCTTCTCATTTAAAAGGCGTTACTTAAAAGTTTAAAAAAAATTGCCTCTTGTCGGTCCAGACCCCATTTGAAGAATGGAACATCTGCCGTTCCGCCAGGCAGTTCGTAAGAGGCAAACGATGGGCATAAGTCAAGACATCGTGACTATTAGGTGGTAGAGTTCTGTACTGTCACGCCCGGGTCAATAGCATCAGTGTTTGACACTGTCGTGTTCCGCTTTGGAGAGAGGTAGCTAGTAATTTTAAGAACATGGCCATGGCCTCAATGGATCGATTTGATTTGAATAGGAACTCAAATCAAACGGATCCATCGAGTCTACATATCAATATATAATTATCCAATTAATAGGTAACTGTTAAACGAATTTAGATATGCAAGGTGTATGGGAACTGCACTGTAGGGTCTGTTTTACGAGTACAACTAGAATGACCAACATTAAGATTATTTACATTATTCATAAGCGGCCAATTCCCCATACAGCAAGCACTTTCACAAATACAAGTGCGCTCAAATAAACCACGTATCCGCATTCATTAAATAGGTACATCATAAATATGAAATGGAATAGCATTGCATTGGTCGCCATTTCTCCTGTATCTTCAGAGCTTTACGCCCGATTTTCACAAAATATTGCAATGTGCTGCAACATATGCAATATGCCAATTTCTACAAAGATCATGAAAATTCATCTATATATTCTTCTATCTTACAAATATTAAGGTTTAGGTTAGACACGTGCAATTTCTACTAATATTTGCAAAAAAAAAAATTTATTCACTTTTTGCATTCAAATAAGTATAGAAAGAAGAGGATTAGTGTATATTGTTAGAATATGTGTGATTTGTCCAGAGTTATTATCACTATATATTTTCTAATATGATATGTCAAATAAATAAAGTATTTCATTTTTTCACTTTTACACAACATATAAACCTTTTAATTTTACACAAATTTGTTAAATTAATTAGATTTATTGCGGCGATATAATATAGTTATAATGTAACACAATACATAACATTTTGCTTTAATTTTATGTGTTTAGCTAGGCATGTGCAACTTCTATTTATATTTCTTTAATGTATACGTGCAATAAAGTATTTAAAATATATTTATTCACTTTAACAACATCCAAATAAATCTTAAAATTTCACGCGATTTGTTTATAAAGTTCATAACGCATTCTTTTATTTAAAAAAATTGAAAAATATTAGTAGAAGACCAAATAATGTAAAAATGTATGTAGTGAAGTTTTTTACCCCTACAAGCCAAGGTTACTTACTTACCTTATACGCGGCTTAACGCAAAGCGGATCTTCGATGTACTAAGGTGTAAGATCGCTCTTGAGTATTGCAACTTAGGAAAAACAAATTTCCCCAGAGCTTAGATCATAAAAGTCACTGGATTAAAATCAATCTTTTTAAAAATCCGCTTGAAGGCGCTAAAATTGTAATCCAAGGTATCCTAATAAAATTCGTGGTTATTAAATTAAAAAATTGTATATTGATGGTTTATTGTTATATCCATTTACGAAAGAAGTTTAAACATTGTATAATAACTACTAAGTTTGAAGTATCTTCAAGTAAGTCTATTTTTGCTTTCATAATATGAGATTTCAAAATCCTAGATGAGGACAGAACATTACGTGGATTTTAATTTTAGTTTATAATTGTGTATACTAGGTTTATTCAAAAGTGCGGCATTAATGAATCTGTTGCAGATGATCCGTAATTACTAATTATTTATAGATAATCTAATTTTTTTTATTAATAATCTAATTACTAATTAGATTAACAAGGAATAAAATGATCAGGCAATCACTCATGTGAAGCTTTTGATTCCGATTAGTCCAAATACTTTTGCACGCCGCACAAGCGGAGTGCAATAACTCTCAACATACAGTTAAGGCGAGGTATTTTGACGCTCGACAATTCTATAGGAAATGGTCGGTGCGGTATGTTCTGAAACCGCTCGGAAACGTGTTAATGTTCGGATAAATAAATATAGGACTTCAGCTGATAACCAAAATTTAGTACATTCTTTTTTGTATTTAAAACTAAATATCACCATATAAAAATCACATGGAAAATTAGAAATATTATTAACAAATTATTTGTTTAGAGATTTTTAGCCTGCTTTCGGATTTGTTTATGATCGAGTAAAGTACATTCTATCATGTAATAAAGTTAACACATTCCTTAGATAATATCTTTAGGTATCGTGTAATTTTTGTAAAATTGTTATTTAACAATCAATACAAATAAACGTGATTTAGTAAACCAGTTTTTTCCCGTTTGTCCCGATGCCTCGCCTTAAGCATTTCTCTGGAATTAAACTTTATCTGTGGTACCTATTCATATTTCACTAATACAATAATAAGGCTCTCAGGTAATTACGATAGTTATTTAATACATAATCTGTACATTTTAAGTATTGATAAGTATATTATAGTATGTATGTATTTATTTTATGTAATTTGTTTATGTAGTCTTATTCTATTATGTATATATTATATTAGTATATACGTATAAGTATATTATATTGCATGTTTTATTCATAGTTGTATTTATGTGTTATTACTTACATAATTATTTAAATATATATTTTAATCAAATTTTATATATCTACTTCTTTGTACCTACACACTAATATTTCTGTTAGCCCAAAGGTTGACTGGGAGAGAATACATCTAGCATTAAGTCTGCCTTTTGTACATACGTAGTGTACAATAAAGTTTAAATAAAATAATAATAATACGAGTAAACAGATATAAAGAACTAGCTGTTGCCTGCGACTTCGTCCGCGCGAACTTCGTTTACTCCGCACTGCTCCTCCTCTGTAGATGATAGCGTTATAATATGTAGCCTATATGTTGACCCGACCTGTTAGTAATATTCATGCAAAATTTCCATGTAAATCCATGCAGTACTTTTTGAGTTTACCCCGGTCATACATACAGACAAACAGACAAAAATTCCAAAAACTATATTTTTGGCTTCGATATCGATTGTAGATCACGCCCCAAGTATTCTTTTAAAAAAATATTCAATGTACAGTTTTGACTTTCTTACGATTTTATTATATATGTATATGTATATTTGTATACATATATATATATAGATAATCCTTTTATAAACACGATTAATACTTCAAAGTTTAAAACATACTAGCTGACCCGGCAAACGTTGTTCTGCCTTTTTTCTCACCTTTTAAACCCTCCCTGGACTTCAACAATTAATTCAATACCAAAATTAGCCAAATCGGTTCTGCCGCTCTCGAGTTTTAGTGAGACTAACGAACAGCAATTGATTTTATATATATATATATATATATATATATATATATATATATATATATATATATATATATATTATATATATATATATATATATATATATATATATATATATATATATATATATATATATATATATATATATATATATATATAGAGAATAAGAAATATTCGTGAATGAATATGAAGCGTGCACTTTTGGATTTTTTTAAATTTTCTTTATCAAAATGCAATTATGCAATATTTTTATAGTTCTACATTGCATTCAATGACGTATTTGTTTTGTTAAAATTGAGTTTAAAGTAGAACCATAAAAAATCGAATTTCGGTGTTATATTTCTCTTTGCCAATGCCTCTTACGTCTTTACCATTGGGACAAAATTAATGCAACTGCCGTTTCTGTCAATAATAGCCAAAGCGTATCACATTTGCGAATTTCAAATTGCCTTATATTTTATACTCGCGAACTGCCCGCGATTCCACCCGCGCAGCTTTTGTTCCCGTGGGAATATCGGAAAGGTTTATACACTTAAACCTTCCTCAAGAATGAATCTATCTATTAAAAAAAACCGCATCAAAATCCGTTGCGTAGTTTTAAAGATTTAAGCATACATAGGGACATAGGGACAGACAGAGAAAGCGACTTTGTTTTATACTATGTAATGATGTAAGGTTAAAATGTACTTAAAAGTTATCAAATCAAAAATTTAATGTATCTAATTATTTTTGTGTTATAGCACTCACCTCGTGCTAACTCGTGGAACTGGAAAAACCTTAAAAACAACAAAGATAAATATCGACACGCGGGATTTGAACCTGCGACCATCACCGATGTATCTCAAAATAGTTGATTGTAATGCTTGTCTGACAGCCAATTAGAAAGAGCGCAAACTCATAAGAATCATATTAGGAAAAATGTGACGCTCGGTTATTACATTAGCATAATCGGTACCCATTCCTATTATACATTGAAGAAGCAATTCGTGATTTAGGATATATTTTGCCTAAGATATGACAAGACCGTCCGCATCGAGAGAAAGACATAGTAGTAGTAATTTGACTAAATTCATGGAAATATCCTACAATTATTCCCATGTATTTAGACACGTTATATTATAACTCTAAATAATATGTTTTAAAAGATTTTTTTCTAAACCTTACTTGATTAATTTTGCACACATTGTGTTCAATATTATATTCTTCGGTCAGCTGATGTTAAATTATCAAACACATCTTTGCAAAACTCTGTCAGATGATCAGTTAATACTAATTGTATTGTGCTCCACAATAAATTAAGCAAGTTTACTATCAGGCTTTAGTCCTTAGGTTAAATTTGTTTAGTAACTAATTAAAACTGTATTTACTGATTTTGTAAGTACCTAAACTATCTTTGTTGATTTTTAAGTAAGTAATTCAGTTTTATGTTTATAATGTATAAAGACACTACACGAAAAATGAAAGTACGTCGTTACTTAACTACGTAAATAGTTTTTCCATAACCGAAACTGGTTTTATCAGTAAATTTGGACAAAAAGAAACAATATTATGTCCCTACACCAGATACACATGTACCTCAAGTACAGCAAAATATCGAACATCGGCAATCGTATAGGCAGGCGTAGATTGATCAATCATCGGCAATCTTATAGGTATGGAATGCTGCAAATTTGGATCAACATCAGTTGATTTATTAAAATTATTTTATTAAGGACTAACTGGACCTGCAGCTCGATGCATTATAAAAGTTTTTGGTGAAACCCACGAGAACGACTTATTTTTGTGGAATAAAAAGTATCACATGTGCTATTCCATTTCAGCATCTACGTGTGTGCCAAATTTCATACAAATTTATGATATTAACGTAGATTACATTTGAGTATTTTTTAAAAAAATTAAAATTTGCGAAAAAATCGTAATTCTTCAACCAATCAATTTTAAACCTTTCACAATACTTCAGTTCTCAAAAAACTGTGCCGAACGCCGATTGAAAGACCTATTATATATAGATATTACATCTCAATTTAGCGGGAAGTTTCACTGACATAGACTTTTATTAAAAAAAAAAAAGATTTTTAATTGAATAATTTATAAAAAGAATCCCCTAAAAACATTTCATTTCCCTGAATCTAGCGACATTTTCTAAAGCGGCAGCACATGGGCCATGTATCTTATAATTGGTAGCCCGCTATGTTGGTAAAAAATTTCGAAGAAACGCTAAGCCAGAACCGGAATCAAACACGCTGGGTTCGGATCGAATAAGAAAAAATCCCAACGTATATTTTTTGTATTAATTTTCATTTCTGTCTCTACTTCGTATGCAGATGGCTCTCCTGTGGCGTCGTCCGTTTGGCGGGGAGTTAATACCACATGCACAAGTTTACCTTAACCTTACTCTCCAAACAGGAATACATTACTGTGGCAGGATAAGGTAAGACGATAATACCAAACCGGCATGAAACGTTGCAAAACTTTATCTCTTCATAGCTGATTATAGCGTCAGCGTCTATCAATGTCTTATTACCGTTTATATGGGGTAAGGTAGCCGGCAAATTTTTGTTCGCTAACCAATATTATAAAAATTACCTATCATTTATGGGTTAACTGACTGTACAAATGACAATAATATGACATTTTTATTTTACTCAGCATACTTAAAATAAGCAACATGATAAAATTTTGTCTACATGTCTACCTACCGTAGTTCCCGGGACATTCCCGGGACAAATTACACTTACTGATCTAACCCCAAAGTAAGCAAATTATTTTCTTGTGTTATGGGTGTTAGTCAACGATACTAATAGATATATAAATACTAGAATATATTTAATAAACACCCAAACCCGGAAATACAAACATTTATGCTTATCACACAAATGCTTGTCCCCGTCGGGGATCGAACCCGAGCCCCGTCGATTGCGTAGTCAGAGTCCCTAACCACTCGACCAACGGGACGGTCATAGAGTTAACACGATTGTTCATATAATTCGACATAATACGTCAAATCACGATATGACAGTAATTTGTCATTTTGTACCGAAGAGAAATGTTTCTCTTAGCGGATATGTTAAGATTAACGATTAAACGATATATCAGTCGACATCGACAAAGTCCTTCAATTTGCGGGCGACATATCTCCGGTTACATATCCTAAGCAAGCTAAATACAGCTTCAATATAAGTTATAGCTAAGTAGTCAAGTAGAATACAATATCACGTTTTCTACGAAGTGTCATGCTAATAAAACAAAATGTAAGAAATTTATTACAACTACATATCTCACTGACTTCTTATCAACGCCCATCTTACAACCCTTGAACCAAGAAGTGTATTTTGATGTTTCAAAATGTTCTCAGGAGGAGGTATAAGGATTTTACGAGAATTCATCCCCTAATGTGATGAAACAGAATAGTATGAGGGTAAAATCCGAATACCATGAAAACGTTACCCATATTAGTTTTATTTAAAGATTTGCTTCCGCCATTTTGAACCTATAAATATATTGTCACACAAGCTGTGCCTGCGACTTCGTTTGCGTGGAATTTTTAAAATAAAAGTGGTCTTAGTTAATCTTTAATACATTAGCTATCTGCCAGTGAAAGACCCGTCAAAAGCGTTCCATCCGTTTCAGAGATTAGGCGGAACAAACAGACAGACAAAAGTTATAAAAAAAAACAAAATGACTTTGGTATATGTGCCATGTATACATCCATATGCATTGAGTAAAAAGCGGATAATTTAATATTACAAACATACACTACAATTCTATTTATGTATAGATTCGTAATCGGCACCACCGAAAACCATTATAAGAAAAGACAAAATATCTAATAATAATAAACAATAATATGCATAATTTAACCTAATATCGCTGGAATAATATTAATGATTTCATTTAAAAGAATATACAAAGAATACCTACTCTTTAATCAAAAGCATCTCGAAAAAAATATATGTAGATAATACCTACCTAATTACACAATAAATACAATATATTGATTATATGAACCATTATAGAACAACAAAACGAAACACTTCAAACTGTTAAATTAACCCTGCCTGACGTGTCCCAAGCGAGTGTATGGCAGCTTGGGCTCTCTCTCCCCTCATCAAACCCCTCACGATTGCTCTGTCTAGACGTGTCCGTGGGCCGACTGTAAGTTTATAGCTATAGTACTTGCAGGCGAGGCAATGCAGCCAAACAGTCTAATAATAATTTCTTTATTACAACCACAGCTAAAATTCTTATGAATTTAAAAAAAGTGGAAATCCCAAAGTGCAAACCTCATAAGCTCGTTTAATGTAAAAAAATAATTAAAACGACACTGAAGATAGTAATTTTCAATAGAAAACAATCCCGTGACATACTGAAACTGATAAAAAATTGTACCAATACTTTAAGTATGTTAAAGCGTAATCGTAGCACATCCACACATACCACATCCACGACATTTTTTTAATCAGTTTTTTTTTTATATTATACATGACATATTTTCTAAGGTGTTAAATGTGTTTATAAAAGGGTTATTCTATATATTTATGTACTTATATTATTGTATTAGTGAAATATTAAAACATTAGAAGATACAGCTTGAGACAAAAGAAAGGTTTGACCTTGTCATGTTGTGATTAGAGTACTACCACAACGCTCCACTTATGAGGCGAGTAAAAAAAGTTGAGCAATTCATCAACATTAATCAACGTTATGGAATTCATACATAAAATATCAAAAATCTAAAAATTATAACGAATTATCGATATAATAATATTAACCCACTGATCCCTAAATATCTTCAACTAAACTCGTTCTGGATGTGCTTTTCGTTTACCAGGAAGTCAGCGGGATTGCAGACGGCTGCATTCATGTCAATTATTCATCTTAACGATATAAGTCAGTTTTCTTTAAAACTCGATAGAATCGGAATAGCACATTTGTGTTAAAATAGTGGGAAAATCTAAGAAGACTTGGGAAAAAATAATATTAGTCCCGAGGAAAAAATATATTAATTATTAAAACCTATACCTACGAGACAAGTGTAAGTATTTTTTATATAAATTAATTTATTAGATACTTATTATGATCTTTTAGCAGAAAAACCTAAACTAATACTAGCTGCTCTAATCCATATTTATATGTAATACTAGCTGTTGCCAGCCACTTCGTCCGCGCGGACTTCGTTTACTCCGCACAGCTCCTCCCCCGTAGGTGATAGCGTGATAATATGTAGCCTATATGTTGACCCGACCTGTTAGTAATATTCATGCAAAATTTGAAGGAAATCCATGCAGTACTTTTTGAGTTTACCCCGGACATACATACAGACAAACAGATAAACAGACAAACAAACAAAAATTCTAAAAACTACATTTTTGGCTTCGATATCGATTGTAGATCACGCTCCAAGTATTCTTTTAAAAAATATTCAATGTACAGTTTTGACTTTCCTACGATTTTATTATATGTATAGATTATAAAAGCGAACGTATGTTTTTTTTTATTACACAAAATAGCAAACAAGCAGATGGGTCTCCTGATGGAAGGAGTAAACCATCGCCTATAGACACCAGAGAAGTTAATGGTGCGTTGCTATCTTGTGGCGAGGTACCACATGCATCTGTTTACCGGCTATCTTACCCTCCAAACCGGAACACGACAATGACAAGCACTGACGCTATTGGGGCAGGAATAGGTAAAGCGGTAGTACCAGACACGGGCGAGACAATGCAGAACTACCACCTAGTAGTCACGGCGGTAGTGACACGTATAGCCAATCGGTCGGCTTTTACGACATGCCTAGCAGAATGGCAGTTGGCCTATTCTTTAAAGTAGCCCGGGACCAACACGGGGAAACGGACGTATGGATGTTTGTTACTGAATCACGCAAAAATGGCTGAACCAATATGGATGAAATTTGCCATATATGGCAAATTAGATATAGATTATGACCATATAGATTATGACCTGAATTAAGACGAATTTATTGAAAAACAACCTTTTTCAAAAATTTTCGTCAATCTAATCTATATTAATTATTACAAATTTGGATGAAATTTGGCATACATGTAGATGATGACATGGAATAGCACATAGGATACTTTTTCCCCTGGAAAATAAGTTGTTCCCGTGGGATTCACTATAAACTTTTATAATACAGCGAGTTGTAGGTGTTATTATTATGGGTTAGGGTGCAGCTACTAAACCGATACTGGACTGCCGCCCTACCCAGGTTCAGGAGGCCACGCTATGTACCTTCCTATCCCGACGATCCTATTACCATCACAAATAACAAGACCAACTCAGATGTTACACACGCAACACTACACCGTCGTCGCCGGTCTCGACGACGAAGACTTCTTTATCGCCCCGCGCTTAACGCGGGGCGCAATGCCACGACTCCTCCCACCACTAGTCCGAACGTCGCACTAAGCCGAGGTCCGGTCTCACAGGAGACAGCCCTTAGCGCGGGCGTTTATAGGCCCAATTTTAATGTTTTAAGGTCTGGCTGAGCACTCTGCTCGCCCAAAAAGCCCGGTGACGCAGTAACGACCCATAAGGTCAACGTAGCAGCTATTTCGAAAAAAAAAAGATACTGGACTATCCATAAATTACGTCACAGGTTAGGTGGGGGAGAGGGTCAAGGAAATGTGACATTGTGTGACCTTTGTGACGCCTTATGTAACACTTTTGTTGTCTATAGACGATGGTTGACTCCATCAGGAGACCCATCAGCTTGTTTGCTATCTTATAAAATAACAAAAAATAAAAAATATTATAGTTACACCGCGACGAATGAAGGGTAGTCCATACCAATATTACGAAAGTCTATCTGTTTATCTGTCACGTTTTTAGGGCTAAACCTCTGAACCGATTTTGCCAAAATTTGGGTCTATGAACGAGAACCATTGTACTGTTAGTGTCTTTCATTACTCAAGTTTTTTTTTTCGATAGGATTTTTGGGGATAATCCCTTTGAAAAATAGACAATCTGCCGTTCTGCCAGGCAGTTCGTAAGAGGCGAATTATTGGCTATGCGAGTTACTACCATAAACCATTTTGGATACTAGGTGGTAGAGATCTGCATTGTCTCGCCCGGGTCTGGTACCACTGCTTTACCTATTCCTGCCATACTAACGTCAGTGCTTGTCACTGTCGAGTTTCGGTTTGGAGGGTAACGTAGCCAGTAGACTTATGCATTTAGCGTTAAGACCTCGCCATCAGGAGAGTTATTTGCTTGTTATTTTATGATATAAAAAAGCATCAATTGGAGCCATTGTAACTACTGTAGCCACGCACTATTACCGCAAAAGATTGCCAATTAAATTGCCTCAATTTCGTGTTTAAATTTACATGATCTTTGAGCCATGCGCTGAAACGTGGTGATAATAAAATAGCAAAATTTGCTACGCGCATAAATTACTTGGAATATTTAAAATGTACTGATTTGTTTTGTCTTATTTATTAAGATCTTAACAAGCATAGCGGTGTCATACGCTACGTTAAAAATATTCAATAAAAAACAAAAACACAAAACCAAAAGCACAAGAATTGCTCGTAGAGCGGGTATTCAGTCAATAAAAGCATTGTTTTTCCTTACTCTAGCAGAAAATTCAAATGGAGCTGCAAATATCAACCTTACAGCAAACATAATAGGGTTCATAATTTCATTCCTAAAAATACCGACAACTGTTTTAATTTTAGGCTGATATTTTTCATAACATATCGTATTCCACAACTACTTAAACATGTACATATTATGTTGACATACTAATACATTTGAATGTGTGACTTGTGTAAAAATAAGGACTAACTCCCCATATTTTTAGTACCTACCTACTCTTTATATTTTCAACTTTAATCTATGTGACCATCCCGCTGCTCGAATGGTTAGCGACCCTGACTACGCAATCGACGGAGCTTGGGTCCGATTCTCGATGGGTTCCCATAGAGAATCGGACCCATTCTCGATGGGAAGGGAAAGGAAGCATTGTTTATTAGTATTTATATATGCATTTCTATGTATTAATATCGTTGACTAACACCCATAACACAAGCAAAATATTTGCTTACTTTGGGGTTAGATCAATAAGTGGAATTTGTCCTGTGAATTTTTATTATTATTTTTTTAAATCTATTTGAATAGTTTTGCAAAATATACAGTTGCCTTCTAATTTTTTATTTTTATACTTGTTATAAATGTTTACGTCCATATGCGGTATTTAGCCGCTCTGTATGTAATCTCTTTTCAGGTGTAGATATAATATGAAATAGGTACATTAATATTTTTTAACAATGGGTAGGTATGCGGTGTGGTGCGGTCTGAAGCACAATCTCGTGTCTTTGTGTGAAGTAGCCTTAAACAAAAATGACTATTTTGTTTAAGGCTACTTCACACTTTTTTGAAATCGAGCTCCAAAAATAGCGAAATTTCAGGTATTTGTATGGTTTTTAGTGTGTAGGAGCCTTAAACGCTTCGATTCGTGAAAAGGGGAACTGTGTTTATACTTTATTTGGGATCGGATTTATCGTAATACCTGCCTCATAGCTGTGCGCAGCGTACAGTCCGCTACTCTATAAATGTTTTTGGCGAATCCCATGGAACACCTAATTTTTCCGGAATAAAAAGTAGCCTATGTACTATTCCAGTTCATCGTCTGTCTTTATGCCAAATTTCATTCAAGTTTTTAATATTGATATAGATTGGCGAACATTTTTGAAAAAGGTTATTTTTCGTTCAGTAGTTTTTCCGTGATTGAATAACAAACATCCATCCATCCAAATATCAAAATTTTGCATTTATAATATTAATGTAGATGAAAAACATATATTTAACGCAGTCGAACTGCAACAACTGATTCATAAAAAAAACAGTTCTGAGGTAGGTAACAAATATTAAAAAACATACAACCGAATGATAACCTCCTTCTTTTGGAGAAGTCGGGTGAAAATAGGAACATTAATGAATGTTGGTCCAGCAACATCAAATTAGGCATGTCATTGTATTTCAGTCCATAAAATACACTGAAAATACGAATGAAGCCAGAGAGCTTAATGAACTACATCCTGGAAAACTATGCAAAGTAGAAGAGTGTTTCATTTCGTTAACACTCGCTGCAGCGCTGGAATCAATATTGTTGCATATAATCTAGAAAAGTGAAGAGTTAAAACGTTAGAAAAATATAGAAATAAAAGAAAGTGATAGCTGCTTCTACCAATAAACAATAGCCGCCGTTACTCAAACAGCTATTCCATAATTGACCTTCTCGCTTACGGCATACGGGTGAAAATAGCGTGTACTATGACTTGTGTACATTTAGGATTGTTTACGCGATATTTTCAGAACTTTCGGGAATATGGTCGAGCTTTACCTTGTGTATAAATAAGGATATGTTGGCGAATAGAACAAGTGATACGATGGTTAGAAAATAAAAATTTAAAAATTAACTTAGAAAAGACAAAAATCATGAATTTTAACTTGACTCAAAACTCCAATCTTAACATAAATTATAATATTGCTTAAAAAATAATCAAATAAAGCAAACAGACAATATAAAATTTTTAGGATTGGAAATAGACAGTAACTTTTCTTGGAAGTTCTACATGAATTCTTTATGTAAAAAAATTAATAAGTTCTCTTATGCTCTGCGCTTATTAAGAAAAGTTGTGAGCCAAAATGTTATCCTAGTAGCTTATCATGGATATATTTCGTCAATACTACGTTACGGTACGATTTTTTGGGGTAATGCAAGCGGCAGAGAAATGGCATTTAAATCACAAAAAAAATGTATAAGAGCTATTTTTAATTTGATTCCAACAGATAGCTGTAAGCCTTATTTTCAGAAATACAGAATTTTAACACTACCTTCTATGTACATTTATGAGGCGGCAGTTTTTGTGAAATCAAATCCTGATCTATACAAATGGCATGAACATGATGGTAGGTATAGAAATCAGATTATTTATTCCACACACAGAACTGCTTTTAACGGTAAGAGTGTTGCCTTTATGTCGCAGCGTATTTATAATCATCTACCAGCCTGGATCTCAGACATAAATGACCTGCAGCTTTTTAAGAAAAAAATAAGAGTTATCTTATGTAATAAGTCATTTTATACTATTGATGAATATTTTAATTGCAAATGGTAAATGAATGCTGGAAACAAACACTTGACATACAATTTTAATATTATTATAGAATTAGAATATGACATGTAAAATATTATTATATTATGACTTTATGCTCAGTACCTATATTTGAGTAAATATTATTATTTTAGTAAGTAATTAAATTAATTCAAATTATAAAATGACAATGTAATTAAAATTTCAATTTTATTTTATAATTATCTGTACGCCAAAACGGCAGGTCGTAGCGTCCTTATTAACATTATGTATAATATTCACATTTAACTCCTTCACCTACTACCTGTGGTAGTAGATAGTAGTAAAAGAGTTTGAGTTTGAGTTGAGTTTTATACAATGATTCAGAAGCGATAGCTTGGACGATCAGTGTGATATGGAAAGTGTGTTAGTTTAATGATTCGGTATAGTCGGTTAATTCTAGTGTTTAAATAGTGAGTGTTATTGGTGTTCGTCAGTGTATTTACGTATTAAGTAGTGGTGTATTGTTCATTTGTGTTGTAAATACACGGTTTTAATATAAGTGGTATTTTATTGCACAAAACGAACTCAAAGCCCGTAACAATATATTAATACGTGAAAGAAAAACTTTAGACCCCTTTTTAAGACAATTGCGTGAACGGTAGAGTAAGAAATTTGGCACAGTTCAAGTTTACATTGCGGAGGACTACAGAAACCTATTTTTAAATAAAATGAATTACAAATTTATTTATTAAATTTTAAAAAACATAAACATTAAACGCACCACATTCACGTGACATACATGATATTATACACACATGGATACTAAACTATTTTCTTTACGACTAAAGTCAATTGTCAATTAAAAGAAATTTTATTGCTTGTATATTGGTCAAATTTTGGGCACAGGTGACCGCTAGTAATAATAAATCGTCCAACCAAGTTCACAATAATTAATCAGCGCTATAGCGTACCGCAACTGGTATTTATCAAACCGATTTCAATTCCTGAGCCCAATTATGATTACCTTAACAGTTTTGCACATCGGTACACAACCCGGTTTGGAACTAATTACTCAGGTGTTTTTATGAAGATAAGCATACATTGCAGTTATCATATTATTGGACAAATTGTAAGGCATTTTCCAAGAAATAGACAGTAGAGCCAGTTTTCCAGGTTTATATACTTAACCAGTTAAAACAAAAACAATATATGTTACAGGTACTTGTATAAATGCACATCCATACTGTTACGAACTTAGAGTTCGTATTGTGCAATAAAATATCACTTATGTTAGAACCGTATATTTACAAAACAAATGTAGAATACACCACAATTCAATGCGCAAATACACTAACGAACACTAATAACACTCACTATATTAACACTAGAATTAACCGACTACACTGAATCACTAAACTAAAACTTTCCGTATCACACTGATCGTCCGAACTATCGCTTCCGAACCACTGTGTAAAACTGAGTTCTATTCGCCAACTCATCCTTATTTATACCTGAGGTAAAGCTTGAACATTTTCCCGAAAGTTCCGAAAATATTGCGTAAACAATCCTAAATGTAAACAAATCATAGTACACGCTATTTTCGGCGGCTAACAATAACCACATCTCTTAGAAGTTAGAAGCAGCATCTCTTTCTTTTATTCCTAGATTTTTCCAGCACTTTAACTCTTCACTTTTCTAGATTATTCGCAACAATACTATTAGGTACCTATGTACTATAAAGGTGAAAGTAATTCTGTTTGTCTGTCTCTTCTTCACGCCTAAACCACTGAACTGATTTCAATAAAATTTGGTACAAAGATAGTTCGAGAGCCAAGAAAGGACACAAGGTAGGTTTTATCCCAGAAATCTCGTGGGAACGGAAACTATGCTAGTAAAACCCCGGGACTGTATATCTTTTAAACCACGGTAATAAGGAGTAACTTAGCCTACTTTTATTTAAAAAAATCCACGTGGACGAAGTCCCGGGCACAGCTAGTAATTAATATGTAAAAAGCGAAATGGCTTATTATAGCATGCATTTATTTATACCTTTATTATTTAACATCATAAGATAGCAAACAAATAGATAGCTTTCCTGATAGAAAGAGAAAACATCGCCTATAGACACCAAAGACGTTGATGGCGCGTTACTCTTCGTTTGGCGGGATGGCAATGCCACATGCATAAGTTTACCGGCTACCTTACCCTCTAAACGGGAATACGACAGTGACAAGCATTGACGCTATTGCAGCAGGATAGGTAGTTTTACTGCGTTAAAAATTATCGATAAGTTTATTAGATGGTAATAATGACTACAGGCCCGATCAATACGAACATTGGTATTCTGTTACTTCAATGATATTGCAATCACATGGTAACTTTGACTTGAGGCTGCAGGAATCCTATCCGAAGACCAGCTCATCAAATTTAATTAATCCGTCATTTGTTCCAAATTAGGTCACAGGATAAGAATCTAAATTAATAGAGAGACGGTTAATATATAATCGTGTAAAATTGTTGACAAACTCCATCAATCGGATGGGTATCTCTATATTTATAGCCAAATAACATATTAGTCCAAGTGATATCAGTGAAAGCTCTAACTACAAAGCGCTCCGACGACGTGGCTTTCGTTCTCGACTGAACATAATAGAAATACTATTAGACGTCGTTACCATAATTATCGTTAAGATTAGATATTAGACGTTTACTTCCATGTACGCGGACAAACATATAAACAAAATTAGTACATATAGGTATATCTCTAATTTGAAGATTCAAAAAACTTTCATTGCATTCCTTTATGGATCTTATGATAAAGGATCGTGATTGGAACTTCCTTCCTGGAATGCTTAATTATGTTATGCCTAGATAATGTAACTTTCTAATGCTTAGCGGTTTTTATCTTCCCGCTACGTGTGTAAATAAGGAAGTTACTGATTTTACCCCGATTTTTGAAACTCGAGTTTTCACCACATCTCCTCGTTTTGAGGTCCTAGGAACCTTTTTCGAATATTTTCACGATGACGTAAGTATGTCTGTGTATGTGGGTGTGTGTCTATGTGTGTTTGTGTGCATGTGTGTGTATATAAACATCTCATAACTTATGAAAGGCTTGACCAATCGAAACGCGGTTGACGGCATTCGATTAAATTCCGCTGAACTTAGATTTACTGAAAATTTGAATCAATTAGGTCCAAGAGATTTTGAGATATATTGAAAAAAGCTCAACAAAAAAATTTGGGAACTGCATTTTTTTAATATAACTTCCAGATTAATGAACCGATTGAGAAAAAAATCTAATCAGCTCTATTCCTCCAAAAACTGCGTCCAATGCGTGAATTGCATCAAAATCGGTCAATCCGTGCGGGAATTATCGTTGACGAAAAATTTTAATAAAGCATTTTTTGACATCGCTTCGAAATTTTTTAACCAATCATTTTTCATCCAACCAACCGACCTTTCGCAATATGTTAGTACTTAAAAAACTACGTCGAATGCAGTTTCATAAATCAAAATTGAATAAAGTTTTCAAAATCATACTCATTTAATAGTGTTAAAATAACTTTCAGGCTAATACACCGGTTGACTTAAGAATCGAATTAGTTATTCTTAGTAAAACTACTTTAAATACAGTAAATTGGATCAAAATCAATCCATTTATTTGAGACTTAACGAAAAAACCAAAAAAAATTTAAATAAAAAATTTTGTCAAAATTTGTTTGGTTAATTAAGCTGAGAAGATATTTTAGAGTTCAAAATTGCGTTGAATGCCATTTGAAAAATCAAAATCGATCATCGTTTCCAAAAGCTATAAGCTTTTAAAAAATAAAATTACTTTCATTTATAACAAAATTTAGATTTTTGAACTCTGAAAAAAAAATATGCTTTGATATATGTAGTTTGTTCCGTTGAACTTAAAATATCTCAATTTAGCGGGAAGTTTCAGGGATGGCCTGTAGGGTCAACCGTTTTACATATTTTTTTTGATCGAACCACGAAAAAAACAGGGGACCGAAGAATGTCAGTAAATGCTGCTGTTCGCTGCGACAACTATAATCAAGCCAAAGCCCAAGAGTTTCCCTGAGAGATAAATTCAAAGAAATCAACGCCATTACAAAAGAATCCAGAAGGTAAAAAATCTGCCGATAAAGAAATTAAAAATATATATATTAAAACACAATTATGTGTAAAAGGTTAATAAAAAATACTTGTATGCACGGAAGAAGTTATACTTGTTTGGCGTAACAAGATAAAAATCTTTCCAAAAATTTTATCTTTCGCGCTATCCTTTGTTTGTAGAGAAAACGACACTAATAATAGAAAAAAAAAAGGAATTTGATACATTAAAAGTTTTATTATAACGCATTATCTAGTTAAATAAATTATACTTAAATATCATAACAGAATTGTTTGTACCTAACTAAAAAAAATTATAAACTTTTTTGAAAAACTTAAATATTGACTAGCTAATTTTATGGTGTCAGTTTTTCGTGACGGTGTGCACGCATCGTAAAAATTTACTCACATCATTTTTCCCTAACGAGTCAAAAGAAGTATAACTTCAAAATTTTTAGATAATTTGAAGGACAAAAAAGCCAGGGAATTATTGCTCCTCATACCATTCTCTGATAATTGTAATTGATGATTTTTTTTTATTTAAAAAACTACACAAGCCCGCCGAGGTCCTTCTGCCGGATCCTCTCAGTGTGAGGCCGCGGTCCGATCCGATAGTAGCTATAAAATGTCAACCGTTTAAGTGTCTGTAAAGGTTAATTTAAGTAAAAAAAAATAACTTTGATTTTGAATAGGGCCAATACAATATTTGACGTACCTTTACACGCGATTTTAAGCCTTTCACACAAGAGTAATGGCACAATCACTTCACAATACTAGAGGTAATAGAATTGTGTACGGCGTGACCAGACGTTATTGAATGTGGCAGCGGAACTGTTTCAATGAGCTCCCGTAATTACCTCGTGACGTATCTAAACTGGAGCAAAGTGGGGAACAACCCGATAACGAGCGTCTTGGATAAAGAGTTGATTAAAAAGTAAGGGAAGAATCAACAATATTTTACCTTAAAGATAATGGTTTTTATCCTGTTTGATAACATTTTTTTATAAGAGCCCAAGGCACCTGATAAGTTATCATTGCAGGCTATGAACATCCGCAACACCAGGTCTTGCAACTGCGTTGCTTTCTTAGAATATTGATAAAAGAAAATATTGATTTCTTAGAATTTTTCTCACAGGGAGTTCCTTGGGCTGAGATTGTAAATTGCCCTTTTAGCCCTTTCTTGTAATACAAATATTGTATTTTTTCAGCGTAATTCACCAATAGATATAAAGTGTCAAACAGTTTTTCAAATTTAGTCAACTAGCTTATTGATTCCACAAAATAGTAGTACAAGGCAGAATGCTGAGAAAAACGCATGATTTTGGATTTTCAAACTTTAAAGCGGTGAGGATGGAACTTAGAATTTTAACGCGATGTTTGTTTGATTAGTATTGCTCAATACATAGCAGGTTCTATTATGTTAAGTTTTTTTTACCTGACAAAGAGATTAGTCTGCCTACCATATGGTGTAACTTCAATTCATTGTCATAAAAGTAAGTGTATGGGATTTTATAATTTGGTTAGGTTAGGTTAGCAGTTAAATTACTAACACTTAGGTAGATTATAATCTAACGGTATTGACAATTTCACTGCGACATATACATGGATTGCGGCTGCCCCACTACCAAATAGCCAATCATATATATATAACAATTTGAGGTTAAATGGATTTGTGTAATTTGTCAAGCGATATTATTATATTAATGTTTATATTAGTAATACGTAAAAGATGTCTAATTCACACTTCTGTGTTACGCAAGCGAGGTGTGATAAGGAAGTTTGAATGAAATGTGCTTTTTATGTAATCATAGAATAAGAAACATTTTTTATATTAAGCTATTGCATAGCTTCTATCGCGGGCCTTGAGCGTGGAGATCGAATCCAGAAATTCCGTAACGAAAAAAACCTAACACCCCCCACTCCGACCGGCATCCATTCCATCTATCGATAAATACCAGAACTTTTAATGATTTTGAAATATCATGCTTGTCTCTTTAGTTCAGCAACCCGCTTTTAGGTGGCATTGGTTGTATTGGAAAACTACCGTAATCATATATATAATTGTAATTGCATAAGTTGATAAAAAATGCTATGCAATAGCTTTACCGCGGCAGTCTCCGAGTGCCACACGTCTTTTTGTCAATAGGGAAGCGCTTGACCATGATCTCGCCTGATGGTAAGCTAAGATGCGGTCTAAGATGGAACGCGCTTCCATACAAAGTACCTGTTTACTCTTCTCTTGAAGATCCCCAGGTTGTACCCGTCGGGGAACACAAACTGTTGCGGCAGGAATAGGCAAGGCGGTGGTATCAGACCTGGGCGATGCAATGCAGCTCTCTATCACCTGGTAGCCGCGATGCTAGTGACTCGTATAGCCAATCGGTCGCGTTTTACGACCTGCCTGACAGAACGGCAGTCGGCCTATTTTTCAAAGGAGCCCGGGACCAACTAGGGAATTTCTATCCAGATATTCTCTAAAACAACTATTACAAGAAAAAACATTATTCTTTGCTTCCAACACGCTCCCTGTAAAGCGCATCTCTTAAGTATTCATATGTTTGCCTTCTTGCAGATTCGTAAGTTTGTCGTGGATGTGACGACATACCTTTTAGTGGAATTAAAAACTGTATACATATGTATATCTAGTGATTAATAAAATCGACGTAACCGATCACATAGCAAAGAAGAATTTCGCCACTTCGAACCTGTCGACACTAGCTCAGTTGGTAGGGCATCGCGGCTTTAGGGAACACCGTAGGTTCGAACTCTACGTGTCGAAATATTTTTTGTTGTTTTTAAAGTTTTTCAAACTGTATACAACTTGATACATTTATTTTCGTCTTCGAAATCGTTAGGAGGCTTAACAAGCCAGTCACGAAAAGATTAAAATTGTCATAATGTTGATTATTATCTATATAAATAGGATCTTTGACACTTTAACTGAAATTTGGCTCACTTCGTGGTCTAATGTTATGCCTATTCGGTTCAGAATAAAGGCTTGACATAAAGCTCAGCTTTATGTCCCTAATTTGATTTTGATTATGATGTTCCTGGTTCGATAACCGAGCAGGTTAAAAACTGATATGGATGGGGACGTCAATACGGCAAAATGTTACAAATATTTTAGAAATTCTAGGAGATTTCAGATTTCCATTACCACCGTGTTGGTCCCGGCCTCCTTTGAAGAATAGGCCAACTGCCGTTCTGCCAGGCAGGTCGTAAAAGGCGACCACTTGGCTATCGTGTCACTAACATCGTGGCTACTAGGTGGTAGAGTTCTGCATTGTCTCGCCCGGGTCTAGTACCACCGCCTTACCTATTCCTCCCGCAATAGCGTCAGTGCTTGTCGCTGTCGTGTTTCGGTTTGGAGGGTAAGGTAGCCGGTAAACTTATGCATGTGGCATTAGACCTCGCCACAAGATAGCAACGCACCATTAACACCTTTGGTGTCTATAGGCGACGGTTTACTCTTTCCATCAGGAGACCCACCTGCTTGTTTGCTATCTTATGACATAAAAAAAATGTGGATTTTTTTACTATTATTAAGATGGTTTATCGGTTAGCGAAATAGTGGAGTTTTTATGTTCATCGAAGCACTTTACGGACCTGTAAAGTAGTAAACTGAAATACGTGGCGTTACATTCCTGCTACGCGGATGACAACGCTCTAATGAAATCTTTGATGTTTACGGACTTTCCATTTAATGACTGAGCACATGTATGAAAAGGCTTCATGCTACTTTTTTCTTAAGTCAAATTTGTCGGAAAACAAAAATAGATACGAATTATTTATTATTAATTATTGATATTTTATGACCAAACTTATAGTCGAATTTTGGCCAGCGTCGATCTCTGGTAAATAAAAATATTGCTCATTTAATAATATAAGATTGTATCAATTTCTTAATTTCTTAATATGACAGTAGTGCGTTAATGTATGTGAACTCATTTTAAAAAGCACCTATAATTTGTATATTAACCACAATCTGGTATGTATGACTGCACAGGCCACCAGACATGTTTTGGAATTTCCCTTGATATGAATAGCCAACTCTAATAATGGAAAGGAAAACCATCGCCAATAAACACGAAACGTTACGTAAAGAATATTGTGCATAACGTTATGTACCTAAATATGAATTATGCAATTAATATTTAAATGTATGGTTATTAACAATACCGTAAACATATAAGAGAGATAGTTAAAGATTAGTTGTAGAATAAAGCCCCGTTTTCACTTTGATTAGTGCAAGTTTTTTATATTATACATAATATATATCTATATAGTATAACTAATCTTATGTATATATATAATAGTAGAGGTAAACAAATTCCAGGGTGGGGGCACTGCGACTCCCTGGCCCCCTCGTATGGCCATGATCTGATTACTGGTTAATGGTTAACATCTGACTTTTGATTATCTTTTTCAATTTGTTTCTCTTTAATAAATTATGGTGCTAAAAATAAATTATCAAGTGATATTGTATTTTATTATGTACTAGATATTTATGTTACTGTGATAAAAATGCAAATTACCAGTAGTTGGTAATTTTTTTTTTTTATAGTATAAGATAGCAAACAAGCAGATGGGTCTCCTAATGGAAAGAGTCAACCATCGCCTATAGACACCAAAGGTGTTAATGATGCGTTGCTATCTTGTGGTGAGGTCTTATGCCACATGTTTTAGTTTACCGGCTACCTTACCCTCCAAACCGGAACAGGACAGTGACAAGCACTGACGCTATTGAGGCAGGAACAGGTAAGGCGGTGGTACCAGACCCGGGCAAGACAATGCAGAACTCTACCACCTTGTAGCCACAATGTTAGTGACTCATATAGCCAATTGGTCACATTTTACGACCTGCCTGGCAGAACAGCAGTTGGCCTATTCTTCAAAGGAGCCTAGGACCAACACGGGAAAATTATATGCAAAGTTATATCTTAATTCTAGTTTATTTTAGGCTAAATAGGTATATTATTTGTAACAACAATAATAATGCCATTAGTATGTGTAATTCTATATTTTTATAAAATTAACCTTAAATAAAATTACAACATATCTGCTATTATTTTCCTTAAAGTATGAAGTATTAGTTCCGTTACCACAGACCACGTGAATACTAATAGACACACCATTGGGAAGGAAAAATATGAGCGAACGCTCCTATTACTGTCAAAAATTTCATACATTTGTAGGTTATATTTTATTGTGAAAAGATATAAATAAACCATGTTGTACTGTTTTATCATACCGAATGAGATGACAAGGTTTAAAATTACCCTTGATATGATTTTATTTCATTGGTAAGTAGTATAAACTTTATATTTCTGTATGTAATTGAAGGCTACTCTAACAAACTATGAATTTGTCTTAAAAGGTGTATCCGTTTAATCCGTGTCTTCTACCATACTGCAGAAAAATATTATACTTTAAAATTATCAGTAACATATTACTCTCATTTTGTATGTCTTAGCTTTTCTAGAAACTCTTCAAATAATCTATTTCTTTCTCTCTGTATATTATTTGATTCTTCTACAATATTAATTAATCTATCTAATTTCTCTTCAACTAGCCTTTGGCGATCTCTCATCTCTACAGCAACTTTTCGGAACTCTGCATTACGTTTTCTCAACAATCTTTTCTTAACTTCATCGTTTGAAGCCTGAGATGGCTCACCATTCTCGGGAGTATTTTCAAGTGTAGATGTATTACTGAAATCTAATAACGCCTTAGCTATCTTTACACTGGAGCCATATTGTAATTTCTGTTGTATTTCTGGTTGATAATGACCATCAACGTTGTATATATCTTCAAAAATGTTAAAATACCGCCACTTAGATGGTGGGACACCACTTTCATTTTTCTTTTTCAGTAATCTAATATATGTTTGTTTTAAATTCCTAAATTTTTTATCACAACTATCTGGGCTTTTGCCCACTGCATTAGAAATCTCAATCCACACATTCTTTTTTCTAATTTTGGGATTTCTAAATTTGTCAACATTCTCTAAATACATTGTCAACATAGCTGCTATACTCTCATGGTCCCAGTGATCATCTGGATCATCTAGATTCTCCATAATATCACTCTTCTCCATAATCTCACTCTGACTAGATTGCATGTGGATAAAATGAATACAACACTGTAAGGCTTTAAGGTCATAAAATCATTCATTTAGTAGATCATTCAATCATCCCTGATTAAATGATAACTTGTGTGGTATTTTACCAATTTAGACACTGAATTGAAGTCCCAAAATGTTAGTATTGTATTTCAATCTACTTATTCGATTCATACATATCCGGAAATTAATTATTACGCCACAATAAAAATCTTTAATATAATTAATTAGAAAATAAATTTTAATGCCACATCAAACAGTTATTTTATCAAATTATGATTTAATTTAAATTCAATTGCATCACTCAGCGAAACAAGAACAAAATGGCGTTTACTATGCTATGGGTCCGTCCAATGAAAGCGCTTTATAATCCGACTTATTTAAAAATGTTAGTAGGTAACGGATGGTGATAGATATATTTTAAAACAAACCCGATTTTAAAACATTTTTATAATTTACTCAGGTAGCAAATATAATAATCGTGGACGCAATACGTTAAAAATAAGAATAATAGTGAATGAAACTCGTCTTTATACCATACGGCGACTGACAATTTAATTTGACTGTATTACACCTTCTTATCAATAAAACAAAGAGGTTATTTTGTCATCGAACAGCTGATGTGTAATAAATAACAATGCCTATGTTTCAGGAAGTAATCCGACTAGAATTATATAGTAAATATGCAAACTCTACGTGGTATGGAGGATAACGATACATTCAATAAAAGGCAAACCATTTCAAAGAAAATATTGCCCTTGAATTTCATGAAAGTCAAAAATACGAAAAATAATTACCTGTGTCAGACTCTGGAATAGGTTTATAAGAAGAAACATGGTCATCTTCTTTCACCTGGCCACCATCTATTGTAAGGTGATTTTTCCTTGTCTCGGGCATGTTTGAACAGTACCTACGAGTTTAGTCCAAGTAACAAGTGGTTTTTACGATTATCGTAATAAAGTAGTTATTATTAAACAGCGTTTAACACTTTTCTGTAAGTTATTACTGTTTTAAAAGATCATTATTAGGATTAAAGTTCAGGACAAGATAAAACTTAAAAAGCTATCGCGGATCGCCTATCACAAAAAGTACCTATTGTAATAATTTTATAAAAGAAATAAATGACATGAATGAATTAATTGGAATGAAATTGAATGAGGCAAAGAGTATGTACAATACTACGAAAGAATGAGGTATCAGATGCAGATTGCAGCGTGACCACTTTTTAAAGAGGAAACTTACCAAAGACACTGCTAAAATCTACTGAAATCTACTAGGTTGCATTTTAAAATGTAATTAGGTATTTTGAGAGTAATATTTGAGCCGTATTGGTAGATACGATTTGAATTAAAACACATTTGTTGATTAACCCTACATTTAATCAATCATTTATGATTAACCTCCATATCAGTTTGTATAATATTACATACTCTGTGACTAACATATTTGTATCTTGTCATTGTCATTGAATTTTTTAACGTTATTGTATAATTGTTTCTCATTGTTTCCAACATTGAAGTACCACCAGTTTAATAAACGAAAAATAAAACTGTGTTGTCTATCATTATAGGAGCAACTTACAAATGATCTAAGTTGAAAGACCTATTTCATTACAGTAGTCTTTATCTGTTAGAAAAATAAAGTTCAAATGTGGCGGGTGGTGTGTGGAACCTTATTAGGTTCATTCAATAATAGAGAAATCCCCAAATCACTTTTATGTGGTGCGGAATTGCCAACTTTAAAATTAAAACTTTTTGGACATGGATTGCTTATATGATTTTGAGCCTAATATTCTTTGATAGCAAATAAAAACTAAAATCTACCCATTTCTTTCTCACTTCTACTTAATTCTACTGAATCATTTTATCCTACTATATTAACGCCTCATTTGCCTCAAATCTACTAAAAAAAGTAGATAATTGCCATAGAGTGAAAATTTGGGAAACATTATTACCACTTGACAGAAAATAAATCACGAGATTATTTAATTACGTTATTATTAGTTATGTAAATATTTTTACATAGTAATCTTGGAGCCGCACTTGCGTCTATCGTCACGAAGTTTCGTGCAATCGGTGTTGGCAGTTCCGCGATAAATTATTATTGAGCCAGAGCCGTAAAATTATTGTACTTTTAAAAAATTTATTATACACTATTAAAGTTATATTAAATTTCTATTTCAAGATATTATTTATTGAAAATGTATGTGTAAATGTTAGAGGTCAATGGTAAATGTAAGTAAACGATGAAGTTTAAAGGGGGGGGGGGGGGGGGGGGTAGGTTTGCAAAGATTCAGAGAGTGATTGATAACAGGAAACATTTACCCAGCATTCATGGTGGGATAATATATTATGTTTAAAAAAATAGTTTTATCATTTTTTATACAGAAAATTGCGATCATTCGAAATTATTGTATCAACACTGCGTTCAATAATACGGTCAGTGAATTGGTAATCACAATAATGTTGACAGACCCGTGGAAAATTGTTATTGTATAGGGGGCCGTAAAATTATTGTATTTTCAATAAAATTATTGTACATTTCAAAATTAGATTTTATTGTCATTTGGAAGTTTTAGTTTAAAAAAGAATAACTGAAGTAATCATATTTAAATGATATTCCGGCAATTATATCTGCCGGAGAAATCGATTATCCGTGTTGGTCCTGGGCTCCTTTGAAGAATAGGCTAACTGCCGTTCTACCAGGCAGGTCGTAAAAGGCGACCGAGTGGCTATACGAGTCACTAACATCGTGGCTACTAAGTAGTAGAGTTCTGCATTGTCTCGCCCGGATCTGGTACCACCGCCTTACCTATTCCTGCCGCAATAACGTCAGCGCTTGTCACTGTTGTGTTCCGGTTTGGAGGGTAAGGTAGCCGGTAAACTTATGCATTTGGCATAAGACCTCGCCACAAGATAGCAACGCACCATTAACAACTTTAGGCGATGGTTGACTCTTTACATCAAGAGACACATTTGCTTGTTTGCTATCTTATAATAAAAAAAACAGTTTTTTTTAACTTCCCGCTGCGTATGTACATAAGGAAGTTACTGATTTTGCCCCAAATTTCCAAAATTTCAAAAAAGTTTTCACCAGGTCTCCACGTTTTAAGGTCCTAGAAACCTTTTACAACTATTTTCACGAAGACGTCGATATGTTTGTATGTATGTGTATGTGTGTGTGTGTATGTATGTGTATATACAAACATGTCATAACTTTTGAACGGTCAAACCGTTCAAAAAACCGAACGAAACACACTCAACTTTCCTGAAAATTTGAACCACGACGGCCAAGGAGATTTGAGAAATTTTGAAAAAGCCTCAAAAACATTTTTCTCGAAACAGTATTGTTTTAATACTTACACTATACTACATATATGTATTTCTATGTATTAGTATCGTTGACTAGCACCCATAACACAAGCAAATAATTTGCTTGCTATAACTTCCAGATTAATGAACCGATTGACTACAAAATGAAATCAGCTCTATTTCTAATAAAACTACGTTGAAGACATAAATTGCATCAAAATCGATTAATCCGTTCAGCAGTAATCGTTAACGAAAACACAAACATAAATTGCATATATAGAAATCCCAATATATTACTAATTACCGCCTATATAGTGATTAGCGAATCACTTGACCAACGAATAGAGGGGGCTCGGGTTCGATGCCCGACAGGGACAAACATTTGTGTGATGATGTTTCGGAATTAGGTGTTTATTATGTATATTACAGTATTTATATATGTATTTCTATGTATTAGTATCGTTGACTAGCACCCATAACACAAGCAAATAATTTGCTTGCTTTAAAAATAAATATTGCTGGACAAATAACACAGATTGATGTAACCCCATCAATCTGCGTTATTTGTCCAGCAATATTTACCTTATCTTATATCTTTATCTTATCTTATAATATTCATATTTTAAGGTTTTCCGTATTATTAAATATTTTTTATATTATGTAAGTACTTTAAGTACCTACCTATTATAAAAATGTGAAAGTAAAAAATATATTTCCGCCTACCAACTTAACACAGCCCGAAACCACAGAATATATAACAGTACAAGTACCGACACCGACTGAGCTCTGATGCTCAGAATAATATTTTGTTTACTATGACAGGTCTGACTGTCTTAGTCATATATCTAATGTTATCAGTTGCTCTGAACACACCCTTTGTTAAAAATTAAATTGTCAAATTTTAAGTTGACACCTGATTATTTGACACTTGATAGTAAATTGAGTTCAAATTTCAAATATTATATCATCCAAAATGAACATTTTAAATAAAATAGTGAAAAAACTTGTATAATATGTGTACCATACCTCCCGTACCACCTCCGCCGCCACTACCGCCACCACCACCACCGCCTTCTAGTTCATCACCAAAATCTTGCAATAGCTCACCAACATTTACTTATTCTGATATATGCCAATGGGCAGCTTTTGAACCTGAACTATGGGAAGTATGTGCTAAAAATAGTATTTGTATAAATGAAGAACCATTTCAATTTAAATACAAGCGGTTTGAGTCCATTTTACAAGTGGGTCCTACTTGTGGACTAGTCGCTTTATCAATGTTAATAAAAGGTGCAGTAACTGCAGATGAAATGTTAAATATAAGCAAAATGGAAGGTTACAGTAATAACGGAGAAATGTTTAGTTGCAACAGCATGGCGAAGTTAACGGAAAAGGTCCTAAATCTAGCTGAAATTGATAACATTACATTTTATGTTAAGCACGGTGGATTGTTCAGTGACGAAATTATTTTTGAACTTTTGGATGGTGCTGTTTTATTAGTGGCGTATCCTTTTTATCTTATTTGGTTAATTACACAATTAAAAAATAAGTTTTTCCAGACTTGATAAAAACAACTTTGCTTGAGATTGGATAAGTACCCGGATTGTGATAGGCTTGCCACTTGTCACATTATGGAACTAAGTATATTCGCCTAATCGTGTTTGCACTGGTTGTCTCTGCAGGCTAGAGGATCCTTTTTTAAGATGATTACTTATTGTAGGTTGATAACTTTAGAAATTATAAATCTGTTCTCAATGTTGAGAAAGGTATTGCATTCCAATCATATCAATTTAAATAATACTTTTATTTTATAAGATAGCAAACAAGCAGATGGGTCCCTGATTGAAAAAGTCAACTATCTCCTATAGACACAAAAGATGTCAATGCTGCATTGCTATCTTGTGGCGAGGTCTAATGCCACATGCATAAGTTTACTAGCTACCTTACTCTCCTAACCGGAACACGACAGTGACAAGCACTGATGCTATTGTGGCAGAAGTAGGTAAGGTGGTGGTACCACCTGGGCAAGACAATGCAGAACTCTACCACCTAGTAGCCTCAATGGTAGTGACTCGCATAGACAATCGGTCGCCTTTTACGATATCCCTGGCAGAACGGCAGTTGGCTTATTCTTCAAAGGAGCCCGGGACAAACACAGGGAAGTTAGACAGGTACATGTCATACATAACTCATTCACAGCATTTATTCTTGAGAATCAATGACTCCGACCATTAAAAAAATCTGTCATTTATTTGAACACCCAATTGGTCGAGTGATTACTGACTGGCTCGATCTTGGGTTCGATTTCCAACATAGACAAACATTTGTGTGACCATAAATATTGTATAATGCAGTATACTAAGGTTAGTTTAGTTGACTAACACCCTTAATATTTTCCTTATATTTAGAATACCCAACATAAGCAAATTATTATACATAATTTGTGTAAGTAATTTATGCAGTGATAGTGACACTGAAGAATATTTTATTTTTAATATGAACAAAAACATTAATCTCAGGAACTCAATGGTTTAGAAAGACATTAATTAAGAAGAAATAAAGGATATATATTTTACAATGTCCTTCATTTTCGTCGCCGAGTTTGAGCTGTGATGTAGTGCAATTTATAATTTTTTAACACGGCAAAACTGCAGCAACCGACTTCCCATTTCCTGTGTTCATGGAAACCCAGCATCAGTTCTTCACAAAATTAAAATATGACCATATGGGAAGTATACCCAAAAAAATAGTTTTCTAAATTGGTTCATAAATGACCAAGTTTTGAGGTAACATATATAAAAAACATACATTTTAATTATAAAACACTGGTATTGGTTTCACTACATATATATTCTTCCAAATTATTTAAAGTCTACTGGATTCACGACTAACCGTCAAACGGTTTCACGAATTAACACATCTTATCTTCAGGATTCAGGATCAGTTTAACGAGAATGACAGTTACATACATTGACAAATAATATTCATTCTTGTGTAGCTATAGTCTTGAAGATGCATTAATACGCAAAACTGGTAGACTTTAAATAATTTGGAAGAATATTTATGTAGTGAAACCAGTGCAAGTGTTTTATAATTATAATCAAAATGCAGTTTGACTAGGTGCTGACGATTATAGTATAGAACAAAAAACATAGTCTAATTGATAACCATCTCAATCGACCGATAATTTTTTTGTGAATGACTTTTTGTCAACATTATAATTATAAATATATTAAACATCTACAATCTAACAATTCGAATCTAATGTTCTTTTTAATTGAAAAAAAAATTGTTATGGTAAATATTTGAAAGTATCTTTTTGTCAGTATCCCTGAAGAGTTAGGCAGAGTGTATGACCAATGGGGTAGGATAGGTGGCAAGCCTATCCACCAACCGGGCACTTTTCTAATCCCGGGCAGCATTGTTTTTATCAGAAAACTGAAAAAAACACATTTTTGAATTGCCCGACCCGGAAATCGAATCCGGGACCTCATGTGGTCAACACCGACACTGGACCACTAGACCACTAGGCAATTAAATTGTACATATTTAAATCTGCCGGCTGTAAATCTTTATTACTCTATTTTAATACTAGCTGTTGCCAGCGACTTTGTCCGCGTGGACTTCGTTTACTCCGCACAGCCCCTCCCCCGTAGGTGATAGCGTGATAATATGTAGCCTATATGTTGACCCGACCTATTAGTAATATTCATGCAAAATTTGAAGTAAATCCATGCAGTACTTTTTGAGTTTACTCCAGACATACATCTAGACAAACAGACAAGAATTCTAAAAACCATATTTTAGGCTTCAATATTGACTGTAGATCACGCCCCAAGTATTCTTTTAAAAATATTCGATGTACAGTTTTGACTTTCCTACTATTTTATTATATGTATAGATTATACATGCTAAAGTTTGGATGTATAGATGTTTGTTACTCAATCACGCCAAAACTACTGAACATATTTGGATGAAATTTTGCACACAGATAGATGATAACCTGGATACCACATACACCACTTCTTATCCTGGAAAAATTAGTTGTTCCTATGGGATTCACCAAAAACTTTTGTAATGCAGCAGGCTGCGCAGTGCAGCTGGAATTACATAAAATATAAATGTTTGCACACCACATTAAGTAATAAAAATAACTACTACATTAAGTATTAAAAATAAAATTATGAAGAATAGACTATCAGCCATTAAGTCAGGCTGTTCGTAAAAGGCAATCGAATGGCTATGTATATGTCGCAGTAAAATTGTCAATACCGTTAGATTATAATCTACCTGATATTATAATTTAACTGCTAACATAACCTAACCAAATTATAAAATTCCTAGGTAGATTATAATCTAACGGCTATTGACAATTTCACTGCGACATATACATCAATACCATCGTGACTACTAGATGGTTGAGTTCTGCAACATCTCGCCCAGGTATATATTACCATTGCCTTGCTTATTCCTACCGGAATAGTGTCAGTGCTTGCTTTAGCCGTGTTCAAGTCTGGAGGGGAAGAAGTAGCTCGTAGACTTGTGGTATATTGCATTACTATCCCGCAACAAGTATAGCAATGCACCATTCACATCTTTAGTATAAGCTATGGCTTCCCTTTTCATCAGGAGAGTCATCTGCTTGTTTGCTATCTTATGATATAAAAATCTTGCATAAACATTCTTTATTCTTCTATATTAATTTGCTTTGTCAAGGCATAGGGTTGTTACACCACCAAGAGATGTGGGGTTGCTACTGAAATTTTTCTACATGGTTTTTTTAACCCTTAATCTTATCCTACATTTTATGATCTGAACTAAAAGGCTATTAGAGTGGTGCTTCTTAATATTTTAGTGGTGATGGACCACTTTACAAAATATTGGTTTTGCCATGGACCATCAACTGCATATGAGTAATATACTCATATAATCAATGAATATTGGCCTATTCTATACCTGTAAATAAAATGCTACCACCGGACTACTGAATCAAACTGACAAGAAAGTTAGTTTTATGCTCAAATCATAAAACAGACTCATATGGTCCTACCTGTAATGTTAGCACAACAAAACATTCTTCATTATTCTTTTCAATTCACAGTTGCATTGTTCGTCAATCATAGTAAACAGTGTTACTTATGATAACCTTTACTCCTGATAACCTTCACCTTTGATAAACCAATTGCAATATCAGAGATATATTTTCTTAATCTAGCAACAGTTATGATGCAGACTGTAATCATTCTCCGTGCCAAAGAAAAGGGCACACAGCTCACTGGGCCTTAGTATGTGGAGTAATAATTGAGACTGACCCTGGTGGTAGCTATACCACCAACCCTAAAAATGTCTATGTTCTATGCAGACATGGTAAGTCACGGTATTTGACTGCGTGGACTTTAGATTCTTTAGATAAGAGTAATAAAAATTTAATGGAGTTTTCTCCAAAAAAGAAAGATGATGGCTTGTTGTATGTTATACCAGAAGGTGGTATTGGAGGAGAAAATGGATTAAGAGATCAATTTTTAGTGTTTAAGGGATTATAATCATTGTTAGACAATTTGTTGATAATGTTTACATTGTTGTTTTATATATTTACAATTAAATGTAGAAAATTGACAGACTCAGTTTTATTTTTTAGCTCATCTACACAATAATATGTTTCCTTCCTAAAATATCCACATAAGGTCAGTTCACATTGACGCAGAATCGAAGCGACGCGTCGGATGTTTAAACTTTAAAGTATATTTCTATTACGTAATGTTTGTACGTGTTATAAAAATAACCACTCATTAATCATCAATAAAACGCACATCTTTGATGTCTACAGGCGATGGTTGACTCTTACCATCAAGAGAACCATCTGTTTGTTTGCTATCTTGTATGATATAAAAAAATCTTTTACAAACTTCCAACCAGCCGGCCTATTCTTGATTAGGGGCTCGAAAGTGTACCAGGGTATTTTCGTAGGCCTAGTTCTAATGCTTGGTTTTCATCATAAGTAGTAAAGATTAGGAAGGTATATATTAAATTACAGGAAAAATTAACAATGATACATGAATATACCATATTTTCAGTTCCAGACACATGTAAAATTCAGGGCTTTAAAGGTCAGCTCACATTGACAGAGTCGAAGCGAAGCGACGCGTCTTGTTTATAAAACTTTTAAGTAAGTACATCTATATTTTCACTAGGTAGGTATATATGTGTTATAAAAATACAAAGACGCGCGATGCAGAGCGAATGTGCGTGTCGACGCTTTATTGAAGTAGACCGAATTGCATGAAATAAATTTGCACGTTACCAAATGGAAATAGTGATGAATATACCTACTTAAAAGTTTAAAAAATATGACGGGTCGCTGTGCTTCTACTCTGCGTCAATGTGAGCTTACCCTTAGTCATCAAAAATAAAACATTTGGTTTAATTTATTTTTTTTATTTTGTACAATAAATACAAACGATAGCTGCAAATTATGAGGAAGTAATAAATCTCATCATTTCATTTAAAATACTCAAGTGAAATCGCAAGACTTAATTATCGAAAACAATGAAAATGGATAATGTTAAACTTTTTGCAATTGATCTGACGTAGTTGGTTTTGGGGTTAAGAAGAAACTTAATACAATCATCTCAGTAGCAACCAAGAGTCCTGGTGGTGGTTGTATGTAACATCGCCATGCTTGTGTAATGGGTAAGTGATAAAGACCCAACAGATCTGGCCAGTCGCCAAAACTGTGAATCGTACTGAACTATGCTTTGCTGAATGCTTTAAGCGGGGAATTCACTAGACGGACATGCTTGCGGGCAAACCCGCAGACATGCCCGCTGGACTTTGATACTATATGTTACTTTGATATATAATGTTTACAACTGGAAATTCCAAAAAAAAAAAGTAATTAGCTACAAATCTGCGGAATAATAATAACAAGGACATATTTTGAAATTGGACAATTCCCGTCGCCCTCGGCAGAAACGACAAATATTATAACAGATACACTCGGTCCAAGCTGCAGTTGTTTTTATCGCACTGTATGGTATACTTGTAGGATGCAATAGAGATAACTGCAAAGCGATAGATCGCTAGATTTTACAAACATGTATTTTCCAATTCGCTCGCCCTCAATGTTCCCTCTTAATAGCCATGAGTAAAAAATATTTGTTATGGCCTGTAGTTAATTGGACAAGCCAGTTTTGTAAGCTAATAAGCGCGCAAGGTGTTAAAATGACGTATAAGCATAATAGCGTCTGGCTCCGACGTATTTATATTACGTATAAGCATAATGGCGTCTGACCCACAGATATGGCGAGGTTATTTACCTTACTACTCACAACGTAAGAACGTTGTACCTAACCAAAGTTAGACGTACTGAACGCTGTGTACGTACGTAAATACGTACGTACACAGCAAGTACGTAATAAAATATGTTCACCTATTTTGGAATGACCTTATACACACCAGAAAAAATCGTCATATTTCCCTGACTAATAGTTGTCTTTATGTCTGACATACCTGTGTGAAACTCTTCACATACTAGTAAACTTTAAGCATTCAATATCCATTATCATTATTTTCGATATTAAGAAGTTTACACTACGCTTTCCGGATTAGGCGTTTCGTAAACGTACATAAAATAGACGCTGAGACAACGTTTATATTGTGTAATACTTTTATAAAACGCCCATACATGAAAAAAATGTGTAAAAACCCTTAAATAAATCCATCGAATACAATCTTCCAAATCATGATGCATTGTAGCATCATTCGACATCGAAGTTACAAATTAAAATATACCTTTGTACTAAATTCAACATAAAATCTTCGCAATAAAATTAAACGAAGTTATACCATCTATATTGTGATGTATTTTATTATATAAAGATTACACATTTGTATTGAATACCATCTTAAAATTAATACACTCATTACTGTACATACTGCCAATTGATGATATATCAAGTCAGTCAGCAGTTGAGATCATACAATAAACAAATATTGTAGCCTATTATAATGAAATAACTAATGATAAAGTAGTTATAATATCGGCTAGGCCTTAATATTTTGGAATTTCAGCTCACTTATTTTTGAATTTGTACAGTCAAATTCAAAAAGTCTTATATAAAAGATAATGTCAAAAAATTGTTCAAAGCATATAATTTTATCATTGTTCTTATGATCAATAACACGTGATATACACAACTTGTATAATATATTTTAAAGTCGATTATTAATTTTAAAAATAATACAAATTAACATAACGATAAGTTTTCTAAACTTAAAAATTATGGTATTGAGTCTCTCTAAATGTTGTTCCAAGAAAAAATATTGACGACAACTTGGGCCTAATTCACGTTATTAAACGGCCATTGAGTCGAAGCGTTAAATACTCTTACACGTTTTCTTACATATTATACCGCGTCGTAGCACGTCTCGACGTTCTATCGTGTTAATGTGAGTGAAAGCCCTAAGCGCATCGGCTCAATTACGTGAATTGGGGAACGATATCTGATACAGGGACCTTCAGTTTTTATAATTTAAGCGCGGACCGTTTAAAAGGCTGGTGTTCCAGAATAAGAACATACATGGACTTTATTTCTTTTTAGACATAAGACAAATAATAATACATTGGTTTGGCGATCTGTTACATGTCCTATCTTTTTGTAGAAACATTGTCTTTCCCTACTAATGTGCCAGACCAATTTCATTCAAAGGGGAAAAGAAAATTTAGAATTGCAACCAATATGGTGAGGGTAGTCTAGTAACAATTTTGCAAAGAATGGCAGTGCTAGACTTAAACTTTTACCTATGCCTTACTGATCAAAACACCTTCTTACTTACTTTTCTTACTTCCTACTGATCAAAACACCTTCTTACTTACTTTTCTTACTTCCTACTTACTATACTTTCCATCGCCAGCAATTCCATTATTGTTGTTTTTACATCATAAGATGGCAAACAAGCAGATGGGTCTCTTGATGGAAAGAGTCAACCATCGCCTATAGACACCAAAGATGTCAATGGTGTGTTGCTATCTTGTGGCGAGGTCTAACGCCACATGCATAAGTTTACTGGCTACCTTACCCTCCAAACCGGAACACGACAGTAACAAGCACTGACGCTATTGGTTGGGACTAGGTAAGGCGGTGGTACTAGACCCGGGCGAGACAATGCAGATCTCTACCACGTAGTAGTCACGATGGCAGTGATCCGCATAGCCAATCGGTCGCCTTTTACGATCTGCCTGGCCGAACGGCAGTTGGTCTATTCTGCAAAGGAGCCCGGAACCAACACGGGGAATTGTTACGAGTTATTGTTACAAATGAGCGTCTTACACAACTGAAGACGCTTAAAGAGAAGATGCTTAAAATGTGAAATCGGTTCAGTGATATACTAAAAATACGTTGTTATAAAAATATAAAAATAGTATAAAATATTTTACTTATATCTTTACTCATTAACTTTACAACAAAAAATGGAAAACAAACTTTTCAATAAAAATTTTGAACAAGTTACAGATCGCCCATCCGATGGATTATTTATCTAATGTCCAAACGCAATAAAGTCCTTTTTTGACGTTTCCCTCTTAGACCATTAGTGTTAACACTTTCTAAAGCTTTTTGGTTCAAAAACACAGATTACATCGACATTTTTCCTTTTTGAGATATATTAGGTTATTCCATAAAAGAAAGGCGATAAACATTTGTAATATATTATGTAATATATTATGTAATATATCATTTGTAATATAAATGTTTCCAAGGTTTCTGAGGTCGAACACACGAAAAGATAAAATCGACGGGTCCTACGTATACTAGTGCAATTGCAATGACACAACTTTACAGGAGAGCGGATTAAACGTTCTATAGCTTGTAATTTTGACATAAATCAATAGAAATATTTCAAAATTAGTACTTTTATACAAATTTTCAAATACTTTACTACATTAGGGCAAATATAAGGTAATTTTAAGACTTGTGATGCAAAAAATGGTTTTCGTTGTTTTGCGAGTTGCACCAGTATACGTAAGACCTGTCGAAATATGTAATTGATTGCATAAACCTGTCCTTGATGACGTCAATATGAATGACTTAAAATAGCCATACGAAGTTTTTTGTACTAATGATGTGAATTAATAAAAGTGATACGATTTGGCCATATCTATCATACAGATCAGTATTAACACCATCTAGAGCATAGAGCATTTTTCTCCGAAATATATAGGTATTATCCTGGTAATGCAAATGGACTAGTTTCATAGTTCAACGGAAGTTTCTGCTGTCTCTGTCACTCATACACAATGTGCCGTTTTCGTTTAATTCGTAGGTTAATACAAATATATATATATATATATATATATATATATATATATATATATATATATATATATATATATATATATATATATATTATAAGTATTTTGTATCTTAAATGTTTTTTTTTTTAATAATGAAAGTCAATATGCGTCCTCTTCAAAATCTAATTTGTCTAACTACTCTCTTGATTCCAGATCTGTGTTTCCCAACGTGAAGCCCACGCCCCACAAGGAAGCAATTTGGTAATTAAGGGGAGCAATTTGGTAATTAAGGGGGGGCAATTTCAAAAACGGACTCGACATGACTAACCTTTTCAGTCTGGGCTATTCAAATGCAATGCTAGATACCCTTGCAAAATTTAACAAAAAAAAAATCTTAAGGCGCGCTATGACTACGATTAAAAACGTCGATTCTACTCACACAATTGCATATTTATTTATTTAGTTTCGCGTAATTGTATAAATTTGTATTTACAACACGCTGAATTAGGTAGAAAATTGCAAAGCAAAGGAAAGAAAAATATTTTGCTAAAGCTGTAATTAGACTGCAAACAAACATTTAATTTGCGGGATTTCTTTAGATAACTCAGAATATACGCATTTAATTCAATATTTGTCTGGTCAAAGTTTTAATAAAACCATATTTCTATTATATACTTTTAAAAAAATTTGTTGTTACCGCTGAAAATACAGCAAAAATCGACGTAAAAATTTATTTTTATGAAGCAAATTACGATTTTTTTTATTGAAAATATTAAACAAAAATTTAATATTCTATTCGGTTAACATTTTTCTTTAGACCTTTTTCTACGCTCTGTATTTTACGAGTGGAATATTTTATTTCGGTTTCCTCGTACTCGACCGTTTAAAGAAACCCAGTTTTGTGAATGTTGGGCTAACACCGCGCCTTAAATAATGCTGTAAATAATTATTAGATATCATTTCGTTAGTACCAAAATATCAACTGGGTGATTAGATTCGGCAAGTATCCTTTGTCGAGAATTCACCGCGAAGTGTGCCGCCTGCTGCGAGGAACCCTGGACGTTTTAAAATTCGCTAAACAACGCTGTTGTTCTTTTATTTTAGAAATGTTATAGTGGGGTATGGCACATAAAAGGTTGGAAAACACTGCTCTAGATAGTGTGTGACGTTAAGTAAACACATAACGCCGCGTCTGTTCTGATTAAATGCTGAGGAAACGCGCACGTCCATCTAGACTAGAATAAAACCCGCCATATTTAATCTTGATATAAATAGCAAACTCCAGTTAAGTATCTTTTAAGCTCGCAACGTGCGAGATAATGACTAATACACATACTATCCTAACATATACTTAATTTAGTAAACATTCAGATATACAAACTATTGTCAATATTGTATGATAAATTACATTTACAGTGTAGTGTCTTCCGAAAAAATCTCTTCCAATACATCGTTAAAAGCATCAGCTGCAACGTACAGTTATCTCAGTACTTATATAGACATTAGAATACCTGCGAGGCAGACAAATCGATGTTCATTGATTGTTGAATCGATTTTATTTACGTTTCGAAAATATTTTTGACGAATGTTAATAAAAAATGCTTCTTTAGTCTTTTTACTGTACTCACTACCTTATATTGCTTTTTTTATACCAACCCTTTTCGATTTGTTGCGCTCTGCGTTGCTGCTGCCAAATCAAACATACTGAAATACTGGGTGTTGAAGAAATTGTGTGCCATAGCTAAGGGACAGTCACAGTTTCGATAAAGATACCCAGGAAAATTTAAAAAATAATAATAAAAAGACTTAAAAAAATATTGCTAGATCAACCTAATTTTAATGTACTAACTTAAAATAGCAGTCGTTTAAAATTAAAATTGCAACTGAAAATTGCTCGCGACAAATGGCGCAGATGTGTGCCCCTAACGCTACGATGCAACGGTATGTGAATTAATCGGTTTTAATTTTTTTCGAGTTAATTTATCGATACTGAATTCAACCTGAAACTATGACACGCATTTCCTTAACATTCTGTATTATTTATATTCTGATGATGCAGGAAGTATTTAAACTCTATTTTTTATAAAAAAATGTCACAAGTCTATTAAAATGACAAATTAAGAGAAATATTAAATACATTTTAAATCTTACGCGTAGTTAAATAAATTTAAAATACTTCGAAAAAATCGAAGAGACGTTGAAACAATTTTTTTGTACGTGTTTTTTCCTATCAAATTTTATACAATGTTGTTGTGTTGAGGTATAATGAGGACATAAAAATCGCAAAAAGTCTTTGTTTTATGCTTACAATGAAACCAAATTATAATTTATTTAGTCCATGTATAACTTTAAGATCTTTTAAAGGTTATATGAATCTGTATACTATAATCTTAGATAAATAATTGGTCTCGCTATGCTTGACTAGATACCGCCGACCTACTTGTCAAATGCGGCAACAAATACTACGCCGAAACCGGCGTACCCAATTCAGCCACCAATCACAATGCAAGCTCTAAGAGCACACTACTCACTGTTATCCATTTGCACATTGTCATGTCACACACACTACAATATTGAGTTGCCGCATTCAAGGAGTTCTTGTTTTTAGATAGTGCGGTATCTTGTCAAGCGCCACGAGACCAATTATTCATCTATGACTATAAGATATAACCTGATATTAAAAATAAAATCTATTGACTTGTTATTAAAAAAACATATTTTTTTATCTGTTGAAATTCCTACATAGATGATTTTGAAACGGAAATGTCTAAATACAAACATTTTTATAAAAGTGAGCAGGTGAAATAATAAATTTGGCACTCGCATAAAACAAACATAAAATATTTGGAAGATCACCACAATCCTACACATCAATAAATTTTGCCATAAAAACATGGTGTTCATATGTCATACCTCTAACATTTTAATCTGACACATTGAAAAAATTTCGAATTCATATTTGCTTGGGCAATAATCAATAACTTGATCGATTATTCTAAGATTTTATAATAATCGTCCCTACATTATCATACATAATGTTTTTAACAAACAATTCCACAATTAATTGATTTTTTTACAGTTAAAATACTTGAATGATATTTAAACTGCATTTTAATTGATATTTTTTAGAACAATTAATGACCTAACGTCATACCGACATACAAACAACGACAAAATATTCCTAATTTGGCTCGGAAATTATCAAAACGAACTACTATTGTCGCGATATCCGAATTATTTGGTTAATACTGATAAAATGCTAAAGAAAAAATGGATTTTTAATTTTAAACGACAGTCATTCTCAACCTTAAACACATAAGAACCTCTCATTCTCCCCTCATGCCTTTAAATCAGTTTAGAAACTAATTTCTTTATAGAATGTTTACTTGGTATGATCATGGGGTTAAAATTTGCATCTCAAAGGTTGAAACTAACTGTCCTTAGTCTATGATATACCAAAAAGCTACAAAGACCTACATGAACGTAACCTAATTGTAGTACATGTAAAAAAATACAAAAAAACTATTTAGCGACCCAATCATAGCCTTACATATAAATCAAAGAACTACCCACAAATCACAGATAATACACTCGCTCGTAAACCAACATTGATATGTGCCAACAATACCTTAAAAATTCGTTTTCTCAACACCATACATGGAAATACCATACTGATTAAATACTATACGCAACTAACATCTATGACTATGAAACATGAATATTGAGCTTTTATTATGCAACTTGAACTATGCATGCATTATTACTTAAACAACTCCTTAGCCTAAGGACAAAAATTTCAAGAAACATAACAAAAGCTTATTTACGCGCTAATAAAATCCATGGCAGCTCGACAGCGTAATAAAGTTTGGGAAACGCTACAACAACAGTATAAACAGCAGGCCGACTTATGAGCGCAGCGTAGACATAATATGCTCAAAGGATTACCTAGTTAAGATGTCATATAATTTAGTAGGAAGCTGCTACGCCATTGCTACGACGCGCTACCTATTACGATTTTCATATAGTTAGTAATATGTGCCATACTTTTACAAACGCAGCGCTTGAAAAAATTATTAGTCGAATTAGTCGATGTTACATAATTATATTTTTTATTACAATTCGCTGTCACTTATAACACTCACGTAGCGTCTACCTACTGTTTTTACTATGCTACGAAAGAAACTTATGATTATATATCGAATATATTATTCTAGGAGCCTCTTTCGAAATCGGCATTATGCCTTATACACTTCAAATACGATATCTAGGTTCTCTAGAAGCCGAAGGAGGCCTGACCCGGGTCTTTTAGTCCGGGGTCAAAAGCGAAGCAAATTACCAGCTTTCCTTGAACGTGAACTTAAGTTTCAGCCGGGGCTAAAGGAGCTCCGCATGTAGCGACGGGAAAAGTCTTCACATGTGTTTGCCACTGCGTTGTAAGTTGAAAGAATTTCACACCGTTCCATTCCGTGCCATCGATGTATACTGTTGGCAAAAAAAATATCGTGATATCCAAGCAAACAGTGTTAAATTTTTTTTTTATAGAAAAGGGGGTAAACGGACAGGAGGCTCACCTGATGGTAAGTGGTCACCGCCGCCCATGGACAACCACACTATCAGAAGATTTGCAGTTGCGTTGCCATCCTTTTAAGAAAGAGTAGGCTCTTTTCTTGAAGGTCTTTAAGTCTTATCCACGCGGAAAAACCCCTGCCGGTAATTGGTTCCACAAAGGAATAGTGCGGGGGAAGAAGTGCCTCGAGAATCGCACAGTTGTGGATTTCCAGACATCGAGATGGTGAGGATGAAATTTTGCATTTTGTCGCGATGTCCGATGGTGAAATTCTGCGGCAGGAATTAATCCAAACAGTTCCTCAGAACACTCCCCATGATAGATCCGATAGAAGATGCAGAGCGAAGCCACATCTCTACGCAATGCCAAAGAATGAAGACGATCAGAAATAGTCCTGTTATTGACGATTCGAGTCGCTCTACGTTGAATGCGGTCAAAAGGAAGGAGCTGGTACTGAGCAGATCCCGCCCACAAGTGAGAGCAGTACTGCATATGAGGCCGGATTTGCGCCTTATAAAGTTGTAGGCGATGGGCCGGCGTGAAGTACTGTCTGGCCCTGCTGAGAACATCTAGCTTTTATGAGGCTAATTGGGCCTTACCTTCCAAGTGACCACGGATCTGAACGTTGCTCGATATGTCAACTCCAAGAATTTCAAGACTGGCTGTGGCTGTTAAGGAAGTATTTTTGAAGCGAGGAGATACGACAAAGGGAGATTTTTTAGTGGAAAACGCGCAAACTTATTTATTTAAATTATTATTTAGTTAAATTTATTTTGAGAATCAACCGTTGTGGTATATTGAGAAAAATGTTAGCATTGTAACGTGTAACGATAGAACACGCTCACACTTATCGCGCCATCGTTATCACATTACATCACGCAGCATACACGTGAATCTCTAGTATATAAGATTAATGTAAAACCCAGTTTAATTACACTTTAATAAACACATTTATTAACCGATGTGTGACTGTCATTTACTCGACGTAATATTGGTGACCCCGACGTGATGATGTAACGTGTAACGATAGAACATGCTCACACTTATCGCGCCATCGTTATCAGCATCTTTTATTTAAGGAAGCAAGTTTGAGCATTCACTCCTCGAGATCACAAACTTTGATTGATATAACTTGTAACGATGGAACACGCTTACACTTATCTTATCGCGCCATCGTTATCAGCATCTTTCATTTAAGGAGGCAAGTTTGAGCAATCACTCCTCGAGATCACAAACTTTGATTTTTCTTCAGAGTGCAAACTTAAGCCACATGTTCCAAAATTGTTACAACACCTTTTAAAGGGTAAAAATTCTAACTGACTGGTATAAAATAAATAATTAAAAATTTTCGTTGTTTGTTGCTTGAACGCATAAATCTAAGTAGCAGGATTTTGTAAAAACTTGAAGATATGTACCCTCCACGGAGCTGGCTCGGCACAGTCCGGCTCCCGCTCTCGTGTCACACCTGTAGTGCGTGTTACCTCTGAGCGGCGCGGTGTGCGAGCCCTTGGCGCAGCAGATGAGGCGCGCCACGCCCTCCACGGAGCTGGCGCGGCACAGTCCGGCTCCCGCTCTCGTGTCACACCTGTAGTGCGTGATACCTCTGAGCGGCGCGGTGTGCAAGCCTTTGGCGGAGCAGATGAGGCGCGCCACGCCCTCCACGGAGCTGGCGCGGCACAGTCCGGCTCCCGCTCTCGTGTCACACCTGTAGTGCGTGATACCTCTGAGCGGCGCGGTGTGCAAGCCTTTGGCGGAGCAGATGAGGCGCGCCACGCCCTCCACGGAGCTGGCGTGGCACAGTCCGGCTCCCGCTCTCGTGTCACACCTGTAGTGCGTGATAACTCTGAGCGGCGCGGTGTGCGAGCCCTTGGCGCAGCAGATGAGGCGCGTCACACCCTCCACGGAGCTGGCGCGGCACAGTCCGGCTCCCGCTCTCGTGTCACACCTGTAGTGCGTGTTACCTCTGAGCGGCGCGGTGTGCGAGCCCTTGGCGCAGCAGATGAGGCGCGTCACATCCTCCACGGAGCTGGCGCGGCACAGTCCGGCTCCCGCTCTCGTGTCACACCTGTAGTGCGTGTTACCTCTGAGCGGCGCGGTGTGCGAGCCCTTGGCGCAGCAGATGAGGCGCGTCACATCCTCCACGGAGCTGGCGCGGCACAGTCCGGCTCCCGCTCTCGTGTCACACCTGTAGTGCGTGTTACCTCTGAGCGGCGCGGTGTGCGAGCCCTTGGCGCAGCAGATGAGGCGCGTCACATCCTCCACGGAGCTGGCGCGGCACAGTCCGGCTCCCGCTCTCGTGTCACACCTGTAGTGCGTGTTACCTCTGAGCGGCGCGGTGTGCGAGCCCTTGGCGCAGCAGATGAGGCGCGTCACATCCTCCACGGAGCTGGCGCGGCACAGTCCGGCTCCCGCTCTCGTGTCACACCTGTAGTGCGTGTTACCTCTGAGCGGCGCGGTGTGCGAGCCCTTGGCGCAGCAGATGAGGCGCGTCACATCCTCCACGGAGCTGGCGCGGCACAGTCCGGCTCCCGCTCTCGTGTCACACCTGTAGTGCGTGTTACCTCTGAGCGGCGCGGTGTGCGAGCCCTTGGCGCAGCAGATGAGGCGCGTCACATCCTCCACGGAGCTGGCGCGGCACAGTCCGGCTCCCGCTCTCGTGTCACACCTGTAGTGCGTGTTACCTCTGAGCGGCGCGGTGTGCGAGCCCTTGGCGCAGCAGATGAGGCGCGTCACATCCTCCACGGAGCTGGCGCGGCACAGTCCGGCTCCCGCTCTCGTGTCACACCTGTAGTGCGTGTTACCTCTGAGCGGCGCGGTGTGCGAGCCCTTGGCGCAGCAGATGAGGCGCGCCACGCCCTCCACGGTGCTGGCGCGGCACAGTCCGGCTCCCGCTCTCGTGTCACACCTGTAGTGCGTGTTACCTCTGAGCGGCGCGGTGTGCGAGCCCTTGGCGCAGCAGATGAGGCGCGCCACGCCCTCCACGGAGCTGGCGCGGCACAGTCCGGCTCCCGCTCTCGTGTCACACCTGTAGTGCGTGTTACCTCTGAGCGGCGCGGTGTGCGAGCCCTTGGCGGAGCAGATGAGGCGCGCCACGCCCTCCACGGAGCTGGCGCGGCACAGTCCGGCTCCCGCTCTCGTGTCACACCTGTAGTGCGTGTTACCTCTGAGCGGCGCGGTGTGCGAGCCCTTGGCGCAGCAGATGAGGCGCGCCACGCCCTCCACGGAGCTGGCGCGGCACAGTCCGGCTCCCGCTCTCGTGTCACACCTGTAGTGCGTGTTACCTCTGAGCGGCGCGGTGTGCGAGCCCTTGGCGGAGCAGATGAGGCGCGCCACGCCCTCCACGGAGCTGGCGCGGCACAGTCCGGCTCCCGCTCTCGTGTCACACCTGTAGTGCGTGTTACCTCTGAGCGGCGCGGTGTGCGAGCCCTTGGCGCAGCAGATGAGGCGCGCCACGCCCTCCACGGAGCTGGCGCGGCACAGTCCGGCTCCCGCTCTCGTGTCACACCTGTAGTGCGTGTTACCTCTGAGCGGCGCGGTGTGCGAGCCCTTGGCGGAGCAGATGAGGCGCGCCACGCCCTCCACGGAGCTGGCGCGGCACAGTCCGGCTCCCGCTCTCGTGTCACACCTGTAGTGCGTGTTACCTCTGAGCGGCGCGGTGTGCGAGCCCTTGGCGGAGCAGATGAGGCGCGCTACGCCCTCCACGGAGCTGGCGCGGGACGAGTCCGCCTCGCCACTCTTCTCCTTCTTCTTGCCCAGTCGCATTACTGTAACATAACAATCGAATTAAATATTGGAATTCGTGCAACAAGAAACTAACTTTTCATCGTACATTTAGTGATTGCACTCTGCAATTTCGAATCAACCAGCCAGATTACTTTGATCCATCCTCATCCGGTCGGATTATTGTTATCATTTCAAAAATACTTATGTTGTAAACCATTTCATTTGTTCTAAAATATAATAGATAAATATACCACATATAAAGTTGTTTTATCGGAGGATGGTAAAATTGAACGTTTCGCATAACGTTCGCAAGATAGTGGCGCCATTCAATAGGCATATAACTTATGATTGAACCTAATTTGATTGAACCTATCCTAAATCAAAATCAAATCTAATAGTGTATACGTTAATAAGAACCTTTATATTATTAAACCACAGCTGAACGGATTCAGCAAATTACTTCCGGACCCAGCACACGTCTAATGATGCCGGACACAAATAATTTGTAATCTGGTTGTTGTATCGCACGAAACGATTGCTGCGATGACCAACCGATACTGACAACTTTACGTGCCCTCGGAAATCTTAGTGTTGTCACTCATGACATCAGACTGTTACTAAAATTTTATACGCTCTGTTAATACTTTTTGTACTATCCAGAAATTGAAACTCGAAACGACACATAGATCTCAGGCTACAAAGCTAACTTGGTGGACGATACAAGCACAATAATTGAGGATGATACTTGTAGTTGTGTTACCACTACACCAAGTTAAACTTCCTGGTACCGCAACGTAATTCACGTATTTACTGATAATTGTACGCGCCCGATAAATCTGTGAAGGCCAATAAGGTCAGCAGCGATTGTCATTCCGAAAAAACATACATATCCGTGTATTTTCCTTTTCTCCGTATTGATCCGGGCTCCATTGAAAAATAGGCCAACTGCCGTTTTTCCAGGCAGGTCGCAAAAGGCGACCGATTGGCTGTGCGACTCACTACCATCGTGGCTACGAGGTGGTAGATTTCTGCATTGTCTCGCCAGGATCTGGTACCACTGCCCTACCTATTTCTACCGCAATAGCGTCAGTGCTGGTCACTGTCGTGTTCCGGTTTGGAGGGTAAGGTAGCTGGTAAACTTATGCATGTGGCATTAGACGGCGCTATAAGATAGCAACGCAGCATAAACATTTTTGGTGTCTATAGGCGATGGTTGACTCTTTCCATCAGGAGACCCATCTGCTTGTTTTCTGTCTTTTCTGGCTCGAACACGTCACATTTTATTAGGTTCGACAAGGTGAAGGTACCACACGATGTACGTCATCATCGTCGACGTCGCTTCCCACACGCCCGATTCCATCGAACCGCGCGCGTCGAGCATTGGTCCACAGTTCGAGACGAGTCTCTACCGAGCGAACGTCGAACTCGCCCTGAGAAGGAACCTCATATAGATCCGAAACAAGTCGGAACCTACACCGGATAAACGTGAGTGTAGCCGTTTTTAATTCTATTTTTACATATTCCTAAAATTGACGGCAAGCTGAATCGATTGAAAAAGTTTTAGTTTTCTAGGTGATTGGGAAATGCCTCAAAAATCACCGCACAATGTTCGGTTATTGTATGTAATTTGGTGTCAAGAAAAATATTTGTTACATATTTTTCGGTCTATCTTCCTAGGCTAAAAACGATAACGTGGGATGACTCTATTCCAATAAATAAAATCACGATATCCTTTGAGGTGTAAGGTAGGGGTGCAATAAACGCACCCACGACTATAATGTCTGGTTGTCAATCTATCCATAAATCAGATACTATCTAGTCTCCAGCAAGTTATTTTTTCGAGGAAAACCGAACTGTTTATAAAGAACGAATCGCAAAATTGGTATATGAAACGAAGACCTTACGTGCTATTACCGGATATGATACTGAGTAATCAATGGTTTATTGAGATAGATAATACAAAACCACATAAAACATAGTAACCGTAAAAGCATAGGAAAACCATGAATATATTACTTTTCTGTTTCTTCTCCTTCGTGAGGTAGGTGATAGCGAAGTGCTGATTTTGTCTGGTGACTACCAGCGCGCGGAATGACGCCTTTAGCGTCACCTTACCACCTGCCTCGCCTTCAGCGCACCGACCACCCACCTGTAAATAACATCCCATTGTACATATTTATTTGTTTATTTTAACTAGTTATTATTATTATTACAATTTGTGCAGTTCAAGTGAACAACGCTTCGATCAGAAATGACAATGGTTTTATTGTTCTTTAATATTTGAATACTTGATATTTTTTATACCGCAGAAAAAAAAAACTCTATAGACATCAACAATGTCAATGCGTCGGTAGCGTGCTTGCCGGCACAGTAGTGTGGGATACAGCACTCCGGCTAGTAGTCCAGCTGCAGCTCGGACGCGGGTGTGGCGGCGGCACAGTAGTGTGGACACGGCACTCACCAGCCAGTAGTCCAGCTGCAGCTCCTGCGGCTCGGCGCGCGGCGGCGGCGCGGGCTCGGGCGCGGGTGTGGCGGCGGCACAGTAGTGTGGACACGGCACTCACCAGCCAGTAGTCCAGCTGCAGCTCCTGCGGCTCGGCGCGCGGCGGCGGCGCGGGCTCGGGCGCGGGTGTGGCGGCGGCACAGTAGTGTGGACACGGCACTCACCAGCCAGTAGTCCAGCTGCAGCTCCTGCGGCTCGGCGCGCGGCGGCGGCGCGGGCTCGGGCGCGGGTGTGGCGGCGGCACAGTAGTGTGGACACGGCACTCACCAGCCAGTAGTCCAGCTGCAGCTCCTGCGGCTCGGCGCGCGGCGGCGGCGCGGGCTCGGGCGCGGGTGTGGCGGCGGCACAGTAGTGTGGACACGGCACTCACCAGCCAGTAGTCCAGCTGCAGCTCCTGCGGCTCGGCGCGCGGCGGCGGCGCGGGCTCGGGCGCGGGTGTGGCGGCGGCACAGTAGTGTGGACACGGCACTCACCAGCCAGTAGTCCAGCTGCAGCTCCTGCGGCTCGGCGCGCGGCGGCGGCGCGGGCTCGGGCGCGGGTGTGGCGGCGGCACAGTAGTGTGGACACGGCACTCACCAGCCAGTAGTCCAGCTGCAGCTCCTGCGGCTCGGCGCGCGGCGGCGGCGCGGGCTCGGGCGCGGGTGTGGCGGCGGCACAGTAGTGTGGACACGGCACTCACCAGCCAGTAGTCCAGCTGCAGCTCCTGCGGCTCGGCGCGCGGCGGCGGCGCGGGCTCGGGCGCGGGTGTGGCGGCGGCACAGTAGTGTGGACACGGCACTCACCAGCCAGTAGTCCAGCTGCAGCTCCTGCGGCTCGGCGCGCGGCGGCGGCGCGGGCTCGGGCGCGGGTGTGGCGGCGGCACAGTAGTGTGGACACGGCACTCACCAGCCAGTAGTCCAGCTGCAGCTCCTGCGGCTCGGCGCGCGGCGGCGGCGCGGGCTCGGGCGCGGGTGTGGCGGCGGCACAGTAGTGTGGACACGGCACTCACCAGCCAGTAGTCCAGCTGCAGCTCCTGCGGCTCGGCGCGCGGCGGCGGCGCGGGCTCGGGCGCGGGTGTGGCGGGCGGGGAGGCGCGCGCGGGCGGCGAGCCCTCCTCCAGCTCCAGCGACGACGGCCCGCCCTCGCCGCACCCCACGCGCACCTCCTGCACAACAAACAATACTCTCGCTCTTACTACGGCCTCTAAACCACACATTTGAGACAAATACAAAGCAATGGCCACATTGAATAAAATCGTCAATATGACGGTCAATTTTTATGGTATATAAAAACGGCGTCTATAAAGAAATATAAGTGTCAAAAATAACAAACTAAACGTGAATCTGCAGGCCAAGTATAATGGGACCATGACGTTAGGCCCTATGTTACATTTGGCCTCTCTTAATCGATTTGACTTACTATTGGTCATAAAAGAAAATCCATTTTGTGAACTTTTGGAAGTTCGTATATCTTTAGACAGGCTGGTATTCTTGGTCTCAGTAGATATTACACCACATCTTCTGACAAAACCCCTGGCACTCTTTGACCAATCGATGCGTCTAACGTGCCACCCCTTCCTCTCCCCAGTCGTAAAGTATAAGACATAATGACTCACCGCAATGAAAGGAATGAATGTCTGACTAGAATCCTCATCGCCGGATTTGTCCCTGTACGCGATCATGGCCTCGCCGATGGGAATATTGTTCACAGGGCCGATGCTGTTCAAATACCTACAGGAAAAAGATTAATTATCAATATTTGCCCAAGTCGAGTCCCTTACAAGGGACTGGCCTGTTTTCTTGCTTAAGAAAGCAAAACTTATGCATCTCTACAGTAGCGACGTTATCTTAACATCTTTGGTATGCGATGGTTCTGCCTAACTCTATCCGGAGAGTTTTTTAAAACACATTTTAATAATTTAGAAGTAAGACTTAGTCATGCAACAGTCATGAAATATTTAGTATTTTTTTTTAAATTTTTATTTACAAAATAAAAAATATAGCTTAATATTTTTTATGTTATAATAACTTGTATTTGTCACCGTTTGCGACTTAAGTATAAAGTCAGTGTAATACAGACAACAGAGGAGTTCGTTACTCTTGTTATTCAAAGCCTTAAATGGTGGATGATAAAAAAAATATTTAACAAAAAAAGAAAGTAAATTTAACTATCTTTAATAAAGGCTCTTACCATTTTTGGCCTTAAGTGCATGGTTACGGAGATATAAGCCGAAATGGTTCTTATAAAAATGATAGCACTTTTACCTAATTTTTAAGTATTTTGTGCACTTACATTCAGTGCGAGGTACTGAACGATTCCATAAAAAATAACTCTACAATTTATTGCATTATGGACAAGAGAAACGGACTCCTCTATTGCCTATTCTAATTCACGTAATTAAACGACAGTCGAGTCGAAGCGACATGCCGCGTCGTAGAACGTCTTGACGTTTTATTGTGTTCACGTTTGTGAGAACACTAAGCGCATTGACTTAATTACTTGAGTTGGAGGGGGGGGGGGGGGGGGCAGTATTATAGGTTTTCTTACTTTTTAAAGCAGACCACAAGACCGAACAGCATTTTTTCATAGTTCTAGTCATCAGGGTTTTCAAGAGATATGTTACTTAGTCCTCTGAGCAAGTTGCATAAATACTGAAGACACGGCCGTCCACGTTATCTTGGAATGTGAGAGTGTGATGAGCTGCCGGGCCAAGCGTCTAGGATTTCTGAGGTCACTCCCTGAGGCTTTCTTCCATACCAAAGGATTGCTGGACTTCCTGGTGCAGTTGGGATAGCAAGAGAACCGTACACAAAGTCGTTCGCACGCGCTAGTCGTCGAGTTTCAGTGACCCGCCCATGGTGCGAGGAAGAGGTGTGTTACCTGGCGATGCGCGAGGACATCTCGGCGACGTCGGCGAGCGGCGCGTCAGCGGCGCGCTCCACCAGCGCGGCCCACGACTCTGCGCCGAACAGCCCCGCGTACACCGGGTCCGCGCCGCACAGGTACCGCGACACCGTGTTCGCGCCTACAACACAACACTGTTACTATTTCTTGCCACACACACACCACATAACGCCAATATTTTTTAAATTAAACTTCCAATGGCTTAAAAAGGCAATTGGTAATTGTAAAGACGTTGATTTATAAATATTGGATGGTATTATTTAATAAGTTGTAATAAAACATTTAATCTATATACACATAATAAAATCGTAGGAAAGTCATGTATGTCCGGGGTAAACTCAAAAAGTACTGCATGGATTTACTTCAAATTTTGCATGAATATTACTAATAGGTCTGGTCAACATATATGCTACATATTATCACGCTATCACCTACGGGGGAGGAGCTGTGCGGAGTAAACGAAGTCCGCGCGAACAAAGTCGCGGGCAACAGCTAGTAAACAATAAAAATGTCCCTACTAGGTGGTAAAGTTCTACAACGTTACGCTCGGGTCTAGTACCACCGCCTTAACTATTCCTGCAAGAATAGCATCAGTGCTTGTCACTATGGTTGAAACATTTTAAAAACAAAGAAAAATTTTGGCACGTAGATTAACTAAATATTTCTTTGTTAGAATTTTTTTGCTATAAATTTAATTTTAAGTATAAATTATTACATTGAAATAAAAAAAATTGCATGCAAACTATAGCGAAATTGGCTTGTACACTAACATCAGCTAAGAGATCTTGTAACCCTATTTAAGGCAAATTATTTTAAGGAATCGTTATGATTTGATAACTCGATGAAACAAAAATGCAAAACCGATAAATTAAAGACGTGATATAAACAAAACACAAACGTGATACTCCAGGAGTGCCAACAGAAACAAATACTGAATGATTCACCCTTGTATTTACTTCAATTGAATCAGCCTATCCGCTAACTTCCCCTTACCTCGCCCTAGCTTTTCCCTACCTTCCTTCTACCTTACTGCTACCTTTCCACTAATTACCCTCTACCTTCCCGCTACCTTCCGCCTACCTCTCCGCTACCAATTTATTTACCACTGTATCTATAGACATACATACTCAATATATGTACATACTTAAAGTTATCGGTTACATAACAATGTCGCGAATTCAATGGTTTTTCCCATCCCAAATGCTCAATACGCCTAAAGAATTTTAAGTTCAAAAATATCAATGACTTACATTCTATACCTAATAAAATAAATTTATTTTCCGAATTTTGTGAATTTCAGATTCGGATTCAGATTCGGATTCCGAATAAAGAATAAGGATGTGGATAAAGGTTGGGATAAATCTTATGTTTATCCTAATCTTTATCCACGTCCTTATTCTATATAGGGTAAGATTAGGATAAAGACGAGGTTGGAATGGCTAAAACAAGTTCTAACAGTACATTTTTTTTATGTATCATAAGATAGTAAACAAGCACATGGGCCTCCTGATGGGAAGAGTCAACGTCGCCTATAGACACCAAAGATGTTAATGGTGCGTTGCAATCTTGTGACGAGGTCGAATTTCACATGCATAAGTTTACCGGCTACCTTTCTCCCCAATCGGGAACACGACGGTGAAAATGACAGGCGCTATTGCGGCAGAAATAGGTAAGGCAGTGGTATCAGACCCGGGCGAGACAATGCAGAACTACACCACCTAGTAGTCACGATGCTAGTGACTCGCATAAACAATCGGTCACCTCAAATCAATTCTTCAAAGGAGTCCAAAACCAACACGGGGATGAGATTTTACTCTACTCAACCAAAGAGATTGAAACTGAAACATAAGTTTTACTTCTACCACGTGTGACACACTCATTATTGTTTTTATATTATAAGATAGCAAATAAACAGATGACTCTCTTGATGGAAAGACTATCGTCTATAGACTTCAAAGGTGTTTATTGTACGTTATTATCCTTATACCACTTGCATAATTGTACCGGCTATAACAATGACAATGGTAATGACACGTATAGCCCATTGTTCGCCTTTTACGAAATGCCTGGCAGAATGGGAGATGGCTAGCTAAACTTTTAAATGAGGGATCGGACAAATACGGGGACATTTAAATATTATCCAATTCTAATATGCGGCTCTACGGATCGATATTACTGAAAAGCGTAGCGTAGCAGAACCAGCGGGTCAACTACTGTCAGAGTGACGTCACGACTATGGAGGACGATGACGTCACACAAGGATGTGGGAAAGAAAGATCATTTCAGCCAGGCAAGGTATACTGTCTGGGGACCGAAGTCTATCTGAGAAGCATCGAAACTTGGTTTTAGTTTTATCAAGATAACTAATTGTAATATCGCGGCTTAGGATCTTAATTTGAATTTTATTTTTTTTTAACAATTTTTTGTAGCATTTGTAGATCGTTTGAACCACTACAATTAAATAATAAATACTGCTCTACAAATTACATAAATTGATCTAACCCCAAAGTAAGCAAATTATTTGCTTGTTATGGGTGTTTCACAATATTGGTGTACTTATCCGAAGAAATGCATAAATAAATAATGTTACATACATAATAAACACCCAAACCCCTAAATACAAACATCTCATCTCTCATCACACAAATGTTTATCGCTGTCAGGAATCGAGTCTTCTCGAATCCTAGTTAGGTTTGTTAACCACTCACTAACGGGGCGGTCAAACATACATACAAGTTAAATTGATAACCTCGTTATCAGACACGGATTCATTGTTAATGCCACTATCAAAATGTCACCCTATTGTAAATATGTACATATAAAAATATTTTTTGAAATAAAATAGGTAAAGTAGCTGGAAGCTCATTTACGGTATTCAAGGACGGTAGCTATATAATTATCAAATTATTTATTTCTTAAAAAAAAATTAAAAGCATTCCCGATAACGGGCAAAATTTAAAGGCTGAGAAAAATAATGTCTTAGACATTAATTTTTCTCACCTTTTGAATTTTCGCTCTTGAAAATTTGCCGCCCTGGGCACTAGCCCGGGTGTAAATTAGCGATAGAAATTATAGCTACATTTATTTCACTATTACGTCGTGAAGTTACTTGTTTTTATCATTGTTATATCACGGGTGATTAATCACGACCGTTATATTTTATTAGTGAAGATTATTGTTACAGTGGATGCATTTTATTCCGTATGTTATATCGCCGCGCAGTGATTACAGTTTATAAGTGATTAATATACATAAGGTAAAATAATATATTAAACAAATTCTCTCTTATAGCTGGTGGCACGGTGTTGCTCAGATGTTGTTGCTTTATCGCTTTCGCACGATGGATTTCTATGAATTATAAGCTTAAATAGTAGCTTCGCCCGCGTGAAATTAAATCACGTTCGCTTTATATATAACGAACTGTTACGATGCATAGAATTGGTGGGGCACGTGAATTATGTTATAACGAGTGATATAACCAGTGAAGTGTGAAATGTGCTATGCCTAGTGTAAATCCAGGGCTGATCATTATTTGAAGTGGGGTAATAGATTGAGGTTAGTACCTGCGGGCACGATGTAGAAGCGCGCGGGCGGCGCGTCGTGCGGGCGGCGCGCGGCCAGGTCGACGTGCGCGCGCAGCGCCGCCGCCGCCGCCGCCTCGCCGCCGCACACGCACACGCGCCACCACCGCCGCCCGCCTCTGCCACACACACACACACACACACTTACTCACGGTACATGCCCGACAACTACCACTTCTTAAGACGCTGTCAACACCAAAAATGCACACTCTGTCTACGTCTATCGAAGTAAACGACAGCCAACTATCAGTGTAACTGGCCGACCAGTAGGGCTACTCTTGAAAACCGATTTCAATTTTAAATGAATATTTAATGAATTTTAAAGTATTTCGTACTCTGAACAACTATAATAATTAATTATTGGTTTCGACGACATTGCCACACGGATTTCAAAATTTTTTGGAACTACTCATTATTGCTTTTATTCGTTATTTTGTTTAAAACGGTACATAAAATTTCCATTTGTAACACCAGCTTGACGTGTAACGATGACATCTATTTCCAATAATTAGGTCGTTACTATACTGAATTAATGTGGGCAATATTGGTTTCAAGAATACCGTTTTTTGACGATATTCGAAACTTATTGTTGTTATCAATATTAGTTTAAGATTTATATTGTTTTAAATAGATGTCTATTTCCAATAATTAGGTCGTTACTATACTGAATTAATGTGGGCAATATTGGTTTCAAGAATACCGTTTTTTGACGATATTCGAAACTTATTGTTGTTATCAATATTAGTTTAAGATTTATATTGTTTTCAAGAGTAGGCTTACTGGTCTTGTAACAAATAAATATTGAAATAAAACAAAAAGTGTAGATTATTTGTCAAATATGATTCGCTAGCGGTTTAGGTATGAATATGATGACTTCGTTTTTAATTGCAGACCCATACGTCAAAAAATAAAGATACACAACAGTTTAATGATGATTTTAAGACCAATCTTCGTAATTATTTTCTATCGACCCAATTTTGTTAAATTATGTATCGAGTCCGGCCATGGTCTGTGACATATTATGATGAATAATAGCACATCACAAAAAATATATTATATTTTTTGTGATGTGCTATAACAAAATAGTTTTTCTTAAAAACTTCTTAAATAACATCAATTCCAACAAATTAGGTTTTGTTAGCCCCTTAATTGTAAAGGCTACCAACATCAAATACACGAATTTTAGATTTTTTACGGGAGATAATTAAAAAGCTTTATTAAATATGTACTCGTTACGATGTTTTAAATTTTTAAATCTATATTTCTTGCCATTTTAAAAACTAATCGCCTCAGTCCACTGGTCCGTTGTCGACGTTGACCACATGAGGTCTCAAGTTCGATTCCCGAGTCGGGCAATTCCAAAATGTGTTTTTTCAATTTTCTGATAAAAATTTCTGGCAATACGCTTGTCACACGTGTGGGATAAATTATCTTCAGCTAAACGTGTGTGCACTGATTGTACCTCTGGCTACCTCTTCAGAGATTTGGGTGTAAAGACACTAATTTCTTGACACTTAAAACAGCCTTCTAAAGATCTTCATTGAGTGAAGCAAATGTGAAAAAATCTTCACATATTAAACACACGAATGAATACAATCAAAGTCAAATCAGCATTAACGAGTCAAAGAAAACACTCGTGTTTAGCCGCGCTGGCTAGCAAAAATAAAAATTTTTACCCCATTTCCAATATTAGTCACCCTAGTTATGCTAAAGAGACTGTTTGTATAGGTATATCTGTGTATGTGTATATTTTTTTAAATGAAAAATTATATAGGTTTTTGATAGGAGAAAATCTTATAGGTTTACGTCAGCAATATGATGATTATTATTAGACTAAACAGACAATATAAAAATACGGAAAGATATAGTACTAAATAGACAAGACAAATATAGTGAATATTACTTTTTACTTTAGTACACTGATTCTCAAAGTGGTCCAGGTGGAGCCCCAGGAGTCCAACGGAGGCTAGACGGGAGTCTACATTGGCGTGACCAAAGTGGGGGTCATAATTCGTAAGCGAAGTAAAAATATCAATTAATTACCTTTTCAAAATTCACTTTTTTTTGAAAATTGTTAATCCACGAATGGAACTCAGGTGCAACGCAAATTTTCATAGTTAGATCTAATCTTCATATTTTTCTTAAGTTTTAGGAATTCAGAAATTTAGATTCAAAGGGTCCACCGGAACCAGCAAAATTTTGAAAGTAGTCCATGAGATTTTTTTCTCATGGACCACTTTTAGTTTCGGAACGTTTGGTTTAGTATAATTTAAAAATAGAATAAGTTACTGTTTGGCGGCCCTAGCCATGAGGCCCTGCAGCAGCGGCCTGGCGTCGGGCACGGCGCCGGGTGGCGCGAGCGCGGCGGGCACGGCCAGCGCCGCGAACACGCGCGCCAGCGCCGCGGGCGCCACGCCCACCACCTCCGGCACCGGCCCCTCCTCGCCCAACACGCGGCTTATTTGATCCAACATTGTGCGACGGGGCTGTACGAAAACCACATACAAATATTTTATGGAACGAAGTTCCTTATCGCGCGTTGTGAAAGGGGGCTAGACGGAAAAAATTCTCACGAAAAGTTGTAACGACACTTTTTGCTATAGTAAGCTAGTGTAAGCTGTGCGGCGTGCGCATGTTTCTCTATCTCTCTCTCTCTCTCTCTCTCTCTCTCTCTTATAGAAAGCAAACCAGATTTACATTTTATTACAATTTAAAATTTTATTACAATTCCTTTACTAATTAATCGAAAGGAACTTCGTTCCATCCGGGTGTCCCTTGACACCTCCCAACTTTTTTTATTATAACATCTTTCTTCTTGACTTCTTGAAATCTGTGTGAGTGGTTTTGCGAAAAATGACAGAAGTATATAACAGGAACAAGGGAAGAACGCAGAAAATTTGACCGCCCCGTTGGTCAAGTGATTAGCGACTCTGACTACGCAATCGACGGGGCTCGGGTTCGATCCCCGACGGGGACAAGCATTTGTGTGATGAGCATAAATGTTTGTGAAAATACATGGGTTTGGGTGTTTATTAAATATATTCTAGTATTTACATATGTATTTCTACGGATTAGTATCGTTGACTAACACCCATAACACAAGCAAATAATTTGCTTACTTTGGGTTAAATCAGTACGTGTAATTTGTCCCGTGAATATTTATTTAATTTAATATACTACGTACTATAGAAGCTATGCTAAGTAGAAGTCGTGTTCCATTTCGATAACACTAGCTGCAGCGCTGTAAATCGTCCAACGAAAGTTAAAATTAAGTAGCGCTGTATCCGCCGTGTTGTCCCGGCCTCCTTTGTAGAATAGGCCAACTGCCGTTCTGCCAGGCAGGTCGTAAAAGGCGACCGATTGGCTATCGAGTCACTACCATGCTGGCTACTAGGTGGTAGAGTTCCGCATTGTCTCGCCCGGGTCAGGTACCACCGCCTTACCTATTCCTGCCGCAATAGCGTCAGTGCTTGTCGTTGTCGCGTTCCGGTTTGGAGGGTAAGGTAGCCGGTAAACTTATGCATGTGGCATTAGACCTCGCCACAAGATAGCAACGCACCATTAACATCTTTGGTGCCTACAGGCGATGGTTGACTCTTTCCATCAGGAGACCCATCTGCTTGTTTGCTATCTTATGATATAAAAAAAAAAAAAAATCGTATAATAGAGCATAACATACATTCGCGACCAAAAGGTCTCAATCGCCGTGAATTTTACGGCACTTACGCATTACATTCAATGGGCTCTGACGTAGGTGCGTTCCGTGAACCACATTTAGTAAAGCACATGTGACGTGACGCATACCTTGTCGTACTAACGTACTAGTTTGTACATAGAAGTCTTTGGAAGAGCGCAATATTTGAATTGACCAACAATTGACTACGAAAAAATGAACCAATAAATTTCTATAGATGCATTGATATAAAAAACCCAAGATACACAATCAGTGTCTCAAAACGTCCTCCAAAACGACACTGTCAATTTTATTTCTTTTTGTACATTCCTTTGTAAAAACAACTATAAATCTTTCGCTTAAGGTTAAATATGCAAGGACATATGTTTTTGCCATATCAATAACTTACATAAATAAAATTAGGGACACTTTTGAATGTCACTTTTGTTCGGGACTGTGCATCTTGGGTTTTTTATATTAATGTATAGATGAAAGAATTTTCAAAATCAATTCAGTAGTACCAGAGGTTATTTCCTTCAAACCTATAACCATTGCCTCTTCTAAACTCAAATTAAAAAGAGGAAAGATTTGATTTTTTGTTTGTTTATTTGTTATGATTTAACTCAAAAACTACTTGACTTATTAAAACTTCTTTCATTTTTGCAAAGCTACATTACCCCGAAGTGACTTCGGCTACTTTTTTACTCGATTGAGCAAAGAAGAATAATGATTTTTGGTTACGCGAACGAAGTGTTGTTTAATTTAACCGTTTATTATTATTGAATTTACTTATTTACATTGTTTGATAAGTAAACAATGTAAATAACTAAATTAAATAACAATGCTATGCTAGATTTAAGTGTGGAGAATCTAACACCTTCCTTCTTTCACAAGATTATTTAGTGTTACTGATATGTATATTGTGTTTTGTGATAATAATGTTACGTACTTCGGGTTCGTAATTGTAAGAAAACACCACTTATATTAAATTCGTGTATTTACGATATAAATACACACAACACAATACAATGTAATACTTAAATACTCTAAATAACACTAGTCACTCACTATACTATCACTGAGCTTAGAACACTACACAATAAAACACTTCTCGCTTCGCACGGGTCGCTTCAAGTATCGCTCCAGATCGCTTGATAAAAACTGCTCTGTATTTGCCAACACATCTCTATTTATAGCCAGCGTAAAGTTCTACCTGGATACAGAAAAATCTAAGTGTATCGGGAAACGATGAATCATTTCTTATTGTAATCAACTTATGATAAACAAGTGACTCATCAATCCTAGTACACGCTACTTTCAACATTATGCCCTATAACTACAAAGTTCAATATGGTATAGCTTAGATCAACTACTTGTTTGTCAATAAGAGTAGCTATCTCTTTCTTTTATTTCTAGATCTCTCCAGCGTTCCAACTCTACACGTTTCTAGATTATTCGTAACAATAATAAATAAATAAAAATAAAGTCGCGAGTAACTGCTAGTTATAAGTATAGATTACCTCAAGCGTAGTGGGGCTCTGCGCGGCAAATTCATGTGCCGACAGCGGCCGATCTGTACCGATGACTAGAGAATTCTTCTTCCGAGTAGCACCCGCCGGTGTCAAGTTACCGCCGCTCGTCACGCTGCGGAATAAACGCGACCGCTTGTCTTCCTGCGACAAAATATCTTATCGTCAGTTGACTTGCTCTATTTGTATTTTTATTATACACTATCTGAGCCCGCGACTTCGTCCGCGTGGAAAAATTAGCCTAAGTTACTCCCTATCACACCAGGTATCTGCCAATGAAAGTCCCGTTAAAATCGGTTCAGCCGTTCCAGAAATTAGCCGGAACAAACAGACAGACAGACAAAAATTGTGAAAAATGTTATTTTGGTATATGTATCGTGTGTTCATCCATATGCATTTAGTAAAAAGCAGTTATTTTAATATTACAAACAGACACTCCAATTTTATTTATTTGTATAGGTGTATAGATTGCTGTACTTGTACCTACATTTACTTTTTTTTAGATACATGATAGCAACTAAGTAGATGGTCCCCCTGATTAGTATTATTCAAACAAACTGTATTCTGATAGCGTGCTATGGACTATAAACTATATTATAACGTGTAAATGGAAGACTATGATACGAAATTATGAACTACGAGATCTAACAAGCAATTATCGAAACTTACTAGACCGTAGACGCTAGACGTTATAACTCATAACAGCTTATAGTTTATACTTTATTGATTAGGTCGCTTAGTCACTGCACGTTATTGCTCGCTGTGTTATAACGTTATAACTACGGCCTACGCTAGCCGCTAGTTATGAGTATATAGCGTGGGGTTATATTATAGCGCGGAACAGGAATCTATTAAGCGTATGCTTTACGTTGAGAATACATAGCGCGCTATAATATGGCGCTATTCGATATATTAACCACCATTACTCCTGATAAATGGAGATTTATTTTATGCCAATAGATAGCAAATAAGCAGGTGGTTCTCCTGATGGAAAAAGACCATCGCCTATAGACACCAAAGATTTAAATGGTGCGTTACTAGGAGGAGTTCGGACCAACACGGCGATAAGCTGATTAAATTTCATTCTCAATGCCACCAGACCTGATGTGATTCCAGAAAATGCAGTGGACCAACGACCAAATTATAGCAATTTAAAAATTAAACTTCTCACTTCAAACTCTTCTTTCAAATATCACTCAAATGTCAAAAAATACTGAACCGATTTTGACAAACCTTGGACTGTTTCCGAAGTTGGAATAACCCTTATTTATATTAAATAGAATTATCTCGATATGACTTTTAGTTCACGAGAAATTCATGGACAAACATTCAAACGTACAAACAAACATACTCCACTAACGAAATTTAATACACGTGCTTGGACACCTAAACAGATCATCATTGTCAAATATTATCCAATTTTGGTAATATTTGATCAATTATGTTAGGCAACACGTTATTGACGTTATTATTAACTATCTAAATAGACATCAAAGATGTGATGAGCATAGATGATGGTATTTCTGGGGTTGGATGTTTTTAAATACATTTGAGACTATAAATTACGTCACACGTTAAGGGGGAGGGTCGACGAAGTGTGACAAGGGGTATTGAGAGGTCCCAAATTTTGTGACATAACATTTCATTTTTTCAAATTATAATACCTGTATAGATAAACAATAATCGAAGATCATTTTTCCAATATAAAATTGTAAAATATGTGACATCACATTAAAAAATCACGAAAATCATGTGACGTAATTTACGGATGGCCCCTTTCAGTATTTATATATGCATTTCTGGTATAGTATCATTGACAACTCAAATATTACATACATGCATATCAAACTGATAACATCCTTTTTTTCGTAAGTTGAAAGTATACCTTAGTGTCATTAGGTGGTGAGCTGGATACCGAAGCTCCAGAAACGGGCGCGTCGAGAGTGATGTCACCGTCACTGTTACCGTCGCTGCCACGCTCGTCACCCGCAGAACTGCGGATCACCTCCGATTCTGCTAGTTCAATACAATACTAGTCAATAAAGATGGTAATATAAATTAAAAGCGATCAATAGAGTTATGCCATTAAAAATTTATAAATAGGTATGATTAAAAAAGAAAAATAAAAGTATCTTCACGCCTGTATCCCCGAAGATCTAGGCAGAGGTACAACAAGTGCACCCACGATTAGCCGAATATACTCAGTCCCACAATGTGACAGGTGGCAAGCCTATCGCCAACCAGGCACTTTCCAATCCCGGGCAACGTTGTATTTATCAGAAAACTGAAAAAAACACATGTTTTGAATTGCCCGACCCAGGAATCGAACCCGGGACCTCATATGGTCAACTCCGACACCGGACCGCTAGACCACAGAGGCGATAATATGATTAAAAGGTATGATTATTTTAAATTTAAACACTCATAATTTTAATTACAAAACATTTGTACTAGTATTTTTTAAGTTAACCGGTTTCGTGTATTAACGCATTATCGGGATTACGCGACACCGGTAGACTTTTTAAAAAAATTATAAAAGATGTATAGTGAAACTAGTACAAATGTTTTGTAATTAAAATGCTAATTCACCAAGTGCTGATGATTAACAGCATAGACTTTAAACACTTGTACTGTTTCAAAATTCACGACAAGCACAAGTATTTATTACTAAAATAAAAACCTGATTGCAACTTGATCTACTGATACTATATTGCAAAACGCCTGATACGAACCCGTCTGATAAGAACGTGGTTGCAATGTTATACTTTACTCCCATGGTGCGCAGTGGCGTAGCTAGGCGTGGGCGAAGTGGGCCTTGGCCCACGGCCTCGCACCTAAAGGGGCCTCGCACTACCTGATTTAAAATCTTTGTTTATTTTTAAATTAAATAAAAGCCGCAAAAATATTGGCCTTACACTTCTGTATCTGAAATACAAACAAAACAACTCCTAGATCCTAAGTTAACGCGTTTTAAAGACACGATAGCTTTTCGCTTATTTCAAATATGGCGCGTGTTTTTGGGTAGCTTTTGGGAACGAACGGAAAGGGGCCTCGCCGATGCGACTTTGCCCACGTATATACTAGTCCACGCTACGCCACTGATGGTGCGTATAGCACTTTTTTATCACAGCCGTATTGAAAGTTCATATTAGACAGCTCCATAAATAATTTTAAAATTATCGAACTAAAAGACATTGTAAAACTATTTAAATTTAAAATTTTAAAGAGCTTTTGACACTATAATACAAAGTTATACATTTAAATTTATACGAGAGATAATTTGGCACTTTCGCCCCTAAAAGTAAAGTTGAAAAAATTTCGATCCAGGTTTATAAAAAAACAACCATCCTTATAGCGCAATCAGGTCAAAATTATGTAGCCTATGCCACTATTACAATTAATATGAATCTAATGACACATCTTAAGCTTAAATCCATCAAACCATTTAGGCTCCAGAGAGTACTAAGAAATATACATGTAAACATACATACACGCATAGTACACTTCTAGCACAGTATGGTAAAAAGTGGAACATTCAGTACAGAGTGCTAAGTGTGAGTTTTTCTTTTCGCATTCGATCGTGAGCGCGTTTGGAGTTTACTAGGAATTTGTATGTGATTTTTACAGCGCCACCTAGTGGTAAACGTGAGAAACCAGTTTACCACTAGGTGGCGCTGTACAAATCACATACAAATTCCTAGTAAACTCGAAACGCGTTTACGATCGAATGCGAAAAGAAAAACTCACACCTAGCACTCTGTAGTTGAGAGTCGCTTTTGGTGTAAAATGTATAATACCATTGTTCACTAGATCAAATACCATTTCTTTCATTGTAATCATTTATAGTAGGGGAGCCCAAGATACTAAATGGGTAGTTACTCGATCGTCGTAGGTACCTATTGGATTTTATAGATTAAATTATAAGAAAAATAAAAGGTTATATGTTTTTCATTTGTTTTTTTTTTCATTTTTCATTTGGTTTTCATTTCGTTATATAATGTTTTTCATTTTGGGGAATATATCTAAAGATAAAAAAACATTTTTTGAAAACATCAGTGACATGGAAACACTGAAGCGCGTTAGATTAGGGTATGTTTAATTGCCAGCTAAATTTTAGAAAATCTGACTATTCAAGTGTAGCGTAAGGGAGTGGGAGGGTCACAAAGTTACACAAACTTACAAAGAAAATGTTGTCTTGAAATTCTCGAGCGCGATTGAATTTTCTTTTATTATGGAGGAAATTATGTAAGAACTAGCTGTGCCCGCGACTTCGTTCGCGTGGAAAAAATTCTAAAATAAAAACCCGCATAGTTCTCGTTCCCGTGGGATTTCCGGGATAAGAACTATCCTATGTCCTTTCTTGGGTCTCAAACTATATTTGTACCAAATTTTATTCAAATCGGTTCAGTGGTTTACCCGTGAAAGCGTAACAGACAGACAGACAGACAGACAGAGTTACTTTCACATTTATAATATTACTAGCTGTGCCCGCGACTTCGTGCGCGTGAAAAAAATTCTGAAATAAAAACCCGCATAGTTCACGGTCCCGTGGGATTTCCGGGATAAAAACTATCCTATGTCCTTTCTTGGGTCTCAAACTATATTTGTACCAAATTTTATCCAAATCGGTTCAGTGGTTTGGGCGTGAAAGCGTAACAGACAGACAGACAGACAGACAGAGTTACTTTCGCATTTATAATATTAGTATGGATAATGGATTACGAAAAAAGTATAATCTGACAATTTCCACAAGCCAAAGTTATCTTAATTTTGTTTTTTTTCTGCCATAGTTACCCCTTTCTATAGAAAGGGTTTTATATTTGGTGGAGAGCTTTGGCAGTATGCGAGGTACCCCCTCCTATGTTAATCTGATGCGCTCGAGTAAATACCAAAACCCCCTCTTGGGCTCCCCTACTATTACTGCCCAAAATCTCCCACGAATTAGGAATTTTTAATATTTGCTTTTAAAAGATATAAATTTTATAACAGCCAACTCTCACATGACACTAGTAACTACTAGACACTACTACTAGTAAACATATTTTCAAATTCATACGATACAAAACTTAGATTTATGATTAATTATATAATAGGTAAAACTTTTTGCATTTTAAATTTTGGGAAAAAAGTGGCATTATTTTTACTTTTTAAACCAGTGTGCGCTTGATAATAAGGTGCAAATTTTTTATTTTGCTTTGGCAAATTTGACTATGACGATCACCGAAAGATCTTTCTTAAACTAGTAAGAATTCATAAAACATAAAACTAGGTTTTGAAAATCAGTACCACGCCATTTGATATTCCTGTAAACACAATCGACGGAATTGTATTTATAAAAACCGTTAGAATACTTATCTAATACCAAAATAATAAATAAACTATGTACTTTCAAAGGTTGGAAAAAAATCTATAAAATGAAATTTAAAAAGCACAGACAGAAGCTTGCAAAAGGCAGAAATGTAAAACAATTAATACCAAATAAATTTCTTGGTAGGCAATGTGTGTAAATTATATATTTACAATATGATTAAATGTTACTATACATAAAATGTATGTTTTATTGATATTTTCAGTATTATAATTATAAAATACTTATAAATAATATCTCTGTACTTATCATTAATACAAATCATAGATTACATTATTAACTATTAAATATATATAGTTCTAATTATAGAGGAGAAAATATTTAATTCAGAAATAATAAAAATCAGTTACAGTAATTGTAGCAAAGGAGTATGTTTGTAAATTTATTTGCGTATTTGGGTTTCAGATGTAGCAGTTTCTCGCTTCCAAAACAATGTTTCACTTAATTAGTAAAAAAAATACTTTTAGTCAAAACAGATATACTGTTTTATAATTACTTCTTAATTATATAGGCTTAAAATTTATTTTTAACACTTTTGTGATTTTAAATGTATATTATTTTGAAAGTATTTTACTATATTATGCTGACTAATAATTCCGATATAAGAAGTATAAAGGCCTAGAGAATTGCTTTCATTTTATGTAAATTTATGAATATTGTAAAGCTCGAATACACTTTGTCCTTTTAAATTAAATTGAAATAATTTTATTACATGTTACAAAGTTATCATATTTATAATGCAATAAAACACGTATGTATGTATTATGAATATATTAATGTAAATAAATATGTATATTTAATTATTAAATTAGGTAATTGTCATTGTTATACAAATTGTGGGGCGTATGAATAATTAATTACATTTACAACTCTCAAATTTTAAATTTAATTTATTGAATAGTGTGTATTTGTTCTATATAATAATAAACAAATAATGCAGAATAAAAATATACATAAATAATAAAATATTTAAATAATAATTTACAAGACGTGTAAAATAATATATATATAACTTTTTTATTTGTACCAACAGCATCAGAATTCAGACTTACTTAACGCCTATGTTATAGCAAAGGATTAAGTAGGTCTAGTAATGTATATTTCAAATCAACTAGCGTGAAATAGGTACGTAGTATAAGATCAAAAGTGAGTAAAACAAACTTTATTCATTTTCATATTAGCAAGTGATAGCCGACCAACCTCTCGTAGAGATTATAAGTGTCTGTGCGACGAACCGATTGATGACGTAGGTTTGACACCAGACGATACGTCAGCCGTTTATATTTTGTCTGTGGTGTGTGTGTGTGTGTGTGACTAAAGCATACTAGTCTGTGGTGAAGACGTAACGATACACTGTGTGCCCCCAAGTACTCTCAGAAAACACTACTGTTTGTTACAAAATATTTCAAAACTTGAAGGAAAATCTTTGGACCACATTTAAGATCATTTAAGACAATAGCTGGAACGCAATTCGGAATAGTATGAAACTTGGCACAATTAAAGTTTATGGTGGAGGACTGCTGAAACCAAATATTTTTGAATAAAATGCATTAGGAAAATATTAAATTAATAAAAATCAACATTACACGCACTACATTCAACATGATAATATACCTACAGCCATAAAGAAAATAGAGTTTATGTGGAACACATTTTTTTTATGGCTAAAGTCAATTGTCCAACTTAAGAGATTTTATCATTTAGTCTATGGTCGAATTTCGGCCACAGGCGATCACTAGTATTATTTAATACATGCAACCGGTTTCACTAATTATATAACGTTGGATGTATTAAATAATATTAAAAAAAAAATAGAAGTACAAATGAGTTTATTTGCAATATTTGTAATGTAGTTGCACAAGTGCTAACGATGGAAAGAATACATTTCATTGTTTGTTACGTTTATTTGTTTTACTCGCTTTTTGTTTGGTAGTGTGGCCTCGTTTACATTTTGATCAGTGCCAGCCAGTGCGAGGGTTTAATGCAAGTGCTTAGTATTATAAGCAAAAATACGTGTAGACAGCAATTGATTTTTGCGAGTGATTAGTAACCTGCGTCTATTTACTTTACTTCTCTGATTACTATCACTCGCAATCATGAACGGCTGTCTACACATATTTTTTGCTTAATAATAAGCACTCGCACTAATCAAAGTAAACGTGGCGTATGGTGGAGTGTTTAGTACCTGTGAGTGAGGCGACAGCGCGTCGGTCGCGCGGCGTGCGCAGCTCGGCGGCGGAGGCGAGGCTGGAGTGCCGCGACACTGCGCATGCGCGGGGGCGTTACCCAGCGGACAATACGACACTTGTGTGCGGGCACATTTGGAACCAACGTACGTGGTTTCGTAACATACGAATCGCATGTCAATTGTTAATATTTGCATATCCTTTGTTTCATATCTCAATAGTTCATATCATTTTCATATTAATTTAGGATATGTTTATTACGATATGTCTTTTACAAATGTATACCTAATATGTATAAAACTGTTTGATATTCTTGCATGAAATTCCTGCTATATTTTATTTATAATACGTGTGTGATTTAAAACACGTTAAATGTTTAAGATGTAAGATAATGTAAAAGATGTATGCAATTGAAGCTAATGGCTTTTTCAGACTTGACAAAGGCTTATTAGCGCGAAGCTGGTTTTATGTATGTATGTGACTCTTTTACACAACGGACTTTGATGAAACATCAGAGAAATCTAGCTTATGTATCAGAATAACACATACGCTACGATTTACAAAAAATAAATTTTTATGTTTTCTTTTTGCACGAGCAAAGTCACAAGCATTTGATATTTAATAATGTTTAATAATTTCTAAAGAGTTCGGGTAATTTGTATTAAAACAAGTTGTAAAGATCGAATTCATATATTTAAACTTTTCCAATTTTAGTATAAGTTGTTAATTCTAATAATTTTATGGTAATATGTATTTGTGTAAACATACCACAAACCACACGATGTATTCCGCCTGGCCCATACATGCATCTATACTATGCACACAGCGTAAAACAAAACAAACATAAAGTTGCTCTAACACATTTGCGATTAAAGTCGCTTGCGAGTCAAGCCTTTAGTCACATTTATATTAGAAACACGAAAGTTTGGGTGTTTGTTATTACTTTCTAATAAACAACTAGATAGATTTATTAATTTGGTGAAAATATTGCCATGGCCAGAACTAAATCTCTAAACTCTTCAAGTATGCGAAATTGTTCTGAAAAAATTGCGAAGATACAGTTCTGGTTATAAGTATAGAAAATGTAAAAAAATTATAATAATTTATCTTACCCCAAAGTAAGGAAAATTGTCTGCTTGAGATGTGTGTTAATCAACGATACTAAGACATAGAAAATAGAAATACATATAAATTAAATTCGGCAATACAAACATTTATGCTCATCACACAAACACTTGCTCCTGCCAACCCGAGCCCCATTGATTGAGTCTCTCTTGTATATGAGGGTGGGGGTAGTTTGTTACGTTTGTTATCGCGTGCAGCACCGTATTATATTTAATTTCTGTTTTCATTATTAATTTAATAAATATATTTTAATACATTCTACATAGTAATGACACAAAGTAAACGAAACGACGATATTCTACATAGTAAACGAGTACGTAAAAAATAAGTACATTGTGTACTTTTTTCCCTATTTCAGTTTATCATTTTAAGCTAGATTTTTTGTATAACAATATGTTTTTATAAAAATGTGATGTCTTAAAATGTCGTTGCATATAATCGCAAATGTGAAAGAGGCCTAAGACACTCAAGTGCCACTTATCCTATTTTACAGCAAAATAAAATTGAAGCAATCACAATGCAAAAAACAATTACACAATATACATTACAACACAATGTTACTATAACCTCGTACTTGCTACATATATTTTGTTTATAAAGATCTTATAACAATACTCTTATTAATAAATCAGTTTGATTGCTGTTGTAAACTAGCACGCATTCTATCTCTTTCAATCAAATGTAGCATAACCTTTGTCGTGTTAACAGTTTACAGTATCGGACTCGTTTCAGTCCTGGGTCCGAATGCTAAGTCAAACAATTTGTTTTAAATATATTTCGAGACTTCAGTCTTTAAAAGTTATTAATATTAGTTCACCGATTAAGACTAGTTTCTACGTACTCAATTTGTCGAAAGATTGTCTACGTGAGACCTACTACCATAGTCTATTTTCTCTTTTGCACTTTTTGTATCTTACCGTAAACTGATCATGGCGTAACGGTTTTTTTTTACAATGGCGTAACGGTTTTTTTTACCTCTGAATGGACACAACAAGATGGGCGCTAATTTACAAGCTAAATCGAACATTTTTATTAATATTACTGTAATATAATGAGAATTTTATAATCATCATACAATTCTTAATTTATTTGTAAAATAATTTTCAATTAACGTTTTAGGAACAATTTAGAAAAATATTAAATATTCATTAAAATTATTATTCTAAAACAACAGTTGTTGCCTTCAAATGTTATTTAAATATTAATAATGGCGTAAAGTACAAATTTTCTTAAAACATTATTGGTCATTAAAAAATTTATCGAATTATTATCTGCCAAGAAGTTATTCCTCCTCCAGCATTCATCCATGTATGGAACCAATTGTAGTAATATAATTGTAAATATTTGTATGTTTAGTTGAACAAAAGAACGCTAAACTAAGTTGAAATTTGACACAAAAATAGTTTATAATATAAAAAAATCAATTGGTTTCGTTAAGCAAGTAGAATTTTATAACTAGACTTACATTTAATAGCTAAGATTTAATAGTTCAATAAAATATCAACCAATGTAAATATTATTTTCCATATTATATGGCTTGAATTGATATATTATACTTGAATTACTAAAAATAGGATACTTTTTGTGGGAAAATACATTGTTGCCAGTGGATTTCCAAAAACAAAATCGGGATGCAGCCTACAGATAATATAAGATTAAACAGATCTTCTATTGAAAACTTAATTAAAAATGAATTGCTCGATTAATTCGAATGTTTTAAGAAGAGTTGTGCAGTATCTTTTCTAAATCAATGTTGTAGATTAAAATAAATGCAATTTTGCTGAATCTAACTTATCAAGATTATCTAATAGTGAAATTCTACAAAATTCATAATTTTAATAGATAATAATCTTTTATACTAAACATTACGATCAATGTAATAATTATATAAGGCCTAAATTCTGAATTTATCTAATGAGATTGACCCGACGAGCCAACGGTTTTACGTTTTTATAAAATAATTTTATTAAATCTAGAAACTCAAGTTATAATTAATTTTAACAATATAATGTAAAACCGAACGCTCGCTGTATCGTAGCTAATTTATTTATCAAGACAAAAAAACTACGACTTAGCCCAGTTCTGGGACTCCATTATTCCAGTTAGGTTTGAGAATACATTTATTTTTTTCAACTAAATTTAATGGAAATGATGGCCAATTTTAATCACCCTTAGATTATCATTTTAAAATAAACAAACTACCTCAAAGACTATGTTTCTAATCATCTTATCGAAAAGCCAGTCAAATAAACGTTGATTTTAATGCTAAAATAAAAAGTTACCATTGGAATGTCTGTGATGTTCCTGGTTGGCGAGACTTCTGGAGCTGCTGAAGAAAGGCCGAAGCGAGGGTTTAGGTGTCGAGCCGATGCTTATCGTGTCCATCTGATCGGGTCCGGAATCCTCGCCTTCACCGCATGAGAGAGACTCTAACTCCTAAAATAGGAAAGAAGTCTTTTTGTTGATTTATTCTTCAAATAAGCCCGGACCAAAACGGGTGATGATTCCATCGCCTCATTTTACTGATTCGATAACGACTATCACTTATTTCTTTTGATATCCAGAACCCGAAGCATTTCATACTCATCCAAGCCACACCTCCGTGACTTTTATGCTCCGACTGATATTCGACAACAACCTCGAAAAAATAGCTCAAAACAAAGATCTCGTGATTCGAGCTGAATGGGTCAACTACTAGACCAAGGTGGAAGGTTAATAATGTGCCCGGGCCAATCCCTGTATTGGCCAATATATTTTGGCTATAACTAAATAAAAAGTGATTTGTATAAAATTGTTTAATATTAAAACCCAGAAGTTCGGCTACAGTCCAATTTCGGCCACAGGCGGTCACTAGTAAATGTTTTTTATTTATTTATTTCCATTCCATAATGTTTACAAGATGTTTAATTGAAATATAAGTTAGATCATCATGGACCTAGTCGAGTATAACAAGGGCATTGCAATGTAAATCCATTATGGACCTAGCCTAGGCTACAATATAAAATTTTGTTTTTAAGCGTGGTAGATTTTGAAGTATAAATAAATAAATACATTTTTGGAATTACTGTTAGTCGTATTGGTTTTCCTGGCTCCACCGGAAGCGAGGGGCGAGCTATGTCATTAAGCTTGGTTTTACGCTCTGGCTAAGAATGGTTTCTCCATTCTCTACTGTGATTGTGCGACTTAACCTTGGGTTAAAGTGGATACGTAAATTTCAATGGGATGTTAGTGACAGTGGCCTTATAATCGATTCGCTGTTGACGAAACCGTAGTCCTCGTTACCACTAGACGTATTTCTTAGGTTGGCAGACCCGTGAAGAATTATTATTGAAAAAGGGCTGTAAAATTATTGTACTTTTTATAAAATTATTGAACATTAAAAATTCACGTTAATGTATGTCTAAAATATAGTTGTAATTGGCTGATACTGTCCACACAGAGAATTCATAATGTTTGCTGTCAAATAAATAGGGGATACTGAAAACCAGTCTTGAGGTTCACCAAGCCTCAACAAATAGGGGCCGTCCACAAATTACGTGAGATGTTTAAGGGGGAGAGGGGGTCAAGTAATATATCATCTAATCATACGTTGGGGAGGGGGGGTCACGGCAAACATCACGCAATTTTTTTTTCTGATTGAAACAGAAAAAATATACTATTTTGGTCCATTATCCAGATTGTACATGCTTAAGATTTAATCTTAAGCGTAATAATAATAATAAATAATAAATATTCACAAACGGGACAAATTACACTTAATGATCTAACCCCAAAGTAAGCAAATTATTTGCTTGTGTTATGGCTGTTAGTCAACGATACTAATACATAGAAAATACATATATAAATACTAGAAGATTGCGTAGTCAGGGTCTCTAACCACTCGACCAACGGGGCGGTCATCGTAATCGTAATACGATTAAGATTATTCACTAATTCGTTCGAAAGGAAATAATTTCATTCATACTTCGACGCTATACATTACTACTGACTGCCAAATAATCATATTTGTTTTATACCAAATAGTTCAATTTAGCCCGTCCTTTGATTTCGCGCCACTATCAGAGGAGTAGACATTCTTTTTTTTAATCGCAGTAACTACGATTTAAGTATTCTGTTGTTAAATTGTTATGACATAACTCAGCAATATTAATTACTAGGCAATATTTTTTTCTTTTTATAATAAAAATCCAACGCGTTTACATATTTAAGAAACCCAAATTTTGAAAAATCTCACGTGAGATTGGGGGATGGGGGAGGGGGTTGAATAAAATCTCACGACATCTCCAAGGGGAGAGGGAGCGACAGAAAATTAAAAAAAACACCTCACGTAATTTATGGACGCCCTTATACTGAGTTATTGCCTTTTAATGGACTCAAATTACCACTCACTATCACTTTTTGCTTTTTCTTTGAGATATAAGTTTATTAGCATAAGCTTTAATTTGTTTCTTTTTTAATTTATATTTGTTTTGTACGGTAAATGCCCGTTAATAAATAATTTTTTATTCTTATAATAAATTTTCACCTACTGTTTATAGCGTGATAGAAACATATCACTTGACAATGTTTTTTAGACATAATTTTATTTTTATATAAGCTGGTATTAAAATTATTGTATTTTTCTAAAAACTAAGGATTAAAGATTGAAAAGCTCATGAAACTATGTACAACAATTATTGTACGTCTGCCAACACTGGAATATAGGATCAATCGTAAATATATATATATATATATATATATATATATATATATATATATATATATATATATATATATATATATATATATATATATATATATATATATATATATATAAGATAGCGAACAAGCAGATGGCTCTCCTAATGGAAAGAGTCAACCATCGCCTATAGACACCAAAGGTGTTAATGGTGCGTTGCTATCTTGTGGCGCGGTATAATGCCACATGCATAAGTTTACCGGCTACCTTACCCTCCAAACCGGAACACGACAGCAGACAAGCACTGACGCTATTGCAGCAGGAATAGGTAAGGCGATGGTACCAGACCCGGGCGAGACAATGCAGAACTCTACCACCTAGTGGCCAAGATGGTAAAGATGGTAGTGACTCGATAGCCAATTGGTCGCCTTTTGCGACCTGCCTGGCAGAACGGCAGTTTGCCTATTCTTCAAAGGAGACCAGGACCAACACGGCGAAATACCTGGAAGAGTTCGTCGATGTCACGCTGGGCGTTATGAGTGTCTCTTGCCGCCCCCCTCTCGCCCATCTCCTCCGGCACCCGGAAACGCCTCAGCAGAGCAGCGAATTTCTGTTTTAAATTGCGTTGCTGTAACATAAAATATTCAAGATGAACATATTGTTGCGAATAATCTAGAAAAGTGAAGAGTGAGAATACTGGAAAATCTGGAAATAAAAGAAAGAGATACTAGAAGCAGTACTTCTACCGATAAATAATATACGCCCTTAACCAAACAGCTATGCCATAATTGACCTTCTCGCATAGGGTATAAAATAGCGTGTACTAGGACTTGTTTACATTTGGGCATGTTTATGTGATATTTTCGGAACTTTCGGGAAGATGGTCTACTTTACCTTGTGTATAAATAAGGATGTGCTGGCGAATAGAGTTCAGTTTTATGCAGCGATTCGGGAGCAAAAGCGATATAGTACAGTGATACGAGAAGTGTTTTAGTTTAGTGATTCAGTGTAGTGAGTTTTAGCGTAATATAGAGACGGTGTTATTAGCGTTGTTCAGTGTATTTACATATTGCATTGCGGTGTACTGTACCTTTGTGTTGTAAATACACGGTTTTAATATAAGTGGTATTTTGTTGCACAACACGAACTCTAAGCTCGTAACAATATATAATACATATAAATAAAAACATAAATGACAGCGCTGTACCGTTCGTCACGCAAAAACTAGGAGGTAAATTTCTATATATTTTTTAAATTTTACTTTTAAGACGGCAGGTCCATATCTAAATAAAAGTTAGCACAATATATTAATTACTAGCTGCCCCTTGTGACTTCGATCGTATCCACATACATTACTTAGATTTACAGAGCCAAAACTTTACAAAGCACTCCACATGTACTTGCGCTGATTTACGTTTGAAAATTAATCGGTAGACAAGCCAGCCCCCCCCCCCCCCATTTTCCGTAATTGAGTCAATGCGCTTAGGGCTCTCAGACACATAAACACGACACAAAGAGGCTTAAGCGTTTCGACTCGATTTTCGTTTGATTACGTAAATTAGGCCCCTGACATTTTTATTGGTGTATGAGTTCTTTAAATTGGTCCAATCTTTTTTTGAGTTTATTCATAACAAACAAATTTTACCACTACAGGCTGTAGAGTATATATGAAATTATTAAAGTTTTAAAGAAACTACATTTAATAAGCACTAGGTACGTGTTCAGGGTTCAGGATAATACAAACGTTAATAAAACAAATAGAGATGAAGTCAAGTTTATCAACTAGTGCAAAATGATAATGGATAAATTTTGGAGCAATTGTACTATGTATGAAGCAAAGATTCCCCGTGTTGGTTCCGGGCTCCTTTGAAGAATAGACCAACTGCCGTTCAGCCAGGCAGGTCGTAAAAGGCAACCGATTGGCTATACGTGTCAATACCATCGTGACCACTAGGTGGTAGAGTTTTGCATTGTCTCGCCCGGGTCTGGTACCACCGCCTTACCTATTCCTGGCGCAATAGCGTCAGTGCTTGTCACTGTCGTGTTCCAGTTTGGAGGGTAAGGTAGCCGGTAAACTTATGCATGTGGCATTAGACCTCGCCACAAGATAGCAACGCACCATTAACATCTCTGGTGTCTGTAGGCGATGTTTGCCCCTTACCATGAGGAGACCCATCTGCTTATTTGCTATCTTATAATATAAAAAAAACTGTCGTGTTTATTGTGTATACATAATGCATAAAATAAGTGTTTACATTTTTTAAACATATTCTAATTCCTCCATGCGTTGTTTGAATTAATTTAAGGTTAATATTATTTAATACTAGCTGCAGCGTGCAGCCCGCTGCATTATAAAAGTTTTTAGTGAATCCCGCGGGATCACATAACTTTTCCGGGATAAAAAATAGCCTCTGTGTTATTCTGGGTCTTCAGCTATCTACATACCAAATTTTATCGTAATCCGTTCAGTAGTATTTGCGTGAAAGAGTGACAAACATCCATACATACATACTCAAAAACTTTCGCATTTATATTAGTAGGATCATTAGATACCAAACTAACGCGAACGAATTCTCTCGTGATGAATCCACAGACCATCCATAGATACCAAATATGTCAATGGTGCGTTGTCATCTGTGAGGTGGAGTGTTAGTGCCATATGCACTTGTGCAGTGCAGTTGTGTTTTATAAGGTGACAGGTTGTACCTCTTGCTCGTTTGCCACCACTTCTATAAAAACATATAAAAAAAACAGTAGCAGTCGTGGGACTGCCGATAGAAGTGAAAACGGAACTATTAAGTTGAGAGTAATTAAAACTATATGCAAAACATAGCTATAGATATACTATTATCGTTAGCATGTCGGTGACGCGAACCGAGGATTTTACCCTCTACCAAAACGCTCAACACGCCTAAAGAAGTTTTCACTTCAAAAAGTTCCTGACTCGTGAGTGACATATCAACGCCCAGCCTCAACCATTCATCTCCTAAGATGGTGAAATATAGGGAGGGGGTAATATAGTGCGATTTTTTTACATTGACATTTTAATTTACTCACGGGCAAAGTTGCGCGAGATAGCTAGTATATTAAATACATAGATAAAAAAAAATCTCATCAAATCTATAACTACTATTAAAATCTGTAGCGTCTATACAATGTACATCCAATTTTTTTTTATCAAATCTCTTGATAAATATTCCTTTTATGACTCACTAATTTTACCATTTTTAAATTTTTGTCCGTCTGTGTGTCCCGTTATAACTCAAACACAGTTCGACCGTTCTTGATGAAAATCGGTATACAATGAGAACACGTAATTATGCAAATCATAGGCCATATAATACATTTTGATGACAAAAAATGTATGCCCATCAAAGAGGACGAGTGTAAGTTAGCCTAAATTTTATATTGATCACGAAATCTCCAACTAAATATACTAAACTCGAAAACTATTTGACGATGAATCTAGTTAGAGAGTTAGTTAGGGCCAAATGGCCGGATTAAGGTCTAAAGGCTCTCACAAGTTTATATAAAAGCAACGGTTAGACTCAAACGAAAAAAAAACTTGAAAGGTGTCAAGGGACACCCGGATGGAACGAAGTTCCTTTCGATACACAAAACCTGTATACACTCAACAAAAATAATCGTCGCGACATCACACTGTTCAATGCGAAATAGAAATGAAAATATCTGGCTTGCTTTCTATGAGAGAGAGAGAGAGAGAGAGAGAGAGGGGGAGGGAGGGGGGAGGGAGAGAGAGAGAGAGGGAGGGAGGGGGGAGAGAGAGAGAGAGAAACATGCGCACGCCGCACAGCTTACAATAGCTTACTATATCAAAAAGTGTCGTGACAACTTTTCGTAAGAATTTTTTCCGTCTAGTCCCCTTTCATATCGCGCGATAAGGAACTTCGTTCCAAAAACATGCAGAGACAAAACGGTTACGTACATTTTCTTTTCAGTTTGTCAAGCGCCACTCTCTTGTATTAAAAAACAATTACTAAAGTCTACGAGTAGACAAAGCCAATTAGCATTAGGTCCATCTCTGTACACACTTGTGCAAAAAATGTTACATTAATAACATAAATCAATGAAAATAAAAGTTTCATGATTATCGTCGGAATTTAAACAATAACCGAATACTAGGTTGTGGAAAAGGTCTAGATTAAAAACAACCGATCGTAATTAATAGGACAGCGCTCTGTCTACTGAGACTATTGAAGGATAACGTGTGGCGCCGGTGACCTAAGATTACATGCAGGCAATGTCCCTCGAGGGTTATGTAATGATAAAAGGCAAACGATATAATATACATTCTAGAACGAAGTTCCCGATTTTACATCAGGATGGCAAGCAAGCTGATACATGTCTCTTCTGATAAAGAAATAACGATCGCCTGTAGCCATGAAGATGTTAATGGTGCGTTGCTATCAATTTGACACGGATGAAATTCTAAAGACATACGTTACTGTTACAGGCAAAGACGATGCTATTATACAGATTTACTTTTAAACGTCCGGCCATATTTACATAGGATGTTCAGAATCGATAATATGTTCCATTTATTTATGTAATACAAAATAATTTGAAAATTCAAAATTTCATTTTTTTCGATACCAAAAAAACAAAATGCATGGATATAATTTCAACTAAGCAAATTTTGAATTAATATTTTATTGCCTTCAACCAAATTAAAAGTTATCATGATAAATGTACTTTAACGGCGGATTCCATAATAATTACTATCGTAAATATTGACAAATGTAAAATGAAACACTGCTGGCAGTGTTCATTTACAAGACTGGGAGCATCCATTCATAAATTTAGTGGGATATTTGTAAACAAATATTTTTATATTATCTTGTAATAATTTTACAATAATAATTAAGACGCACTTTCAGATTAATTTTTAGTTCCTAATTTTAAAATTTGACCGGACCATTCATTAAAAGTTATATACCAAACCGACCGTTTATATACTAAACCCAGGCGAGCCGCTGCGGAACTCTACCACCTAGTAGCCAATCAGTCATCTTTTACAACCTGCCTGGCAAAACGGCAGTTTGTTTATTCTTTAAATGATCCCTGACCAACATGGGGAAAATAGTCGTAAAAGGAAAGCGCAGATAGTTTTAAATAGTCTAAAAAGAAAGCAAATACTGTTCAAGGAAGTTACCATTTATGGCATATGCGTAAGCCATGGCAAATTTTAAAAGAAAAAATGATTATGAATAAATTAATAAAATCATCAGTCCTTTTAAGTTGGGCAGGTTGAACCGCTGAAACTTAGTTCACAATTAGCCTTATAATTCTGACATTACAATCTTCATTTTTTTATAAATATAATCTTAAATTTTAATATATTATGCATTAAACCAATTCGTACTGTACTTTACTATTAAAATTACTGTTTTTTTTATTACCTGAAAAAATCAAAAATAATTAAATAACTAAACATAATTAAAAAGGCCATTGACATTACCTAAAAAAAATATTTTACTTAAAGAATAAAACCTTTTTTAAGAAAGCCTTTCACGAAAGGTTTTTGCCCTTGTAAGAAAATCATTTTCTTAAATTTTTGATACTTCATTTTTTTGACAAAATGATGTTCAACTTTTATAACAACATTTAACCATAGAATCAATCCTTACTACAAATGTTCAAAATTTTTATTGTCTAAAAAATAATTTCCTTACAAAATAAAACGTTTTGCGTCCCAAAAGGTTTCATTTCGCAAGAAAAATATTTACAACACAACATACTCTTCAAATAACACTGTTAAATGAAAAAAAGCATATAAAATTTAACGAAACACATTACCTCCATCGAGCCGCCACCAAATGGTCGCCCACGCGATTACGTGGGGTAATTGATCAACACTGATAAGGTTAATCTCATACGCCACGGTTTACCTATGATATGATTATAAAAAGAATTTATATACCGGGTGTATATACCGTGAAATATAGATTTCTTAAGTAGAGCATTCTATTCCGTTGCTTGCGTGAGAGTTTGTTTATATCATAACTAGCTGTTGCCTGCGACTTCGTCCGCGTGGACTTCGTTTACTTCGCACTGCTCCTCTCCCGTCGGTGATAGCGTGATGATATGTAGCCTATATGTTGACCTGACCTGTTAGTAATATTCATGCAAAATTTGAAGTAAATCCATGTAGTACTTTTTGAGTTTACCCCGGACAAACATACAGACAAACAGACATACAAACAGACAAAAATTCTAAAAACTATATTTCTGGCTTCGATATCGATTATTGATCACGCCCCAAGTATTTTTTTAAAAAAAATATTCAATGTACAGTTTTGACTTTCCTACGATTTTATTATATGTATAGATTACAACAAGCAGATGGATCTGCCAGTGCAAAGAAAAATCATCGCCTAGACACTGAAGATGTTAATGGTATTGCTATCTTGTGGCGAGGTCTAATGCCACATGCATAAGTCTACCGGCTTCCTCACACTGCAAACGTAAACACGACAGTGACAAGCACTGACAATAAGGAAGGCGCTGGTACCAAACCTAGGCGAGGCGTTGCAGAACTCTACCGCCAAGTTGTCACGATGGTAGTGACAAGTTTGGCCAATCGTTCGCTTTTTACGAACTGCCTGGCAGAATGGAAATTGGCCTATTCTTCAAAGAAGCCAGGGCCAACACGGGGAATAACATACTTGTCTGTATAATATTTATATAATATTTTTCTTTTGTGCGTTTGTATGTGACTCCGTTTTTATGTTTATCCTTCAAAGGGGACCCGGACGTATGTGGTTCAAACATTGAAGAAGTGAAACTTCTAGAACACTACATTTCAATAAAATGAGACAAATGCAGAGAAGTAGAATAATAGTAATAATCATACACACGGAAAACACTCGGACTCATGCAAGTATTAAGCAGTTCGCATAGACACAGAATACTGGAGACTAACAGAAGTCAACCTACACAAGCAATATTCGATCAATGCACACATAGATACCTCTCACGGACGCGATATCTCGGAGTAGTTCGGGACAGTTTGTTCCGCACCAGTCCGAAAATCACGTCCGTGAGAGATGTCTATGTGGGCTATGCTCGAATATTACTTGTATGGAACATTGACTTCTGTTAGTCTCTAGTATTCTGTGGTATAGATCAGTGGTTCTCAACCTTTTATGTCCGGTTCCTATATCAGTAAAGCAACTAGCTTTAGTTACGAATAGTAACATCTGTAACGAGGCGTAACTGAACTGTTCCTATAAATATCAAATTACCAAATGGTCTACAGTACTTGTAGAACGCCTCATCACAAGATAACAAGCAGATGGGTCTCCTGATGGAAAGAGTCACCCATCGCCTATAGACACCAAAGATGTTAATGGTGCGTTGCTATCTTGTGGCGAGGTCTAATGCCACATGCATAAGTTAACCGGCTACTTTACCATCCAAACCGGAACACGACAGTGACAAGCGCTAACGTAATTGCGGCAGAAATAGGTAAGGCCCGTATAGTGGTACAAGATCCGAGCGAGACAATGCAAAACTCTACCAGCTACACGATGGCTACACAATGTTAGTGACTCACATAGCCAATCGGTCACCTTTTATGACCTGCCTGGCAGAACGGCGATTGGTCTATTCTTCAAAAGAGCAAGGACCAACACGGGGGAAAATTTGTTATTATTGAATTGGTCGCAAATGGTAACTGCTACTAATGACGGATCATTGGCGTCGTTAAATTCATTTATGACACAAGATTAATTTTTGGTAATTTTTACCCCCTAGGCCAACCCATTTAATAAATGGGTTGACATATTCTTCAATATTCGCAAGAATCTAAAGGAAAAATAAATATACTTATTTGCTTTATTTTTTTGTTCATTTTTCGAAGTAACAAGGTAACCGGGGGGTATCTTGTCTTAGTTTAATAAGTCATCATTTAATATATCTTTTAATTTAAATTAAGTAATAAAATAATGCCATGCTATATCTGTCTTACCATGGACCACTAACTGTTTGGAGGTGATATACTTATATATCTATACATATAAATAATATTGAATTGTCTGCCTATGATTTTTTAAATTACTAGTTTTTTCAAGAGTAGTGGTGTGCTATTTTTACAATACTAATAACTAAACAACCAGTTTTTAAATTTCTGTCTATTCTGTTAATCTCTGGAATGGCTGGACTGATTTTGATGGAACTTTCACTAAAAGATAAGGGAGTTTATAGGGCAGGACATAGGCTACTTTATATTCGAGTGAACAAAAGGAAGTAATAATTTTGGATCACGCGAACGAAGTCGCGAGTAATAACTAGTAGTAAATGAGTAAATGGTTGTAGCTGTAGCTATAAACAAAACACCACTATCGGACTAGTTGAGGCGCTTCCAGTGGTCCGTGGACCACTAGTTAAGAACCACTGGTATCGATACTATACGGAATTACTATCTAAACAAATATTACAAAGAGAGAGAGAGAGAGAGAGAGAGAGGAAAGATATGATATTTTGTTGTTTGTTACGATGTAACTCAAAAATTACTCACACGTGATTTCGCAAAAGACAGACCATAATTATAATTTTCGTCTGTACGTCTGTCGATATGTCCCATTATAATTCAAGAACAGCTTGGCCTATCTTGTTGAAAAATTGATATAAAATAAGAATACGTAATTGCGCAAATGTCAGACCATAATTATAATTTTTTTCTGTACGTCTGTCGATGAGTCCAATTATAATTCAAGAACAACTTGACCGATTTTTTCGAAAAATAATATATAAAGAAAACAGCTATGTAATAGTAAATATTTTTTATCGTTAATAAATTTCCACCCGGCGAAGTGGACGGGTGTTACTTAATCTATAACAGTCAGTAACAAAAATCTTGTTGTAGGTGGGTGATGGATCGATGACATTAAGGTTTAAAAGGTGAGAAAATATAGAAAAAAATAAGAGTAGTTAAAAAGGCAGAACAACGTTGTCTGGGTCAACTAGTAATGAATAATACTATTTATGGAAATAAAAATATTTTAAAATGCTCGTATTTATCCTAAAATTTTCTCAAATTTAGCAAATATAAACATAAATCCACCGAACTGAAAACACAATGATACAAATATATATATATATATATATATATATATATATATATATATATATATATATATATATATATATATATATATATATATATATATATATACAAAATAATGCCGTTGATTACCAGACAGATAATTTTTTATCCACTATATACATAATAACACAATGCAATAAAATATATAAAGGTCTACTAGCTACACTAATACAACTACTAACTACTATGGGTTTCTAACTACTATGACAAGCAATTATAGCAAAAATGCTATGAGAATAGGTTTTTCTATTAATGGTTTAAAGAACATATAATAAAATCAATCATTCAATTATGCAACATTAAAATATGGAATAGTCGATACCTCATTTAAAAACATACGCTAACTGAAAATTTTAAATTATTATTATATAGTCTAGTTGTATCTTCTTTCTACTATTACTGACAAAAAGACATAAGGATGTTTTACCTAGAAGTAAGGACTTCGAAGCAAAATGGATACAATATTAATATAATACTGTTGTAATATGCAATGAAGAGTCATTAGTCCTTCATTTTGCATTATATTCGAAAAATTTAAAATTTTTTATTCCATTACGAAAACGCCAAAAAGGAATTAAAAAATGAATAAAAAAACATTTGATTTTTATTTGCGATTTCCACTAACCGGCGATCTCTCAAATGTCATATAGCAACAAATTTACAGAGCTTAGACACAACGTGAAAAAAAATTTCCTTTAGCATATAATAAAAAGCGTTATAACGCGGCTTTACTCACGCGTTTCCGTGGAAATCGAACATAACTGAGTGCTAAGTGTGAGTTTTTCTTTTCGCATTCGATCGTGAGCACGTTTGGAGTTTACTAGGAATTTGTATATGATTTGTACAGTGCCACCTAGTGGTAAACGTGAGAAACCAGTTTACCACTAGGTGGCGCTGTACAAATCACATACAAATTCCTAGTAAACTCGAAACGCGCTCACGATCGAATGCGAAAAGAAAAACCCACACTTAGCACTCTGAATGCTAAGTGGGACAGTTTCTTTTCGCATTCGATCGTGAGCGCGTTTTGAGTTTACTAGGAATTTTTATGTGATTTGTACAGCGCCACCTAGTGGTAAACTGGTTTCCCACGTTTACCACTAGGTGGCGCTGTACAAATCACATACAAATTCCTAGTAAACTCCAAACGCGCTCACGATCGAATGCGAAAAGAAAAACTCACACTTAGCACTCTGAACTCATTGAACCGAATATACTAAAAATAAATTATATACATACATATTAATCTTATTGTAAATTTAATGCAGTTACAAACAAAGATTGATTTATGGACGCTAAGATTAGCTCTGTTCATATATTTTTGGAAAAATACAGTTAGGCGTGTGTTTTAGCGGATGTTGTTAGTGAATTCAAACAGTACATTAAAAAATCCAAAAACAGAAAGTTAATAGCATGAAAAATCTCTATTCTCATAGCAATAGGGTACAATATCGCGTGCCGGCTCACCGCCAGCTTGCCGCGGCTGCCTTTGCGTTTAGAGGCTGCGTGCTCCAGCTCACTGTCGCTGTCCCTGTCGTGCGGCTTGGACCTTATATATTTCTGTATCTTTCTCTCTCGCTCCATGTAGCTCAAGTTGCGAGAATGCGATAACTGCGTGCAAGCAATTCATATTAAGCGGAAGCATCTGTTGTCTGAGCCAAACGAAATGATTCGGAAAAGTTTGCCGCTTTAAAATTACGCATGTTTTATATAAATGTCTCGCATGTTCCAAGGAAACGTCATAGGTGAATAGGCGTATTATAGTAGTACCGCAAATACATATAATAAGATATATTATTATTAAGGATTTTCAAAAATTGGCATATAAAGCCTACAGCAGTTATAACATTTTTTGCTGGCTACAGGGTGTGACAATATTTCAACCATGCATTTTGGTTACTCATTAAGATCAAACAGGCTGGCGTAGAGTATTTTCGTTCAGAAACCGGACTACTTAATGTTAATTAACTTACAGTAAATATACATTAAGAATCTTACAAGGACATTGAATTTTAGTATAGGATTTACCGATTTTATGAAAACATTACAACAATCACTTTACATTTTTTACAAAATATGCGAATTTCATAGAAAAAATTGTTTCTATGAAAATACAAAGAAACGACAATTTAAGTTCACTAATATCGATTCCTCAATTATATCTTTTTATTTATCTCTGTACAAATCACAAGTTTCTATAACAAAAATAGTCTGAACCTTATCTGCCATTGAATCACACGTCACTTCGATCGATGCGCCCTCTACCGACTACCGACGCCCTCACAGACAACTTAGACACAGACAAATTAGAATTAATGAAATATCATTTCATTACACATATTAGTAACGTCGGTGTACTTCATCAACCGACTAAAAAATGCGATAAAAAATTACGGTAGCCTCAGTGTCACGTACAGATTCCGCTAATTGGTACTGCAAATTATTTCTTTCTTTCAAATTTACTTAAGCAAACTCAATAACTTATATTGTGGGTCTACCGTGCAACTTTGAAGCAAATTATTTCTTTCTTTCAAATTTACTTAAGCAAACTCAATAACTTATATTGTGGGTCTACCGTGCAACTTTGAAGCAAATTATTTCTTTCTTTCAAATTTACTTAAGCAAACTCAATAACTTATATTGTGGGTCTACCGTGCAACTTTGAATCAGATCGTCAAACCTGTCCGAATCATCAGAATATATAAGACTTTGATTAAGCGTTTTGCTAATAACATCATACATCTAATTCATCAAGTAATAGAAATAATTTAGGAACTTTCCAATATCTGCGTAATTATTCTATGATCATTTCAAAAATAGATTTCAAGCATTATTCTAGTCAAATTCATAAACTAGTAACAACTAAGGAGTATTGTCCTTAAATTTGCAATAGCATACTTAGTAGGCGCAACATCATATCAGAATTTATAATCTTTTAGCATAATAAAAATTTAACGAAATTAAATTTTACATCTCAGACTTATATCGACACAAAGTGTTGTTTATAATTAAAAAGCTTTAACTAATATTTGTGTTATATATATATATATATATATATATATATATATATATATATATATATATATATATATATATATATATATATATATATATATTAGGGTGTCCGTTATTTACCAAGTTGATTTTTTTTTGCGGACGCCCCCTGGATTTTTAGTTTTTGACCTAAAAAAAAATATCCTACATAAATAAGCTCTTAATTACCGAATTAAACCTTGCCCCAATCGAGTTACATTTCCCATTTAAATAACATGGGAATTTGCAACTTTTTCTTATTAATTTTATTCCTCTGAAAAAAATACCACTACGACTATTATCGATGCATATTCTGATAGGGAATTTAATGCTCTACAAAAAAGCTCTCTTATAATTTTTCGATAAAATCATTCCTTTAAGAGTTATTCGTGGTTTAAGTTGTGTTTATAGTTAATAGGGTGTCCGTTATTTACGAAATTGATTATTTTTGTTGCGACGCCCCTTAAATTTTTATTTCATCATCTGAAACAAAATATTAGACCATTCTAAATTTTCATAACAACCCTTGCCCCAAGGACAATACATTTTCCATTTAAATTACATGGGATTTAAAGTTGATCTTAACATAAATTCTTGAATTTTTGAAATTTGAATTTTGAATGATTTTATCGAAAAATTATAAGAGAGCTTTTTTGTAGAGCATTAAATTCCCTATCAGAATATGCATCGATAATAGTCGTAGTGGTATTTTTTTCAGAGGAATAAAATTAATAAGAAAAAGTTGCAAATTCCCATGTTATTTAAATGGGAAATGTAACTCGATTGGGGCAAGGTTTAATTCGGTAATTAAGAGCTTATTTATGTAGGATATTTTTTTTTAGGTCAAAAACTAAAAATCCAGGGGGCGTCCGCAAAAAAAAAATCAACTTGGTAAATAACGGACACCCTAATATATATATATATATATATATATATATATATATATATATATATATATATATATATATATATATATATATATATATATATATATATATATATATATATATATATATATATATATATATATATAAACTGATATTGTACAAGGTAAGTATATCCTAATTTATTTATTCTTTTCTAAAATGTTAACGAGGTTTCAGAGCAAATCTAAAGCAAGTGATTAAATTTATTAAATATTAAATGTATATCTGACGATGAAATAAGACGTCAATTTAATTAATACACTTCAAAAACTTTTGGTAAGGTGAAGATTATTTTGCAAAATTAAGGTATATTTACATTAAATTTTTTGCGAAAATTATATAGATTTTGTACTGTTAGGGTTTCTATCAAACATCATTACATAGTATAAAACAAAGTCGCTTTCTCTGTCTGTCCCTATGTCCTTATGTCCCTATGTATGCTACTTGCTTAAAACTACGCAACAGATTTTGATGCGGTTTTTTTTAATAGATAGACTGATTCTTGAGGAAGGTTAAGTGTATAAACCTTTCCGATATTCCCACGGGAACAAAAGCTGCGCGGGTGAAACCGCGGGCAGGTCGCTAGTTTTAAATAAATCTGAATTATCTGTAGCATAACTCAGTATTAAAAATAATTAAGACTAAATAATACACGTTAATACTTAATTATAGACGTCGAGTAAAAATATATTTAATTACTTTACCGTGTCAAAAATCAGAATTGGAAAAATTCGCGAGCGTTTATAGGTGTATATTACATACTATGTGTGATTTAGTATCCCAATAGTAAAATGCGTTTACTTAATTTTGTTTACTACTGTAATATACCTTACAATGTAATATTGAAAATATTATTTTAAATTGTAGTCTAATTATAGTAAATAATATTTTAATAAAATGTGTAAACATTACTGATTAAGTCTTATACAAAAATAATGTATCGTACACGATATTATATTTATAAATTAGAATTAAACCTTATTTTTTTATTTTAATAAAATAGCTGGTACAAAAAATGTGTCAGTATTTTCTAAACATTTAGCGAAAAAGCAAATAAAATGTTATTTACTTAGCCTAGCCAAATATTAATACATTCGTAACAATACTGTGCAACTAGATAATATTTAAAAAAATAACGAATATTATTATAACGAAATATGTATATACAAAATTGAAATCAATTTCTTACTTTAGTGTAAGAGAGATCGCCTTTGTTGAACGCCAGTTGTCTATGCGCCCGGCGTCTGGGTGGAGCACCATAAGTCATCTCCTCTGCCTCTTCAACTGAACTGAACTCTCCCTCCTCTTCTTCATCAGAATAACCCCGTTCTGGAAATCAACATCGTTTGTGGTAAGTAATTACTGGAAGCGAAATTAGGTATAACTTTTCTTGATCGTTTTTTCTATATCACAAAATATATTTTTTTAAATTATTTTTTGTATTATAGCACTCACTCCGTGCTTGGGAAACTGGAAAAACCTTAAAAACAACAAAGAAAAATATCGACACGCGGGATTTGATCGACGTAATCGATCATATAACAAAGAAGAATTTCGCCGCCTCGAACCTGTCGACACTAGCTAAGTGGAAGAGCTTTAAGGAGATGGTCGCAGGTTCAAATCCCGCGTGTCGATATTTTTCTTTGTTGTTTTAAAGGTTTATCACAAAATATATTTTTATTCAGATTATCTGGCGTGTCAGTCTGGCCCGTTTGGAGAATAGATCACCTATAATTCTGACAGGCAGTTCGTAAGAGCTAAATGATTGGTTATACGTGTTACTACCATTGTGACTACCAGATGGTAGGGTTCCGCAACATTGCGCCTGGGATACCACTGCCTGCATATTCCTGCCAAATAGCGTCAGTGCATGTCACTATCGTGTTCTGGTTTAGGGGATAAGATAGCCGGGTAATCTTATGTGAATACATATGGGTTTTAGCACTTACCCCCTGTTAGTTAAACGTTTAAGAACTTAACAAAGAAAAATTTTGACACGACTGGATTACCTAGCCTAAAAGCGGTAAGCTCTAACGTCGAGCCACGTCTCGGTGGCGACATTCTTGCTTTATGATCGATTCTTTCGATTGTACTGATGATCACTATGTATACTAGTTAAATGATCTATGTATACTAGTTATGATCGATTCTTTCGATTGTACTGATGATCACTATGTATACTAGTTAAATGATCTATGTATACTAGTTATGATCGATTTCTTCGATTGTACTGATGATCACTATGTATACTACATAGTTAAATGATCTATGTATACTAGTTATGATCGATTCTTTCGATTGTACTGATGATCACTATGTATACTAGTTAAATGATCTATGTATACTAGTTATGATCGATTTCTTCGATTGTACTGATGATCTCTATATATACTAGTTATTTTTTTTATATCATAATATAGCAAACAAGCAGATGGGTCTCCTGATGGAAGAGTCAACCATCGCCTATAGATACCAAAGGTGTTAATGGTGCCTTGCTATCTTGTGGCGAGGTCTAATGCCACATGCATAAGTTTACCGGCTACTTTACTCTCCAAACCGGAACACGACAGAGACAAGCACTGACGCTATTGCGGCAGGAATAGGCAAGGCGGTGGTATCATCCCGGGCGAGACAATGCAGAACTCTACCACCTAGTAGCCACACACACACACACACACACTTTGTACTGATGATCTCTATGTATACTAGTTAAATGATATATATATAATAGTTATGATCGATTTCTTCGATTGTACTGATGATCTCTACATGTACTAGTTAAATGATCTATGTATACTAGTTATGATCGATTTCTTCAACATTAGTGATGATCTCTGTGTATACTAGTTAAATGATCTATGTATACTAGTTATGATCGATGTCTTCGATTGTACTGATGATCTCAATATATGCTAGTTAAATGATCTATGTATACTAGTTATGATCGATTTCTTCGATTGTACTGATGATTTCTGTATATACTAGTTAAATGATCCATTTATACTAGTTATGATCGATTTCTTCAACTGTACTGATGATCTCTGTGTATACTTGTTAAATGATCTATGTATACTAGTTATGATCGATTTCTTCAACTGTACTGATGATCTCTGTGTATACTAGTTAAATGATCTATGTATACTAGTTATGATCGATGTCTTTGATTGTACTGATGATCTCAATATATGCTAGTTAAATGATCTATGTATACTAGTTATGATCGATTTCTTCGATTGTACTGATGATTTCTATATATACTAGTTAAATGATCCATTTATACTAGTTAAGATCGATTTCTTCGATTGCACTGATGATCTCTATGTATACTTTTATAGTTAAATTAGTTTATTAACACAACATAGCTAGTTTTAATAAAAATATAAAGATAAATTACAATAAGAGAGTTCCTTAAATGTTCTCATTACCTTGTGGACTAGTCAGGGTGAACTGACTGTCAAAGACATTCTGTGTTCCCTGTTGTCGCATTTTACCAATCCGTAACGACCGTACTGTCACTCGTTTGTTGCTATTATCAGAATCACATACCATAAAATCACGGAGCAACCACTAAAACGTTATTGTTTTCCTTAAAAACATTTTTGGAGTTTACTCCTTAAGAATCGGTTTTTTATATAAGGCGCCCGGTATGAGAAAAATGTGAGGAGTAAAATCTACTGAACGAATGAACTCGTTACGTTTTTAATGCGCAACTTTCTAATTTGGTGTGAGCAGTGCAGCTAGATCGTGCGTTTTTTTGCGTCTGTTTTGACAATCGTACTTAAGGAGTAAACTCCAGTCGTGCGTCAGAGCTGACACACACAATTTTTTTACCTATTTAAAAGTAAAGGTATAAGACTGCCTGATCTATGGGTTAGTCTGTTTAGTAGTCTGTTTGGACCCCCAGATCGGGCAAAAGCGCCATTGAGGATTTTCTAGATTTTTCTCGAAGTGTCATTGCTCACCTGAGGCCGTGCCTCAAAAGCTCAGAATCTAGCGGGGGGGTGCTGTCGATTCCGGTTATCGCTAGAAACAAGCGATAATCGTTATTAGGTCGGTAAAATCTCGCCCATCGACATTTCAGAGAATCATGGTGAAGTTGAAAGTCTATAGACGTTCGGTTCACTCTCCCTACCTTGCAAGGAAACCGGCATGATGATACTTTTTTTAAACGGTTCCTTTGCAGTTTTCAAAATAAGGGAAAGAAGTACCTGTGATGAGCAAATTGTTATTGTTCTTAGTGTCGTGGTCAACAGGCGTGGAAGCGAGGCCGGTAATGGTAAGCTTTGCTACCGGCTGCCCAGCAGCAGCACCGACCTTGCCGCCCACGCTCGTCAGCTCCAGCTCCATGTCCATGGAACGCTGCAACACCTGCATGAAAAAAATATACAACTTCACTGGTAAAATATTGTACACACTGAATGAGGGTGTGCAGTATTCGATGTTAAAAAAAATACGTAACTTAAATGTTGACCTAATTTTCTAATATTTTTTTATTACGGACACCCGCGCACAGCGCATAGAAGTTATTTGTTAACAAGCAGCAATTTACCAAACTCGCGACTAGATTCGTTAATACGTCGTGCGGTGAACATACTTTTGAATATAATTACTACACTAATTTCGTTTGGATTTACTATATGCTTATGCAAAATTCTCTTTCATTCTCAAATGCGACAGTATAGAAAGATGTTTGATTATTTGGATATTTTACCTAATTTTAACACAACAGCTTAAGAATTTCTGTCAAAGTGGGTACACACGGATTATGTCCTAACTTAACATACATATGCTGAATATACATCGAATATGGAAGCGGGTTGCAGTGGACAGGGGCAAAAAAAACTGACTGGCAGAGTGAATCAACTTGCAGTGGCCAGGAGCGCGAGAGAACGGCTACAAGTGGCGAGAAGCAGCTGGCAGGGACCTGAAGAAAATGGCAACTACCAAACGCAGCTATCAATGGCGAGAAACAGCTGAAAGCGAAAACAATGGTTATACGCGATGTGTCACATTTTGTCTCGTTGGCTCGCAGACAAGACGCTGATAGCTTCTGCCAGCCGCTGCGAGTTATTAGATACAAGTGCTTTGTATCTCAAGAAAACTGGACTGCTAGGAAATATGGTCAAGTCGCGATGCACTGCAACTTGTACACGGAGAACTGATGAATGATGTTATTCAAAACACAACAGAAGCTGAAGAATTTTTGGTTTTTCGCAAGGTCCGTATTTTCTTATGTGCTGATTAATGTAACTAATCACCGCCCGCTCGCTATCCGTACTTTGGAAAGCATATGAAGTTGTTTTTCCTGAGTACTTAATTTTTTAAGTTACATTTACGGTCGGGGGTCTTTGACCACCCGGACGGACCACAACCAACCCCACCTTTAATGCCTGACATTGTTTTATTATACAAAATGAATCTTATGATTTTTTTAAAAAAACTACCCCATACATCTTCTGATTTTTTTCTAGTCACATCCTCTGATTTTATAAAACTAGATCTGGCAGCACTGTTCGGGAGTTTAGAGTCAAGGAGCGTTGACTACAGACCAAAGTACCGGGCGGCTCCTTAGTTGCTCTCTACAGGATACATAATATGTTATTCCCGAGAAATAACAATAGCTGTCGCGTTATTTGTTAGTTGAGGAGCAGGCGAACAAAACCGGACTTGTCCACATATCACTTTTTTTCCTTTTTTTATATACCAAGAAAGAAAGTAAGCATCTATGCACTACCAAAATATTTTCAATCAATTCCAGCTTTTTCTGGAACGATTTTATTATATATATATATATATATATATATATATATATATATATATATATATATATATATATATATATATATATATATATATAATAAAATCGTAGGAAAGTCAATGTATGTCCGAGGTAAACTAAAACTAAAGTACTGGAACTGGAAAAAGACAACAGGTCGGATCAACATATAGGCTACATATTATCACGCGGGCATAACCTACGGGGCAAAAGCTGTGCGGAGTAAACGAAGTCCGCGCGAACAAAGTCGCGGGCAACTGCTAGTAAAAAATAAAGATGTAAATTTGCCTTTTCATGCAGAAACGGACTTCTACATTTAAAAGTAGGCTAACATTTTACTTTATTTAGGTTTTCAATCAAAACTGGACTAAAACAATACAAATATTTTCACGTTGATGGATTTTAAACAAATTTTTAATATACACACGATTCATCAAACAGAACGCCGGTTACTACCGCGCCAACCAGGGGGCGATCTCGTCTATGTCGTGGGAGAGGCAGAGGTTTTAGAGGAAGAAATGTGAGCCGAGCTGAGTCTTGTTTTTCTATATACACTGCGGCATAAAAGTGTCAAATTTTAATAACACTCCTGAAATCGAACTCAACACAATATCTTTACTAAAATCATCACAGAACCACCCATCGCTTCTTCGAAGACTTCCAGCTGTGAATGAGATTAAGCAGCAGAAGAAAAAAGATGTGGAGCAAATCTTGACTAAGCAGTTTGGAGAACAATGGTCAGAAAATCCTTAACTTGATGGTTCAAAACCATAATTTCCAGTCATACATGAACTGCTGTAGTTACAGAAAATAACGTCAATGATGACGATGCTGATGCCGATGTTGAAGAATGCGATCGTTGTGAGCCCGATCAACAAGATTTTGTATAATGACGTTTTTTTTTATTAAAGCTTTTGATATATATGACTAATGAGATCATATCAAATACAGACTTGTCCAGCAACTTTTCAGTCAAAACCGGAGTTGTCCAAACTTTCGAACAAAACCAGACTTGTCCTTTATAAAAATAATAAAAAAAAGCGATGGTCATTTTTTTGATTAAAATGGAACGAGTACGTACTTGTACTTCTATGTAGTTTGCATGTACTAAAAATCAGAACTCTGACTAGTTAAACAGCTTTGCTTTATTCAAATTTTTCGCTCTCCTGTAAAAAATCGTTTGTTGGACAAGTCCGATTTTGTTTGCCTGCTCCTCAGTTACGATCAAGACGCTATGATAAAGTAGAAAAGCGTTTAACCACAGAATACTTAGAGACTAACAGAAGTCAATGTTACATACAAGTAATATTCGAGCATAGCACACATAGACACCTCTCACGGACGCGATATCTCCGACTGGTGCGGAATAAACTGTCCCGAACCACACCGAGATATCGCGTCCGTGAGAGGTGTCTATGTGTGTGTTGTTCGAATATCACATGTATGTAGATTGACTACTGTTAGTCTCCAGTATACTGTGGCTTAACTGTCGGTTACATATGTCATTACTAACTACGACCCGCGACTCGGTCCTCGTGGGACGTAGATTTATTTAAACGGGATAACTTAAATGTTTTTGCCCCATCTGGGATTCGGATCCGCCATCTCATAGTCTTTAACCGATTAGGTCAACGAAGCTGTCAATCTGATCATTTCCTTTTATTTCTATCATACTTATTTTCTGCCATTTAAAACAATGCCTGTTATAATCTCAGGAAACATAAATTACATTTCACGGGCATTGTACAATTGGATGATTCACTAATTACCTCGTACTTCGGATAAAGCTTCGTACAATTATGCGAAATGTCTCTTAATTAAAGGAGAAATTTAACCTCATTAGCTCTAGGCACTGTATTATCTCTGTACTGAATGGTATATAATGTTCACATGATAGGTATGTTAACGAGTAGCTGAAGAAATTTAAACAATTTCAATCTATTTTGTTTTTGTCTCATAGATTTCTAATTTAGAGGGTTCGGCTACAGATCACAAGTTCTCGGGTTTAACTATGGAGCTTGTCAATAGCTTTTTTTTTAACTTCCCGCTCCATTAGTTAGCAGTTAGGTGCCTAATAGACCTACAATAATATTGCGCAATACTTTTATTGTGCAATAATATTGAATACCCCTTTGTTTCCAGACGTTCAATAAATTCACTCAATAAAATTGACAAACCAGTCTGATCAATAGTTTCGTGCGAGTAACATGTCTGACGACGAAGTTTTGGCGGTAACCATGCTGGTGATTTTGTTAAATAAATCTATACAATTCTATACACTCAAGTAAAAACTCCCATTTTTCATCTTTTATTGATTGGTTTTGTTTCGATCAACACTTATATTGATTAGTGAATTGGCCTGAATGTCGAATTTCGGCCGAATGTTGAGTTTCGGCCGATAGTTGAATTTCGATCGAATTTCGAATTTTGGCCGAATGTCAAAGTTCGGCGGAATGACGTATTTCGGTCACATGTTCAATTTCGACCGAGTGTCGAATTTCGGCCACTGGTCGAAATTTTGGTCCATTCTAGTAATGAACTATTAAATTAACAAGATGAATAAAATTACCGCGAAATGACGAAAATTTCTTGCTCGCCATTTTGCTTAAATTTACGACACGACCATACATTAAACACCGCGACTGACCGACCACAACCGTTCCAAGCTCTGAAGTGAAAAATATTGTGCAATATTAAACCTACACAATGCAAGAAAAAAATATTGTACAATAAAAATTAAACCCGCTCAAACTTTCGTTCAATCATTGTGCAATCATCAATATTCACTCTAAACGGCCAATAATATGTACAATACGTAATACTGCGCAATATTATTGTAGGTCTAGGGGCCGCCTTAGCAGGGTTCTGGGATCTGTTCCGATTTAGTGGAACACTGGCGTATTTACAGATTTGCGTATTTTACAGGATATTTTTTAAAATGAGTTTATGGTCTTATTGTGGCAATTTATGTTTATTTTTTTATTTAAACAATAGTAATAGTATTTTAGTATTATTAAAACTTAAATTTTTTATCATAATCAATCAAACAAGCATCTTTGTAATATTTACTTCGATTTAAAAATAAAATACATTTCCGCCGATGTTCCACCAAATGAGCGTAATGTGGAATACCGACCCTTCTACACGGATAGCAACGGAATATTAACATCTTTAAGCATAGTTATCCCTTTCCATCAGGAGAACCATCAGCTTGTTTGCAATCCTGTGAAATAATAAAATATAGGGGCATAACAGTGAGTTTATTGATTTCACGACCGCTTTAACCACATATCAATAAACATAACGAGCTCGGAATTATCCTCTGAGACGAAATATATTTACATAATATTAACATGTTAATGTAATTACAACTGTCGTACAATCGCATTACCTGTTATTATATTAATAGCTATTTATACATTCTCGTGAACTGTCAACACTTAATTGTAACAAACCTAATTGTTGCTATTTTCTTATCACCGTTTATTGATATAATTAATTTAACGACCAGAACATTCCTTGTGTTGGTTCCGGGCTGCTTTGGAGAATAGACCAACTGCCGTTCTGCCAGGCAGGTCATAAAAGGCGACCGATTGGCTATGCGAGCACTACCATCGTGACTACTAGGTGGTAGTGTTCTGAATTGTCTCGCCCGGGTCTGATACCAACGCCTTACCTATTCCTGCCGCAATAGCGTCAGTGCTAGTGACTGTCATGTTCCGGTTTGGAGGGTAAGGTAGCCGGTAAACTTATGCATGTGGCATTAGACCTCGCCACAAGATAGCAACGCACCATTAACATCTTTGGTGTCTATTGGCGATGGTTGACACTTTTCATCATGAGACCCATAAGCATGTTTGCTATCTTATATATATAAAAAAAAACATTATTGACATAATTAATTACGCAATCTAGAAATAACTGATACAATTATTTTCGCGACATGGAAACAATTGACGTAATTAATTTTAAAACCTTTACACAAAAAACATTATTAATATTGTGACTTCGACTAAATTGACTGAATTATTTTGCGACCTTCACACAATTATCATAATTATTTTGCGATATAGACACAACTGACAAATAATTTTGCGACCTTTACACTATTGACATGATTAATTTTGCGACTTGGGCACAATTGACATAATAATTTTGTGATCTTTACACGATTGACATAATTAATTTCGTAGCCTGAACATAACTGACACAATTAACGTCTATAATGTACTATGACTTGTAACAAATTTTATAAAATTTGTTTGTTGATAGTTTTTATACGAACCGATAATCAGATTGCAATCAAACATTTCATTACGTTAAAAGCGTCATTATATAAAGCATTAATATTCTAATCGGCTAAACAGCTTTTTATTTTATTTACTTAACTGATAGTTTACGAGGTGGTAGAGTTCAGCATTGTCTCGCCCGGGTCTGGTACCACCGCCTTACCTATTCCTGCCGCAATATATGTTTGTTACTGTCGTGTTCCGGTTTGGAGGGTAAGGTAGCCGGTTAACTTATGCATGTGGCATTAGACCTCGCCACAAGATAGCAACGGACCATTAACATCTTTGGTGTCTATAGGCGACGGTTGACTCTTTCCATCAGGCGACCCATCTGTTTTTTTGCTATCCTAGGATATAAACAAAGCAGCAACAAGCGTCTAAAACACCTCATGCGTTGTAGCTACTACTTGAATATGGAGGTAACAACACTAATTGATCTTGTATTTATTTATCTTTATTGAACTACATACAAAATGTACAGGATACAAATGGCGAGCTTAATGCATATGGCATGCACCTATGTATTTGGCAATAACATCTCGCCATACGGATAGCAACGCATAATTAGCATCTTTTGTGTGTATAGGCGATGGTTGTCTCTTTCCATCACGAGAACCATCTATATTTACAACCGACTACCCTTAAGGAGGAGGTTATCAATTCAGCTGTATGTTTTTATGTTTTTTACCTCAGAACTTAGTCATTTCTGAACGGATTTTGCTTTTTTTTTGTTTGAGAGGGTTTTTGTATGATACACGAGGGTATTTTTTATATTTATTAATGTTTTATAGTAATATGATTCTGGACAAAAATATAATTAAAGATGCATTATCAGATATAATATAGGTATTAATAATAACATATAATTGGACATTTTTTTATGTTGATTCTATGAGTTTAATTAATTGTAAGATAATTCATGACCTTAAATTTATAAAATATGAACATTAATTATGATTAAGTAGATTATAGTATGTATTTGCACACCGGCATTGCCGGTAGATTATGGCGATCTGAAAAAATGTAAGACCTATTTATTGTAACCCATATTCATGCAAATAAAATATATTCTATTCTATTCTATTCTGGGTCCCATTTTAATTTGGTAAAGATCTAATGAAGGGCCCCAGAGATATAGGATATTAGAAGGCAGTCGCTGCAGCTTTACTGCGTTAATAAAAGTAAGCATAAAAGTGAAATATACCTGGTCCATTCTGATGACGCCTTCAGCGAGGGTCTTGTAGCCGAGGATGGTGCGGTTTTTGTATTTTTTTCGCCTTTGCAACATAATTTGCAACCTGGAACCAAGAAAATCAAAATATTAGTATTTTAATAGTATCCTTTCCCAACATATTAGTACATTAATAGTTTTCACCCCGTGTTGGTCCCGAGCTTCTTTGTAGAATAGGCCAGCTGCCGTTCTGCCAGGCGAATCACTATTATCGTGGCTACTAGGTGGTAGAATTCTGCATTGTCTCGCCGGGGTCGTGCACCACCGCCTTACCTACTCCTGCCGTAATAGCGTCAATGCTTGTCACTGTCGTGTTCCAGTTTGGAGGGTAAAGTAGCCGGTTAACTTATGTACCAAACATTAGACCTCGCCACAAAATAACAACGCACCATTAGTGTCATATACACCAATGCGACAGGCGATGGTTGACTTTTCCATCAGGAGACCCTTCTGCTTGTTTGCTATCTTATGATATAAAAAACCATCCGTATTATATTGTTACATTATTATAATGAAACTGGCAGTCTGTTACGTTTTCACAGCTAAGCCGCTGAACCGATTTTAATGAAATTTGGCATGAAGATAGTTATAGATCCGAAGTTAACCCCTAACCCCTGAAATAGAGGATGAAAGTTCGCACGAGAAACTATGTGGACAACATGTTGATCTAGCATGTCGTCCATATTGCGAGCTCTCTCACGGGCGAAGCTGCTCGAGTCAGCTAGTAAAATAACAATTAGTATTAATAAAAAAAAGTAAAGTAGTATGTTCACGCCCATATCCCCGAAGGGGTAGGCAGAGGTACAACAAGTGCACCCACGATTAGCCGAAGATACTTGGTCCCACAATGTGATAGGTGGCCAGCCTATCGCCAACCGGGCACTTTCCAATCCCGGGAAACTTTTTTCTCAGAAAACTGAAAAAACACTTTTTTTATGTGCCCGACCCGGGAATCGAACCTGGGACCTCATGTGGTCAACGCTGGACCACTAGACCACTAGACTATATTGCACTATATTGCCGTAATAACTTATTATTAAGGCAATATAGTCGTCAGTTCAAAAAATCTTTAAGAAATCTTAGTATTTGTATGTCACATTGTCACAACAACGTCTTAGCGGGAAATCAGAAATCAGAAACAGTTTATTCAATAAAACTTTTTACAAGTTATTTTGACACGTCAACATATTTTTTTAAACTACTACCGGATCGGAAACGCGGCCACACACTGAGAAGATCCGGCGGAAGAAACTCAATTTTCATAAAAAAAATAATATATATATATATATATATATATATATATATATATATATATATATATATATATATATATATATATATATATATATATATATATATATATATCGGTATGAGGAGCAATTAATCCCAGGGTTTTGTGTCTTCTAAATAATCTGAGATTTTATAATATCCTTCCTATCCTTTTTTTAACACATTTTTTAAATTTATTGACTGGTAGATCTCTTATAGTTTCGGGACGTTTATTGTAAAAGCGTATACATTGCCCCATAAAAGAGTTACTTATTCTGTGGAGACGAGATGGATGCAGAACAAGATTATTTTTGTTCCTTGTATTTTGTGACTGTACATCACCATTTTTAGTGTAGTCACAAGAAGTTCTGGGTTTAAAACCCGAGTCAGGCAATTCTAAACAGGAAATTTAAGTTTTTTCAAGAACCCTTAAACGAGATATGTCTGATTTCTCGATTAGCCAGCTCTCACATAATAGAAGTTAATACTGTTGGCTAACTACCTTATTTTTCTATCATTTGTTAGTAGAATAGATTAGATCATGTTTATTTAAGACATACCTACACCACAACACTACAGAATTGATGTCTAATAAAATTTTCAACCAGCGTACCTAAAAGAAGGTGGTGGTTCTTAATTTAGTTGTTTTTTAATGTTCGTTATCTCAGTATTCCGTCGTTTATTAATTGACTAGCTATGCCCGCGACTGTAATTCAGTTTTTCCAAAATTATTAACGTTGGTAAATTAAAACAATGAAACAATGTTATAAGATAAAAATTAGAAAATTAAGCAAATAACCTTCATAAAATAAATAATATTAGAATCCTGCAATTATAGCAATAAGAAAATCTGAATACGCAAACATTAACAATAACTACAAACGGAAGTTATACATAAGTACAGTAAGTAGCTGAGCATATTACTTGAATTAAATAATTATGATGGTTGTAACGTTTTCATTTATAAATAGCCGTGCCCGCAACTTCGTCCGCGTGCATAAATTTCAAAAATAAAAGTAGTCTAAGTTACTCCTTATTATTGTGGTTTAAAAGATTGACAGTCATGGGGTTTTAATAGTTCCTGTTCCCAAATTTTGCCAAAATTTATATTTATTACTAGCTGTTGCCCGCAACTTCGTCCGCGCGGACTTCGTTTACTCCGCACAGCGCCTCTCCGATAGGTGACAGCGTAATAATATGTAGCCTATGTGTTGACCCGACCTGTTAGTAATATTCATGCAAAATTTGAAGTAAATCCATGCAGTACTTTTTGAGTTTACCCCGGACATACATACAGACCAACAGATAAACAGACAAACAGACAAAAATTTAAAAACTATATTTTTGGCTTCGATATCGATTGTAGATCACGCCCCAAGTATTCTTTTAAAAAAATATTCAATGTACAGTTTTGACTTTCCTACGATTTTATTATATGTATAGATATTAGGAAATAGCCTTTAAAACATCTTCATTTTGTGTATTCAAAATACAGTTTTTTTTTATACCAAAATATTTAATTTTAAAATTTATATTTCTTATATTAATAAATAGCCTTTAAAACATCTTCATTTTGTAAAACAACTGCAAAAAAAATCTGTACATGTTGAACAAATGGACGAATTCAGTCGCGGTGCGTCAGACATAAAGCATATTTATATAGCAAAGCTCACTCTATTTACCCCGTTATGGTGGAATTTGTGGAATTTTTTCGCCGTGTTGGTCCCGGCCTCCTTTGAAGAATAGGCCAACTGCCGTTCTACCAGGCAGGTCGTAAAAGGCGACCGATTGGCTATCGAGTCACTAACATCGTGGCTACTAGGTGGTAGAGTTCTGCATTGTCTCGCCCGGGTCTGGTACCACCGCCTTACCTATTCCTGCCGCAATAACGTCAATGCTTGTCGCTGTCGTGTTTCGGTTTGGAGGGTAAGGTAGCCGGTAAACTTATGCATGTGGCATTAGACCTCGCCACAAGATAGCAACGCACCATTAACATCTTTGGTGTCTATAGGCGATGGTTGACTCCTTCCATCAGGAGACCCATCTGCCTGTTTGCTATCTTATGATATAAAAAAAATACAGGAGTTTTATACCCTATAACAAATGGGACATCTGGTAACCCTAGATACACCCCATACTTCTAGGTCTTAGTTTCGTAAATATCTGATGCAAGGTTCCAAATACATAATAGGTTAGGTGTCGGTTGTTGCAGTTTACTGCGATTACTATATTACTTATTGCTGACACCTACAGAAGGTAATTCAAGAACAAAAAACCAACCAAGTACGAGTCAAACTCACGTACAAAGGGTTCCGCATCATAATTTATAAAAAATACAAAAAAACACGTTTATTGTGTGGCGAAACCCCTTAATATTTTCATTGTTTTATTTTTAGTATTTGTTGTTATAGCGGCAATGGAAATACAGATTTTTTTTAATAGGGCAATGGGCCCACCTCTCGTTCCCAACTGTAACTTCTACTGTGTCGTAACTTCTGTAAACCAGAATCAACAGCGGCAACCGTCCTGATAACCTCTGAGTTGCGAGCTCAGGGTGCCCTGGAGGAAAAGCTAAGCTGTCTTGGAACCCGCATCGAATTTAATCAGAAGAGTATAGGAGTAGGAAAATACAGAATTTATGAAAATTTCAACTTCCTAGCTATTACGGTTAGAGATAAAGCCTAATGACAGACAGACAGACAGCGGAGGCTTAGTAATAGGGTCCCGTTTTACCTTATAGACACGGAACCCTAAAAACGGTTGTTTACTCTCACACACTACGATAAATAATGGCAACTTTAGTCGACGATCGCAATAACAGTTTCCGTTTCTACAATTTCAGCTCTGCTTCAAAATTTAACATGAAGTTTATGTTCCATAAAATAATTATATATATCTGGGTACCTACTTCCAAGGATTTATAACGTTATTATTTCGATATTTTTGCTGTTTCGTGATTGGTTCGCTGCGTTTCATGCTGTTTCGTGATTGGTTTACCAACTAATGCTAGCAGACAACGTCATAATATCATATACTATAACCAATCACAACGACGGAAATATATCGAAATTATAACGTTATAAATCCTTGCCTACTTCAGTCGGATTTGTATTTATAACGTAGGATATTCAACCAAGAACTTGTTAATTACAGTTGAATAGAAAATCAATTCTGTCTCACCAGTCTAGGTTTAGAATTCACCTCTACTTAGTCAAAAAAAGGAATATTCAATTATTTTGAAGTGATACTTCTTTAGATACGTTGTGATTTCAAACTTGATATAACGGAAATGCGTCACGATAACGACAAAAGGTATGGGATTAAGCCGTCGAGAGAATTACCTATTCCTGCCGGAATAACGTCAATATATGTTATATATGTTATGTAACTGTAGAGTTCTGCATTGTCTCGCCCGGGTCTGGTACCACCGCCTTGCCTATTCCTGCCGCAATAGCGTCAGTGCTTGTCGCTGTCGTGTTCCGGTTTGGATTGTAAGGTATGCTTGTTTGCTATATATATATATATATATATATATATATATATAAACACGAAACGTTACGTTATGTACCTCAATATGAATTATGCTATTAATATAAGACAGATAGTTAAAGATTAGTTGTAGAATAAAGCCCCGTTTTCACTTTGATTAGTGCAAGTTTTTTTATATTATAAAATAGCAAACAAGCAGATGGGTCTCCTGATGGAAACAGTCAACCATCGCCTATAGACACCAAATGTGTTAATGATGCGTTGCTATCTTGTGGCGAGGTCTAATGCCACATGCATAAGTTTACCGGCTACCTTACCCTCCGAACCGGAACACGACAGCAACAAGCACTGACGCTATTGCGGCAGGAATAGGTAAGGCGGTGGTACCAGACCCGGGCGAGACAATGCAGAACTCTACCACCTAGTAGCCACGATGGTAGTGACTCGATAGCCAATCGGTCGCCTTTTACGACCTGCCTGGCAGAACGGCAGTTGGCCTATTCTACAATGGAGGCCGGGACCAACACGGCGAAGAAGGTAGCAGTAAAGGTAAATTTTTTCAGGCGCGGTGAGTCGCGCGACCATCTGGGTATGCCACAGCTCGACTTGTGCGACCGCGGCGGTGTGCCGCTCAGGAGCTGTCACACCTCGATACTAGCTAGCACCAGATTCGGATTTTGTAATACTATTTTTACTATATTCTTTTGATGCGTAATATATATTTTCCAATTCAACAAAAACCTATAGGCAGTTATCTCCTCGTGACCTTAATCGACTTTAAGCCCAGATTGAGGCCAACGATGAGATTTATGAGAGCAAAAAACCACTCGTGTATCTAATATAAAAAATGTATTTCTTAAGGCACTTACAACTGCGAAATATAATTTCTTTTTAAAATTTACAATTTCTTTTGTAAAATCAGCAAGAAGAAATCTGTAAACGGTTGACTCTGCGGCCATCCCTGAAACTTTCCTCTAAATTAAGGTGGGTGTTTTAAGCTCAAAAGAGTAAAAACTATAATCATAGATTTTTTCAGTTCAAACATCTATTTAGTTAAAAATGGTAGTGCCCATATTCGACCGCTCCGTTGGTCGAGAGGTTAGCGACCCTGACTACGCAATCAACGGGGCTCGGGTTCGATCCCCGACGGGGACAAGCATTTGTGTGATGAGCATAAATGTTTGTATTTCCGGGTTTGGGTGTTTATTATAATTATATATATATATATATATATATATATATATATATATATATATATATATATATATATATATATATATATATATATATATATTATATTCTGGTATTTATATAAGTATTTCTATGTATTAGTATCGTTGACTAACACCCATAACACAAGTAAATATTTGCTTACTTTGGGGTTAGATCAAAATATTGCTTTAGCTTAAATAATCGATAGGTAAAAAATTTCGAAGCAATGTCAAAAAATATTTTTTCAAAATTTTTCGTCACTGATAAATCCCAAACAATTTGACTAATTTTGATCCAATTATCGGTATTTAACGCGGTTTTTAAAGGGAAAAAGCTGGTACGATTTTTAAGTCAATCGGTGTATTAACCTGGAAGTAACTTATAAGAATATTAAGTAAGTTTAATATTTGAAAAGCTGTAACTTTTGAAAATTAGATTCGAATTTGATTTTTGAAACGGCATTTGACGTAGTTTTATTTAAAAAAACGATTGGTTGAAAAATTTCGAAGTTATTTCGAAAAAACACTTTTTTTCAAAAATTTTCGTCAACGATTACTCCCAAACGGACAAACCGATTTTGATGCAATTTATGCATTAGACGTAGTTTTTTTTTGACGAATACAGTTGATTAGTTTTTGTATTCAATTTTTATTCAATTCAATATTCACAATTCAATTCAAAAAAATCTGGAAGTTATATTTAAAAAATACAGTTTCGCAAAAATTTTTTTTAACAGCCAGATTTTAACATTTATAATATTAGTATGGATTGTATGAAATCTTAAAATATTTGCACGTCTTCTAATAATATAATGTGATGAGAACCATAAATAAATTTGCAATAACACAGAGGTTTTTTTTTTTCAAAAAAACCTTCTTTCTTTTCCTTTCCTTTTTCCTTTTCCTTCTTTCTTTCATACAGGGAACATGTACATTTATTTTCATTTCAATTCAAGCAGCGTGCCGTGAGACGCAACCAGTTATATAAAATTGATTTATTGATGACATTGATAATAAACAAGCAGAGCTCCGGAGGAAAATAATGATTATCGCTTATAGGTACTGGGTTTAATTATCCAAATCAGAACACGACAGTGATAAGCACTGACGCTATTGTAGGAGGAATATCAGTATTCATACTTTATTTTTACAGCCTTGTTGCTCAATTGTTAGCGACTCGCAATCGATCAGCTTGGATTGGATTTCCCCCGTGTTGGTTCCGGGCTCCTTTGAAGAATAGACCAACAGCCGTTCCGGCAGGCAGGTCGTAAAAGGCGACCGATTGGCTATACGAGTCACTACTATCGTGACTACTAGGTGGTAGAGTCCTGCATTGTCTCGCCCGGGTCTGTTACCACCGCCTTACCTATTCCTGCCTCAATAGCGTCAGTGCTTGTCACTGTCGTGTTCCAGTTTGGAGGGTAAGGTAGCCGGTAAACTTATGCATGTGGCATTAGACCTCGCCATGAGATAGCAACGCACCATAAACATCTTTGGTGTCTATAGGCGATAGTTGACTCTTTCCATCAGGAGATCCATCTGCTTGTTTGCTATCTTATGGTATAAAAAAAAATTACAGGGACAAATACTTCTGTGATAAGCACTGGTGTTTGTATTTGTATTTCTGAGTTTGAGTTTTTTTTAAAACATGTAAGTATTTATATATTTTGAGTATTTATATGTATCAGTATCCTTGACCAGCACTTACTTTGAGGTAAGATTAATTTGTGTAATTTATTCAGTGATATTATTACTATTGATATTGAAGCATTGCCGATACGAAATAAAAATATTAAGAAGAAATTGATCAGCTGCCTCTTAATAGAAACCACATGTGGTTCAAGACCGCGACCTTAACATTAAAATATCATTACGCTATTAACATTTGAACTGAGGCTGGCCGGATCATTTAATCATAAATTAAAGAGAAACTAAATCGTCCGTAAATTGATCGTCCGGGGAAAATTTTCATTCATGTGTTTGAATTAGGTTTACGAGCGATTGCGTACCAATTTAGAATATTGTGAATGATCCTTCGGCTTTTCATCTCATTTACTTTCTGCTCTGGCTTTTTAGTTTTCTATTTTAAGCAGGTAATAAATATTCAAAGTAGGTACTTACAGAGCGACCTTCGTTATCTAGGTACCTACTTTTTTTAACACGCCTTTATTAGCTTGGTTCGTGTTCGTATCTAGTAATATAATAAAATCGTAGGAAAGTCAAAACTGTACATTGAATATTTTTTTAAAAGAATACTTGGGGCGTGATCCACAATCGATATCGAAGCCAAAACCATAGTTTTTAGAATTTTTGTCTATTTGTCTGTATGTATGTCCGGGGTAAACTCAAAAAGTACTGCATGGATTTACTTCAAATTTTGCATGAATATTACAAACAGGTCGGGTCAACATATAGGCTACATATTATCACGCTATCACCTACGGGGCGGAGCTGTGCGGAGTAAACGAAGTCCGCGCGGACGGAATTGCTGGCAACAGCTAGTATTAGTATAAAACGTAAAATATAATGTGTTCAAAGTTTACGTTTTATCGAGAGTTTTTTATTTTACGAGAGTATCTTTAGTGTTATAGTTTCTTTATACACCGAATAACAGCCCTTGTATAGCCTATAACAGCTTGTACAGCTATTGTGCAGCCTATATAACGCAATAAGCTGTACAACTTGGGGCTCTTTTTGGTATAATATCGGCTGTAGAAGCGCTTCTACAGCCTTTGTACGTCTTAGTATGCAGCTTTAAGTATAAAAATGAACCTAAATGCAGCCTTCATACGGCTTAAAGTGCTACTTGGGATTTAACGCACTTTAAATCGTCGAATTAATTTGAAACTAAATTAATTTCAAGTCTTATCAAGGACCAATGACAATGCAATAACATAAAAAGTTAGACTTGTTATCCTTAAATTAGCGATTTGTTTTTATTTACAGCAATTTCTCTACTAAAAATGAATAATAAACAATAGTTTAAAATACTAAAAGCGTATTTTTTAACTATTATTTATTCGGTTTAGGTTATTTACAGTCGTGTATTTTTGGCAAGTATATTTTTTATCTAGAAGATTCCTATCTAGAATCTCATTATTCCTTGTTGGTCCGAGCTATCTGCCATTACACCAGGCAGTTCGTGATATTGATTAGATGTTTCTGTTTGTTTGGTCTATTGATATAAAATAATTAAAAATTAAAATAATACCTGTTTCCATCACGTTTCACAAAGTGCGGGTACTGCAGCGAGAAGCAGAGATCCAGTTCAACATCAAGCGGCGGTACTGTGATGTCATTAGAACGCAGAGTGCGTTTGCTGCTGTGCATCCGTGCCGCTAACGTGACCGCGCCCGCTCCCGCTCCGCCTGCCGCCCCGCCACCTGCCTCGCCCAGCGCACCGCACACGCGGAGCCGGGTCACGCGTAGCGTGCATAGCCTGGAAATAAGGAAAAAATTAAATGAGGACATAAAACAAGGAAAGAAGAAAAATTACAGTACTGTAATAATAATAATAACTGATAGATCAAACAGAAGCATATTACAAGTATAACCCAAAAAACATTTTAGAGAATAATTTAGAAAAGTTGTACTGGGACAGAGAAATAATAACAGATAAAACTATAAACAACAACAGACCAGACATAACACTGACAATAAAAGAACAAAAATTAAATTACTTGATAGATATATCTATGCCGAGCGCAGATAATATGAGATAAAAATACTCCGGAAAAAAACAAAAGTATTTTCAGCTAGCCGACAAGATACGTGATATGTGGCATCAGGATTGCGTAAAAATACCAATAATAATTTCATCTACAGGGATAATCCCGAAATCCATACATACTTCAATGAAAGAATTAAAGCTCACATAAACTATAGAGTCGTGCATTGCGTTATAAAAAACGGTAATCATAGACACTTGTTCACTGGTAAGACGATTTCTCACATCAGCCACCCAGATCCCCTCAGTGACTAATAACGAAACAAGTCACTTGGTATAAGCCCATGCTTGACTCGTCAAAAAACACCAACATTATTAATGTTGAGAAAAGAAGAGATCATAATAATAATAATATCGCTGAACAAATTACACAAATCGATCTAACACCAAAGCAAGCAAATTATTATGATTTAATTCAAAGATACTCGACCAATTTTAAAATTGCTTTCACCTTTAGAAAACTATATTATTCCGGAGTGACATTGGCTACTTTTTAACGGACTGAACAAAGGGAAGTAATGACTTTTGGTCACACGAACGAAGTCCCGAGTAACTGCTACTTATATATATTTATATTGCAGTCTACTGGATCACGATTTCTCAATCCGAGATGCGTGGAATCCTAAGGGCCCGTAAACATATCTAAAGGGTATATGAAAAAATAAAGATAGTATTGAGCTTCACGTGAACAAATAAAATTCCACTGAAGTAGTGACGAAGCTGACAATATCACTGAATATTTTAAATTCCTCCATTCTGGAAGTCGTTTGAAAAGATGGATATTGCGCGATTCAAAAAATCTGACGCCTCTGAACCATACAATGGTTACGATTTGAAAGTTATAGTCGTATCAAATGTTTATTTTGTAACTAGCGGGGATATTGTTCTGCGGTTTTTTACAACCACATTCACGAGTTTCACGATTATGACCTTTTGAATTCAATAAGAGAAAGTACCATGAAACTTATTGCGTGATCTAAAATAACAAGATATTATTATATTATCTTCTTTTTAAGCCTGCAGATTTTAAAGTTTCCGGGACAAATTTTAATACCATTAATCGCTAACGTAATATTTTTTTATATCATTATAGCAATCAAGTAGATCGGTCCTGATGGAAAGAGTTAACCAACGCCTATAGACACCAAAGATGTTAATGGTGCGTTGCTATCTTGTGGCAAGGTCTAATGCAACATGCATAAGTTTACCGGCTACCTTACCCTCCAAACCAGAACACGACAGTGACAAGCACTGACGCTATTGCGGCAGGAATAGGTGAGGCGATGGTACCAAACCCGGGCGAGACAATGCAGAACTCTACCACCTAGTATAAGATGGTGAAAGAAAAGAGCAACCATCGTGGCGATGGTTGCTTTATAAAATAAAAATAAATGTTTATATTTAGGCCGCTTTATCAAAGCCAGCAAGTAACTGTCAGTATGTTTTGAGTCGTGATGTTTTCAGCAATATTATTTGACTTACGTGTTAAAACTGATATGTGAATTATCCATTGTTATTTTTATTCTCTGTCAACTGGTGGCTGCTAGTTGGATTTGGCATGTGACTTTAGTAATATTATTTTAGCTTATTATGCCTGAATAGTCTAACGGTATATTCTTTAAAGTTTAAATAATGTCATTGCCAGCCCAAATCGGAAGGTAACATTCAAACTTTAGTAATCACTTTATTCATTTATTTAATTTTCCCCGTGTTGGCCCCGGGCTCCTTTGAAAAATAAGCCAATTGCCGTTCTGCCAGGCAGATCGTAAAAGGCGACCGATTGGCTATGCGAGTACTACCATCGTGGCAACTAGGTGGTGGAGTTCTGCATTGTCCCGCCCGTGTCTGGTACCACCGCCTTATCTATTCCTGCCACAATAGCGTCAGTGCTAGTCGCTATCGTGTTCCTGTTTGTAGGGTAAGGTAGCCGGTGAGCTTATGCATGTGGCATTAGACCTCGCCACAAGATAGCAACGTATCATTAACATCTTTATTGTCTATAGGCGATGATTGACTCTTTTCATCAGGAAGACCCATCTGCTTGTTTGCTTTCTTATGATATAAAAAAAATAAAAAATAGTTTTTTATTAATAGGTTTTTTATTTATTTTTAGATTTTTAAATTATATTTCTAACAAAAAATTTGATAAAAATAGAAAAAAGTATTTAGATAAAAAAATGTTATGTCTAATGTATGCAAAAAAACTTCAATTGCTCGTTTAAACACATTGTATTGCAATTTCCTAGCGTTGTTAGCTGGTTAAAAAGCAATAAAACACACTGGCTTGACGCACTCTGGAGTTAATAAAAACAAATGTTAGAAATGTCCTCCGAAAAGGTTACACAATTGTAAGCTTGCTATTTTTAGTTTCTAATACGACAAGTTAATAAAATAAATAGAATCACAGAGGATACCTTGTGAAGGCATGGTGACCTTTAGTTACTCAGGTTTACCACGATTTACTTGATGGTGGACTGACCCACCATTCACCCTTGGCTCTACCTTTTTTAAAAAAACTTAATTTTAAATTATTAAAACTTTTTATTAAAATTTTACTAGATGGTAGAGTTCTACATTGTCTCGCCCGGGTCTGGTACCACCGCCATATCTATTCCTGCCGCAATAGCGTCATTGCGTGTAACTGTCGTGTTCCGGTTTGGAGGGTAAGGTAGCCGGTAAACTTATGCATGTTGCATAGACCTCGCCACGAGATAGCAACGCACCATTAACACCTTTGGTGTCTATAGACGATGATGGTTGACTCATTCCATCTGGAGACCCATCTGTTTGTTTGCTATCTTATGACATAAAAAACTAAGGTTAATAGCGTAGTTTGCATTCACAACTAAAATACCTAGTACTTATCGATAAAATAAAATGACTCCAGGGAATGCACTGATTTCCAAAGTGGTCCAGGTGGACCCCTAGAAGTCCACGGAAGACTCGACGGGGGTCTACTTTGGCGTGACCAAAATGGGGGCTCACAATTCGTAAGCGAAAATCCACGAAAATTTATCTGGTTTTGATAGTGAACAACCTAAATATTGGCTTGACTTCACCTATCAATATAGACAGATATTTTAATAAAGTATCTTCACGCCCATATCCCCGAAGGGGTAGGCAGAGGTACAACAAGTGCACCCACGATTAGCCGAAGATACTTGGTCCCACAATGTGATAGGTGGCAAGCCTATCGCCAACCGGGCACTTTCTAATCCCGGGCAACTTTGTGTTTCTCAGAAAACTGAAAAAACACTTTTTTTATGTGCCCGACCCGGGAATCGAACCCGGGACCTCATGTGGTCAACGCCAACGCTGGACCACTAGACCACAGAGGCGATATTTTAATAAAATGAAAAAATATCAATTTACCCACTCAATTCACATTTTTTTTCTAAAACTGTTAGTTCAGGTTGGAACTCAGAAGCAACGCAAATTTCCATTATTAGATGATTACATCTAACAATGGAAATTTGCGTGCAAATTTTTTCTTAAGTTTTGAGAGTATGACAGAAATTTAGATTCGAGGGGTCTACCGGTACCAGCAAAATTTTGAAAGTGGTCTACGAGAAAAAAACGTTTGGGAACCTTTGCTCTAAAGCTTTGTTTCTATTCGTAATAATAAAATAGCACAACATGACATATTTATATTATTTCATAATATATTTAAAATAAAAAATGTGTTTTTTCAGTTTTCTAAAAAGACAACGTTTCTCGGGATTGGATAAGTGCCCGACTGGCGACAGACCTGTCACCTATCACATTGTGGGGCAATATTCGATTAATTGAGGGTGCACTGGCTGTAACTCTGCCTACCTCTTAAGGGATTCGCACGTGAATATACTTTTTTCACAATATATCTACAAGGGTTTAACATTAAGAAGCATTTGGTTATATGAGCGGCTACACGTTACACTACACCCAACATGGATAATGGATATACTACAATGATTTATAACGTTATAATTTCGATATGTTTGCGTCGTCGTGATTGGTTATGGTATATGATATTATGACGTTGTCTTCTAGCACTAGTTGGAGAACCAATCACGAAACAGCATGAAACGCGGCGAACCAATCACGAAACAGTAAACATATAGAAATTATAAAGTTTTAAATCCTTGATATACTAGTACTTGTAATTGTGTGGTCTGTGAGTTTGGTTTACTCTGCTTACCCTGCAAAGGAGCACGCGTGATGATACTTTACGATTCTTTTAAGATGTTAAATAGACTATAAATTCATTGTGGCCGACCACTAGGTGATCACTGGTGTAGATAATAATTGGACCTATCTCTATGAATGTCACTTACTAATGGAAATTAATGTTTGCTGATACGAAAAACGTTGAAAGCCCGATAAAAGCTTCAAACATAACGCTCTAAAAATAGACGACACGAACCTCCTAATGAACACTATCGCCATGACAGAATCGAAGGTTGTAATTGGATATTTCTTGTTATAATTTATACTTCCGTCTACCGTCGGCACTTGGTGAAATGGCGTCATATTGATTTTCTTAACGTAAACACGTACTGTTTTACAAATATAATTTTTATTTATATCACAAACACAATCGCCTCTGTGGTCTATGAGCGCCGAATTAAGGCGATGCATCGCGACAAACGGGAAAAAACTGGTTTTGTTATATCACGGTTTCTTGTATTGATTGTTAAAAAACAATTTTACAAAAATTACAAGATATACCTGAAGATATTGTCTAAAGAATGTGCTAACTCATTACATAATAGAATGTACTTTACTCGATCATATAAAATTCCGAAAACAGGCTAAAAAATCTCTAAAACAAATAATTTGTTAATAATATTTCTAATCTTCCACATGATTTTTATAATATCACCAATATTTAATTATAAATACAAAAAAGAATGTGCTAAATTTTAGTTTTCAGCTGAAGTCCTATATTTATTTATCCGAAAATTATCACGTTTCCCAGCGGTTTCAGAACATACCGCGCCACCCATTTTCTATAGAATTGATGCGCGTCGAAATACCTCGCCTTAAACGGTTAAACTCAGAATTTATTTCCTCTGCTGTGGTGCGCGCGCCAACTAAATGTTTCATCGTACTATAATCTCCAAATCCCAAACTCTACATTCCCGCGCATTGACGAACTTGTATGTCTACTTTTTAAATTAACCAGTTTTTTCGTTGAACAGGATCGGTAATTAATAAATACCGGTTTTTAAATTTAACCGGTTAAATACCGGTAATCGCAACCTAAAGCACATTCCGAGCCCTGCATGACAATGGCAAGCACTGACGGTATTTGTAGCAGAACACAATAAGGCGGTGCTTCGTTCCGGGCGAAACGTTCTGCGCTTCACCACTTACTAGTCGATGGTTTGTTGAAGGTTGATTGGTTGGTTGGTTTGTTGGTTGGTTGGTGGCCAAACTGACAAGAAGAAGACAATTTATTCCTCAAAAGGCCGGATCAACACCGTTTTTTTTTATTATACTACTACGCAATATTTTTTTCCCTACCACATTTCTAAAGCCACTTTAACATATCCATGTTTAAAAGCATGTTATTACGATAATAATAATCGCACACTTGGAAAATGCCAGACTCAGATAAAAGCACGTGGCTTGGCGTTAATTAAGAGTACATACAAAACATGAATGACTGAATGGCATGTCTGGCCCACTGACATCGACTTCCTGCCTTCCACACGTGCACTGAGCGCTGAATATAGGTGTACAAATACTAAGTAATTACGCGCTAACTACGTCTCCGTAATTAACGAACGGTAAGAGCAGTAACCTAGTAGGTTAAACCTACACAGATAACTAATATCTAATAGACGCCTGCGATTTCATTTACATTAAGAGCGCGTATTCGATTTGCAACGAAAACTTTATGTTTTCAAGTTTTTTCAAGGGTGATATCGTAATAATGTGAGCAGATTATTTAAAGGATATCACAGTTTTTGCAAGATTAAGTCTTGATTTAGTGCACTACAGAGCAAGAATACATTTTTTGATAACGGTTTTTAAAACAAAGGCAATAGCGTTTTATGAAAATAGGCGTTAGAGTTATCTTTCAAGACGAATACAACCTTTATGATCTGTAATATTTTATTAGATGCTTTTTCCAACAAGACATATTATGGTCCTAAAGTGCAATACAGAGCCAAAACGACGAAAATAATGTTGGCAGATATTAAAAAATATTATTTAAAAAATTACATCAGTTTACTTTTAACATTTTTTTTTCACCAGTAAATATTTTATAAGAAACCTAAATATTTATTATATGTGAATTAATGTAATGTCTAATATACTGATTTTTTTCTCAGTCCGTTATATAAAACAATTCAACCCGGAAGGTGACATTGCGATCAGGTAGTATCCTATGTAACGCTTTCACAGCAAAATCGCCGGACCGGTTTTGATGAAATTCGGCAACGAGACATTTGAAGACAAAGGATCAAACGTAGGCTAACTCTTTTAAAAAATGAACCCCTAAGAGGATGAAAGTATGTATCAAAAATCAACGACATGTTACTCTATTTGCAGGGGGATCTGCGAGGGCCAAAAATACATATATTTAAAGTCTAAAGTGATCCTCATTATCGAATTTTACCGACCTTTAACATGTTTTACGGCAAACGAAACTTCACACGGTCATCCGGTGGTTTATACGGAAAAACTTTAAAAACAACAAAGAAAAATATCGACACGACAGTACAATCGACGGAATCGATCATATAGTAAAGAAGAATTTCGCCACGTCGAGCCTGTCAACACTAGATCAGCGGTAGAGCGTTCCCGCTTTATGGAGACGGCCGCAGATTCAAATCCTGCGTGTCGATATTTTTCTTAGTTGTTTTTAAAGTTTTTCAAGTTTTCCCAAGCACGGGGTGAGTGCTATAACACAAAATTAATTAGAAAGTACCTACTGATCAAAATTATAAATATGAATCACATCTGTAACGATGAACTCATTTAACTAATTATACGTATGTATACCTAGCGATCAGTACAATCGACGGAATCGATCATATAGCAAAGAAGAATTTCGCCACGTCAAGCCTGTCGACACTAGCTCAGCGGTAGAGCGTCCCGGCTTTAGGGAGACGGTCGCAGGTTCAAATCCTGCGTGTCGATATATTTCTTTGTTATTTTTAAAGTTTTTCAAAGTCGGTTCACAAATGACGGAGTTCTAAGGTAACATTAAAAAAACATACAGCCGTAATCATAAATTCCTCCTTTTCGGAAGTCGGTTGGAAATTCAAAGATATCAGCATATACTGTGCGACTAAGCTGAATAAGACCATGAGACGGTCTTCATTACCATGTTGAAATATAGTTTTAACGAAGGCAACGTCAAAGGAAAAGGCGCTTAGTACACAAGTTAAATGAGGTTAACGAAACTTAAGCGCCTTGTAAAGAGGTCCATTAAAAGTACGCAGGTTGAAAATTTGTACGGTTAAGTGGATTACTTCAAACTAGCCCAACTTTGTACCTTATTACGTGACTTAGAGATTCTTCGTGAATTCCACAAGAATCTATATATATTAACACTATAAATTCAAAAGTTTGGATATATGGACAGGATTTTTATCACTTAAACACGCAAAAGCCTGTAGACACGATTTGTATGTAATTTGGCACACATGTGGATGATAACCTGGAGTAGCACATAGGATTTTTTTATCCAGGATAAGTAAGGTTATGATTATTTCTATCAGCAGGACTAATTTCGTCATGATGGCCTGACCCCTCTAAAATAGATTATCTGCCGTTCTGACAGGCAGTTCGTAAATTTTAAAAAAATGGCCAAATATGTCACTAGCATCGTGGTAGTATTTCGCAACGTCATGCCCGGTTTCCCATTTCCGAGCTTTACCTATTCCTGCTGCGATAGCGTCAGTGCTTACCACTGTCGTGTTTCAGTTCGTAGGGCAAGTTCGTTTCAGTAGGGCAAGGTAGCCGGTAATCTTATGCGTGTAGTATTATCATCGTCACAACGATACCAACAAGTCATTAACACTAGTGATGTCCATACTCCATACGCGATAGTTGTCTCTTTCCATCATAAGATCCGTCTGCTTGTTTGCTATCATGTAACATACAATACAGCTACTGCGTCAGGTAAATGTAAGGCGTTGGTACCAAGCCCGGTCCAGACATTAAAGAACTCTACTAGATAAATCAGTACGGTAGTTGCACGTTGGGCTTGATCCGATTTTGACAAATTGCCTGGCAGAAAGGTAGAAGGTCTTTTTTTCAAAATACCCTAGTAATTTGCCTGCCTCGTGGTCTAGATCTTTTTTTTTATTTATCATAAGATAGCAAACAAGTTGATGGCTCACCTGATGTAAAAAGAAACCATCGCCTATAGACCCCAAAGATGTTAATGTTGTATTGCTATCTGTGTGGCGGAATGGCACTGCCACTTGCATAAGTCTACCGGCTATCTTACCCTGCAAACCGGAATCCAACAATGAGTAAGGCGGTGGTAATACCCGGGCGAGTCGTCGCGGAATTCTACCACCTAGTGGTCATAATGGTAGTGACGCGTATAATAGTCAATCGGTCGCCTTTTACGACCTGCCTAGCAAAACGGTAGTAAATCTATTCTACAATGGAACCCTGACCAGCACGGGTAAAATCTTTTCAATGTTTTTTATCATAGAATAGGAAATTTAAAATCAGAGTAGCAGCTCGAAGTCTGGCGGGAAGTGTGTTACTAAGCCCTTGACTCTGATCAGCACGTAAAGCCGTCGACCCCGTTTATCTCTAGAAATCGTCGATAATGGTTATCAGGTCGGTAAAATGCGTGGGAATCACGCCAACGGACAAACTGGTCAATTGTCGTGAACCGGAATCTCTTTATACGTTCGGTTTTCTCTGCCTACCCCAGCAGGGAACCGGACGTGATGATACCCTAGTAATTAAATGATAATAAATTTTATCAACGTCAGACAAGATAGAAACAAAACAGGATTCGTGTCACGCGCCCGGCCTTATAAATTAGATTCCAGTATCAGATCCGCTTAATCGCCGTCTAAAGGCTAAGGAACTTAGTGTTTATTTTAGGGAACATTTATTTTTAAAGCTTGTCACGGTATAAGGTAAGATGAATAATCCTATTTCTAAAAAGAAAACTAGAAATAGAAAAATCTTATTATTGGTCCGGGCCGCCTGTTTTATCTGCCATTCTACCAGGCAGTTTATAAAAGGCAAACGATTGGCTATACCAGTCACCACCATCGTGACTACTTGGTGGTAGAGTTTGTCTCGCCCAAATCTAGTACCACTGTTTTACCTATTCCTGAAGCAATAGCGTCAGTGCTTGCTTGACATTGTCGTGTTCAGGTTTTCTTTGTTGTTTTTAAAGTTTTTCCAGTTTTCCCAAGCATGGGGTGAGTGCCATAACACAAAAATAATAAGAAATGCGAAAGTACTGATAAAAATTATAAATGTGAATTTCATCTGTAACGATGAACTCATTTAACTAGTTATATGTATGTATAGCTAGTGATCAGTACAATCGACGTAATCGATCATATAGCAAAGAAGAATTTCGCCACGTCAATATTTTTCTTTGTTGTTTTTAAAGTTTGTCCAGGTTTGAAGAGTAAGCCAGTCAGCTATATCGTGCTTGGGACTTTCAGATTCCTGCAACATGGATTATAACGCACTATTGACATTAATATATTTGGTGTCTATAGGCTCTTTACATCAAGAAAGCTATCTGCTTCAATGTTATCCTCTTCGGATGAGTTAATTGTGAATATTATCTATCTGCTTGTTTGCAGTTCAATAAAAAAATAGGATGTTTTATAGAAAGTGGTCAAATTCCATTCATTTCCGAGCGAACAATTAGTAATAAAAAAAATTCGCTACAGTGCTTGAGTGACGTAAGTCTTAATACAAAAAGCTGTTAAGTTGATTAAAACACCGCCCACTCAATCAAGCAATCCAAATTTAGCCGCTGGATTTAGCCAACTAAAAATAGTCCAAATAACAATGGCCATAACTTATATAACGAGACACGAATAGCAATATTATTTCAGCAAAAATATAGTCAACGTAGTCACGACTCACGTCATTACAAAGGCTTTCACGGAACCTGAATACCAATTAGTTGGTACTTTTTACAGCGGGTGTCATGTAGATATTTTAAGTAACGATTTGTTAATTATAACATTAATAACATGAATAATTAATTCTTTAGAGAAAAATATTATAATGCCAGTTACTTTGCGGGGTAGAAAGAGTCAAACAAACGAAAACAGATATTCTATAATGTGAGGTTTTTCAACAAGAACTTCTGTTTTTAAATGTGGTCACACCATAACTACATGACAGTTTTGACATTTTGTTTTTTGACATATCTATAGTAGAAAGCTTGGGCATTACAAATCGCATTAACCACCAGATATCCATACTAATATTATAAATGCGAAAGTCTGTCTGTCTGTATGTCTGTCTGTCTTACGCTTTCAGGGCTAAACCGCTGGACCGATTTTCCTGAAATTTGGCATGGAAGTAGCTGAAAATCTGGGGTCAAACATAGGCTTTTTTTCAAAAATCAACCCTTAAAGCGTTGAAATATTGGATGAAATTTGTATGAAAAGCTATCTTGACGACATGCTAATCTACTCGCGGGCAAAGCTGCGCGGGTCAGCTAGTTATTAAATAAATGCGAAAATTATGGCATAAGAGGTAACGCAAGCAAGTGGAATGAGAGTTATCTAAGAAATAGAATGCAATGTGTAGAACATCGACCACACAGCCCATAGACGCATAATGTTCGATTTTCCGTATTGAATACATTCTGGCAACAAGCTGAGCTGAGCTGCAACATCGTGATTGGCTTACTCAAGGCCACGGTGATGTACAGAGAATCTGATTGGTCGACACTGATTGGGTATTGGTGCATGGACATTTACATCGGAACTATAAGTCAATAATAAAGTAAGTGTGTTGACAGAACCATTCGCCTGTTATTAGGGTCTATGGGTTGTGTGGTCGGTGGTGTAGAATTTTTACGTCTAGACAGAACTAAAACGGTTAGAGTTTACAGATCAGATTTTGTAACAAAAGAAACCGGTCCATTACAAGGAAGCGCTCTTGGTCCGCTGCTCTTTCTACTCTACATAAACGACTTGCCAAATGTAACAAAATGTAAAAGTATACTATTTGCCGATGACATAGCAGTAATAGTATCAGATAACCATAATGACAAGAATAAATATAAGCAAACACTTCTATCAACAATTGACTCTATAACATCCTGGTTAGAACGAAACAACGTAACTGCCAATCTTTCAAAGACAAAGTTAGTCCAATTTACAAATTAGAAAGATGAGTACCATGATTTAGAAATTAACTATAAAGGTAGTTTAATTAACGAAGTAAAAGAAATTAAATTTGTAGGAGTAAACTTAGATAGAAATTTGAACTGGAAACTGCATGTTGATAGTTTGTAAAAAAATCATTAAATTTGTATACGCCCTCAAAAAAATCCGAAAAACGGTGGGACTCAATGCAGCATTAACTGCTTATTACGGTTATATAGGCCCTATTTTGAGGTATGGTACTTTTATTGCGCAAAAGAAATGTGTTCGAACTTTGTGTAGTGCGGATCCAACTGAGACATGTAAGCCATTGTTTAAGCAACTTAACTTGTTAACCTTAACTGGAGCGTATAGTCATGTTTATTTATTAGAAAACACCAAGAACTATTCAATAAACTAAATTATAACAAAAGGGTATGGGTCTAGGGATCCAACCCTAGACCCATACCCTTTTAACCAGGCTACAAGTTTCGACGAGTTTCGACGAGACAAGTAAAACAATTCGCGAACTACCATTAAGATAATTTAAAAATGTTTTATCTAAACTATTAACGCAAAAAGCTTACTACAATATTGCCGTATATCTAAATGATAAAATTGTTGTATAATAGTAATTATTCCCTGTCTTATAAATAACAAGTATCATTCACTGGATACGCACTTAGGTTTGAATTGTTTGAATTTTGAAGTTATAATAATACAATGAGTTATCTGTTTTTTTTTTCTTTTTATTGTAAAATGTTTCTTAATAAAATATAATTAAATGTATATTATCAAATATTAACTAATAATAAAATAAAATGTGACATTCTCTTACATCGTTATCTTAATAAAATATAATTAAACGTGAATTAGCTAATTTTAATTAATAAAATAAAAGTCTCATTTTATATAACATTTATTTAAATCTATATTATTTCTATATTAATATTATAAATGCGAAAGTTTGGATGTTTGGATGGATGTTTAGATGGATGTTTGTTACTTAATCACGCAAAATCTACTGAACGGATTTGAATGAAATTTAGCATACAAGTAGCTGATGACCTGGAATAGCACACAGGCTACTTTTTATCCCAGAAAAATTAGATGACCCCGCAGGATTCACCAAAAACTTTTATAATGCAGCGGGCTGCACGCTGCAGCTAGTAAGTTATAATATTTATGCACACCGGCACTACCGGTTGACTATGGCGAGCTAGAAATTATTTTGTAACACCTATTGTATATAACCCATTTTCATGCAAATAAAATATTCTATTCTATTCTATTCTTAAAATAATACAAATTCACTATAAAAATAGTAGATCCATAAAAACAACGTTTCGAAAAAATTCGGGATATTTTCAGTCAACATAATCGTCCTTTTGAGACCGCTATTAAGAATTTGGTCAATAAAGAACACGGGCAAGAATTCATACATCGTTTTTTTTAGTTATTACCTTAACGTTTAATATATTCCTTAACATTCTATATCAACTCCTTAACTTATCCGCGTTTAATAAATATTTTTATAACTTGGGGAATAGTAGCTAAACAAAGTTGGAATTTAGGTAAAGTTAACGTAAACAATCAGTTCTCTCCTTAGTAGTCTGTGGTTAGGTATTTATCTTGTCATTGGGTGTCTTCAGTACAACAGCTGCTAATCTCAAAAATCTAAGTTAGATTGACAGAATTCTGAGCTTTTGCGAAGACACTTTAAAGGTACTTAAAAGAACAAATTAGCATTAACTATTCTTTAATACAAAAACAGGGAGAATTTTTATTTGATACTTATAATGAAAATTATGATATATAAAATAATTGCTGTTTTAATGAAAATGTAATTAAGGTTTTATACAATGGTAACACTTAAATATGATGATAGAATTCAATACAATTAAAGTCTCAATATTTTTATATGATTGTTCCTAGCGTTATATTTTATTTTATTGATTTAAAAATCTTAGAAAATTATTCTAGTTTATCTAATATTCGTCACTCCGAAAGACACGCAAGGGATGTACAAAACCAAAATGGCCTGTGTTCTTTGAGTCGACAGGCTCGGTACCTACTACATAACGTGCCAATGCGTATTCGACCGGCCGGGTTATCACGTAACTCGCAATGCGAAATTATCGTAATTGTTTAGTTATAGCAAGTCGCAAGACATATAACAGCCTTGTATAGTCATCGACACAGTAATTGTATAGTGGCATTCGTTACCACTTGAATAGTTTTGGTGCTGTACAATTGCAAAACATTGCAAAAGTACGTCCAGTGATCAACAAGCAATTGGCGACGTTTTTAATGAGTTTTTCGTTATGTTTAAAAGTCTTCGCTGATCGCTGGCGAATTGCAAACGTTAGGTGATACACCTCCGGGTCGTTCTAGTAAAACATCGCAGCCGTGAGCCAGAGTAGAAGAATCTAAAATTCGGCTGAAAGTCCGGTTACGGTCAATAGAAGTTCTTGTTGAAAAACCCTTGATATATATCACGATTTACAAGTTACTGATATTTATTAAAAGTAGGACAATTTTAGGTGATATGAGTGTTAGTCAACAAGGCAAGGTAAATCAAAAGGTAAGTCAAGGTAAATGAATACATCTATACTAATATTACAAAGAGGTAAAAAAGATTATAAAATTGGGAGTTTGTTTGTGTGAGGAAATAATTTAATGAAATTAGATTTTCGTTCACACACCTCTATAATAAACAAGGCAGTCGAAGTCACAACTAACAGCTAGTATTTAGAAAAACTTAGACACAAATATATTATATATAACAGATACCTATTCCAGTCAAGAATCAAACTGGGATTCCTCTTGATCGGCGTCGATAGGCATATACTTTAACCACTCAACCAAGGAAGCGGTCAATATGTAATACTGCTCTATGTCACGAATACCCCTGCCCTGGTAATACAAACGAGGGTTATAAGCGACGTAATTACACAAAGCACACCACAACAAAATGATGGTAAATAGTAGGGCAATGCCGTTAATGACTACTGGTAGTATCGAATGGGGAAATCCATTCACACAAGGTTTGCAGCGGAATGAACGCTAATACATGCGTAGAGTATTATACAATTTCAGATTATTTAAAAGACAAAAGCCTTGGATTAATTGCTTCTCATACTAATCCTAGTTCGTTAGTCTCGCTAAAACTCGAGAATGGCTGAACCGATTTGGCTAATTTTGGTTTTGAATTAATTGTTGAAGTCAAGAGGGGCCGGTAGTAATAAATATAACACATTAAATATACATGCCCGCTAGTAATACGTATATCTAGCGATCAGTACAAACCATGGAATCGATCATATTATACTCGTAGCAAAGAAAAATTTTGCCACGTCGAACCTGTCGACACTAGCTCAGTGGCAGAGCACCCACGCTATAGGGGAGGTCACAGGTTCAAATCCCCCGTGTCGATATTTTTCTTTGTTGTTTTTAAAGTTTTTCAAGTTTTCCCAAGCACGGGATGAGTGCTCTAACACTAAAATAATTATAAAAGAATAAATTACTTGGTGGTACAGTTCTATAATGTCTCACTCGTATACCTTACCTATTTCTGCCGCAATAGCGTCATTGGTTTGCTTATCGTGTTCCAGTGTGGAGGATTGGTACTCGGTAACTTTGCCATACCTTACCCTCCAACTTCTCCTGCTGTATGTAACCGAAATACGTTACTGATAAAATCACTGACGCTGTTACGACAGAAATACCAAACTCAGTCAAGACATTACAGGACACTTCCACTTAGTAGCTAGGTACGTTGATATTGACGCATTTCACCAAACATTCGCATTTAACAAGCTACCTAGGATGTGTATTATTTAAAAGGAACCCAAGCCTGGCAGAATCTAGACGAACCTTCAAACAGTTCCATATAAAGATAAGACCGTCAAACTCGGCCGAAAAAATTAAGTCTTTAATAAAGACAATACCGTGGCAAAATTACAAAAAGAAAGAAATTGTTTTTACTCCGCCTTTTTAACTCCGGATTGCTGTATAAATTTATTTTTAACAGAAAAAATACCTAAACCGAGAATCGAAAGGGAGACATAGATCTTAGAAAAACAAACTGCAATCAAGTATTAAATTTTTACACTATGTCGCAACATCGTTTCATGTGTACTCAGTTAGTAAAACCTCCAACTACGTTCAATAAAAACACCGATCACGTTTCAAATACCTGTCAAATGCCGACCAAATTTCAGGTGTCAATTTATTGCAGACAAGCTGTCAAAAGCAAACGCGGTTCTAAGGAATTCCACAGCAATATTACAGCGATGTTTCGGATAAATACAAAATATATTTGGGAGAACAGGTACAGGTCCACTAAGCGTTATTAACTTGTATTTAAATGTATTTCCGCCGTGTTGGTCCCGGCCTCCTTTGAAGAATAGGCCAAATGCCGTTCTGCCAGGCAGGTCGTAAAAGGCGACCGATTGTCTACGCGAGTTACTACCATCGTGGCTACTAGGTGGTAGAGTTCTGCATTGTCCCGCCCGGGTCTGGTACCACCGCCTTACCTATTCCTGCCGCAATAGCGTCAGTGCTTGTCGCTGTCGTGTTCCGGTTTGGAGGGTAAGGTAGCCGGTAAATTATGCATGTGGCATTAGACCTCGCCACAAGATAGCAACGCACCATTAACATCTTTGGTGTCTATAGGCGATGGTTGACTCTTTCCATCAGGAGACCCATCTGCTTGTTTGCTATCTTATGTTATAAAAAAAATGTATTGTTGTATATTAAGGTGACAGAACAAATAACATAATAACCAGCTGTTGCCCGCGACTTCGTCTGCGCGGACTACGTTCACTCCGCTCCTACTAGTCGTAGCGTGATAAGCCTATAGTCTGCCTCGATAATTGGGCTATCTAACACTTTAAGATTTTTTTAAATTGGATCAGTAGTTCCTTCGACCAAACAACCAAACAAACCCCCGACAGCCCCGTTGTTCGAGTGGTTAGCGACCCTGACTACGGAATCGACGGGACTCGGATTCGATTCCCGACGGGGACAAGCATTTTTGTGATGAGCATAAATGTTTTTCTGGGCTTGGGTGTTCATTATGTATGTAATAGTATTTACATATGTATCTCTATGTATTCGTATCGTTGACTAATACCCATACCATAACACAAGCAAATAATTTGCTTACTTTGGTGTTACATCAGTAAGAGTAATTTGTCCCGAGAATATTAAATATTAAACTATTCAGCTTTAGTAAAGAAATAAGTATATAAGTATAGATTTAATCGTAGTTAATACTGCAAACAGCCGACTTTCCATTTCCTGTATGGTTATAAACTGGTTTCTCACGTTTACCACTAGGTGGCGCTGTACAAATCACATACAAATTCCTAGTAAACTCCAAACGCGCTCACGATCGAATGCGAAAAGACAAACTCACACTTAGCACTCAGGAGACCAATCTGCTTGTTTGCTATCTTATAATATAAAAAACTGCCATACTGCTCTAGGCCCATACTAGGCACCACACATAGACTTCTATATACTAACGTGCTAGATAAGGCATGCGCCACACCACTTGGTTGCATTAAAGTGCAGTCCATGGACTGCACCTACTTCACAGCTCGTTGAATGAAAGGCGTAAGCGTAATGAAATTCACCGCGGTTACAACCTTCTGATCACAAATATTACACGCTATACGCTGCAGCGCTGCTTAATTTTGACTTTGATTGGACGATTTATTATTATTTCAGCGCTGCCGCGAGAGTTAACGCAGTGGAACACGATTTCTACTTAGCATAGCTGCTCTAGTACATAATACATTAAACGTTCTGTTTATAACTGTTATAAGATGTAACAAACCCTATCTCATTTCTTTTGTATAACTTTGTCCCGCATCGCTAAAAGTGTTACACTACATATTTTCGGTAACGCTGTCATTTCTTCTGCATCATACATTAATAATTTACAATTATAATAGCAATTATAAGTAGCAGCCGCTAATGGGACAAACAGCTCCATCATAAATTCACACATTTAATCCCAACATAAAATACTGTGTACTCGATTAGTTTATTGCCTTGTATATATAGGGTTGCCAGATGACAAAAAGTAGAACATGACGGAATTTTTTAAATTATACCTTTTTAGAATTTTTTAAATGTCCTAATGTGGCCACATTATGAAATTTACAATCTTCACTTTTGATAAGTTTTTACTTGAGTGTGGAGTGGAGAAAGAGGAGTAGTTGCTCTAGAGTCTAGGGCCTAGGCGCTAGATGGTAAGGAACAACAAAATGGCAACAACAAAAAATGATATTGGGTAAAATAAAAAATTGACGAACGGACTTGGGATTGTTTGAAGCCAAAAATAACTTTTTTATATGAAGGTGTCGACCAAAAGAGGTTGGGAATCATGCACTATCATGAACAAGGGCTACCGCCGGCACTGAATTCATTAGCACACGAGTCAAGTGATTAGCTGTATCGACTACCCCGTCGGAAAGCTGATTAAAAATTAAAGCTTCAAGGTCAAGGATTTACCATATTCAGCTCAGATCATGAGGATTCGGTTTCGATCCCCGAACCGGGCATAAGTGTTCTTGCAGTTTCCCGAAATTTTCTCGAAAATCATAATGTTTTAGCAGCTCGGAGTCTGGCTGTGGTAACCACACTCGTGGCTCGGAAGTAAAGCTGTTGGTTCTAATTATTGTTAGAAATGAGCCGTAATTTTTATCAGGTCGATACGACAATGCGGCGATGGCGATCATCAAACATCTCGCCAACCAACACAAAAAACCGGCGATTCGTGGTGAATCAGTAGTTCTATAGACATTCGGTTCACTCTGCCAACCCTGCAAGTGAACCGGACGGACCATATCAACCATCCCAGGCTTCTCAGAACAGCGTACTAGCATCGGTATAAGCCAATGAGATCTTAGGTTTACATCTCGGTTCGAACAATTCGTTTTGAATTAGACCTTTAGTTTTTCTAGAAAATATAATTTGTTCAAGACTCGATTTATGCCCATTTTACCGCTGCTCTCCTGTCTCGTTACGAGAATTAATACCGTCGCGTTAGATAATCGTGATTGCATTAGATACACGTCTACCCACCTCTTCGGAGACATGCCCCCTAATTCACGTAATTGAATCAAAGCGCTTAGGGCTCTCACACACATAAACACGATAGAACGTCGAGACGTGCTACGACGCGGCATAATATGTAAGAAAATGTATAAGTGTCTTAAATGCTTCGACTCGCTTGGCGCTTGATTACGCGAATTAGGCCCATGGCCGTGATAATAATTATTTTAAATATCTTAAAATCTGGGTGAATTCACGTCGATAATCCGGATTTTCGATTTTACAAACTGACAACCCTATGAAACAGAAGATTCAATGTAGCAGTAGGTATGTACAGTATATCTCCGCTAATTGCCTTCAAGATAACAACTATGTACAGAGTAAATGTATTATCGTGTTTGTTCATATGTATTGGAGACAGCTTTAGGTGCTTATATGAGACACAAGAGTGATAACACATCACTACCTCTCCTAGCGTCTGATTGGTGTCCTACGGGACGTAAATAAAGTGGACTGTGTTATAATAGGTGAATTTTTTTAATATTATAAGATAGCAAACAAGCAGATGGGTCTCCTGGTGGAAAGAGTCATCGCTATCGCCTATAGACACCAAAAGTGGTAACAGTACGTTGCTATCTTGCGGCGAGGTCTTGTGCCACATGCATAAGTTAACCGGCTACCTTACCCTCCGAAACGGAACACGACAGTAACAAGCAGACGCTATTGTGGCAGGAGTAAACTATGGCTGGTATAATTCACTAAGAAAATTTAAAAAATAACAGAAATGATCAATTGTCAGCGATTAATATAAAAAGGCGAGTGCAGGTCTCTCGTCTGCGACGCCCTCTCCTCTCACACCCTCCTCTGGCGCCTTCCCGCGCCCGTAAGACTTGTGCGGCGAATTAATTATGTGAACAGCTTCTACTGAACATCCTAGACCACGAGAGATAAAAAACTGTCAGTCAATGAATCGACCAAAAATGTCCTTTGTGGAATCAATTGCCGACACGGTGTTTCCGCAAGAATACGATTTGAGGACCTTCAAGAAAAGAACTTACTCGTTATCTAAATGCCGGCAACGCAGCTGCAAGACCTCTGATATTGCAGATGTTTATGGGCGGCGGTGACATGTGCAACTGGGATGGGAATATTAAAGGGAATATTAAGGGTTACTGTTTTCTGCGCTACAAAAATGTAACACGTAATATCAAAATTAAGTCTGACCATCTTAAAAATCAATACATATAATAAAATCACAGGAAAGTCAAAACTGTACATTGAGTATTTTTTTAAAAGAGTACTTGAGGTGTGATCTACGATCGATATCGAAGCCAAAAATATAGTTTTTAGAATTTTTGTCTGTTTGTCTGTATGTATGTCCGGGGTAAACTCAAAAAGTACTGCATGGATTTACTTCAAATTTTGTATGAATATTACTTATAGGTCGGGACAACATATAGGCTGCACATTATCACGCTATCACCTACGGGGGAGGGGCAGTGCGGAGTAAACAAACTCCGCGCGGACGAAGTCGCTGAGATAAAATTTATAATTCACAAAATGAAAATTATCTTTCAAAGGCTATATAATATTTCCTTTCATACATTTTAACATTAAAGATTTTGTTATCAAAAATTGCCGCTTTTATTATCTCCCGTAAATAATGTTAAGTCCGTGTATTTGATACTAGTAACAAAACAAAAAGTGGCAAGTGATAACCCTAAGTTCACCTTCTGCACGTATGTCCTTTGCCGCTTCTTCTATGTTTGTACTTGTAATATCTATATTTTTTTTATATTCTAGGGTTCCCTATTACTTCCACGTGAAGCACATGAGCAAAAAGGATAAGACTGATGATCCTTGTTCAGAAATAGGTGGTGGTAGTAAACCAAGAGATCCATGTGCAAAAGTAAAACAAACCGTCGAAAGACCACCAGTAAAAGACCCCTGTGCAAGAGTGAAAAGCACAGCTGAAAAGTCTAAACCGAAAGACCCCTGTGCGAGAATAACACCTGTTGTAAGGCCGGCACCAAAAGATCCCTGTGCAAACGTAAGAAGTCCTAAAGGATCTCTAGCAAAAAAGCCGTATATCTTCCCGCATTATCAAAAATCGTACAAAGTTGGTGAAAAACGAAGATATTCTCCTTTTCATTATCCTGGTCAGGTGAGTTTGAAGGGGAATTACTTTTATATTATTTTGAAAACCATCACGCACTCGCACACTCACACGAACACGCACACGCACACGCGCACGCGCACGCACACGCACACGCACACACACACATACACACACACACACACACACACATACACAAACACAAATACAAAGTCCCGAAAATGTATGTTTTTTTTAGTTTTTAGATAAAAACAACGTTGCCCAAGGAATGGTATAAATGCCCGGTTGACGATCTTCGGCTAATAGTGGGTGCACTGGTTGTACCTCTGCCTACCTCTTCAGGGATGCTGGCGTTATTAAGTAAAGGTTATCTTTCTCCATAAGGAGGGATCTAACAACAAAAATTAAACTGTTTTTTAGATCATTAAATAGAGAAACCATCGCATAATAAGAACATTGCTTTTATCACATAGTAAACCTTGACGAAATTAGTTTAGTACCTAATATCCGAAAGAACACCGCGCGGGCGACAACAGTCCGTTAACAAGTCTAGTGACGAGTTCAACAAATCGATGTTTGTAAACAATGACCTACATTCTACAATATCTATGCACGGGTGTCAACATTACATTGGATGAATAGATCTAAATTTATCTATTTTTTAAAATATACGGTATCAGAATCGACCACTAAAAATCTTCTTTAGTATAATGTCTTACTACCAGTTAACTCGTATAAATCAAAAAAACTCAAAAATACTATGATGTTTAAACGTTAAGAAAAAGCATTAATAATAATGTATGTATTTAAAAAATCTGAGAGGCAATTAACATGTTTTTACTTCGCTCACCACACAAGAGAACTGCCGTTATGATTTATTGATTTCTAAAATGGCAGCAAACACTTACCCTATAGAAAATCATTTGAAGTGTGCTTTTATTCAGTAGATAAATAAAAGAAATGAGTCCGCGAGCTCACTGAAGTGTCGACGATGCAGCGCTTTTTACTACGTGACGGCTTACGGATTAAATGGTGAATAGAAAGCGGTAGATAAAAAATATAAAACCACATCTCTTCTCTATGTGGTGCTTGACATAAGCTTATGACAAATAACACGTTTCACTTATTACGTGCATAAGTTTATTTTTTAATATGAAGAATTTCTCTATATGTACTGTTTAATTTGTTAATTACACCATATAAGGTCAACGCAGCCATCTACAAATAATGTCACACGTTGAGGGGTGAGGTCAAAGAAATGTGACATTGTATAACAAGGGGCAGAGGGATCAAAAGTTTTTTTGTGACGTCACACGTAAAAATCTAAAACGCAAAATTTATATATAAACCAAAACCTTAAAAATAATAATAACTTGATCTTTTTAGCTTGTAAAAAAAGTTTCAATCCGAAAGGTGCATAAAAGTAGGTCGATAAAATTATCTAAAAAAAAAATAATAACCTCCGTGTTTCGTTAGTTAAAAACGTGTGTGCATTTTGCATATTCAAGCTTTGTTTTTATTTATTTTGAAGCATTCAAATGTCTAGTATTTAGTACTAGTGAACTGCTAGATATGTACAATGATTCGCTTCCGGCTGTGTCGAGCTAAGCCAAGTTAACGTCCGGAGATTGCTTTTCCGGTATCCCGGATTATCCACTACCCTAAACAAGAGCCAGTTACGAAACGAAGATTTTATTTGACGCTTTTGCAATAAGGTTCCAAATGCTATGAAAGATCTTCCAATACACAAATTTGAAAAATATATAAAATCAAAACACTGTAAAATAGGTTATCATAAAGTATCTGAATATTTGAAAGATAATAAAACATGAAACTAATTGCTCCTCATACCAATCCAATGGTTTTTATGCCTCCTACCAAATGGTATACCTCATACCAAAATTATATTTATATATTTAAAAATCAATTGCTGTTCGTTAGTTTCGCTAAAACTCGAGAACGGCTGAACCGATTTGGCTAATTTTGGTTTTGAATTAATTGTTGAAGTCCAGGGAAGGTTTAAAAGGTGAGAAAATATAGAAAAAAGTAAGAGTAGTTAAAAAGGCAAAATAACGTTTGCCGGCTCAGCTAGTAATTAATAAATTATTATAAATACGTTTTTTAAAAAAATGTATAAGTATGCACATAAAAGACGAGCCCGCTGAGTTTCTTCAGCAGCTTCTTCTCAGTGTGTGGCCGCATTTCCGATCAGGTAGTAAAAAAAATAAGTAGTCAAAAAAATTTTGATTCGTCATAATGTGGCCGTAAAGGACAATTTGAATAGAAATGTTATGACTTTGATTTTGACATGCATAAGTTTACCGACTACCTTACCCTCCAAACCGGAACACGACAATGACAAGCATTGACACTATTATTAAGCGAGAGGAATAGGTAAGGCGGTGGTACCAAATACCCGGGCGTAGGTAACGTTGCGTAACTCTACTACCCAGTAGTCACGATGGTATTGACACGTATAGGTAATCGGTCACCTTCTACGATCCGCCTGGCAGAACGGCAGTTATTCTATTCTTCAAAGGAGCCCGGACCAACACGCGCAAAAAGTTTTTGAATTCGTGTGTTTCCCACACATTATAATATAGATTATAGTCACAGTATAATACTAGTATGTTATTATAACTAAACCCCGTTGTCAACCATATTGGTGGCAACTGATTTTAGGGATGGGGTAATTACCCCATATACTATGTAATGATAATTATCATTACATAGTATAAAACAAAGTCGCTTTCTCTGTCTGTCCCTATGTCCCTATGTATGCTTAAATATTTAAAACTACACAATGGATTTTGATGCGGTTTTTTTTAATAGATAGATTTATTCTTGAGGAAGATTTAAGTATATAAACCTTTCCGATATTTCCACGGGAACAAAAGCTACGCGGGTGAAACCGCGGGCAGGTCGCTAGTAATTAAATAAATCTCTGTTTTCATTTTTATTTACATAACAAAACAAATAATTAAAATAATATATTATTGACATTGACATTAATTTAGTATGCGACACTCGTAGTAAATAACTTGGGTCTTTCCATATAAACGGAAGTAAGGCTTTGTCTTCTACTCGAAAATATCCATTTGAGACAAGAAAATGATCTTTTAACTTCTAACGTTACTGGCAAATACTTCATAACTAAAATCAATGTCAATAATATATTATTGTAATTATTTATTTTGTTATATAAATAAAAAATTAAAACTGAGATTTATTTAATTATAATTACCCCATCCCTAAAATCAGTCGCCACCAATATGTTACATAGATAACGAGGTTTATTTATGACTAAAGTCTGTTGTCAAACTTAGGAGAGATTTTATTGTATGGTCGAACTTCGATTAGCGGCGCTCGCTTGTATAGATAAATGTACATAAAAAGAGATGAAACTTTCTTTAATTTTCAGGTTTCTGTACACAAAGAGTGCTAAACAGAACCCTAATAATATGTCTCCGCTGAAAGATCTCTCTCCTCTTCCTAAAGAAGCATGTGAAAACATAAGCCGTCTTATAAGCTTCTGGAAGGAGTTAGGATGGCCGGAATAGACATCGCCAGCTACGTACAAAGGCTCAAGTGGCTAAGTGCGGAAAATAAAATGGCAAAAAAAAGCCTCCGCTGTCAGTCTGTCACAGGGCTCTATTGAATTGAAAATGTATTGGTATGGCCGCTATAGAATCAAAAAATAAAAAGTAAAAAATTTAAATCCCAGCAAAGGTCTTATACAATTTGAAGGACCGCTTAATAGAAAACACAAATAAGTTTAAGACAATTTATTTTAGTACTGCAAAAAGAATATTTTTTTATAAAGTAAAAAACTTTTTACAAAATAAAAAAGATTTTTTGCAACTAAATTAGTTACATTTGGGTTGACGTTAATACTTACCTGTTATTTCAAATCGGATTCCAATTGCTATATGTTTCTGTATTTGTTTTTGATATATACAAGAGCAGAGAATGCCTTTTCTAATTCAAATGTCCATAAATAAGACGCGAACCCCCGTACACCTAATAGCCAACCTCAGAGGTCCGCGGACCACAGGTTAAGAAACACTGCTCTAAATAAAAATGTTCGCCAATTTCCATCAAAACCGATTAATACCAAGTTCCTATAATCAACAATCAACCAATTCAATAATAACGAGGCTTTCCGCAAGTTGTAAGGACATTTGGTAATTTGACATTTAAAGGAACAGTTTTAGCTTACGCCTCGCAGAAAATAATACTACTCGTAACTAAAACGAGTCGTTTCACTGTTAATAAACCGGGCATAAGTGGTAGCGGAGATACCGATGCAAAAAAAACGTGAGAAGTTGGAAAAGAGTATTTATCATGTAGGCGAAACTAGTCTCATGGAAAGAAATCATCCCTCTACCCACCCCTCAGTTAGTAGTACCTAACAAAGTAACTTTTCGATTATATTCAAGAAACCCACCCCTCAGCAATGTAGAAATAAAGAAACTTTTCGATTATATTCAAGAAAGCTATGACCTACTTCTAAATGAAAATCAAACTTCGAAATTAAAACGGCACTGACCACTGAGCTTCGGAAAACTTCGTTACAATTCGTCGAGACTAAGTTATGAAATGCAATTAATTTGAGAAATGTAGAAACTCCAAAGATCAACTTCATTTTACTTAAGAAACTGGAACGTGACATTGATAAGGAATAAGAAAGTACCAAACCCGAGCGAGGCGATGAAAATTCTTTCAGAAGAATTTTACTAGGAGTTCTACGTTGTCTCGCCTGGGTCTGGTACCACCGCCTTACCTATTCCAGCCGCAATAGCGTCACTTGTCGCTGTCGTGTTCGGTTTAGAGGGTAAGGTAGCCGGTAAACTTATGCATGTGGCATTAGACCTCGCCACAAGATAGCAACGCACCATTAACATCTTTGGTGTCTATAGGCGATGGTTGACTCTTTCCATCAGGAGACCCATCTGCTTGTTTGCTATCTTATGAAATATAAAAAAAAATCTACTACATAGTAACGAATGGTAGGAACGCGCTTGGCTAACCGTTCGTATTTTACATATCTGACGGGAAGGCAGGTTGCCCGTGTTGGTCCCAGGCTCCTTAGGCCAGGAAGAATAGGCCAACTGCCGTTCTGCCAGGCAGGTCGTACAAGGCAAAAACTGATTGGATATGCGTACCATCATCTACCATAGTGACTACTGAGTGGTAGAGTTCTGCATTGTCACGCCCGGGTCTGGTACCACGGCCGCGGCATTAGACCTCGCCACTAGATAGCAACGCATCATTAACATATTTGGTGTCCATAGGCGATGGTAGACTCTTTCCGTCAGGAGACCTATCTGCTTGTTTCTTATCTTATGATATTAAATAAAAAAAAGGCAGACGTTAAGTTCGATATTAAGTGAGATAAATTGTATGATTTGTAACCTTTGGGGTTTTTTGTGATATTGACCACTAACATATTTTATTTAAGTCCATATCGTATCTTTGGTTTAGTGGTCCTGTGTCGGTGCTGACCACATGAGGTCCCAGGTTCGATTCCCGGGTCGGGCACTACAGAAATGTGTTTTTTCAATTTTTTGATAAAAACAACTTTGCCCGAGATTGGAAAAATGTCCGGTTGGCAATAAGCTTGCTACCTATCACAATGAGGGACTAAGTATCTTCGGCTAATCGTAGGTGCACTTGTTATACCCCTGCCTACCTCTTGAGGGATACGGGCGTGAAAATTATTCTTAAACATGTTTATTTTGTGAAAATTTCAGATGTCCACCTATTTCCGTTCTAGGGATAGGCTCTGACTGACGGACAGCTGTGACATATTAATAGGGTTCTAATTGTCACCCTTTGGGTACAAAATTCCAAAAATTAAAAAAATATTCACGGCTTTATGTGTACCTTCATCTATCTATCTATCTATATATAAAAGGCAAAAGTGACTGACTGATGTATCAACGCACAGGCCAAACCCTTAGGGTTAGAAACTTGAAATTTTGCACACGTATTTCTCCTATGATGTAGGCTCTCCACTAAGGAAGGATTTTTCAAAATGCAACCCCGATGAGGGTGAAATAGGCGATAAAATTTTGTATGAAACTTTTTATTCCCTGGACATATTTGCATGAAATTTCGTATGAATTGAGTAGAAAAAGATAATGAATTACGTATTTAAGCGTTTTTTTTAATTTGATCTCTAAGAGTAAAGTAAAAAGTAAATAAGTTCTAAAGAAAATATGCGCGAGCAAAGCCGCGGGTAAAAGCTAGTATTTAATAGTTGTAGAGAAAACTTTTTTTGTATAAATAGATAGCAAGCTCTCTCCTAGTTTTTGTGACAAAATATTTTAGGGGGATTACCGAGTGTGACACAGGTGGACAAAAAGCCCCCTTTTTTGTCCCCTTGTTGGACAAGAAAAAGGGGGACAAAACCAAAAACATGAACGGCCCCTAACCTGAAATGTAATCCTTATATAATTTTTAAAAATATGTACTTCCTAAATTTCTTACTAAAGCAAAGCAGTTAGTTACATTTCAGAATTTTGTAATAGATTGCCTTAGTTAATGGAAGAATGGATGGAATTGGATTAAGGAGCACGACGATATTTCGCCATTTTGTACAAACTTAGTAATTGAATTTAAAGATTTACTATTCTCGCTTTTACTGAACGTATACCGGTAATATATGAGAGTTGTTTTATTTTCTCCAAAGAACTCTCGTATCTCAGGGAATTTACTTTTGAAAATCCTTTAAATCTTTACAATCAGACATCATGTTTAGATAATGCGATTATATGTATATGTCACGGCCGGATTGCAAAATTACCCACATTATGAAATGCTCAAGAATTTAATGAAATGGCGATATTTCATGAAATTTTTCACTGTCCATTGGCACATCATATGTTCATTGATCAGATCAATGATAAGAAATTGTTTATCGATATGGTTATGTAAACGTGCGATTATTTCATGAAATGGTCAACAATTGATTATATCGTAAAATAGTAATATTATCTACCGATAGAGGCGCTAGAAGCTTTATGTGTCAACATATGACGTCTCCCCTTACCGTGTGATATTTAGTAATAACCAGGAAACTATGTTCAAAGGACTTTCAATTGTTTACTTGCGTAGCCTAGTTTTTATAGATGTTTGTCGTACTCAAAGATTATAAACAAGTTTTATGAAATATCTTTGGACATCCAATTTTCATGATATGGCCATCGTGAACGATAAAAACGTGAAACGTTAACGATTTAACGATCTAGTGAATTTTCGTTGCCCACATCATGAAATTCTCGATTATATTTCATGTTGTGGGCAATTCTGCGATCCGGCTACGACTTACGTGTATGTATATGTATGCTTGTGTTTATGTGCATGTTATGATGCGTTAATTGAAACTGTCAGAAATGAATGAACTAATTAATCTCTTAAATGCTCACTTGATAAAAGAAAACATTAACATTTTCAGCTCTTAACATTTTAAAACACTATTAACCCAAAGATCGATAAATATAGTTTTTAGATCATCAAGTTATTGAGCTTCTTTCGGGATAAGAAACAAGCACATGGTTCTCTTTATTGAAAGAGATAACCACTGCCAATACCAATGATGTTAACGGCGGGGGTATCACGTAACTTGCTATGCGAAATTATTGTAATTGCTTAGTTATTGTAAGACACATAACAGCCTTGTATATTAGGAACAGTCGTTACCGCTTGAACAGTTTTGATGCTGTGACATTACAAAATGTGCATCTAGTGGTCAGCAAGTAATCGGCGATGTTTCTGATGATTTTTTCGTTACGTTTAAGAGTCATCACTGATCGTCGTGACGTCTGCGGTGTGTTGCCATCCGTGTGGCGAGAATATTTTTTATATCATAAGATACCAAACAAGCAGATGTATTTCTTGTTGCTTTCCATCATCATCGCCTATAGACAGCAAAGATATGATTGATGCGTTGTTATCATTGCGACAGGACGTAATGCCATATGCAAAAGCCTAGCGCTGCAAATCGGATCACGACAGTGATAAGCATTAACGCTATTTTTTTTATATCATAAGATAGCAAACAAGCAGATGAGTCTCCTGATGGAAAGAGTCAACCGTCGCCTATAGACACCAAAGAAGTTAATGGTGCCTTGCTATCTTGTGGCGAGGTCTAATGCCACATGCATAAGTCTATAAATATATGCATAAATATTCTTAAATATATTCAGGGGACAAATTACACTTACTGATCTAACCCCAAAGTAAGCAAATTATTTGCTTGTGTTATGGGTGTTAGTCAACGATACTAATACATAGAAATACATATATAAATACCAGAATATATTTAATAAACACCCAAACCCGGAAATACAAACATTTATGCTCATCACACAAATGCTTGTCCCCGTCGGGGATCGAACCCGAGCCCCGTTGATTGCGTAGTCAGGATCGCTAACCACTCGACCAACGGGGCGGTCGAATGCATAAGATATATAACAACCTATTCAAAGACTTAATGAATAATTGGTCAAGCCGTTTCGGAGTATAGTAACTAAAAATGTAACACGAGAATTTTATATGTCATTACACAAAAAGTATATTCACGCCCATATCCCCGAAGGGGTAGGCAGAGGTACAACGAGTGCACCCACGATTAGCCGAAGATACTTGGTCCCACAAATGTGATAGGTGGCAAGCCTATCGCCAAGCGGGCACTTTCCAATCCCGGGCAACAATGTGTTTTATCAGAAAACTGAAAAAAACACTTTTTTATGTGTCCTACCCGGGAAATGAACCCGGGACCTCATGTGATCAACGCCAACGCTGGACCACTAGATCACAGAGGCGATTACACATAATAATACACATTTTATGACATACTAGCTGTTGCCCGCGACTTAGTCCGCGTTTGTTTACTCCTACTGGTCGTAGGAAGATGTTATATAGCCTATAACCTTCCTCGGTAAACAGGCTATCCAACTCAAAAAGAATTATTCAAATCAGTTCAGTAGTTTTCGAGATTACCGCGTACAACAAACAAACAAACAAACTACAATTTTATAATATTAGTATAGATATCCCCTTCTAATAAGAACGATATGACGTATACAAGAAAGCATGTGTGATGTTATAATATTATTTATAGCGTATTATAAAATAGCTTTTATGTTTCTGCAATAAGTTTCAGACATCACTCCTAGCTATCATTTCACGCTTTGCAGCCATAAAACACCCCATTTCGTGTTTCTTTCAGGAACGTGCCTTTTCTACTGCGGCCTTAGAGATCTTACAGTACACATATTATTTATTTCTGAGAATTGTTTTCTGAGAGTTGTAAAGTTTAAAAATAATATATTCTGTACTTTCCATTGTCGGCACTTGGTGAAATTCCATTACTGTTAGACACAATTAACAATGCACTAATTCTACTTGAATTTAACTTCACAACATATATTTTTGGTATATTACTCGACCGGTTTTCCTTTTTTTTGTATACCATAAGATAGCAAACAAGCAGATGGGTCTCCTGGTGAAGAGTCAACCATCGCCAATAAACACCAAAGATGTTAGTGTTGCATTGCTATCTTGTGGCGAGGTCTAATGCCACATGCATAAGTTTACCGGCTACCTTACCCTCTAAACCGGAACACGACAGTGACAAGCACTGACGCTATTGCGGCAGGAATAAGTAAAGCGGTGGTACCAGACCCGGGCGAGACAATGCAGAACTCTACCACCAAGTAGTCACGATGGCAGTGACTCGCATAGTCAATCGGTCGCCTTTCACGACCTGCTTGACAGAACGACAGTTGGTCTATTCTTCAAAGGAGCTCGGAACTAACACGGGGTAACTATACGGTATATTAGGATCATTGGCTGACACTAACTTGACTAACCTCAAGCAAATAATTCGCTTACTTCGTGGAATTCGTCCAGCGATATTGTATAGTAATCTTATGCACCCACTGCTGATTCTCCTTCTAAGAATAGGCCATCTGCGTTCTGAGAGGCAGTTCGTTAGAGGCGAACGACCATCGTGGCTACTACGTGGTAGAGTTCTACATTGTCTCCCCAGGTCTGGTACCACCGCCTTACCTATTCCTGCTGCAATAGCGTCAGTGCTTGTCACTTTCGTGTTCCAGTTTAGAGGGTAAGGTAGCCGATAAACGTATGCAAGTGGCATTAACACCTCGCCACACGGATGCAACGCCCCTTTAACATTCTAGGAGAAAGTTTTCTTTTCATCAGGGGGTCCACCACTACCACCTTTGGTATCTATAGGCGATGGCGGTCTCTTTCGATAATTGCGTAATTGTCTTAAAAAGGGGTACAAAGTTTTTGCTTCACGTATTAATATTATACTAACGATCGCCTGTGGCCAAAATTCGACCTTAGACTAAACAATAAAATCTCTTTCAAGTTTGACAAAAATATTAGGTTTCTGCAGGCCTCGACAATGTAAAATTGAATCGTGCCTTTCATACTCCCTCGTTCACCGTGGTTCACGATTCAATCAGAAGACCCATCTGTTTGTGCTATCTTATATAAAAAAATATCTTTGGTTTATAACATCATTTCATGATCGTATTGTATTTTAGTTTTTTTTTCTTAAAATTAAATCATTCTCTTAACGTGAAAAATACCTTTGGGTCAGAAATTTAAAAGATTTCTACGGGATCAATTATAAAAATCCCAATTTGATTTAAACCAATTAACTTGTCTATTTGGGAGACAATCGGAGCTCTCGTGCAAATGAAATGTAAATTTATTCCCGACATACTTCATCCTCTATCTGTCCACGGGCAGCCAACCGAAGGATTTATTTAATGAAATATATTTGACACAAGATTTCACTCCGGGGAGTTTAAATTCTTGAGATAATTAAGATATGGCTTAATTTGTGTAAACTTTCGGGGATTTAATAATTTTCTTGAGCATTTAAGTTTTTTTTTCAAATTTTGAATGAAAATCTTATAGCAATGAATTCCAATTCCTGGTTCTGTTCTCCGGGAGCATAATTTATTATGTAATTGTATTCGCCTATTCAGCCTAGCGGAACCGGCCTCAGTATAGAGTATAGACCTGGATGTAATTCATGCCAAGACCAAAAATTCGCACTGAATTAATTTTATTTTTTTCTGACGATTTTGAGATTCTGAATATTTTTAATTTTTTCCTGTTTTATTGTCTCAATTTGGATAAAGAGGACAATTTGTGATATAACATCGATATCGATTATCAAAATAGATTTTTTAAATCATATGATATTAAACAAGCAGACAAACTAACAACATTAGTCAATCGAACAAGTAGGGGTTAATAAAAAACAGTAAAAATATATACTGTATTTTTCAGACAGCAGCAGAATGGGTAGTGGCCCGAATGGATGATATTTTAAACTGGGGAAGAAGGGGATCTCTATGGCCACTTACATTTGGCCTTGCATGCTGTGCTTTGGAAATGATGCATTACGCTGGACCAAGGTAAAATATATATAAAATGGAATCTTTTCTATAGTAACTTGTTTTCGGACATACCCTCCAAAAAGTTTAAAGTTGGCGACAATAGTCAGGTAAAGACTAAGTACACCAAACTTGACCTAAAATTATAATAAGTGAAATAAATGCACTGTGTAAATAGTCGTCTTAAAATGTAAGAATTTATATTACTTTTTAAGTAGCAAGCGTTGTGGTAGTACCAAGAAGTTATTATATAAATTTATTTTAGAATTTTGCCTGTACCTAATATTTTATAAAGGTATTTTAAAGAACATATAACTATTTTAAAAAATAGATTAAAGTCTGCGAAGTTGACAGAGATGCATGTTTTTATATTGAACTAAGCTCTCTCATTTCGCATTTATGTTTTGATAGGAAGATAATATATCTGTATTATATTACAAATATTCATTTATTGTATTTAGATATTTAAATCACCTCTGTAGTCTAGTGGTCTGGTATCGGTGTTGTCCACATTAGGTCGCAGGTTCAATTCCCGGGTCGGGCAATTCAAAAATATGTTTTTTTAGTTATCTGATAAAAGCAACGTTGCCTGGGATTGGAAAGTGCCCGGTTGGCGACAGGCTTGCCACCTATCACATTATGGGACCGATGCAGCTAATCAGCTAATCGTGGGTGCACTTGTTGTGTCAAACTTATACTCCTCGATAATGTGAATATGTCTGTGTATTGTATTAAGTATTTCATTCGTTTGCTTGTTGGGTAATCCCATGACTATATTTTTATGTAACCTGATGGCAAAAGTGCATATGATTCTCCTGATGTAAAACAACTACCAACTATAGAAACCAAAAATGTCTATGTTATGTATAACCATCCGTGTGGCCGCCTAACATATCTACTTTATGACTCACTGAGACATTTATCTGGACCAAACTTCGTATTAATTAATAATTAACGATGTTATTAGCGAAACTTAAGGGCCTTCAGAAAAAGAGCTTCTTAAAATGTCAGCGATGCTATCGAAAGACTTGGTACTAATATAGATTATAGACATAGACATCTTCTTGTATAAACAAAATAAACAAATTTATCATTATCGAACTCGCAATTTATCATTAAAATCGTACATCGATCGTAAATATAAAAGACTTGAAAATATTATACGCGTTTAAATTTAAGAGCATTCGGCAGTACGGGCTGACGTGTAATGACTGAGTGATCACGTAATCCTAGATTTGACTCAGCTGCCCAAGCCAATCTAGGAATACGTATAATACATATAATACGACTTCTGAATCCTATTGGTTTTAAATATTCATCAAAGAACCAAGCGCAGGTCTCAGGCCGAAGTAAATCAGTAATTTTTTTTTTTAATTCGGCAACCGGTATTCAAGACTGATTTTTCGCAGACAACCCTATATCACAGTGTTTGTGATGAAATAAACTTTATTTTTATTTAAGTTTCATCCATTAACCACGCCGGTGCAAATTACTTAGTATCGATTTACCTGTTCACACCTGGCAACCCAAGGGTTGTAACAGGAAAAAAAGGCAACCTAACTTTTGCATATATGTATATATGGGTTGCATACTTTCAATTGGTGTAAAATTTATTTATTAACCATACCGGTGAAATATTAAAAAAAAAACATTTTTTCAAAAATTAATTAAAAATATCCTGAACTGAAATTTAATAGGCAACCCATGTGTATCATATTTTTTGATATATTAAATTACATAAAAAATATGTTTGATCCATTAACCAGCTCGGTAAAGTTTATCTCTATCGGGATCCTATACTAATTAGGGTGTAGCGTAATAGGCAGCGTGGCCGTTTAAGGGAGTATATGACAGTGAGAAGTCGATTTGGAAGGTTTGCATGAATGTAATTGTGTGTGAGTCACATACTCATGTATGTGTGTAAGGAGTAAGAAGTTAATTATTAAGCGGCAATCGTGTGTGGTCACCCTAAGTTTAAAATAACGCTCGCTGCACGCTTTGAACCGCGTAATCGATACGCGATCGGTATCTGAAACCAAACCTCGCCATACTTTATCATTCCATTCATAATAAGTTTTCAATAATGTGGTAAAATATTATTTTTTATTTACATAACGTGAGGTTATTTAAAAACAATAATATTTTAGATCTGAATCAATAAAACGTGTGTATAGACAAGGTTAGGATTTTTTTGTTATAGAAAAGGGGGCAACGAACAGGAGTCTCACTCGATGGTAAAGTGATTACCGCCGCCCATGGACAACTGCACTATCAGAATTACAGTTGCGTTGCTGGCCTTTTAAGAAAGAGAAGGCTCTTTTCTTGTAGGTCCCTAAATCTTATCCGTTCGGTAAAACCCCTGCCGGAAACTGGTTCCACAGAGAAGTAGTGCGGGGAAAAAAGTGCCTCGAGAATCGCACATTTGTGGTTTTCCAGACATCGAGATGGTGAGGGCTAAAATTTTGAATTTTATCGCGATGACCGATCGTGAAATTTTACGGCAGCGCTGCATTTATAGCGCTAGCTTGTTCCTAAAGAATAAAAATCCGTTAGTTTTAGACTTAAAAAATTTGAATAACTTTATCGCGTGATTTTCTCCGAGGGACTAATGTTGAGTTAAGTTTAAAAACATTAGGCCCTATATATTCTAGTATTCTAGTCTATTAAAATAGACAAATTAATTATTTGTAAAGCCTTCATCACATTACCAACATATATTCGCACTAAGTAATTTTATTAAATAATTTTTAAGTTGATTTGAAATTGAAAAAAAATTACCGACCGTTAGTCATGTTGACTTTGTTTCAAAATTGAAGCTGTCAGGTGGCAGCATTGCTGTATTATTCCTTAATTAATTTATAAAAACAAAAGCAGTTTGATGCCGGTAGAGCAAGCAATTATGTATAAAATGAGAAATTTAGAATATAGAATTTATTTGGAGTAATTGTGAGGTTTTCTCTGAAAAGGGAGGCAAACATCTTAACCTTAGCATATATATATATATATATATATATATATATATATATATATATATATATATATATATATATATATATATATATATATATATATGTGTGTGTGTGTGTGTGTGTGTGTGTGGCAATTCTATCGCAAACCGTGCACTTTCCTATCCCGGGAAGGATTGTTTTTATCAGAAAACTGAAAAGAAAGGCACTTTTAAGTGCCCGACCCGGAAATTGAACCCGAGACCTCATGTGGTCAACGCTAACGCCGGACCACTAGACCACAGAGACGATAAGTCAAGAACACAACAACAATAAAAGGTAAATTTCACCAACAAAACAATTTAACCGAAGATACTTCCCCACATCGAATATCCGACATATCCGAACTTGATAGGTGGCAAGCCTATCACCAACCGGGCACATCGGCAACCGGACAACGAGGTTTTTATCAGAAAACTTATTTTTGAATTGTATTAACACAATTTAGATATTTGAAAAAAAGGAAAATTAATACCTATATATCAGTTTCGTTACATTTGAAGACCGATGTTGCCATTGTACAAATTAATCAAAAATTACAGATACGACATGGATCGTTACGGCATGGTGTTCCGCGGGACTCCTCGTCAAACAGACGTGATCATTGTCGCCGGAACGGTGACTAACAAGATGGCGCCTATATTTCGCAAGACCTACGACCTAATGCCTGATCCTAAGTGGGTCGTCTCAATGGGGACCTGTGCGAATGGTGGCGGTTATTACCACTATACGTATTCCACTGTTCGAGGCTGCGACAGGATTGTACCGGTAATTTATTTTACGGAATTTATGGACATATTTTATAAACGGGTAGGAAACTCATTTTATGGCAAGCGATCACCGTTGAACGAACGAAAATTTTTAAATATTTGCGCACCATATTATGGTAGGATATGTTGGTAGAATTAAACAATAACTTAAGCAAGATGTGTATATAATAACATATTCTTGCAAATAAAACATTCATTCATTTATTCAATATGGATATTTGCAACGGTACTCCGTAAAAGGAAAGAATTAGTGATCCAACTCTTACAGAGTGAAGTGCTATTCGATTCTCATGAAAAAGCTTCGGTTACGAAGTTAAACGTGTGTCGAGTACATAAACTGTTTGTTTTTGTTGGGCTACTGACGTGGAGCAAAGTGTGGCGGACATGGTTGGACTATTGTGCCGCTGGGCTCTCCTTTTCTTCCGACTAAAAAACAGAGTATATTCTACGCTTTTTATCGTCGGCACTTGGTGAAACTCCATTTTACAAAATATTTATTAACTGATAACACATATTTACGGTATTTCATACCCAAATGTTTTGTTTTCATATATAATTCCCGTGTCAGTCCGGACCCCCCTTTGAGGAAGAGACCATCTACCATCCTGCTAGACAGTTTGTAAAAAGCGCACGATTGGCTTAACGTTCCATTACCATTTCTTGAAGTAATGGATACTTCAAGAAAAGAGCTTTCTCAATTTTAAATAATTGGCAACGCAACTGCACGCAAGCAACTGCACGCAAGCAACTGCACAAAGACCTCTGGTACTGCGCATGTTCATAGGCGGCGGTAATAGCTTACCATCAGGTGCACACCTACTCGTTTACAAAATACCTTCGTGATTACTAGGTTTATAAAAAAAAAACCTTCACGACTACTAGGTTTATAAAAAAACCTTCGAGACTACTAGGTGGTAAATTTCGCAACATTTCGCCCGGTCATGCTAGTATCACCGTCTTACCTATTCCTGTCGCGGTATCATCATTGTTTGTCAATATCGTGTTCCAACTTGGAGGGTAAAGTAACCGATAAAATTATGCATATGGCTTTACCACCCCTCCACACGGATAGCAATGCTCCTTTAACATCTTTGATGTCTTAAGGATGGTTGTCATTTTCCATAAGGGGAGGGTATCTCCTTGTTTGCTGTTTTATGAGTTATATTAAACAAGATTATACGTAGTACGTGTAAAGTATTTAACACGGATTAATTTGGATACGCCTTTCAAGGCATTTTCTTAGGCTTTCACTGTCGCTTGCATTTGCACTCCAGGAAATAAAAATCACTCCAGGTGTATTCTTTAAGCCTTTGCTTTCTATTCAAAATGACAAAATAGCCAAATATGGCATGTTTCTATTTTTTCACGATATATCTACAAGCGTTCGACATTTACCGTCAAACGGGATAAATAGGGATGCAGCGGTGAAAAGGGACGAAACTTATTACGGTAGAGGTGAAACTAACTGTGCATGGTTTTAGGTTTCGTCCCTTTTCACCCCTGCATTCCTACCCCATTTAATTGTACATACATTGGCACATATGAGCGGCTACATATTTTCCGCCAAACATCGTATGTATTTGTCTGCGGTATTCAGCAAGAGCTTGATTACACAAAGTAATTTTAAGAGCATTAAAAAAATATATTCGTGAACCAGGTCGACATTTACGTCCCCGGGTGCCCACCCACCGCCGAGGCGCTGCTGTACGCGATGTTGCTGCTCAACAAGAAAATTAAGCGAATGAAGACCGTGCAAGTTTGGTACCGACATTAGAACGTCTCATTAAAATATTTATTAATGCTAAGTCTAGTTTTTTATTTCATAAAAGAGCAAACAAACAGATGGCACACCTGATGGAAAAAAACAACCATCGGCTCTGGACACCTAACATGATAATGGTGCGTTGCTATATTTGTGGTGGGGTCTTAGTACTACATGCATAAGTTTACCGGCTACCTTTTTTTTTTATTACATCGTCCCTCTGACGTAATCAGAGACTTTGTTTGTCTTATATTTAATACATAGTTTTATTTCTAACAATTTTAATATTCTAATACAGTTTTGCCTTATTTTAGTTTATCATATTAATATTACATTAACATTCTTTACCTTTTTGTTTTTCTTTATAATATTTATACTTTCTATTTGAGCCGGCTACCTTACCTTCCAAACAGGAACACGACAGTGACAAGCACTGACGCTATGACGACAGAAATTGTTAAGGCGGTGGTACCAGAACTGGGCGAAACAAAGTAGAATTCAGGCGGTGGTACCAGACCCGGGCGAGACAATGCAGAACTCTACCACCTAGTGGCCACGAAAGTATTGACTCGGATCTATAATCGTTCACCTCTTACGAACTCCCGCAGAAAGTCAGATGGTCTATTCTTCAAACGAGCCTGGACAATAACGGGGAAAGTTTCCATATCTTAAAACAAAACATCATAAAATAGCAAATAGGCAGATGGAAAGAGAAACCTTCGCCTACAGACACCAAAGACATTAATGGTGCGTTGCTATCCGTGAGGTTTTTTTATATCATAAGATAGCAAACAAGCAAATGAGTCTCCTGATGGAAAGAGACAACCATAGCCTATAAACACCGTAGATGTTAATGGTGCATTGCTATCTTGTGGCGAGGTCTAATGCCACATGCATAAGTTTACCGGCTACCTTACCATCCAAACCGGAACACGACAGCGACAAGCACTGACGTATTACTTACCTATTCCTGCCGCAATGACAGGAATCGGTATGGCGGTGGTACCAGACCCGGGCGAGACCATGCAGAACTCTACCGCGTTAGAGGTGGAATAGAAATGCCACATGAATACGGTGAAGTCTCTAAACTGGAGTACGTAAGTGACAAGCATTGACACTATAGCGGCAGAAATAGATAAAACGGCAGTACTTAATCCGGGTGAGACACTGAGGAACTTTGCCACCTAATAGTTACGATGATAGCAGCACGTTTGATCAATCGTTTCTGGCAAAATGGCCGATGGTCTGTGCAGCGAGGGTCCAGACCACGGATCAAACTGGATACGCTTTTCAAGGCAATTTCTTAGGCAGTCAGTGTCGCTTACATTTACACAGAGAAATAGAGTTATAGTACTTACCGATGAAATAAAATCAACCCAGAGGTACTATTTAAGCCTTAGATTTTTATTCGAAAGGATAAAATAGCACATTATGGAATATTTAAAATTTTTTACGATATAATATATAGTAGCTACAAGGGGTTGACATTTATATACATTGCTCATGCTCATTGCAACATTGCTGATGTTCATATGCGGCTACGCATCTTACGCCAAACACCATGGCTATTAGTGTTTGTGTGGTCTGTGGTCCAGACCAACACGAATTGGATACAGATTCAAACATCGGGTTAATGTATTTTTAACAGATTCCTTCAGAGTTCAGTGGAGTAGGCACATTAAATTATACAGCTTTATGAATGTTAAGAATATGGACTTGACCTATATGCGTACTGTCGTCAATAGAAGTTTATACGATGTGTATTTTACCCGACAGTACTAGAAGGAAGGTTATGTTTTTCGATTCTTTGGCACGCTTTATAGCCTAAACACATGCTAAGACATGTTAATTCTCCGTATTAACAGTATCACTGAATACTTAAGTTTCCAAACAGGAATATGCATGCGATATCACTAACGTAATTGTGACAGGAATAGTTAAGGCGGTGGCTCCCAGACGAGACGTCGCTTAGCTCTTCCATCAATCATTTCCTAAGTCCTTCATGATCCTAAATTTCTATGGTATTTAAAATGTATCCGCAAAACAAATTGGTGGATGCGAGCCTGGCATGTCTATAGGCTGGCCGATCACAGTAGGTATATAACACTATTAAAATCTGTGCTTTTTTGACTAAAAAAATTTAGGCGCTACATACATGCGCTGCTAAACTTTTCCTTTTGTATGTAGTATTTTATTATAACACTAACTGTGCCCGCGACTTCGTCCGCGTGAAAAAACATCCTTATTACATCAGCTATCTGCCAGTGAAAGTCCCGTCAAAATCGGTTCAGCCATTTCAGAGATTAGCCGAAACAGACAGATAAAAATTGAAAATAAAATATTATTTTGGTATCCATGTAAACACACATATATATATATATATATATATATATATATATATATATATATATATATATATATATATATATATATATATATATATATATATATATATATATATATATATATATATATATATATATATATATATTAGACTGGGCCAAAAAAACCGACTATGTTTTTTTTCTATCGATACTGTGAAAATATCATTCATGATGATAAAAAAAAATTATTGTGAAAGTTTGAGTCCTTAATAATAATATTAAGGGGTGTATCGTTACGACTAATGATTTTTCAACAGTAATCGCATTTTTTACTCAAAACTTGTTAATTATCAATCTGAAAAATTTTAGCGATATGGATTCTTATAGGAAATTAAATTTCCTAAAAAAAAGTTATCTTAGTAAATTACCGTAAAACAAGCCGTTTCCTTGTAATCATGCCATAAACAAAGATTTAGTTTTTCAATTTTGCGTTTCGATTTTGGATTTTTGTAGCTACCATAAATATCAATATTTTTACAATTTAAAATATTTATTCTTAAAGGAAATTTAATACTCTAAAAAAAAGGTCTCTTAATATTTTCAATTAAATTCACTCCTTTCAAAGTTATTCGACGTTGAAGTTAAATTCAAAAGTAATTTATCGTTTTTTTCGCGTTACACGTGATTTTTTCCTCTTGATTGAAAAATTTATGACTTTAATATTGAGAATAATTTTTTTTTGTTGGAAGACTAAATTTTTTTGTATAAAATCATAATTTATCAATGTATTATTTTGCTTTTTAACGATTAGTTATCGACATAAATTCATTTTCACTGCATTTAACTAACTCTAATAGTAAAAAAGTTCGGCTTCTTCATCAAAAGTTATTTATTTGTGTAGGGATATACTTTTTTCTGTAAACTTATACTTTTAAACCTCCGTTTTTAGCCCTCTTTTTGTTTTGTCCTTTTTTATGTCAATACTGTCGCAGTTTAATGTACTCCCCCTCCACCATTACATTTGTAAATGTTCATTAGCTTATGTAATAGTAGCATTTTTGTAAATGTTTATTAGCATTATAAGTAAAAATAAAATGATTTTTTATCTCTTTTATTAATTGTATTTGTTTTGACTTCTTATTCAATTTTTTTTCTGTAAGTAAAGGTATGTCACTAGTCAAATTGATAATTTATAATAACGGGACCGGATTTATTTTACTATTAGAGTTAGTTAAATGCAGTGAAAATGAATTTATGTCGATAACTAATCGTTAAAAAGCAAAATAATACATTGATAAATTATGATTTTATACAAAAAAATTTAGTCTTCCAACAAAAAAAAATATTCTCAATATTAAAGTCATAAATTTTTCAATCAAGAGGAAAAAATCACGTGTAACGCGAAAAAAACGATAAATTACTTTTGAATTTAACTTCAACGTCGAATAACTTTGAAAGGAGTGAATTTAATTGAAAATGTTAAGAGACCTTTTTTTTAGAGCATTAAATTTCCTTTAAGAATAAGTATTTTAAATTGTAAAAATATTGATATTTATGGTAGCTACAAAAATCCAAAATCGAAACGCAAAATTGAAAAACTAAATCTTTGTTTATGGCATGATTACAAGGAAACGGCTTGTTTTACGGTAATTTACTAAGATAACTTTTTTTTAGGAAATTTAATTTCCGATAAGAATCCATATCGTTAAAATTTTTCAGATTGATAATTAACAAGTTTTGAGTAAAAAATGCGATTACTGTTGAAAAATCATTAGTCGTAACGATACACCCCTTAATATTATTATTAAGGATTCAAACTTTCACAATAATTTTTTTTTATCAATCTGAATGATATTTTCACAGTATCGATAGAAAAAAAAAATAGTCGGTTTTTTTGGCCCAGTCTAAATTATATATGCATTTATAGCAAGCAGTTATTTTAATGTTACAAATAAACACTCTGATTTTATTTATTTGTACGTATAGATGTATAACAGATGTCTCTACTTATCAACTTCTGTTAGAACATAATATGAACATACATAGACTATAAACGAAACAGTATAATAGACAAGTTTAATTGTGTAGTGTTGCCGCTAGTTGGCGCTAATGAAAATGCTCTCTCTCTCGGTGTCGCCTTCTTACCGTGTAAAAGTGTGTTATAATAAATCTCTGCTAATTAATTCAATCTTTATTTATTTTGGCCTAAATCTATCAACTTCCATAATATGTTGATAATCCATTGTCATCCAGCTGTTGCAAATGTAACGACACACCTACCTTACTAACAAAAGATTACCCCTCGAACTGCATCAAGACAAAAGCACTGACGCTATTGTGACAGAATAAGACAAAGGCGATGGCACTAAACCTGAGCGAGATATTGCCGAATTTCACCACTTGATAGTCATGTTGGTAGTGACACATAATATGGTCAATCTTTCGCCTTTTACGAAGAGTCTCGCGGAAACATAAATCATAAATGGTCTATTTAACAGGAGTTTAGTTCAATATGGAAAAAAATTATTAAAAGTAACTTCTGCAAACGACTGTACACTCGTCAAAAGTAGCGTTTTACAACACAATTCCCTTTTTATACTGGTTAAGCCTATAATGGGCCAGTTGGAAGTGGCCCACTAAACTTTATGGCCCGTATAAAACGGCGTATTTGGAACATGAGCTGGTTTAGTAACATTTAACTTGCTTGAAAGCGCTCTTGGAGACCACAGCTTTACATTAATGTCCAGAGCAGTAGTAAGCGTTTTCCACAGCGACGTAGTTTGTACGAAGCTGAAAACTACAGCAATAGACTAGTTTTACCCTTTTATGTCGTAGATCTTGAAGTCTCTTGTTTAAGTCCCAGGTGGGAAAAAATGTATTGGGATTTTTATTGAATTGGATACCACCGGGCAACTTTTTTTGCGCGGTTTGACCAACGCATATATGGCGATAAACGTGGGGTTGACCCCACTAAGACAAACGAATAATATATCACCATGCCCAGTATTGGTGGTTAACATAACGCATAGCGTTAAATTATAGCGCGCTATATATTCAACGTATAGCGCACGCTATTTATATTCGTATTCGGCGCTATAAAATAAAAATAATAATTATATAACTAGCGGCTAGGTAGGCCATAGTTATAACATTATAAACTTCGAAGTTACGAACTACGCGATCTAACGAGTAACGTGCTAGACCGTAGACGCTAGACGTTATAACATAGTTAATAGCGTTATAACGCTCAGTTATCGTTCGTATGGCGTTGTGATGAGTCACGCGCTATCTCGGCCAGCTCGCGCGATCAGTGTCCCAGTTACACATTATAATATAGTCTATAACGAGCGCGCTAGAAAAATATAGTTTACTAGCTGTTGTCTGCGACTTCGTCCGCGCGGACTTCGTTTACTCCGCACTTTTCCTCCCCTGTAGGTGACAGCGTGATAGTATGTAGCCTACATGTTGACCCGACCTGTTAGTAATATTCATGCAAAATTTGAAGTAAATCCATGCAGCACTTTTTGATTTTACCCCGGACATACTTACAGACAAACAGACAAAAAAACAGTAGCAGTCGTGGGACTGCCGATAGAAGTGAAAATGGAACTATTAAGTTGAGAGTAATTAAAACTATATGCAAAACATAGCTATAGATATACTATTATCATTAGCATGTCGGTGACGCGAACCGAGGATTTTACCCTCTACCAAAACGCTCAACGCGCCTAAAGAAGTTTTCACTTCAAAAATTCTAAAAACTATATTTTTGGCTTCGATATCGATTGTAGATCACGCCCCAAGTATTCTTTTAAAAAAATATTCAATGTACAGTTTTGACTTTCCTACGATTTTATTATATGTATAGATAATCTATAACGCGCTATCATAAAATAGTTTATTTGAAAAATAATGCCCAGTACCGGTCAAGCAGCTAATCCTAGTTGCTGAACCCGACCATGCTTCTTTGTCAATATAATGTTTCCGTTGGAACTTCAGAACACATATTAAAAGGACTCTCGTAATAAATAGCTGTATTATGAACAAATATCAAGATAATAATGCTAATTTTTGAGTTTTGCTGACATACATAAACATACATAAACTAAATCTGTATATATAATAAGAAAATTCCTGACTGACATATCAACGCACTTGGACTAAGAAAGCTGGGATTTTCTCTAAGATGTTAAAAGAGGGTTTCAAATATTGCTGATGTTTTTAATTTACGACACGTTAATTTTGCTAATGGGCGAAGCTGCGCGGGTCAACTAGTTTTCATATCGTTGCCGTTGGTTGTCAGGTAAAACTCACTAAGTGCAGTTTTGGGTGATGTTGAGTTATTGATACAACGTTATCGATTAAAACTTTATCTTAAGTATTTTCACGCCCGTATCCCTGAAGGAGTAGGCAGAGATACAAGTGGATCCGCGATTAACCGAAAACACTTGGTCCCTCAAATGTGATGAACGTTGTTTCTATCAGGAAACTGAAGAAACACATTTTTTAATTACCCGACCCGGGAATCGAACCCGGGACCTCTTGTCGTCAACGCCAACGCCGGAACAGTAGACCACAGAAGCGATGACTTTCTCTTGGCCTGAAAAAAGTCACCAAGTCCTTAAATTTACTCAATTTCTACTAAAACACGACCTAGAAAAAAAACATTGAAATATATGTCTTCTTAAAATATATCTGTATTAAGTCACTAGCTGTTGCCTGCGACTTCGTCCGCGCAGACTTCGTTTACTCGTTTACACTGCTCCTCCCCTGTAGGTGATAGCGTGATAATATGTAGCCTATATATTGACCCGACCTGTTAGTAATGTTCATGCAAAATTTAAAGTAAATCCATGCTTTTTGAGTTTACCCCGGACATACATACAGACAAACAGACAAAAAATCTAAAAACTATATTTTTGGCTTCGATATCAATTGTAAATCACGCCCCAAGTATTCTTTTAAAAATATTCAGTGTACAGTTTTGATTTTCCTACAATTTTAATATATGTATAGATAAACATTTTAAGATTTTTTTATATCTTTACGGTGTTTGCATGACATACGAAGATATATAGGCAAATACAATAAAAATACATTTACAATAAGCGCCGACAATTAAGAATATAGAACGCGCTATCACTTTGTACAAACAGCTACAACAGAAAACTTGCCACTCGAGGAACTGGTTCAAACATTTTTAATTACACTGTCAGCTTACTGAGAAACATCCCACAATACTCGTTCTACTACAAGCTATCGTAACCGTAGCAAAAGCACTTTTAATCTGTGTCCCATTTCACAAACTAGGCCAAAAGAAAGTAAAATAAGTCCCCGTATTGGTACCATCTATTTGTGAAGATCACAATCTGTCTTTCTATTAGGTAACTCGTGTTGGTCCCGGGCTCCTTTGAAGAATAGTCATACTGCTGTTCTGTCAGGCAGGTGGTAAAAGGCAATCGGCTATGAGAGTCACTACCATCGTGGCTACTAGGTGATAAAGTTCTGCATTAAAGGCCCGGGGCGGGCCGCTAGTATTGTATTAAAAGCACTTGTACTGTTTTACTTGACTTTTTATTTATTAAATTATTTCGCGTTTTAACGCAGCATCAGGGCAACAGTTAGTATTGTTTAGTTAGTTAGTTACAATATAAATCCAAGTTAATATGAAGTTTTTCCAAATGCCGACGATATTAAGTTACGTACCATCATTTATGAGATGACAGACCTAGTGACATACAGACAGACGGACAGACAGACAGAGGATGCTTAGTAACAGGGTTCCGTTTTACCTTTTAGGTACGGAACTCAAAAAATATAAAACAAACAACGCATTTCCGCAACGCAAGTAGTTTACACGCTCCCACCGTTACAATGTTCCCTTTATAGTTCCAGACCACTGTTCCCGCGGTAAGAATTAAATCGACATAAAACTTCCTTCCACTTCAAAGAAAGAATCGAGTAAACCGTGTACAGGAACAATGAGCTCGTAACTTTTTATGGATTCGCTTGTTCAGCGGAGGAGCAAGGCGCGGTGATAAAATACAGCACCACTATTAATTTACACTCGTGGGATTCGCCGGCTGCTATTACACGGTAGCGAACGTAATGTAACATTATAAGAAACGTCGAAAAGTTACGAAATCTTTACACAAAATGTACAGTTTTACATAATGAAAATTTATAACGTTTCAATGGATAAAGAATAAAAGAAAATGAATTTTTAATTTCAGTGTTAAATTAGTGTTAATTGTATTTATTTAACGTCTCGAGCTGGTCTTGGTATCACCGCCTAACCTATTCCTCTCGTAAGAACGTCGGTATTTGTTGCTGTCGTGTTCCGGTTTGGACGATAAGGTAGGGAAGCATTTGAACCCAACCACATTGATAGTAACGCACCATTAACATCGTTGGTGTCTATATGCGATGGTTATCACTTTCTAGGAGAACCATCCGCTTGTATGCTATCTTATGAAATGAAATTAAAAAATATATTTATTATATTTTATATAAAAATATTTACGCAAACAATAATCTGTAAGAAAAAATAAGCACAGGTATTTTGACAAAACTGTGTAACAACTATAAATATTAAAAAGTATTTTTAATACTGAACAAAAACTTAGAACTTTTATCAAAATAGAATAATTTTTTTGTAAAACAACGTTTATTTAAGCATTACTAAATTTACTTTCCGAATTTAAAAATTTACAATTTCTTGTAGCCTAAAAGTTATATACTGGGTCGGGTAAAAGTTGTAGGAGTGGTGATCACGTCAGGGTCACCGAGATCAGAGAAGCGTTGAAGCTTCTATAAAACGTAACAGGTTAAATAATTGTTATAGCGTGATTTACTTACACACGAACTTTTATGTGTTGTTGTTAATTCCTTGACCGCTACAAATCGTTACTAAGGTTTTTTACAGAGTAATTCAGATGTGATATATTTACATTTCCGTGTCATGAATGAGCACGGTAAAGCTACCGATTCCAGTTATCGAGAAGAACAAGCGATAGGTAATATCGTTTATAGTTGGTAAGATGTGACAATAAGATAACAACCTACCTCGCCAGCCAATAAACCATTGAATCGGGGTGGACCAAAAGTAGGACTAATCTTGAATGTCAATTACCTGAAATAAAAATTAGTTTATAAAGAAATGTAACAAAAATATGGTATGGTAATTGTTCCTGTAACATTTAGTTGTTGTACACTAAATAAGGACAAACATTTATAATGGTAGTGTGTTTGCATCAATGCAACGGTGTGAATGTAGTCTTCAGTTGAGAAATCTTGGTAGCGTTAACATTGAGTTAGACATTTACAAATTGTATGAAAATGGTCTCATGCATACTAAAAGGGAAGATTTTTAAAATAAAAACGAATCTCGTAAAAGTATTTTACAAATCTACACTAGGGATTGCAATGAAACAAAGTTAGATTCGGCAATCTAGCGTAATTTACATCCTGCGAATATTGTTAATCGATTGGGCCCAAAGAGGTGGTTCTCAATTTTTAGGGCTCTGTACCTCATAAGTCATAAGGAAAAAACAGAACCCTTATAGGATCACTTTTTTATGTCTTTTTATAAGGGCAATTGGCCCACTTCTCGTTCCCACCAATGCAACCTAACCTAACCTAACCTAACTTCTGCAAACCAGAATCAAATTTTTGTCCGTCTGTCAAGTTATTTATCCCGAGACTTTTAAAACGCATCAAGTTTTCAAAATTGATTTATATTAAACTAGCTGACCCGCGCAGCTTCGTCCGCGAGTAGGTTAACATGTCGTCGAAATAGTTTTTAATACAAATTTCATCCCCTATTTCAGCCCTTCAGGGGTTGATTTTTGGAAAAAAATGAGCCTATGTTTGAACTCAGCCCTTCAATCATTTTTTTTTTATATCATAAGATAGCAAACAAGCAGATAGGTCTCCTGATGGAAAGAGTCAACCATCGCCTATAGACACCAAAGATGTTAATGGTGCGTTGCTATCTTGTGGCGAGGTCTAATGCCACATGCATAAGTTTACCGGCTACCTTACCCTCCAAACCGGAACACGACAGCGACAAGCACTGACTGACTGCTATTGCGGCAGGAATAGGTAAGGCGGTGGTACCAGACCCGGGCGAGACAATGCAGAACTCTACCACCTTGTAGCCACGATGGTAGTGACTCGATAGCCAATCGGTCGCCTTTTACGACCTTCCTGGCAGAACGGCAGTTGGCCTATTTCCACGCAAAATTGCATTGCATGTAACAGACACACAGACAGACAGAATTTCGCATTTATAATGGAAGTATGGATAGTATGGATACTCAGAGGTCTATGGTCTCTCTTAAGTACGAAAAATCAAACTTGTGAGGCGACGCGATCAAAAGAATATGATAATAATTTATGTTGCATATTTTGCGATTTCAAAAGAGAATCAAAAGCTATAGGAGACTTCTGCTGACCTAGAATTATGAAATATAGCAAGACGTAATATATTACAGCACATGTAAAGGAAGAAATCCGAAAGCCGTAATTTTTTTAGTTACATCACAAAAAAAAAATACAAGTTTATACGTTCCGTATATCTATTATTATTATCCTCGGCCAGTTATCTATAAAAAACGAAGAAAAATCACTTTAAATACTTTAATTCTGTTTTTGTATTTGTTGTTATAGCGGAAACAGAAATAAATCATCTGTGAAAATTTCAAGTGTCTAGTTGTCACGGTTCATAAGATACAGCCTGGTGACAGACACAAACGAACAAACGAATGGACAGCGAAGTCGTAACAATAGGATTCCGTTTGTACCCTTTTGGTACGAAACTCTAAAAAACGGCATGCGAAAAGAAAAACTCACACTTAGCACTCTGATTTATATTAATATTTGTCCCCTCTTTTTTCGTCCAATAATTTGCTAGCGAAGAAAATTGTACTTCAAAGCATAACAATAATTACTTTTGTTTAGAAAATCCAATATAATGGAAAGCCCACAAGCGTTGTCGATATTTCAGTCCCTATTTATAGGTGACTTTGCGAGTCCTTCGTCAACTACTGAATAAAACCTCTCAGACATTTGAATGACTTGCTATAAAATTAATGGATGAATAGGAAAAAATTGTCGCCGAGTAAAAATTTGCTAGGGAAATGCTTGACGAAGATTGATGTAATATCGTCAATTTTTATCAGCCATTATTTATAAATAGGTCCTAAGCGTATATGCGTAATATACAAACAAACACACAAACGTACTTTTGCATTTACAAATATTATTTACGATAATAAGGCAAGTGTCATCTTACAACTTAAACATCATCATTTACGGGATAGATAGAGAGAATTAAATGTTATAGAAATCGGAATACAATTACGTTAGGACAACTCCTGATCAATTCGATCGTAGCAAAAACGTAATAAAGAAAAATGTTGATACGACTAGATAGTTTTTAGGTTAACGTATTTCTTGGCACACGATCTGTGCCAAAACACATAATATATAGTTGATCTCAGTAGTTTAGATCTATCCCGGTACCAACATTCGCTTTGAATACTGTATTGTCATCTCACGCATCAATTTACCGATTTATCGTATTCCAGTAATATCGCTTTTGTAAATCCAGTCCAAACAAAGCAGGCGGGTGTTAGCCAGGTAATAAAAATAATATTATAAAGAAGTCCTATGTGTATGCAATATAATGTGCCGTCTTAAAAGGTAAGTTAGCTGGTAACTAACACTCTTGCGCATGAGAATACTCTAGTACCACCCCTTAAATACTGATTGATACAATAAAATGTTTTTTTTTTCATGTCATAAGATAGTATAAAAAAGCAGGTGGTTCTTCTGATAGAAAGAGGCAACCATTATCTATAGACATCAAATATGTTAATGGTGCGTTGTTATCCATGTGGCGAGATCTTATTGATACATGCATAAATTTACCAGCTACCTTACCCTCCAAATGAGAACACGAATATGAGAAGCATTGACCCTATTCCGACAGGGATAGGCAAAGTGGTGGTTCCAGACCCGGGCGAGACAACGCAGTACTCTACCACCTAAGCCACGATGTTAGTGATTTGCATAGGCGATCTTTCACCTTTTACGAAATGCCTGGCAGAACGGCAGATGTTCTATTTATTCTTCAAAGAAAGACCGGACCAACACTGGGGAAATTGTTTGATTTTCTACTAATTTTCTGTACTTCCTAATAAAAACCATTAAACAAAAATATTTTCTGCACTGTCATATTATGTCATCTTAAAAGGCCAAAATAGCGGGCTACATTTACACATAGCAATGCTCCCAGTTGTTATATTAGAGTGTTTTTCGTATTAAATTTCTACTTGTTTTTATGTGTCCTTTTATTTAAGAGCATAAAAACTGTAGGTTTACTTGTGGTTAGCTCCAATTTTCCGTATTTTTATTATTATTAAAGCCGGCCAAGTGCGAGTTGGAATCGCGCACGAAGATTCCGTACCGTCGTCTACAAAAGAAAATCTTACTACTTAATCGAGTAAAAAAGTTGCTTAAAAACTACGTTTGTTGTGTGGGAGTCCCCTTTAATATTTATTTTTATTTAATTATTTATTTTGAAAGGTAATATACAACTAAATATTCTGTGAAAATTTTAAGCCTTCACCGTTATTAATTTTGAGAAAAAAATTACGAAAAAATATGTTCGTTGGATGTATGTTGTTATAGCGGCAACGGAAATACATAATTTATAAAAAATTCAGCTTTTTAGCTATCACGGCTTAGGAGATACAGCCTGGTGACAGACAGACAGCGGATGCTTAGTAATACTAAAAACTCTAATAATTGTTGTTTGGAAGAGATCACTTTTTCATTGATAAGACCGCCATTGGGTATCTAGGTTACAAAATAATTTTCGTATACAATAATACGAAAATTATTTTGCAACTTAATATATTGTCATAGTGGCGCACATTAAAGTATATTGTATTGTTTTCTATACATATTAATAAAATATTATAAAACAGTAATATTTTACCGCGATGATAAGGATAGCGCATGAGAATCCGCATAGTGTGTACCAACCCCTAAAAACTGACTGCTATATTCAGATTACACCTTGTTTGAAATTATGAAACGTACAAGAATTTCAGTGTTTGTACAACATTCTATTCTCGTAGCTGTAACGGTTTGTATGTTTGAGCACTCGCCCCCAAATGTAAGCCGAAATACTGTAACGGTTCAATTAAGGAATTGTGTTTATAAAACTACCGACAAATTTTATGTAGATGTATAAAGTTTTTTTATTTGTGTTAAGGCTATAATTACACTCTTCTGAGTCACACGAGTTGAATGTTGTTATTAAGTCATTGATGAAAATTTGCTTGTTGTTTAAAAAAATCACACCGATACACTTGCGAAATAGGCAGAGTGAACTAAAATATGCTCATTCTCACCAAGGCTCACTGGTTTATCGCCTATAAAATGGGATCGAATATCCCCATTACCAGTATAGTAAGTACTTCATTGACCTAATGGTTAACAAAATTTGGATTTTAACTTTTAATTGTTGAGACAGTACAAATAATTCCGCAACATGGTGACGTATCTACACCGATCGAAACGAGAACGTTATGAGAAACTCGCGTAGCACTCACAGATCGCGTTCGTTGTACTGAAAAGGTAAGGAGGATTGGTCATTGGGTTTAAAAATTTTAAAGATGTTTATTCTCATAGAAAAAGGCTCACACATGAGAAGAAAACTTACAGCTAATATTAATTGTACAAGTCATTCACACTTCACAAAACATTCATTTCACTTTGCATTCTTTTCTAAATATATAATAATAATAAATCAATCAACGAACATCAATATATTACAACAAGTATGATGGAATTATTTACTTATAGTTCCATTTCATTACATAGTAGTGTTGTAAATGGATGATTTTGCCACATTTTTATTCTTTTTTTTCTATCCAATCCTAAAATAAAAAAAAATATTTGCGTGTGATATAGATGTTAGTCATCGATACTAATATATAGGAATACGTACTGTTACATACATAATGAACACCCAATACCCAGAAATAGGTACAAATATCTGTCATACAAATATTTGTCCCTGTCGCGAATCGAACCTAAGCCTTATCGATTCTTGATTAGGTTTGCGAATCAATCAACTGAGCGACGGGGTGGTCCCTTTTTATATAAGACAGCAAACAAGCAGATGGATCTCCTGTTGGTAAGTCAACCATCGCCTATAGACACGAAGATATTAATGGTGCGTTGCTATCTTGTGGCGAGATCTAATGCTACATGCATAAGTTTACCGGCTGCCTTAACCTCCAAACCGAGTTCCGGTTTGAAGGGTAAGATAGTCGATGGTACGTTGCTATCTGTGCGGCTGGATGGCATAAGTATATGCCATCCAGCCGCACAGATAGCAACGTACCATTAACATCTTTGGTATTTATAGGCGATGGTTGACTCTTACCAACAGAAGACCCATGTATTTGTTTGCTGTCTTATGAATAAAAAAACCTTTTTCAAACAAAAAAAATATATTTTTTTAATTGACTTTGACTTTTATTTATTTCAACTAAAAATCCACAGCCGAATATCAAAATAGGTACAATATTATAATATTTACATTACATTGGCCAATTAAGGAGTTTCTTTTTGTACACTATTACTATAAGCATTTTTACAGTCACTGGTTATCTTTTGTATTATTGTATTATTGTATTTATAGTGCATACCTTGTAAGTTGTAATTACGTCCTCGAAAGCCTATTTGAACACAAGTTGTTACTGAATTCCTCGATATCGACATCGTGGATATTCTATATCTATTCCAATAAACCAAACTAATTAAAACTGTTTTATTGATGACTTTTAAAGCTCTTATTGGTCACGAGCGTGGAATTTCCACGGTATCTCAACCAATAAACTAAGCAAGTTATTAAACTTATCAGTTTTAGGTATTAAAGAACAAAACTGTATTCGTCGATATTATTTGATATCTTAACCGATAAAATAAACTTATTCATACAACTTTGTTGACGATTCCAAAAGCACTATTTCAACCCTAATTTTTCGTGATTTCATCACATAAGCATCCCAGCAAATGTAATAACTTCCTAACCAAGTATCCTCATGAAAATCCGACACTTGTTCATTTTTATTTATAGGATAGCAAACAAGCAGATATAGCCTATAAAACCTAAAGATGTTAATGGTGCTTTACTATCCATGTAGCGGGTTGGTAATGTCACATGCATTAATTTACCAGCTACCTTACAATTCAAACCGGAATACGACAGAGACAAGCATTGTCGCTTTTGCGGCAGGACTAAGTAAGGCGTTGGTAGCAAGCCCAGACGAGACGTTTCGATCTCCCACCTTATCGTCAAGATAGTACTAACTAGTGACACGCAAAACTAATCTTTAGCCTTTTACGAACTGAACTAATTTCGACGAAATTAGAACTATTCCCTTAGATGGAACATATCTAATTTAAATCAAACTTGTGTACAATCTATACATATAATAAAATCGTAGAAAAGTCAAAACTGTACATTGAATATTTTTTTAAAAGAATACTTGGGGCGTGATCTACAATCGATATCGAAGCCAAAAATATAGTTTTTAGAATTTTTGTCTGTTTGTCTGTATGTATGTCCGGGGTAAACTCAAAAAAGTACTTCATGGATTTACTTCAAATTTTGTATGAATATTACTAACAGGTCGGGTCAACATATAGGCTACATATTATCACGCTATCACTTACGGAGGAGGAGCAGTGCGGAGTAAACGAAGTCCGCGCGGACGAAGTCGCTGGTAACAGCTAGTCTAAACATAAAACCATACATACACTTACGTAATTTAATACACGTGCTAAGTACTTGGACGCCTAAACAGATCTTCATTCTTAATTATTATCCAATTCAAACAATATGAAGTATGTAACATAATATGTCATATATTATATCAAACTGATAACCTATTTTTTGTCGTCGGTTGAAAATGACGAACCACCTTTATTACAATATTCGAGGCAATTAATAAATGATTATTATGATTATGATGAAAAATGCAGAGGTAGCTTATTTCGAAGCTGCCGATACTTCGATTTTATTACTAATGTAAATCGCCTCTGTGCTCTAGTGGTCCAGCGTTGGCGTTGACTACATGAGGTCCCAGGTTCGATTCCCGGGTCGGGCACCTTAAGAAAAAAGCTGCTTTTTTTTCAGTTTTCTGAAAAACACAAAGTTGCCTGGGATTGGAAAGTGCCCGGTTGGCGATAGGCTTGCCACCTATCACATTTGTGGGACCAAGCATCTTCGGTTAATCGCAGGTGCACTTGTTCTTGCCTACCGCTTCGGGGATACGGGTGTGAAGATACTTTTTTTTTGTAAATTGCATAGAATTCACGATTGCAACACTAAAATTGTCTAAATATGATCTAAATTTTTAGCAAACATTTTACAATTTTATTTTTGAGACACCGTCAACTTTGAAGACGTTAAAATGTCTAAAAAGAAGCCTGCTACAATTTTATTATAATCTATATATATATATATATATATATATATATATATATATATATATATATATATATATATATATATATATATATATATAGATTATAATAAAATTATTATATATATATATATATATATATATATATATATATATATATATATATATATATATATATATATATATTAAAAAAAATAGGAAAGTCAAAACTGTACATTGAATATTTTTTTAAAAGAATACTTGGGGCGTGATCTACAAACGATATAGAAGTCAAAAATATAGTTTTTAGAATTTTTGTCTGTTTGTCTGTATGTCTGTTTGTCTGTATGTATGTCCGGGGTAATCTCAAAAAGTACTGCATGGATTTACTTCAAATTTTGCATGAACAGGTTACAGGTCGTGTCAACATATAGGCTACATATTATCACGCTATCACCTCAGGGGGAGGAACTGTGCGGAGTAAACGAAGTCCGCGCGGACGAAGTCGTGGGCACCAGCTAGTATAAATATAAAAAGACATTCATTTTGGTATAACGTTTTTAACTTTTTACCCAATAATCTTCACGTTTATAATAAAAAGAAGCAAACTTGTCAGACACAATTTTCTTGTACAAAATTAAATTAAACGCCGTCTCGTGCCCAAACTTTTCTATTTCAAAGCAATCAACGGAGAAAAAATTATCTTGGAGACATTACAAAAATAATTTTAAATAAGAAGTAAGTTAATTTCATTTAAAGCTTTTTGTGGATAGAAAAGGAGGATTAATTACTGCGGCTGTGTTTTTATGTAACAAACATAATGTTGCGAATAATGTAGAAACGTGAAGAGTTGGAGCGCTGGAACGATCTATTAAATAAAAGAAAGAGATAGCTACTGCTATTGATAAACAAATAGTTGACCTTTACACGAACTTAAAAAGAAAAAAAAACCGGACCCGGATTTACCCGTTAAAAATAGGATTTGTTTACAACAACTTGTTTACGATTAGCCTGGTAGAGGATTAGAGAATAATGTGGAACTTTACCGTGGGTATAAATACAGATGTGTTGTAGAATGGAAGGCAGTTTTATACAGTGATCGCAAGCAATAGTACGAGCGACCAGTGTAAAGCCCCGTTTTTACTTTGATTAGTACGAGTGTGAGTGTTTAATGCAGGTGCTTAGTATTAAGATAAAAATACGTGAAGACATTCGTTGATCAGTGCGAATGATACCTAATCAGCATCTATTCACTTTTACTACGCTGATTACGAATAACTCGCACTGATCCACGGCTATCTTCACGTATTTTTGGCTTAATACTAAGCACCTGCATTAAACACTCACACTCGCACTAATTAAAGTGAAAACGGGGCTTAAAGCGGAGTGACCAGTGTGTAAGTATACAGTGAATAAGAGTAGTGTTTTATTGTGTAGTCGGTTAAGTTTAGTGTTAGTACAGTGAGTGACTAGTGTTAATCAGAGTATTTAAGTATTACATTGTGTTGTTTTGTGTATTTGTGTTGTAAATACACGGTTTAATATAAGTGGCGTTTTCTTGCAAATTACGAACCCGAAGCACGTAACAATAATATAACCACAGAAATCGGTCATTTGCAAACCGAATTTGATTTTTTTTTTCATTTGGAAGGATATGAATCCCGCGTCGTCCCATTTTAATTTTGTAAGGATCTGATGTTGGGTTCAGGAGATACAGGAAATGAGAAATAGGCTGCTTACTTACTGCGTTAAAAATATTGAGGAGATAAACGGACTTATTGTTAGGCATCTCGTAAAACGCGAGACTAATACGTGTCACTAACGTTATCTTGTGATTGTTTGTTTGTTACGATTTAATTCAAAAACTGTTAGACCGATTTTAAAATTCTTTCACTTTTAGAAAACTACATTATCCAGGAGTGATATAGACTACGATTTTACTCGACTGAGCAAAGGGATGTAATGATTTTCGGTCACACGAATGAGGTCGAATAACTACTAGTGACTAATATTTAAATGGTAAAGTTCTGCAACGTCTAGACCTGGTTTAGTACAAGTACCTTAAGCCCAGCTCAAATCAAAAAATGTCACGGAAATTAGTTTACTTTTGTCTACGTCTTCAGCAACACTTTGTACCATCTTATAGATAGTGGTCCCAGGAACAAACTTTTTTTTAATAATAAGCTGAATTTTTGTGAACAGCTTCGTTTTGACGAGACAATCTGAGTGCTAAGTGTGAGTTTTTCTGTTTGCATTCTCGATCGTGAGCGCGTTTCGAGTTTACCAGGAATTTGTATGTGATTTGTACAGCGCCACCTAGTGGTAAACTGGTTTCTCACGTTTACCACTAGGTGGCGCTGTAAAAATCACATACAAATTCCTAGTAAATTCCAAACGTGCTCACGATCGAATGCGAAAAGAAAAACTCACACATAGCACTCAGCTTTCCTATCGTCGGAAAATCTCGAGTCGGGTAACTAATAAAAATAGATAAAAAGAAAACTTTAAAGTGTCGGACTAAAAAAAGTGTCCACTTTACGTGTAGGACAAAGTAACCCTTGAATTATAATAATAATTACTAACTGTTGTGAGAAAGTTAGCTTGTTTTTAAATTAATTAATACCAATTTAAAAATATCATAATTCCGAATGTTTAGAATGGAGGGCTCATCAGAAAAACCATCGAATGTGTAGGACAAAAGTTTTTTCGTGTATTTCATAAAATAATCAATATACAATATAATTCGGTAAAGGAATAATAATATTTTTCCTTTACCGAATTAAAATGTTCGAAGCCCCCAACTGTATTAGTTGGCCGATTCGAGATTTTTCGAAGGTAGAAAAGAGAGGCGTCTCGTCAAAACGAAGCTGTTCACAAAAATCAGTTTGTTATTCATCAAAAAAAAGTTTGTTCGTGGGACCACGGCGTATAATAAATTGCATGTGACATTGATTTTCTTTTCTGAAATCCATTTTGCTTGTTTACAATAATATTAAAAATAAAAAAAAAGTATCTTCACGCCCGTATCCCCGAAACGGTAGGCAGAGGTACAACAAGTGCACCCACGATTAGCCGAAGATACTTGATCCCACTATGTGTGATAGGTGGCAAGCCTATCGCCAACCGGGCACTTTCCAATCCCGGGCAATGTTGTTTTTATCAGAAAACTGAAAAAACACATTTCTCAATTGCCCGACCCAGGAATCGAACCCGGGACCTCTGTGGTCAACTCCGACACCAGACCACTACACCACAGAGGCGATTAATTACAATAATATTACAATAAAATTACAATAAAATTACAATAATATTAACCTTATTTAAATAATCGTGTAATCCACTAAACATAGATACCCTTTTTATATATGTTAGAGAATTTCCCCCGTGTCGGTCCGGGCTCCTTTAAAGAACAGATCAACTGCCGTTCCTGTCAGGCAGGTTATAAAAGGCGACCGATTGGCTATATATGTCACTACCACCGTGACTACTAGGTGGTAGAGTTCACAGCACCTTGCCCGGCGTACATATCCTGCCGCATTGGTGCGGCGCGGGCGCGGTAATTGTTACTGTCGTGTTTCGGTTTGAAGGATAAGTTAGCCGGTGCATATGTGGCATTCCAACCACGCCACACGGATAGCTGTGTTGCTATCCGTCCATCGATTAACATATTTGGTGTTAACAGGCGATGGCTATCTGTTTCCATCAGCAGAGCCGTCTACTTGTTTGTTGATCTATGAAATATATAGTCTGATTCTAACAAGAATAGGTACTTCGGTTACGAAAGTATCCTCATGAGAATCTGTAATCAAAGTGTTAGAAATTATTTTCACAGAATACTAGATACTAACAGAAGTCAATGTTCCATACAAGTAATATTCGAGCATAGCTCACATAGACACCTATCACGGACGCGATATCTCGGACTGGTGCGGAATAAACTGTCCCGAACCGTTCCGAGATATCGCATCCGTGAGAGGTGTCATTTGAATTGTCAGTTGAATGTACATTGACTTCTGTTAGTCTCCTGTATTCTGTGGTATTTTAGCGTCGCTGGGCGGTACCACCGAAGAGCATTGCGGCAAAACCAACGCGCAAACTACTATCAGGATGACGATCATTGAGGTGACGTCGCTACCTTGAAGGTTGACGACATCACACAAAAACGGAAAAGGAAAGATCTACCAACCAGGCAAGGTGTACTGCCTGGAAACCGAAGTCCGTCTGAGAAGCGTATAGTATTAGTACTCGTATGAGAATACAGTATTGCAAAACAAACAATTGTTATACCGCGATTTAAGATTTGCTTGATTTTTGTATTATAGCGTTGAACATTGCTTGACCGCTACAATATCTTCAATTTGTTGCGCCTCTTATCTTTTGCAACGGTACTACAATAGTATCTTCACGCCCGTATACAGGAAGAGGTAGGCAGATCTACTTCCAGTGCAGCCACGATTAGCCGAAGATAGTTAGTTACAATGTGATATGTGGCAAGCCTATCGCCAACCAGGGACTTATCCAATCCCGTGCCAAGTTGTTTTTATCAGAAAACTGAAATACTCCAATAGAAGTATATAAAATTCAGTGGAAATAAAAAATGTACAATATATAAAATTTTATCTTTGAATTATATGCTACGCTACTTTTACCTGACTTCGCAAAAGGAGGCAATATTTGTGGACGAATAGCTATTAATATAAGTTATACAATATCTATACATATAATAAAATCGTAGGAAAGTCAAAACTACATTGAATATTTTTTTAAAAGAATACTTGGGGCGTGATCTACATTCGATATCGAAGCCAAAAATATAGTTTTTAGAATTTTTGTCTGTTTGTCTGTATGTATGTCCGGGGTAAACTCAAAAAGTACTGCATGGATTTACTTCAAATTTACATGAATATTACTAACAGGTCGGGTCAACATATAGGCTACATATTATCACGTTCTCACCTACAGGGGAGGAGCTGTGCGGAGTAAACGAAGTCTGCGCGAACGAAGTCGCAGGCAACAGCTAGTAATTAATAATCTACTCTCGATTCACGTCACGTGTAAAGCCACGTTGTGGGATTGAATGGCCGCCCTAATCCCCGGACCTATTAACTGTTATCGCTGAACGGCAAAGTTTTAATTACTATAGCCTTTCTCATTTAATTGAACGGATAGTAGGGTTTTGATTACGAGCTCGTTAAAGGCAAGTGCGCCATTACTTGATTCAAGTAAGTTTATCAGGTACTAGCTGTTGCCAGCGACTTCGTCAGCGAGTTCGTTTACTCCGCACTGCCCCTCCCCCGTAGGTGATAGCGTGATAATATGTAGCCTATATGTTGACCCGACCTGTTAGTAATGTTCATGCAAAATTTGAAGTAAATCCATGCTTTATGAGTTTACCCCGGACATACATACAAACAAACAGACAAAAAATATAAAAACTATATTTTTGGCTTCGATATCGATTATAGATCACGCCCCAAGTATATTTAAAAAATATATTCAATGTACAGTTTTGACTTTCCTACGATTTTATTATATGCCATAGATCATTGCGGTGTATTCATAGTTTACCAAACGTCAGTAGATTTTCCTGTTCACCACGATTAGGGATAGGGGTTTTTTATATATCATAAGATAGCAAACAAGCAGATGGGTCTCTTAATAGAAAGAGTCAACCATCGCCTATAGACGAAGAAGGTGTAAATGGTGCGTTGCTACCTTGTGGCGAGGTCTAATGCCACATGCATAAGTTTACCGGCTACCTTACCCTCCAAACCAGAACACGACAGTGATAAGCACTGACATTATTGCGGCAGGAATAGGTAAGGCGGTGGTACCACACCTGGGCGAGACAATGCAGAACTCTACCACCTCTAGCCACGATGGTAGTGACTTGTATAGCCAATCGGAAAGAACGGTAGTTCACCTATTCTTCAAAGGAGCCCGGGACCAACACGGGAAATATCCCCTGCCTATTGGTGTTTTCGGTGGTGATCCCATCGCCGTATTTTAACGACTTAATAATGACTATCCTTTGTTTTTTAGGATAAACAAAACCGACATTTTTACTCACTCATTTTGAGGTGAGGCTGGGCTGGGGGTGACTCCAAATCGCTACTGAGACCATAGATTTTCGAAAAAACTGCTAGAAAACCTCAATATCACTTTCACCTGAACCAAAATCGATCCCAAGCCCAAAATATAAACATTACCTGAGCAATCTGCTTTACTCCAAAACCTAACACAGTAGAGTTTAGTTTGCACTGATTTAAGTATTAACAAATCAACCGAGACGTATACCTATAGTACTCTGGTATCTCTGACTTTCCCAAAGGGCTTGGAACAGAACCTAATTTATAGGAAAACTAGCTGTTGCCAGCGACTTCGTCCGCGCGGACTTCGTTTACTCCGCACAGCACCTCCCCCGTAGATGATAGCGTGATAATATGTAGCCTTATGTTGACCCGACCTGTTAGTAATATCCATGCAAAATTTGAAGTAAATCCATGCAGTACTTTTTGAGTTTACCCCGGACATACATACAGACAAACAGACAAAAATTCTAAAAACTATATTTTTGGCTTCGATATCGATCGTAGATCACGCCCCAAGTATTCTTTTAAAAAAATATTCAATGTACAGTTTTGACTTTCCTGCGATTTTATTATATGTATAGATGGCTGACCCGCGCGGCTTCGCTCGCAAATATATTAACATTTTTTTATTTTTAGTATGTGTTGTTTTAAATTTTAGCTTTTTAGCTATGGCGGTTTATAAAATACAGCCTGGTGACAGACTGATACGGACGGACGGACGGACAGCGGAGGCTTAGTAATAGGGTCCCGTTTTACCTTTTAGGTACGGAACCCTAAAAAGAACTATCAAAATCAGACAACGCTGTAAAAAGGTATGCGTGGTTTAACATAAAAAAATAAACGCGCCGAATTGAATACCTCCTTCGTTTTTTCGTCGGTTGAAAAACAAAGTAACGCTTTTCTCTCAAACTCATTTCTCATAAATATATATCTCATCTAATGACGGGAATCAGACGAGAACTCATTTTCCACTTTCATCAATCAAAGCGCCATTACTGAATAGACGACGGTGGATATTTTTATTCAATTTACTTTTGTTCTGCTACTGTAATTGCGCAGTAAAAACGTATTCTTTAAGAAAAAACATACCTACTCTTTTGTAATAGATTTTTTTTTATAATAGATTTTGAAGCGCTCTTTTCGAATTTCAATTTTGCCACCTCGTATTTTTGTCGCTCGCACTGCCATATTGGTTGGTTAAAGGCATTACTGAAAAATATTTTTAAATGACTTTATTTCTGAAAATAAAAAAGATGTCGTTTTTTAAATGTTAAGCAAATATTTTAAAATGACAACAACTTGTCGATTTTTGTTTCATTGTTTTGCTTTGGCGGCTTTCGCACAATATTTTGGCGGCTTTCGGCTTTTTAGAAAGGAACATCAAACGCGACGCACACCTGCGTGTCTTTCGGTAGCATCCGACTTGCGCGGCATTCTTAGATAATAGAATTTACTTATTTGTAGGTGTTGTCATACTCAATTTATGACAATTCCATTTAAGATTACTTTTTTATTGGGAAAACTAATTAATCAACATCTATAAAATAATTACACATACGTATACGTAACCGTATCACGGTACCAAAAAACACCTTTAGTTATCAGACAGGGTTTTCTTTACACACTGTATATATGTTTGTATGTTTGTTCAGGAATTTCTCGGGAACTAAAATCTATATCCAAATCACTATTTTTGTATTAAATCAGGTATATTCCAACTTAGGGAACAATCCAGTAGTTGATATACACTTCAATTTCGCATATTTCTACACAAGTGTCAATAGGTACCAGCAACGACCCTCTAGTCGAAATTCGATCATCGACCTATTCATTGAATTTATAACAAACTAGCTGACCCGCGAAGCCCTGCCCGTGAATAGATTATTATTAATCATGTCGTCGAAAATTGTTTCATACAAATTTTCGTACCGTATTTCCGCCTCTCTTTCCGGGATGGTAATGGCATAATCATGATACGTCTGGACAATCGTTCGCCTTTTATGAACTCTCTGACAAAATGACAAATGGTTTATGCAAAGGCGTGGACCAACACTTTATAAGACAAACTACTAAAGAAGTTAACCATTCAGTTTTTACTTTTTACAAGTACAAAAAGTAATTAATTTGGAATTTAGTTAATTATTATTATACCAGTCACCAACGCATCATTAATATGTTTGAAGTGTGCAGACGTTATCTATCTGTGGAATAATTCTATTAACATAAGCAGGAAAACCGCATGTTATCCTTTGATTTCGGATTAATTTAATGTGTCACTGGTATACTTAATAAATATGTAAAGATGTGTATGTTCCTTGCATAATTGCATTGAATCCGTGAATTTATACTCCGAATTATTCGTAGAAATTTTTATATAAAACATTACTAGTCTATCCATTGATATAAAAAACCCAAGACGCACAGTCCCGAGCAAAACTGACACTCAAAACTGTCGCTAATTTCACATAAGTAGTTATAGATATGGCAAAAACATAGATATGGCAAAAACATATGTTTTTGCATATCCAACCTTAAGCGCAAGATTTATAGTTGTTTTTACATAGCAATGTAGAAAAATAATAAAATTGACAGTGACGCGATTCTATTTGAAATGAGCGCACAATTTTAAATTGTGCGCTCATTTTTAGAGGACGTTTTTTAGACACTGATTGTGTATCTTGGGTTTTCGTATATCAATATCTAGTTTACATGTGCCGTGTATACACTTCCAATTTGTTTTCCCAGAAAATTATGACCAAGGTGTCATTCGAATCGCAATTACAAAAATTTACATCTAGAAAGCTTTTTAAAAATGTGGAAGCATAAAAAATTGGAAAACTTATAAGCAATTGTTTAAAATAATGGAATTCTGTTTTTTTTTTTCAATGGATTTTTGTCGAATGTCACCTTGGCCATAATTTTCTGAAATGGCGTTATCTGATGCCTATAATTATTTTTTAATCATAAGATAGCAAACAAGCAGATGGTTCTCCTGATGGAAAGACAAACATCGCCTATAGACACCAAAAATGTTAATGATGCGTTGCTATCCTTGTGGCGGGGTCTTTGTGTCACATGCATAAATTTAACGGCTACTTTACCCTCCAAACTGGAACACGACAGTGAGAAGCACTGACGCTATTTCTTCAGGAATTGATAAGGCGGTGGTAGCAGACCCGTGTAAGTCAAAGCAAAATTCTACTACCTAGTATCCACGATGATAGTAACTCGCATATCCAAACGTTCGACTCTTACGAACTGCCTGGCAGAATGGCAAATGGTCTATTTAACAAAGGATCACGGACCAACACGCTGATTTTTTTCTGAGAAGGCGAAGTATTGTGAATTAATGTTACTTTACAGGTTTTCATTTTTTATAATCATAATTTAAAGAATGACACTGTGCCACTGCTATCCTTGACTATTAGCGAACTACTTCCACCAAATCAGCAGAGAAATCGTTCTATTTGCTTGCTTTTGTGTTTAAATGCCCCTACTGTGATGACAACACATGTATTCGCGAAAGATGTAAATTAAATGATCTTACTTTATTCATTAGAGCTTGTTGCTCGGTTGACCTTAAAGAATCACCGTTTATGCAAATTGAATTCTCAGATACAAGAACTCTAATAATCTATTAAAAAGTTGACACCATACTTTGGAAGAAAGCCAACATGTTTATTGCTAAGACAATATTTGGCAATTGGTATGCCCGAGCTTATATTGCCAGCCAGAACTAGTGATAACAACACTCTGAGTAGCTAAATGCAACCTTATGTTTTATGCCGTACAATTCAGAATTGATACACGTTTTTGGTATTTGGTTCTCGCATGGATATCATTGCCAAGTTTACAGACGGCCACTGACTGTCATTATAATCCAAGAGCTACTGAAAATATACTTCTGTCATTTTAACATTCAAATACGATTTTATACTCCTCTATGAACGATGGAATTCGCAAGTGACATAAAATGTTTATTGCAACCTCAATAACTAAAAATAATCTTCATTTTGAGCTGTATCTTAGTTTATGATATCAGTTTTAGGTTTTCTTCTATCTAGACTTATTACTGATCTAGACTTAATACATGTACGAAAGTCGAATCATTTATTAAGCAATATTATGCTATGTTGTCATAATATAACGATATCAATATATTTGTTACTCAACCGTGCCCTGACACAATCTGAATGGGTTTGTGTGAAGTTTATTCTAAAAATATAAAGGGGGTGTGTTGGAAAGGCACTTAAATTGTATTAGAATGTGCACGGCTTGCTAAACACATCATTTACGCTATCTATCTCTCTTTCGTCTCTATTTCTTTTATACATAAAGCCAAAGTACGTTAATACACGGCTGTAACGTACTATAGTGTCGGTCGGACACTTTTTACTCCGGGCTTTCATCTGTCAACTACACGATAAGGAACTGTGGTACAACATACACCTAGTGTAGAAAATAACAACTTGATAACAATTCTTATAATCAATTAAATTAACTAGCGACCGCCTGTGGCCGAAATTCAACCATAGACTAAACAATAAAATCTCTTTTATCTTTGGCAATTGACTTCAGCTATAAAGAAAAGTAAAGAAAATAATTTACACGTATCAATAACATCATGTATGTCACATGAATGTATTGTGGGTAATGTTTATTTTTATTCATTCCGTGTACTTCTAATGCATTTTATTTAAAAGTATTAATTTTCTGCAGTTCTTTGGAATTTAAACTTTAAGTATGCCAACTTTCATACTCCGTTCGCGCAATTATCTTAAAAAGGGTCCAACGTTTTTCTTTCACGCATTAATTATATAGCTTAACGTATTCAGTTTTTTTTAACTACCAACAGTTTGTGTAAACTCACACAAAAAATCTATAAGTAGCTCTTGGAATACATTGGCGTGCCCTAAACAATTTAACTAAATCTATTATTGTTGTCAACAACAAATGTTGAATCCTATTACCAGTTATTTATACTCGTACTATACAATTCCAATTTCATGCACGTGAGTGAGACAGCAATGTAAACAAATTAATCTATTTGTGTTGATAGTCTGGCAACAAAAAGTCTATTAGGGATATTTGATTACCTTGTCTGAATATCATTTATCCAACTCAGAAAGATGACTAATAAAAATGACCAGTTAATATTTTAAGGGTTCCGTACCCAAGGGGTAAACTAAAACAGGTTCCTATTACTAAGATTCCGCTGTCCGGCCGTCCATCTGTCTGTCTGTTTGTCCGTCTGTCACTAGGTGACACTCATGAACTGTGATAATTAGAATGTTGAAATTTTCACAGACGTATTTCTGTTGCCGCTATAAAAACAAATACTAAAAACAGAATAAAATAAGTATTTAAGGTGGGTGGGACTGGTGGGTAAATAATGGTGGTTGTATAACAAACATGATTTATACCGTTTTTTAAAGATAATTTACGCAACCCTTCGTCCGGCTCGCTTCTGGCCAGTTTTTTACCGTCCCTTACAACTCTAGTGTTAGTAAACTACTTTCAACAATTAAAATAATAATAATAAATAATAATAAAAAAATATATTTACGGGACAAATTACACTTACTGATCTAACCCCTCGCCGTGTTGGTCTCGGCCTCCTTTGTAGAATAGGCCAACTGCCGTTCTGCCAGGCAGGTCGTAAAAGGCGACCGATTGGCTATCGAGTCACTACCATCGTGGCTACTAGGTGGTAGAGTTCTGCATTGTCTCGCCCGGGTCTGGTACCACCGCCTTACCTATTCCTGCCGCAATAGCGTCAGTGCTTGTCGCTGTCGTGTTCCGGTTTGAAGGGTAAGGTAGCCGGTAAACTTATGCATGTGGCATTATACCTCGCCACAAGATAGCAACGCACCATTAACATCTTTGGTGTCTATAGGCGATGGTTGACTCTTTCCATCAGGAGACCCATCTGCTTGTTTGCTATCTTATGACATAAAATAAAAATAAAAATAAAAAAATAAAGTAAACAAATTATTTGCTTGTGTTATGGGTGTTCGTCAACGGTACTAATATGTACATAGAAATATATAAATAAATACTAGAATATATTTAATAAACACCCAAACCCTCAATGCTCATCACACGAATGCTTTTCTCCGTCGGGGATCGAAACCGAGCCCCGTCGATTGCGTAGTCAGGGTCGCTAACCACACGACCAACGGGGTGGTCAAATCTTCAAAAATTAATTATATTAATCATAGGTATAGAATGTTTACGGCTTTCGAGATATATCTATCTATATTAATAATTTCGTCAAGAGTTACGGTAGACTCAATCGCAACCTTACCTAAAAATTATAAAGCGTAAAAAAATAATAATTTTGAGTCGACAACATATATCCGCAAAATTCGGATTATCAAGTATTTTGTTCAAAAAGTGATTAAAATAGAATTTTTAATCACATTTCGTACTGACAGACAAATCGGCCATATTTTTTAAAGGTTACAAATATGTGGTGTAGATGGCGTGAGCATTTATTAAAGTAACGTAGAATGGATCGCAGATTATCGTGAAACTTATTTTCTCTTCGTCCATAAAAGAGTAGAAATAAAAAATAGCAACACTATACTGTTGTTTTTATTAAACCAACTTAAATAGTTGAAAGACGACGTCAATACAGTGTTGCTATTTTTTAATGTCTACTATTTGAGTTAGTAGATTGCGTATTATGAGACTTCCGAGCGAAGCCGGCTTTTCATCTAGTGTATCTATATTCTATAAATTTAAAAAAGCAATTCTTGCATATATAAACATTTCGATTGCATTTGGATAAAATGTTATCTCAAGGTTTGGTTTATTTCATTTACCAATATTCTCAGAAATTGCGTATCTATAGAGAAAGTTAAAACAATTGATAATCAAGTTACAAACACAAATTATTGGTATATATTTCAACTGATTCAATATATTCCAATAAACAGTATCTTGTTAAAACATAAGAACAATGGAATCTCTTTGAGCTTCCGAGAACATGGCCGTTGTTCTGAGCTAACGAGCATACTTGCTTGCTCACTGTAAACAAATCTCTTCGAAGTTTACAATGTTCGGAAGATGGCTATGTATACAATAAAACCGACTTTGTGGATAAATTCCTCAGAATTCGATTGGCTTACTCGCTTTTCTATGACGTGATAATCAAATTCTACGGGAGGTTGCTTGGTGAACCATAATTTTTAAACGCAGTAAAATTGCAGCAACCGACTTCCCATTTCCTGTATCTGCGGAACCTTGCATCAGATCTTCACCAAATTTAAATTGGACCACACGGAAAATATACCCTATACCCTACCTAACAAAAAAGATTTTCAAAATCGTTTCATAACCGAATTCTAAGCTAAGAAACATAAAAAAACACAGACGAATTGATAAATAATCTTCTCCTTTAGGAAATCGACTAAAACCTACGCTCATAATAGGGATGAGAGTTATAGCTACTTTTATTTCATTATAATGTCGTGAAGTTATTTGTTTTTTGTCACTGTTATAACGCGGGTGATAAATCACAACCGTTATATTTTATTATACCCTGTACAAGTTAGTATATAACACATTATACACACACGATTATACACTTATAGTACAGTTATAGTACAGGGTATAATCGTGTATGCGAATCACACCTCACGCGTTTCATTGTTGAGTACGGTTTTTTTTGCCCTTTTAAGGCGATAGGTAATGCCAAACTACGAAATAGACACCTCTTTGAAAGCCTACTACTACTAACCGGTTGGTCCAATAATTTAAAAAAAATATGCGTATAACATAATTAAGTTTAAATTTTAAGTTCGCTTTTTTAAATTTTATTGTTATATTTGACGGAAAAAAATCGAATATCTTTCTTATTTTTACGCAAAAATTTGCTTATAACTTCCAAACTACTGTAACGATTTTGATGATTTTTTCTTTTTATTACAGACAATTTATGGCTTTATAAAATTTAAGTTCAAAATTTTACAAAATCATTATAGTGTGCTATTAAATCAATAAAAACCTTATTATTTAATTCGCGGACAGCGCTCGCGTCGAAAGTCAGTCTCCCGGTAGCGTTCATACGGGGAGGCTGTGTCGCATGTTAGCGTGCTCCGCTCTCCATATTCGAGTCAAAGAGTAATAGTACAGATAGAACGTTTGGCACAATAGTAAGGTTGTGCCGTTTGGAAATTGAACATTTCATTTACGCTTGGATGTTTTTTTATAGTAGATAATGAGCTTGGACCGAGAAGGCTGTTTTTTTACAGATGTTGTTCTTATGGTATAGACAAGGAATAAGAAAGGATTTTTTAAATTCATCCCCTAAGATGGTGAAATAGGGGGTGAAAGTTTGTATGAAACTCTGTCATTTTTGAGTTGAAATGAATGAAAATGTTAAATTATCCTTTAACTGAAAAAAAAAAATACAAATTTAATATTTTTTTGAATTCTAGCCCATAGAGAGGTAAAAAGAGGCTTTAAAGTTTGTATCAAAAATGAATTATTTATTAATTGCATTACTATAAAATCTAAATTATTTTAATTTAGTATTTATGATTTTTAATACAATTAATATGTACGAATTTTCAGATTTTTTAGTACTTATGCTCTTCAATCGAAATTGAAGAAACATGCATGTAACGTTAGAAGTTTCATCCATTAAAGGAGTAAAAGTGTGTTACAATTTATATGAAAAATCAAACGTTTATGGTCAAAATAACTTGAAATTACTTACGTTACTTACATTCTTCACTTACGTTCTTCAACACAATTTAAGAATCATATATTTGGGGATTTTTTTAAATTTCATTCCTTAAATCGTAAAAAAGGATTGATGTTTGTATAAAAAATAGATTCTTTATTGAAGAATATTGTAGAAATTATTTAAAACTTTACTATTTATGATTTTTAATACAATTAAATGAATACGAGTTTGAGGTTTTCAAATGTCATCTCTTCAAACGATGAAAAAAGTGGTAAAGTTTGAAAAAAAAAATGTTTAATCAAAATCTCTTTAAATTTATTAGTCATGTTCTTTAATTCAATTAAATAAACGTGCATGTAAGGATGCAGTGAGTTTTATCTCTTAAAGAGGTAAAAGAGGGTATTAAAGGGGCTGAAAGCTAGTACTTTATAAATAGTTTTGTTTGCGAGTAGACACTGAATAATATTTTGAGACTATTCATGTACTAGCTTACCTACGTTTACGCTTGAATTTTTTATTAGCTATAGAAAGATAAGTATTTTGTCAATATTTTGTATAAATGTACAAAAATAAAAAAAATAAAACATATAAACAACGAAGATAATTCAAGCAAGCGAATAAAAAGCAAAACTCTAAAGAAAAAAAATAAAAACTGGTACTATTTGAATGTAGTAAGGACTTCGCAACAATAAATAAATAAATTAAATATATTATACATACAAATAATCTAAATAAAACAACTTATTTAGTAGTTTCCTCTATAAACATTAAATCAATTTATATATCTTCTTTTTTATTACGAGATTTTGAAACAAAAACTAAGAAGCTAGTTAGTTTTAAAATATTATTCAAGAGATTACATTTTACAAAATCAAATTTTGAAAAGTTTTGTAAAATATTAATTGTTGATTGTATGTATTAAAATAAAGTGTTACACGGGATGTATTGTATATTACAACACTTTCAAAGAAATAGGATACGTAACTGTTATTATTGCGTAAATTGTTATATAATTTTTTGTCGATTTTCGGTATATTTTTTTTCTTTAGATATTTATCGTTTTTCTAAAATGAATGTATATGTAATCGATAAATGAGCGATTACTGGTTATTGGTTTTAAGTTTGACAACATTCAGTCGATTCATGATGATAAAAGTTCATATAGGTGAACAAAAATGTTAAAAGGTATGTATCTGCATCCACCGTAAATACTCTTTGACTTTGGACCATGCCACGCGCGAAATAATATTTGCGCTTCTCCTGTTAGAAACTCAAGGTCGTTAGCAGCTGTAATCGCCTTAAGGATGTTTAACAAAAGTTCAAAACAAAAACTTAAATTCAACAATAATAATGTTACGGGCAGGTTGTCTTGCTTCCTCTTAATTTCTTTCTTGAAACTCTTATTTCCTCTTGACTTTACCCCACACTACTTACCTCGAGTGTGTTTTGTAATCGATATTTGTAACAATTTTTAGTGTTCCTATTTAAATTTACTTTGAAGCAATAAAAAGTCAACATTTTCAGATAACGCTTGAAATTTTAGGGACTTTTGTGTTATATATATATTTTTTAAATATTTTTACAATTTTTAAAATCATCAAATTAAGAAAATAATATTTTATCATTGCAAAGTTATGTCGATCAGAAAAAGTTACATCTGTCAAATAGATCAAGCTAACTTGTACAGGGTATAGTAACGATTATTGTCCCAGTGCAGTGGGTGCAGTTTATTCCGTATGTTACATCGCCGCGCAGTGATTACAATTTATAAGTGATTAGTAAAACGAAATAAAAAAAAGTATCTTCACGCCTGTATCCCGAAAGTGTAGGCAGGGTACAAAGTGCACCCACGGTTAGCCGAAGATACTCGGTTCCACAATGTGATAGGTGCCAACCGGGTACTTTCCATTCCCAGGCAATGTTGTTTTTATCAGAAAATTGAAAAAACACATTTTTAAATTGCCCGACCCAGGAATCGAACCCGGGACCTCATGTGGTCAACTCTGACACCGAACCACTACACCACAGGGGCGATTAAGTAAAATGAAATAACATATTAAACAAATTCTCACTTCTAGCTGGTGGCACGGTGTTGCTCAAATATTGTTGCTTTGTCTTTTTCGCACGATGGATTTCTGCGAGTTATACATAAGTTTAAATAGTAGCTTGGCCCGCGTGAAATGAAATCACGTTCGCGTTGTATTATATAACAGACGGTTTCGATGCAAATAACTGGTGTGACAAATGAGTTATTTTATAACGAGTGATATAAACCAGTGATGCGTGAAATGTACATGTAAATGGTTAGCTCATAGGCAAATTCCTGACACATTTTTTAACTTCCTCGCTCGCACTGTGTAATCTTTTAATGGTATAGAAAACACGGGGATGGTTCATCCCATGGAAAGTGGCACTCGTAACCATCGCCTCTAGACAAAAAAAAGTCGATGGTGCGTTACCATTCATGTTTAACAGCTACCTTACCCTCCAAATCGGGACACGACAGTAACAAGCACTGTCGCTACTCCGGCAGGAATAGATATTCGGCGTTTATTTAACCCCAGCGAGATATAGCAGAACTCTAGATTATTTGGACAATCATTCGCTATTATTATCATTTTCTTTTAGCGGAGATATAATGCCTATACATACGTTAACAGGCTACCTTATCCTTGCAAACCGAAACACGACAGTGGCAGGCACTATTACTACGGCAGGAATAGCTAAGGCGGCGGTAACAAATATGGGCGAGATATTGCAGAAATACAGTACACTGTCCAGGAATAACATAGTCTACTTTTTACCCTACTGATCAAAAGGAATTAATGACTTTTTGTCACGTGAACGAAGAAGATCTAATATATGATAAAAATCCAGACCAAACATTGTTTGCAGCGTTTAACTATTACGAATATAATAAAACGTAATACGATTAAACGAATTAAAAATTATAATTAATCTTAAATGCGTGTTCGTCGTTCATAAATAACGAACAAATGAAATAATACAAACTAATTTGCATATCCATTCAGGTGTAAATCATCATAATAGCATACAAGAGAAAGTGCGCTGCAGACACAGCGTAATATAAGATACCTTTTTAATCAATTTATTTATCGTCACACCAAATCCCTTACGCGGTGGATAGAGAGAATTTAGTGCCATGCATTACGATCCAGGCAGACTTGCCTTGCTTCCACCACATATATAACTCTTTTCATGCAAACACCTTCGTTGGTCCGGGTCCCCTTTGAAGAATAGATCATCACCTCTTACGAACTGTGTGGCAGACCACACAGTTCGTAAGAGGCGAACGATTGGCTATGGGAATTGTTCCCATCGTAGCTACTATGTGGTAGACTTCAGCATTGATTCGAACTAGTCTGGTGCCACCGCCTTGCCTATTCCTACTGCAATAGCGTCAATATAATATATCTTCTTTAGAATGTCCTGAAGATATTCTGACCTGAAACACGGCGGAGCAACCGTTGTGATTTTTTTTCGATCTATGAAACTTAAGCAATTAAAATTTTCTGAGTTTTTGTGTAAAAGTACAGCCGCCAGCATGCTCGGAGTACTTTGAAATTCGGTATGGCTTTCCCTAGAATGTTCTTAAGGTATTATCGCTTGAATCTTAAAGAGCCAGAACAAATTTCAAAGTCCCCCGAGCGTGCTAGCGGCTGTAAACAAAAAAACTCCGAAAACTTGAATTTTTCAAGTTTCATACACTGAAAAAAAATTGCAATGGTTGCTTCGCCGTGATTCAGGTCAAAATATCTTAAAGACATTCTACAGAAAAACCAGAGCGAATTTCAAAGTACTGCGAGCATGCTGGTGGCTATAAAAGCAAAAAACCCAGAGTACTTGAATTTTTCAAGTTTCACACATTGAAAAAAAAAAACTGCAATGGTTGCTCCACCGTGGTTCAGGCCAGAATATCTTAAGGACATTCTAAAGAAGAGCCAGAGTGAATTTCAAAGTACTCCGAGCATGCTGGTGGCTGTAAAAGCAAAAAAAAAGAACTCCGAAAAAATGAATTTTTCAAGTTTCATATTTTGAAAAAAAATTACAATGGTTTCTCCGCGGTGATTCAGGTCTGAATATCTTAAGGACGTTCTAGAGAAAAACTAGAGCGAATTTCAAAGTACTCCGAGCATGCTTGCGGCTTTAAAAGCAAAAACACCGCGAATACTTTAATTTTTCAAGTTTCATACACTGAAAAAAAATTGCAATGGTTGCTCCGCCGTGATTCAGGCCAGAATATCTTAAGGACATTCTAGAGAAGAGCCAGAGCGAATTTCAAAGTACTCCGAGCATGCTGGTGGCTGTAAAAGCAAAAAAAAGAACTCCGAAAAAATGAATTTTTCAAGTTTCATATTTTGAAAAAAAAATACAATGGTTTCTCCGCGGTGATTCAGGTCTGAATATCTTAAGGACGTTCTAGAGAAAAACTAGAGCGAATTTCAAAGTACTCCGAGCATGCTTGCGGCTTTAAGAGCAAAAACACCCCGAATACTTTAATTTTTCAAATTTCATACACTGAAAAAATATTGCAATGGTTGCTCCGCCGTGATTCAGGCCAGAATATCTTAAGGACATTCTAGAGAAGAGCCAGAGCGAATTTCAAAGTACTCCGAGCATGCTGATGGCTGTAGCAGCAAAAAAAAACCACCGAAATTTTAATTTTTCAAGTTTCATACATTGAAAAAAAAAACTTGCAATGGTTGCTCCGCGGTGATTCAGGTCAGAATATCTCAAGGACATTCTAGGGATGAGCCAGGCCGAAACTCGAAAGATTCTGAGCATGCTAGCAGCTTTTAAAGTAAAAAAACTCCGATTTTAATTTTTCAATTTTGAAACATTGCTATTATTTTTGTAATTGTTGCCCCCCTATAATTTGTGCCAGGATATCTAAGGCCATCTTAGAGAAGAGCCAGGCTGAATTTTAAAGAATTCCGATCTCCATGTTGGATGTAATTCGAAAAATTATGACGGGGAATTTCGCCCCTGACGATCTTAAAACAGCTGCTACTTTTAGCTGCTAATTTCAGGTTTCTTATGTCACTGTCGTGTTTTGGTTTGAAGCTTAAAGTAACGGTATGCATGTGGTACCGGTAAACGAATGCATGTGGCATTAGGACCCCGCCACAAATATTAGCTTACCTAGGAGCTAGTCCAAGCTAGTTAGGACGCACCATTAACATATTTGGTGTCTAAAGGCGATGGTTGTCTGTTTCCATCAGGAGAGCGTCTGCTTGTTTGTTACAACTAAGCACTCGGTTTTGAAAACTCTTGAAACCATCTACGGACATTAACCGATTAGTTTGATCACCGAAAGTAATTTTTGCTTTCCCCCGGTACCCCCATTTCTATCCACATTTGCAATATATATCTATCTGTTCTGTTAATCGTTCATCTGCTATTCTTTCAATATGTCAAATTTACAATTTTCATTTTAACTCAACCTCCTCACAATGGTCTTGCCGTTGCAGCTTCAGTGTTTACGCTCACCGAGGGTATCTTATATAGCTATTATCTGACGTTTACCAAATTTCCACTATATCGACAGCACAAATAAAAATACAGTATACCTACTCATCGCACGTTGCAGTTCGTAATCGAAGCTTCCCGGAAAAATCGAATTACGAAATTAAACGGACGTTATGTATACGTTGTATTTTTGTTTATGCTGCTGATAAGATGAAAATATTTTACTCGTTTAAGAAAAATAGTGATATACACTCACTGAACACAAGGAACAAAAGCAATGTTGTTGTGTATGTATCTCGTTTTTACAGAAAAATAAACTCTTGTGGAGCAATGTAAGTATACGCTTTTACAATATGCTTCTATAACTTCCCGATGCTATTAAAGATCTACCAATAAACAAATTTAAAAGATATGTTAAAACTGTGTAAAAAAGGGTATTATCTCTGATTATTTAGCAGACAAGCCTGAGATTGCTTGCTCTTCATACATCTATCCTTACACTTTTGCAATTAGAAATAATTCTTGTTATATTGTAATGCATTTATTGTAAAAAAAAATAATAGGCAAAAAAGACAAGGAAGATTCTTTCGCCGGATCTTTTAAGTGTTTGGCCGCGTTCTGATCCGGTAGTTATTTTAAAAATGTCGACTCGTCAAAAGTGCATGTTTATTTCAATAAACTATTTTTTAATTTTAATTTTTGGTGGAAAGTATGATGAACGTGGGAGTACAATTATTTTATCCAGACTTCGTTAAGTGTGTTTTATTTCTTAAGCTATTTTTCTTATTTCAGATGACATATACATTTAAGAGTTCACAAAAAGTTACAAATTATACTTTGAGTATATACACCTCCTATGAAATGAAATTACTTTATGTTCCTTGGTCCCGGGCTCCTTTGAAGAATAGGCCAACTGCCGTTCTGTCAGGCAGGTCGTAAAAGGCGATCGATTGGCTATACGAGTCACTAACATCGTGGCTACTAGGTGGTAGAGTTCTGCATTGTCTCGCCCGGGTCAGGTACCACCGCCTTACCTATTCCTGCCGCAATAGCGTCAGTGCTTGTCACTGTCGTGTTCCGGTTTGGAGGGTAAGGTAGCCGGTATACTTATGCATGTGGCATAAGACCTCGCCACAAGATAGCAACGCACCATTAACACCTTTGGTGTCTATAGGCGATGGTTGACTCTTTCCATCAGGAGATCCATCTGCTTGTTTGCTATCTTGTGATATAAAAAAAAATACAAGTGTCATTTAACACAATATACTAGCGAGCGTTCTCTGATCCCACGGGATTTACCAAAAACTTTTTTAATACAGCGATTTGCACGCTGCAGCTAATCTATATTTTATCATCTATACTCTACTATATACTATACTATACTATATATAATCGTAGGAAAGTCAAAACTGTACATTAAATATTGTTTTAAAAGAATACTTGGGGCGTGATCTACAATAGATATCGAAGCCAAAAATATAGTTTTTAACATAACACAAGAAACATTATCAGGCTAAGACAATTTGCTTTAGATGAGATTTTTTTCATCAGTGTACATAACAACATTACGTCTGCGGTTAATAGGATTAGACTAGAAGTTTATGAAGGCATTATTCAATATAGAAAAAAAGTAATTTGCTTCCATACTACCGGCTTCACTTCAATACCTATTACGTCACATTGCGATTGTTAATGGCGCTAAGTTGTATGTCATGGAGCCTGTAACTGTATAGGTTTTTTAAATAAAGAAAAAATATACAACTATAATCGTATTAAATTTTTTTTTAACTGTCGAGTCTTTCTTTTTTGCAGTGTAGTACAAAAGCCAGTCTGATTTATTTGGTAGATTAATACAAACATAATATTATGTCATTATACATAGCCCATAGATAATTTTTCCTGATCACAATAATTAATTTGGCATAATATTTTTAAATATTACCTATGGCTACACCAAATGTGGCAAGTAAGTTTTAAACACGATGACTCGCGTGTCGTGTCGACCAGTGTCGGCCGTAGCATGGTCACCGAGTTTGTCTTGTGCCTGTAATTACAAAGACGGACCCCGACAGCCGACTGAGCAATTACTGTTGCGTCATGATGTATACTCGTTCGAGCTAAAATAGTGATGCACTTGTATTCTTGCTTGCTTGCTCGCACGTATACGGCGGCGCGGCACTATATACATGCAACGGGCTGATGACCGAGTCGTGCCGGGACTGAGTGGACAAAATGTATGTAATATTAGTTGTTCGCCGTGTTGGTCCCGGCTTCCTTTGAAGAATAGGCCAACTGCCGTTCTGCCAGGCAGGTCGTAAAAGGCGACCGATTGGCTATCGAGTCACTACCATCGTGGCTACTAGGTGGTAGAATTCTGCATTGTCTCGCCTGGGTCTGGTACCACCGCCTTACCTATTCCTGCCGCAACAGCGTCAGTGCTTGTCTCTGTCGTGTTCCGGTTTGGAGGGCAAGGTAGGCGGTGGACTTATGCATGTGGCATTAGACCTCGCCACAAGATAGCAACGCACCATTAACATCTTTGGTGTCTATAGGCGATGGTTGACTCTTTCCATCAGGAGACCCATCTGCTTGTTTGCTATCTTATGATATAAAAAAAAACATGCTACGGCCGACACTCGGCTAGGACCCTACACGGTCTAGCGTGAATAATCCTTTACACTACTAAATTTCTCGGGCCCGTTGACAGGAATAAACTAGTGTAATAAGCCCCAAGGAGATAGGATCTCTGATAGGGTGACTGACTTCGACCTCCCGATCTCCCTGCCCGAAGTTTAATAAGAAACAGGTAGGCAGGGAATACAGACGCAGCGGCGCGAAAGCAGAGTTTACTCGTCTATCTAGATATTTTACTTAGATAAAATGTGTGCTATCCTAAAAAGAAACAAACAATACGTTACTTTTTGTAATGATTTTGATTTTATTATTAATAGTTATTACTGAGTTAAGTACTTAGGTGATTTTGTGGAATGAAAAATCAATTATTAGTCACACAGGGAGCAATTTATGCATATATTAAGTGGCATCCTAACTAGAAGACATGGCGCCCTGTCTTCTAGAAAGTATAATGTAATGGCACTTTAGTAAAAAGTCGACTTCGAAGTCAAAGCCGCCTCAATGTCTAGTCGGCTACGACATCTCGTGGCAGCGCCAACATGATGTGGTGTTGTCCAGTTTAAAATATTTGCATAATTTTAGAGAAATTGAAGGAAAAATACGAATATTTAAAAATACCCCATTTTTATTTTCATAAATAGAATCACTTCATTACTTTTTTATGTTATCGACCTACCTACTTATTACCTCTTTAGGGTCAGACAGCGTTTTTGTTACACACTGTATAATTATATTCAGTACGATAACGCTCTTCTCGCATGATGTAAAAAAATATTAAAAGTAGAAGTGTACATACTCATTTTTATAAAGAAAAGAAAAATCATATCTAATATCCATATTTTTATTTCTTCAGAAATGTGCGCCTCTTTTATAGTTGATGACAGTAAAGTATGTTGAAGCTGGAACATCTGATTCAATCAGTAAACGTAGACTATCAGATTAGGGGCAGTCTATCTTCAGGAAATTTCTCATTTAATCATTTTATTCCATGTTGTATCTCGTGGAATGTTTGATAGCAATAGACAAGAATTAATCTAATATTATTTAGCTTCGGGCCTTTTTCTTTTTTCGTTATAACCGATGAAATAAAGTAAATTAATGTTAGGGAAGTTACGAAGTCAGTTTATTTCTATACAAACAAAATGATAGTAAGACCAATCTGAACTAGAAGTATAACGATACTGCAATTAAATACATATAAACCCTGTCGGATAATTAAAGGTGTTATTTGGTACCGAAATACAGTTACACGTGTGTAATTATATTATAATAATTAATTAGTTTTCCCAATAAAAAAAATATCTTAAATGGTATTTTCATACATTAAGTATGACAACACCTACAAATAAATAAATTCTATTATCAAAGAATGCCGCGCAATTCGGATGCTGCCGAAGAACAAGCGGCGCGTGTGATGCGCGTTTAAAATTCCTTTGTAAAAAGTAGAAAAACAAATAGCGCGTTTCGAGTGGTGTTTGTGTGAAAGCGGCCAAAGCGAAACAATGAAACAAACAGCGACAAGGTGTTGTCATTTTTAAAGTATTTGCTTAACTCTAGGGAAATATAAGTAAAAATACTTATATTAAAAAACGATATATATTTTATTTTCTAAAATAAAATTATTTTAATATATTTTTCAGTAATGCCTTTCACCAACCTATATATATGCCTCTTTCGGATCGGACAGGGTTTTCTTTACACACTCTATATATATGTTTGTTTCTTGTGATAACCAGTAACAGCTATACACGCCTATCCAAGGGGAGTAGATACACCGACATCAGATTCTAAGCTGATACTGAAATTTAGAATTCGACGATGACACCAAAAATCCTCAATAACAATTTGCCCGACACAAACATCGAACCTGTAATTTAATGATCAATGCCGAGTAGCCCGGGGCATCCGTCTAAATCACAACGCAGTCATATCTTTAAAATGTGGCGAAATTCCCTAGGCCTTTGGTAGGACATACAAAAATATATGTAAATATAAGTTCGTTAATCCAGTTTTATTGCCTTTAAAACCTTCACAAACTGAAAATAAAAGGTACCCAAGATAAACCCTGCGTTTAAGTTAAAGATCAAAAATAATACATACATTTAAATATTCGGTATATTCCATCCGGCCTTTTGATGCCACCCTAAAATATCAGATCCTCAAAAATAAAGTAAACAAATCCCCAACTCCATTTTGATTATATGGAGTATTTATTTAAACTGGCTGTAGTTCACTGACCGAGCTCTTTGGGTTTGTAAAGCTACATTTGCACTATCGTTTTTCTATCGTAAACGCTTCGATTTTTGACGTGATATTAAGAGCGCGTAGTCGATTTGAAACGAAAACTTCGTTTTCAAGTTTTTTCAAGAGTGATATCGTAATAATGTGAGCAGATTATTTAAAGGATATCACAGTTTTTGCAAGATTGTCTTGATTGTTCGATTTACCGCAGATTCTACACGTTAATTCATCAATTATCTTTATTAATATTATAAAGTTTAAATAGATGGATGTTTGGATGGATTTGTTACTTAATCACGCCAAAATTATTGAACGGATGTGGATGAAATTTAGCACACAAGTAGACGATGACCTGGAATAGCATATACGCCACTTTCTATCCCGGAAAAATATGTTATTCCCGCGGGATTCACCAAAAACTTTTATAATGCAGCGAGCTGCACGCTGCCTGCAACTAGTATAATATATATTTCACACTCAAAATATTAAATCATGTAAATTGGTAGACAAAATATTTAATTTATATCACGGTACAGCGGTCTTAGTCTTAGACGTTTCCTGCATCCAGTATCATAGTAGTTATAAGTAACAAGTTTGCCAACTTTATATCCGATTTTTAGAATTTAAGCTACGCAGCATCTCTTGCTGTGCATACATCAGACAGCCTGTCACTTTCCCTTTTTTTAATTCTTCTATTAATATTGTTAAGTGTTCACCGTTCACACCATTTATATTTAATACAGTTCGCTACTCGTGGTTATGTTGCACCCTTGCGTACCCCTTGCGGGATACGGGCGTACAATATTTTTATCTATACTCAACTGACGATCAAATGACTAGTGGAAGTACATATAATATGATATAATGAATTCTATTTGCAACTGCAAGCATTCCATGAGTTTTTGAAATTACTACTGGTCTGGAGGTTACTGGCTACATGGGACGCAACCACGCACCTACGTAGGTACCTCGGTACCTACTACTAGAGATCTTCTTTTGTAAGAGTTTGTAGTCAGTTTCTTATACAAACAACGATCTCTATGTACTAACGTACTAGACAAGACAGACCGAACTTCATTCGTGTTCCATTAAAGGTGATTAAAGTGCGATCCATCTTTATGAAAATGCCAAATCGAAAATTTTTTTACCCAATCCCCTTCGATTTCCGATTCCCCTTCTATGTTTTTCTACCCCCCGAAAGATATTTTTCAGATTTTTTCAATTTTATTCCTACCTCAAAAAAGTTACAAATTTTTGAAAAAATCCGCTCTTTTTTAAAACAAGTATTAGAACTTTTTCAAAAATTGACCGTTTGGGACGGCTTTTTTTTTTCAAAAATTTTGTTTTTAAATGTAGTTTTCAGAAAAAATATGAAAAAATTTTCATAAGTTCGGATATATAAAGTATTTTGGTTTTTCCAAAAAAAAAACATCATTTTCTCAAAGTCCGACCGTTTTTTTTTCTTTTTCTCTAGTTTAAATAATTCTGCACTGATTCCCGCAAATTTCAGGTTGTGCCGACAACCGCTTTTAATTTTTTTAAATTTTTTGTTTTCAAACTTTAATATAATATTATAATATATATATATATATATATATATATATATATATATATATATATATATATATATATATATATATATATATATATATATATATACATACACACACAAAAATAAAGGTTAGTAACAAAGTTTTCTACCAATATATTACAAACTTAATTCACGCAAATTGATTTTTCTGACACGCCATTTAACCGGAGTTAATAGTATACAAAATGTGGCTGTCAGTATAGTTCGTTGAAGGAACCATGTAAGTGCCATGAAATTCACGGTGGTTATGACCTTTTAGTCGCAAGAAAATTAAATGTTTGTTACCTATTTTACGCTATCGGTGCTATTAATTATGAATTTGGTTGGACGATTAATTATTATTGCGCGCAACTGGTTTACACTATCAGCGAAATGGAACACGACTTCCACATAGCATAGCTTCTTCTGTACATTAATCTCTTTGTATACAAACAACATTCAGGATTTTTATAGATTCATCCTTTGAATTCATCTGTCGTTCCAATCCTATATTTTCCTTACTCGTTGGAATTATTTTTCTATAAACATATTTAAATTTTAAATATCCGCTCGATAATTTTATAAATTACGAAGATGTTACACCACTACTGATTGTTCTAACTCTGATGCTTTCAAACCGAACGCTGAACTTAGTTTCATCCTTAACGATAGGAACTAGCAACACACAATTAATAGACGATCTTCAACTTCTCCAACAAGGCTTTCATGTGCTTATTTTCCATCGCAAGATGTAAAAACATATCTTTTTGAGCGTAAATTTCTATTTATTCAAAGTAAAATGCTAATGATCTCTCGCCTGATGGTAAGCTAAGATGCGGCCTAAGATGGAACGCGCCTTAATTTAAATTAAATTAATTTACAATCAAAGTAAGTGTTATTGGACTTTTTCTTTCCAGAAAAGTATCAAACCTCATCTCCACCAATCATCTCGAAAAGCACGTAGAGCTGTTTGTGTCTTTTATTGAAAATAAAATACAATTACTGAAGTTAAAAAAACCGGTGAGGCTTACTTTTAAAAATGTTGGTGAAGCAGGTGAATATGAATGTCTATTGAATGTTCAGTGTGCCTTTCCTACCTCGTAAGAGAACAGGCGCGGGCGTGACGATTATTATTTTAGCGAATTTTAGAGTCCGCGGGAAAGGCGAGACGACGCGTCTTCCCCGTCGCACATCCGACAAACGACAGTTCAAAAATAACCTAATATAAATATTCTGCGAAAGGTGATTTAGTTTCCGCGTTTAGAATTTATAGATCTGTTTAGCTTTCGAGTTACGGCTCTGATAGATTAAGCCTTTAACCTACTTGTCTAGCTCCTAGCATTAGCATTAGTAAATATCCCGTGCTTCGGAAAAGCACATAATGTTGTCGACTCCGGTTATCACAGGCAATCAGCGATAGTTTCTCCGTGTCAACCATCTGCCATCCTACGCTTCCTAGACTATATGCCATCCTACATTTGTAAACGGCAAACCTCTAGTCAAACATGTCATTAGCATCGTGTTTATTAAGGGGTGGTGTTCTGTAGTCTTGCTCGAATTTGATAAGACCTCTAACTTATTATGGCAGCCCTGGACTGTATGTTTCGATTTGGAAGGTAAGGTAGTTGGCAAGTCTATGATATAATGATGTAAAGATTAACGCACGCACGCAAACGCACCCTTAACATTTTTTTTCTATAAACAATGATCGTCTGATTCCATTAGAACCATCTGCATATTTGCTATTCTTTGATATGAAAAATAATAATGTTCAGAATTCCTCGTCATAGAATATAAGTAGAAACAACTCGTAATGTATACCAGCCGTCAATGTTCATTGCGTATCGAAGCCGCATCGGAAGCCTTACCGTTATGACGTGTTAGGTAATTACTCTTACTTTCTACTTTCCATTTTCACTTAAAGTTGAGTCACTCAACATTCGATAAATATCGATGACATTTTATTTTTAACTCCAACAGAACATTAGCAATTAGCAAAAAAATTAGCAATTCATGTAAATCAGTATGCAATTCAAACCTAATAGGGGGCGAACATAAATTACGTTAGAATCGGTGAGTAACAATTCAATAAACCTCAGCAAATAGGTGACTCGGCAAATACATACAAGCATATGTAATTTTTTTTCCGCAACGAATAGTGTAAAAATGATGAAAAACATGAGTAAAAGAAAGTAAAAAATAATTTCTCCACTAAAATATAGCTAAATCGTACTTTAATAGGAATTTCAGTAACTCTTTGGAAGTATTTTATAGCGTCCAAATTTCTCACTGTGATTCTAGAACCAACTTATAACTGAAGATTTCAACTCTAGCCTTAATTTGAGCCTAAAAAGTTTTAATTTTCTTTTATTACATGAGATAGCAAACAAGCAGATGGATCTCCTGATGGAAAGAGTCAACCATCGCCTACAGACAGCAAAGGTGTTAATAGTGCGTTGCTATCTTGTGGCAAGGTCTAATGTCACATGCATAAGTGTACCGGATACCTTACCCTCCAAACCGGAACACAACAGAGATCGCCCCCAAGTAAATTATGAACGCCCCCTTACAAAAAACCCCAACACATTCCATTACCATTCCAGTCATATCATTCCAGTCAGGGTCCTTAGTCCTTACCACTCGACTATCGAGGTGGTCAGTCTTGCTACCTCAGGCTAAAGTTACAATATCATTGCAATATCATATTTTACGGGCGAAAATATCCTGGGAAAGTGCTAGAACAGTTTGGGTAAAATTTGTCACACAGTTATCATATATAGAATTAGGACTCGTTTAACCCGGAACGACACTCTGTTCCTGTGGTAAGTACCAAAAATATACAATGAAGAAGCTGCAGCAGCTAACATGTAATGATTCCTGGACATTTTATTTTTTACATCAAAGAATAGCAAACATGCATATGGTTCAAGTGGAATGAGAAAATCATCGTCTATAGATATTTTTTTTTATATCATGAGATAGCAAACAAGCAGATGGGTCTCCTGATGGAAAGAGTCAGCCATCGCCTATAGACACCAAATATGTTAATGGTGCATTGCTACCTAGTGGAGAGGTCTAATGCCACATGCATAAGTTTACCGGCTACCTTACCCTCCAAACCGGAACACGACAGCGACAAGCGCTGACGCTATTGCGGCAGGAATAGGTAAGGCGGTGGTACCAGATCCGGGCGAAACAATGCAGAACTCTACCACCTAATAGCCACGATGGTAGTGACTCGATAGCCAATCGGTCGCCTTTTACGGCCTGCCTGGCAGAACGGCAGTTGGCCTATTCTACAAAGGAGGCCGGGACCAACACGGCGAATAGATACCAAAAATTTTAACAATGCCATCCTTACGTAATTTTCCCCGTATTGGTCCCGGATCCTTTGAAGAATAGATCAACTGCCGTTTAACCGGCAGTTCATTAAAGGCAACCGATAGGCTATACGACTCAATACTATCTTGACTACTAAGGGGTATAGTTCCGCAACATCTCACCCGAGTATTTGGTACCACCGCCTTACCTATTCCTACCGTAAGAACGTCAATGCTTGTCAGCGTCGTTTTCCAGTTTGGAGAGTAAGGTAGCCGGTAGACTTATGCACGTGGCATTGCCACCCCGCTACAGGGTTAGCAATTTACCATTAACATCTTTGGTGGCTATAGGCGATGGTTTCTCTTTCCATCAGGAGAGCTCTCTGCTTGTTTGCTATAACAAATGACATAAAAAGAGTCATTATATCATAAACAGCATTGCGGGACGCAACTAGTTCATTTTTATTCAAATCAATATTTCTGATAATTTCGAGCTTCAATATACATTAATATTAATGGTTATTGTTCCGTCGATCCTAAAATATAGGAAAAACATTTCGTAGGACAATGAGAACAAGTTATTTGAAACATATAGATTTTTCTTTATAGAAGCCCTGGGAAAGCAATGAAAAGTGATTTCCGTAAGTGCCTTCATTTATTACGCATTCCCTACAGGAGGCACTTATTTGGAATGCCCGTTATACATAAACTAACCATACTGTTTTTATCTTAAAACGGGACGTTAAGTTGATATGAACAAAAATAAATAATAGCAATGATGTATGTAGAATGTATCTATTTCTATAAGGAGAATACTGAAGTAAAATATCAGTTTTAAATTAGATGACTAACCAAAAGTTATGAACATTTTGAAATCATTGCTTTTCTATGGAAGATCTAACATTTTTTGTATCATTTTTGTGTTAGGCACATGTATAGTATACGAATATATGAATATTCGTAGTTAGATGAGATGGCCGACAAATTGGCTATACTTAATATAATTTATAACTTTTTGTACAATGACTGTGTAACGTGTATATTTTTTCAGAAAACGGGACAATTTCACGTTCTTGAAATATGGGTGACAGAATAATTGAAACCAGGACAGTCCCGTTCAAAACGAAACGTATGGTCACATTAGTTATACAGAAGACACATTGTGAGATTGTATGTAGGCTGTAGCAGTAAAGCGAGAGAATATTGGAACCAGGTTCCTTATGGGGCGTTGCGGAGGGGTAACCCTGCCGGCAAAAAACGTCCGTGACGTTAAAAAAAAAGCGTAAGATTTTTATGTATTGCCTATGTATGATGGCTATACATTGTCTAATGTATAGTCTACATGATTACTGTTATTAACGCAGTTAGCTATTAATATTATCATGTATTTTTATAAATCATCTATACATATGTAGGAAGTGGGTCAGATGCGATAAAGAAAATGCGGATGTGGTGATATAACAGCTCTTTATATTTTGATCAACTTTCCATTATTAATTACTAGTTTTCATTAACAATGTGAACCATAATTATTCCTTACTACAAATAAGTCATAATTTAAGCAATAGATAGTCAATTATAAATTGTACTGCGACTAATTTATAGTTGACAATAATAATTAACTTGTTTGCACAAATTAATTATCCAAGAGTCAAGGATAAGCTACTAGCAAGATACAACAAGTGTACCGAGCCACACCAGAGCCAAGACTGCCTTATCGGCGGGCGCTCGGAGCCTTTTATACAGGTAGCAAAACAAGTTGAGTAGTAGGGATATCGAACGATGCGCTTGCCGGCCCAGGCGGTGCATTTGTTGTTTACATTTTACAATATTCTTGCATTTGACGACGCGGACGCCGTCACATATAATAAAATCGTAGAAAAGTCAAAACTGTATATTGAATATTTTTTTTAAATAATACTTGGGGCGTGATCTACAATCGATACCAAAGCTAAAAATATACTTTTTAGAATTTTTGTCTGTTTGTCTGTATGTATGTCCGGGGTAAACTCGAAAAGTACTGCATGGATTTACTTCAAATTTTGCATAAATATTACTAACAGGTCGGCGGGTCAACATATAGGCTACATATTATCACGCTATCACCTACGGGGGGGAAGCTGTGCGGAGTAAAAACGAAGTCCGCGCGGACGAAGTCGCGAGCAACAACTAGTTATACATATAATAATATAAATATAATTATACATCCTGAAGATGCTTTAAAAAGTGAAACCGGTCGAGTAATATATTTAAGATATATGTTTAAAAGTGAAATTTATGTACAAGTGCAATAATAAAAGTGTCTAATACTTTTCGACTGTGGTCTTCCACGTGGGAGTTTTTCGATTCGTTTTTTGTTTTATTTGTTTTTAATGATCATATGTAGGTACATGAAAGAGTATTTTCTATCCGCGTAAGGCGAACAAATTGATTACATTTCTAATGTAGAACTTATTTGCTGTAGTTAACATTCCAGTGAAACAACATCAGGCGCGCTACCAATCGTGAATATTGTATCATTCCGTCGCTTTACAGTGAACACCCTCTTCTGTTTCCTGTGTGTTGAATAATTTATACGTGTCGATACTCCTTAATATTCTTGCTAGAAAACCAGAAGCGAAGACTTTTATTTGGTAGTATGCTAATAAATTTTGGCCGGGGTTTTTCGGCCTTAAGGGTTGCTAAATTAAACTAAACTGTAGTCAACTATGATCCACGTATCTTCGTTCGCAAGTATATAATTAACATGTCGTTGATATAGTTTTTCATACGAACTGTGTTCCCCGTGTTGGTCGCGGGCTCCTTTGAAGAATAGGCCACTTACCGTTCTGCCAGGCAGGTCGTAAAAGGCGATCGATTGGCTATACGATTCACTACCATCGTGGCTACTAGGTGGAGTTCTGCATTGTTTCGCCCGGGTCTGGTACCACCGTTTTACCGATTCCTGTCGCAATAGCGTTATTGCTTGTCACTGTCGTGTTCGCTTTCGAGGGTAAGGTAGCCGGTAAACTTATGGATGTGGCGTTACACCTGTCAGCGCACCATTAACGTCTTTGGTGTCTATAGGCGATGGTTGACTCGTTCCATCAGGAGATCCATCTGCTTGTTTGCTATCTTATGATATAATAAAAAATAAAAAATAAAATAAAAAAAAAGTGTCTTCACGCCCATATCCCCGAAAGGGTAGGCAGAGGTACAACAAGTGCACCCACGATTAGCCGAAGATACTTAGTCCCACAATGTGATAGGTGGCAAGCCTATCGCCAACCGGGCACTTTCCAATCCCGGGCAACTTTGTGTTTCTCAAAAAACTGAAAAAACACTTTTTTGACGTGACAACGTCTTATAATTCGATAGAGCTGGCTGCACGCACGAAAAAACATGACTCATGCGGCGTTGCCTCGCTCTGAGGCGTTCCGTTTAAGGCTTGGAGTACAAGCGAGAGCTTAAGACGTTGTCACGTTCAACTATCGTCTGTAAACCAACTTTACAGACAACCGATTTTTTATGTGCCCGACCCGGGACCTCATGTGGTCAACGCCAACGCTTGACCACTAGACCACAGAGGCGATATAAAAAAAAGATAATAAAAAAAAATACCTATAAACTTTCATCCCATATTTCAGCCCTGTGTAGTCAGATGAATGTAGTGTGTGTGATGTTTATTTTTATAAATAATTAATTTCTAATGCATTTTATTTAAAGTATTTAAAGTATAAGTATTTAAAGTATATATATTAGGTTTCTTCAGTCCTCCGCTATGTACACCTTAACTGTGCCAATTTTACAGCCCACCGTTGCGCAATCGTCTTAAAAAGGGATCAAAAGTTTTTTCTTCGCGTTGATATATAGATTGAAATAAACGAATAATATCTTTCCGTTACGACACTAATTTTAAACTCAAAATTTTCACCTTTCTGTACTTTTTTTTATATTGTATGGGTGATTATCGAGGTGATAAGGAAAGGCTAAGGGAAGGGGAACCGAAGTCTGTCTTAGAAGCGTTGAAATTTGTATATTATAATAGACCTCTAACTGGATGTCGACGATCTGCGACGCAGTGACGAGAGCGGCGCGATTTAGCGCTAACACAGCTGCCCGCGCCGCTCTTGCCGCCACGTTGCGCCGCAGATCGCTGACATCCAGTCTGAGACCTTATGAGATACAAGATAAATAGTTGTTATCGCGCAATTAAGGGTTTTACTTGAACTGTATGTATTGTGGGGTTGATTGTTACACTTTCATACAAAACTTTTCCCGGCAATTACAAATGTAACAATTTTAAAATTAGCTACTTTGAAATGAAGAGCGGACAAACATTTAAAACAATTAATTATTTATTGGAGCGAACTTCCTTATCACAAGGCACGGACTTGGTGAATGGTAACCACCATAATATATAAAATAGGCGAAAAAATTTTTTATGAAAAAACCTCAAAGAAACTTCAGTGACACTTTTGCCTGACCCAGGGATTCAATCCGCTCCCTCATGATCGGCCTTTTAAACTGTCAAACTTAAAACAGGTTTTATTGTTCAGTCTATTGTCGAATATCGACCATATGCAATCGCTAGTATATATTGTTGTCTCTTGCCGGCAAATGCCATGTCTATATTCAAAATGTCGTTGGCGATAAGCTCTTCGCAAATACGACTTGGAATAGTTTTATGAGTCGTAAGTTTTTGTTACGACGTGGGTAAGGGATTTGGAATGACACGGACGTGGCTCTAGTTTTTTATATACATAAGTGATCCGTCACACGCACACATACATGTGTATTAATAATTTCGTCGAGGGTTACGGTAAACTCAATCGAAATCTTACCTAAATTATAAAGCGTAGAAAAAAAATAATTTTGAGTCGACAACATAATATCCGCAAAATTCGGATTGTCGAGTATTTTGTTAAAATAGTGATTAAAAATTCTAACCGTGCTGACAGACAAATCGGCTATGTTTCTTTAAAGGTTACAAATATGTGGTGTAGTGGCGGGAGCGTTTATTAAAGTATTGTAGAACAGAGCGCAGATTATCGTGAAACTTATTTTCTCTTCGTTCATAAAAGAGTAGAAATTAACAAATAGCAACACTATATTGTTGACTTTATTAAACCAACGTTAATAGTTGAAAGAAGAAGTCACTACAGTGTTGCTACTTTTTAATGTCTACTATTTAAGTTAGTATATAACATTGCGTATTATATATGACTTCCGAGCGAAGCAGGGTTTTCATCTAACTTCCACTAATATATATATATATATATATATATATATATATATATATATATATATATATATATATATATATATATATATATATAGTTATATATATATATATATATATATATATATATATATATATATATATATATATATATATATATATATATATGTGTGTGTGTGTGTGTGTATTATTATGGTTTTTAGGATTTTTTTCTGTAAAAATCAAAAAAAAAATTTCATTACAAAATTATCTTAACACCTGTATTTTATTTACAACTAGCTGTTGCCCGCGACTTCGTTCGCGCGGACTTCGTTTACTCCGCACAGCTCCTCTCCCGTAGGTGGTAGCGTGATAATATGTAGCCATTATGTTGACCCGACCTATAAATAATATTCGTGCAAAATTTGTAGTAAATCAATGCAGTACTTTTTGAGTTTACCCCGGACATACATACAGACAAACAGACAAAAATTCTAAAAACTATATTTTTGGCTTCGATATCGATTGTAGAACACGCCTCAAGTATTCTTTTAAAAAAATATTCAATGTACAGTTCTGACTTTCCTACGATTTTATTATATGTATATAGATAATTACACCAATATATTTGCTATAACACTAACTTATAAATTTTAATAGCGCGCTGCTATCTATGCGGCGGGATGGTAACGCCACTTGCATAAGTTCAGCGTCTACCTTACCCTCCAAGCCGGAACGCGATAGTGACAAACACCTAAGCTATGGCGACAGGAATAAGTAAGGTGGTGGTACCAGAGCTGGGCGTGACAATGCAAAACTCTACCATCCAGTAGTTGCGATGGTAATGACTCGCATAACCCATTTTTGCCTCTCACGAACGGCCTGGCAGAACGCCAGATGATCTATTATTTAAAGGGGAGCCCAGACCAACCGGTGGCTGTGGTGGCTTGATCGATCTTGATAAAAACGGGCAATGATTTTTATCGTCAATGAATTTACGCCCAGCGAAGCGGGCGGATAAAAACAAGTCAATTACAAAATTGGACGCAGTTACACGAAAAGGATCCAATCCAATCAAAATCAGTTTAGAAATATTAATAACTAATTGACCCGCGCAGCTTCGTCCGCGAGTATATTAATAAGTCGTCCAAATAGCTTTTAATAAAAATTTCATCCCCTATTTAAGCCCTCCAGGGACTGATTTTTGAAAAAAAATTAGCCTATGTTTGACCCCGGATCTTCAACTATATCCATTCCAAATTTCATGACAATCGGTCCAGCGGTTTAGCCGTGAGAGCGTAACAGGCAGACTTTCGCATTTATAATATTAGTATGGATAATAATAATATCATTTATTTATTGAAGTTTGAAGTTGGATAATATTTTTTTTAACGTGCCATACACGGGGATTAGTTCTGACGTTGAATAAAGTAATAGAGAGCTATTTTTGCTTAGATGTTTTTTACTGACCAATTGTATTGATGTTTAACATCAGTTTGGTGCACTTAACTCATTTTTGACCACATTGTGGATTGGATCCTTTTCGCTTAACTACGTCCAATTGTAGTTCATCTTCGTTCTTAAACCAATTTATTCTGGGCAACATTTTGTTTCCTTGACTATTTCAGGCAACAAATTAACGAGGCTTTGTCTGTATGAGGATACGCACTATTTACGGCGTATCGTGTTATTGATATGCAGTATGTATAAGATACCCTCGCCAAGGTCAGAAGGTGCGTGAGACAGGATAATAAACAATAATTTACATTTAATCGAATTCTATATGAAGACTGGTTATAGAACTATTTATATACCGTGAATCGATCCACCTACGCCATGGTTCGTGACATCCCAGCCTACAATTTGAAACTAAATAATCTTATTCCTACTATTTTTATCAGATGTTTTATTTGCTTGGTTATTTATCATTTAATACATCCTGGTAGTTACTCGCGACATCTTTTGCGTGATCACAAAACTTTACTTCTCTTTGTTCAGTCGGATTAAATTACTTTGCGTCATTCCTGAATAATGTAGCTTTTTAAAGGTAAAAGAATTTTTAAAATCGGTCAAGTAGATTTTGTGGTAACAAATAAACGAAGAAACAACCAAATTATCCTGTTTATAATATTTAGCCGCATGCTACATCGGCTTTTTCCCCGATTCCCACGCGAAGTTGTAAGAGTAAACCGAACACCAATAGAACTTCATATAGACCAAAAATCATCAATTACTCGGCTAACGAATTGGACGTTGATAATCACAGATTAAATGTATACGCCTTTTAAGCCCATTCCTTAGTTTGTCAGTGTAGCTTGCAATTACATACAGAAATACAGAGTTATACTAATTACCAATGAAACACAATAATTTCAAGAGTAATTTTTAAACCTTGTCATCTCATTCGGCACGATAAAACAGTACAACATAGTTTGTTTCTAGTTTTTTCACATTATAATATAACCTACATATACATGAAATTTTTGACAGTAATAGGAGCGTTTGTTATATGTGACACGTTTCCTACCCAATGGCGTGTCTATTATTATTCATGTGGTCTGTATTGATAACCATCGATGTATTTGCCAAATTTAACCATTATCACTGTTTACTTTCGAAGACCGAAAGCGACAGCTTTACGAGGCGGGGATGTCAGATATACCACCAACACACTCCAGGCTGTTACTGAGATATTCTTAAATAGAATAATCCAATAACTTTGCTTCAGCGACTCGGGAATCCAACCCGATATATCGTGTTCTGTGCCGACCAAGCCAACAATTATACCAGCGAGGTTTTTATACTCATTAAATTATTGTTGGCTTACTGAAACTGGCAATACATGGTCATTTATTGCCAGATAAAAGCGCTTAACTCTCCGCCCCTCGAAATATTCAGTTCAATTATCACAGTATTGCGAATGTGCGACGAAAATTTGCGGTAATATTCATTAAAATGTTAATTACAAATTACACTCCACCGATCCATTGCGGCTTAATTAGAATTCATCCCTCACCGACGTTTGTTGCGTTACAATTACTTCGCCGCTCTTGTACCTGCGAGCAAAATAAAAATATTTAAGAAATTATGAATGTTAAACAATTTTTAAAATTAAAACAAGGGAATATATATTAATAACTAGCTGACCCGTCAAATGTGATTCTGCCTTTTTAACTACTCTTATTTTTTTTCTATATTTTCTCACCTTTTAAACCTTCCCTGCAGGCTTAGGATAAGCACCACGAGATATATATCGATCGAGAAAGTGACGTTTGCTTGACATTTATTAATATCTCGATGGACGTTATTAAGCATGCCACGATAAACATTTAAAACGTCATAGATAAATTAAACAAAAAGTTTACTCGAATAGAGAAATAAATGTTGTCACTAGAAGACATAGATATTATACTAATTCTGATTTTTAAGATACACCTTTGGTGCATTTAACTTGTGTTAATCATTATGAGCTTTTGTTTACATTTATAACTTCCTGTCATCATTTCTCTTCTTTGTCAGAGTCGAATGAAATATAACCAAAGCCTAGTGTAGCCGTACCTATTTACAATTATAATTAAAGATATTTTACAGGTTTTTGAATTATTCTCTCTTTTTAGTTTTGACCATCAAAACTAGTTTTTTATTCTATAAAACTGAAACAATGAATTATGATTCATAAGATGTTTTAATGTAAAGGGCAATTAAGATGCCAGCGTGTATTTATTTCTGGGTGTATAACTGCGTAACTAATTATGCGTAAAAGTGCGTAACAATTATTATTAACAAGCTATTTTTTTCCACTATAATTATTCCTTTCAATTATAATTCTAATATTATTGAGTAAATTAACATCTTTTAGACTAATCAATCAACATTTTTGATTAATTTTTTTGATGAGAAACTTCCATAGAATTGTTGTGATTTGACAATGACACGAAAATGCATTACGATAAACAAACATAAATGTATAGTATTATGCCAACTAGAAAATAAGATAGAACAGAATACAATTCACAGTATTTTATGTTACAAATAATGTTATCTATTAATAGCTCCAAAAATCAGCCAGATGCAAGCAATCCAACCTAAGACTTACTGTTAGACCGTGGTCTCCAAGAACAAACTGAATTTTTGTGAACAGCTTCGTTTTGACGAGACAACCATATTTTCTATCTTTGAAAAATCTCGAATCGGGTAACTAATAAAGATAGATAAAATAGGGAAACTTTAGAGTGTCAGACTAAGAAAAGTTTCCACTTTACGTGTATGACAAAGTTACCGTTGAATTACAATAATAATTAACAAGCTGTTGTGAGAAAATTAGGTTATTTTTTAATTGATTTATATCAATTTAAAAATCTCATAAGTGGGATTCTCAGAAAAATCATCAAATATGTAGGACAAAAGTTTCATCGTAGTTTTCATAATATAATCAAGCGATTAAAGTCGAAAAATAATTATTGTTATTAATAAATATTTATTATTTACCGAACCCAATATCTTCGCAGCATTAACTTTATTAGTTACCCGATTCGAGATTTTTCGAAAATAGAAAAGACGGTTGTCTCGTCAAAATGAAGCTTTTCACAAATATTCAGCTTGTTGTTAATCAAAAAAAAAAGTTAGTTTGTGGGACCACGGTCTGTGATTTACATCTCAAGAACGAAAAACATTTTTCTTTGACTTCTCAGTTTATCTCTCTTTGTTTCAAAGACTTACTCAAAGAGTATATAAATTTTATTTTATTTTGTCTTCTTACATTTACTTCTAACGAAAAAACGAGTGTGAGCTACACTCGATTTTTTTGTTATTTTTGATTGATTAATTAATATTTTGATTATTATAATATGTTTTTATGTATTATTTTTCCTGAGTATATGTTATTAATAGTAACATTAAATAATACAAAATAAGCACCAGCTTTAAATTAACCTTTTATTTTACATTTAGTTTTCTACTGAATTTTGTAGAAAACCTTGTAAGTAGTTGTAATTTTGAATAGAGTTGGTAAGTGGTAACACTGAGTAGCACAAGAATTCGTAGAATTATTTTCTCTATACGAAAAATTAAAAGTTTATTTACATTACGTCAAAAAGTATTGTACTTTAACTAATTTGTATTTTGTAATTAATTATAAATTAATTAATTATCTAACCATTACGTACAAGGAATTATTGATTTATACTGTTTGGTTCTCACATCTCTAAAATCATCATCATTCTTCCGATTCTAGTACAAAATTAAATTGTGTTAGGTATATGAAATGGGAACACAAAATAAAACGTAAGTAGTGTACTTCTTTATACTTATATTTTTTAAAAGCCTATATAGGTTATTAAAAATAATTATGATTTTCTTTTCAGGATAAGAAGTAATAAGCATAAATTAACTTTGTCACCATGGTGGATTCATGGACTAGACTTGTAGCACCGAAGATTAGTCTTTAATATTGGGAAAGCATAACACCATATATTCTACAAATACTTCATACATTATAGTTTCTAGAGGAAGAAAGGAAAACAATGGAACACTGTGTAAGTATTTATTTACATACATATCTCCATGACAAATCATCTAACAAGGTAGACTGAAAGAATCAAATTTTAACATATTTTAATATATTTTTTTCATTGTAAAAGGTTTTTTACAAAATTAATATCATAAATTCAAGATTATATCAAAAACTTGATTCTTGTAAAAAAATCCTGAATAATATGAGAAGCTTTCTCTGGAGAATAGTGTAGGCTTCTTTCACTCCCTTTTATAAATGTAACCAATTGTTTTTTCGACCCCATTATATAAATTACAATGCAAATCTATATAACACTACACCAAAATGCAACATGCAAGACTGGAGTCATAAGTCCTGAGTTAACTGACAAAAAAATATATTAAGTAAACATATATAACAACATTTTGATAAGATATATTTGTTTACAGGTTGACTAAACAGTGAGTAATGGAAATAGAATAAAGAAGCCTTTCTATTTATTACATTTTTTGAAATTGTTGATTAAGAAAATTTATAAGTTAATGCTGAATATTATATTTTTCTTGCTGTTTTTAATGGTTGTGCAAGATTGAAAAATAAATTTTAATTTGTAGAAAACAATTAAGTTTATAACATGATAGTCTTAATGTACCTAATATGTGTAATTTTTAAAATTTAAATTAATAGAAAGTTAATGTTACCTTAGGAAAATATATTTTACTTGTTGATTTTTTATTTTCAAGTGAAATTCCATACTACTCATACTATATAGTAAACTAATTTTTGATATTGAATTTTCATTACTGATTAATTATGCGAGATAACAAGAGATATTTAAATTGGAGAAAACATTTAAATTTAAAATATAATAGCTTTAATATAGTGCGTGTAATCTTCTATAAGTTTGTTACATTAGTGAAAATTCAAAGATACATGTTAATAAATTTAAGTCATAAGGTGATAAATTGTGAAAATTATTTATCTATTCTGAGAAGTACAAACATTAATAATAATTGTTAGTTTAGTAAAGTAGATGTGTTTGTATATTTTTTAAAACTCAAATTTAATTTTCTTTACAAGACTGCTTCATATTACACACTTTTTATAATTATTCATTTTGTATTTTGTGTGATTTATTCATTTTGTAACTTTATTAAAGAAAATAAAAATTATTTCTCAAGACTTTTCCATATAGTAAAATCTATGTTTGGCATTAAAACATTAAATACTATGAATAGTGTGTCATTAAACTTATACTTAAAATTAGCCATTGATGACTATAAGTTTCATTTTTATTATATAAAATTATTTAATACTTAGATAGAAGGTTTGCCTAGAGTATATATTTTTTTAAATAAATCTTATACAACACTAAAGTATTTTATTATACCAATAATCCACTAAGTATTGTTACTACCAAAATCACTTCGATTAAAAAACAACAACAAAAGTAACAAAGTTAACACTTCTAAAAGAAAATACTTGTAATTATCATATCGAAGGGTCCTACGTATACTTGTGCAAGTGCAATGACACAACTTTACTGGAGGCCGGATTAAATGTTCTGTAGCTTGTAATCTATACCTTCATATAATAAAATCGTAGGAAAGTCAATGTATGTCCGGGGTAAACTCAAAAAGTACTGCATGGATTTACTTCAAATTTTGCATGAATATTACTAACAGGTCGGGTCAACATATAGGCTACATATTATCACGTTATCACCTACGGGGGAGGAGCTGTGCGGAGTAAACAAAGTCTGCGCAAACAAAGTCACGGGCAACAGCTAGTTTTGACATAAATCAATAGAAGTATTTGAAAATTTGTACAAATTTTCAAATACTTTATTACATTAGGACAAATATAAGGTAATTTTAAGGCTTTTGAGGCAAGAAAATGGTTTCCGTTGTTTTGCAAGTTGCACCAGTATACATAGGATCCGTCAATATCTTCTATTGTGTAGTCTTCGCATTTCATCCATTTCAATTATGCCATATGAGGGCATCATTTGTTCTTCGAGGATATTTGTCAGTTATATTAAAAATTCTGCAGTTGAAGTCTTATCTGCAAATAATAATTATATTTTTTATTGACATATATTATTGTAATAAACAATAATAACAAGAACTGACTGCCTTTCTGTATGGTAAATTATCTTTAAATGTAGACAAATATAAAATAATGTTTACACATGTAGGTACCTAGGTAATTGAGAACTACATGTGTCATATTGGATATTTTAAGTTATGAATATTACAGAAAATAATACATCATAGTAGTATGTTAATCATACATGGAACTTGGTCTGAAAACAACTGATTAAAACAAATACTTTTTTTGACTAAATATAACTTGAATGGGTAGTAAAAACTCCTTAAATACATAATCAATGCAAGCCTTAGAGGAATAACACATTTGCATCATTATTCTATGATGTAAGCGTTGTTGTTGTTTGTTGGTATGTGGCTGTAAGTATTGTGAAAAGTTGACCACCAAGAAAAGGATTATTACTTGTATCCAGCTGAAATTTAACATACACTTGACATGTATATGTAACATATTAACTGTTTAAAAAAGAAACTCGAAAAACTACAGATAACTTTTGAAAAAATATAACTTTATTGAGTTCACCTAAGTCAAATTAGTATTTACTACAAAGATATTCTGTTATTACAGTTAATGAAGTTGGATGGCTGTCATATCTACTAGAAACTGAATCACAAGTCTCTTATGTTCACTTACCTTTAACTAAAGAGGCATGCCTTGATCGGTGTGTGGCTCTAAACCTCAAAATTCACAAGGGTCTATATTATTTAGAGAGCCATGGTTATTGGGTTTATTGAAGCGCTATAGTGATTGGAATGCTCCGTCCGTTGTGTAAAAAGATCACACAAATTTCCTATGTGCCTTCTTTGTATTTTGCAGGCTTGCCGTTAACCGTAGATATTTAGCACATAATAGGTATAATATGGAACTGCCACCACTATTAAATACATATATGCCATACTGCCTGCCTGCCTGCCTGCCTGCCATACATACTACTGCCAACACTGGACCGAAATCTATATTTAATAAAATGAATAGAAATCAAAAAGTTTTGTAATTATTGTATAATTAAAGTATAATAATACGAAATAGTGGATAAGGTTATCAACATTTTAACCAAATTTTAACGAAGTGTCAAATGACAAATCGATAAAATGACAGCAAGACGTTTCGATCGATAGAGAAAATAACTACCGTCGAGTAAAATTGATCATTTTCTCTTCCTTTGAAGTATCATGTCGAATCAAGTGTCAAATGCGTTAGCGAATCGAGAAAGTGACATAAAAGTCGAGAAAACGAGGTCGATAAAATTTTATCGTGTTGCTTATCCTAAGCCTGCTGGACTTCAACAATTAATTAAAAACCAAAATTAGCCAAATCGGTTCAGCCGTTCTCGAGTTTTAGCGAGACTAACGAACAGCAATTGATTTATACATATATATATATATATATATATATATATATATATATATATATATATATATATATATATATATATATATATATATATATATATATATATATATATAAATAATATCTGGTTGACCGATTCTTCGCTTCGCTCGGTTTTTCACATACCCATATCTTGGGAACTGAGCTTTTCTTGGACCTGGAACCTTGATAAATCGATTGCTTGACCCGAAAACCCCTAATTTGTGACTTTCATGAAAATCGTTGGAGCCGATTCCGAGATTCCAATTATATATATACAAGAATTGCTCGTTTAAAGGTATTAGATATATATATATATATATATATATATATATATATATATATATATATATATATTTATATCTGATTATTAATTACTAGCTGACTCGCGCAGCTTCGCTCGCGAGTATATTAACATTTCGTCGAAATAGTTTTTAATACACATTACATCCCCTATTTTAGTCCTTCGAGGGTTGATTTTTGAAAAAACAGCCAATGTTTATACCTGACCTTCCTGATCTACCTGATCGTCAATTATTTCCATGCCAAATTGCATGAAAATCGGTCCAGCGTTTTAACCGTAAAAGCGTAACAGACAGACAGACATTTATAATATTAGTATGGAAAGTACGGAATAGTATGGATTAATCTAAATATATATATATATATATATATATATATATATATATATATATATATATATATATATATGCCACTTTTCTTTGTAATTTTATAACTTACGAACGAGCTCACCTATCCAAACTAAATGTTTAGGCTTTGTTCGGACTATTTAGTAGATGGTTTATGTGAAGTTTGCACAAAATCGGTAGAGCGGTTTTACATTTATCACATTTTTTGTAACAAATGAATTCAATAAATGGCGATACGTAGCGAAGCACGTAACGGACCGCTAGTATTTTTATATATTTTACGTCCACCACACTTTCAACCAAAATTGGAATAGCGTTTTTCCTTCGTGGTATCGCAAAAGTCACACGTTAGCGTCAGCAGAATTTGCAAATTTCTTTTTTGATTTTTGTATTACCGTAAACTATTTTTTATCACAAGATAGCAAACAAGCAGATGGGTCTCCTGATGAAAGAGTCATCTGTCGCCTATAGACACCAAAGGTGTTAATGGTGCGTTGCTATCTTTGTTGGCGAGGTCTAATGCCACATGCATAAGTTTACCGGCTACCTTACCCTCCAAACCGGAACACGACAGTGACAGCACTGAAGCTATTGCGGCAGGAATATGTAAGGCGGTGGTACCAGACCCGGGCGAGAGACAATGCAGAACTCTACCACCTAGTAGCCACGGTGTCAGTGACTTGCATAGCCAATCGGTCGCCTTTAAGGACATGCCTAACAGAACGGCAGTTGGTCTATTCTTCAAAGGAGCTCGGAACTAACACGGGGGGAATTCATTCATTTTTTCATGGGAATAAGTAACGCTTTAATCTACAATAGTAGTAAATTTCGACACAAGTACGGGAAATATGTCTTCCTTATAAGTCCCGGGTTTTTGTTTTTGCCTCATGCGTGTTAACAACAGGACCGAGTTGAAATACAATTCCGCACGTGCATCAACATCGTTTGATGTTAATATACTTACGAAAAAATACACTTACGAAACATTTTGCTGTCTCCTGCCAAAAGGGAGAGAAACTGGATGTATTTTCCTACTCCTCCTATATACTTCTGATTAATTTCGTTGCGGGATCCAGGACAGTTTAGCTTATCCCCAGGGCACCCTGAGCTCGCAACTCAGTGGTTATCAGGACGGTTGCCGCTGTTGATTCTGGTTTACAAAAGTTACAGTGGTGGGAACGAGAGGTGGGCCCATTGCCCTTACGAAAAAATAAAACAAATTATTCATAACAGTCACTACAAGAACTCATATCTTCAAATTTAAAAAATAAAAAACCAGAAATGTAATTTCATAGGAATAAGTTTTTTTCCGCGGACATAGCAGGGTAACCGGTTTTTATGCAGTCAGCCAATTCAGTGACACTAATTTATCTAAATTCAAAATAACTTTAATTGCATTATTTATTTATTAACATTATAGTTATATATTAAAACATATTTTAAATTTAATTCGTGCATTAATAGCTAATAGTATTTACATTGTAAATGGTAATTTTATAAACAAAGTACAGAAAAGTTTTTGATTAAAAACGTCTTTAATGCATTTGGAGGTTATATACAGGAGGAAAACTGAAAGTCCTAGTGCTTAAAAGAATAACTTTCAACATGCTATATACACATTGAAAGGTCTATTTTTTTTAACAAATCTATTAAAAAAGCTTTTTCTTTTGTAATAAACAGAAGTCGCACGTAAGAGTTCACGAAATATTGCAAATTTAATTAATTTGTTCTTTGATTAATGGATTTCTGCAAAGTAATGCCTGAATCTATAAAAAAATAATGCAGGTTTATAAATTTCCGTTCAATGTAGTAAAAAGATATTTTCTTCGTATTTGCTGCGTCATTTCATTGTCTCAAAAGTATCACAATTTCAAATTCAAAGAAATCGCCTTGCACTCCAAGGCTTTTGCATCGAAATTGCCTGCAAATGAATTGTTTTTTTGTTCTCTTGGCAAATAACCAAGGTTTAAAATGTTAGTTTATTACAAGGCCCCACCAGCCTTGTAATAAAACCATTATCTGCATTGCCAAGGGTAATTTTGATGCACGCTGCATTTCACGCTTATATGAATTCCGCTGGTAATATTATTCATAACAACGCTTTGAGGTCAAATTATTAAACATGCTATGGTTTGTATGATTTTCCAGCGAGTTCGTTCGCGTGACCCACAAACATTACTTCCTATTATGCACTCGTGTAAATCAGTAGCCTATGTTACTCAGTGAAAATGTACTTGAATATAGATAAAATAATGTTTACTATTGGTCCAGTATTTTTTGAGTTTAACCATAAAAAACAAACAAATCTTAGGGGCCAATCAAGTATTACATAAGCAGATTTTTTAAAATTATTGACTCGCTCCTCCCCCATGTCAGCAAAAGTAAGCAAATCACTCTCCCCTTCCCCCTTGCTTACGTAAACATTGTAAATTTATTTTTTAATCCTTTCTCGATTTTGTGATTTATTCATGATTAGCAGTTTTTAAGTTTAAACGTAAATGCGAGAAGGAGGACTCTTCAAAGGAGGCCGGGACCAACTCGGCGATCTCACAAAAGATACCCCACTTTTGAACAATTGCATGAATAGTGCCCATACAATGCTTAAATATGGAGACACGTATCCTAAAACAATTTATAGTCACTGTAGAAGCCCTTAATTTAAATAATAGCCGTATCCAGATAACTTTAAAGCCAATAGAATGGACCGTTTAATGTATTAACTTTGGGGACTTCAATCCTTAGGAATTAGTTTGATAAAGGGATGAGGTTAGATAACCTTACACGCAAGGGTATTAGATTTAGATGAGGGATGCTGGACGTTTCCTTAATTAAATTGCCAATACCATCACATGACACAATTTATACTATCATGTTAGGACAAGCATAGCCCAGCAAATGAGCTTTACTTATAGCAACATTTATTTAATTATCAAAAAAGACATTATAATTTGCTACTTTCCCTAGATTTACGAGATTTTTTTGTGGAATGGAAAGAGTCAACTATCGCTTATAGATACCAAAGATGGTGCGTTGCTATCTTGCACCGAGGTTTAATGCCACATGCATAAGTTTTGCTTGAAATAAAAACAAGTGCACTACATTTTTAAACCCTAAGTAATAATAGGTCTTTGCCCATGCCCATAAATTATGAAATACCATACCCATGAAATTGCCGTTTTTCATGAAATAAATGAAGCGTATTTTTTTCTATAATTTTTATTTCTACTTATCAAAGTAATCTCCCATGCGATCAATGCATCTTTGCCAAAGCATTGGTAGCTTATTGATGCTACCAATGCGTTGGCAAGATTTTTTTCCCGCCAAGAAGTTATCCAAATTCTGGAAAAAGTAAAAGTCTGTAGGCGCAAGGTCTGGTGAGTACGGCAGATTACGGAGAACTTCTAACTCCAGCTCTTGTAGCTCTTGCACGATCTCATGCTGCACAGCAGACGCTCTCTTTTTTGAACGAATGAAAACACACGCTTTTTTGAATTGTCCGGCCCAGGAATTGAACCTGAGACCTCATGTAGCCAACATTGACACCGGACCACTAGATCACAAAAGCTTTTTGATTATTATAATCTACTATCTGACCTGGCAAACGTTATTTTGCTGTATAAGTTACTATACATATAAACCTTCCTCTTGAATCATTCTATCTACTAAAAAAAACCGCATCAAAATCCGTTGCGTAGTTTTAACGATCTAAGCACAGGATAGTGACTTTGTTTTATACTATGTAGTGATACTAGACTATATTATAAAGGGGTACAAGCAGGTTATACCACGGGAAATATAATAATACTAGCGGCCCGCTAAGTGCTTCGCTACGTATAATGTGAAATATTAAAAAAAAAAATCGAACATCAAATTCACAAAAAATATGATAAATGAAGAACCGCTCTACCGATTTTGTGCAAACTTCACATAATCCATCTACTAAATAGTCCGAACAAAGCCTAAACATTTCCTTTAGATAGGTGAGCCCGTTCTTGAGTTATAAAATTACAACGAAAAGTGGCATTGATTTTTATCTACATAGATTGAATATTGTTATAATGAATTAATGATATAATTTGATATTAATTTACCCTTATCGTTACTAGTTAATTAAATAATAATTACAGTAACATAATTAACATACAATACATTTTTCGGTGAATTGTAGTGGTCACTTATAATTGACATTGAAATTGATTAATGATACTACATTTCTACATATAATATAATAATAATATGTAGTAACTAGAAATTTAGTAATAGTATGTGAGCCTACGAGCATTTACTCGAGCGCGTCTGATTAACATAGGAGGGGTACCTCGCATGCTCTTGTGGCTCTCCACCAAATATAAGCCCTATTAACAGAGACGGGTAACTAGGGCAGGAAAAAACATAATTCCAATAACTTGCCATCTTCAATAATTGCCCTCGTTGCTAGTTTTTAAGAAGTGGTTTCTATTCCGTGTCTTTCCACGTCACTTTTTTTATCTGTATAATTTTCCCTATCATAGAAATGAAAAACATTATAACCTTTTATTTTTCCCATAATTTAATGTACGTCTCTACGATGCTCGAGTAACTACACATTTAGCATCTTGGGCGCCCCTTCTATAGGTCGTAGTATACGTATTATTTACATTGATTAGATTTTTAAAGAAAAATGTAATGTCCGTTATTTTAGCAACACCTCTGAGAGTTCAGTATCGGTATTGACCACATGAGGTCCAGGGCTCAATATCCAGGTTGGGAAATTCGAAAATGTATTTTTCTGATAAAAACGTTGCCCGGGATTCGATAAGTGCCCGGATAGTGATAGGCTTGCCACCTATCACACTCTGGGACTAAGCATCTTCGCTAATCATGGGTACACAGGTTGTACCTCTGTCTACCTCTTTGGGAATACGGGCCTGCAGATACTTTTTAGCAACACTACAGGGTTTTCTCTATAGGTATAGTTGCGAGGTTTCAGTATTAGCAGTAGCAGTATCACGAGTGCATTATCGCCATTATGATATTAAATATTGTCTTAATGTATTGATGTTATAATTTGATATTAATTATTCCTTATCGTTAATGTTTGATCAAATACAAATAGCAATTACAATAATATTATAATTTACATGACATACATATGTTTAGTGATATCTTTAAGAAATGACTAATGTTACTAAACTAAATTAATATTACAAGTGAGAAAGTTAGGATATTTAGATGTATGAATGGATACTATCCGTATGGATGGATCGATAGAGAGATGTTTGTTAAACAATCACTCTAAAACTGCCAAAGTTAATTGGATGAAATTTGGCGCACAATTTTATTCCGTAAAAGTGTGTTGTTCCCGCGGGATTCACCAATAACTTTTATAATGCAGCGGGCTACATGCTGCAGCTAGTTTCTACATAGATACTGACCGGATTTTTTAAGAAAAATATTATGTCTATTCTTTAAAGAGGGCCTCGTTATTCACACAATACATTACCAAAATAATCTCAAGTGACGTGTACAAAGTTGCGAGTATCAGCTATTCCAGCGGCTCAAGTTTCCCACGTGCTGGTCCTCCTTTGAAGAATAGACCATCAGCGATTCTTCCAGGCAGTTCGTAAAAGGCTAACTATTGTCTATACGTGTCACTAATCAGGATGTAAATACTAAGTGGTAGAATTCCCCAACGTCGCGTCGGGGGCATTTGGTACCACCGCCTTATCTACCCTGTTCATAAAAAGTGAACGATTGGGCGTCACTACTGTCGTGATTATTGGTGGTGGTGGTAGAGTTCCACAACGGTTCGTCCGGGTCTTGCACTACCCGGTTTCTTCCTGTCGCAATAGCGTCAATGCTTGTCATTGTTGTTTTCCGGTTTGTAGGGTAAGGTGGCCTTAAACTTATGCATATGACATTACCATCTCGTCACACGAATAGCAACGCACCAATAAACATCTTTCTTGTATTGTCTATTGGCAATGGTTTTTCTTTCCATCAAAAGAGCCACCTGCTTGTTTACTATTTGATATAAAGAACTCATGGGAAAATCCTATGCTCTCATATATACAAACATACACATAACACGTGGGACAGAGATAATACAATTAAGCGGTCAAGTGCACAGCGATACGTTCAGTAGCGCGCAGAATTTTAATCGTCCGAGAACAGTTTAAGTGGGTCATGCTTCACATTTATTATAAACTACATAAAACATTAACATTTCAGACGCTTTTACAATGAAACGAAAACTGGTATACTCGTATATGTATTAGATCATTATTCCTTAAAAAAATACGCCGGTTCTGGTGGCAGAGAGACCAGACAGACAGACCAAGCAGACATATGCTTCCTGAGTGTGTTCCCCAACGAGTACAATCTCGGGATCTTCCAGAGAAGAGTGAACAAAGTACCTTCTAGGGAAGCCCGCTCCATCTTAGGCCGCATCTTAGCTTACCATCAGGCGCGATCGTGTTCTAGAGCTTCCCTATCGACACTAAAAAAAAGAGGCGGGTCTAGGGCGAGGGGGGGCTAATCATGGCACCGCAGCAGCTTTGAGATTCGCCAAAATCATATCTTTAAAAAAAATCATTTTTATAAACTTGTTTTGCTATCTTATGAAAAAAAAACCGCCAACCTTACTTTTCAAACCGGAAGACGACAGTGACAAGCACTGACGCTATTGCGATGGTACCACACTTGAGCGAGCCGTTTTAGAACTCTCACGATAATAATGACAAAGTCCATTCATTAGCCTTTTTCAAACTCCCGGGCAGAATGATAGATGTTTTTTTTTATATCATAAGATAGCAAACAAGCAGATGGGTCTTCTGATGGAAACAGTGAACCGTCGTCTATAGACACCAAAGGTGTTAATGGTGCGTTGCTATCTTGTGGCAAGGTCTAATGCCACATCTATAAGTTTGCCGGCTACCTTACGCTTCAAACCGGAACACGACAATGGCAAGCACTGACGGTATTGCGACAGGAATAGGTAAGGCAGTGGTACCAGACCCGGGCGAGAGACAATGCAGAACTCTACCGCCTAGTAGCCACGATGGCAGTGACTTGTAAAGCCAATCGGTCGCCTTTTACGACCTGCCTGGCAGAACGGCAGTTGGTCTATTCTTCAAAGGAGCCCGGGACCAACACGGGGTAATCTACACACGGGGGATAGGGGTTCTATTTATTCTTCAGAGGGGCCCAGACCAATATCGGGGAACACGTTTGTCGCTCTTTAGGTATGAAACTTTAAAAACTACATCGCATTTAACAACTTTCAAATTCCCCATTCAATGGAATAAAAGTACCGCTGAGTCACGTATTGAGGCTGCCAATAATATATATTGGTCCCCCTCGCGGCTACACTCGAACCTCCCCTACTACAGGCCGATAAAGCACCCTCTGTATTAGTTGTTCTTCAATCCCCATCGCTGAGAGTGGACAGCCACTTCAGATTCTTATGAGCAAACTCAACTTATATTTTATAAATAAAGCTTTCTTTATATATAAAGTTTCTATCGGCTTGTACGAAACAATTAATTATTTTTATTTTCAACCCTTGAAAGAGGTTTGAAAATTAATAGCCTCCTAGCTGTACCTGCGACTTCGTCAGCATGGAAAAAAAAGTAAATACCTGCATAGTTTCCGTTCCCATGAGACTTCCGGGATGAAAACTATACTACGTCCTTTCTCTGGCCTCAAACTATTTTTGTAGTAAATTTTATCCAAATCGGTTCAGTGGTTTAGGCGTGAAGAAAAGACAGACAGACAGAGTTACTTTACCCCGTGTTGGTCGCGGGCTCCTTTGTAGAATAGGCCAACAGCCGTCCTGCCAAGCAGGTCGTAAAAGGCGACTGATTGGCTACACGAGTCACTGCCATCGTGGCTACTAGATGGTAGAGTTCTGCATAGATCAATTATAGTAGGGGAGCTCAAGAAGGGATTTTGGTATTTACGCGAGCGCTTCAGATTAACATAGGGAAGATACCTCGCATACTGTTGAAGGGTGTTGAAACCTCTACAAAAGCCATTTCTGTAGAGGGGGGGACTAGGGCAGAAAAAAAAACTTGATATTACCTTTAATTTTTCCTATAATTCATAAACTTTTAAGCTAACGCTAACTTCTACTATCATTTTAAAAAATATATAATTTAATCTACAAAATCCAATTGGTCCCTACATCGCTCGCGTCCCATTAGCATCGTGGGCTCCCCTACTATTAATTTGTCCAGTCAATATTTATTTCTTACTAGCTGATCCGACAAACGTTGTTTTGGCTTTTTATTTACTCTTTTTTTTCTATATTTTCCCACCTTTTAAACCTTCTCTGGACTTCAACAATTAATTCAAAACCAAAATTAGCCAAAACGGTTCAGCCGTTCTCGAGTTTTAGCGAGACTAACGAACAGCAATTGATTTTTATATATAACCAATTTATATACCTGGGCGAGGATATCTACATTATAAGAAGTCTATTGAATTTAAAGTAATGAACTGAGACAAACATGGCGGACCCTTTTCACGCGAGTTTAATAAGCACTTGTCCGGTTATTTGTTTGCTCATTTTACTTTATCACTTTCTATTGAGATTACGTTATCTCACAGCCGCGACATACTACACTGTACTCGAAACATCATTGATATAAACTGTGGTGAACTCATTAAATCAAGCCACGATAAAATACAATAAAAATAAATACGTATCTTAAGACGGTTCCTTTGTTTATTCTTTTGTTTTTGTTTTTACATCATAAGACAGATAACAAGCAGATGGGTGTCCTGATGGAAAGAGTCAACCATCGCCTATAGACACCAAAGGTGTTAATGGTGCGTTGCTATCTTGTGGTGAGGTCCATGTATGCATAAGTTTACCGGCTACCTTACCCTCCAAGCCGGAACACGACAGTGACAAACACTGACGCTATTGCGGCAGGAATAGGTAAGGCTGTAGTACCAGACCCGTGCGAGACAATGCAGAACTCTACCACTTAGTAGTCACGATGGTAGTGACTCGTGTAGCCAATGGATCGCCTTAACGACCTGCCTGGCAGAACGGCAGTTGGTGTATTCTTCAAAGGAGCCTAGAACCAACACGGGGAAATATGTAATAATAATGAATGTCCAACGATATTCATTATTATTTACTTTATTCACATTTATGTTTTATTTTAATATTTTTGTAATTACTAGCGATCTTCCTCTGACAGAAATTCGACCACAGACTAAAAAAACGACCAAGTGCGAGTCGGACTCGCGCACGAACGGTTCCGTATATCATCTTTAAAAAACGGCAAAAAATTACTTTTCTTGTATGGGAACCTCCCTTAATATTTTCATTTTTTTATTTCTAGTATTTGTTGTTATAGCGGCAACGGAAATACCTAAATAATTTGTGAAAATTTTAGCTTTCTAGCTATCAAGGCTTATGAGATACAACCTGGTGACAGACAGACAGACGGACAGTCAGAAAGCGGAGGCTTAGTAATAGGGTCGTAGGTTTATATCTTTTAAATACGGAACTCTAAATATAAAATCCCTTTTGTGTTTGACATCTCTCTTGGTTATAGTCATAAAGAAAGCGTTTATATTTTTCATTTAGATACTTGTATTCCACATGAACATAATGTGTGTAACGTTTATTTTTATTATCAGATTAATGCAGTCGTTTGTAATGTGACCTTTAACTGTACCAAATTTCATATTCAACCGGTCTCGTAATGGCCTTAAAAGGGGCACAAAGTTTTTGCTTCGTTTATTTATATATATATATATATATATATATATATATATATATATATATATATATATATATATATATATATATACATAGATAACATTATTAAAAATACAATCTATACATATAATAAAATCGTAGGAAAGTCAAAACTGTACATTGTATATTTTTTTAAATGAATACTTGGGGCGTGATTTACAGTCGATATCGAAGCCAAAAATATCGTTTTTATAATTTTTGTCTGTTTGTCTGTATGTATGTCCGGGGTAAACTCAAAAAGTACTGCATGGATTTACTTCAAATTTTGCATGAATATTAGTAACAGGTCGGGTCAACATATAGGCTACATATTATCACGCTATCACCTACGGAGGAGTAGCAGTGCGGAGTAAACGAATTCGCGCGGACGAAGTCGCTGGCAACAGCTAGCATTTAATACACACAGAGTTTAGACCCAGAAGTAAAATTCATATCACACAAATGCCTTGTCTTGGCAAAAATCGAACCCTTACTCCGTCTCGATTGGCGTTACTGACGTTAACACTGCCCATTCGACCAACTCGAACAAATAAAATAACTTTTAAAGCCCATTATTTAATGTAGTATAATCTTGAAATGCGTATGTAAACAGTATGTCAATGTCGTTCAACGACGCTAACGCGCACGCTAATGTATTTACGGAGATCCAGACGTCCATTAGCTTCAAATACACTGATAGCAACTTATGTAACCATTACATGACTGGTACGAAACAGATTACATGGGTTTCACATAAGATTCAAAAACACTGCGACGTGGAATCGTTTTAAGATTGTCTTATTTGTTGAATATATGGCAAACAATGCATCTACATTTAAAAACGAACCCAAAATCTCATTCATTGGGCGTAAGTACTACACCCACTACTAGGTGGTAGAGTTCTGCATTGTCTCGCCCGGGTCTAGTAACTACCACCGCCTTACGTGTTCCTGCCGCAATAGCGTCAGTGCTTGTCACTGCCGTGTCCTGGTTTGGAGGGTAAGGTAACCGGTAAGCTTATGCATGTGACATTAGACCTTGCCACACGATAGCAACACATCATTAACACCTTTGGTGTCTATAAGCGATGGTTGACTCTTTCCATCAGGAGACCCATCTGCTTGTTTGCTATCTTATGATATAAAAAATATAATAAGTTTCTGAGTTCGATTCTCAGGTCAGGCTCGTTCAATATTATTTCGTTATGTTCTGGCCTTCTTTAACTTACGGATTAAATCCTGAAATTATAAATAAATATCTCAAAACATAACTTACCAGAGACTGACTGTAATGACGATAGGTTGGTTACCTCAACTTCATCATTTATTTAATACAGTTGCACCTTTGCCTAACCTTGTAAAAATCCGGGCGTGACGGTATTTATTTTATGGAAGAGATCTCCAGTATATACAGTCAAAGTAATTTAAAAAATTTAAGGATCTTCAAATATCTGTCAAGTATGCCTATCCTATATCCCAAAAACTACTGAACCATTCTTAGGTGAAACTTGGCTTAGTTTTGGACTTGGACTGTTTTTGAAGGTGGAGTATACCAGATTTGATTCCAAAAAAATATCTATATGAACTTTTTCTTGGACCGGTGTTTGGAATCCTGTGGTTAACAGAATACGGCCTTTGCACCTGCAAACGAATAAAGTTCAAGATACGGTTAGTGTTGTGTGTATGTTAAATTCGAAAAAACAAGACCAGCAGGCCTACTCTTGATAACAATATAAATCTTAAACCAATATTGATAAAAACAATAAGTTTCGAATATCGTCCAAAAACGGTCCTCTTGAAACCACTATTGCCCACATTGATTCAGTATAGTAACGACCTAATTATTGGTAATAGATGTCATCGTTACACATCAAGCTAGTATTACAAATGGAAATTTTAAGTACCGTTTTAAACAAAATAACGAATAAAAGCAATAATGAGTAGTTCCAAAAAATTTCGAAATCCGTGTGGCGCTGTCGCCGAATCCAATAATTGAATATAGTTGTCTAGAGTACGAAATACTTCAAAATTCATTAAATATTCATTTAAAATTGATATCGGTTTTCAAGAGTAGCCCTACAGAAGGAGGTAGATGAAAATCGATTCCGACGTGATTGACGGAGCTAACTATAACTTGGCCGAATCAGCAAAGTTCTATATATACGTGCTAAGACGCCTAAATAGATCATTATACTCAATTATTATCAATTTCCGCCAATATTACAGACATACATGTCAAAAAAATAACCTCCGTTTTTTTTGTTGAAAATAACTGACAGCATCAATATGATTGTAAAGAAGACATTTTACATCAACCATGTGAAGGTAGCCAATTTTAATTAAAAGAAGAAAGATTCTTTTAAAGTGTGCAAATCATGGTCATGGGCGTATTTAACGATTTGGAAATTTCATTAAGCTTTGTATATTTAAATATTGATAACAAACGACATAAGCTGCTAGTAAACAAACAGAGCGTTATCTGTTTCCGCGCCCGTCTGAAAATTCATTAGTCGCAATGCGCTAGACGCACTGTATAAATATTATCACATTTTAAAAAGTTTCATATCTAAAAATAAATAGTTTGTTATTTATGTAACGATTTAACTTGTTTGTAATGATTTTGTTCATCAAAAGAATATGTTTCAATTGTGTTATATTAGCATAAGTGACAAAATATGGCAACACTAAGCGTCATCTTCCTTTTCGTTAAAGTTGTAAAAGCTAAACGGCGGGACAGAACGCGGCAAGATGGCGCGTAGTGGGGCTTACGATATGAGAGACCTCATTTTCAGCGATAGACGGTTCTGAGCCACGAGCTCGACAACTTGTGAACACCCAAGTCTGTAATTGTAATGTTAAAATAGTCTGCATTAAAGAAAAAGTACTTCTACATTAAAGAAATATCAAGCTTGTATTATATTTTATTAACGAAATTTATATAACTAACTTTTTCGAAAAAAATATTTTTTTGAGCTTAATTATGACCCCGGATTTTTGGACCAAAAGATGTGTTCAATTAAAGTTAAACGTTAATGTTGGACTACTAAAGTTAGTTTTTTTATATCATAAGATACCAAACAAGCAGATGGGTCTTCTGATGGAAAGAGTCAACCATCGCCTATAGACACCAAATATGTAAATAATGCGGTGCTATCTTTTGGCGACGTCTAATGCCACATGAATAAGTTAACCGGCTACCTTACCCTCCAAACCAGAACAAGACAGCGACAAGCACTGACGCTGTTGCGGCAGGTATAAGTAAGGCGGTGGTACCAGACCCGGGCGAGACAATGCAGAACTCTACCACCTAGTGCTAAGGGTTGTCTCTTATGAGACCGAATCTCGACTAAGTGCGAAGTCGAGTCGTGGCAATACGCTACTCGTAAGACGTGAGGCGAAAAAAATAGTCAAAGGAACATAATTACACATACGAGTCTCTACTAGAGCGAGGCGTTGCGGAACTCTAGCTCAAAACTAATAGATACAGAAAACAATCTAAATACAAACGACGCTCGAGCAATGCATACACACCTCTCACGGACGCGTAATCTCGGAATGGTTGGGAATAGAGCAAACGCGAGTGCCACCCGCTTGAACACGCGTCAGTGAACTTTCTTGTGCAGAATATTTGTAATAGGTATAAAAATAATCCATACTATCCATACTAATATTATAAATGCGAAAGTAACTCTGTCTGTCTGTCTGTTACGCTTTCACGGCCAAACCACTGAACCGATTTGGATAAAATTTGGTACAAATATAGTTTGAGACCCAAGAAAGGACATAGGATAGTTCTTATCCCGGAAATCCCACGGGAACGGGAACTATGCGGATTTTTGTTTTAGAAAATTTTCCACGCGAATGAAGTCGCGCGCACAGCTAGTATTAAAATAAGTTAGTTTTTATACAATAAATAATCAACTACAATAATCAATAAATCAAGAACCTAGATACGAGCGCCACTAACAATTTTTTGTGCATATATTGATAACCTTAACGCGACCGCCGAGTGTAGGTATGAAAAATAAAATACATAAATAAGTTTATTTCTGTACCTATTTGTTTTATGACTCTACCCGCAAGTAGACTACTAGTTCACAACGTCTCACCCGTATTTAGTCTCCTTATTGCATTTCCTTTTCTATTGCCATGTTTCGGTGAGGAAGATAAGGTAGCCGGCAAGCTAATTCATGTGGTATTACCATCCTGCCACACGGATAACCACGCACAATTAATTGTATGTATGTATGGAGGTTTGTTACTCTTCACGCAAATACTACTGAACCGATTATGATGAAATTTGCTATGTAGATAGCTGAAGATCCAGAATAACACATATGCTATTTTTTATCCCGGAAAAGTAAGGGGATCCCGCGCGATTCACTAAAAACTTTTATAATGCAGCGGGCTGCACGCTGCAGCTAGTATTAAATATTTTATACATAAATGTATTATAGATAAAAATAATCAATTAATTTATAATTTAATAAATACTATCTGTTGCTCACGTGGCCTAAAAACGTCACTTCTTTTTATTTAATCCGGTAAATAAGTAGCCTATGATACCCCTGAATAATATAGATTTCCAATATTAGGTGAAGGGATTTTCAAAATCAGTTTATTCTAAGATGATTATTGAATTCAAGGGCAATACTTGACTTCTTCGCCTTTAAAATTTTGTCATTTCGAAAATTTTGCCGCCCTAGGTTCGGACCCCACGGGCCTATGGGTAAATCTACCACTGGTGTTGCTATTAAAATAAAGAATAGTGGTTGCATATTGACACTTGAACAGTGGCTTGAGTATTTTCATTCGCGAAGAGTGTCCTCGCATCAATGTCGACTCTTACCTTGATATCACATCCGCACGTTCCTATAAAGATAACAAATGAGTATTGGAATGTCTTAAATGTGGAACTGATGACGAATTCATCATTCAGCCCGGACCTTGTAACTACTTTTATTTCCGAAAATGAAGATAAACTAAGAGGGTTACTATTTAAAAGTCCGGAAGGAGCGATTATTGCATTAAACGAAGCTATTGAAAATGTCGAGATTATTCAGCCAATCGATTCCACCGTTCTCAGCTTAATTAGAGATGTTATATTTAAAAGTGTTTTAAAATATTACTTTTGCCCCGTTCGTTAATTTTGTGGTATGTTTAGGTATTTGAAAAGAAACGCCAAAAATTATGCACATATCTATACAAAGAAATAAAATTGGAGTGTCTGTTTGTAATATTAAAATACCCGCTTTTTATCAAATGCATATGGATGTATACACGGTACATATACCAAAATAACATTTTTTACAATTTTTGTAAAAAATGCGTCTGTCTGTCTGTTTGTTCCGGCAAATCTCTGGAACGGCTCAACCGATTTTGACGGGACTTTCACTGGCAGATAGCAGATGCGATAGGGAGTAACTAAGGCTACTTTTAATTTTGAAATTTTCCACGCGGACGAAGTCGCGGGCTCAGCTAGTGTATAAATAATATTGAAGTGTCTGTCTGTGATTTCAAAATTATTAGATCTTTTAAGTGCAGTGTGTTATAGTCTGGTACCACCGCTTTACCTATTCCTGCTGCAATAGCGTCAGTGCTTGTCACTGTGTTCCGGTTTGGAGGGTAAGGTAGCCGGTGAACTTATGCATGTGAAATTGCACACCAGTAACATCTTGATGTCTATAGGTGATGATTTATCTTTTCATCAGGAGAACCATCTGCTTGTTGGCTAGATATAAAAAGGAAGACAATAATTATCCCTTTCAATCAGGAAAATTATTTGTGTTTTTCTATTCTGTGGTTAGTCACGTCAGCCTAATCATGAGTTACCCCCATGACAATGAGTTTGTTGCGGTGTCATGTTTACATCATTCCTCCACGCTTGTAATATTGAATCTTACTAAAGCCAGTATGTAACTCGCCGGCACCTCGATCACGCGCAGCAATAAAATAACAGTTATACTCTATTAAAGACTTTTATTTATAGTCCACAAAAATACACATTTTTAGTTACATGCTCAACAAGTTCGATCCCCCAGACGGGCAAGTATTGTTGAAGTTTTTTTAGAGGCGTATACGAAAATTTACAAAAAATCTGGTCGTTTGGTATGATTTTTTTTTTTTTTTTTTTTTTTTATAGAAGAGGGGGCAAACGAGCAGGAGGTGCACCTGATGGTAAGTGATCACCGCCGCCCATGGACACCCACAATACCAGAGGTCTTGCAGTTGCGTTGCCGGCCTTTTAAGAATGAGTAAGCTCTTTTCTTGAAGGCCCCCAAGTCGTAACCGTTTGGAAACACCCCTGCCGGTAATTGGTTCCACAACAAAGTAGTGCGAGGCAAAAAGTGTCGAGAGAAACGCACAGTTGTGGATTTCCAGACATCGAGATGGTGAGGATGGAATTTCAAATTTTGACGCGATGTCCGATGATGGAATTCGGCGGCAGGAATTAATCCAAATAACTCGTCGGAACACTCTCCATGAAAAATACGATAGAAGACACAGAGTGAGCCAACATCTCTGCGCAATGCCAAAGAGTCGAGTCGTTTCGAAATAGCCGGGTCGTCAACGATTCGAACCGCTCTACGCTGAATGCGATCAAGAGGAAGGAGCTGGTACTGAGGAGCTCCGGCCCAGAGATGAGAACAGTACTCCATGTGGGGCCGAATTTGAGCCTTATAAAGTTGAAGGCGATGGGCCGGCAAGAAGTACTGCCTCGCTCTGCTGAGCACACCGAGCTTTTTGGAGGCTAATTTAGCCTTACCTTCCAAATGACCGCGAAACTGAACGTAATTCGATATGTCGACTCCCAGAATCCCGATACTAGCGGAGGCTGTCAGGAGAGTATCCCCAAATCGAGGTGACACGACAAAGGGTGTCTTTTTAGCGGAAAACACGCAAAGCTGTGTCTTTTTGGGGTTAAAAGTGACAAGGTTTTGACGACCCCAATCCGAGACATCGGTTAGTCGATTCTCAACTTCGGACACAAGCTTGTTTCTGCTCTCTTCGACGTGTTCCCGAGAAATACCGCTTCGGCCGGAGTATGTAGCATCACCAGTACTGTCATCTGCATAGCAATGAATGTTGCGAATTCGCATCATGTCATTGATATGCAGAAGGAACAGTGTTGGTGATAGCACGCAGCCTTGTGGAACACCAGCATTGATAGATTTAAGGTCAGAGCACGCACCGTCAACTACGACCTTGATGCTCCGATCAGCCAAAAAACTGGTGATCCACTTGCATAATTTCTCGGGAAGCCCATAGGAAGGCAGCTTCGCCAGAAGCGCTTTGTGCCATACCCTATCAAAGGCCTTCGCTATGTCCAAACTAACTGCCAATGCCTCCCCCTTGGACTCAACTGCTTCCGCCCACCGATGTGTTAAGTATACAAGAAGATCACCAGCTGAGCGGCCGCGACGGAAACCGTACTGGCGGTCGCTAATCAGCTGGTGCTCTTCTAAATACTTGAGGAGCTGCGAGTTGATGATTGTCTCCATAATTTTGGAGAACAAGGAGGTTATGGCTATCGGCCGATAGTTAGACGGATTAGAGCGATCTCCTTTTTTAGGGATGGGATGCACTAAAGCTGTCTTCCATGAAATCGGTACTACGCCGAGTGAGTAGGAGAGCCGGAATAGGCGTGTTAGTACCGGCGCCAGCTCTGGAGCACATGATTTAAGTACAATCGGAGGGATGCCATCCGGTCCACTCGACTTATGGACGTCCAAGGAAAAAAGTGCTTTACGTACGGAAGACTGCAAGAATTTTAATTCCGTCATAGAACTATAGCACTGCGGGATGGTAGGCGGTGCATTTCCTTGGTCGTCCAGAGTCGAGTTGGCCGCAAAGAACGAGCCCAAAAGATCAGCCTTCTCCTTTGCGGTATGGGCCAGAGAGTCATCATCTCCGTGTAAGGGTGGAAGAGAGGGCTGTGAGAAATTCCCCAAGACAGCCTTGGCGAGAGACCAGAACGCACGAGTTCCCGAAGGAAGGCGAACTAATTTCTCACCAATTCTGCCAATGTGTTCAGATTTTGCCTTGGCGATAGCTCTTTTGAAGAACCTCGAAGCGGAATTGTACTCCTTACGTAACGCGCTGGTTTTTTCATCACGAGATGTCGACGCTGCAGCCCAAGCCCGGTAGCATTCCTGCTTTCGGCGTGAAGCCGTTTTGCAGGAGCGACCAAACCAAGGCTGAGACTTACCACCAACTGGTACCGCAGAAAATGGAATGAATATTTCCATGCCCTGCAGCACCACATCAGCGATAGAGTCAGCGATGACACTCGGATCATCCAGCGAGAAGCACATCCGCCCCCATGGGTAGGACGCAAAAAAAGACCGCATCCCGTCCCAATCTGCTGACCTATAGTGCCAAACGCGACGACAGCCTGCAAAAGGAGGCCGTGATAGGCGCGTAACCGGCACTTTACTCCGGATCAGGCAGTGGTCTGACGTACCAAGAGGGACGTCCACAGATACCTGATAATTGTCCGGATGGGAGGTCAGCAGAAGGTCCAGCAGTGAAGGCGTATGGTCGTCCACATCGGGAATTCGCGTAGGCGTGGTTACCAATTGTGTTAGACCATATGCCAAGGCAAAATCGTGAACAGACCTCCCCGCATGATCGGTAGTGCGTGAACACAGCCATTCGGCGTGGTGGGCATTAAAATCGCCTAAGATCACGATCTCAGCGGAGGGGGTCTGTTGCAACACGGAATCTACAGCCGTTTGAAGGTGCTCAACGAGTCTGTCGACTTCAGCATTTCCGCTATGGGACCTGTAGAGGCACGCGTAGATGCGGGGATGGTCGTCGCAGTCTACACGCAGCCAGAGGATGGATAGGTCCCTATAGCCTTCAATGCTGCTGAGACGTCGAGAGCAGATATCCTCTCTGACATAAGCACAAACTCCCGCCCGGGGTACAAATGAATGCTCGAATTTGTACCCCGGGTAGGAGAGATATGAGGTATCAGCCGGAGAAGATATCTGCGTCTCAGTTAAAAAGAACAGAGCCGGCTTAGCCGTCTCAAGGTGGTAGTGGACGGCATTTAGGTTTGAGTGAAGACCCCTAATATTAGCATAATCCACGTGGAGTGTAGTAGAGGGTGCCTTTCGATGTCTGTTCGATTTGCCCCGAGCAGCGAAGTTTGAGAGCGCAATTGTGCCCCCCCCAGAGTACGCAGGGCAGCCTGGGCATCCATGATTAGGCTGATAACAAACCCCTGAACATGGATGTCCAGAGGGGGATTCTCCACCGCTTACGCTAGTGGTACCCCCCTGGGGTAAACTACTACCTTTAAATTGCGCTTCCATAGTGTTAGGGGGAGGGGGGAAAGGGCCTCCGGGAACCTCACAGACCAAACGAAACGCAACAGCAAAGCTGTTACTTTACGTTGGTTTTAAGTGAGGTAGTGGTATCGCCCCGGTCGTGCCGACCCATTCAGCTAAGCATGGCACTACCACTTTTTAAAGGTATAATATAAGGTAAAGGTATGATATAAGGTAATTTTTGTTTTAACTAAAAGTCATGCCATAGCCATAATCATAATTACTGCTGTGAACACAACTTGTTGAGCATGTAACTAAAAATACACATTTTTAGTTACATGCTCAACAAGTTCGATCCCCCAGACGGGCAAGTATTGTTGAAGTTTTTTTAGAGGCGTATACGAAAATTTACAAAAAATCTGGTCGTTTGGTATGATATAAGGTAATTTTTGTTTTAACTAAAAGTCATGCCATAGCCATAATCATAATTACTGCTGTGAACACAATGCAGCGGAAGAAAAGCAAAATGGCCGTGGAACGAGAACTACTCATGCACAATAGTTAATTAAATTCCATAATCAGAGTGCTAAGTGTGAGTTTTTCTTTTCGCATTCGATCGTGAGCGCGTTTCGAGTTTACTACGAATTTGTATGTGATTTGTACAGCGCCACCTAGTGGTAAACTGCTTTCTCACGTTTATCACTAGGTGGCGCTGTACAAATCACATACAAATTCCTAGTAAACTCGAAACGCGCTCACGATCGAATGTGAAAAGAAAAACTCACACTTAGCACTCAGACCCAAGAGTAAATGGATGTAGACAGTTCTTGCATAATTTTATTATGACTATAACTATGAGTGTTTTGACGTTAACGTCGTACGCTATTTAACTTCCAGCTACGTTTGTAGATAAGGTGATGCTGATTATGCTCCGATTTTTGAAAATCGAGATTTCACAAGAACTCCGCGTTTTGAGGTCCTAGATTTTCACGATGACGTCACTATGTCTGTATGTATGTGTGTGTGTCTGTGTTTGTGTAAACACCTCAACTTCTGAACGGCTTGACCGATTGAAACTCGGATGGCATTCGATTGGATTCCGCTTAACTTAGACTTATTGAAAATTTGAACCAATTCGGACTGGGAAATTTTGATAATTTTTTAAAAAAATGATGTGGTGTCGCGGGACACCAGGTAGGAACGAACTTTCTTCGGCTAAACGGTACTACTCGCTTGTGTACGCGACTGTCGCGCCTGCGCACGTCTCATTTAACGCTTTTATTCCACGCATTTTTCTTACGGTTTTACTATCACATTTTTTTCAGTTCGGTCGCGCAGCAAAATCCCTATCCCCTCCAAGCCTGCCGTAAGGAACTTCGTTCCAAAACCTGAAAATTTTTTTTGGCGAAACAGTATTTTTTTAATATAATTTCCAAATTAATATACCGATTAAGTACAAAATCTAATCAGATCTTTTTCTCAACAAACTGCGTCCAACACATAAATTACATCAAAATTGGTTCATTCATTCGGAAGTAATTGTTGACGAAAATTTGGTGTTTTTTCGACATAACTTCGAGATTTTTAACCAATCGTTTTTTGATCCTCTGCAATTTCAAATTTCAAAAAGCGAATCAAGTTTTCTAAAGTTACAGCTTTTTAAATATTAATATTTTGTTGTTTACAGAAAACTTATTTAATATTTTCCAAATAACTTTCAGTGCGATATGCTTTGCATAGAAATATTAGTGCTAGACGCTCATTTTGAAGTAGTTTGCGCCGGATCGCACCACTCGTAACTTTATCAGCCCATGCTGAACAAGTATAACCATTACAGCCTAAATACGTTGCGTTATAAATTATCTTTAGAGTGTTAAAAGTTAAACCCCATGTCGAGGTAGATATGCCCGCAAAGGATAAGATATTCCGTTTAGCCTTTTCACCGATATAGTTAATATGATTTATAAAAGTATAATTTTTTCTAAGATCAAACCTAAATAAGTTACCGATTCTTTTCTATTTATTGTGCTATTATTTATTTTTATACTAGGATATGATAGGAGCGAACCTTTTAATATTAAGTAAAACGTTTTATGGGGCGCAAGGCTTAAACGATTTCTCAAGCCCCAGTTGATGATCAAATTAAGACTAGTGTAAGCCAGCGACTCTATCTGTGCTCGTGTGTTAGCTTGTATCATTAAAGCAACGTCGTCTGCATAACCTATAAGCGAGCATCCTTCCGGCAAGGCTAATGAGAATAAATCGTCGAATCCTAAGTTCCATAGATATGGTGAAAGTACTGATCCTTGTGGGCAGTATAGAGTAAGGCGTTTAGACACAGCGTAGTGCCCTAGCTGTAATTTCGTATGACCGTTTTCTAGATACGATTTAATTAGCTTATATATATTTGAATAACACCCCCTTATTTTCACTTTAAACAATAACATCGGCCACCACGCGTTATCAAAAGCACCCGAAATATCTAAAAAAATACCTACAAATAATTATTTCGTGACAATTCTACCGATTTTCTCATAGACAGCACTGCATCGACAGATTTTCCGGCGGTAAATCCAAACTGTTCTTTATTAAACTGGGCCCTCGTGGTAGAAGTCGAGGAACTATCAATCTTTCTAACAGTTTACCAAGGGAAGGCAGGAGTGTAATGAGACGGTATGATTTAGGGTCATCCGTAGGCTTGTCATCGGATTTTGGAATAATTTTAAGATATCCTTGGTGCCATATTTTGGGAAAGATTCCTTCAGCAATACAACGATTTATTATTTTTAAAATAGAGTCCGGTTCCGCTAAACACGCATGTTTTATCATATAATTTGAGATTTTATCTTCTCCGGGGGCTTTTTTAGATGGTAAGTTATTAACGGTGTTTAAAAGTTCGTCTAACGATACAAGGCTCGACATGGGGGACATAGGTATCACGTCAACTTGCGATCTAATTTCACGATGATATACGTTATCGCGCTCTAGGTTATCATCTGGAATTAACGTATGCAAAAGAGCGTTCGCTGTCTCCTCTAAGCTAAACGTATACGTATCGTTAATTTTAATATTATTATAAAAAGATAAATTATTTTTTGTACGATTTTTGATTTCATGATACATAGAAGACCAAGGACCTTCTTTTTCTAATCTATCCGTTATTTTTAGCAGAAAAATGAGAGAATTATATGTTTACGTGTGAAACTATTGAACACAACGGGGTGGAAGATGTAGCTATGATAAACATCAATGTTGATGAACGAATATCGATGTTTGAAAACATCGATGGATCGTTTCGTCCCGTCACAGATTACACTTAGGTAGTATTTATGTAGTCTGTGGATGAAACCATACATGATATACAGTACTAAAACATTCTCATATCAATCTATCACGACTGTGTTATTTCTTGTAACATTTCTATTTATATAATTTCTCAGAATAATATCAGATAATACATTAGAAGTGATCTCAAAAAACGCGAAATATTTTGCTTGTATCCGAGAAAGATTAGGTTAGGGTAAAGTTAGATTAGATATAACTTTTTGATAGATTCGTCATGCGTGATAATATGTTCAAGTGTTCTTATATATATTTACTAGCTGCAGCATGCAGCCCGCTGCATTATAAAAGTTTTTGTGAATCCCGCGGGAACTCATGTTTCCGGAATAAAAAGTAGCGTAGTGCTATTCCAGGTTATTATCTAACCTGTGTGCCAAATTTCATCCAAATTCGTCTAGTAATTATTACGTGATTGAGTAACAAACATCCATCCAAACATCCAATTAATATAGATTTAAAAATTTAATCACGAACATGTACAGAGGCGGAGTTATTTGAAGTTAGTGTTACATGACATTCTCTACCAGTTAACCTTAATATCAACAATATTTAGGATAGACCGCTCAGAAAAACTTACAACAATCTTTACTATCAACGTATATTCTTAATTAATTTATAAATTAAATAAATAATAACGTAATGTGAAATCGAAACATACAAATTTAACACAAAATATATAGATATAACTAGCTGCATAGGGTACAGCCCACTGCATTATAAAACCTGCTGCATTATAAAATTTTTTGGAGAATCCCGCTGGATCACTAAACTTTTCCGTATCCGGATAAAAAGTAGTATATGTGCTATTCCAGATCTTGCCAACTTTGTGCCAAATTTCATTCAAATCCGTTCAGTAGTTTTTTCGTTTTTTAGTGCTTGCGTGATTGAGTAACAAACATCCATCTATCCAAACATCCAAACTTTCGTATATATAATATTAATATAGATTTTAAACTACTGAACGGATTTGAATGAAATTTGACACACAGGAAGATGACCTAAAATAGTACATAGGCTACTTTTTATTCCGGATAAATTGGGTGATCCCGCGAGAATACTCAAAAACTTTTATATTGCAGCGGGCTGCACGCTGCAGCTGGTAATAACATAAAGTGTTATTACTAGCTGCAGCTCGCAGCTCGCTTTATCAGACCTAGAAATCGAACACCTCCTCGATCTCATGATTCAAGTCAAGTAGGCTAAACCCTAGACCAAGAGACAGTTGAATACTTTTAAGGACTAGTTGTTAATATTTTCATTTAAAAATCTGTTTCGATGTTTTCTTGCTTACTTACATAACACAAAATAAAAATAAAAAAAAATAATACAAAAACAGCACAATTCCACTTTAAGCACAACGTCACAAAAACAAAATGAAAGTTTTAATATATTGTCTCTGTGTTTATTCGTGGCTCCTTTTAAAGAATATATTATTTCTGTGGCCTTAGATCAGAAAGTGATAATTACAAAAAATAATTTTACATGTATTATGCACAATGCATATGTATTATTATGATCAAATGTATTATTCTGTTTTTTAACTTATCTTGAAATGTTCATAGACTGTAGAAGAGTACAGTGTTGTTGGAGATATGGCTATCTGATCAAACTATCCGTTTTTCGCAAAGCTAATTGTATTTATTATTAACATTGTTTAGCAAAAAGTGCACTATCATGGTCTGACCAATGGCCACAGATTTGCATTCCTAGTAGGTTGTTTATAAACGGCGGAAGATATTCCAAATATGTAACCACCGTTGTGACAACTAGAATTCTACTAGGTGTAGCCCCATTTGGTACCAATGCCTTAGGTGTTCTTGCTGCAATAGCGTTAATGACGTGTTCTGATTTGGAGGGTAAGAAAGCCGTTAAACATTTACATATTGATATTCCATCCACCACACGGATGGCAACGCACTATCACCAAGAGAATCCATCACCTATACACACTAAAAAAATGAATATTTGTTGTCTATAGGCGATGGTTTCTCATTCTATAAGAAGAGCCATTAATTTTATTTGCAATCCTTTAATATAAAAAGGCCACAACAATATTTTTTGTGGTCTTTTTATATTACAACAATAATTTAAAAGGAAATTTTAATAATTTAAAATAAGTAAACAAGCTCCTGAGCTAACATGCCATTCGCAATTGCAATAGAGTTATTTTAGGATTACATGCATGCTTAGTTGAGTCAGCGCTCGCGCGTAATCTAGTAACTTAACCTCATAGCTGCGAGTGAGCTGAAAAGCTGAAAGTTTTCAAGCAGCCTTTCAAAAATCATTATTCAGTACAAATGCTAATCCTTTGCATCATACAATACAATAAGTTTTATTGTACAACAAAAACTCATAATACCTAAGTGTGAAAAAAATGTAAGGCACGAATTATATATGTGTTTACTTATCTCGTGTTAGGAAAAGTTTTTTCTTTGTTAAGTTTTTAAGGTAAACATTTTAATCGTTGCACTTTTTCATTGAGGATGCCAAGCCAAGTAGGCGCATACCTAATAGCTATTTTAATATATACATGAATAACTAATAACACTAAACAGTCATCGTTGTAACATACAATTATACGTAGGTCACACTATAAGTTTTGCGTAACTTAAAAAAACAACGTGTAATAACCAAAATATTATGTTTTATTGCTTTTCAAAATAATCTCCTTTACATTTTAAACCTATTTTCATGCGATCGAACCATTTTTTAAAACAGGAGGACCACAGATCTAAAGGCATGTTTTCTACGTGCTGATTGAACGCTATTACTGCCTCTTTGGAGTCGGTAAAACCTCTCATCAAATCTTTAAACATGGTAGAATACCACTCGGCATTAACACTCTTTTGATCTTCAAGTGGAATTGTACAGATGGGACCCGTAGCTGAGAAAAACAACGCGATCATTTTTTTACCAACGTTTCTTACCTGTCTAACTTTTGTTGGCCTGTTCTCATTTTCAAACACCCATTCACAAGATTGCTGTTTTTTTCGGGTTCAAAACAATAAATCCACGTTTCGTCTCCTGTGACAATGTCATAAACAGCATTAGAATGTCCGTGGTCGTACTTCAGTAGCATCTGTGAGCACCATTCCACGCGAGCCCGCTTCTGCTCCGCTGTCAGTTCATGAGGGATCCAACGACAACAAAGTTTCCGTACTTTCAATTCTTCGTGTAAAATTTTCTGAATTTGGCTCATACCAATCCCCAATAGTCCTCGAATTGTCTCATAGGTAATCCGGGGGTTTTCTTCAATTAACCGCTTAAGAGTAGCCACATTATTTTCGTTGACGGCAGTTGAAGGCTGCCCTTCACGAAATTCGTCATGTAAAGAAACTCGACCTCTCTCAAATTTAGCAAACCATCAATCACCTCACGGTGCTCAAACAAGGTGCTTCTCCCCCAAAAGCATTTTGAAGACGAGCGGCACAGTCTTGCGGAGAAAGAGAACTTTTAAAATCATAAAAATCATCGCTCTAAAATCTTTTCGACTTAATTCCATTTTTGTTGCGTACGTAGAACTTTGATGTGTGAAAAAAAACAATTGACAAATCATTTCCCGCAAATTGTTTTTTTATTACTAAGAAGGTTGCAACGTTTTAAAAATATAACGTTCGAAATTCAAATAGTTCCGATTAGCTAGAAGTGCAAAACTTTTAGTGTGCCCCATGTATAATAATTTAAATAAATTACGCAGACGAAGTCGCAGATATTATCTAGTAGTAAATAAATACGCAACCGTGATCAATAGCGAGTAACGTCGCACGAGGACATCAGTTACAAGCGGACCCCTTGTCTCTGAGATCTGACTATCGTAATGGAATGTTTCCTCCGATAGCTACGAATGACAGCGCGATATCATGTCAAGTATAGGTAGTAGTGACTGTTGGTTTATCTCGAGAATGTTACGTATACCTATATCTTATAATGTATATTTATCTTTTTTTTCTTTTGAAGAACGAGCAAACAAACGGACGGATCAGATATTGGTGATTGAAAATCTTCACTCATAGATATACGGTTGACTGGTAAACAGTTATACATAGGTATTGAAAAAGATTGTCCAGTACTCGATTCTGATACCGAATATGTAAAAAATAGTTACTTAACCATCGTTTAGACGTAACCATCATTGATATAAAAAAATCCAAGATGCACAGTCCGGTACGAAACTGACACTCAAAACTGTCCCTAATTTCACACAAGTAGCTATAGATATGGCAAAAATATATGTTTTTGCATATCCAACCTTAAGTTTTACAAAGCAATGTACGAAAAATAATAAAATTATCAGTATCGCGACCGACGCGATTCTATTTGAAATGAGCGCACAATTTAAAATATTGCGCTCATTTTTAGAGGACGTTTTTGAGACACCGATTGTGTATCTTGTGTTTTTTATATGAATAGTAACCATCCATTGATATAAAAAATCCAAGATACACAATCAGTGTGTCAAAAACGTCCTTCAAAAATGACTGCACAATTTTAAATTGTGCGCTCATTTCAAATAGAATCGCGTCAGTCGCGACACTGTCAATTTTATTTGTTTTTGTGCATTGATTTGTAAAAACAACTATAAATCTTGCGTTTAAGGTTGGATATGCAGACACATGTTTTTGCCCTATCTATAACTACTTCAATGAAGTTAGGGACACTTTTGAGTGTCAGCTTTGTTCGAGACTGTGCATCTTGGGTTTTTTATATCAATGTAACCATCCAATAAAATTAAAAAGTACCGGCACCCGTGTGTACACGGTTTTCATTATTTACAAAGTCACTTTTCGCCGCGGCGCGCCTGTCGCCCTCTCGCTGACTCGTCGACACCGACCACACAACCAATAGACCCCTAATAACAGGCGAATGGCTTCTGCCAACACATCTGACTTATAGTTCCGATGTAAATGTCCATGCACCAATACCCAATCAGTGTCGACCAATCAGATTCTCTGTACATCACTATCTTTCACTGTGGCCTTGAGTAAGCCAATCACGATGTTGCAGCTCAGCTCAGTTAGTTGCCAGAATGCATTCAATACGGAAAATCGAACATTAGGCGTCTATGGGCTGTGTGGTCGATGCTGTCGATATACAGATTAGCAGTAACTCGCGCCTTCTTACACGTCACTTTCCTTTCCTTTGCTCACTCAGGTAATATGTAAACTATGTCACTCCTGGATAATGCAGCTTTCTAAATGTAAAAGAATTTTTAAAATCGAAAATTAAAGTAATTTATGAGTTAAATCGTATCAAACAAACAAACAAAAAATAAAATCTTTCCTCTTTATAATATTATAGTTAAGAAGATACAAAAAAAAAGGATCATTACGCCCGGTTCCCTTGCGAGTTAGGCAGAGTAAACCGAATGCCTATAGACTTTCACCGGCTTGTTGGTTGGGAGATGAGTGGTGATCCCAGCGCCACATTTACCAACCTGATAAAGATTATCGATTATTTCTAGCGATATCTGGGACCGACGACTTTACGTGCTCATCCGAGGTAATAGAGTGGTAAAACACCACCCGCCTGACCCCGGGCTGCTACTGAGATTTTCCATTTTCGAGAATAACCTTGAAAAAACCTTAATACAACTTGCCCGACCTGACCTTTTGATCTGAGCCGAATAGAGCAATCACCTAGACCACGAGATATAATAGTTTAGATAAATACATAAATAAATATTCGCTAGACAAGTTTGATCTAAAACGCGAGCCACACTGTTGGAAACACGCCCTCCACACCGGCGGATTACAACAGTGTAAACACTTGTTTGCAAGAAAAATTCATATAAACTCCACAGGCCTCCCACCAAGGTCAACCGTGTTGGAAGCTTGTTTCCAACAATGTGGCTCGGTATAACCCCAAAGTAATCAAATCATTGGCTAGTGATATAGGTCGACTGCACACAGAAATACAAAATATTGTAGCACTTCACCTTTCAAGTAAACAGTCAAGAAAATTACAGAAACAGCAAAATAATAAATAAATGCAAAGACAATGGCTGAAAATGTCAGAGAAAATGGGCATCGTAAATCAAAGTGATTCGAAACGTCCATCAGCAGCAGTTGTTCTCGTGTTCATCAATAACAATCCGACAGTCAAATCATTGATCAGAATCGTCCACGGTTACACAAACAAATCACTGAATAAACAATTCCTACTCCTGGAACATGTTTTCTACATATTACAAATTTTTTATACGTTTGCAAAATGTCGAGATTATGATTAAAGATGTTTTTTGTCTACAATATCAAAGCCTTGAGAATTCAAATTTATATAAACTAGCGATCGCCTGTGGCCGAAATTTGACCAGATTAAACAATAAAATATCTTTTAAGTTAGCTGACTTTAGCCGTAAATAGTATACACTATACATGTGTGTAATGTGTATAAATAATATCATGTATGTCACATGAATGTAGTGTGTGCAACGTTCATTTTTATTAATTTAATGTAATTCTAATACTTTTTATTTTAATAGTAACTGACCCGGCAAACGTTCTGCCTTTGTTCTGCCTTTTAAACCTTTCCTGGACTTCAACAATTAATTCAAAACCAAAATTAGCCAAATCGGTTCAGCCGTTTTCGAGTTTTAGCGAGACTAACGAACAGCAATTGATATATATATATATATATATATATATATATATATATATATATATATATATATATATATATATATATATATATATATATATATATATATATATATAATAGGTTTTTGCAGTCCTCCGCAATGTAAACTTTAACTGTGCCAAATTTCATGCCCACCATTCGAACAACTGTCTTAAAAAGGAGTACAAGATTCCCTTTAAGTAAACAGTGTGCCCCAGAATGCCTATAAGAAGCCGCGGCGTGGCGGTTGTACGCATTGAGTAGCTGATGTTAAAAATATTTTAAAAAATCTAAATCGAATTTTTTTTTGTTTAATACAAAATTAAAAAAAACGTTATTAATTTTATTAGTGGACGTAAATTGAATGAGTGAGATAGAAGCATAATCTTTGTTATGACGACGTCGTTCGATAAATTAGGGTTGCTAATACCGATTAGCCAAATTTACTATTATTATAGTAGTAGTATAGGTATTAGCAACCCTAATTTATCGAATTAGATTTTTTTAAATATTTTTTACATCAGCTCAATGCGTATGACCGCCACGCCCCGGCTTCTTATAGGCATTCTGGGGCACACCGTACAGATAAACTCGCGAGTGGCGACAAACAGGTTACAGGAAAAAAGAAATTAGATAACAGTATACTTTCTTCGAGACATGGCAATATTTCATTGTCTTACCTGGTGAATATTTATAGCGACAACAACAACAACATATCTTTACGCCAAATCCCTTACGGGTTAGGCGGAGAGTCGCATGTGTTACGGTTCAGACAAACTTGCCTTGCTTGTGCAGGAAGCAAGGCTAGTCTGTCTGGACCGTGACACTGTCTGACCGTTCATTACTTTCTTTTATGCAAACACGCTGGTTTCGAAAACTCTTGACACTACCTTCAGACAGCACCTGACCAATTTGCTCATGGTACATCAGTCTTGGTCTCCACCGGTACCTACATCCATCCACATTTGCATTGTATATCTGTTTTGGTATTTTTTATCTGCCATTCTAACAACATGTCCGAATCAACGGCGCATGCCCTTTAAATGAGGAAGGGCATGCTTACACCGATATTGCTATTCAATCCCAACCTCTTTCACCTCGATATTACGAACGCGATCGTATCGTATCGTTTTCGTATCGCTCTCATTTCGACAGCGTCAATTCTAATTTCATGCTCTTTCTGATTTCACTTCTATACAATATTTAAATTTATTTTAAGGATATTTAATTGGTATTGACTATGTGCATGATAGTCGCGTCAGTGCGCACGCGCAGCTTCCCAATTGACGTAATTAAGTCATGGCGGTTAAGGCTCTCACACACATAAACACAATAGAACATCGAGACGTGCTACGACGTGGCATACTATGTAAGAAAATATGTAAGAGTCTTAAGCGCTTCGACTCGATTGTCGTTTTGTTACGTGAATTAGGCCCCAGCTATTCGAGATTATGTGTCATACATTACACAAATGTTTTATTGTGTTTTTATTATGCATAAATATCAATTTTTACATATAAATAGTAATTTTTAATTACTTACATGCTCTACAATTTGGCGTGTAAACAGTAATAATATTACATATAGTAATAGTGTTTGTATGTTAGTTAATCATGCCGTAACGGCGTAATTGCATATGTTTAAGTATTGTTAACAAAGCATGCATAATAACATTAATATATTATATCTAATTTTATAAACACTACACTGTAAATACTGCCTCAATTAATCACAACATCTACATTTACAATCATAGATAAATTAAAACTATTTAAAATAAATTGTTATTATGATGTTAGTATGTTACAAGAGGTCCGAGTTTTGATCGAATTAAAGAGATCCGTCGAAGAGGTTTAAACTTTATGTTACATATAAATATCAAAACTTTTGCATGTTAAAAATTTTCAATAAAGTTTTTAACCGTTTGCAATACTTATAGGAAAATTAGCTGATCCGTTAATTATTTATTTATTTAATGCTTTATTGTTCACAAATTAAAAGAGAAGTAATACATAGAAACTTATTTAAAACAAACTGTACAATGGGAGAACTTATTCCCAATAAAAGAGATTTCTTCCAGCTGACCCAAATAAGAGTAAACACAATTATCGAAATATTACAATAGTGTACAATAATCATAAAACTAGATACATACGAATATAACAGTCTTGATACATTAAATTTAGCCACATAATATTTAAAAATGAACAACATCGACAGAAATAAAAAAATACTATGTAGACCCAGAAAGAAAAAGTTCTCTTAGACTCTTTTTGAAAATTGGACGAGATTGACTAATACGAACCTTGGGCGGTAGTGAGTTCCATAACCTGACAGCTTGCACATGAAAAGAATTTGATACTGAACTGTGTGGGGGACATTTTAAAAGGGCAGTAACACTTGATCTACAAGGTGAGCCAGGTGGATGCAAGAAAGAAAACCCATCACGCAGATAGCTTGGTGCATAAGGATTAAACAGGATGTTAAAAAGAAGACAAAGAATATGAGTGTTCCTACGCAGCCGTGTAGGTAGCCATTGAAGTTGGGCTCTAAAGTTAGGGACATGATCATACTTCCGTAAACCAAAAATAAATCTAATACAGAGATTCTGCAGCCTCTCTAATTTGTTTACCAGTTCTTCAGTAGCATCAATAAAACAAGCATCCGCAAAATCGATGATAGGTAGTATGAGGCTCTGCATTAGTGTTATTTTTGTTTTGAAAGGAAAATAATTTAGTAAATGTTTCAAAGAGTGCAGAGCAAAGTGAACTTTTTTTACCTATGCTGTTAATATGCAAATCCCATGACAAATCGTTTGAAATCGTTACACCCAAATAACTGATCGAGCTTGATATAGGAATAACTGTGTGATCATAAACAACCTGAGGAAGCTCTATGTTACCAAGGATTTTGCACATATACTTACTGCCTACAATTAAACCTTGGACTTCGATGGATTGACAGTAAGCCCAAAAGCTTTTGCCCAAGCATGAATCCTTTCAAGATCGAAATTGATAGAATCAATAGCCTTGGCCACGTCCATGACACTGAAGTAACGATAGATTTGCAAATCGTCTGCATATAAATGAAAGCTAGAAGAGATAAACTCATTAATTTTATTTATGAAAATAGAAAAGAGAAGGAGGAAAGCACACCTCCTTGAGGAACACCTGCTAGTAAATTCTCTGAAGCCCAATCTGAGAATATCTCATCCACTTGAATACATTGTGAGCGACCCCGGAGATAGCTGTTAAACCAGTAATCCGCATCATTAGACATGTTTAATGATTTGAGGATAGCGATGAGAACGTCAAAGTCCATTGAGTTAAAAGCGTTAAAAGCGCTGAAGTCAAGAAGCACAACAATAGTTAATTGCTTATTATCCATGGCTTAACGAATATCGTCAGTTACTTTTATCAGTGCCGTGACAGTGCTGTGTCCAGGCCGGAAGCCCGACTGGTACGGGTTAAGTAGGTTATTTACTCGCAAATTATCAGCCAGTTGAGTGTGAACAATGTACTCGAGCACTTTCGATAAGTACGGTAGAATTGAAATTGGACGATAATGGGAAGTACATATAAGAATAGGATAGGTAGAAGGTATAGGATTAGAAACTTTGGGGATAGGGATTGCGAATGTTTTTTTCCACTGCGATGGAAAAGTACTTGACGATAAAGAAAAATTAAAAATGTGGATAAGGATAGGAAGTAGTTCAGGAAGAACAAGATGAAACATTCTAGGACTAAGTTGGTCGCTTGCTAATGCGGAAGAACTAAATGAAAGCATGTGCTTCTTGATCTCAGCTTCACTAACCGCTTTGAAATTAAACAACGGACACGTCGGAAGATTACTAGAAGAAATATTAGACAGAGTAATTGATTTATCATGACCATGCAGCGTAATCGGCAGTGCTGTGAAGGTAGCATTTATCAAATTTGGATCTAAGGAATTATAATTATGAGTAGTAGAAGATTTACCTATCCCAAGAGAATTTAAGAACGGCCAAATTTTATTTGAATTAGTGGCTGAAATTTTAACACGAATGTAACGGTGTTTGGCAACATGGCATAAACGATTATACCGATTACGCAATGATTTATTTCGTTCAGACAAACTAAGCTCTGAGGGATTTTTTTTATAGAGACGATTTGCTTTATCCCGTTTGGCCATTAAACATTTTAAGTCCTCATTATTCCACGGTGCAGGTTTATGTTTAATACGGAGTTTTTTACCGGTGCATACTGCTCAAAAATGTTTAAAATAATAGAGTTGAGCTGCTCAACCTTTGAATCCAGATCCAGAAACTGCGGTCCAGTCGATGTTTTTAAAATCGTTTTTTAGTGATTCTAAATTGATATTGTCATAGCACCGACATAAGCATAGTTTATTTTCCGTTTTGACGGAAATATTTTGTAAGAGAGGAAGATAAGGTCGTGGTACGAGAACGATGAAGGAAATTGTCCAAAGGTACCAACGCATTCTGGATACGATACTATGATAAGATCGAGAAGAAATGGGTTTGTATTAGGAAAATGATGAGTGGCAGATAAAGAAAAGGAGCACAGGTTTACTGAATAGAGGAGAGACGTAGAGTCACCAGGTAACAATGTATGGTCATAAATGGGTCTAAAATCGTTTAGGAGGATGTCAAGGTGAGAATTTATATATGTACTTAGCAAATACTTTAGAGGGGAAGGGGTTAATGAGGGGTTAGGGGTAGGAGGGTTAAATTTTAGAGTGATAGGTATGTCAAATAAAAAAACACAAACATGAAATTTAATAAAACTTACTTTTTATGAAATTTAAAAAATATGTTAAATCAAGAAAAAATACTAAAATAGTTAAAGAGAAATATGGATCGAAACACCTTTATCACCTAACGGTATGAAATACTATACGACCTATTCTCATACTTACTAAATAAATAAAAAATCATTAAATTCGGTTGAGTCGTTTCGGAGGAATGCGAACACAAACATCGTGACACAAGATTTTTTATATTACTTAGATGATGCTACGATTCATTACGATAAGTAGGCTTGTACTAATCAAGCATACCATAATTTCGTACTCTATGCGTGCAAAGTAGTCGTAGAGATTCAAGATCGCGATGTAACACAGATCTGGGGGCAAGCCACCAATCACACTGGCTCGACTTGTTTATGCGTCTGGGGCTGATGTTTCAGTAGGACCAATGGTTCATTATACTGCGGCATGCTATCTGGTTCATTATGCAACAACCATTGTAAATGCTATGTCGTTATTATCTACAGATATGAGATATTTTTTAGGTATAAACCATCGACGTCGACGAATTTTTAGATCGGCCAATTATACGTTTTGAAAATTATTATTTTAAAAATTGAATGTAAAAGAAAAAAATGTTGTGTTTAGAAATCTCTTTAGAAAAAAAAGTAAGTGTAATTTTAAGTAGGAGTCATATTTTCTTTTTTAGCATAGCCAGGTCGGGCATCTAGTTATTAATCATTTGGCTATCGAATAGAACCTGGACTCCACGAAAGCAAGTTGTATGGAGGTTTGCAAAGCGGGCAGATTAAATAGTTAGGATTAATACCTTAAGTTACCACGAAATCGATAGACTTATATATAGAAAATTTTGAAACCAGTACAAGTATTTTTACAATACTAATCAAAATGCAGTTTGACCAATTGATGATGATTTGCAGTATAGAAGATGAAAGATGAGAAGTAGCCTAAATTAAATGCTAGATAAGCACTTTTCTTCTTGCCTGGCTGGGAAGATCTTCCTTTTCCCCTTCCTTGTCCTTGTGGGACGTCATCAACTCCACAGTTATGACGTCACCTGACAAGAAGCTGGCCCGCTGGTTCCATCACTATGACCCTTCAGCGGTACGGACCAGCGGCACCACAATTGCTTTGCTTATTTCTAATAACGTGGTAAATGGAAGGGTAAGGAGGGTGATTATGTTAACAATATTTATTGTTTAAATAAATATTAAATGTGCATTAAATTATTATCGATACATTTCTTTACTAGCTGCGTGCAACCCGCTGCTTGATAAGTTTTTGGAGCATCCCGCGGGATCACCTAATTTTCCTGGGATAAAATGTAGCCTATGTGCTAATCCAGATCATCATCTGCCTGTGTGCCAAATTTTATTCAAAACCGTTTAGTAATTTTTGCGTGATTGAGAAACAAACATCCATCCATCCAAACATCCAAAAATTCGCATTTATAATATTAATATAGATTTCTAGACTAGAAAGCGACCCGAAGAAAAAAACACGTACCAAAGTTTACGTTGTCACTTTTGCTGACGAAGGGGAGTGGCGGGGGCAGTTAATGATTACAAAAATTTTGTTTACGTAATACTTGAGCGACCCGAAACTGAGAATATATTCGACATAATTGGCCATTTATGTATTTTGCCGAATACTTTGATAGGTGATGATATGGTATGGTCTACAGATCGTGCCTAGACACATTGGGATGCGACTAACCTGTTTTAGAGGTATTAGAGCGCGTTGATTTTACGTATCAAATTTAGGAGTATTGAATCGCAATTCGATTAAAATTTTTTTCAAGATTACGTGTGACGAAATTAAGTGGTTTAGAAAATCTAAAAGTGGACGTCGTCAAGATTTTGTAATTTATATTTTTGTCTTTCTGGAAATGAAAATTTAAATTTTATTTTGTCCATGTACTTACGAAAAGTATAAATGCGAAAGTAACTCTGTCTGGCCCTGATGATGCTTGTGTAAGCGAAACCGGTTGGTAATAAGTGATAATAGCTTTAACTCTGTCTGCCTCTTCTTCACGCCTAAACCACTGAACCGTTTGGATGAATTTTAGAATAAAGATAGTTTTAAACCTGGGAAAGGACATAGGATAGTTTTTATCCCAGAAATCCCACGGCAATGGGAACTACGAAGGTAAAACCGGTAACGGGTGCTACTTTTATTTTAGATTTTTTTCCACATGGACGAAGTCGCGAGCGTTACTAGTTTATTATAAAAAACGAAAAGTGTGAAAGAATTGATATTTAATAGGCTTTCGTTATTAATGAATCCGGTAATATTGGTGATAAGAATTAAGCAAACCAAATGAGCTAAATCTCGTGTTGGTAGACCCTTTGAAGAACAAACCATCTGCCGTTCTGGCAGGCAGTTCGTAAGAGGCAAACGATTAGCTATACGAGTCACTACCATTGTGGTTACTAGGTGGTAGATTTCTGCATTGTCTCACTTGGTTCTGGTACCACTGAATTACATATTCCTTCCGTAATGGCGTCAGCGCTTGTCATTGTCGTATTCCGGTTTGGAGGGTGAGGTAGCCAGTAAAGTTATGAATGTGGTATGAAGATCTCGCCACAAGGATAGCAACGCTACAACGCTACATTAACACATTAATTGGAGTCTAGAGGCGATTCTTGTAATAATTAAATCTCAAAAAGATTTAGTGATTCAGAATATGAAGAATAAACATTTTATTACGTATACAATTGCGTATTAGCTGTTTCCTTTGTATACAAGTCGATTTGGTATACATAATCTAGTTGTGTTTGTTGCTCGTGGTTATCGGATACGATTTGAATGCAAGCAATATGAGATTTTCGGCCTTGAGGTGTCGATATTGTTCCGCAGTTGACGAGGAACGCTAATGTATACAACTGCGTATTTTCTGTGTTCTAAAACTTTGAAGGCTAATTTTCACACATGATTTAGTTTAAATGTTCATCGAATTTATCATGTAAGATTTATGCAAACAAGATGTGGGTTATGCCTTCAAGCTATCGATGTTCTTTAGGGCACGCCTGACCCTTTTGTACATAACACGTTTCTGTTATCCTTGCTTGTATAGGCCGCTTGTGATTCTTGTACATAATCTAGCGGTATGTGTTGACCGTAGTTACGCGTGAGATTTATATGCAAACAAGATGAGATGTACGCCCTTGAGACGTCAATGTTGTTCAGTAGGGCGCGACTGATCCTACTGTGTAACTGCGTATTTGTTGGTCCCTTTGTCTCTTGAGGCTGATAATCAAATCATTGAGGTACATTGATAAGAACATATTTACGAAACATTTCAAATTCTGTGCGTTTTTTTAATGTGAAATATCTTTCGATTTGCTTTCCTGCATCCCGTGAGAGTTATTTCGTTAAATGCGATGGAAGTTTGTAACAGGAACTGAGAAAGCGCGCGTTATTTGGTTGACCAATGAGCGCGCGTTATTTAAATTGACCCATTAGTGTGCGCTTTTGAATAGACATAGATAGGAATGCACCATTAATGTCTTAATCACTACGCAATCAACAGGGCTCGGGTTCGATCCCCGACGGGGACATGCATTTGAGTGATGAGCATAAATGTTTGTATTTCCGGGTTTGGGTGTTTATTATATATGTTCTGGTATTCATATATGTATTTCTATGTATTAGTATCGTTGACTAACACCCATAACACAAGCAAATATTTGGTTACTTTGGGGTTAGATCAGTAAGTGTAATTTGTCCCGTGAATTTATTTATATTTATTTAAGTATCTTTAGTCGATGATTATCTCATTCCATCAATCTTGATGAAACTACTTTGTGAAACGAGCTCAAAAAACTAAAGTGTGAACTAAACATACAATGACATAAAAAACCATAAAAAACATTCAATTGGAATTGTAGTATACTTATTTCGACTCAATCGTGTTTTGTCGTTGTTGGTACGAAGCTGGAAAACCTGTAATTTTCTTAATGTTTCGCTGTTAAAACAATTGGACCCTTCGTGTCATTTGTAATGGTTTACGGTTTAGGTCATTTAGCAGCAGAAATCTTCTTAGCTAATTGTGGCGTGTTTGATGGTTGTTAGTGGTGAAGTTTACGTCGGGGTCACCACTGTGGCGCCGCTGGTCAGTACCGCTGAAGGGTCATAGTGATAGATATATAGATAGATAGATAGATAGAGCAACAAGCGGGCCAACTTCTTGTCATATGACGTCATAACTGTGAAGGTTGATGACGTCACACAAGGACAAGGAAGGGGAAAAGGAAGATCTTCCCAGCCATGCAAGGTGTACTGCCTGGGGACCGAAGTCCCCTTCCATCACTATTGGTTCCATCACTATGATCCTTCAGCGGCACGGACCAGCGGCACCACATAATTAATACTTAGAAGGTTTCTTTATGTCTGTCGTTCGTCTTTATTCATTGCGTGGGACTCATGGTCACACTTAATGTGACAACGTACCATAACCTTTTATAGAATATACTTGTAAATTTTAAAATACATATCACGAATACGCTAAAACTACCTATCATTAATGGTTATTTTACGTAATAATACTTAATATCTTTTTCACACAAAAAAACCGACAAAAAGTTACGTGTGGTCATACATTCAAATCAGTGAGTTTATCATCAACCATCTCATTTCAGAAAAGCGAGAGGAAAGATGTTACACATCAATAAAAAGTTTAGAATACTAAAACATTTAGACAGTGTCACAGCTTTAGTCCCGGCCTGTGTGAATTGAGCCTAAGAAATCTTAGCGGCGTATTTGTTGCACCGACATGCGACATACAAATCCTGTGTCGTTCCGAGTGCCTTTTAAATAATAGGCCATACTGCCAAGCAGTTCTTAAAATGCGACCGATTAGCGAAACGTGTCACTGTCATCGTGACTATTAGGTACTAAACCCCAACGTATCGCCCGAGTTTAGTATCACCGCTTTACAATCGCGTCAATGGCGTCAACACTTATCACTTTTGTATTTTACCCGTGTTGGTTCCAGGGTCCTTTGAAGAATAGGCCAACTCCGTTCTGCCAGGCAGGTCGTAAAAGGCGACCGATTGGCTATGCGAGTCACTACCACTGGGGCTACTAGGTGGTAGAATTCTGCATTGTTTCGCCCGGGTCTGGTCCCACCGCCTTACCTATTCCTGCCGCAATAGCGTCAGTGCTTGTCGCTGTCGTGCTCCGGTTTGGAGGGTAAGGTAGCCGGTTTGCATGTGACATCAGGAGATCCATCTACTTGTTTGCCATTTTATGATATAAAAAGAAAATCGGTTTGGAGGGTAACTATCTGGTAAACTTATGCATGTGGCATTATCACCTCGCCACACGGTATTAGTATTTCAGCATATTTGATATCTATATGCGATGGTTGTCTCTTACTATCAGGAGAGTCATCCGTTTGTATGCTATTCAATAAAAAGAATACTAACACTGGACTCCGGTGTTGGTATTCTTTAGACTCCAAAAAATTAAAAACATTATTCATAGACTCCAGTGACTGGAGTCTATGATATGAATAATGTTTTTAATTTTTTTCCACCATTATAATCATGAGCAGCTCTACCGTAATTAATGTTAGCGGGTTATTTGGAAATGACGAGTATATCGGTCCGTTACCTAGGTCATTTACCGCGTGCGCCAATTTCCAGGGTCATTGTTTTGACGACGCGTCGCCGGTCGATCCTTGAACTTCCATAGTAGGTAAGTGTGTCGAATGATAATACGACCTAAGATATAACCACACAGAAGACTTTTCAAAGACATATATTCACCCCAAATCTTTTATGGGGAAGGCAGATAAAATTGAATGCAATATTAGGTTAGACTTGTCTCGCTTTCTCCACATTCATAACTCTTTTGATGAAAAACGTCGGTTTCGGAGACTTGACACTACCTTCAAACAGCACTGGACTGATTTACCCATGGTACGTCAGTCTTGGTTTCCTCCAATACTTATATCCATTTCAAAGTTACCGACTAAAATAAACCTTTCAGATTTTAAAAGTCTTTCGTCCTAGTCGATGCGATAGAATTAGTCCATAACACGAATGCTGAAAATGTTTAATTACCGTGGGTGCCGGCAGATGGGTGCAAGGGATAGCATTTGCAGCCCCCTATCAAAAAAGAAAATACATTAAAAAACAATAAGTAATCCTGACGCGACGCCCTTGTTTATTAAACTATATTATAATACTAGCTGTTGCCCGCGACTTCGTTCGCGCGGACTTCATTTACCCCGCACTGCTCCTCTCCCGTAGGTGATAGCGTGATAATATGTAGCCTATATGTTGACCCGACCTGTTAGTAATATTCATGCAAAATTTGAAGTAAATCCATGCAGTATTTTTTGAGTTTACCTCGGACATACATTGACTTTCCTACGATTTTATTATATGTATATATATAGATAAATGCGAAAGTTTTGATGTTTGGATGGATGGATGGATGAATGTTTTTTACTCATTCACGCCAAAACTACTGATCGGATTTGGATGAAACTTAGCACACGGGTAGATGATGACCTGGAATAGCACATAGGCTAGTTGTTCCCGCGGAATTCACCAAAAACTTTTACAATGCACCGGATTACACGCAGCTGCAGCTAGTTAATTAAATAAATATTTGTGGAAATTACACGAATCATTGTTTTTTACATAACATTTTTAACTTTTCAACGCGAACTCCTTGCCAGTTAAGTACATTTTTTACGTTTGCCGATTACTCGTAAACTTATAAAATATAAAGCCTAAAATACGGTGATAATTTTCATTTTGCTGGCGGGGGCTACGGGGGACACTCGACTCTAACAAAAATTAGCACTTATAATTTTTTTTTATTTTACCACTCTGTCGGCATGACTAAAATTATGTATATATATTCAGTTTCACGGACGGACATAATGAAAATATAAGGCGCTTTGCAAACGGTGTGGCGGTTACCTGCAAAGAAAGTCTGCGTCTGCCCGCCGATGCCCTCACTACGGATAGGCGCCACCAGTGCCCGCTGGGCACTTGCGGCGCGGTCTTTTTACTACTGATGTGCCGGATATCCGTATCTGCGGATATCCGAGGCAGAGGAAAGATCCATATCCGTATCCGTTACTCTTTAAGTGGATCTTGAACGGATCTTTTATATTATGAGGTTTCATCACATGTTCAAAGAATGAAATTCTATTAAATTGCATTTAAAATATTTTTTATTTCTTAACATTACACATTACATTTGGGTTGGATTTGTAAAAATCAAATATCTAAACATTATTTGATCTGAGTTACTAATTCTTCCATAAATTGTATATAGAAACAAGATTTTCTAGGTGGTAAAGTTCTGCATTGGCTCAACTCAATTGGGTCTGGTACCACCGCCATACCTATTCCTGCTGCAATAGCGTCAGTGCTTGTCACTGACGTGCTCCGGTTTGGAGGGTAAGGTGGCAGGTATACTGATGCATGCGGCATTAGACCTCGCCACAAGATGTCACCAAATGAAAAGAGTCAACTATCGCCTTTAGACGCCAAACATGTTAATGGTGCGTTGCTATCTTGTGGCGAAGTCATATGTATAAGTTTACCGGCTACCTTACCATCCAAACCGGAACACGACTATGACAAGCATTATCGCTATCGCGGAAGGGTTGGTAAGGCGGTGGTACCAAATAACTGGGCGAGACATTGTGAAACTCTACCACTTGGTAGTCGCGATGGTAGCGATACGTATAACCAATCGATTGCCTGCCTGCGACCTGCGACCGATCTTACGACCTGTCTGGCAGAACGGCAGTTGGTCTATTCTTCAAAGGAGCTAAGATGAAGACCTGAATTTATAAACATAATATTTATTATAGAAAGTTATAACATATATTATCTTTTAATATTTGTAGTATTTAAATGCGACTGAGTATTAAAATAATTGTAAGAAAGTAAAGATCCGTATCCGTATCCGTGTCCGCGAATCTAGCTTTTTAACCATCCGGCCCATCTTTACTTTTGCCCTCTAGGAGCGTTAATAGTATAGGAGTTAAGTTTAAGGTTAATTTGAATAAAACATCCTTTGATTTGATTTATTCTATATGGAAATAATTCTATAACCCTCTGAAGATTGTTGATATCATACTTCGGGTCGTTGTTTCTGTGATTCGTCATGCGTCGATCCTTGAACTTACATTGTGAGGAAAGTGTGTCAAATGTCGGACGATAACACCAGTTAACAAATAATTAAACAAAAGATTAATGTTTACCGACAATTTAATCCTTGCGGACATTATACCGGTTTAAGGTTAATCCTGTCGTATTCTAGTTCGGAAAGTATGGTAGCAACTAGCAAGTAAATCTGTATATACAAAAAGGAAAGTCCTGACTGATTGACATACCAACGCTCAGCCTAAGCCGATGGCCCAAAAAGGCTGAAAGTTTTCACAGGGGTTGTTCTTACGATGTAGAACAGGAATAAGAAAAGATTTTTCGAAATTAATTCCCTAATAAGGTTGGTATGGATAGGGGTTGAAATATTGTATGAAATTTCTTACATTAACATGTTAAGTTTGGCGCGGGCGAAACTACACGGGTTAACTAGTAAATAATAAATATTCGCTGACAAAATAATGCAAATTATTTGCGTGTATTATTCATTAATTAATGATATCATTAAAATTTTGAGACAGACATTTCAATGAATTAGCGATCGCCTGTGGCCGAAATTCGACCAGACTAAACAATAGAATCTCTTTTTTTGCCAACTGACTTTAGCCGTAAAGAAAATAATATATCATATTATATATCATGTACGTCCTTCGATCAAAAATATTTCTGATCGAAGTGTACGTCACATGCATGTAATTTGTGCAATGTTTCTTTTTATTAATTTAAGTGCATTTTAATTAAAAATATTAGGTTTTGTAGTCCACCGCAATGTAAACTTTAAATGTGCCAAAGAATGCTGGCCACAATGGCCTTTATTTTGTCTGACATCGTAATGCATCCTAAAAAATAAGTAATTTTTTTCAATACAAACTAGCAATATATGATATTATGATATGATATAATTCTCGAAAGATGATGAGTGAGCACTTCGACGTAATTACAGAAAAAAGAAATAATTCTGCCATGTTGAATATTCTTGTTTTACACATGGAGTGTAGAGAAAGGAGGACCACCTCTGTGAATAGAAGTGTCCATCAAAAAACATCAAACAGTGGTATCGTCACCGCTTTAAAATAATAATTTTTAGAAAGAAAGTAGTAAAAGTAATTATATATTGCAATTTAATTTCATTTATCAAAATATAGAATATTTGAGCTCATTTGTCCATTAAGATACTATTGTGATAAATCTAAATACGACAAATCTGACAACTCGTATTGCAAAATGTCACTAATTTAAAAAAAAGTCAAAATATTATTTTATTAATACTTCTATAGATACCTTTATAAATAAAACTTGTTTTTAAATAATAAAACCACAATTCTGACACGAATTTCGTTATAAAACATGATATTCAATTTACGAGTCCAAGCGATGTATGAAGCGTGGCCAGTGTTCTTTCATACTCCACCGTTCGCGTAATTGTCTTAAAGGGGTACAAAGTTTTCCTTCAACGTATTAATATATATATTTTTTCCTGTCCGTGTTTAAGAAAGAAAAATCTCATTTACTATACATATATACAAATGAGTTTTTTTCTTCATATCTCATTAAAAAATGTGTTTAGGGACTTGGTGACTCTTTCTAGGTTAATATAGAATTTAATTTTCCCCGTGTTGTTTCCGGGCTCCTTTGAAGAATAGACCAACTGCCGTTCTGCCAGGCAGGTCGTAAAAGGCGACCAATTGGCTATGCAAGTCACTACCATCGTGAGTACTAGGTGGTAGAGTTCTGCATTGTCTCGCAAAGGTCTGGTACCACCGCCTTACCTATTCCTGCCGCAATAGCGTCAGTGCTTGTCACTGTTCTTGACTTGACTCTTTCTTGACTCTTTCCATCAGGAGACCCATCTGCTTGCTTGCTATCTTATTAGGGCGAGCGAAGCGAGCCCTACACTAGGCCACTTTCTATGCACTTTTGTGGTACATTTTACTCAAAAATTATCCGACTTTTAGGTTTGTGCTTCGACGTAGTAGTTTAAATTCATGTCTAGATATGTTATCTACCATAAAAATAGAGAGAGGGAGAGGGAGGGGGCGGGGGGGGGGAGGGGGAGGAAGAAGGAGAGGGAGATGGGGAGGAAGCGGGAGAGGGGGAGGAAGAGGGAGAGGAGGAGGGAGTGAGGGTGGGAGGGAGAGGGAGAGGGAGGGAAAGAGGGAGAGGGAGGATGAGGGAGAGGGGTAGGGAGAGGGGAGGGGGGAGAGGGGGAGAGGGGGAGGGGGAGTGGGAGGGAGGAGGGATGTGGAGAGGGACAGGGAGAGAGGGAGAGGGAGAGGGATAGGGAGAGGGGGAGGGAGATGGATATGGAGAGAGGGGATGGGAGGGGAGAAGGAGGGGAGAGGAGAGGGAGGGGAGAGGAGAGGGAGGGGTGGGGTAGGGGGAGATGGGGAGGGGGAGAGGGATAGGTAAGATGAGAAGGGGAGGGTGGAGGGAGAGGGGGAGAGGGGGGAGGGAGGGGGGATGGGGGAGAGGGTTGGGGGAGAGGGAGAGGGAAGGGGAGACGGAGGGGGAGAGGGAGAGAGAGGGAGAGGGGGAGAGAGGGAGGGAGAGAGAAGGAGAGAGCGGGAGAGAGGGAGAGGGAGAGGGAGAGGGAGAGGGAGAGAGGGAAAGAGGGAGAGGGGGAGAAGAGAGAGGGGAGGGAGAGGGATAGGGAGAGGGAGATGGGGAGGGGGAGAGAGGGAGAGGGATAGGGAGATGGAGAGGGAGAGGGGGAAGGGGAGAGGGGGAGGGGGAGATGGAGAGAGGGAGAGAGAGGCGGGGGCTGGCTGACTAGCTGGCGGGGAACAGAGTGAATAGAGCGTTAGTTTTAAGTCAGGGTGCCCCTCTTGCCCTGCATAATCATTCCTATGCCTGCCTATGCCTATCCCAACGATATTGTATGAAAGTGAGAGTTGGGTATGTTAGAAGGGCATGAAAGTATAATCAACGCAGGACCAGGTTCGTAATGTTGAAGTGAGAGAGAAGTTATACTTAAAAGAAAGTGTTGGTGTAAAGATGAGAAAGGGCATGCTCCGTTGGTTCGGACATGTACAAAGAATGGTAGGTGAAAGATTAATAAAACAGATATACAATGCGAGAGATGAAATACTTTATTATTTATTTTTCTATACATTAAAAGATTATAGACTTTATTATTATAAATAAAGACTATACATTAAAAGATGTAATTCTCATAGATAGTATAACTTTGCGAGCCCCTACAAAGCTCTGCTTTTTGCTAGCAATATAAAAAAACGGGATCTAAAACTTAATTTTTTGTATCGAAATGATACTTTTACTCGATTTTTTATTGTATGAAAAAAATAAAATATATATATATATATATATATATATATATATATATATATATATATATATATATATATATATATATATATATATATGCGTAGTCAGGGTCGGTATCATTAGACCAACGGGGCCAGTCAGTATTACCTTCTAGTCATAACGATGACTGCGCACCATTAATAAATATATTTGCCGATTTATACAGGCGATAGTTAGCTCTTTACATCAGGAGAATCGTGAGCTTGTTTGCTCTCAAAATGTTGTGTCTGCTTTTAGATTATTGTTCTACTATACAATTGCACACAAAGAATAGTTCTTTACAAAACGGTCTGTCTTCATTCTCATAGTACAATATAAAAAAAGTCCTATTTGACACTAATTGTATCAGATGGGTAAGATTCATACAAATGAAAGCAGACAAGCGAAGACACTCTTTATAATAGATAACCACCTCCTATAGAAATAAACATTCTTACCTTCTACGTATACGAATATCAAAGCTGAAGTTTGTTTCTGGATTTTTAATAGTTAAGTAAACAAAAGTAACGGAAAAAGTTAACCACAAATTTCCATGGTGGGTTGCTTCCCTTGTAGCAGAAATGTGATAAAAAATTTACGCCATTGAAAGACATCGATATAATATCTACTTCAGCTAATATGGCTGCGCCCTTGATTCTAATTTAGGTATATGTCAAGATACTAGGCATGTTTCCATTAATAATGAATGGAATATATTGTAGTTTCTAATGATTAATTATGATTATGGAGATGAAAAAAAGTAAAATATTTATTTTAAAAGGATTAATAATATTTTTAGGATATCATTTCCGCAAAAAGACAGTTAACGCAAATCTAAAGGGTTACGTCACACCGTGGTAAAACGTCATAATATTGTTTTTGACATTTTCATAGAAACCACAGAGTATGTAATGTATCTATGACCTTGGCGTGCTGTCAGTTAGAGGCCATGACAGTCCACCGCGTTTTCGCGGTAATTTTGAATTATATTATGTTAAAATGCGAAATTTTATTATAAATGTATGATATTAAAAAAAATAGTTTTTGGTTATAGACAATTGTAGACTTACTAAATTCGGCATATTTTACTAATTATCATTAGAAAAAACTCTTTAACAAATAAATTCTCGAAGACTTACTAGGTGGTAAAGCTGCATCGTCTTACCCGGTTCTGGTTCACCATCGTCTTACCTATTCCTGCCGCATAGCGTCAGTGCTTATCACTGTCGTGTTCCGGTTTGAAGAGTTAAGGAGCCGATAAACTTATGTATGTGGCATTAAAATCTCGCCGCAAGGATAGCAACGCACCATTTACATCTTTGGTTTCTTTAGGTGATGGTAAAACTCTTTCCATTTAGAGAGCCATCTGCTTGTTAGCTATCTTGTGATATACATATTTTGTTTATTAGTAAGGCTGATAAAATAAAAGATAAAGAATTTGAAAGACTCGCCAAAACGAACCCACTTACGAAGTTTCAAGGACGGGTTCAACACTTAACAGTGTTTTGGCCTGTGGACTACACAATATACTAGCGACCTGCACGCGGTTTCACCCGCGCAGCTTTTGCTCCCGTGGGAATATCGGAAAGGTTTATACACTTAAACCTTCCTCAAGAATCAATCTATATATTAAAAAAACCGCATCAAAATCCGTTGCGTAGTTTTAAAGATTTAAGCATACATAGGGACATAAGGACATAGGGACAGACAGAAAGCAACTTCGTTTTATACTATGTAATGATGTTACATATCGTGGAATTGAAAGGCTACTTTTTTAAGGACTGGCCTTCACAAACTTGGATTAAACTTTAAAGTTTAAAGAAAAACATTAAAATATTTAAAAGAAAAGTGTGATTAAAAAGGGCGCTACTTTTTGATAATATTTTTTTTTTAAATATTATAAGATAGCAAACAAGCATTTGGTTCTCCCGATGGAAAGAGACAACCATCGCCTATAGACACCAAAGATGTTAATGGTGCGGCATTAATAGTGTGGCGGGGTGGCCATGCCACATGCGTAAATCTGCCGGCTACGTTCTAGTATATAATCTATCTTTGGTGTCTATATGTGATAGATTCTGTGTCCATCGAGAAAGCCATCTGCTTGTTCGCTATCTATTGATATAAACAACTAAACTTGTTAATGTCATTTTGTCTACCTAAGAGAAAAACATTTCCTCGGGGCAGGCACAGTAGAATACCTTAACAAGATCCGTGGATATTGACAAAATCTCTTCTGTTATGCAAGAATTTCAGTCCTCCATCATACAATGATTATATCCTAAGAAAAGTTTCAGCTTAACAACAATTTTTAACATAAGCCGCGCACAACATTCCTTATTCACAAAGTTTTTTGCAGTAAAGCCGAGAGAACTTCGAGGCATCATGAAATTTTTATGAGAATATTTAAAACGCAAATTCGAAGGCAAACATGCTCGAACCTCCGCTACATCAAGTTCCAATTTAATAAAAGACAAAAAAGGTTTTACTGGCTCTTTGAAAATTTATAGCCGGAAGTTAATTTAAAAGATATTTTATACATTTATCCTACGCATTTGTCGAAACTTCATCTTGTTAGTAAGTTTTATTTAATGACGCTGTTAAACGAGAAATCCGTAAATTTTCTGTAGGTTTATTATTGTAAAAATACTGCCGTATGTTGACGCTTTGAAGATTTACAACCGGAAAATAATCTATACATTATAATAAAATCGTAGGAAAGTCAAAACTCTACATTGAATATTTTTTAAAAGAATACTTGGGGCGTGATCTACAATCGATATCGAAGCCAAAAATGTAGTTTTTAGAATTTTTGTCTGTTTGTCTGTTTATCTGTTTGTCTGTATGTATGTCCGGGGTAAACTCAAAAAGTACTACATGGATTTACTTCAAATTTTGCATGAATATTACTAACAGGTCGGGTCAACATATAGCCTACATATTATCACGCTATCACCTAGCAGCCAGGTGCTGTGCGGAGTAAACGAAGTCCGCGCGGACGGAGTCGCTGGCAACAGCTAGTTTCAAATATTTTTTATACTTTTTATAGCACGCAATTGATGAAACTCGCATTAGTAAAATTATTTCGATGACGCTGTTAAGTAAAAAACCGGTCAATGTCCTGTAGGTACTACATTATTATAAAAAGACTGTCGTACATTACGTACCTTTTAATTGCAAAATATTGGCTCTTTTTAAATGTATAGCCGGAAATTAATTTAAAATATATTTTATACTTTTTATCATACGCCATTGACAAAATTCTTGTTAGTAAGTTTTTAAAGTAAGAAACCGGTTAATGTCCAGTAAATTATTATAAAAGGACTGTACTACATTACGTATCGTCTTTATATAAGAATTTTCCCCATGTTGGTCCCGGGCTTCTTTGAAGAATAGGCCAACTGCTGTTCTGCCAGGCAGGTCGTAAAAGGCGACCGATTAGCTATACGAGTCACTTCCATTGTAGCTACTAGGTGGTAGAGTTCTGTATTGTCTCGCCCGGGTCAGGTACCACCGCCTTACGTATTCCTGCCGCAATAGCGTCAGTGCCTGTCACTGTCGTGTTCCGGTTTGGAGGGTGGGGTAGCCGGTAAACTTATGCATGTGGCATAAGACCTCTCCACAAGATAGCAACGCACCATTAACACCTTTGGTGTCTATAGGCGATGGTTGACTCTTTCCATCAGGAGAGCCATTTGCTTGTTTGCTATCTTATAAAATAAAAAAAAAAGAATATAGCAAACAAGAAGAGGACTCTCTCGATAGAACCATCATTTATAGACACCAAGGATGTAAATGGTGCGTTGATATCAGTGTGGCGGAAAGGTAATGTAAAAAAGTTTATAGACTAAGTTTCTCTCCAAACCGGAGCATGACAGAGGAAAGCAATAACGATATTGCGAACGACGTAGGAATGTTTACTACATTACTACAATACGGTAATGTGTAAGATTTTTTTTATATTACAAGATAGGAAATAAGTAGATGGGTCTCCTAATAGAAAGAGTCAACTATCGCCAAATCACCAAAGGTGTTAATGGTGCGTTGCTATCTTGTGGCGAGGTTTAATGCCACATGCTTAAGTTTACCGGCTACCTTACCCTCAAAACCGGATCACAACAGTGACAAGCACTGACGCTATTGCAACAGGAATAGGTAGGGCGGTGGTGCCAGACCCGAGCGAGACAATGCAGAACTCTACCACCTAGTAATGATGGAAGTAGCACACCCCGACAAGATGTTGCGGAACTCTACCCCTGTTTTTACGATGGTAATGAGTATAGCCAATCGTTCGCCTTTTGCAAATTGCGTGGCAGAATGGCAGGTGGTCTATTCTTTTAAGGCAGTCCGAACTAACACGAGGAACATCTAAACGTACATCTGAGTGCTAAGTGTGAGTTTTTCTTTTCGCATTCGATCGTGAGCGCGTTTGGAGTTACTAGGAATTTGTATGTGATTGGTACAGCGCCACCTAGTGGTAAACGTGAGAAACCAGTTTACCACTAGGTGGCGCTGTACAAATCACATATAAATTCCTAGTAAACTCGAAACGCGCTCACGATGGAATGCGAAAAGAAAAACTCACACTTAGCACTCTGTACGTTTTTAAGCCGATAGAAAGAGATAACCCTCTATTAATGACGCAATGTTGTAATGTCATCTGTGTGGCAGGGATGTGAAGTCAAATATTTAATAGCTACCGTACCGCCTAAACCACTGATTCCCAGAGTGGTCCAGGTGGACTTCAAGGGTTCACGGGAAACTCGACGGGGGTCTACGTTGACGATCAAATCTTCATATTATTTCTTAAATTTTGGGAGTATGGTAGAAATTTACACTCAGGGGGGTCACGAGAAAAAAGTTTGGGAACCTTTGGTTTATGCCAGAGAACGACATTGACCGTTTAGCCGTCGCTCACTTTTCACAAACTGCATGGCAGGAGAGTAAACCAATCTTCAAAAGAGCCCTGAGTGCTAAGTGTGAGTTTTTTTTTTCGCATTCGAACGTGAGCGCGTTTCGAGTTTACTAGGAATTTGTATGTGATTTGTACAGCGCCACCTAGTGGTAAACGTGAGAAACCAGTTTACCACTAGGTGGCGCTGTACAAATCACATACAAATTCCTAGTACCTAGTGATAAACGTAGAAACCAGTTTACCACCAGGTGGCGCTGTACAAATCACATACAAATTCCTAGTAAACTCGAAACGCGCTCACGATCGAATGCGAAATGAAAAACTCACACTTAGCACTCTGACCCAAACGAGAAAACTTTCATGCACACACGCGCGCGCAATTGTGCACGCACGCACTCAACACACACACACACACACACACACACGACACATACACACACAACACAAAACAGAAATAGACTGTAAAATCATTACCTTCCTGCGCTGTAGTCGGGTAAATTTTAAAATACAAGAAAAATTTAGATAGATTACAGCAGTTAAGTCATACGTAATATGCAAGGTGATATCCAAAGCAACAGCGTAACGGAATATTACCAAGGTGGGATTGAATTAGTTAATGTCCGAAATGCCGGCGAACTACGTCCCGTCCGGCCATTAACGTTAAAAGCTTTATTGATTATGCCAACACACCCGAGGGGAGCGAATTGTAACTTCAAGGGGATATCAAAAGAATAACCCAGGCAATAAAGGAGCCCGTTACCCTTGTCCTTAACCGTTCCTTAACACATTAAATTGCAGAGGTTATTTTTTATAGATACATTCAGTACCATATACTGAATGTTAATGCACGAAATACAAAACTTATATATACTATATATAGGCGGGGGGGGGGTGTACGATTACCGCCATTTTGCAAAACCCGTTTCGGCTTACATCTCCTTAACCGTCCACTCGAAGCTAATAATGGTAAGAACCTTTATTGTAGATAATAAAAGTTTCCTATATTGTAAAATACTTTTTTTATATCACTTACCGTTTACGACTTATAAGACTATTACTATTTGGCTTTTGTATTTTTTAGGGTTCCGTACCTCATATGGAAAAAAACGAAACCCTCACAGGATTACTTTGTGGCCTGTCTTTCAAAAACCCTTTTTCTCAGGAACACATAGAGGCATCGAGTTTAAATTTATATCAAATAGTTTTGATACCCAACAGATTTTTATATAATGTTTCAAATATTGTGTCCTATGATGGAACATAGGCTATAGGATAGGTTTTATCTAAATTAATAAATAACGTCAATATCTTTTATTGCAAACTATTTATCCATACTAATATTATAAATGCGAAAGTAACTCTGTCTGTCTGTCTGTTACGCTTTCACGGCCAAGCCACTAAACCGATTTGGATAAAATTTGGTACAAATATAGTTTGAGACCCAAGGAAGGACATAGGATAGTTCTTGTCCCGGAAATCCCACGGGAACGGGAACTATGCGGGTTTTTATTTTAGAATTTTTTCCACGCGAACGAAGTCGCGGGCACAGCTAGTTGACTATATAGTAAAGCGTTATAATTTTCTGTGAGTTCCATAACTTACAAATAGATGGGGATGGGATGTAAATCAGTTTATCGAAATGTTAAATTTGGGTAAGAATCTAATAGATGGCGCTGTGTTAAGAGCGCAAACGTATTACTTAGCTACAGCAACGCGTGAACGTGTCTACGAGCAAGGATAAAAAGTAAATTCCCCAATGAATTTTATTATGAAACGATACAAATGTGTTTTTGTATTTAATATTATATTGACACGTCAGCTTTTTTTCTATATATAAGTCTACATATCTATACATATAATAAAATCGTAGGAAAGTCAAAACTGTACATTGAATATTTTTTTTAAAAGAATACTTGGGGCGTGATCTACAATCGATATCAAAGCCAAAAATATAGTTTTTAGAATTTTTGTCTGTTAGTCTGTACCTATGTATGTCCGGGGTAAACTCAAAAAGTACTGCATGGATTTACTTCAAATTTTGCATGAATATTACTAACAGGTCAGGTCAACATATTATAGGCTACATATTATCACGTTATCACCTACGCGGGAGGAGCTGTGAGGAGTAAACAAAGTCCGCGCGGACGAAGTCGTGGGCAACAGCTAGTATAGGTATAAATGGCAAAGACAAAAAGTTTACTAACTTATCAAACGACTTAATCTATAAAACAGATAACTTTTTCTGAAATGAAGTCGTAGGCAATGGGACATGTATCGATTTATTACATTGAAAAACATATAAAAACGTTACCGTTAAAAGAACTATATTAAATTAAATGAATATTTTATGATCATAAAAACTCGAGCAAGTTTTTTCATTAACACGGTTCCATTCAATAAAATTGTGCTGTTTCGAGCGTCACGTGTACGCGTCACACACGCCGCGCCGTTTTAATACAAAGATAACTGTCTGCGTATATGTATAACTTGCCTTAAGGGCGTACATAACAATAACTTTCTTCCTAATTCGTAGTACAACAAGGGGTTACGATTTCCAGGTAAAATTTATTAAAAGCCAAGTACTGCTTACATTTAGTTCTTCCCAGTATTGTAATATAGAAATCATTTCCATGTACATTGGGAAAGTTTAATAACACCTATGATTGTAGAAACAATATTGACTTTATGAAAAAAAGGTAATATACATTATACATATATATTGTGTCACAGACTTGAAGGCAATCCAATTTATATATCCATTGTCCATATAATTCGACGGCCTAGTTGGTGAAATGATAAGCGAATCTGACTACGCAATCGGCAGCGCGCGAATTCGATGCCCGACAAGCGTTTAGTGATGAGATGATGCTTGTGTTTCCGGATTTGAGTGTTTGTTAGATATATTTTCAGCTTATTTCTATGTATTTATGTGTGCTAGTATCTTACGCGTTGCCCATATCACAACCGGACATTCATGAGGTGACGAAATTAAATTCAGTAATTTCGTGTCATTTTGTATTATTTTCAAATTCTGCCATATTTTTTATCTGCTCAAATTGATTTTCATATTTAGAATTTTAACGTCTCTTCTCGCGCTGTGGGCGATGACGATCTCTTTCCACGCCGGAATTTCCAATATTTCCACCGTATAGGTACATAATGTGACTTATCAGTTCACGCTAACAGTGGCACGTGTGTAAGAATACATATATCAAAGTATTAAACAAATACGCTCACCCAATGAATAATAAATCGGCGTCACTTTACATACCTGAAACAATAGGCATACATTAGTTGGAATTACAAAAGCGACCGTTTTCTGCAATGTGCCATTTAAATTAATACATAATGCTATAAAAGAAAAAGTGTCTTCACGCCGGTTCCTTGCTATGTAGGTAGTGAACGGTAGACTTTTCGGTTCACCACGATACACCGATTTGTCATTTAGCGAGATGGGTAGTGATCGATGGGCTTCGCATGTTGCCGACCTGATAACGATGACCACCAATTTCTAGTCCAGATTCTCTTGAAATTTTGGATTTTCAGAAGAATCTTCGAAACAACTTGACTTTTACCCGAGCCATGGATCGAGCCTAGACCTCATCATCTGACTGAAATAGACTAACCCCTAGAAATCTATAATAAACATAAATATTTTAATTTATAAATAAAAAAATCTGGTTTACCACTAAGGAACAAAACCAAAAAAACGTTAACACAAGTTAGAAGTGAAACTTTCAGAACGCTACATTTCGAGAGAATGAGAGGACTACGGAGTACTAGGAGAAAGATAATACACATATACACGTAAAACTTTCGGACTAGAGCTGGTATTAAACAATGCATGTGGATACTAAATTCATTGTATGACGCCTTCTCTCACGATTCGACTCGGCAGTAAGGTCAGGGGCGGATCGCGAAATTATGGGGCCCCTGGGCTAATTCTACTTAGAGGCCTTCCTGGTTTCTTTACTCATTACCATGAAGTCAAAACATTATTTTCTATAGTGATGTTAAAAATAAATTACAAAAAAACATAAGATATTTTTTTATTTATATGCAGCAGTCGCTTACACGGATTTATTTGCAGCCCACCACCAAATTCAGTTTACGTCAAGTCAATGGTCGGATTGTATTTTTTTTCACGATATCTTCTACCTTTTTTTAGTTGAATTCAGGGGCCTTTTATTTTCGGGGCCCTGGGCTACAGCCCAAAAAGCCCTTAAGTAGATCCGCCTCTGGTATAAGTACAAACGCTCAGAAACACACATACATACTTACACCACTTAATGAAACGCGCTCACGATCGAATGCGAAAAGAAAAACTCACACTTAGCACTCTGCTTGTGTCACAAAATGGCTCGAAATGGCTATTCCGGACAGCCTCAAGGGCTGCATTAGCGAAACCAGAGAACTAGAGTCACTTGACTCTAGTTCTCTGGTTTCGCTAATGCAGCCCTTGAGGCTGTCCGGAATAGCCATTTCGAGCCATTTTGTGACACAAGCAGAGTGCTAAGTGTGAGTTTTTCTTTTCGCATTCGATCGTGAGCGCGTTTGGAGTTTACTAGGAATTTGTATGTGATTTGTGCAGCGCCACCTAGTGGTAAACGTGAGAAACCACTTTACCACTAGGTGGCGCTGTACAAATCACATACAAATTCCTTGTAAACTCGAAACGCGCTCACGATCGAATGCGAAAAGAAAAACTCACACTTAGCACTCTGGAGACCGAGTAATATAAAATATCGTACAATATTTTCTATTTCATTCTCTTACAGGCTTAATCCTATAGCATGCGTTTGTCTCTATTTACTTTGGCTTTTTCGTTTCATCGAGTTTCAATTCGTAACGATTCTAAGGAAATTTCGCTTCAAAATTTGTATGCACGATTATCATAATCAACACTATTTGATTTTTTATCTTTCTGTGGAAAAGTAATTCGCCTTGCCCTGATAAAGTGATATGAAATACTGTATAATGCATACAGGCTAAATCCTTTGCATGTAGGCGTTTGTCAGTTTTTACTGTCGCTTATTTATTTCGTCAAATATTAATTCACAGCAATACTAAAAGAATTTTAATAAAAAGAAAAACACGATCATCGTAACCAAGAGTAATAATATCAGTTGCACGCAAATTAATCATATTTAAATTAATTTAATCTTTATCTGAAACAGTTCGAAGTATATCGACCCGCTAGTACAACAAGGCTGAAGAATTCATGATCTTAATGAATACCTATTCATAATGAATAAAACGGAAGAGTAGTTAACGAAGCCTCACCGGCCATTGTGTTTTATTGTGTTTCTTCCAGTTGATGTAAGGACTATAGTCCAAATGAATTATAAATCATAATTGTAATTAATACTTGTAATAATTAAATGGATATCCTTTTAAAACATTGACTGACAGTTTCTTCGACAACAATAAATATTACACGTATATTTTAATTTTTTTTTGAACATGCTACTAGAAGATCGAATAATCATCATGTCATTTTACATCAAAGTTAAGAAAAGCAAATAAAATGCCTTAAATGCGGAAAAAAATTAGTACGTGTATTTTACAACTAAAAATTTGTAACTCAGTTGACCCTGTAGGCCACCCCTGAAACTTCCCCCTAAATTGAGGTATTTTAAGCTCAACGGAGCAAAAACAATACCTAAGCATAGATTTTGAGCTGAGAGTTCAAAAATCTAAAGTTTATAAAAATACATATTTTAATTTGGAATAGCTGGTAATTTTCAAAATGATATTCCAAATGCCATTCAATGCAATTTTTGAGCCTAAAATTTTTTATTACCTACAGAATCGATATGTTGAAAAATGACGAATAAATGTCAAAAACTTTTTGTTCAAAAATTACGTCAACGATAACTCTCGAACCGATTTTGAAGCAATTTATGCATTAGACGCAATTTTTTAAGAATAGAGCTGATTGGACTTTGTATTCAATCGGTACAAAATCAGTACCTGGTACATTTTTTTTTAAATAACTTTATTTTAAAAAAATACGGCTTCGCTATATTTTTTTTTTAAATTTCTTGAAATCTCCTGGACCCGAGGTTGGAGAATTCGTTTTCATTGGTTCAAATTTTCAGAAAATCTAAGTTGAGCGGAATCTAAGAGAGCGGAACCGCGTTTCTATCGGCCAAGCCAATCAAAAGTAATGCGATGTTTATATATACACACACGCACAAGCACGCACACACGCACATACATACATAGACATACTGACGTAAAAACAGTCGGAAAAAGTTCCATGGACCTTAAATTGTGGAGTTTTTTTTTATCATAAGATAGCAAACAAGCAGATGGATCTCCTGATAAAAAGAGTCAACCATCGCCTATAGACACCAAAGATGTTAATGTTGCCTGGCTATCTTGTGGCGAGGTCTAATGCCACATGCATAAGTTTACCGGCTACCTTACCCTCCGAACCGGAACACGACAGCGACAAGCACTGACGCTATTGCGGCAGGAATTAGTATGGTGGTGGTATCAGACCCGGGCGAGACAAAGCAGAACTCTACCACCTAGTATAAGATGGTGAATCTTATCTACATTCGTAGCGGGAAGTTAAAAATAGGAAATGAAAATTTCTAAAAAAGATAATAGAATTGGCAATTGCCAGACTGACGGATTATTGTCTAATGTACAAAACCCATTAAAATCATTTTTTGTTCTTATTCCAGATTTTTTTTATGTCATAAGTTAGCAAACAAGCAGATATCTCCTGATGGAAAGAGAAACCATCACCTATAGGCACCAAAAATGTTAATGGTGAGTTGCTGTCGTGTGACGGGATGGTAATGTCACATTCATAAGTCGATCGGTTACCTTACCCTCCAACCCGGAACACGACAATGACAAGCATTGACGCTATTGCGGCAGGAAAAGTTAAGGCGGTGGTACCAAATACCCGAGCAAGTCGTTGCGGAACTCTACCAACTAATAGTCACGATGGTAGTGACACGTATAGCCAATCAGTCGCATTTAGTGACCTGCCTGGCAGAAGGGCAGTTGGACGTTTTTCAAAAGAGCCCGAACCAACCGGGGGAAAGATCACCACACTTTTTGACGGTGCCAATCTTTGCGAACTACGCTATTCAGATTGGCCCCTCACAGCGCGAAAGGCGATTATGCAGCCCATACATACAACATAATAGGAAAACAAACGGCACACCTATTCTTTAAAAGGGTGGTAGACCAAAACGATTGAGGAATGTTGTAGAATGTAGTACATTAGGGTGAATCTTGAAGAGCTAAATTTTCACTGTCCGGAAGGAAAAACTACCCGTTATGTCAAAATTGTGACACAAGGTATTTTTTTTCTGTTATGTATTCACATAACAGAAAAAAAATACCTTGTGTGTGAGATATTACTTATCTACAACAAAATATATGTGGTATCGTAGCACAACCACGAAGTTTTATCACGACAATGTTTTTTTTTCACGACAATTCGCCACAAATCATCGGACGACAATGTGGGCGCGCCATTACAATCATTTTTAAACACTCTCGCATTGATAAATCCAACAATAATATGATTATCACCGCTCATGTGTGCAAATGCAATATGTACTCGAATAGTGAGCTCTCATTGTACACGATAAATCAATAATGACGGGAATACTAAAATAGTGGTGGCCGTTGAACTCGTTCATTCAAACTAAAGGTTTGTTCCAAAAATGTCGAAGGGACAGCCCAGGGGTATCAATTTTCAGAGCTTTAGATATTTTTTCTATTATCATTAGATAAACTAAACACCATCAATATCGTGCCCCCAGTAGATAGAACGAATTCGTTCTATCTACTGGGGGCACGATATTGATGGTGTTTAGTTTATCTAATGATAATAGAAAAAATATCTAAAGCTCTGAAAATTGATACCCCTGGGCTGTCCCTTCGACATTTTTGGAACAAACCTTTAGTTTTATATAATCTTACGAACGAAAATTAAAAAAATATTGTGACTTAAAGGCTAAGGCAAGAATTGACAATTCAATTAATAAACACATGGTGTCTGTATGTTATGTAGTTTTTTTCTATATAATTAAAGTTTAAGTTTTGTCCGAGGCCAAGCGTTGATTCCCTTGGCGCATCATTAAACTTGATGCACATCACTATACGAATGTCGTTGGAATGTGCACATGCACTGGCGGGCAAGATTTAGTCGCTCTTCAAAGTTCAAACATCGTGAAGGGAAGCTGCGCGTCTTATTGCTCCGAACTCAGTTTACGAAGGTAAGAATTTGATTCCCCTGGCTGTGTTTCATTGGGTCGTTGATTATCCTGGCTACACGTTTAATTGTTTTTTAATAATTCAGGATTTCTTAATTATGATAAACTGTACGGGGTAAAGGGCTACTAACTATATACTTTATCAGTATTGGCATCGCACAAAGATTTTAGCCAAATTAACAAAAAAACTTCCTTTTATTGATTCCATTGGTATTGATTCCCTAGGCGTAAGTGCCAGGGTAATCACTTTTTCCTAGTTTCCTTGAAATTTAAAAAAAAACTTCCTTCGTGAAAAATGCATGATTCCGTAATTATAATTATAAAAAATATTTACAAGATCCTAAAAGTTATTGCCAGCTTTATTATTGATTGTTTCAGATTGTAAAGCAATGCCTCCAAAGATAACAAGAGAAGAAAAGCTTGAGAAAAAGCAACTAGCTGAGCGACGAAGATTAGAAAAAATTAAAAGTGACCCCATATTACATGCACAATTAAAAGAAAAAGAAAGACAAAAGTACTTAAATAAAAAAAAGAAAGGAAAAAATATACCCATTGGTCTCCAAGGCAGCAAAAATTACTAAGAAAAAAAATGAAAATTTTATGTTATCTTCAATGACTGAAGCCGTATTATCAGCAATCTATAGGGCTGAAGATTCTGATTCCTCTCAATATAACATTTTTTAAATTGAATATTTGTGTCATCATACTATAGGTATAATAGTTATGAACCATGTTAATTTTTTTTATTTAGAAGAAGATTTCAGTTGATTTTATTCTATATTTTCGCATTTAGAGTTATTATTTATGTAAGTAATATTGTGATATTTTTGATAGTTTATTTTTAAATTTTAAATGATAATAATTAAGAATAAAGTGCCAATATTGAAAGCAGAAGACTGATTACTTTATAGGTAAAATAAACTAATCTCATACAAAATTGTGTTAATATTGATTGCCCTGTCCCATTTTATTGATTCCCCTGCCACTAAACTTTTAAATTGATATATCTTCAGAACTAGATGGGTTACAGTGATGCCTATTTGATATATGTGATTATAATTACAGCATATTTCATATTGAGTGAGTGTTAACAAAAAATATTGAAAAATAAAATTTGCCAGGGGAATCAATCGAATACGCCTGTTTCCTAGATTCACCCATTACCGCCCTGTGGCAAAGATTCGCGTTGTGGCGATCTTTGTTTCTCACCACTCACGAATTTTCAGACTCCTGTAACTTCCCTATCACGAATAAGATCATCTCGTTTTTACATCGGTGCGCAACGCAAGTTAAAGCGAGATATTACTTATCTACAACAAAATATATGTGGTATCGTAGCACAACCACGAAGTTTTATCACGACAATGTTTTTTTTTCACGACAATTCGCCACAAATCATCGGACGACAATGTGGGCGCGCCATTACAATCATTTTTAAACACTCTCGCATTGATAAATCCAACAATAATATGATTATCACCGCTCATGTGTGCAAATGCAATATGTACTCGAATAGTGAGCTCTCATTGTACACGATAAATCAATAATGACGGGAATACTAAAATAGTGGTGGCCGTTGAACTCGTTCATTCAAATGAAATGCCTACCGATAACTGAACGATAACTATAGCGTTTTCGCTTTTAACAATTGTACATTGATCACGCAAGAGATAACTCTATTACAAAAGTATTAGGACTGACTTTAGAATAAACTGACAAAACCAGAGTGGACATTACTATCGGCTAGGTTAGTAACACATCCATACTAATATTACTAATGCAAAAATCAGTCTGTTATGATTTTATTGCTAAACCACTGAACTGATTTTGATGAAATTTGATAAGGAGATGGTTGAAGATCCGGAGTAAACAGGAGGCTATTTTATTTATAAATCAACATATAAAAGGTTGAAATTTCTTTCATCGGTGACATATCACTCTACTCGCTGAATTTTAATAAAAAAATGCGCCGGTAGGTAATTTGAACCAAACGTCAATAGATTTCCCATTCGCCACGATTCAAAGGTTTGTACACTGTAGAGACCAGTGATCGCCATTTCACATTTTACCGATCTGATAACGATTATCGTTTATTTCTTGCGATAATCAAGATCGACAGTTTTACGCTCCAATCCGAGTCACATGGGTGCTAATACCCTACTACCAGATTTCAAATCGTTACTGAGATTTCGATTTTCAAGAAAAACCTCGGAATTATACTTTTGACTGACTTGTGGATAATATCCGGGACCTCACGATCTGAGTGGAAAAGGCTAACCACTAGGCCATAAGGTTCTCCAGACTAATATTATTCTAGAATTATATATTGAAATATATAAACACCACAACAAAGAAATACAAGCATTATATGCTCATCATATAAATATTTATTCCTGTCGGGAATCAAACCTGAGCCCATTGATTACACAGTCAGGGTCGCTAACAACTCCACCAACGGGACAATCAGTTATCTACATTACTATTATAACATTTTATAATATTAATTTAGATAACCCGGAACACGACAATGACGAGCATTGAAGTTATTGTAATACATAAGGCGGTGGTACCAAAATATACCTCAGCGAGACTGTATATATACTGAATTTTTACTGCTGGAAAATGCTGTCCGGTACCAGGCCGATATGAGTCGGTCGGTCTGAATAACTTAGCGCTGACTACAGTTCAGAGCGGCCAAAATATTGGGGAAAACTGTACACAGGCCACTACTAGTCACTAGTCCTGCGCCACACGTCCAATTTTAGCGCAGCACCTCGCGCATTTCCGTGACACGAACCCATAAATTTTATCCCTATAAAATACCCAATGCGAATAACGTTTATTCTTCAATAACAATTACATGGTTAAGTTTCAACCACTGAGTGATAATTAATTTTATTAATAAGATTCTAACGATTGCTGCGTTTCAACGTCGAAGTGTGTGCGTAGATCCTAATCGCTTACGCTAACAAGTTCACTGTCGTATAATAAATATTTACACGCTCAAGAATTCGGTGGAACGCAACGCGTTCACGCCAGGTATACCTGTTAAACAATTTTATTGGAGTTGTGGCATTTGTAAACACAGATGTAACATTAATGGTCATTAATTTTCTAATTAATGACTAATACATGTTTTTGTACAGACCTAAGTGATTAATAAATTTGCTATTTCACTTATTTTAGTATTCCTCGTGGTCTAGAAGCGAATTCAGTTTAGATAATTATATATACCAGGTATGAAGTCCGGGCAGGATAAACTGTTATTGATATTTCTGGCTCATTAAATTAGGACCTCCCTGGGACCTGATTTCCCCGTTACCACTACGAAAACCACTTTATGTGTACTATTATGCCTTCACGGATAAACTGCTGAATCGATTTTAATGAAATTTAGCATGGAGAGAGTTAAAAACCCGGGATCAAATAAAACCTTACGATTTTTTCAAAAATAAACCCTTAATGGCTGCAATACGGGACGAAATTTTGTAAGAAAAATTATATCGACGACATATTAAACTACTCGTGGGAGAAGCTGCGCGGGTCAGCTAGTATTTTTTATACCATAAGTGAGCAAACAAGGAGATGGGGCTCCTGATGGAAAGAGACAACCATCGCCTATAGACACCAACGATGTTAATGATGCGTTACTATCCGTGTGATGAGATGATTATGCCTCATGTATAAGTCTATCTTCTACTTTACCACCAAAATCAGAACACGACAGTGACAAGCACTCCCTGTTGCGGCATCAAAAGGTAAGGCGGTGGTTTCAGACCCGGGCGAGACAATGTAGAACTCTACCACCTAGTAGCCCCAATGGTAGTGACTCACATAACCAATCGTCTGCCTCTTACGAACTGCCCTACAGAACGGCAGATGGCCTATTTTTCAGTAGGAGACTGACCAACACGGGGTGATAACATAAGTTGACATAATTTCCATTTTCTCACTTTCAGTTAAGCTCCAATCTTTTATATTCCTACAGAGGACGATCGTCAGAAGCCACATTACATATTTTTTTTTATACCATAAAATAGCAAACAAGCAGATGGGTCTCCTGATGAAAAGAGTCAACCATCGCCTATTGACACCAAAGATTTTAATGGTGCGTTGCTATCGTGTGGCGAGGTCTAATGCCACATGCATAAGTTTACCGGCTATCTTACCCTCCAAACCGGAACACGACAGCGACAAGCACTGACGCTATTGCGGCCGGAATAGGTAAGGCGGTGGTACCAGACCCGGGCGAGACAATGCAGAACTCTACCACCTAGTAGCCACGATGGTAGTGACTCAATAGCCATTCGGTCGCCTTATACGACCTGCCTGGCAGAACCGCAGTTGACCTATTCTTCAAAGGAGGCCGGGACCAACACGGCGATATAAAAAAAATATAAATAAAATAAATAAATATTGCTGGACAAACTACACGAATTGATCTAACACCAAAGTAAATTATTTGCATTTTGCTTGTGTTATGACTGTTAGTCAAAGATACTTATATTTAATAAATATATAAATACTGGGGTTTTCATATATCAATGACTGTTACTAATATCCAATAAACATCCAAACCCAGAAATACAAACATCTATGCTCATCACACAAATGTTTGTCCCCGTAATCCGTATCAAACCCGAGCCCCATTTGTTTCATACTTTTTCCATCTTTTCCCCGTGTTGGTCTCGGGCTCCTTTGAAGAATAGGCCAACTGCCGTTCTGCCAGGCAGGTCGTAAAAGGCGACCGATAGGCTATACGAGTCACTATCAACGTGGCTATAGGTGGTAGAGTTCTGCACTGTCTCGCCCGGGTCTGGTACCACCGCTTTACCTATTCCTTCCGCAATAGCGTCAGTGCTTGTCTTGTCATGTTCCGGTTTGGAGGGTAAGGTAGCCGGTAAACTTATGCATGTGGAATTAGATCTCGCCACAAGATAGCAACGCACCATTAACATCTTTGGTATCTATAGGTGATGGTTGGCTCTTTCCATCAGGAGACCCATTTGCTTGTTCGCTATCTTATGATATAAAAAAAATCCACTGGACCAACGGGGCGGCGGTATGCGAGTCCAACTCGCACGTAACTACTTTTTTAGCTAATAATTTAGGTAAACAATAATAATTTCGGTTTAAAAAATAACTAGGAACGCTTACTACGTGCGTATGATTGATTCTTCCGTGTCTAAGCATTCGACAAGATCATAATACTTCGGTAGTAAACTAAACCAACCTTGATCCTATCGGAAATAACACCAAGGTGATGATGATTATTTTCATTTGAGTGAACAAAGCGAGGTCTTTTGAGTTTTGAGTGTGTTAGTCGAAAACCGTTGTCTTTATAATCTTATGGTCCAATCAATATGCTTGAAGTTTTCTCCCATGTAACGAATCACCACCAGACTGAAAGCTACTACTGAAACTGTTCTAAATAAAAATACCCAACATTGATCGATATGAAGATCTAACATATCCCAAGTTCGAATCCTTGAGGATACATAGTACTATTGCTGAGATTTTGATTTTTGAGGATAGTCTTCAGCATTGTTATCACCACTTCCAAACAAATCAAACCCGGGGTTTAAATTATCTAAAGCAATAGACCATCCTAACCACTAGAAAAACGATGCAGTCCGAAAGAATATTTTAGTAGCATAAAAAATCGGTGTGCACGTTTGTTTTTCCGCCTTTTTTAAACTACGCCACGGATTTTGGTACGATTTCTACTTTTAATTCGATTTATTAACCGACTTAAAAAAAGGAGGAGTTTTCCTTCGGATATCCGTCGGATCTTTTTTATATAATATTATGTTCCCCAATTACTCAAACACGCCTGTAATTATTTGAAAATTTTTCTTTTGTTTCTTTCGAACACAATGATAGGTTTTGAATTTCAACTACCTGGTTTTAATTTCAAACTTACAATTATAAATTTATAATACAGTAGATCCCAAATCCCAAATCAATGTTTCCCAAATGGTGGTACGCGTACCCCTAAAGATACATGCAATTGCACAAGGAGGTACACGCGATTGTCTATTGAATTAATTAAGACTGTTAATTTAATTAGCAAAAGCATTGACACGCGCGAATATATTTTGCGTTCTAGCTTGCTTGAGAATCTCTTTTAGAAATGCAGTAAACTGTCTTTTACGATCTGTCTGACATGAAACAAGGCAGACTTTTCTATAAAGAAGGGTGTGGAGTCTGGAACAATTATTGCCGTACGTGTAGTTAGTGGCATTTTGTGGTACACGAGTAGGAAGTAGCTTTGAAGGGGTTCATAGAAAAAACTAAATGGAAACCACTGCTGTAGATAAGTAAAACATGTGTTCCAAACAAGTAATTTATTATTCACAAGTATGCAAAGTCAGGGTAGATCGATAGTGCAAAGCAAAGATACACAAATTCCGATGTTTCGCTTAGAAATACGCATGTTTACCAAAACTAGGTCAGCTATGAGGGGAATACACACATGGTACGAGCTAATCGCTCCACACCAAATGATAATTTAATTTACAACATCATTTATCATCGAGCGGCAGCGCCACATGGCGGCTTATAATTAACTTTGTGCTAAATTACACGTCTTCGCGAATTGAACAATTCCGATTCGGAATTAATATTCGCATTACCCCGAGCTATACGATTTCAAATTAAGTAAAATAATATATATGGCAGCGAACAAACAGATCCCCAAGTTGGTCCGGGCCCCTTTGAAGAATAGATCAACTGCCTGACTGCTAAAGATATATTAAAAACACACCCTGTTTGTCCCGAGCTCCTTTGAAGAATAGGCCAACAGTCGTTCTGCCAGGCAGGTCGTAAAAAGTGACCGATTAACTATGCGAATCACTTCCGTCGTGACTATTAGGTGGTAGAGTTCTGCATTGTCTCGCCTGGGTCTGGTACCACCGCCTTACCTATTCCTGCCGCAATAGCGTCAGTGCTTATAACTGTCGTGTATCGGTTCGGAGGGTAAGGTAGCCAGTAAACTTATGCATGTGGCATTAGACCTCGCCACAAGACAGCAACGCACCATTAACATCTTTGGTGTCTAGAGGCAATGGTTGACTCTTTCCATCAGGAGACTCATTTGCTTCTTTACTAAAAAACCAGACTTTCTTTGTCCTGAGTAATCTGATCAAAATATTACAATTCACCATTTTGTAATCAGATACGCTGTTTTTGTATGTCGTCTGTTTAATTAATTCGTACAATATAAACATGAGCTATACAACACAGCCAGATGGCGCAATTGCAAAATCACCCACAATTTAATTTAAAATGCAGCTGCTCAACGGATTTATAATCTTCAGTAATACTTCGCAATACACAAACAGTCAAAGGAAAATATATGTGACCGATTTGAAAAAAAAAACCTTTACGTCGAAAGACGCCTGGACTGATTTGGAAAATTCTTTTTTTATTTGAGAGGGATTATACTTCCCATTTGGTACCAATTATTCAGGTCACAATTCGGATTCTATTCCCAGCATTAGTGTGATGAGCGATGAGAGATGAGATAGATGTTTACTCGTATTTTCTATATATTTCTGAACTCTGGGTAATAAACACCCAATGTTTACTATCTAAAATTCAAAATATATTTAAGTATTTATACGTGTATATAGTATTTAAGTATTTATATGTATATGTATTAGAGTAGTTGACTAACACCCATAGCGCAAGCAAATAACTTGGTTGCTTTGGGGTTAGATCAATTCGTGTATTTTGACCAGCGATATTTATTTGATTCCCTTGTAAATTTGGTGAAGATCTGATCCAGTGTTCCAGAGAAAAAAAGATACTATTTTATTTGCCGAAAATAAAACAAATTTCAAAAATAGTTTATGCTCGTTTTGGAACGTCAAAAATATAAAATTTATGTTATTTATGGGTTATAGTGTATATGTGGGTATAAGAAAAGAAAATAATGTGATTTAATTTGCAAATACGTAGATAGTTAAGAAAATTAAAAAAAGGTAGAATTAATATATACATTGTACATACTGTATTATTTAATATATGTACAATGTACATTACCATATTTTGAGCATACTCAAAGTTGAAGGACGCCGTTATCAGTCAATGTAGGAATGATCTTTGCTATCTTGATATATTAACATACAAACACAGTACACAAGGTTTTTAGTTTTAACTGGATTTGTAATTTAAATTAATGATAAAAACGCAGTAAAGTTGCAACTACGATCTTCCTATTTCCTGTATTTTTAGCACCTCGTATTACGTCTTTCCCAAATTTAAGGCGAGGCATCGCGACAAACGGGAAAAAACTGGTTTGCTTAATCACAATTTTCTGGATTGATTGTCAAATAACAATTTTACAAAAATTACACGATATACCTGAAGATATTATCTAAAAAATGTGCTAACTCATTACATGACAGAATGTACTTTACTCGATCATATAAAATTCCGAAAACAGGCTAAAAAAATCTCTAAAATAAATAATTTGTTAATATTATTTCTAATCTTCCACATGATTTTTATATAGTGATATTTAGTTGTAAATACTAAAAGTAATGTGCTAAATTTTAGTTTTCAGCTGATGTCCTATATTTTTTAACCGAAAATTATCACGTTTCCCAGCGGTTTCAGAACATACCGCGCCACCCATTTTCTATAGAATTGACGCGCGTCGAAATACCTCGCCGTAAATGGGATCCCGAGTACAATATCAAACATAACAAGATAACCAACATAAGAAATACAGCCGAACGATAACCTCCTTATTTTTCGGAAGTCGGTTGAATATTTAAGAACCCCCGCCACATTTCTTTATTAAAAGACCACCTATCTACCTAACTTCATGTGCTCTACACTTGTAGAGCAAAACACGAAAAGAGCTAATGATCTTCAAATAGAAGCCCTGGAGCCTTACTAGGTTTTGTCAATCTCATTAGCATTGTCTCGTTCGGGACTAGTACCACCGCCTTACCTATTCCTGCCCCAATAGCGTCAGTGCTTAGACATTGTCACAAGATAGCAACGCACTATTAACATCTTCGATGTCTATAGGCGATTGTTGACTGCATCAGGAGACCCATCTGCTTGTTTGCTCTTATAATATGAAAATAAAGCCTCAGGGCAAAGTAACCACGTCATTGCAATATTTTTGAAGTAATCTTATGTACCAAATTTTATATCGGTCAGGTATATCAATTGTATATCGGTCACTGACCGGTCGTTAATTTCCTTACATCGAATAGGAAAGCTCATTTTGATAAAACAAGAATATAAATTATTTTGATAAAATAAATTTCATAAAATAGGTTAGTAATTTTGATAAAACATATCTAAGACCAGCCTTAAAATAAAAAAAAATGCACCCAAATCGGTTCACCCGTTTAATAACTACAATACCACAGACAGACCCACAGCTACACACATACATGGCGGTCAAACTTATAGGTATGTATGTAGGTAGTAGTACAAAACCGTAATATTAATGCTCATGATGTCCACGAATTGCAACTACGTCAGAGCTCATTGAATGAAACACGTATGCGCCATAAAATTGATCTTTTGGTGGCGAAAATTTATTATATTTTATTACTAGCTGATGCCTGCGACTTCGTCCCCGCGGACTTCGTTTACTCCGCACTGCTCCTCCCCTGTAGGTGATAGCGTGATAATATGTAGCCTATATGTTGACCCGACCTGTTAGCAATATTCATGCAAAATTTGAAGTAAATCCATGCAGCACTTTTTGAGTTTACCCCCGACATACATACAGACAAACAGACAAAAATTCTAAAAACTACACTTTTGGCTTCGATATCGATTGTAAATCACGCCCTAAGTATTCTTTTAAAAAAATATTCATTGTACAGTTTTGACTTTCCTACGATTTTACTATATGTATAGATAGCTATGTAATAGATACTGCTTAATTTTGAATTTGGTTGGACGATTTATTATTTTTTCTGCGCTTAGCGTAGCTTCTCTAGTATGCAGTACATTAAACTCTCTGCCAAGGATTTAAAACGTTATAATATCGATGTGTTTGCGCGTTTCATGCTGTTTCGTGATTGGTTCGCCAACTAGCGCTAGAAGACAACGTCATAATATCATATGCCATAATGTTAATTCACTACGAATCAACCAATCATGAACAGCATGAAACGCGCAAACATATCAATATTTATAACGTTTTAAATCTTTGCTCTCTGCCCTTGGGGAAGAGGTAAAAGCGGCGCGCTGCTGGTGCGACTTTGAAAAATGTTACTATTTAAAAGTCACAATGGTTGTAGTGACACGTTCGGCCTTAGACTGCCTATTACAAGATGGCTAAAGGAAAGCAGATTGTCTATGATTAAACAGATGCTTGAACCAACGCGAAGTCTACTAGGTGGTAGAGTTCTGCATTGTCTCGTCCGTGTCTGGTACCACCGCCTTACCTATTCCTGCCGCAATATTAGTGCTTGTCGCTGTCGTGTTCCGGTTTGGTAAGGTAGCTGGTAAACTTATGCATATGGCATTAGACCTCGCCGCAAGATAGCAACGCACCATTAACATCTTTGGTGTCTATAGATGATGGTTGACTCTTTCCATCAGGATTCAGGAGAGCCATTTGCTTGTTTGCTACCTAAAGATTTTTTTTTTTTTTTTATAGAAAAAAGGGGGCAAACGAGCAGGAGGCTCACCTGATCGTAAGTGATTACCGCCGCCCATGTACAGCCACATCACCAGAGGTCTTGCAGCTGCGTTGCCGACTTTTTAAGAAGGAGTATGCTCTTTTCTTGAAGGTGCCTAAGTCGTATCCGTTCGGAAACACCCCCGCCGGTAATTGATTCCACAGAGGAGTAGTACGCGGTAAGAAGTGCCTAGAGAATCGCACAGTTGTGGATTTCCAGACATCGAGGTGATGAGGATGGAACTTTGAGTTTTGCCGCGATGTCCGATGATGAAATTCAACAGCAGGGATCAATCCAAACAGTTCGTCGGAACACTCTGGATGATAAATGCGGTAAAAGATGCTAAGCGAACTTACATCTCTGCGTAAAGCCAAGGAGTCAAGCCGATTGGAGATTGCTTGGTCGTCAACGATTCGAACCACTCTACGCTGAATGCGATCAAGTGGAAGAAGCTGATACTGCGGAGCTCCCGCCCAGAGATGAGAACAGTACTCCATGTGCGGGCGAATTTGCGCTTTGTAAAGTTGCAAGCGATGAGAAGGCAGGAAGTACTGTCTCGCTCTACTGAGCACACCGAGCTTTTTTGAGGCTAATTTAGCCTTTTCTTCCAAATGATCACAGAACTGAACGTTGTTCGATATGTCAACGCCAAGAATTCCAATATTGGCTGAGGTTGTCAGGAGAGTGTTCTCAAAGCGAGGTGATACGACAAAGGCCGACTTTTTAGCGGTGAACGCACACAGCTGTGTCTTCCTGGGGTTGAATTGGACTAAGTTGAGTCGACCCCATTCCGAGATTTTTTCGAGCTGAGTCTCGATTTCAGACACTAGCTTGTCCCGATTCTCATTGACGTGGTCCCGAGAAATACCGCTATGACCGGAGTACAAAGCATCACCAGTACTGTCATCTGCATAGCAATGAATATTACTAATTCGCAACATGTCATTGATGTGCAGAATAAACAGTGTAGGCGATAAGCACGCAGCCTTGCGGAACACCAGCATTGACAAATTTAAGGTCGGAACACGCACCGTCGACTACGACTTTGATGCTCCGATCAGCCAGAAAACTGGTGATCCACTTGCATAATTTCCCAGGAAGCCCATAAGAAGGAAGCTTTGAAAGAAGCGCTCTGTGCCAAACCCTATCAAAGGCCTTCGCTATGTCTAAACTAACAGCCAATGCCTCCCCCTTGGACTCAACTGCCTGCGCCCAGCGATGTGTAAGGTATACTAGAAGATCACCAGCCGATCGACCGCGACGGAAACCGTACTGGCGGTCATTAATCAGCTGGTGCTCCTCTAAATACTTCAAAAGCTGGCAGTTAATTATCTTCTCCATGATTTTGGAGAACAAGGAGGTAATGGCTATCGGCCGATAGTTTGACGGATTCGAGCGATCACCTTTTTTAGGTATAGGGTGCACTAAGGCCGTCTTCCACGATTTCGGTACTACGCCAAGTGAGTAGGAGAGCTGGAACAGACGCGTCAGTACCGGTGTCAACTCTGGAGCACATATTTTAAGCACTATCGGAGAGATGCCATCCGGCCCAGACGACTTATAGATGTCCAAGGAAAACAGTGCTTCGCGCACTGACGACTGATGGAATTTTATTTCAGACATATTGCTATCACACTGCGGGATGGTAGGCGGTGTGTTTCCTTGGTCATCCAGAGTCGAGTTAGCCGCAAAGAATGAGCCCAGGAGATCGGCCTTTTCCTTCGCGGTGTGGGCCAGAGAATCATCTTCTCTGTGCAGGGATGGAAGGGACGGCTGACAGAAATTCCCTAAGGCAGCCTTGGCGAGAGACCAAAATGCACGGGTGCCCGAAGGAAGGCGAACTAATCTCTCACCAATTCTGCCAATGTGCTCCGATTTTGCCCTGGCGATGACTCTTTTGAAGGACCTCGAGGCGTTATTATACTCCTTTCTTAAAGCGCTGGTTTTTTCATCACACGATGCCGATGCAGCAGCCCAGGCCCGGTAGCACTCCTGCTTTCGGCGCGCAGCCGTCTTGCAGTGGCGGCCAAACCAAGGCTGAGACTTGCCACCGATGGGAACCGCAGAGAACGGAATGTAAAGTTCCATACCCTGTAGCACCACATCAGCGACAGAATCAGCAACGACATCCGGATCATCCAACGAGAAGCATGTTCGCCTCCAAGGGTAGGATGCAAAGAAGGACCGCATCCCGTCCCAATCTGCTGACTTATAATGCCAAACGCGGCGGCAGCCCACAAAAGGTGGCCGTGACGGGCGCGTAACTAGCACTTTGGCCCGGATCAGGCAGTGATCAGACGAACCGAGAGGAACGTCCACTGATACTCGATACTGATCCGGGTGAGAAGTCAGCAGAAGGTCCAACATTGAAGGTGCATGGTCATCGACATCTGGAATTCGCGTAGGTGAAGTAACCAGTTGCGTAAGACCATACGCCAAAGCAAAATCGTGAAAAGACCTCCCCGCGTGATCGGTTGTACGTGAGCAGAGCCATTCGGTGTGATGGGCGTTAAAATCACCTAGGATCACGATCTCTGCGGTAGGTGTCCTTTGAAGCATGGAATCTGCAGCTAATTGCAAATGCTTGACGAGCCGGTCGACTTCGGTATTCCCGCTATGGGACCTGTATAGGCACGCGTAGATGCGGGGGTGGTCGTCGCAGTCTACGCGTAACCATAAGATGGATAGGTCCCGACCTTCAAGACTGCCGAGGCGCCGGTAGCAGATATCTTCTCTGGCGTATACGCACACACCAGCCCGCGGTACAAAGGAATGTTTCAATTTGTACCCCGGACAGGCGAGGTAGGAAGTATCCGCCGGAGAAGATATCTGAGTCTCGGTCAAGAAAAGCAAGGCCGGCTTAGCCGTCTCGAGGTGGTAATGGACGGCGTTAAGGTTTGAGTGAAGCCCCCTAATGTTGCAAAAATCCACGACAAGCGTGGTGGGGGATGCCTTAAGTTCCTTGCTTCGTTTGCCTCGTGCAGTGTGGTTAATGAGCGCAATCTTGCCCCCCCCCCAGAGTACGCAGGGCAGCCTGAGCGTCCATGATTTGGCAGTTCAAGCAATCCAGAGCATGGACGCCCAGAGGGGGATTCTCCACCGCTAGTGCAAGTGGTACCCCCCTGGGGTAAAACACCTTTCAATTGCGCTTTCATGTATGCGGGGGAGGGGGAAGTAGGCCTCCGGGACTCTCACAAACCAGACGAAACGCAACAGCTACGCTGTTACTTCACGTCGGTGTTAAGTGAAAGAGTGATATCTCCCCGGGCGTGCCGGCCTATTCCGCTGCAAGCACAGCATGGCACTACCACTAATCGACTGACTGCACCGACAGAATAATTTTTGTAACAAAAATCATCCCTTCGGTGGGCGATGGGGTCGTCACATCCCTACGCCGGAATAAAAAAATAAGTCAAATGTCATTGATGTCGAAACCTTGTTTTAACTGAATGTTTTAACTAAATATATCACACCAATTTGGAGTTAAATTACAATAGTTTTATGTAGGCGGCGTGATTCAATTGTTAGGCTATTAGCTTATATTTATATCGTATTAAAAGCACTTGTACTGTTTTACTTGACTTTTTATTTATTAAAACCAAAGGTACTAAAAAATAATAACTTTTGCCCTGATGATGCGTTAAAACGCAAAACCGGTTGGTTTTAATAAATAAAAAGTCAAGTAAAATAGTACAAGTGCTTTTAATACGATATAAATATAAGTTAACATGGAGTTTTACTAAGTGCCGACGATATTCAGTGTTCAAAGCTATTAGCTTAATTATATTACAACAAACAACAAAACAACTTTTGATCCTTTGATGTCGATAAACTTGAGAGGATGCCCCATCTAACAACAGAGCCGTTTCCGAGATACGCGAAATAAATTTATACAAAATGATCATTTAAATGTATGACATGAATGTTGGTTGTATAACATCGGACGGTAGTTTGTCCAATGTATATCTATTGCACGGAAATAAGACTTTTGTAATACGATGAATACGAAAACACCTATTTAGTTCCGCCACATTACGCATGAATTTGTGATTAGTTCCGACACACATCATTTTGAGTTCAGTCATCAATGTGACATTTTGTCGCATGTAGGTTAGTTTCACTACAAAAAGTCATCATCTAATCATAGATAATGTCATCAGACATCTCCGTAATCACATTAAACTGATATGCTGTGCAATCATTAGCATGATGATTCATAAGCGATGTTCGCATTTACCCCGTATTGATACAAAACAGGCGCATGAGGAATGGTGTCATGAAAAGCGTCAATCCCGTTTTCTAAAAATCAATTGGAAAACGGGCATCAAGACGTGTTTCTGAAACAATCATAGGTGACGAAACCTGGATCTATTAATATCCGATCTATCACCTGGATACAGAAACTAAAAGGCAATCGTCAGGATGAGTGTTCTCAGAGTGAAAAGTTAACGAAGCAGCTCCAAAGATATCGAAAAGTTTGCAAAAAATGGTGACTAGTTTTCTCGAAGTGGACATCTGTTCCTTATACATGCTGAAAAATTATGGATCTGTTAAGTCGGATTGGTACATTACAAAATGAAAAAGGTTATTGCCGAAAGTTTTTCAAGCAGTGTGAGAGAAGAGACCAAAAGCTTGGATTTCGGAGAAAATTATTCCTAATGATGATGATCCTTGCATTCAAATTAAACTGAAGTAGTATGTACTCATTAGCATGATACATCACGAAATGCTTCATAAACGATCTCCTCGTTAAAGAATACGGGCCCTATAATCTATACATAAAATAAAAAATCGTAGGAAAGTCAAAACTGTGCATTGAATTTTTTTAAAGGAATACTTGGACCGTGATCTACAACTGATAGCGAAGCCTAAAATATAGTTTTTAGAAGTTTTGTCTGTTTGTCTGTATATATGTTCGGGGTAAACTCAAAAAGTACTGCATGGATTTACTTCAAATTTTGCATGAATATTACTAACAGGTCGGGTCAACATTTAGGCTACATATTATCACGCTATCACCTACGGGGGAGGAGCTGTGCGCAGTAAAAGAAGTCCGCGCGGACGAAGTCGTGGGCAACAGCTAGTGAAGAATGTATCAACTGCCTTACTGCTAGGCATCTCGTAAAAAGCGACCTCTTACTTTTTACAAACTACCGAGGCTTATAAATGTCACTAGCATTGTGACTACTGCTAGGTAGTAGAGTACTACTACGCCTCGACAGGTTTGATACCAACGCCTTACCTGCAGCAATAGCGTTGGTGCATGATGCTGTATAATGACGGTGGGGATAACCACCTACCGACACCTAACGACAAATCGGTTAATCGTGGTGAACCGGAATTTGTATTGACATTCGTTCATTCTGTCTAATATATGCCATAACGAATATGTAATTTTTCGTCATCGGCACTTAGTAGGTAAAACTACGACATATTGATTACTTAAGTTAACCTCTTATACTTTTTACTAGATTTATATTTGTTTTAGTACCGACTTCGTGTTAGGCAAAAAACGAAACAAAAAAAATTATTAACACGACTGGATTTGAACTAGTGAACTTGCCTTATAACCAGGCAAAGCTCTGATATGACATATTGATTACTTAAGTTAACCTCTTATACTTTTTACTAGATTTATATTTGTTTTAGTACCGACTTCGTGTTAGGCAAAAAACGAAACAAAAAAAATTATTAACACGACTGGATTTGAACTAGTGAACTTGCCTTATAACCAGGCAAAGCTCTGATCGATAAGCTATGTTGTAAGTGGTTCAGCGTGGGGAAATATAATCAACAAAACAGGTAGAGCCGTGGTAGCAAGCACATTGCACAAATCTACCACCCAGTAGATACGATGGTAGTGACACATTTGGACAAATATTGAAATGCCTGGGAGGATGGTAGTAGATTTTTTTTTTATTTCATTTATTTTAATTTTTATATCATAAGATAGCAAACAAGAAGATGGGTCTCCTAATGGAAAGAGTCAAGCATCGACTATAGACACCAAAGATGTTAATGGTGCGTTGCTATCTTATGGCGAGGTCTAATGCCACATGTATAAGTTTACCGGCTACCTTACCCTCCAAACCGGAACGCGATAGCGACAAGCACTGACGCTATTGCGGCAGGAATAGGTAAAGCGGTGGTACCAGAGCCGGGCGAGACAATGCAGAACTCTACCACCTAGTAGCCACGATGGTAGTGACTCGCATAGCCAATCGGTCGCCTTTTACGACCTGCCTGGCAGAACGGCAATTAGTTCTTCAAAGCAGCCCGTAACCAACACAGGGAAATTCTTGAAAAAAACGCCAGAAATACTGGTACCTATTCAATATCTGTAACATTTTTTCGCGAAAGTTCTACCAATCTTCATACAGATATGTGCAATCGATAAACAAATAGGGCGTACCATAATCGAAAATACATGAGCAATTTGCTGAATAAAAACGGCGAAGAATGCCAGCCTAAAACGGTAATGTGGGTCACAGAGAATAAATCTTTATTCAGCGCTGGAAACGAATGACATTAATGGTGGCTTTGACACTGATACCTGCATTCTGCAAATGGAATAATTGATAAACGAAGATCAAAAAACCAGTTATTTATTGCATGGATACATATTATAGATTTTTTTATTATCACCACTGTGGTGTTACGGTCCGGTGTTAGTGTTGACCACATGAGGTACCGGGATCGATTCCGGGTTGGACAATTTAAAAAAAAATCAGTTTTCTGACAAAAACAACGTTGTCCGGGATTTAATAAGTGGCCAGTTGGTGATAGGCTCGCCACCTATCTCATTGTGGGACGTATTTTAGGGTAATCGTGGGTGCATTGATTATACCCCTGCCTACTTCATCGGGGATACGGGCATAAAGTTACTTTTTTCTATGCATATTATATTGTAGCAATCAGGAAATTTTCAACGCTACACTACATTAAGTTCAAGTGATTCCTAAATCTGGAGATTTTCAAGAAAAGAGTGAACAGGTAGGTACCTTCTAGGGAAGCGCGTTCCATCTTAGGCCGCATCTTAGCTTACTATCAGGCGAGATCGTGGTCATGCGCTTCCCTATCGATAATAAAAAAAAAATTAAAAATATCACGCTACAATTATTGTTAAATATCTTGTAACACTATTTACAAGTTTCAACGCTTGTCAGACGGCCTTCGGTCCCCAGGCAATAGGCTTAATAATAGGCCAGATTATAGCTCGGCTTTCCAGTCAAGTAAAGTTCCCAGGTACTTTGCTTTGCTGGGCAGACCTTTCGTTTTGTATCATTATGTGACATCACCAACCCACAATATAAGATATTACTGTGCGCTGGTGGTTGGTGGTGGTGGTACGTTATACAATACTGAAAGTTTTTTATACCATACTACAGCGAAGAAGTAGACGGCTCTCCTGAAAGATACAGATAAACCCGTACACACCTAAGTTGCAAGTGGTGCGTTGCCATCCGTGTGGCAAGGCTGTAATGTCCCACATGTTAGTTTATCTTGTGATATAAAAAATACTCTAATTGACAGTGTATTATACAATATATACATAACTAAACAATTAGTAATAAATTAGCACACATAAAGATAACCCATACCAGTAGCATCGGTTATCTTTAGGTGTGCTAATAATATATTTACATAAAGCATCAAAAGATATAATTGCGTGTATTATATGTAATGGTCATTAAAATGACATTATTGTAACTGATGAATTCTGCTGAGTTATTTAAGAAAAAATAAAAGAATGATCGTGCAAAACTGATCTCGTATCTCTGAAACTACATATTAATGTTGTTTTTAGAAATGTCTTGCACAGTTTCATAGAATTTACCACTTATTGTTTGAGAAACAATAGAGGTACAATTTTTTATTTGATCCCTTAACCCTAACATTCTCAGGACAGCCTCGGGGCCCAAATTTAAAATTACAATTTGGCTGATCACTTTGCTTGCCGAAAAGGCTAGTTTCACAATAACACGCAGTGCATCTTTCTGTCTCGCTTTTGGAAATAAGAGTCGAGCTGTCAATTATTTGCCGTTGCTAGCTACAATAATATATCAGACAAAATTGATATATATCAACTCCCATTTGTCTTGTTTCCAGCAAAACAAAAAAAGCGTGATGGGGTATTTTTATTAGTTTCTGTCTCTCTCTCTCTGTGTCTCTCTCTCTTAAAAACTTAGAAACGCGAGCGGTAAAATTTTTGCCTTTGCTATACCATCAGATTAAACAATCTGAGTCTATACCATTGTTGAGTGGTAAAATACGGAGTCACGCGTTGAAACTAGTATTATAAGAATATCAATATTACCTACTACGTCACGGTGTCGCAAACTTTTATATCATAAGGTAGCAAACAAGCAGATGGCAGGTTTCTAGATGTAGAGACAACCATCTCCTATAGATACCAAATATGCTAATAGTAGGTTGCTATTCGTGTGACAGGGTGTTACTGCCACATTCTTAAGGCCCCGCCTTACATATTGCCACATTCTTAAGGCCCACCGGAGACAAACGGAAAAATCTGGTTTACTTAATCACATTTTTATGTTTTGACTGTTAAATACCGGTCTTGCAAAAATTACACGATATACCTGAAGATATTATCTAAGGAATGTGCTACCTTTTTACATAATGGAATGTACTTTACTCGATCACATAAAATTCCGAAAACAGGCTTAAAAAATCTCTAAAACAAGTAATTTGTTCATAATATTTCTAATTTTCCACATGATTTTTATATAATGATATTAAGTTTTAAATACAAAAAAAGAATGTATTTAGTTTTCAGCTGAAGTCCTATATTATATTTATTTATCCGACAACTAAACCGTTTCCCAGCGGTTTCAGAACACCGCGCCGCCCACTTTCTGAGTGCTAAGTGTGAGTTTTTTTTCGCATTCAAACGTGAGCGCGTTTGGAGTTTACTAGGAGTGTATGTGATTTGTACAGCACCACCTAGTGGTAAACGTGAGAAAGCAGTTAATGGTGGCTTTGACACTGATACCTGCATTCTGCAAATGGAATAATTGATAAACGAAGATCAAAAAACCAGTTATTTATTGCATGGATACATATTATAGATTTTTTTATTATCACCACTGTGGTGTTACGGTCCGGTGTTAGTGTTGACCACATGAGGTACCGGGATCGATTCCGGGTTGGACAATTTAAAAAAAAATCAGTTTTCTGACAAAAACAACGTTGTCCGGGATTTAATAAGTGGCCAGTTGGTGATAGGCTCGCCACCTATCTCATTGTGGGACGTATTTTAGGGTAATCGTGGGTGCATTGATTATACCCCTGCCTACTTCATCGGGGATACGGGCATAAAGTTACTTTTTTCTATGCATATTATATTGTAGCAATCAGGAAATTTTCAACGCTACACTACATTAAGTTCAAGTGATTCCTAAATCTGGAGATTTTCAAGAAAAGAGTGAACAGGTAGGTACCTTCTAGGGAAGCGCGTTCCATCTTAGGCCGCATCTTAGCTTACTATCAGGCGAGATCGTGGTCATGCGCTTCCCTATCGATAATAAAAAAAAAATTAAAAATATCACGCTACAATTATTGTTAAATATCTTGTAACACTATTTACAAGTTTCAACGCTTGTCAGACGGCCTTCGGTCCCCAGGCAATAGGCTTAATAATAGGCCAGATTATAGCTCGGCTTTCCAGTCAAGTAAAGTTCCCAGGTACTTTGCTTTGCTGGGCAGACCTTTCGTTTTGTATCATTATGTGACATCACCAACCCACAATATAAGATATTACTGTGCGCTGGTGGTTGGTGGTGGTGGTACGTTATACAATACTGAAAGTTTTTTATACCATACTACAGCGAAGAAGTAGACGGCTCTCCTGAAAGATACAGATAAACCCGTACACACCTAAGTTGCAAGTGGTGCGTTGCCATCCGTGTGGCAAGGCTGTAATGTCCCACATGTTAGTTTATCTTGTGATATAAAAAATACTCTAATTGACAGTGTATTATACAATATATACATAACTAAACAATTAGTAATAAATTAGCACACATAAAGATAACCCATACCAGTAGCATCGGTTATCTTTAGGTGTGCTAATAATATATTTACATAAAGCATCAAAAGATATAATTGCGTGTATTATATGTAATGGTCATTAAAATGACATTATTGTAACTGATGAATTCTGCTGAGTTATTTAAGAAAAAATAAAAGAATGATCGTGCAAAACTGATCTCGTATCTCTGAAACTACATATTAATGTTGTTTTTAGAAATGTCTTGCACAGTTTCATAGAATTTACCACTTATTGTTTGAGAAACAATAGAGGTACAATTTTTTATTTGATCCCTTAACCCTAACATTCTCAGGACAGCCTCGGGGCCCAAATTTAAAATTACAATTTGGCTGATCACTTTGCTTGCCGAAAAGGCTAGTTTCACAATAACACGCAGTGCATCTTTCTGTCTCGCTTTTGGAAATAAGAGTCGAGCTGTCAATTATTTGCCGTTGCTAGCTACAATAATATATCAGACAAAATTGATATATATCAACTCCCATTTGTCTTGTTTCCAGCAAAACAAAAAAAGCGTGATGGGGTATTTTTATTAGTTTCTGTCTCTCTCTCTCTGTGTCTCTCTCTCTTAAAAACTTAGAAACGCGAGCGGTAAAATTTTTGCCTTTGCTATACCATCAGATTAAACAATCTGAGTCTATACCATTGTTGAGTGGTAAAATACGGAGTCACGCGTTGAAACTAGTATTATAAGAATATCAATATTACCTACTACGTCACGGTGTCGCAAACTTTTATATCATAAGGTAGCAAACAAGCAGATGGCAGGTTTCTAGATGTAGAGACAACCATCTCCTATAGATACCAAATATGCTAATAGTAGGTTGCTATTCGTGTGACAGGGTGTTACTGCCACATTCTTAAGGCCCCGCCTTACATATTGCCACATTCTTAAGGCCCACCGGAGACAAACGGAAAAATCTGGTTTACTTAATCACATTTTTATGTTTTGACTGTTAAATACCGGTCTTGCAAAAATTACACGATATACCTGAAGATATTATCTAAGGAATGTGCTACCTTTTTACATAATGGAATGTACTTTACTCGATCACATAAAATTCCGAAAACAGGCTTAAAAAATCTCTAAAACAAGTAATTTGTTCATAATATTTCTAATTTTCCACATGATTTTTATATAATGATATTAAGTTTTAAATACAAAAAAAGAATGTATTTAGTTTTCAGCTGAAGTCCTATATTATATTTATTTATCCGACAACTAAACCGTTTCCCAGCGGTTTCAGAACACCGCGCCGCCCACTTTCTGAGTGCTAAGTGTGAGTTTTTTTTCGCATTCAAACGTGAGCGCGTTTGGAGTTTACTAGGAGTGTATGTGATTTGTACAGCACCACCTAGTGGTAAACGTGAGAAAGCAGTTTACCACTAGGTGGCGCTGTACAAATCACATACAAATTCCTAGTAAACTCGAAACGCGCTCACGATCGAATGCGAAACGAAAAACTCACACTTAGCACTCTGTAGTACTGGCACGCATCAAAATACATCGGCTTAAGTTTATCGACTATCTTTCCCTCCAAACCGTAACACGGCAGAGACAAGTGTAATGCATTTTTCATAGAATACACTTTGGTGAGTGTGCGAAAGCTCTCTTCGAACTTATTGGATTGGACTCTTCGAACTCTTCGAACTTATGGATTCACCATTCCTTTATCGGACTACTAGACAAAGGCAGAAGTTCCATCCATTCGTTGTAGATGCACCAAAAAACCACACGAAACGAATTGACAACTTGTTCTGGTTTGAGTCGCCAAAGCTTAGAAACGAACTACCTAGGTCTAATTGTTCCTGAAAAGTGCAGTTCTGGAACCTTTAAGAGTAGAATGAATAGGTTTCTTTTGGATGGACGTGTACCACGTTCGTCTTCATCGACGCTTTCCATCAGGAGACATGGAAGACCAACGCCTATTCCAATTAAGATTAAATATGACACTATTGCGGCAGGAATATGTAAGGCGGTAGTAACCTGTGGTGGTAGCAAACCCGAGACGTTGCAGAACTCTGCCACTTAACACAAGGTCTCGATGTTATTAGCCTTTTATGAGATGCCTAGCAGTAAGGCAGTTTATTTTACAATAGGGGTCCCGGATGGGTTACAATACAAGTTACCGGTACAAAATGTCTTGGTATAAAATCAACCGTTTTAAAAGATTGAAACCTCGCCTGAAAAAATAAAAACATTGTTTACCTACTGATATGCGATGAGATAATTAAAACACAGTAAAACTGCAACAGCCTCATCGTCTCTGCGGTCTAGTGATCAGGTGTCGGTGTTTACCACATGAGGTCCCGGGTTTGATTCCCAGGTCGGGCAATTCAAATGTGTTTTTCAGTTTTCTGATCAAAACAAAGTGGCCGATATTGGTAAGTGTCCGGTTGGCGATAGGTTTGCCACCTACCACATCGTGGGACAAAGTATCTTCGGCTTACCGTGGGTGTGCTAGTTATATCTCTGCCTACCTCTATGGAGAAACGAGCTTGAAGATACCTTTACAACCAACTTCCAATCTCTTTATTTCTGGAATCCTGGATCTTAACCAAATATACATGGAACGAAATACCTATACTCCCAAACAAAACAAGTTTCCTTCCAGGCGTATTTGAGCAATCAGTGAACATACTAGAAAAAAATTCCAACGACAATCGTTGAAAACTTTGCTTTAAAAACTCTGAATCTCAATATCAATGTCACCATGTCACAGCGTCGCGTCGTAAACTTGCACAGTCAAGCTCGAAACGCGACCGTTCAAATTGCTCCCATTGCAATTGGATACACTTTGGATTTGCGACAGTTTCGAATAGGGCTACCAACTACTGCACTTTTGAAGGATAATCTTTTGGTCATTATGAATTTTTTGTAATATGTAGTTTGAAGTGTATCCATACTGGGCATAATAAATTAGTAATTGACCTAGTTTGTCGATACATCTACGATATTTGTATATATTTTTATTTTATAATATAAAAAAAACGATTGTTAAGAATATTAACGTTACGGGATAATGAATAATTTTAAGAATATCCTTTATATTTGTCCGTCTTCTGTCTATGTAATCTGCATTATATTTATCGCGCATCGTACAATAGGTTATCTTAAAAAAGACTCGCGCACGAAAGGTTCCGTACCATCATCTATAAAAGAAAATCACGTTTGTTGTATGTGTACTTAAATATTTATCGATCGAGTAAAAAATTGCTTAAAAATTACGTTTGTTGTATCGAAACCTCCTTTAATATTTACTTAATTTTTATTTAATAATTTATTTTGAAAGGTATTATACAACTACACATTATGTGAAAATTTTAAGCGTCTACCTGCTACCGTTATTAATATTGAGTAAAAAAAACGAAAAAAACACGTTTATTTCATGGGGACCCCTTAATATTTTAATTTTTTTTAATTTTTAGTATTTGTTGTTATAGCGGCAACGGAAATATATAATTTGTGAAAATTTCAGCTTTCTAGCTATCACGGTTTGAGGTACAGCCTGGTGACAGACAGACAGATGGTCAGACAGACAGCGGAGGCTTAGTAATACGGTCCTGTTTACCTTTTAGGTACGTAACCCTAAAAATTACATTTATTTATCTATACTTATATAATTGAAAGGTAAAATTTTTAAGTTTGTGAATGCGTTCATAGGAAGTAATATCTGAAACTACTGAATTCATTCTGAAAATCCTATCCTCAGTAGAATTAGGTACATTAATCTTGAGCGACATTGGCTACATTACATTCCAGTTTCCAGCTAGATCAGGACCTACGCAACTTAAACAACGGGAAACAGCTACTTGAAAAGTAATATGGCAGAAAATTTGATATTTCGTAACACTTAATTTTCTTAGGCAAATCGTTAGTAAAAAGAAGCGTTAAAAACAATAAGACAAGTCCAATGAGTTGTTATATGGAAAAGGGGCTGGTGGTTCACTGGACACTATTAACATTAATTAAATTAGTCATTCTCACCGATTACAGAGACAACAGCAGCATTCATTGTCTAATTGGGTGATTACTAATGGAAAAGTTACCTACAATCAAATTATGACTTATACTAATCACTAGAAATTTTGATAAATAAAAATACTTATAGTTCCATTTGTCCTGCGTTATTCAAAACCTTGGTACACCTTGTTTCCCGCCAACATCCTGCGTTTCACTGCGCAGTTCTGGTAAAATGACACTTTCTCCACACTCGCTACTCAGCGACTTCTACCGTGCTCGGTCGACCATGCACACTTAACGACGTATGACTAAGCGCCCCCTTTGAACTTGAATTGGTTCTGCATTATGCATTCACTATCCTTAATACAATTGCTATTAATACTTTTATCAGTGGCCAATGGGCTTAGTTGAATCCATACAAATATGATAAATGCGAAAGTCGGTTTGTTATGCTTTCAAAACAAAACCGCTGGCCGATTTTGATGACATTTGGCAAGAACATAGTTATAGATCCTATACTATCCTATCACAGAAATACATGTAATAGATATATATTATTTCTTCTCTACGAGTATAATATTTCTCTACGAGTATATTAGTATTATTGACTAACAGCCATGTCACACATGCGAACATATATTTTTTTTATTTTGAGGTTATAACAATTCATGCAATATTTATTTATTTTCTATATGACCCGCGCAAGCTTCGTCCGCGAGTGGAGAAACAATATCAGTATAAAAATTTCATACAATATTTCATCCCCTTAGTGGTTAGTTTTTGAATAAATTATCCTATGTTTAAAACGTTAAATTAATTAAGCCTGTCGACACTAGCTCATTGGTAGAGCGTCCCGGCTTTAAATCCCACGTGTCGATATTTTTCTTTGTTGTTTTTCAAGTTTTTCAAGTTTTCCGAAGCACGGGGTGAGTGCTATAACACAAAATTAATTAATTAACGCCTGAATCAATAAAATATCCTATGTTTGACCACGGATCTTCAACTATCTTCTTGTCAAATTTTATAAAAATCAGTTCAGCGATATAGCCATGAAAGCTTAATAGAGGTACATATATTCGCATTTATAATTTTTGTATGGTCTATGCATTAAAACACTGCGTTGTAATTGCTGTAAATTTACTACGTAGGTTGCTTGATATAGGGTTGTCTAGTGATGCCACCTGTAGAGATAACATATTTTATTGATTTAAGTTAGATAATATACCTATTCATATTTTCCATTTACATTTTAATCGTAAATCGTATGTATCTTTAAAGCAAACAAATTTCAACTACTTGTATACTTGTAAGTAGTTGAAATTTGTATGCTACAATAAAAATACTGTTTCGCCAAAAATTTTTTAACGTTGTTTCAAAATTTCTCAAACTCTCTAGGACCGGATTGATACAAATTTCGAGGAAGTCTGAGTTGAACGGAAATCAATCGAATGCTATCAACCGTGTTTCTATCAGTCAAACCGTTTAAAAGTTATGAGATGTTCACACAAACATACACACACACACCCGCACGCACGTACGCAACACGCGCGCGCACACACACACACACACACACACACACACACACACACACACACACACACACGCACACGCGCACACGCACGCGCGCACGGGTACACGCACGCACGCACGCACGCGCACACACACACATACACACACACACACGCATAACACACACACACAACACTCACACATACACACACACACACACACACACACACACACACACACAATCAGTAACTTTCTTATCTACATACATAGCAGGAATGGGAAAAATAATATTCCAATTCGGTCCATGCATCTCAAATTAATCGAGGAAGACACTTAAAATATTCCAACAAAAACCCAACCAAAAAACATCTTCAATACATTTGAGGCAGCAGAATTGCTGTTTGTTCTGTTTTACAAACCGCATCACGACCCGCACGGTGCTAAATATTGAGTGAAATATTCAATTTAAGATTGTTTGTCAAAGTTTTTATGCGTCTGACTAATATGGCTACTTGCACATTAAACTGAATCAGCATTCAGCACTGATTCATCTAATATTTGTCACAATACAACGTATGTTGATAATGGACAGTCATGTTGATTACGAACCGGAAAACGCATCAGGAATTGTTTGTTTTCAAACAATTTCCCAAAAGGAGATTGTTGTCAATTCGTTTGTATCAGGCATGTAATTTTTTTAAGGTTTTTTACCTCAGAAATCGGTCATTTATGAACCTAGTTTGAAAATTATTTTTTGTTTTGGAAGGATATACTTCCCGTGTGGTCCCATTTGAATTTGGTGAAGATCTGATACGGGGTTCCGGAGATACAGGGAATGGGAAGTCGCTTGCTGTGGTTTCACTGCTTTTAAAAATTATTTTTTCCAAAATTTTTACAAATATTTGCCAATTAGCGAAAAGCTTACTCAGGGGTTAGATTATTTTTTTTAATTTGTCCACCGATATTATAATTATTATTTCCATATAAGAGATTGAGTATGACAAATAGACAGCGTAGACATAATAGGGTTCCGTTTATCACTTACACAAAATAATTGAAAACACAAAAAATCATTCTGCCGGCCGGTCCGATATTAACATGGCTCGTTAATATACTGCGCATTATATAATTGTTAAACATGTTGGGTATACCTATCTGTCATCGGTATGAGATATTGTTTACTTAGCCATATTCGTCCGTATCTTAAATGGACATGGCTAACTAGTAACTACGCCGTTCCTTCTGTTATGGGACTGTAGAAGGATTCATTTGAATCAAATTAAAATATTGTTACGAATAATCTAGAAACGTGTAGAGTTGGAGCGCTGGAGAGATCTAGAAATAAAAGAAAGAGATAGCTACTCCTATTGACAAACAAATAGTTGACCTGGGCTATGCCATAATGGACTTTGTGGTATATGTCATAAGGTTGAAAGTAGCATGTACTAGGATTTATTACTCATAACATGTTTACGATAAGAAGTGATTCATTGTTTCCCGATACACCGAGCGATACTTAAAGTGAACAGTGCGAAGCGAGAAGTGTTTTATTGTGTAGTTCAGTGATAGTATAGTGAGTGACTAGTGTGTAAAGTGTATTTTAGTATTATATTGTGTTGTCTTGTGTATTTGTATACTAAATATACGGATTTAATATAAGTGTTGTTTTTCTTACAATTACGAACCCGAGTACGTAACAATATTTCAAACTAGGTGCTACTCACGACTTCGTTCGCGCGATCCAAAACCGTTATTTCCTTTTGTTCTCGCGGGTAAAAAGTAGCCTCTGTCACTCCTGAATAGTGTAATTTTCTAATGGTGAAATAACTTTTAAGATATTAAGTCCAGTAGATTTTTTGATTATTAATAACAACAAACAAACATACAAAAATACAAATGGTTTTTTTTACAATTTTAGTCTAGACAGTATCATCATCAAGCCCGGTTTTTTTACGGGGTAGGTGGAGTAAAGGAAACGTCTATAGACTATCCAGTCCATCACGATTCACCGGTTTGTCGATTGACGAGATGAGGTGATTTATAAACGGACGGACGGATAAAAAACGGAAATTTAACGGATAAATTGTAACGGAACACTCAGAGTACTTTTTAAAAAAGGATTTCTAATTACACAATACACTTTATTTTAGAATATAATCATTAGAAATTCAGCAAGTGTACTCGCTCGCGGTCCGACCCCAACTGTCTTACAGCTAGATTCCTGAGAATCGTCGGGTGGAGTCAGAGGTGCTGATTAGGCGCCTAGTCATCATTATCAAAAACACGTCAGGGACGTATAACAGCGCGAACGAAGTCGTGAGTAGCAGCTATGTTGTTTAAAATATTTTAATTTGATTCAAGTGGATCCTTCTACAATCCTATAACAGAAGGAACGGCGTAGTTAGCTATGTCTATTTAAAGTACGAACGAATATGGCTAAGTAAACAATATCTATTTAGCCTATATGACTGATAGGTATAGCATATTTTTACAGTTATAATGCGCAGTATATTAACGAGTCATATTAATAACGGACCGACAGAATGATGAAATAAAAGAAACCCAACGAATTGTTAACCTCCTCTTTTTGGGAAGTCGATTGAAAATAAATATTTTTTATCTTTAGTGTGCTTAAAATATCTATTTATGTTATTTAAATCCCCACCACGACCTTACTTTATGGAGAGTATGGAAGCCGGTTAACTTACGCATATTGCAAGTCAATCAGATTACAAACCACTAATAACGACAGGCGATGGTTACCTCTTTTCATCAAGAGAGTTAACTGGCATGTTTACGATATAAAAAACATTATAAGTGTCAGTTACAAGTCATAAAAATGTAATCCTATACTTTAAACGAGCAATTATTGTATATACATATGTAATACCAAAATTTTATTTTTAGATAGACTTTTACTATTAAAATTAATATAGGTAAGTGTCATTTCCATAGTAATCCATTTTCACGTGAAAAAATATCATCCGAACGTAGCTCGTCGCCCCACTTGTGCTACTTAAACAGTATAACGAATGTTATAAACTTAATTGAAATATGCTACTTATTACAGAGTAATAAAATCCTTGTTCAACCTGAAAGCGGCATATATATAAATACTTGAAGAAAAACTTTATACCACTTTTTAAGACAATTGCGCGAACGATGGAGTATGAAAGGCTCAGTAAACGTTTACAATTCAGAGGAGTGCACAAACCGAATTATTTTAAATAAAATGCATTAGAAGTATATTAAATTGATAAAGATACACTAAATTCATGTGACATACACGAAATTATGTACACATGTATACAGCTAAAGTCAATCTTCAAACTTAAGAGATTTTATTGTTTAGCCTATAGTCTATAATACCTCGCCACAAGATAGCAGCGCACCATTAACACCCTTGGTGTCTATAGGCGACGGTTGACTCTTCCCATCAGGAGACCCATCTACTTGTTTGCTATCTTATGCAATAAAGTAAAAAAAGTCAAGTTTCGGTCACAGGCGATCGCTAGTACAGACAGATCGATGACATTATCAAAAATAATGATGGAATTATTATATTTATTTATATAAAATATTATGGTATTTCAAAATCCTCACACTTTCAATTTCGTTAAAATTTAGCGAATATTTTGAACCGGACAACATCACGTCGAGTCCGCGTTTGTGTTCCTCACATAAATGATGTGGTGTCGCGGGACACCAGGTAGGAGCGAACTTCCTTCGGCTAAACGGCACTACTCGCTCGTGTACGCAACTGTCGCGCCTGCGCACGTCTCATTTAACGCTTTAATCCACGCATTTTTCTTACGGTTTTACTATCACATTTTTTTCAGTTCGGTCGCGCAGCAAAATCCCTATCCCCTCCAAGCCTGCCGTAAGGAACTTCGTTCCAAAAGAAGCTGCTCTTGATGTCGCGGTTTATATTTTCCGATCGACATTTTATTTTGCCATACCTATATTTGAAATATAATTTAATATTATTTTCATGTGTAAAAATTTATCTACATATCCCATTGATATTATATCAATGACATATCCACAAAATAATAGCATAATATATTAGAATGTATTAGGCTACCAAACAACGCCTTGGCGGATTGAATTGTTTTTTATATACTACACTGTTTAGTACAGACCAGAAGCGACAGTGGTTAACAGATGACAAATGTCGTAATAGAAATCATCACCTATTTCGCCAGCCGATAAACTGGTGAACTGTGGTACACCTTTACATTGATAGTTGATTTACTCTACCTGCGATGCAAGAAAACCGGCATGATATTTGTTTACTTCTTCACTCTTCACGATATTTTAACTCTGACTGACATTTGCTCACAATATTTATTATTTAAAGTTTCAATGCTATAATAACAACATATTATGCCAGTGTCTGTCTAAACAGCAGTTCAAGTATTACACGTTTAGTTCGCGGGACACCACACAAATTTTTAAATGATGTATACATACGTGGAACTTGCCTAATGATTTTGTCGAGTATAACAAAATTTCTATCAACGACTTTTTTCGATTGTGTCGCGAAACAGAAATCTTCCTAAATTTAACTTATCGGTCTAAAACACTGCAGTAAGTAGTTTGTCGGACATTATGACCACTTGATAACATTAATAATTATTAAATATATAATACACTGAGAATAAACTATGTATGTATTGATTTCTTTCCTAAACATAAATGTTTTAATGCATTGGTAGACAAGCCCTCATCGGTGCAATATAATATTTTGAGAGAAAATATTTTCCGAATTACATATTAAATTATCTTATAAATGCGTTAAAACTAAATATGTATCCAACATAAAATAATAAACTTACAAATTTGGCAAAAATTAATCAAACTCATTAGAAAAACCGCAGCGCTTTTCAATAAAATTTTGTATTGCAAATGTCCATATGCAGTGGTGACTGCTTTCCATTAGGTGGCCCGTTTGCTCATATGCCTGCAAATGCAATAATAAATAATATCTTTTTAACAAAATATTAAACCAATGGTCATCCCTTGTTAACATACCCTTATCATGGTTGAATTTAAAAAAAATGGGACCAATCTCGGGGTATACCACCATCCCATTAAAAAATAACTATGAAAATCGGACAACGCTGTAAAAAGTTATGCGTAGCCTAACATAAACAAAATAAACGTGCCGAATTGAGTACCTCCTTCGTTTTTTCATCGGTTGAAAAGCCGTAGATAGAAAGTTTGTTAGTCTTGTCAAAAGTCAAAATCAGATAAAAAGTATTGTGATGTCCCACGGACTAGGTTAATTAAATAGGATTATGAACAAAGATAACAGTACTGATTCCATGATAACAAGACGAACATTAACACTATTCGAAGATAATTGAGCCAGGATATTATTATATGTGAATATTTTTGAAGTAAAAATTATGCCTAATGGTAGTAATCCATGAACTCGGAAAGAGATCGTCACACATGTTTCTCGCTTATCCGTTTTACGGGGTCCGTTTTACCCTATGGTTACTGAACCCTAGTTCAGTAACCATAGGGTAAAACGGACCCCTACTACTAAGATTCTGCTGTCCGTCCGTCTGTCTGTCCGTCTATCACCAGGCTGTATCTCATGAACCGTGTTAGCTACAGTTTTAATTTTCATAGATGATGTATTTCTGTTGCCACTATAACAACAATTATTAAAAACAATAAATTAAATATTTAAGTGGGGCTCTCACACAACAAACGTGATTTTTTTGCAATTTTTTTCCTCGATCTTAATAACGACAACTGGTTGACGCTTGAAATATTCATAGATTATTTAATTAAATATTTACTATATTTGCCATGACTATGCGAGTCACTACCATCGTGGCTACTAGGTGGTAGACTTCTGCATTGTCTCGCCCGGGTCTGATACCACCGCCTTACCTATTCCTGCCGCAATAGCGTCAGTGCTTGTCACTGTCGCGTTCCAGTTTGGAGGGTAAGGTAGCCGGTGAACTTATGCATATGGCATTAGACCTCGCTACAAGATAGCAACGCACCATTAACATATTTTGTGTCTATAGACGATGGTTGACTCTTTCCATCAGGAGACTCATCTACTTGTTTGCTATCTTATGATATAAAAAACTTTAAAAATAAACAATTATATTAAAATAAAACAAATATATAACTTCTTCCATACAACATAAGTGATTGTTTTGCCTTTTCTTATAGATGATGGTACGGAAACCTTCATGACGTTTTAAAAATGAGTAAAGAAGCTCTTTCGTTGAAGGTCCCCAAGCCGTATGTGTTCGGAAAAACCCTGCCGGTAATTGATTCCACAAAATAATATTAGTATTAAAAAGAACGTATTTTGCTCGTACTATTTAAACACTCAAGCAAACCCAGAGCTACAAGTCTTCCTATTAGACTTGGAATTGGTCCAACGTATCTACTACAATATTGGATTGAATTCTGCTCGTGGTTACAGAACATGCAAATCGGTTTTCATCTGTCAACACATTTATCTATACATATAAAAGTAAATAAATTGTAGTGTCTGTAATATTAAAATAACATTTTTTACAATTTTTTTCCGTCTGTTCGTTTCGGCTAATTTCTGAAACGTCTGGATCGATTTTGACGGGACTTTCACTAGCAGATATCTGATGTAATAAGGAGTAACTTAGGCAACTTTAATTTTAGAAATTTAATCAACGCAGGCGAAGTCTCGGGCACAGCTAGTCTATATAAAACTAGACGCGTTTCGCTGCTTATCAAGTATTAATTTTGTTTTAGAAAATCCTACTGATTACGCCTTTTTTCAGGATTAAGAAAATGGTTTTCATTTAAGTCTTCCATTAATTTTAGCGTCCAAAGTAATACGTGTTGGTCCCGGCCTCCTTTGAAGAATAGGCCAACTGCCGTTCTGCCAGGCAGGTCGTAAAAGGCGACCGACTGGCTATCGAGTCACTACCATCGTGGCCACTAGGTGGTAGAGTTCTGCATTGTCTCGCCCGGGTCTGGTACCACCGCCTTATCTATTCCTGCCGCAATAGCGTCAGTGCTTGTCGCTGTCGTGTTCCGGTTTGGAGGGGAAGGTAGGCGGTAAACTTAAGCATGTGGCATTAGAACTCGCCACAAGATAGCAACGCACCATTAACATCTGCTTGTTTGCTATCTTATGATATAAAAAAAAGCATAATCACAAAAAGTCTCATTTATAATACTAATGAAACAAGCAACAGTACCTGTAGACTCACTCTCGAATCGTGGCGAACCCAAATGTCTACTATATGTTCAGTTCAGTTCACTCTACTCGGGCAAGTTCAAATATCACCATTTTAAACCTCGAAAAAAGGTGTGTTTTAAGGTAAACCACTCTTTTCACAACGACTACAGAAAGTCTGTATAGTACGTATGTACATACGTAGTGTACAGTACGTGTTGTGAGTGTATGTGGCACCGTCTTAAAAGAGTAAAACGAATTTGAAGCTTGTGTTTATGTGAAAGCTGGTTCTCTAGCGGAACTTCTTAAGACACGTTTTATAAAATCTGTTCAGCCTTTTCAAGGTTGCCAGCCCTTTTCTACTTGATAAAAGGATTTGAGCAACTGTCACATCTGATCGATATGTTCAGCCGTTTCAAGGTTGCCAGCCCTTTTCTACTTGATCAAAGGAATTAAGTAACTGTCACAGATCTGATCGATATGGAATTTGGTATTCTGTTACTTAATGATAAATTAAACTTCAATGAAATTCCAGTGACAGGTAACTTTGACCTGATGCTGCAGGATTCCTTTTAGAAACTCCTTTCTTGTTATGCTCTACAAGTGATACACATGACGTGCGAAGACAACCTTATAATTAAGATAAACTCCTAATTTAGACTAACGTGTAATAATTAAATTTTGGAATGTATTGGTGTTTTTCACATATGAATTATGAAATATAATAAAAAAGTTATATTAAAAGTTTTCAACAACTGTCCACTATACCCATATCTCAATCAAAAACTACAGAAACGATTTTTATGAAATGAAGCAGTTTCTAAGTTTGAATATATCCGATTTAAATCAAAGGGATCATTTCGATATGACCTTTACTTTCCGAGAAACTAGTGGACAAACCTACAAAATTTAGCACATGAAATTTTTCCTCGTGTTAGTTCAAGGTTCCTTTGAACAATAGACATTCTGGCATTCTGGCAGTTCGTAAGAGGCGAAGAAGTCACTACGATCATAGCTTCTAGGCGGTGGAGTTCTGCATTGTCTCGCCCAAGTCTGGTATCACCGCCTTATCTATTCCTGCCGCAATAGCGTCAGTGCTTTTCACTGTCGTGTTCTAGTTTAGAGGGTTAAGCAGCCGCTAAACTTATGTGTGTAGCATTAATTAGATTCTGTCAAGGACAACAAGGCACCATTAACAACTTTGTGTGTATAAGCGATTATTGGCTCTTTCCATCAGGAGATCTGCGTTTTTTCTATCTTACGATATAAAAAAGCCTAAATTTATCATCACAATCAAATATCTAATTCCGACAATATTACATATATACAGGTCGAAATAATAACCACATTTTTATGGTCGGTTACAAGAAGCAGTCAACACATCAAAATAGCAAAAACATATTGACCTTTCGTGTAATGTGATGTTAATGAATAAATGAATATTCATCGCTCCATTATTTAATTAAAGGCGATAAAATAATTTTAATGTCTGAAGCTAAATATATTTTTATACAATACAAATACTTTGACCTCCAACGAACTTTATTATCATAATATGTAACGTTAAATTCAACACTTCTGAGACAGGTAATAATAGTAATTTAAAAATTTAAACCGACTTCAAATACCAACTATACTCATATCTCAAAAATTACTGAACCGAATTTGATGAAACTTGTACTGTTCTCTAAGTTGAAATATACCTAATTAAAATTAAAAAGAATTATGTCGATTTGGCTTACAGTTCTTGGGAAATTCGGGCACATACATACAAACATTCATACAATTTAGTACACATAATTGGGCCCCTAAATAAATCATCATACCTATTCAAGTATTATCTAGTTCCAACAATATCACATACATACATGTCAATCTGATAACCTCCGTTTTATTGTAGGATGGTCAAATAATTTAAACGCAGTTTAAGGTTACCATCCGTCCAGATTTGTACGGACATTTAGCTTGGTCCGGCTTTTCAATTTATCCAGATTTCTGACCTTTGTACAGTACTGTAGTCAGGCAACTTATTAAAATTCAAGTGCCAAATGCCATCTTAAATTGAAATCATGAAATCGTCAGTCGGTACGCAAATCCCGTATTTGATATCTCTGTTAAACAAATTCAGCGCGTGAAATATAGTAATCCATTATGAGATCAAAATGTCCGGACGTTTCTTAAAACGTCCATCTTTTTGTCCGGACTTCTAAAATTTCTAAATGGTAACCCTAAATGCATTAAAATATCAATCTCCTATATCTCGGGAACCCTGGACCAGATCTTTACCAAATTTATAATGGGACTAAATGTAAACGGGGACCACAAATTGGGAGTGTATCCCAAACAAAAGAAAAAAATTGTAAATCGGTCTTGGCGACTTTGGCGACCGATTACCATCGGGGAACATACTCAAAAAGCTGTCCAAGTGTGAATCGGACTCGCGCACGAAGGGTTCCGTACCATCATCTATAAAAACGGCGAAAAACCCGTTTATTTTTTTGTATACATTAAATATTTATTTTATGTTAATTAAATTACTTATTTTTAAAGTAAAATAAAGATGATGTCAAGCATCTAACAGTTGTCGTTACTAAGATCGAGAGAAAAATGGAAAAAAATCACGTTTGTTATAGGGGCTTTAATAATTATATTATTCGGGTTTTAATAGTATTTGTCGTTATAGCGGCAACAGAAATACATCAACTGTGAAAATTATCACGGTTTATGAGATACAGCCTGGTGACAGACGGACAGTCAGAACGAGACAGACGGTCGGAAAGCGAAGTCTTAATAATAGGGTCCCATTTTGCAATTTAGGTACGGAACCCTAAAAACCGTTTAAAAGGTTGGAAGTCAATTGTTGTAGTTTTACTGACGAAAAAACGGAAGTTATCAGTTTGACGTGTATGTATGTAATACTTTTGGATTTGGATAATATATGAGTAATGAGTATGATGCGTTATAAAGAGCGAGATTTCGAAATTGCCCATCACAATATTGCGGACTAAGAAAATGCTTTAATTGTTTCATAGTATAAATATTTAACGGATTAATCAATAACGGATATATACGCCTATAAAAGCTTCTCCAAATACATTTTATAAGTCGGTCGGTAAGGTAAGTATTACTCAAAAACTTGTAAAGCCTTCTAAGCCGTGATACTTATTAACTTCATTATATTTAATAAATACTACGGTGAAATTTTTCCCACCCCCAAAACTAACAGTTTAGATAGCAGAATGGGAGGGTGACATGGACTCAAAAAGTTATCGCTTTAAAGCTTAATTTTTCACAAATGAGTTATTAATCAAATAATTGTTTTCACAAATCTAAAATATTTTTTAAAAACCAATGGCCAGCGATACTTAATATGGGGCACAAGAAAAGAAAATAACATTGCATTCTCACTTTACATGACGTAGAGTTACAAAAAAAAATATTTTGCAAGAATTTATGCTATCACTTTGTTGCCGTGACTAATATCTATAACTATTTATGCCAAATTACAGCTTTCTATTACTAAGGATCTGAGTGCTAAGTGTGAGTTTTTCTTTTCGCATTCGATTGTGAGCGCGTTTGGAGTTTACTAGGAATTTGAATGTGATTTGTACAGCGCCACTTAGCTGTAAACGTGAGAAACCAGTTTACCACTAGGTGGCGCTGTACAAATCACATACAAATTCCTAGTAAACTCGAAACGCGCTCACGATCGAATGCGAAAAGAAAAACTCACACTTAGCACTCAGACATAGCGAAACTATAAGGGTTCCTAGTTTACTTCGGAACTCGTCCACATATTTCAACTGGTCCTAAGTAAGTTGTCGAAACTTAAAAAATGCGATTTTTGCTATATTTATGAAAATGACGCCATTTTTATAAGTATTTAATATCACGAAAAATAAAAATGAAATTTCTATTCGATAAATCCAACTTCTAAATTTCAACTTAAAAAATGCGATTTTTGTTTTGTTTATGGATATGACTCCATTTTTATAGATCTTTTGATATCACAAAGAATAAAAATGAAATTTTTATTAGATAAATCCAACTTCTAATAGAAATTTCATTTTTATTCTCCGTGATATTAAAAGATCTATAAAAATGGAGTCATTTTCATAAGTAAAACAAAAATCGCATTTTTTAAGTGACGACAACTTGCGTAGGACCCGTCGATTTGTATTTTTGCCTTCCTCTTTCGTCCTAAATTCATTTCCTCCCACTAAGTGAGCTATTGTCTTACCAAATCTAATCCCGATATGTCCAGTTGGTCTGGATTTTACCTGTAACAAACCAACAAAATTTTACATTATAATAAATAAAGCACAATGCATAATTATACACGGTATTTACATTTATATATAGTATTTACATTTATCTTTACTAAAATGGTTTAGATTAAAAAAGCTACTAGGTGGTAGAGTTCTGCATTGTCTCGCCCGGGTCTGGTACCACCGCCTTACCTATTCCTGCCGCAATAGCGTCAGTACTTGTCACTGTCGTAATCCGGTTTAGAGGGTAAGACCGGTAAACTTATGTATGTGGCATGAGGCCTCGCCACGAGATAGGAACACACCATTACCATCTTCGGTGTCTATAGGCGATGAAAGACTCTTTCCATCAGGAGACCCATCTGCTTGTTTGCTATCTTATGATATAAAAAAACACAAAGACGCGGGCGAGACAATGTAGAACTCTAACACCTAGTAGCAGAGATGGTAGTGACTCGCATGGCCAATCGTTCGCCTCTTACGAACCGCCTAGCGACAGAACGACCAGAACGACAGGTGGTCTATTCTTCCAAAGGAGTCCGGATCTACACGGTGGACTTAAAGATATTGCAGATTTCCTTATATGGGACAGCTGAATCAGAATCTTTTAAAGCCACACCTGGCCAATTAGTGACCCAATCCATATTAAAATAACACATTTGATTTCGAAAATAGCGACAGGTGTGTTTGCACACTACCTGCTTAACGTGTACAAAATAAATATTTAAAGAAAGTGTGGTATTTAATTTGCAAAAGTACCGCGAAACCTTTGCAAATTAAATACCACAATTTGTTATTTAAATTATCGATTACCGATACCGGAAAATAACGCAAGTGTTCACCGTGTTGGTACCGGACTCCTTTGAAGAATAGACCAATTGCTGTTCTGCCAGGCAGGTCGGAAAAGGCGACCGATTGCGTATACATACCACCGTGTAAATTATTGTCACAAAATCAATTAAATAAATCGAGCTGAAGAGGAATCCCCGCCATGTGACTAAAAACGTGCGCTCCCGGGCTTATACCGGGATTTCAAAGTTTTCCGCTTTTATTATATCAAGGGTATTGTTCCCGCAACGTGAAAGGCTGCCCTAGTTAACCCGGTTCCTAAATTAAACCAATTTAAAAAATTAAACCGAATTTAAATATCTGTCACTATCTTAAAAAATACAGAACCGATTTTGATGAAACTTGCACTGTTCCCTAAGTTGGAATATACCTGATTTAAAACAAAAGTTTTTTCACGATATGTCAATTAATTCTCTAGAAATTATTGGACAAACATACGCGCATACATATAAAAATCCCCGTGTTGTTCCGGGATGCTTTGAAGAATAGACCAACTGCCGTTCTGCCAGGCATGTCGGAAAAGGCGACCGATTGACTATACGTACTGTAGGTCTGACTATATATTATTACCGCTTTACCTATCCTGCCGCAATAGCATCAATGCATGTCGTTGTCGGGTTCCGGCTTGGTGGATTGTGCATGTGGCATTGCCATTTCGCCACACGGATAGCAAAGCACCATTAAAACATCTTAGGCGTCTATAGGCGATAATTTCTATTTCCGTCAGGAGAGCAATCTGCTTGTTTGCTATCTATATAAAAAAAGGATATAAGAACCCTTTCCGTTGCTAAATGGCTAACACCAAATCAAATTAGCAGCGAAACAAATTTAAAAAAGCAAAAAAAATTGCAAGTAATCAATACCATCCATTGACGTCACAAGGGACTGTTGCGTTACGGACCCTTTCGTAATAAATCGCTTACCTAAAAAATCTATTTAAATAAAAAATTAGGAAATTTTACTTTAAAAGTTAACGAGATGACTCTTAGCCAAAGAGATAATATAATTAATGTTTCAGTAATATAACAGCCTTGACTATGTTTCACGCTTCTATGAGTGGTAGAAAAATGCTGTGTAAATTTGATTGTGTGAAGTTTATGCGATTTTTATTTTAAAATTCAAACAATAAAACATGTGCAAGGTCATTTACATTAAACATTCAAAAACCAATTTAAAACACACACTTTCCGTGGCAGAACAAAATTCACTTGTATTCGTAGGTAGCTTTGCGAGTCGCTACCATCGTGACTACTAAGTGGTAGAGTTCCGCATTGTCTCGCCCGGGTCTGGCACCATCGCCTTACCTATTCCTGCCGCAACAGCGTCAGTGTTTATCACTGTCGTGTTCCGGTTTGGAGGGTAAGGTAACCGGTAAACTTATGCATGTGGCATTAGACCTCACCACAAGATAGCAACGCACCATTAACATCTTTGGTGTTTATAGGCTATGGTTGACTCTTTCCATCAGGAGACATGGGTCTAACAAACAGATGGCTGCTCGTTTGCTATCTTATAATATTAAAAAAAGGTACTGTTTCACAATTCGGTTACATTTATTTAATATCAGTTTTCATCAGGAGGGACTGCAAACTACCAATAGTTCAAATTGGGTATTTGCATGAAAATGATTTTTCAAATAAAGTTCAGTTAATAAATTCTTTGATACACATAAAATACCTACGTAAGATTAAAATTTAATTTTTACAAATAATTTTTAAATAAATAAGTGGTCAAATATGATGTAAAAATCACGTGATGTGAAACGTGTCTGACGTCATTGTGCATATTATTGGCGCGTCATTTGAATGCATGATAAACGACGAATGATAAATTATTGAAAAAATTTAAAGTTGGAATATGCACAATGACGTCACATACGCAAGAGGGAGCTACCTATACGTTTAAATTTTAACAATTTTTTTATTGTTAAATAGTTTAAATGTTTATAAATAAAATAAAAATTTTTTTTTTCAAAAATTTTAAAAAATTTTAAAAATAATAAGACATAACTATTTAATGGATTGGAAAATCATGCAAATACCCAATTGTCCTAAATGAATACCAACAATTCAAATTGTTCTAAAATAAATAAAAATAAATGAATAAGTGTAATTGAAAACAAATAAAACTTTTTGCCCGACTCGGAATATGACCTCATGATCTACAACTTAGGAGGCAGTCATATTATATGATCAGAATTCTCTGGAAATAATACTACTTAGTTTAATTTCTGCGTAGCTTCTCTCTAGTATGACGTTATTAATCTCATTAGTTAATTTAAGGTCAAGGTCTAGAAATCAGTGGGCGAAGCGGCAGCGTCGCTTGATCGATGCATCCAAATGTATTTTTGTACGTCGTAAGATAGCAAACAAGCAGATCTCTTGCTTGATGATCAAAGCTCTCTTGATGGAAATAGAGAACCATCGCCGATAGACACCAAAGATGTTATTGGTGCGTTGCTATTGTTACGTACTTCGGGTTCGTAATTGTAAGAAAACACCGCTTATATTAAATCCGTGTATTTACAATACACAACACAACACAATGTAATACTTAAATACTCTGGATAACACTAGTCACTCACTGTACTAACACCGACTACACAATAAAACACTTCTCGCTTCGCACGGGTCGCTTCAAGTATCGCTCTCGATCGCTTAATAAAAACTGCCCCGTACCTATTTGTCAACACATCTCTATTTATACCCAGGGTAAAGTATTATACCTCGATACTACCTACCTACCTAACTATTACCTACCTAAACTATTTATACCTCGATCCAGAAAAATCTAAATGTATCGGGAAACAATGAATCACTTCTTATCACTTCTTATTGTAAACAAGTTATGAGTCATAAATCCTAGTACCTACACGCTAATTTCAACCTTATGCCATATATCACAAAGTTCATTTTGGTATACTTTGGGTCAACTATTTGTTTGTCAATAGAGTAGCTATCTCTTTCTTTTATTTCTAGATCTCTCCAGCGTTCCAACTCTACACGTTTCTAGATTATTCGTAACACTATCCTTGTGGCCTTTTAGTACCACATACATTAGTTTATCGGCTATTTTACCCTCGAAACCGGAAATTGTGACAAGACTGACGCTATTGCGATAGGAATAAATAAGGCGGTGGTAAAGACCCAGGTAAGACAATGCAGAACTATATCACCCAGTAACCAGTAGTAGTGACACGCATGGCCAATCTTTCGCCTCTTACGAACTGCCTGGAAGAACAGCCGATGGTATATTCTTTAAAGGAGCCCGGACCGACCCGGGGAAAATATTCCTGAATATATTATAATGGTAAATATTTGTACATTATTATTTATACATATAATAGGACAGCGAACAATCAAATGGCTCCCCCTGATGGAGAGACGACCATCGCTTATAAACACCAAAGATATTAGTAGTGCGATGCCATCCGCGAGGCGGGTGGAAATGCCATATGCATAGGTGTACCGGCTACCATGCCCTCTCAGTCGGATCACGATAAAACATATAATGGTAGAATACGCTGGTAGCATTAAATAATGACGTTAACAACATGTGTATTCTTTTAATATGACCACGACAAGACACATTATGGTAGAATATGCTGGGGGCATTAAATAGTGATCTTAACAACATGTTTATTCTTTAAATATGACCACGGCAAGACATAATTATGGTAGAATATGCTGGTGGCTTAAATAGTGATATTAACAACATGTGTATTCTTTTAATATGACCACGGCAAGACACAATCATGGTAGAATATGCTGGTGGCTTAAATAAATACCTTAACAATATGTGTATGCTTTTAATATGAACACAAGACATATTATCTATACTTATACATATAATAAAATCGTAGGAAAGTCAAAAACGTACATTGAAAAAATTTTTAAAAGAATACTTGGGGCGTGATCTACAATTGATATCGAAGCCAAAAATATAGTTTTTAGAATTTTTGTCCGTTTGTCTGTTTATCTATTTGTCTGTATGTATATCCGGGGTAAACTCAAAAAGTACTGCATGGATGTACTTCAAATTTTGCATGAATATTAATAACAGGTCGGGTTAACATATAGACTACATATTATCACGCTATCACCTATGAGGGAGGAGCAGTGCGGAGTAAACGAAGTCCGCGCGGACGAAGTCGCTGGCAACAGCTAGTTGTAGAATATATTGGTAGTATTAAATAATGACCTTTACAATATGTGTATTATTTTTAATTATAATATTCATTCATTCATTCATTCAAGCATCAACTTAAAGTCCGCGCGGACGAAGTCGCTGGCAACAGCTAGTTGTAGAATATATTGGTAGTATTAAATAATGACCTTTACAATATGTGTATTATTTTTAATTATAATATTCATTCATTCATTCATTCAAGCATCAACTTAAAAAAAATCGTTTACGATGGCAACGATTTTTCCCTGTTTAGCGTATGCAAACATAACAAAACTTTGCCAACACGTTTTCTCTGCTTTGAATCTTTACTCGCCCATAATTACTTGTCTACTATAGCTAGTCGAATTTGACGTGGAATCATGTGTGGTACACATGATTCCACGTCAAATTCAACACAATAGTGATGTTTACATATCGATGGTCGTATCTATTACTTATATTTGTATATTTAGTCGACAATGACATTATTTATCGTCCACGTGTTAATTAGGGCCCCTTTGGAAAAATAGAACTTATACACATATATTTATACATATACACAAACATACACACGCACACGCACACACACACATTCCACAAATTCATGACTCTGTCAGGAATTGAATGTCCCTTGTTTGAGAATTCCTAACAATCCTGTTGGGCGTCGTTAAAAATATACACTAACTACAATTGAGGAGGCGGTGACAGTCTAAATGTCGACGTAATCAATGAGTCAGAGAAATAACACGCAGCACAGTGCGACCAGCGGGCCATACGTGTATCTTCCGGTAATCGGCGTGATTTGTGAATCACTTCCAGTCATTGTAACGAACGGGAATTAAGAAAAGCTATGGTATATATAGTGTGTAAAAAACCTGTCTGACCTGAAAGAGGTATTGAGATAGGTCAATGACATTAGATATAGACATATATTAAGATAGGTCAATGATTGTATTAAGCTACCAAATAATGCTTTTAACGATCGGACAGGGTTTTTTCGCTGGACAAATTATAAGAATAAACAATTGCGCTAACATTACGACAATGTTAGCGCAATTTATTCATTATTGGCTAATTCTTTCTTAGCTTTTTTTATAATTTCTTAGCTTAGAAAAATGCTAAATAGTATGCTGTCATTTTTTTTTCAAATGAAAAGAATGTGACAGCATGTCACTAAAGACTGTCCTAAGAGACAAGGTTGGTACAATTAGCCATTAATCCAACAAAATGATTTGCTTGTGATACGTAAATATGAAAATATATTTTCAAACACCCAAATCCATATAAATACACCTATGCTTATCATGCAAACGCTTGTGTCCCTATCGGGAATCGAAACTGAGCCCCATCGATTGCATTGTCAGGGTTGTTAACTAATCGATCTTACAGCCTATAAGGTCTACAATCGCGTACAGTCGAAGATAACGGCAGGGCTATCACGTAACTCACAATGCGAAATTATCGACATTGTTTAGTTATTGCAAGACAAGACACATAACAGCTTTGTATATTAGTGGCAGTCGTTGCCGCTTGATTAGTTTTGGTGCTGTGACATTACAAAATGTGCATCTAGTGACCAGCAAGCAATTGGTGGCGTTTTAGACGATTTTTTCGTTGCGTTTAAGAGTCATCACTGGTCGCTGGCAAATTGCAAACGTTAGAAAGAAAGAAAGAAATTATTTGCTAGAATATGGGAGTTACAAGTTATTAAAACTTGAATAAGTTACAAACATATTCTACCATGATATGGTGTGCTAATATTTTTTATTATATATTATTTATTATTAAACTAAAAATGTTGTGAGTCGATTTTATTACAATCACTACCGGATCGGAACGCGGTCACACACTGAGAAAATCCAGCGGAAGAATATCAGCGGGCTTGTGTTTTTTTTTTAAATTATAAATGCCTGATACAAATTACAAACGTTATTTCACATCACAACACTTATTTTTATAATTTACAAACTTTATTTTTTGTTTAATTAAAATGTTGACATTTTACAAAGTTTAAAGACAGAAGAAAGATAATAGATACTTAGGTGATGCGCCTGCCGAATAGGTTTAGCAAATGGAAAAGCATGATTTTTTTTACACTATTTATCGTCGACACTCGGTGAAACTCCATTTGTAGTTTTGTTAATACACTTGTACTGTTTCACAAATTACTTTAAAATTTAATTAATATCACCAACCGGTTTCGCCTTTTACGGCATCTTCAGGGCTATGAGTCTCATAGCCCTGAAGATGCCGTAAAAGGCGAAACCGGTTGGTGATATTAATTAAATTTTAAAGTAATTTGTGAAACAGTACAAGTGTATTAACAAAACTAGAAAAGCATGATGCTGCCCGCGTCCATTTTGATTTCTTCGATTTGTTTGTTGCGTAGGTACACCGTAGTATCCTAATAGCATATAGTGGGTGGCAATTTAAAATTTAGATGATTATATCAATATTTTGTCCAAAGGTTACAAACAGGCGGATGGCTTTCCTGATGGAAATCAGTGGTACCGAACCTGCGCGAGACGTTGCAGAACTCTACCATCCAGTCGTCACCGTGTTAGTGACATGGTTAGCCAATCATTCTCCTTTTATAATCTACCTTTCCGGTAAGAGAACCGAATCAACACAGGTTTTTTGTATAATTTGTTTTCTAAAACATAAACATTTCGTTTCGACTGTTATAAATAATAAATGTTTATTCTCTTAGTAGTGACTCTAGTCTCGACAATCTAAACCTTTTATTTAATTAGATAATTATGTACCTAGATCTGACATTTATTGCATTCAAAAAAAAATTGAGCGTAATTCGTTAAGTGGCATCGTTACACATATACGCACACGCATGCAAACGCAGTCTCTCTTCCTCACACACACGCCCATACACACATATTTTCGTAATTATAATAGAAGTGGGATTAGATTATATTAGTTACAATTAATGTAACGTAGGTACATAATATTATTTTAGGTTGTTTGTAATCGAATAGCTCTTCTATGTAATATAAATCTGGATTTAGCATAGATGCCTGAATAAATTTATGCGGTCTCGTCGAAGGGTGTATCAAGGTTAACAGTTAGGGTTGTCACTTTGATTCAAGTTTTATCAATAAAGTTAAACTGTCTTCATTTAAACTTGTACGGGATGTACCGTGTAATACACATGTAGTAGTATTACACTGTACTCCCTGTGTATAGAGACGCACCAATAACATATATTTTCTGTAATGTTATGGTACTAAAGAAACTTATTCCTATGATACTATAGAAGAAATTAATATGAGGCTGAAATTAGCTGCTGATGTTTTGCTGCTAGAACAAAAAGAAATGGATCGGACATAAATGAAGATTTCTAAGAATATCGGATTTAATAATGCCACGATTGTCCCGATAAATTAAATTAATAAAATTATGAGCTTTCGTTTATTAAAAAAAAATAATTGCACATACTTGTAAAAAATCGAAAAAATCTTTAAGTGCGGAAATAGGTAGTTAACTAATACTATAAAGAAAATGAGTTGATTTTTCGTTTATTTGTTACAATTTAACTCAAAAACTCGACCGATTATAAGCATTTATTCCTAATTCCAAAGTAAGAAAATTAGAAGCTTCTGAAATGAATCTTTGTCAATGACACTAATTTCTAATATGCAGATATAATACATATATAAATACTAGAATTTATATAATAAACACCCAGACCCCATTTTTGCTCGCCCACAAATTGGCCCCTTCGGGAATCAAGCCCGAGCTTCTTCGATTGCGTAGTCTAAATCAATGACAACTCGACAAAGATTGTATTGTTGGTAGCGATAAATTAATTTTGAGGTCCTGTGAAAATGTGTGGCTAAAGTACATTTTTGAGATAGGTTTGGTAAATTCATAACGGGCCATTGCTATGCGAGCGTAGTGTTTGAAAGAAGAGATTAATAGGGAATATACAAGTGATTTAAATTTATTTGTTTTTATTTATCTCTGATACATAACGGTCCTGACATTACACCTATACTATTATTTTTTAATTTAGTTTGGTTTGAGATGTGTGAATGATGCGAGCGACATTCAAATTTGCGAAACGCATCACCATTATTAAATTGAAAAATAACGTATAAAAGTGAAAATGGGTTAAATATATAAAAATGGGTGCAAAAATCTATACAAATAAATAAAATTGGAGTGTCTGTTTGTAATATTAAAATAACCGTTTTTTACTAAATGCATATGGATGTATACATGGTCCATATACCAAAATAACATTTTTTACAAGTTTTGCCTGTCCGTCTGTCGGTCTGTCTGTTTGTTCCGGATAATCTCTGGAACAGCTGAAGCGATTTTGACAAGACTTTCACTGGCAGATAGCTGATATAATAAGGAGTAACTTAGGGTACTTTTAATTTCGAAATTTTCCACGCGGACGAAGTCACCGGCTCAGGTAGTTCCCTATAAAAATACACATTTTCCTATTATCACCAGCAATCCATTACTTAGTGTTGAGTTACATCTGTCAGCATGGAATTGCATTTTTGTGTCACTCAGAACCACCATTAGAAAGGTAGCGGTAATGCGATAACACGCGGCGGAATCTTCGAGGCAATAGCATCCCCACTGCTTTTCTTGTTCAAGCAAATGGCGGTTCTGAACAACAGAAAAGGATGGAAGGGAAAGGAGTAGGGTAAAATTCAATTCCGTGCTGACAGATGTAGCCCAACTCTTAAAGTTCACAAACATAGTCGTTAATGTAATAAATAGGCAGTTATTACACGTAACTAATACACCGTGTAACGTAACTTATAAGCTGTTTATTGCTAATATAAGTTACGAGTATTGTTACTTACGACTATTTTTTATCGCTTGTAACTTTAACCTGCGTCTTATGTTACTGATAACAATAAATGAGAAGTGCGGATTTAAGTTTCACAAAGCTATAAACTTCATTAAACAATAATTCCAAAGTGCTTTGATAAAGCAATCAGCTTTAAATAATTACAGAAAGGATATTTCTAAAATTATACAGTGGCGAATCCTGATTTTTTGTTTGGAGGACTTGAATAAACTGACGGTATACTATATCAAGGTAATTATCAAAGTTTTCAAGATTGTGCTCCCTAGCTCCTCCTCCTTCTGCTACTGAAGTTATGGGTACTTCTTTTAGCGCACCAAGAAAAATTATGAGTTTGATTTTTTACAAAAGTGATTTTTTACGATACGCGTGCGAAGTTTCATAATGAGGTCCCTTTAGTTAGTGTGAAGTGATATGTATGCGCGCACACAGCGACGCTAATTTGCAGCATGATATAAGTCTATTAATCACCCTTTAGTTTCGTGTGAATCTTACGCTCTAGATATTTACGAGTAATTTTTAAAATCGATTCTTCGAGGAATTACTGTTTGTAGGAAGTAATCCGATCACAAACTGACAAACTTTATCTCTATAACTTTAATATAGACTAGTATAGCCGTATAGATAGTACATAGGTCTTAAGCTTATATAATAATATAATATAACGTCATTAGTCTACTACTTAGGATAAACTATTGTGATATGTCGCCCGTGATAATAGAGTGGTTTCACAAATAAGAACTTTTTTGAATCGTTCGAATGAAGAATGTCGAGTCGAACCGCTTATTAAATTAGCCGCTTAAATCTCATTTATTAGACGCAATGCAACGAGAAAACGTTATTTGTGGCAATTGATATAAAAAACCCAAGATGCACAATCAGTGTCGCAAAAACGTCCTCTAAAAATGAGTGCATAATTTTAAATTGTGCGCTCATTTCAAATAGAATCGCTTCGATCGTGACACTGTCAATTTTATTACTTTTTTACATTGCTTTATAAATCAACCATAAGTCTTGCGCTTAAGGTTGGTTATGCAAAAACATATTTTTTGCCATATCTATAACTATTTATGTGACTTTAAGGACAGTTTTGAGTGTCAGTTTTGCTCGGGACTGTACTTCATGGGTTTTTTATATCAATGGTTGTGGCATTAAGCGAGACTTTAACAGTTTTTATTGGTCAAACCTCTCTCTTTTATCGCGCTCGACATATCATACACTATTTATCCTAAGCAGGCTGGCGACAGCCCTAGATTAGAGTAACGGAGGGTGACACACGGCGACATTGGTATTACGACGAATTCGGGTTTTCGCTTCAGAGTGCTAAGTGTGAGTTTTTCTTTTCGCATTCGATCGTGAGCGCGTTTGGAGTTTACTAGGAATTTGTATGTGATTTGTACAGCGCTACCTAGTAATAAACGTGAGAAACCAGTTTACCACTAGGTGGCGCTGTACAAATCACATACAAATTCCTAGTAAACTCGAAACGCGCTCACGATCGAATGCGAAAAGAAAAACTCACACTTAGCACTCTGATCACGAAGTTACTAAGAAATATTTGTCACAGGATGTTGCCCGCGACTTCCTCCTCGGCATAACATGTATCCCACGGTATACAAAATAGCTATCTATCTGTGTAATTTCATCCAAATTTTACATTTCTCCGATATAATAAGTATTCTTATGCATTGTTCTTGTGCAGTGCTTGACATTACATCCCAGCCATACCGATAGAAATGAATCATTAACAGCGATAATGTAGCTTTATATTGCTGAAAGAATTTTTACAATCAGACCAGTTGGTCCGAGCCCCCGTTGAAGAATAGATCATTTGCCATTCTGCCAGGCACTTCGTAAAAGGCGAAAGATTGGCTATACGTGTCACTGACACGTGTCACGTGACTACTAGACGGTAGAGTTCTACAAATGCGTGAAGGAGAGACAGGCAGACAGATAATGTTACTTTCGCATTTATAATAAATAATAATAATAAATATTTACGGGACAAATTACATTTACTGATCTAACCAAATTATTTGCTTGTGGTGTGGGTGTTAGTCAACGATACTAATACATAGAAATACATATATAAATACAAGAATATCTATACATATAATAAAATCGTAGGAAAGTCAAAACTGTATATTGAATATTTTTTTAAAAGAATACTTGGGGCGTGATCTACAATCGATATCGAAGCCAAAAACATAGTTTTTAGAATTTTTGTCTGTTTGTCTGTATGTATGTCCGGGGTAAACTCAAAAAGTACTGCATGGATTTACTTAAAATTTTGCATGAATATTACTAACAGGTCGGGTCAACATATAGGCTACATATTATCACGCTATCACCTACGGGGGTGGAGCTGTGCGGAGTAAACCAAGTGCACGCGGACGAAGTCGCGGGCAACAGCTAGTATTTAATAAACACCCAAACCCGGAAATAAAAACCTTTTATGCTCATCATATAAATGCTTGCCCAAGTCGGGGATCGAACCCGAGCCCCGTCGATTGCGTAGTCAGGGTCACTAACAACTCGACCAACGGGGCGGTCTTACATTTGCATGGATAAAAAAGAAAGTTATTTTAAGTTAATCCATATCACTTCGGCCGCACCTGCGTTATCGTCCCGAAGATATTTAGCGTGTTATAGCACACGCAATCGGAATGTTGCGACGTTACCCGATAATAGCCGGTCACTTCTGCATTTATCGCGTCGTTACGCGAAGCTTTATGACGATAGACGCAATTACGGCCACAGTATTACAAACCAACTAAACTTCCGTCTTTATATTACTGTAGATACCTAAACCACAGAATTTAATCTAGCCAACTAAACGTAACATGGCCGGCAGATGATTCAATTCTTAATCACGTCTCATTTGTAATACTTAAAACGTGATATAATTGTACGAAACAATTGTTATTGTCAATTAGAATGCTAAATGTATTACTTTTTAAATTATATGTTTCCTCAGTGAGTATCTAGGTCAGGTTATTGTTTGGCCGTTTTGTATTACTTCCGAAACAAGGGTATACATGTAATTTGTATAACAGATAACTGTTCTCTGCGACTTCGTTCAAGCAATTATTTATGTCATAATATAGCAAACAAGCTGATGGCTCTCCTGATGGAAAGAGAAACTATGGCCTATAGACAACAAAGGTGGAGTGAATGATGCGTTGTTTTCCCTGTGCCGGTATGGCAATGCTACATGCTTAAGTCTACCGGCTACCTTACCCTCTGAAACCGAGGTTACCGAAATCGGAACATGACAAAGACAAGCATTGACGCTATTGCGAAAGGAATAGGTAAGGAATACCCGAGCAAAACGTTGCGGCACTCACGTCACGATGATAGTGATATGTATAGAAAATCGGTCGCCTCTAACGACCTGCCTGGCAGTACAGCAGATGGTTATATTATTCAAAGGAGCCCGGTACAACACGGGGCAGTCAAAGAATAGCAAACAAGGTGATAATTATCCTGGGGCCTAATTTACGTAATCAAGCGGCAAACGAGTCGAAGCATTTAAGACACACATTTTCTTACATATTATGCCGCGTCGTAGCAAGTCTCGAGGTTCTATCGTGTTTATGTGTGTGAGAGCCCTAAGCGCTTTGAGTCAATTACGTGAATTGGGGGGCTGATGGAATATACAACCATCGTATTTAGACACTAGCTATGTTATTGATGCGTTGCTATCCGTATGTCCGTGTGTCAGTAACAAGACGACGATAAGTACTGACGCTATTTCGGTAAGGAATATGTAAGGCGATGGTACCAAATCAAGGCTGAGGCGCTGCAGAATACTACCACGTAGCTAGAAGTCACGATGTTAGTGACACCTTTTCTTGACTTTTGCGAGATACCTAGCAGTAAGGCAGTAAATCGACCTATTCTTCGAAAGCGGCCTGGATCAACACGGGGAAATTTTCTGTTTATAATATGACTAATTACCCGCGCCGCTTCGTCCCCGAGTAGATTAAAATGTCGATATAGATTTTGATACCAACTTTCACCTCCTATTTCAGGTTCCGTAGGGGTTGATTTATGAAAAACAAGTTATCCTGTGTTTGGCTTCGGATCTTTTTGATTTTATTTAATTTAATTTAAATCAGTTCAGCAGCTTTGCAGTGAAAACGTGACGGGCAGACTTTCGCATTTATAAGTGTCGATTGTAGATTGACTATGTCTGTCAATTTACCTATTAACATAAGTTGTATAATTTATAGGAAACTAGCTGTTGCCCACGACTTCGTCCGCGTGGACATCGTTTACTCCGCACAGCTCCTTCCCCTTAGGTGATAGCGTGATAATATTGTAGCTCGGGTTCGTACTTGTAAGAAAACACCACTTATATTAAATCCGTGTATTTACACAACACAACACAACGTAATACTAAAATACACTTTACACAATAATCACTTGCTGTACTATCACTGAACTTAGAACACTACACAATAAAACACTTCTCGCTTTGCACTGGTCACTTGATGTATCGCTCTCGATCGCTTGATAAAAACTGCCTATATCTCTATCAGTCTTAGAGAAAATGTTGGCATAACGTGAAAGTAGATCCTTAGCCTGCTGCCGTTGTGACGCGGTAAGGTATCTGCACTTGTTCACCAAATCCTTGAGTTCCTGTGGTACGTCTCTTGATGGTACAGCATCAAGAGACGTACTACAGGAACTCACCTTCCTGTCGATGTCAGTTTTCTTAACGTCAAAACTTCATCACTTTGTCCTACAACATCACCTGCTTTAAGCACCACATCACTGTTACTCAAGTTTACTACCTGCACCGCTGCCAAGCCCTTGTCACAAACCAAACTCCGGCCTGTAATACAGTGTGGAATTGCTCCATTGTCTTCAATTAACACACTCTTATTAGCCCGGCCCTTGTAACTGGCTGGTAACTTCACGCGTACCAATGTCTTCGATCTTGAAGGTAAGATGGTTCTTCTAGCCACTGTTACCTTTCCTTTTGATCCCCCATCTATGAAAATGTCTACTAGCCCACATACGAAAACTCCTGTTTTGCAATCAATCTTGCAGGCATTCTTCATGAAGTCTAAACCAAGTACACAGTCATCCATAATATCGGCTACTACGACGTCGTGAGTGTAATACTCGTCGCCTATTTGCATCACTACAGATGCTTCACCGAAGACAGGTATTGGCTGACCTGTGACAGACAGAAGCTTGCTTTTCCCAAAATTCTTCAATCTCAGGTTGCCATTGTCAGCCACTTCTGGTCGCACCACAGTTCGTGTAGCTCCAGTGTCCAGCGTTAAGCTGCAGTTTTTATCAAGCGATCGAGAGCGATACATCAAGTGACAAGTGCGAAGCGAGAAGTGTTTTATTGTGTAGTGTTCTAAGTTCAGTGATAGTATAGTGAGTGAGTAGCGAGTAGGGTGTATTTTAGTATTACGTTGTGTTGTGTTGTGTTGTGTAAATACACGTATTTAATATAAGTGGTGTTTTCTTACTTTCTTTGTACTCCTATTTACAACAATTATTACGCGAACGTTTGAGTATAAAATTTGACACAGTTAAAGTTTACCACGCGGAGGAGTGCAGAAACTTAATATTTTTAAATAATGCATTAGATTTTTATTAGTTAAATTAATAAAAATAAACATTATACAAACTGCTTTCATTGGACATACATAATATATTAATTTACACACATGTATTACTATTTTGTTTATGGCTAAAGTCTGATGTCTTTGGAAGAGATTTTATTATTTTAGTCTATGGCTGAATTATGATCGAGGCAAGTGATAGTTTATCAGAAATAGTTGAAAGCATAGTTTAAAATTAAATTTGCAGTTTGTTGATGCAAGTGAGAACCACTTAGGTGAAACGTATTAGCAGCAACGGATATAATCCAGATGGAGTGGGATGTTGCGCGTTGTTTATGTTGCTGTGAGCTCAACGAATCGTCCGTACGATGTAGTTATTAACAGGTGTATTTTTACTTCCCGACTACACAACGGAATAGAGGAAATTTATAATAGGTGGTAAAGTTCGACTAGTCGTTGTACCACCGCTTAACATAATCCTACTGTAATGGCGTCGGTGCTTGCCACTGTAGTCTTCTGGTTTGGAGGGTAAGGTTAGTAAATGTATGCATGTGATTTTCCAACCTCACCACACAGATAACAATGCACCATTAAGATCTTTGATGTCTATAAGCTATGGTTATCTCTTTCCGGTAGAAGAGCCACCTGCTTGTTGCATTCCTGTGTAATAAAATTAAGAAAATATATTGTTTGTCTGTAAAGTCGGTTACGGACGATAATTTTATGTGATAATGTCATAAGATAACATTCTCTATCGCTTGTTCCGCGCTTTCGTTTGCACGCTCGACGCAGGCGGAACGTGACATTGAGTCATGATTTTTCTTACGTGCAGTCAGCGTTCATGGATTTATAAGACGTTATTACGTCAAAAAATTTCAAAAAAGAAATTAATATAAAAAAAAAGTCGCTACTGTCGGCTCACCGAATTGTTCGTACGAGACCTTGTTATATTTTTATTGACCGACTAAGTTACGCAAAAAAGGATTAAATACTTTAAATTGTGTTGTTAATTAGTATTGAATTTTTGTTCAAAGTATTTAACGCGGCTTGCGGTATAAGTTGACTGATAAAAATAAGCCGTAAGGAAAAAGCGTTATACTCGTGTTTGTATAGGTACATGTACAAGTAGCGGCACGAAACTCTAGCGCTGACCGTTATTGCGCAGAAGTCAAAAATAAGGTATCGTAGGGGGCTGGAGGGACGAAAGACGGGCGTGCGATGCGCCGATTGGCTCTCCAGTCGTACTACGTTCCCCGTATTCGTACGACGTCTCACGCGCTTCTTGTGTACAGTCGCGTTCTTAATTTTATTGTTATATCAAGATAGCAAACAAGCAAATGGGTCTTCTGATGGAAAGAGTCAACCATCGCCTATAGACACCAAAGATGTTAATAGTGTGGTGCTATCGTGTGGCGAGGTCTAATGCTACATGCATAAGTTTACCGGATACCTTACCCTCCAAACCGGAACACGACAGTGACAAGCCCTGACGCTATTGCGGCAGGTATAGGTAAGGTGGTGGTACCAAACCCGGGTGAGACAATGCAGAACTCTACCACCTAGTAGTCACGATGTCAGTGACCCGCATAACCAATTAGTCGCCTTTTATAACCTGCCTGGCCGAACGGCAGTTGGTCTATTCTTCAAAGGAGCCCGGACCAACACGGGGAAAATGGTTTTTTTTTATATATCATAAGATAGCAAACAAGCAGATGGGTCTCCTGATGGTAAGAGTCAACCATCGCCTATAGACACCAAAGATGTTAATGGTGCATTGCTATCTTGTGGCGAGGTCTAATGCCACATGCATAAGTTTACCGGCTACCTTACCCTCCAAACCGGAACACGACAGCGACAAGCATTGACGCTATTGCGGCAGGAATAGGTAAGGCGGTGGTACCAGACCCGGGCGAGACAATGCAGAACTCTATCACCTAGTAGCCACGATGGTAGTGACTTGCAGAGCCAATCGGTCGCCTTTTACGACCTGCCTGGCAGAACGGCAGTTGGTCTATTCTTCAAAGGAGCTCGAAACCAACACGGGGGTTGTGTAAATGTGTGTAATTAGGTTTATTGTATAGATGTTCTTATTATTTTGCCAATCTCCAACTTAGAAGACTAGTTTTTATTATATCTAAAATAAAAATTAACAAATTCTATAATGCTTTTATTTTTTTCTGTTCCCTATAAACTGATGACTGCTCAAAACTACCGTTGGTTGAAGTCTTTTTTTTTTCATTTTGTAACTTTTGTTCATAGAAAAAAAATTGTTTACTTGAATGGTAGAACAGCCTGTTTCAGAATTTGGTACACTTTAAGATTAACTATATTGTACATGCGTAGCAATTCTCTACGTTCTGTTTTGGGCTAGATTTACTATTTCACATACAGTATAATAAAATATGTCATTATCTTGCTATTAATTTAATTACAGTAATATTTGTATTGCGTGCACGACTGTACCAATGCGCAGCTATCCCCTCCACATTTTACTCAGCGCTAGACTTACGTGCCGCTACTTGTAGCACTAGCTGTTGCCCGCGACTTAGTCCGCGCGGACTTCGTTTAATCCGCACAGCTCCTTCCCGTAGGTGCTAGCGTGATAATATTGTTACGAATAATCTAGAAACATGTAGAATTGGAACGCTGGCGAGATCTAGAAATAAAAGAAAGAGATAGCTACTCCTATTGACAAACAAATAGTTAACTAAAGCTATGCCATAATGGACTTTGTGGTATATGGCATAAGGTTGAAAGTAGCGTGTACTAGGATTTATGACTCATAACTTGTTTACAATAAGAAGTACATTGGATACATTTAGATTTTTCTGGATCCAGGTAGAACTTTACCTTGGGTATAAATAGAGATGTGTTGACAAATACGGAGCAGTTTTTATGAAGCGATTGAGAGCAATACTTGAAGCGACCCGTGCGAAGCGAGAAGTGTTCTATTGTGTAGTCGGTAAGTTCAGTGATAGTACAGTGAGTGACTAGTGTTAATCAGAGTATTTGAGTATTTTATACTTACGGCTTTTGAAATACGGGCGTGAAGATACTCAACTATACATGTTAAACTGATAACATCTGTTTTTTGTCGGTTGAAAAGAGAGTAAGTTAAAATATACGTACCGGATTAACACAGCAAGGGTCATTAGAAAAATTAGATAATTCCTTAGCTAAAACGAAAAAAAAGACTTAAAAACCTGACACGTTATCCTCAAGTAAAGTTTGGGCAACCGCGTTACGTTCCTAAGTGGCTTCTCGACTTTTTGTAGATAATTAGTCAACAAAAAAGTGTCGTTTATTGTTTTTCATTGTCACGTAAGTAAGCACTCATGAGTTTTTCGTGTAGACGTTATTTTATTTATTCTTGGCGCGTTGTGGTATTAAGCTTTTCTAACTTTTTTCTAAATGCGAATTTTTTATTTGTCACAAAAAAAGTACAAGTTGATTATGTTAGTTTTTTAGGGATCCGTACTTGAGATTCCAGCGACACCCTGTTACTAAGTTTTCATTGTCTATCCGTGCGTCTGTCACAAGCACAGACCACACAGATACTAATATCAGGTGTTGGGTGAAAAATGCGCAGCCGCGCATATGAACAAATGTAAATATCAAATGTTTGTAAATGTATTATATTGTAAAATTATAGAAATATGCCATATTGTACTATTTTATCGTGTCGAATAAAAAGCTAAAGCTTAAGGAATACCTCTGGAGTGATTTTATTTCATCGGTAAGTATTGTTACGAATAATCTAGAAGCGTGTGGAATTGGAGCGCGCGCGCGCTAACATTCTAGAAATAAAGGAAAGAGATAGCTACTCCTATTGTTAAACAAATAGTTCACCTGGGCTATGCCATAATGGACTTTGTGGGATATGGCATAAGGTTGAAAGTAGCGTGTACTAGGATTTATGACTCATAACATGTTTACGATAAGAAGTGATTCATTGTTTCCCGATACATTAAGATTTTTCTGGATCCAGCTAGGGCTTTCCCCTGCCTATAAATACAGAGATGTTGACAAACACAAGGCAGTTTTTATCAAGCGATCGAGAACGATACATCAAGTGACTAGTGCGAAGCGAGAAGTGTTTGTTTGTGTAGTGTTCTAAGTTCAGTGATAGTACAGCAAGTGTTCTATTGTGTAGAGTGTATTTAGTATTACGTTGTGTTGTATTGTGTAAATACACGGATTTAATATAAGTGGTGTTTTCCTACAATTGCGAACCCGAGTACGTAACAACTGGTGTCGGAAGTGAAATTGTGTTAAAAAATGCCACTTATTCCTAAGGAAGGTGTTACCACCAGGTCTCAAGCTGAGACACAGAGGGTGTCAGAGGACATTGAGATGCGTGCTGGTGATGAACCTGCAAGTGTTGCCAGCACGTCACCATCTTCGAGCGCAGCGCCTACTGACCTTTCTGTCATACTGGCAGCTATGCAACAACAACAACTTCAGCTACAACAGCAGCTACAGGAACAACAACAACAACAGCTTCAACAACTTCAGCAGCATCAACAGCTTCAGGAACAGAAACAAGAAAAGCTACGGGAACAGATCAAGGAACATTTATCTGGTTTTGATGATAAATTGACTGTTATCTTGGCACAGCAAGACCAGCTTAAAAGCGATGTGGGCCTCGTCAAGCGTGACATGAAGGGTGTTGAGAAGAGGGTTGATCACTTAGAGGCCAGCTGCGACAAACTAAGTGAAAACGTGGACCAACTGGAAAGAGAGGTCATGAAAATGAAGATCACGGGAGTTAAGTCGGGTGCTGCCATTACAAGCTGCTCTCACCAGGTGGGTCCTCGGGTAAAGGTACCCACTTATGACGGTCTTACGTCATGGAGTGCGTACCGGACTCAATTTGAAATAGCGGCGAAGGCCAGTGGTTGGACGGACGAACATTGCCTTACAGCCCTGAGCACGGCGTTACGGGGACAGGCGCTCTCTGTGTTGGATGCAATGCCTAAAGAGTATCAGTTCGCTGATTTGATGGAGGCATTGGAAGCTCGCTACGGTGAGCGTCACTTGGAGCATGTGTTCCGTGCCCAATTAAAGGACCGTGTACAGAGAAGCGACGAGGGACTTCAACAATGGGCCGTGGAAATTGAGAAGCTTGTAAGGAAGGCGTATCCTTCAACCGACGCTAACACAGTTAATAACACCATCGTCCAGGCGTTTATTGATGGAATTAGAGACCTGGAAGTGCGTGCTGCTGTTCGCCTTCAGCACCACGTGACGATGAAGGAGGCTTTGGCTCATGCACTGGAGGTGGAAGCCGTTCGCCACGAACCACGCGCATATAAGGGACTCGAGGTTACAGAAGTTGTGGCTCGAGTAAAGGCAGTGGAACCTAGGAGACTGGGCCCCATGTGCTACTCCTGCGGTGAACGTGGGCACATTAGGGTTAACTGCCCAGCCAAACCTAAATCTACTGTTTCAGAAAATTGGCGACAGCAAGCGGGAGGAAATTCAGCAGCTGAAGAGAGCAGGCACGTCAAACAGCCTGTTGAACCAGCAGAGAAGCGAGTAACAGCCAGGAGCAAACGGCAGGTGCTGGCTGGACGAGAAACAACCCCAAAAGCTGTCGTACCTCAGGTGAGCGAACGCAACAGTTTATCCATTAAAGGATTGGTTAATGGCAAGAACTGCAGCTCAACGCGGAACACCGGAGCCACACGAACAGAAGTGCGATCAGAAGCGGCCAGCAATGGTAACCTGAGATCGAAGAATACGGTACAGCGTAGTGGAAGGTCTCACTCGAATGCGGATGCGTTATCACGACGACCTTGTGCGGAAGATTGTAAACATTGTGTAAGGATGGAGATGAACGAAAGGGTTCAAGTACTGCGAGCTAAGCCGACGGATGACAGGTGGGAAGCTGATGAGATGCGTGAGGCCCAATACGAAGATAGAGATTTACGGCCTCTAATAGATTGGAAGAAGCAAGACACGGGCAAGCCCGAATGGCAGGAGCTGGCTCCCTTCAGCGCCATTACGAAAAGTTATTGGGCGCAGTGGGAAAGCCTTGTGTTGCAAAACGGCTTACTGTACCGCAAATGGGAAAACCTTCAGGAAGAGAACATCATCTACAGTTGGTCGTGCCAAGGAAACTTATCAAGGACGTACTACGTGAGTTGCATGATGGGGTTTCTGGAGGACATCTTGGAGTACGACGAACATTGGTAAAGGTACGAGAACGTTTTTACTGGTTGAATTGCCGAGAAGATGTCGAGAATTGGTGCCGAAAATGTACGTCATGTTCAGCAGTGAAAGGACCGCAGGTTAGAAGCCGAGGCAACCTTAGACTATACAACGTGGGAGCCCCCTGGGAAAGGATAGCGATTGACGTGGCTGGGCCATTTCCTAAGACAGATAACGGAAACAAGTATTTTATGGTCGTGATGGATTACTTCACGAAATGGCCGGAGGTGTTCGCAATCCCTAATCAGGAAGCCACGACGGTTGCTGAGAAATTAGTCAATGAGGTGATATGCAGATTTGGCGTTCCGCTGGAGATTCATTCAGACCAAGGCAGAAACTTTGAATCTAATGTATTCCAGGAAATGTGTAAATTATTAGGAGTGTACAAAACAAGAACTACACCTTATCACCCGCAATCTGATGGAATGGTCGAACGATTTAACCAAACTTTGGAAAGACACTTAGCCAAGCTGGTAGAAGATCACCAAAAGGACTGGGATAAACTCTATTCTTACTGGCTATAACCTCTGTTCTTACTGGCTTACCGAACAGCGGAACACGAAAGCATAAAAGTGACGCCAGCCTATGCCAACTTCGGCAGACAGTTACGTATACCAGCAGACTTAATGACTGGAGGCCCGCCACCGAATGCAGAGACCCAATTAAGCATACCGGAACATGTTGAAGACATTCGTGAGAGGTTACGCGATATACACTCGTTAATAAGTGAAAACGCATTGGAATCAAGTCAGCGGATGAAGACCAGATACGACCGAAACGCCAATCATCGAGGTTTTCAGGAAGGATCTCTTGTTTGGCTACATAATCCGGTTCGACGAAAAGGAAAATCACCTAAGTTACAGCGACGTTGGGATGGGCCATACAAAGTAATCACACGGATCAATGACGTAACCTACCGAGTGCAGAAGCAACCAAGAGGGACCATGAAGATTGTTCATGTTGATCGATTAGCCATCTATAATGGAAGTAATGATGTTCGGGACGAACATAACTAAGAGGGGGGTAGTGTTACGAATAATCTAGAAGCGTGTGGAATTGGAGCGCGCGCGCGCTAACATTCTAGAAATAAAGGAAAGAGATAGCTACTCCTATTGTTAAACAAATAGTTCACCTGGGCTATGCCATAATGGACTTTGTGGGATATGGCATAAGGTTGAAAGTAGCGTGTACTAGGATTTATGACTCATAACATGTTTACGATAAGAAGTGATTCATTGTTTCCCGATACATTAAGATTTTTCTGGATCCAGCTAGGGCTTTCCCCTGCCTATAAATACAGAGATGTTGACAAACACAAGGCAGTTTTTATCAAGCGATCGAGAACGATACATCAAGTGACTAGTGCGAAGCGAGAAGTGTTTGTTTGTGTAGTGTTCTAAGTTCAGTGATAGTACAGCAAGTGTTCTATTGTGTAGAGTGTATTTAGTATTACGTTGTGTTGTATTGTGTAAATACACGGATTTAATATAAGTGGTGTTTTCCTACAATTGCGAACCCGAGTACGTAACAGTATTATAACTCTGTATATCTATCACTGTGTAAATAGCCGAATTGTTAACCTTCTCTTTTTGGGAAGTCGGTTACAAATCAAACCATTCCAAACCAACGGGAGGATTCTCCGAAGATGCTACCGAATCCGAATAGAGGGATTGTTTTTATTTTATAGGTCTCCAAAAGAATCCTCGAAGGCATATCGCTCATTTGAAGCGACAGTGACACAACTGCAAAAGAATGCCAAACTCATGCGAAAATCACACCAAAATTATCCCTATAATAATCTACGTTAGGAATAAAAATGTTTCATATGTAAATTCAAAAAACGCTATAGAGCGAAAATACGTTGCATATTGCATTTTGGCGCGCAAGTTATGAGCGATAATGGCCGAAATCTGGCGTAGGGTAAAATTTAATATTTTTCACGAATGTCACTGTCGCTCCAGTTAATATCTCTTAGGGATTGTTTACTGTATCGATTGTAACTTCTAAGATATAGTAATTTATTAATTCTAATTAAATTAAATATTCTCTGTATTATCCGTGCGAAGTCGGGGATAGTTGCTGGTTTTATGGCGCTTACGCTTTATATTCAGCGAGCTCTGACGTAGGTGAGTGGAACACGAGTGACGTGCCGCATGCCTTGTCTAGGACGTTAGTATATAGAAGTATTTGCGTAGAGGTCACAATATATGGCAAAATTTGAATACCCTACTGGAGGCAAATGTATAAATCCAGCACTGGACTGTAGAATGTTTTTAGTCTGCACATAAACTACCTGTATAAGCCATTAATCATCTGTGAGTGAACTCTTAAAAATGTAATAGAGGCGGGTCGATGACCAGCAACAAAAAGTGGTTCGATCTGTCATCGTCGGTAACGGTATGGCGAGGGGCCGCGGAACTGCCAGATTATTGCCATGATCCACTTCACTGGACGGCGCTTAATCAAACAACAGACGGTTTTATATAGCCGTTGGGGCTCCACTCTACACACAAGCTATAGGAACAATAGGCGGGGTACAATACAATGGCCACTTTCTGCTGTACGTCATCTGAAAATATTTTAATTGAATGCTATCTTTTTTGCGATGAAATGAAAGAAAGAACGGAAAAAATGGGAAATTAATGAGCACTTCGTATTTTTTTTAAGTCTATGGCGGTAATTTTTGTTAGACAACAAAACGTTTACCCATAACGTTGTGCTGCCTACCTCTATGGGCGTGACGGTATTTATTTATTTTATTAAATGATAATAATTTTAGTATTATTAAATAAAACAAATTTGGTGTTTTTCTAAAATCGTTATTATAAATACTTTTTAAATCACAAGAAAACGAACACGCCACCTTTCGCGATGAATAATAATTTTGTGTGTAAAATTAAATTGATAATTCTAAGGTATGTGTTTATTATTAATTAATTTAGTTAATTGTTTTTTTAGATTGTTAGCTATACAATTTGTAAAGAAAACCTTGTCCAATCCGAAAGAGGCATATAGTTTGGTTAGACATTACTGAAAAAAATATTAAAATGACTTAATTTCTGAAAATAAAAAAGATATCGTTTTTTTAATATTCGTATTTTTACATATATCTCCCTAGAGTTAAGCAAAATTTTTAAAAATGACGACACCTTTTCGCTGTTTGTTTCATCGTTTCGCTTTGGCGGCTTCCATACAAACACCACGCGAAGGCGTGTTATTTGATTTTCGGCTTTTTTACAAAGGAACTTTAAAACACGCCGCGTGTCCTTTGGTAGCATTCTACTTGCGCGGCATACTTTGATAATGGAATTTACTTATTTGTAGGTGTTGTCACACTTAATATATTAAAATACCATTTAAGATTATTCTTTTTATTGGGAAAACTAACAAATTAATATTCAAAAATAACTACACATATGTAACCGTATGACGGTACCAAATAGCACCTTTCATTATCCGACAGGGTTTTCTTTACACACTGTATAATCATTTACTATAATTAAACTTTGTTTTTATAAATTATTTTTTATTTTTGCAACAAAACGCGCTAAGCTTTGAACTTTACGTCAAGCAAAGAAGAATTGATTTGTTCAAGGAATTTTGAACATGCAGCTTGGTGTTCTTTGCAAAAGTAAAAATAAGTAGATGTTCTGCTAGGAGCATTACTTTCATATCTTATTTATTAAAAACTAGTTTTGCCTGCGGCTTCACTCGCGTTAAATTCATTTTAGGGAAGTGGGGGGTTAGAAAGAGTCAATAAAGTAGCCTATGTCACTCCCCATCCGTTCAACTAGTTATCTCCACTTAAGAAAAATCACGTCAATTCATCGCTCCGTTTTGCCGTGAAAGATGGACAAACAAAGACACACACACTTTCCCATTCATAATTTTAGTATGGATATTCATTGATATTCTTTAATAAATATCAAATAATACTATTTTCGTAATGATTAAATTCCGCAACTATAGATATTTTCTTAGTGATATTCACAAATGTATTGTCCGTAGAAGTCTGAACTCTGAACTCATAGGAAATCGAGTGTACACTGTACAGTAATGTATACATATACACACACTTCCTGGGCCGCAGGTTGTCAACCGCTGGTATAGCATATCCGAATCCAAAGAGGATGCGACATAAAAAATGCGAATTACTCGTGCCGAACTCGAACAATACCGTGTCAAAAAGTGAAACACGAACAATGCAACAATGGAATACGTCAGCCGGTTACGCCGCGTAAACTCGCTACGTGATTACTAATTAGCAAACGGCGAATAATCTTAACCGCTGACTGAAGCGTATTTTCTCGGACACAATACAAAGAAGTAATCATTATTAGTATCATCACGCCAGTTCCTGTATGAGGTCTATACAGGACAGATTAATTGCTATATGATAAGATATAGACAGACTTTACTTGCTTGCTCCATATTCATAATGTCACCATGGAGAAAGTCATGCCAACACGCCGGTTCCGGAAAATATAATGGCAATTATGTTATTGCTCAACAGAGAGTTTAATGTACTATGTACCTGAGGAGCTATGCTAGGTAGAAGTCGTGTTCAATTTCGTTAACACTCGCTGCAGCGCTGTAAATTGTCCAACGAAAGTAGGCATGGCACATTTCACTCACTGGTTATATGCATCGAAACCGTCCGTTATATACTAACGCGAGCGTGATTTCAATTTCACGCGGGCCGGGCGATGCTACTACTTATGCTTATAATTTGCAGATATCCATCGTGCGAAAGAGACAAAGCAACAACATTTGAGCAACACCGTGTCATCAGTTAGAAGAGAGAATATATTTAATATGTTATTTCACTTTACTAATAACTTATAAATAGTAATGACTCCGCGGCGATATAACATACGGAATAAAATGCATCCACTGTGACAATAATCGTCACTAATAAAATATAACGGTCGTGATTTATCACCCGTGATATAACAGTGACAAGAAACAGATAACTTCACGACGTGATAGTGAAATAAAAATGGCTATAATTCCCATTGCTAAATGAAAGTTAAAATTAAGTAGCACTGCAGCGTATAATAAACATACATTCGCGACCAAAAGTTCGCAACCGCCGTGAATTTCACGTCACACGTTACATTCAACGAGCTCTGACGTAAGTGCGGTCCGTGGACCGCACTTTAGTTGAGCACATGTAACGTGACGCATGCCTTGCCTAGTACGTTAGTACATAGAAGTCTGTTGCTCAATATATATAAAAGACAACTTCATCTGTCTATCTCGCTCTCACACGCCCTTGTCAATCTAACATAAGTACACAGTTTTCCCAAAATTATTAACGTTGGTAAATTAAAACAATGAAACAATGTTATAACATAAAAATTAGAAAATTAAGCAAATAATCTCCACAAAATAAATAATATTAGAATCCTGCAATTATAGCTATAAGAAAATCTGAATACGCAAACATTAAAAATAACTCCAAACGGATGTTATATAAATGATTTCAAGCAATTAAACATAAGTACAGTAAGTAACTGAGCATATTACTTGAATTAAATAATTATGATGATTGTAACGTTTCAATTTATAATGAACTAGCTGTGACCGCGACTTTGTCCGCGTGGATAAATTTCTAAAATAAAAATAGCCTAAGTTTCTCCTTCCTTATTACCGTGGTATAAAAGATAGACAATCCCTGGATTTTACCCGCATAGTTCCCGTTCCAGTGAGATTTCTGGAATAAAAACTATTCTATGTACTTTCTCGGGTCTCAAACTATCTTTGTACCGAATTTGATCCAAATCGGTTTAGTGGTTTAGGCGTGAAGAAGAGGCAGACCGACAGAGTTACTTTCGCATTTGTAATATTAGCAGTGCACGCGGCTTCCGCGTGGAAATATTTCTAAAACAAAAGTAACTAGCCTAAGTTACTCATTATTACCGTGGTTTAAAAGGTAGAAAGTCTCCGGGTATTACCCGCATAGTTCTCGTTTCCGAGGGATTTGCGGGACAAAAACTACCGTTCTTTCTCGGGTCTCCAACTATCTTTGTACTAAATTTCATCCAAATCGGTTCAGTGGTTTAGGTGTGAAGACAGACAGAGTTACTTTCGCATTTATAATACTAGTATGGAGTAATGTATAAGTTTTTTAACTCTAAAATTGTCTTACATATAAAATCGATTGATTGAAAAATCTCAGAGTTATACCTATTGAAAAATACTTTCTTTCCGAATTTAACGTTATCTATTAACACTAGCGGCCCGTCACGTGCTTGGCTACGTATCGCCATTTATTGAATTCATTTGTTACAAAAAATGTGATAAATGAAGAACCGCTCTACCGATTTTGTGCAAACTTCACATAAACCATCTACTAATATAAATATTCCAAACAAAGCCTAAAAAACATTTGCCTTGTATAGGTGAGCCCGTTCTTGAGTTATAAAATTTCAACGAAAAGTGGCATTATTTATATATATATATATATATATATATATATATATATATATATATATATATATATATATATAAATAATGCCACTTTATATATATATATATATATATATATATATATATATATATATATATATATATATATATATATATATATATATATATATATATATATATATATATATATATATATATATATATATATATATATATATATATATATATATATATATAATCTATATTAATTAATATTAATTAATTAATTAATTTAATAATAATTAATATTAATTAATTAATTAATTAATATTATAAATGCGAAAGTTTGGATGTTTGGACACCTCTGGAACCTGGAATAGCACATAGGCTACTTTTTATCCCGGAAAAATTATGTGATCCCGCGGGATTCGCCAAAAACTTATAACGTAGCGGGCTGCACGCTGCAACTAGTTTTTATACAAATGGGAAAGTTTTGACGTTTGGATGGATGGATGTTTGTTACTCAATCACGCAAAAACTACTGAACGCATTTGACTGAAATTTAGCACACAGGTAGATGATGACCAGGAATAGCACATAGGCTACTTTTTAACCCCCCTTTAAAACCAATTCAGCAAAAACTTTATAATGCAGCGAGCTGCACAGTGCAGCTAGTAGTATATAAACATTCAGCAACGGTAACTCCCGAACGAATCAACCGATTTGCGATTTACGACATTCATGTATTTAAAAAACTGAGCTGATTGGATTTTAGAATCAATCGGTATATTAGTTTTGAAATTTCTTTTAAAAATACACAGTGTAGTTGCTTAAAATCGGCGAAAAAAATTGTTTTTTTTTTTTTTTAATTTTAACAAGCCTACTTAACCAAATCCGTTCCAATTTTAGAAAGTTTAAGTTTGGTGAAACCGAATCGTATGTCGCCAACGGCGATTCGATCGGTCATGTTATTTAAAAGTTATAAGAGCTTTACATACACACATACATACATGTAAATCACAGTACATATTAACAGACAATAGATATAATGACGTCATCGTGAAAATAATCAAAAAACCTAGGACCTCAAAATGTGGAGATCTCACGAGGACTCAATTTTCGAAAATCCGGAAAAATGTTTTAAGCTATTGCATAGCTTCTATCGCGGGCCTTGAGCGTGGAGACCGAATCCAGAAATTCCGTAACGAAAAAACCTAACACCCCCCCACTCCGATTGGCACAGCGGTGATACTTTTTAATTTTTCCATCTATCGATAAATACCAGAACTTTTAATGACTTTTTGAAATATCACGCTTGTCTCTTTAGTTCAGCAACCCGCCTTTACATGGCATTGGTTGTATTAAAAAACTACCATAATCAACTGTTTGTGAGAAAGTATGTAGGTGTATAGGTATTTATCATCTACGTACAACAGTGAATATCTGTACTCGTATAATTTGTGTACAAAGTGTTTTAAATATGAATAAACAAAGTGCATTTATTAAATATTCCTGAAGAACCAACATGTATTGAAAGATAATAAAAATATTTTGAACAATATTAACATCTCATTTATTTAATAAAGGAAAAAAATTTGTTTTTTTATCGGTCACCACGCTCAAAGTGTAACTTGAATTAATATCAAAGAAAAAACAAAGAAAAAAATACTGCATAAATAAAATAAATATATAATTGTAATTGCATACGTTGATAAAAAATGCTATGCAATAGCTTTACCGTGGCAGTCTCTGAGTGCCACACGTCTTTTTCTTTTAATTTTCCGCTAAAGGGCTTCCTTTTTTAATTGAAAAAAACATTGTATCTGCAACATTTTTGTTTTATTGAATTTCTTAAAATCCGGATCAGTTCTTATTTTTTATTTCTGTCATTGGATAATAAAAGTAGCAGGTGGCTCTCCGAATGGAAAGAGAAATAACCACGGCCTATTTTAGGATATCGTAGTGCAACCCAACCAAATGGCGTTAATCGCGTTTTGATCTCTCCTTAGCAGGAAGTTAAAATTCTTCAATGTACTTATGAACATGTTATCAAAGAAACATTTCATTGGCAATCAACTAGGTACTTCCTTAAAAGCACACCCAGGAACCACTAACAATCATCTTTGTTATCTGTCATGCCTGTTCCACTACTACAATGACACATTATCTAATGTAACTATGTATAATTAAGCCTACGGAATGAAACATGTTTGTTTGTTTTCAAAATTCAAATTCAATGTATATCTAGCGATTAGTACAAACGACGGAATCGATCACATAGCCAAGAATTTCGCCATTTTGAACTAGTCGACGCTGGCTCAGTTGGTAGAGCGCCCCGGCTGGAGGGGAGGTAGCAGGTCCAAATCATCCTAGCGTGTCGAAATTTTTCTTAGTTGTTTTATAAGTTTTACAAGGTTTCTCAAGCACGGGGTGAGTGCTTAAACACATAATTAGAAAACTCGAAAGTATTGATCAATATTATACCTAAATATGAATTTTATGTGTAAAAATAAAATCATTTAACCAGGTATATGTATATCTAGTGATCAGTGCAATCAACAGAATCGAACATATAGCAAAGAAGAATTTCGCAATTTTGAACTAGTCAACACTGGCTCAGTTGGTTAGAACGTCTCGGCTTGAGGGAAGGTCGTAGGTTCAAAACCTAGCGTGTCAAAATTTTTCTTTGTGGTTTTTAAGTTATTCAAGCCTATGGAATAAATAGAGTGAACTAGGAATTGTTAGAATATCTAATTAATCAGGAATAACCAGTTTTTCAGCTGAAGAGATTGATGGTGACCTCCATTACAACTTGACGGGCTAGATTTAATGAGCTACTCAGAAAGTGAATGAATGTGTTTAATATTATTACTATGTAAAATTATTATACAGCAAACAAGCAAATATTGCGGCACTGTAGAACATGCCCCACTTAACGTAAATAGTAGGGGATTTCCCATGTTATTGTGTTGTGTTTCATATTTGACTAAATTAATTGTCCATTATATATTAATTTGTATTTTGTGCTAACTGTTAACTGCTAAGTTGAATTGAAATTTACTTTAAAATCCCTTAACATTATCACAGCAAATGTAATACCTAAATTATAAATATACTAGTTGTTGCCCACGACTTCGTCCGCACGGACTTCGTTTACTCCTCACAGCTCCTCCCCCGTAGGTGATAGCGTGATAATATTTAGCCTATATGTTGACCCGACCTGTAAGTAATATTCATGAAAAATTTGAAGTAAATCCACGCAGTACTTTTTGAGTTTACCCCGGACATACATACAGACAAACAGACAAAAATTCTAAAAACTATATTTTTGGCTTCGATATCGATTGTAGTACACGCCCCAAGTATTCTTTTAAAAAATATTCAATGAACAGTTTTGACTTTCTTACGATTTTATTATATGTATAGATTACCTTAAACTAAAGCTATTTAATTCCTCACATGGACAGATTTCTTGAAAACTAAATATTAACATTGTGGTGAGTATTAACTGTTTCCTGTCAATGTGCTAATCTGACAATGCTTATGTCTAATCACCACTCTAACTTCTGTTTCCATCAACAACCACCAGCTGCCACATTAGATGTTATAGCATTTTTCATGCTCATTGAAATCTGATTTTTTTACATAATGTAATAGCAAAAAAACATTGATTCTCCTGATGGAAAGATATAAGACATAAGCTATTAGACACCAAAAATATTAATGGTGCGCTGCCATCTGTAAGGAACTAATAGAAGAAGGCATCTAATACCACAAACCCATATTTACTGACTTCCTTTCCCTCCAAACCAGAACAGACATTGACGCTATTGCAGCAGGAAAAAAGGTAAGGCAATAAGTAACAAAACTTGCAGAGCTTTACGAACTAGGAATACACTATGGAAATAATGCAAACACATAATCTCATCAATCATTGCTCAAGTAGCAAGGAGCATGGCATCTCATAGCTGCAGGCAAGTTGATTTGCGGCAAGTGCTGTTAAGCTCAAATCATACATACACTTCAGTTAATTTGAAATCAGGTTGGTGACAATGCTAATGCAGAATGGTCTTTAGTAAGCTCATACTTATATGTTTAAATAACAATACTTAGATTACTGATAAAATGTTATCACATTCTATAGATAACATTATTCTTCTTTAATATTCTCTTAGCATTACTAAATTTTCATAATAAGTAAATAGTGTTTTGATCAAATAAGACATGAGTAAGTCTTTAGATATGAATGTAAATAAGTCAATAAGTTTATCAAGATAAGTGCTATAGTGAGCCATCCTTAAGTTAAACACAATAGGTAATCATTTTATTCTTATCGAACAGTGGTGATTAATTTTAATTTGTTAATTTACAAATATAACTTTAGAGAGCTCTAAGCTGTAAACACAAATCATGGTTCTAAAAGTTTATTCTTGAGACAGACAGAGGTATAAGGTATTTTTTCACAACTGGATTAAATAAATGGAGTTTAACAAAACGACGTCTCCCACGAATATTCCGGAAATAAGCTATTACTGAATTTTTCGTGTTATGTGTTTTTAGCATTTAGAGGTCATGATTCACCTTTTCAATTTTTTCCACAATTTTCTATTGATATTTACAAAGATATGAAAATACTATTTTTCTTTATATAAACGAATAATATGGTTTTAACTGAATTTATACTCTCCATCGACAAAAAACATATTGCACGTTTGTGAGCAGTGTATTTTGCATCGATATGAAGACAGCTTAAAAAATTAGCTTTATTTTGAGATGCAAAACTATTCGAAATGTAAATTTATAAATATACTATTTTATTTTTCCTGAACAATTTGTGTTTTTCTATTACCGGAATATTTGCAGGGGGCGTCGATTAAAGGTTTTTTTTTGGTGTGGAAGAAGCGTCCTTAATGAATTGTAAATTAAATTTTTCCTTATTGAAAGCTTACAAGCATCAGTCTTTGGTTATTTTTTTATAAAGAGAGGGCAAGGGATCTGGAGGTGCATCTGGTGTTAAGTAATCATGGCAGCCCATGAACATCTATAATACCAGTTCTTGTACTTGCAATGTCAGCCTATTAAGAATGACTAACCGTTTTTTTTAAAAGTCATATAAAGGTCCGAGTTCAATAACTAGTTAAGTACTTAAATTGTGTAAAAATAACCATTCACCAAGTTGAAAAGAAGATAAAACCTGACAATGCAAAAAATAAAGAAAGTGAAGCATCATTACACCCTTTTTCAGTTGGCTACAAACCGAACGTCTATAGACTTTCTAGTTCACCAAGATTCATCAGATTGGCAATTGGTGAGATAAGTGGTGATCCTCATTGCCACATTTTACTGATATGATAACGATAATCAATTATTTCTAGCGATAACTGGGACCAATGGTTTTTGTTTCTTTTATTTTTTACATCTGAAACATGGGAGTGGTAACTAACAACTCTACTAGACTCTGAGCTACTACTGAAATTTTTTTTTTTTCGAGAAATCCTCGAAAACCCCTCATAAAAAGAATTGTTCCCAGGACCTCACGATCTGAGCCGAATAAGCTGAACCCTAGACCACAAGGCAGAAAGCGAAGGATATACCAATTAATGGTTTGCATATATCAAGTAGACATAGGCCCTTTTACTTATGTCAACCTAATTAATGAATAAAAGTGAATAGAGAATGATTTATTTCAATCATGTCCAACTAGGTACTATCTTTTAGGTATACTACCAAATTTATTAGAGTAGCGAGCTGAAATTGTGCACTACCAACTTTTAATCGGGAGATAGCGTTGGCGTCGTATATTTTCTATATTATCTTGAATGTTTATTGCACCACTGAAAGATAATAAGCGATTTTTGCCTCGTAAAAATATTTTATGAATACAATGTTTTTATAACTGAACTAAATTATATTATCGTTATGACAATCGATATATCAGATTATTACATGCAGTGAAAGATACGTACACGCAATTAAAGCCATAAAATCACACGAAATCTTGACTTAAACATAGGCTATCTAAACTCTATATACGCATTTTTGCTTCACAATTACCTTGGTATGCAGTTAGAAGGTGTCCTGTCCACTTCCCAGGCAGCAAAAAGTTTCATAGGAACAGGTTTAGATGTGTTAGTCATCTTTTCAGATTTGTTTTTCTCGGTCATTTTATATCAGCACCAATACAAAACTAGCAAAACTTTCACACCACTGCACCAAGTGTTAAGTACTTACATCGTTATTTTATAACTAATATTATCACTGAATTCATTTTAATTTAAACACACTAGTAAATAAAGAACCGACATCGAGATAAACACAATATATGTTACACTTTCATTCTATATAATAACAGTCAAATCGGCTATCCGTGGTCGACTCGACGACCGGGCTACACAATAAAATAATCGGGCGACGGGCGGCGACGTTCAATCAAGGATTTAAAACGTTATGATTTCGATATATTTGCGCCGTTGTGATTGGTCATGGTATATGATATTATGACGTTGTGTTCTAGCGCTAGTTGGGGAACCAATTACGAAACAGCATGAAACGCAGGGAACCAATCACGAAACAGCAAAAATATCGAAATTATATCGTTATAAATCCTTGCGTTCAATATGCTTGACAGTTGACAGCTTATTACAAATGTTGCTATAATTTTTGCTAAACCGAAATATACTAAAATGGAAGAAATGTAAATCTATACATATAAAATCGTAGAAAAGTTAAAACTGTACATTGAATATTTTTTTAAAAGAATTGATCTACAATCGATACCGAAGTCAAAAATATAGTTTTTAGAATTTTTTTCTGTTTGTCTGTTTATCTGTTTGACTGTATGTATGTCCGGGGTAAACTCAAAAAGTACTGCATGGATTTACTTCAAATTTTGCATGAATATTGCTAATAGGTCGGGTCAACATATAGGCTACATATTATCACCTACAGGGGAGGAGCGGTGCAAAGTAAACGAAATCCGCGCGGACGAAGTCGCAGGCAACAGCTAGTATTTAATATTTACGTTCCTATATGGACAGTATTAACTGTATAAAATATTTATATTTTGAACTCTTAACGTTGCACTTGTAGCGGATGTTCACAATGTGAATAAATAAATAATCCTTTTGTATTTAAAACGGTTAAAATAATTGAATACAGTATAGCAAAACCAACAGACAGTTCTTTGTTCAAACTGCACCCATGTTTTTCAATAGCAGCCTTTGCATGAATTGGACTCGTTGCCTTTTTTTATAATAACCGCTCACTTCACTTTGGTAACTAATGAGACCTCTGAGAAAATTAATACACTATGGTCTCTATAGAGACCAACGCTAACTTCATCCATAAAAAATCAATATTTTCACTATTCACCAGTTTTAATACAATACTCTATAGTATTTTTTATCGTTTTCGAACGAAACATTGTACAGAATAACATCAAATTGGCATTATTTTTTCAAATACACTCTTGGGGAAAAATAAAAGAACTTAGTCCGCCATTCGTGCTGTGTGTTATGTGTTGATTACAGTTTATGATACATGTTAATTTAAAAGTGTTCTGGCATATTAATCAACAAATAAATTTTATTTATAATCAAGATTAGTTCAAAATCTAACAGTTTAGATAATAATTTTTGTCAAAAAACCGTGAATATCAATTAATAAAACATATATTTCGTTAACGACCAACTTGATGATACCAGCGCTTTTAGTATGACAGTACCTATTTTTATTTATTTTCGTAAATTTTAGTGTTGATATCTATGATCTCAAAAAAATCATATGATGTGAATGTGAAATATCCTCAACAATGTTTAAAAAAATTAATATAGCTGTAAAATTGAAAAAGAAATAAAATATTTAAAAATTACGAAAGAAAAATACGTATTAATTATGAAAAAAAAATAATATTTATGTAAATAAATATTTTTGTAATAAAATATACGTTGTTTATTTTTTTCCTATGTTTACCAAATATATAAAAAATATAAAAAGCATAGGTCATCGATTTACTTTTTGAATTAAAAATTCTTGACTAACAAACAGTCATATTTTTCTCAAAGTGTCGTGTTACACCCACGGCCGTCTTGACTATGCTGGGGCCCTTGGGCACACAAGAATTCGGGGCCCTTTTGGAATAACTGAATAAAAAATCAGATAAGTAACTTGAAAATAGACAGACTATAGATTATAAACTAAAATGATAAGGTATAATGGTGTTCGAGTCAAATTACTCATATAAATGCATTGATTTGAATAAATTTGAAAATGATTGACGTTCGTGCAACGAGAAAAGTGTAATGCGCCCGACCATATTTTGATATTAAATGTGAGAGAAATTGTCGGTCCTCTGGGGCCCGCTGAGGATGGGGGCCCTGGGCACTGGCCCCCAGTGCCCTTATGGTAAAGACGGTATTGGTTACACCTGAATTATTTTATAGCTTAAGCTATTTAAATTAAACAATCCTCACACCAGTGTTTTGTAGTGCTCAAGACTTCTTAAAAATATACGCTTTACAGTATTGGATTCAACCCAAACAACTCATAAACCATTTTTGTGACCACGGTCCACCGGAACGAACTCGGAACGTGTGCGCGTAAGGGTCCGTGTTTTTAGAAAAAATGCGAAAATGGCTGGTGGTATGAGCGGATAAATTTATGGCTCTCTTGTCTAAAAAAGGTAACCATCATCTACAAAAGATATTAACGTGTCAGACGTCAGTATCCGCGTGGCATACAGTATATATTGACCAAAATGGTAATACTATTAATACTATTCCACAACATAGATGTACATTTTAAGCAATTCTGTTGTGCATTTTATTGAAAAAATGTCACACCTTTGGGTCTGAGCTTTAACATAGTAGTTTAAATTCATGTCTAGATTTTATAAACATAAAAAAGTTCAACAATTTGAATTGGTAAATGGACTGTTACCACAAACAGCTACCTGTTAGAAATTAATACAAATTTGAATTTTATTGTATTACTAACGCAATTCGTAAAAATTACAAATTTAATGAGGCATGAGTAAATCCAAATGGACTGTTACTCCCTAACCTATTAAAAATTAAGAATTAAGATCAATGCGAATAGAATGTTTTGTTATAAATACGCCGAATATTTTCGTCTGATTCTGGTTCGCTAAAAATAAAACCCGTAAGTGGGAAGATATAACTCGCTTAAAAAATCTATGTTAGAATTATAACCATGTAGAAAAACAGAAAAACTTCGCGAGTACAAAGTTTTAGCTAATTATTACGTTATGGGATTTAGGCCAATCATTGTAATATTTGTATTTACAGAATGTCACCAAATTACCATAGGAATATCATGCGTAGATAAATCCAAATTTAAGTAAAATGTATGAATGAAATTGCAAGTGATACAAGAAGTGCTAATCTAAAAATATCGCGTTATGTGTATGGTTACCGAAAAGTAGCACTATAAATCATGCAATGACTTGTTTGGACTTCGTACCTATAGATGTAGTTACTAAATTTGTGTTTGGCTTCGTGATAAAATAATCGATAGGAATTCATGACTATAAGCCAATTACGCCAACGGTAGAGTTTAAAATTTGGCACATCAATAGTTTACATCCTAGAGAAATGTAAAAACCTGATATTTTAAAATAATAATGCAATTAATAAATGCATAATATGCATTAAAAATACATTAAAATAATAAAAATAAAACAATGAACATTAAATACACTACATTCATGTGACATACATTAATCATGATATACACATCTATACTATTTTCTTTACGGTTACAATTTGTCATCAAACTAAAGATTTTATTGTTATTAAGCCTATAATTGAATTTCGGCCACAGAGCGATCGCTAGTAATATTAAACATGCAATCTTGATGAATATTCTAAATAGTCTATTGTTACGGCGCCCTTGATTTATTAGTAGATAAATTTAATTTGAATAGCAACATTGGTTGGTTATTATTTATAATTCACTTGCAAAGGATTCACAATTGTAAAGCTTTTTGGAGAAACGTAATTTATTAAACAATAGATTAAAATCGCTTTTACACGACGTTTACACCACGTAGGTAATTTACCTTACAAATTTTGTTCGTTTTTGTAGTATTTACACCAGAATTACGGCCCTTTGGGAAAATTTACACATAACATATAAATGTACAAATTAAAAGTAATTTATTGTAATATATCCACCAAAATATTGCTCATATTAGTCGTTTCATACTCTTTTCCGATGAAAGGACTAAATGTTTTAATTTATTATATCTGTGTCTAAGAAGAAAATTAGTACATAATACGACCAATGCGTGCATAAAATATGAATGATGATTCAACCCACCGTATTTGAAAGCCTCAAATTTGGTGTTGATGACGCATTCTTTATGGCGCGGCTACATTATTTTTAGTATGTATATCGGCCTCAATATTGGCCTACGGCGAAGTATCTCGCTACCACGATGTATTGGGCTATTACGGAACTGCATCGTGAAGGGTCTTGACTCACAGTGGGCGTCAAACTACGCTCTGCAGGTGATATTTGTGCGGCTCACGACAAAGAATCAATAATATAATAACGATAAATAATAACAATAATAGCAAACCATAATTTAACCGGAAAGGATAGAGAATTAAAGAATGAGCGTGCTGTAAAGCGAATTTACCTGGAAGCGAGGCCGAGTAGCCGACGGCAAGTCGGACGTCCAAGATACGGTGGATTGATGAAGTCTGCAAAGACCTGCGAGATATTCAGGTCGAGAGATGACAAGAAATCAAGAAATAGTACTTGAAAGGAAGACATTGTTGTCGGAAGTCAAGACTCACTTTGGGCCACTGCGCCACACTAGTAGTAAGTATAATTTACCCGCGTACGTACGTTTAAATAACTTCATGTATAAGCCGTATTTTAATATTAACCTAGTGTATAGACGTATGCTATTTTATTTTGTTCCGAGATAGGAAATAAATAACAACAATGATATGACCTTTCACGTTTATGAATTATAGATCCGTAAGTTTTGTGCGAATGAAATACAATAAACATTAGCATAAAATTAAAGAATTTAAAGAACGAATGTTTATAAATCAAGAATTTGAGAAGAAAATAATTTAAGTAATTTTACTACATTCTTGTTTTCTTTGTCGTGGTCCGCATAAATATCATCAACAGGCCGCACAAATATCACCTGCGGGCCGCGGTTTGATGTTTTTTTTTTTAAATATTATTTAAACAAATATTTTAACATATGGTAACAATTAGCTTTGAAAAAACCGTATCCCGGTTTGTCTGCAAGCTTGCACTTGTCTCGCATATAAAATATGAATTTATAACTTAACACTAGCCACTACTTCACAATAAAAATAAGGATTCATATTATATTTAAATAAACTATTTGTATACATAATCAAGTAAATTAACTATTTTTATATCTACGTATTAACCTAAAATTTAAGAGTAAGCTATCTACCTATCTACAAACTAGAGAAAAACATAACAATAAATAATAGTTTAAAAAACTAAAAACACGCTTTTTATAAAAAAAAAAACAAACTAAAAAATAGAAAATAAATTTTAATAAATTTAAATTAAGAATAATGTTAAAAATTTCAATAAATATAAATTAATAATAGTGTGAATAAAAAAATATTTTATTTAAAAAAAAGCGTGGGGTGCATGGTGTCAATAGTTATAAATATTTTATTGACAGATATGAGTAGAGTGATAATCATTTCGATAGTATCTTAAAAAGCACCCCATGCTTTTTTTAAATAAAATATTTTTTTTTATTCACACTGTTATTTATATTTATATTTATTGAAATTTTTAACATTATTCTTAATTTAAATTTATTAAAATTAATTTTCTATTTTTTAGTTTGTTTTTTTTTTATAAAAAGCGTGTTTTTAGTTTTTTAAACTATTATTTATGAAATTTTTTACACTATTTTTAATTCAAATTTATTAAAATTAATATTCTATTTTTTAGTTTGGTTTTTTATAAAAAAAGTAGTTTTGGTTTTTTAAACTATTATTTATTTTTTACTTTTTACTTTGGTTTATTTATAAAAGCGTGATTTTTTTATTTTTTATTTAAAACTATTATTTGTTTTGTAGAATTAAAATTCTCCTAAGTATTCAAAAAATTGTCAATATTAGAGAAATGGGCTAAAGATTGGATTGGAAATTAAAATTAACATCAAATCCTGTGTTATCGACTGTAGAGAAAAATTATAAAAAAAATGATGTGGTGTCGCGGGACACCAGGTAGGAACGAACTTCCTTCGGCTAAACGGCACTACTCGCTTGTGTACGCGACTGTCGCGCCTGCGCACGTCTCATTTAACGCTTTTATTCCACGCATTTTTCTTACGGTTTTACTATCACATTTTTTTCAGTTCGGTCGCGCAGCAAAATCCCTATCCCCTCCAAGCCTGCCGTAAGGAACTTCGTTCCAAAAATTTAATTAAGTTTCTTACCTTATCGACTATAGATGAAAATTATATAAGTTAACAAAAATTATATTTTGCAAATTGAAAAATGCAATAATTTTATCAAATTAGTGTATTATTATCGGTCCTCGATAAATCTGCAAAGTTTGAACGAAATCTGGCCGTTTAAAGTGGGTCAAAATCGCGCCCAAAGAAGGCGGTTACAAACAAACATACAAACATACAGGTTAAAAAACGTCAAATCAGTGTATTGTCATCGGTCCTCGATAAATCTACAAAGTTTGAACGAAATCTGGCCGTTCAAAGTGGGTCAAAATCGCGCCCAAAGAAGTCGGTTACAAACAAACATACAAACATACAGGCCAAAAAACATCAAATTAGTGTATTGTCATCGGTCCTCGATAAATCTACAAAGTTTGAACGAAATCTGGCCGTTTAAAGTGGGTCAAAATCGCGCCTAAAGAAGTCGGTTACAAACAAACATACAAACATACAGGTGAAGCTAATAAAAAGCGTGTAAAAAGCAAACTAGGTATCTAGGTATTAAACTATCTATAGAGCTACTTTCTAGCTAGTTAAATTAATACAAAATGAAATACGGGATATATTATGTTCCGGCATAATTATTATAACGACGTGAATATGTACACATATTTTACCTACGAGTTGCCGACCGATCTTTAGCGATGTGATGACTGAAACAATTATTGTGAAGCAGTTTGCGATAACATTGTGCTAGCGCGATACTTCGCCGTAGCCAGATATATCTAGCCGCACCATTAGATTTGAAATTAAAATTTAAGCTTAGATTCAATATTCAAGTGTTTGTAAACGGCGGTGAATGAGTTTCGCGAAACTACTGAAGATGTTCCTAAGGACTTCACCGTATGGTTCCACTAAATGCAAAAGCCTGAAAATTATGAGGATTTTTTTGTATTATAAATATATAATTTTATATATCTATCTAATACCTTTAAACGAGCAATTCTTGTATATATATGTAATTAGAATCTCGGAATCGGCTCTAACGATTTTCATGAAAGTCACAAATTAGGGGTTTTTCGGGTCAAGGAATCGATTTATCAAGGTTCCAGGTCCAAGAAAAGCTCGGTTCCCAAGATATGGGTATGTGAAAAACCAAGCAAAGCTCGGTCAACCAGGTACAGAAAAAAAAATTCTATAGGAATCGATTTATCAAGTTTCAAGGTCCAAGAAAAGATCGGTTTCAAAAATATGTGAAAAACCGAGCAAAGCTCGGTCAACCAGATATTGTATATAATACATGAGCGTCGGCTATGGGTAGGACGATAGGCCGGGTGGTACGGGGTGGTAAATTGCCAAATCCAAGAAACAATTTAGAGCGAATCACCTTTACAGAGGCGTTAGGCTTCGTGCAGGTATATGCGGTTGACAGCAGACAGACAGACAGCAGGTATATACAAGCCGATTAGAAATAGTCTGGTCGTCTACGATTCGAACCGCTCCACGTTGAATGCGATCAAGAGGAAGAAGCTGGTACTGAGGAGTTCCGGCCCAGAGGTGAGAACAGTACTCTATGTGAGGTCGAATTTGGGCCTTGTAAAGTTGGAGGCGATGGGCTGGCATGAAGTACTGTTTTGCTCTACTGAGTACTCAACCAAGCTTTTTGGAGGCTAGTTTAGCCTTTCCTTCCAAATGACCGCGGAACTGAAAGTTGTTCGATATGTCGACTCCCAGAATTCCAATACTGGCTGAGGCTGTCAGGAGAGTGTTCTCGAATCGAGGTGACACGACAAGGGTGTCTTTTTTGCGGTAAACGCGCAATGCTGCGTCTTTTTGGGGTTAAATGTAACAAGGTTTTGACGACCCCATTCCGAGGCATCGGTTAGTCGATTCTTGAGTTCAGACACGAGCTTGTTCCGGCCCTCTTTGACATGTTTCCGAGAAAAACCTCTATTCCCGGAGTATGTAGCATCACCAGTACTGTCATCCGCATAGCAATGTACATACAGTACCCGGCGATAAATATTGCACATCGACCTTTGGAAAGAGACAATCGGCTAATTTCGGCTTCGTAGAGCGTTATCTCTGTCGCACAAAATACAAACAGTCCGGTACCTATTAGGAGCTGTTAAAACAAGTATGATTTGCTTCTTTTGATATTTTTATTCTTTGTATAAAATACACTAATTTTTCTATAAGTGATGGCTTTAGGTTGGGGTAAAATAAAATAAAAAAACATTCTTACATTATGTTTACGTATTTAATTATTTTGGAACATTACAGCTTTAGTGTACATAATAAACACCATTATACCTATTGCTAAAATGAGACATTGCAATAAAAATAATAATAATTCTAATTCTCAATTACTTCCATTTCACTATCTGTGCTCTCAAAGAGGTCAATATCACTGTCACTATCAGCCGTATTTATTACTAATCTATCAGTGTAATTGTCTAAACTGTGTTGAATGCTTCTATATTCATTCTCACATTTGATTGCATGATCGCAAACCTTTTTCCACTCTTCAGCGCCGATCATGTTTACTTTTTCAGTCAATAATGTTTTTACTGTAGTTAAGTTCATACCCACATTTCTAGAGGCTACATAGCCTTTCAGTTGAGACCATATATTTTCAATTGGATTAAAATCCGGATGATATGGTGGCAATCGCAACACAGTGTGCCCATGTTCGGCAAGTATTTTGTCCACAGAAAACTCTGTATACCTCTCCTTGTGCTGACATATAATAGCGTAAATCTGGGTTTTTGTTAATTTTGGATCAACTGGAATTTCATGTCTGTTTAACCAGTTGATCATTTCCCGTTTAATGGTGTTTGAGTTGGGGGGTCTCTCAACATACTTGTTGTGATAGGGTGCGTTGTCGATAACTAGAACAGAATCACTGGGTATATTTGGGATTAATTGGTTAACCAGCCATTTCTCATAGTTATCGTTATTCATTTCATTGTGATAGTCACCTGTAGTGTCCGTGGATTTATACGTTAAAAAAGCACCGGGTACAAAGCCTTTTTCATTTCCCGCATGAACTATTATCAAACGTTGACCTTTTGAAATTGGCTTTTTTACTCCTTTTTTCTTATCGTCACTCCAAGATTTCCCTTCAGTGTGGGATGCATGTATATATGACTCATCCATGTAGACGATATTTTTTCCTTTTTTAACGTATAAATCCACGGACACTACAGGTGAAGCTGTAATGTTCCAAAATAATTAAATACGTAAACATAATGTAAGAATGTTTTTTTATTTTATTTTACCCCAACCTAAAGCCATCACTTATAGAAAAATTAGTGTATTTTATACAAAGAATAAAAATATCAAAAGAAGCAAATCATACTTGTTTTAACAGCTCCTAATAGGTACCGGACTGTTTGTATTTTGTGCGACACAGATAACGCTCTACGAAGCCGAAATTAGCCGATTGTCTCTTTCCAAAGGTCGATGTGCAATATTTATCGCCGGGTACTGTATGTTACTAATTCGCAACATATAACGCAGCCTTGGGGGACACCAGTATTGACAGGTCGGAGCATGCACCGTCGACTAACCTTGATGCTCCGATCAGCCAAAAAACTGGTTATCCACTTGCATTATTTCTCGGGAAGCCCATAGGAAGGCAGCTTCTAGAGAAGTGCTTTATGCCTTACACGATCGAAGGCCTTCGCTATGTCTAAACTGCCAATGCCTCCCCCTTGGACTCAACTGCCTCCACCCAACGATGCGTCAGGTATACTAGAAGATCACCAGCTGAGCGGCCACAACGGAAATCGTACTGACGGCAACTAATCAGCTAGTGCTCTCCTAAATATTTCAGGAGCTGACAGTTTATGAGTGTCTCCAAGATTTTGAAGAACAAGGAGGTTATGGCTATTGGCCGATAGTTTGACGGATTAGAGCGATCACCTTTTTTAGGAATGGGATGCAAGCAAGCATTAAATAAATCAGTGTAGTATTTTCTTTTGTTTTGATAAATTTAGAGTAGTATAATTTTATTTGAGGAAATTTGAAAACTTTTTTTTTAATATTTGGAAACCAATGTTTATTGAAACACGATAAAATTATATCAACAATTAATACAAAAACATGAAAGTTTTAATTAGTAATATCTATTAGAATATCTTAAATTATAAACAAAACATTAGATTATGTTTATTTATTTATTTATTTAAACACTTTATTGCACATAATGGTACAAAGGCGTAACTTAATGCTATTAAGCATTTTCTCACAGTTTGCCTTCCGTAATGCTGAGAGAAAAAACTTGGGTAGTGCATAATAAATTAATTATGAGCTATTATTAAAACTTAATACTGGATACTAATTTATCATAACTAACCTATTATTAAGAATATTCTACAAGAGTCATATAAACATTTTAAGAACCTCAGTATAAATAATACAAACAATTAATACTATAAATAAATATAGGTTGACTACTTACATAGAGAAATATACATACATCAATACTCAATAGTAAATTATAGATACATTTTCATAATATTTAATTACATAAATATAATATAAAATACACACATATACAATAATTAAGAATTCTGACGTTTTAATAAGTGATCATATACCGCAGTTTTAAAAATTGATAGTGTTGATGATTCACGCATCTTAGAGGGAAGATCATTCCATAATCTTATCGCAGTAACAGTGAAGGAATTAAAATATGTTGCCGTATTGTGGTCCGGATACATCAGCGTACTTGAGTGAAATGACCGCTGAAGCCTACCCTGATTTGAAATGTATGCAAAACGTTCTTTTAGATATACTGGAAATGATGGATTCTTCAGAATGTTAAATAAACATGATAAAACGTGAATGTCACGCCGAAAACGAATATTCAGCCACTTCAATTCCGACCGAAAATGAGTGACATGGTCATATTTACGCAGTCCGAAAATATATCGTATGCATAAATTAAGCAGCCGATCAAGTTTATTTAACAATTCATCGGTTATATCAGTGTAACAAATATCCGCGTAATCAAGGATAGGCAACAACAGTGCATTAACTAGTGTAATTTTAGTTTTAGTGCATGCATAGATGCAAAAAGTTTACGACTAAGTTCACTCACTTGAAGCGACCACGATAAGCTGTTGGTCATATAAATACCTAAGTTTTTTACGGACGTACGGTAGGAGAGACTTTTACCGTTGAGAGTCACAGGGGAGAGTGTCTCCAAATCAAATTGTGCCAGATATCTATCACGCCCAATTAACATTACCTGCGTCTTATCGGGATTCAACATAAGTCCATAGTTTTTTGCCCAAGTGCAAACTGCATCTAAATCAGCGTTCATATTTGCGATGCCTTTATCTAGGTCATTCGGCTTAAACGACAGATAAAGCTGCAAGTCGTCTGCATACAAATGGTAGGAACAATGCTGTATATGAGAAGTGACTGCATTTATAAAAACCGAAAAAAGTAATGGGGATAACACACCGCCTTGCGGAACACCGCTAACAACATCACACCAGTCCGACTGCATTTCATGAGTCCGCGTTTGTTGTTGACGCCCACTAAGATACGACGTGAACCAGGCCGTTGCCGATTGACATAAATTTAAGGAACGAAGAATAGCAATTAAAATATCATGGTCCACACAATTGAACGCATTGCTGAAATCAAGAAGAGTAAGAAGCGTGATCTTTCTTTCATCCATGGCCCACCGTATATCATCAGTGATTTTTATGAGAGCCGTTGTCGTACTATGACATGGGCGAAAGCCTGACTGAAAATTATTTAGCAGGCCATGTGTTGAAAGAAAATCAGAAAATTGAATGTAAACAATGCGTTCTAAAATTTTTGAGAGGTAAGGTAAAATAGATATAGGTCTAAAATGGGAAGGATCTGTGGGATTATTTTTCTTGGGTATTGGGGTTATAAAAGCCTTACTCCATGAGATCGGAAATTCACCAGAAGATAATGACAAGTTAATGATATCAGTGATGTGGGGTAAAATCACGTCAAGTATTGGTAGAATCATGATTCTGCCTAATCCGTCGTAACCAACAGATTTGGTGGATGTGTTGAGTATAATCTTGCTAACAAGGCTTTCAGGAACTGGTTCAAATGTGAAAGGCGTACTATGTTTAACACCAGACAGCTTTATATCATGGAGCGTATTTTGTTTAAGGTATGGATCAATTTTGTGAGATGGAATAGAAAACTGTGTATTTAGAATATTAATATTTAAATGGCAAGGCAATTCAGTCTGCAACTTCCCAATACCCAGAGACCGAAGAAATTTCCACATATTTGTGGGAGAGGAATATTCAATATTCGAAAGAATGTGGCAGCGTTTAGCATTTCTTACCATTTGATTACAGCGATTTCTTGCTAATTTGAAGGCATCCCAAAGCTCTGGAGAGCGATGCTTATTGAATTTACGCTTCAAACGGTCCCGACGAGCCATCAAATTGCGAATATGGTCATTCATCCAAGGTGCAGGGGGATGTTTCATTCGAACAGGTCGCAGAGGAGCATGTTTGTCGTATAGCTCCATTATGAGATTAGTAAAACACGCAACTTTATCGTCTACACTATTCCGTAAATCAAGTTGGGACCAATCTATTTTTGCGGCATCTGAAAGTAGTTTAGATTCATCTATTTTATTAAAGTTACGCTGCATAAATATTTTACATTTACTTTTTTGAGTTCTTAATTTATAAGATGAAAATATCAGGTCATGGTGTGAAAAACCAGGTGCTGCAAGCTGTCCACTGTGGCAAATACGATCACTTTTAGATGTAATTATGACATCTAATAAAGAGTGGCAGTCATTAGTGTGATAAGTCGCATTGAGTGGCAGTATCTGTAAGTTACACGATGTTGTTAACTGCATAAGAGTACGAGCTCGTTTATTGTCTTTTAAAAGGCAAGTATTAAAGTCACCCATCACAACACAATGGTCATATTGGGGTGTATATGATTCTAAAAGCTTTTCGAAATGTTCGAAGTAGTCAGTCAGTGGAGGAGCATACACAACTCCAAGTAAAAATAGTGATTGTCCCACAATTATTTCCAAAAGAATGTATTCGTAGGATCCACTATACAATGCAGGTGATTGAGCTATAACTTTATATTGTAGATCGCTACGTAGGTAAATGGCTACACCACCACCACCCTTGCCGATTCTGTCATTACGGATTAGTGTGAAATTTGGCATAGAATAAAGAGATGAAGGCAAGGATGGTTTATGGCATAATATGGCAAAATTATTGAAATATTTTATGTATATGTGTGAATAACAAATATGTATAACGCTCCAAAAACAAAATAAAAACGCATCACCGTGACTGTCCAAATAAACCACACGATTGACGAATTTTGTTTGACAATAGACAGAGAGAGAAAAAAAAGAGAAGTCACTCGTACTATAAAATAGTGTACGATACGTGGGACTTAAATTTAAGTCCCTCGTATCGTAAAATACTATTTTTTTTTCTGGTCTGCCAATGCCTCCCCCTTGGACTCAACTGCCTCCACCCAACGTTGACTGGTTGACTGAAGTCTGGTTGACCGAGCAAAGCTCGGTCAACCATATCATATATATCATATCATATCTATACATATAATAAAATCGTTGAAAAGTCAAAACTGTACATTGAAATTTTTTTTAAAAGAATACTTGGGGCGTGACCTACAATCGATAGCGAATATTCTTTTAAAAAAAATTTCAATGTACAGTTTTGACTTTTTAACGATTTTATTATATGTATAGATAACTATATAAGTAGGTACTAGTGGCGGAAGGTGTAAATATGAAAAAGTAAAGACGGTGCAAACATTTCTTATCTGCTCCATCATCGATGTTGTTTTGGGACAGGAAAGAAGGGACATAATTGACCGATGCTGTTAATACATTTTAAGCGTTAAATAAACATGTAAATTAATATAGTAAATTTAAAAAGGAAGCCAATAGGAATCGGGTTATACGAACTTGTCGCCAACGATATGTATACACAAAAAACCCTTTAAATAATGTATACTTTTAGGCTTCTGCGTTTTTTTTAAATCGATTTATTAATAATTAACGGGACCGCGATTACTTGATGAATTATTTCACGGGGGAGTTCCCCTGTGCTCATAGTGCTTGCATCAGCGCCGAAATATCGAGAAAGTAATCCATTAAGTAATCGCAGTGAAATAGCGAAAGCTAGTAATAAAACATTGCATCTACTTATCAAATCATTTATTCTTAAAACAATTTATGACACTTTACAATTAGTCGTAGACAAAGAAGGCAATCACTACTAAAATTACCTAGAAATACATGTGATCATTTAACTAAATGAAAAAAATATTTGCCTATACATTAAGATATATTACACACAAAATATATTGGAATGGCACTGTTAACATAAAAGATACGCGAGGATAATGTTCTATCCGAATCTATTCTAATGTACGAATACTATCAACCAAGTAGTGAGTGGACTACTTATGTTTTTTTTTTTTGTTAGACCAGCCAACGTGAGAAACCAGTTTACCACTAGGTGGCGCTGTACAAATCACATACAAATTCCTAGTAAACTCGAAACGCGCTCACGATCGAATGCGAAAAGAAAAACTCACACTTAGCACTCAGAACTGAACCGCGCAGCTTAGCACGTGACCTTCTATTTTATTTGAATATTAAAGTTTTTAGCATTAAAATAATGTTTAGCTTAAAACTTTGTCTGAAATCAGCGGTTTTTGCGCAATGGGCGTTCAAAAAAACCACTACATTTTTATAGATCTAGAAGATACTGTTGTATACATCAAGTCGGTATATTTAAAACATTTAATTAATTATGCTCTAATCAAATTATTAGAGCATAAATCAATAATTTTATTTATCCTTTATTAATTATCTTGCAGTTATCTTGCGTAGAAGACAAAATGAGCCAAATCAAAAGATGCTCAGATTTTAATGATGCAAAAGTTTTTATCTGGTAGAATGGATGGCAATTTCTGTATTTGCCACTCTTTAAAGACTGCCTATAACCGAGATTTACAGGTTTACGTGAAAATATTAAAATGTTAAAGTAACTATTGTTATAACGTCCAATTAACTAGATATGAGTTTTAGGAAGATGGGTTTATTACTCACTAACGTTTGTGTGGCAGTATGTTTCTGAATAAATTATACTAAGTTATTATTTTGAAGATAAAGATTTTAACAAAAGTCTAAAAAGCTTATATATATTAGCATAATCGAATTTCCATACATTTTATTTTTAAATATTATGACATCTCCACTCACTAATATGGTTAAAGTTTTACTTAACATCTACATACACGTTATGTAGGGTGAAGTTACACTATATTTGCTTACAATAATAATATACGAAAAATTGTAAAATATTTTACAAAATATTAATTACTATTGATTAGAAAATTTAATGACTTAATATAAATCTGAAATAAAAAATATGTATTATGTATTATTACATAAAATAACTAAAAAGCAAGGTAAGAAAAAAGTAAAATTATTGCTGCATTCTTTAAAACTTTTCCAATTATAGGCGTATAATATATTATGAAAACAGAAGTCTTAATATATCCAAAATATTTATGCCAGAAGTAATCGAAACATGAATAACTGACAAGGCCAATATATTAGACATCAAAATATATGACAAAAATGAAAGTGTTAAAACAGATTTGTATAAAATATTCTACATCTACAAACAATTTGAATTAAATACCAATAAACAACTTTTGAACAATAATTCAAATATTAAACAAAATATAATATCTAAAAAGAGTCAACATTAAAATAAAAATTATACTTTCATAATATTACCTAAAACACCACGATCACAAATCGTAAAATTAAAACATAAGACTAGGACCTAGACCTGTATATTGGCAATCAATTTGGTAAGCGATGGAATATATAAAACATTCAATTGATTAAAAACACATACAATTTGTTTATTGTACAAAGAAACAAAAATACAACTTCATTTAAATTGGAAAAAAATAAATGCGGTTGTGTTGTTGTTTAATAAACACATAATACAATTGTTTGATTACACATATTAATAATGTTTAATAAATTCAAAACTCCGACTTTCAATTTCCATGAATATATAAACCTCGCGTTTGATCTTTACCTTGAAGTATACTCATGACAAATAAACACATGACAAATAACTAAGTTTTACATGATATAAGAGAAATAAAATAAATATATATCAACTTGGAACGATAAAGAGGTTTTTAGAAGTCAGCTAAAAATATCCAAACTATGTTAAAAAATGGTGATTATTAGCTTAAGCTTGAAATTAGGAATTAATATTTTAAATAAATTATAAAGTTTATTTTTAAATTTGAAAAAGTCCGACATTGTAAATTAATCTGAACACATTAAATATTTTCATGTCACATCAAAAATCCAGTTATCTTACTAATAAATGAAAACAGAATATTATAAAAAAGTTATAAAATGCAATTGCAATTCCAAGAATCTGTTTTCAACAAATCCAGCTTTTACAAATAACTTATATACATTAAAATTGTAAATATTTTGCCTTCGTTATTAATTTCAAGCAGTTTTTTTAACTAATGTGTCACAAATTTTATGTGATTATAAGTCATCAAAAATGGCAAGATTTGCGATTTTAAATCCTAACTAATAATATAAATTCGACAGTTTGTCAGTTCTTTACACCTAAGTCGCATTAGTAAAAATTGATTATTACCTCAAAGTTTAAGTACAAGTTTTAGAATAATACCAACCATGTCCTTTTGACCCTAAAATTAGTATTTTTTTGGGTAATATACAGGGACCTACTGACAAAATTACTTTAAGAAAAACTCAATATATCGATCACAACATTGTATACCAAGTTATATTAAAAAAATAAGTTCTTAAAAATTCGAATCACATTTCTAGAAATGAGAAACTAAACTTTTTATGTTCAGTATAAATAGTATACGAAAGTGGATCGAGATAAAACCCTGAGGTACACCAATTAATAATATTATTTTATTTTGCCGAAACAGCATGAAACAATTTAAATATAATATAAATACTAACTAAATTATCTATATAGTATATTCCCAAGTTAGCAAAATGCATTGATTTTGCCTTTATCTTTAAAGTTTGCACTACTATAATGCAAATATAAGTTTTTTAAACAAGATATGTGGACATCAAATTGGAAGGCTTTTGCGATACCTATATTTTTAAGGTTGTGACCAATAATCGGACTAAAACCAGATATGTTCAGACCAATTAAAGTAAGATCTTAGAGACACAGTATACTGGAGACTAACAGTAGTCGGTCTACATACATGTGATATTCTAGCAACGCACACATAGACACCTCTCACGGACGCGATATCTCGGAATGGTTCGGGACAGTTTGTTCCGCACCAGTCCGAGATATCGCGTCCGTGAGAGGTGTCTATATGTGCTATGTTCAACTTGTACTTGTATGTAACATTGACTTTTATTAGTCTCTAAGTATTCTGTGCATCTTAGAAGGAGATAGCTACTATGTTGCCAAAATAAAAAAAAAATGAAAAAAAACTATATATCGTTATATTCTTGGGGTGTATACATATAGCTGAAATGATTATGGTACAAACTGCAAATATTTTATGGTAATTATCACACATTTCCTATTAAATATTTAACCACATTTTTACATTGTAAACATTATAATATTATAGTAAGTGTTCTATAATTGATTTTGGTCTTAAAAGCGTCTAAAGAGTACGTTCACTATTTTACGAAATAAAATCACCTACACGTAATGTTGTTCAGAGTACCTGTAAAAAATAGCACTGTGTACTTGTCCTGTTACCTAAATTACGTAAAAGTAAGGTGTACAGAGGTATAAAGAGGAAAGACATGTACGCTAATTTCTCTGTATATAATACGTAACACATGTGTAATTTTTTTTTTCCTCGTGTTGGTTCCAGGCTCCTTTGTAGAATAGGCCAACTGCCGTTTTGCCAGGCAGGTCGTAAAAGGCGACCGATTGGCTATACGAGTCACTACCATCGTGGCTACTAGGTGGTAGAGTTCTGCATTGTCTCACCCGGATTTGGTACCACCGCCTTACCTATTCCTGCCGCAATAGCGTCAGTACTTGTCACTGTCGTGTTTGCTATCTTATATTATAAAAAAAATGCGCATAAAATTTGCTAAAGGCGCGTAAAAAACTGTTATATAGAATCCACATTTAAAAAAATTGAATGTTTAGGTTAGGTTATGAATTATGACTGAGTAAAAGCTTTTGGATTTCAACGCAACCAATGATTTTAAGAAACTTTCACTTGGTTCGGCTAAATTTTCTCAATTTTAATTAAGTAATTTATTGAAACATTATATATATATATATATATAGCGTGAAGCCCACTGCATTATTACAGTTTTTATCGAATCCCACAGGATTACCTCATTTTTCCATGATAAAAAGTATCTATGTGTTATTCCAGGTCATCATCTACATGTGTGATAAATTTCATTTAAATCCGTTCAGTAGTTTTTACGTGATTGATAAACAAACATCCATCCATCCAAACTTTCGCATTTATAATATTAATATAAATATAGATTTGTAGTTTAATTGTTTAGTTCTCGGTTTCATTACTTTAGGAGTTGATTTTTTTATGGTGATCCAACACAGCAGTTGACAATGTTGTATAATAATAATAATTAGAATTTAGATATAAAAACTTAAACAAAATTTTGCATAAGTTATATATACTTATAATGGTTTATCAAAATTCAGTTATACATGTATCAATTGAAAGAAACTATACAAACTTTTTGTTATGGACAAACAAAAGTTGACAAAAACAAAGAAAGACTATCAAATTTATAGTGTCATTTTGATATTTTTTAGATATAAAAAAAATAAAAATAAATAAACCAAATTTTGCTCGCGGCTTCAATCACTTAAATTCATTTTAAGGAAGTGAGCGGTTAGAAAGAGACAAAAAGTAGTTTATATCACTCTCCATCCCTTTAACTATCTCCACTTGAAAAATCACGTCAATTCGCCGCTCCTTTGCCGTGAAAGACGGACAAATAAACACACTTTCGCATTTATAATATTAGTATGGATAATTTCGAGTCCGTATCTCTGAATAGGTAGGTAGCCACAGGGCACAGTATACTGGAGACTAACAGTAGTCAATCTACATGCATGTGATATTTGAACAACACACACATAGACACCTCTCACGGACGCGATATCTCGGAGTGGTTCGGGACAGTTTGTTCCGCACCAGTCCGAGATATCGCGTCCGTGAGAGGTGTCTATGTGTGCTATGCTCGAATATTACTTGTATGTAACATTGACTTCGTCTCTAAGTATTCCGTGCACAGGGGAAACAATACAATCAAGTTTACCCACAGGTAAACTTCAATGATACGACAGGTGGTCAACTTAATGACTTATCAACTTATTATTATATGAGTAATATAGTCTTGGACTCATAACGTTTTTTTAGAAAAAATGTATTATGTAGTTAATAACTATAGTGCTGGAACACCTCTACACAGATAAATGTTATCATTAAACAGTATTCAATGAATTTAAATATTATGTGGTACACATTTGTCAAAAGTATTGACATAACTTAATTAAAAAAAATTACCTTTAGGCAGGTCACGCGTCCTTTTCACTTTAAATTCTGTCACAGGTATTAAATTCTAATCAATGTATACTTCCCGGCGGTAAATAATATAAAGAAAGCAAATGAAGAGACGACGCTCTACTGAGTGAAAGAGACGACGCTCTACTGAGTAAAAGAGACGACGCTCTACTAAGTAAAAGAGACGATGCTCTACTGAATGAAAGAGACGACTCTATACAAAGTTAAAATGAGTGTTATTTACCACTGAGAAGTATAGGTATATTTGGCCTCCTTACATGTGAGGATAGTTCAGAGTAAGGTGTAAGGGAGGTTGTCCCAGTGGGTGTGGGTGTGGGTGTGGGGGTGGGGGTGGGTTCATTTGGGCACCTCGGGCGGGCAGTCGGGCTGCGCCGAGGGGTGCGCCGCGCGGAACGCGGGGTGGTTCTCCAGCTCGCGGTCGATGCGCAGGATGATGGGGTACGGCCGCAGGTCTACGTGGAATCTGAAACGACAAACAGAACTCGTGATAGTTATACTACATGAATACTGATAGACACGCCATTGGGAAGGAAACGTGTCACCGTACATATAACCAAACGCTCCTATCACTGTCAAAAATGTCATACAATTCTACATATATTATGAAAAAATTGAAATAAACCATATTGTACTGATTTATCATACCAAAAGAGATAAAAAGGTTTAAAAATTACCCTTCGAGCAATTTTATTACATCGGTAAGTAGTATAACTCTGTATTTCTGTGTGTAAATATGCAAGTTACACTGACAAACTAAGGAATTGTCTTGAAAAGCATATCCATTTAATCCGAGCTGCTTACATACTATAGCCAATATATATATATATATATATATATATATATATATATATATATATATATATATATATATATATATATAAGCCTTTTTTATTTCCACATAACATTGAATTAAAGTACAAAGTTAAATTTAATGAATCTTAAATGACTATGTTTCGTGGATCCCTCTTTGGGTGAAGGCCTCCTCCAAATTTTTCCATTTATTCCTTTTTCTACCCTTTTCTATCCATGTTTTGCCAGCAACTTCTTCTATATCGTCCGCCCATCTCTTATAGGGTCTGCCAACATTTCTTTTACCACATGGTCCAGGCCACGTTGTAACTTTGTAGGTCCATCTTTTATCATGTAGGCGGGCTATGTGACCAGCCCATCTCCATTTAAGCTTAAGAGCATGTGACAGAGCATCTGTGAATTTTGTTTTAGCTCTTATTTTCGAATGTTTTATTTTGTCTAGTTTCCTTATTTTCAGCATGCTCCTCTCCATTGCTCTTTGAGTTGATCTAATTTTATCCTTCATTTTTTTAGTGTAGACCCAAGTTTGAGAGCCGTAGACTAGGCATGGCAGAAGGCAAGTATCACTGACTACTTTTTTCAACTGAAGATCGTAGTTTCCTTTGACAATTTCCTTTAAGGCCCAATATTTTCTCCATGTGATACTTATTCTTCTTTTGATCTCTTCCTCATTGTTATTTTTTGCGAACGATATCTGTTTTCCCAAGTATACGTAGGTATGGACATACTCGATTATTTTTCCTTTGATGTTTATAGGTATCTCATGGCCATTAGTCAGAAATGAACTTCACAAAGACAAAAAAAAAAAATAATGACTAATATATATATATATATATATATATATATATATATATATATATATATATATATATATATATATATATATATATATATAATTTTCTATCATGGTTAGAGATTATTAAAAATAACCATTATGGTTGAAATATATGGTGTGAGATATATACTAGCGATCTGCCAGCGGTTTCACCCGCGTAGCTTTTGTTCCCGTGGGAATATCGTAGAGGTTTATATACTAAAACCTTTCTCAAGAATCAATCTATCTATGAAAAAAAACCGCATCAAAATCCGTTGCGTAATTTTAAAGATTTAAGCATACATAGGGACATAGGGACAGACAGAGAAAGCGACTTTGTTTTATACTATGTAGTGATGTTGTTAACCATCATAGTTAGAAGTTATTGAATATAGTAACCGTTATGGTTGAAACATATGGTATGAGGGTTAGGAAAATTAAATGATAAAAGAGATAACCATCATGGTTAGAGACTTGGAACGACCGCCAAAGTCGCTAAAAGGTAACCATCGTGGATAGTAAGAGATAACCATCGAGTCTAGACATTTGAGACGACCGTCATGGTCGCTAAGAGATAGCCCACGCGGTGAGTAAGAGATAACCGCCGTGGTTAGACGAATCATGGTGGTAGCTGACGGTAGTGCTGGCTACCGCCAAAGCATCTTTATAACGTTCGCGTATGGATTGTTGGTTTCGTGGAACGATCATCGCAAATAAAATAGATAGATATCATATTCACGACGCTGACGAATGGAATAGAACTTGAACGTGACCGTGGGATTATATGTACATAAAATTAAATGAACTTCTACATACTCCAGGTTTACGTATATTTAATAACTAATATTTTAATTTTATAAATGAAACATTTTTAAGAATATAAATTTTATAATAATAAGTAAACCTGCCAGTCCGAAGTCTGGAAAAAGTATGAAGAGGAGTTTAGTTCATTTCTATTTCCTACTAGCTGTTGTCAGCGACTTCGTCCACGCGGACTTCGTTTATTCCGCACAGTACCTGGCCGCTAGGTGATAGCGTGATAATATGTAGCCTATATGTTGACCCGACCTGTTGTACCATGCAGTACTTTTTGAGTTTACCCCGGATATACATACAAACAGATAAAAATTCTAAAAACTATATTTTTGGCTTCGATATCGATTGTAGATTACGCCCCAAGTATTCTTTTAAAAAAATATTCAATGTACAGTTTTGACTTTCCTACGATTTTATTATATGTATATAGATAAACAGTTAAGTAAATAATAATCTTCGTAGAACGATAACTACAACGTAATAATCCTATTCAGTCTAGGAAGTAAACTAGTCGAATATTAAACAATTTTTTCAACTAGTTTATCGTTTACAATAAGCAGTCTCGTTGCGTCGACGAAAATTACGTCCCACCACTAAATTTTACTGCAACTAAAGGTTCACTTCTACAGCATGTGAGCTGGCAATATTTTTATAGCCATAAAAATTTCTATTGTATTTACGATTTTTTTCTTTACATCCGTGTTTGTCCCGGGTTCCCTCGTGTTGATCCCGGGATTCTTCGAAGAATAGGGCAACTACCGTCCTGCCAGGCAAGTCGTAAAAAGCGACCGATTGGCTATGCGAGTTACTATCATCGTAGCTGCTAGATGGCCGAATTCTACATTGCTTCGTCCGGGTCTGGTCCCACCGCCTTACCTATTCCTGCCGCAAAAGCGTCAGTGTCACTGTCGTGTTCCGTTTTGGAGGGTAAGATTGCCGGTAAAATTATGCATGTGGTAGACCTCACCACAAAATAGCAACGCACCATTAATATATTTGGTGTCTATAGGCGATGGTGGACTCCTTCCATCTGTAGACCCATCCGCTTGTTTGCTACCTTATGATATATACAAAAAAAATGACAGTGATAAGTTACCAGCAGTGTTCTGCACTGCTGGTAACTTATCATTTTCAATTTTTTGATGTACAAAAGAGATAATAAAAAATATCATCACGCCCGGTTCTCTTGCGGGGTAGACTGAGTAAACCAAACGTCCATAAATATTTTGGTTCACCACGATTCACAAATTTGTCAGTTGGCGAGATGAGTGGTGATGCATATCGCTGCATGTCAATAACCTGATAACGATTATCAACTATTTTTAGCGATAATCAGGTCGACTTTGCCTGTCCATCCGAGGCACTAAAATCTCAGTAACAGCACAGATTCCGAGCCGCTACTGAGATTTTAAACCTTAATAACACTTTTGCCGACCCGGAGATCGAACTTGAGATTTATGATCTGAACCAAATAGGCTGACCCATAAACGACGAGACAGTCAAATTAATGGCATGGCATGGCAAGAACCTTCATGAAACTGCCTGTTCCTTATCTTTTGCCAAAAAAACAATCTACTTGAAATTTTCATTTGCTTTTAAAACATTAACTGATATTATCAGCAAGCAAGCACTCGTTAAAATTTTCTATTATCTTATCTATAAATAAACTTAGCATGTATGAGATAATTTGATACGATTTTTATATAAGGAATATTTGAAGAAAAGATTAAATGACGTAGTGTAAAAGGCTAATACCATTTACTAACATTGTAACTTTAGACTGAGTTTGGTCACCGCCTTGCTTATTCCTGCCGCAATAGCGCCAGTGTTTGTCACTGATGTGTTCCGGTTTAAAAGGTAAGGTAGCCCGATAAACTCATGCATGTGGCATGCCGACCCCGCTATATGAACAGCAAAGCACCTTTAAGGTTTTTACGAAATTCTAAAGATGTACTGTTCACTCTGCCTACTCCAGAAGGGAACCAGCGTGATAGCACATTTTTTACTTAATACAAGGGCTTACCTTCTAGCATTGAATACTTGTGGTACCAAACAACAATCGGCTAAGGTGATTTCATCACCCACGCAGTACTTTCCAGCACAAGCAGACAGTAACTTTTCCACTGCTCGGAACCCACGAGTGATCCAATGTTGGGCCCACTCCTTCTTTTTCTCTTCTCCAACATATATCAACACAATTAAATTCTGTAGAGGCTGTATACCTGATGATATCACCTGTAAATGCCAGTTGTTCCCCTTTATTAATCTAACTAGCTGTTGCCTGCGACTTTGTCACTGTCAATATGTAGCCAATTTGTTGACCCAACCTGTTAGTAATATTCATGCAAAATTTGAAGTAAATCCATGCAGTTCTTTTTGAGTTTACCCCGGACATACATTGACTTTCCTACGATTTTATTATATGTATATAGATTATCCCCAAAAACTCAATAAGTTAAACATAGGATATTTTTTGATTCCGTATTTCCTACACAACCTATTTACCAAACGTTGCCAATTTATTTACCAATAATCAAGTACTACACAAGCTCACGCAATTAGACTGTAATTCATTCACTTACAATGTAGTACTACACCGACTCAGACATTATAGTACCGTAAATTATAATGTGTCGAGAGCTCCGTCGTGTAGTAAACTATAAATCTGTAGTGTCTATCTGAGCATTCAATTTATTGGTAACTAGCTGTTGCCCACGACTTCGTCCGCGCGGACTTCGTTTACTCCGCACAGCTCCTCCCTCGTAGGTGAAAGCATGATAATATGTAGCCTATATGTTGACCCGACCTATAAGTAATATTCATGCAAAATTTGAAGTAAATCCATGCAGTACTTTTTGAGTTTACCCCGGACATACATACAGACAAACAGACAAAAATTCTAAAAACTATATTTTTGGTTTCGATATCGATTGTAGGTCACGCCCCAAGGATTCTTTTAAAAAAATATTCAATGTACAGTTTTGACTTTCCTACGATTTTATTATATGTATAAATTTGATAATTGATAATTTAGTTATATGTTAGTTATATACTGACATCGACTACCATTTTGTCTGTTTTTCTGTATATTCCGTTACAATTTAAGACTGGGTAGACCGATCTAGATGAAAATTGGTTAACAATTTTCCGCAAGATCAGTCTGCTCGTATATTCTGTTATAACTTAAGCTTAACGGATCTTGAGGCAATTGTATGGGGTGTGCAAATGATAGGCCATATTGTTTTCTTATTGCTGAATTTATCCGCGAAGCAGGCGGATTTTAGCAAGTAAATAATACAAAAAGCTATGAGTATATGTATATTCCCTATGAATTGCAAAAACGTTTGAAGTAATTTTGATGACTTATTGCGGCAAGAATAGTTAAGATAGCGAAGTTAGTATCGAGCAAGACGTTAAATTTTTTTTATATCATAAAATAGCAAACAAGCAGATGGATCTCATGATGGAAAAAATCAACATAATGGTGCGTTGCTATTTTGTGGCGAGGTCTAATGCCGCATGCATAAGTTTACCGACTACGTTACCCTCCAAACCGGAACACGACTGAGACTAGCACTGCCGCTATTGCGGCAGAAATTGGTAAGGCGGTGCTACCCAGGCGAGACAATGCTGAACTCTACCACATAGTAGCTACGATAGTAGTGACTCGCATAGCCAATCGGTCGCCTTTTACGACCTACCTGGAGGCTGTTGGCCTATTCTTCAAAGGAGCCCAGGACCAACACCGGGGAAAATACAATAAATAATGCATAGTTCTACTTCCTAGCTTAGTCACGATTGTGGTACAACTTTTAGTGTTTATTCGCGTGATGAGAGAGAGAGAAACAACAACAGAGAGATGCCTGGGAAATAAGGAAGCTGATCTAATATCTTAAAGGGGTCTGAAACAGTACGGGGGAATAATTGGTGCAATCACAACGCAAGGGAAGTAACTCATCAAGAGGTACGCGTGGAAATGCAGGAGTGCCGTCTTGTTTATTCATATTTCATTCTGATTCCTGCGATCTGTGTATATACCATCGCAAGAATAGGAATATATTTTAGGCAGTGTATAAAGTGCCGCTAGTCTAGTGGCAATTAAACCAGGCCTCTGACACTCGCCTATACCTACAGCTCGTGACAACTCGGCTTTGCAAATCAGTCGGGGCCGCCCCGTGCTTATGAGTACACGCGTACCTATTCATGTACGACGGCCTGCCGATCATCGTCGCAACGTAAGGTTTATTACTGTAGGTACTCTTATAAAATGGAGGATTCGTAAAATAAAATAATTGCTGTGTGGATGGTTGTCACAATGAACAGAAGGATGCAAAGTTTTCGCTTTTTACTTTACCGTAACATTCTGAAACGTAATAAATATTTATGTTTTGTTTATTTTACTCGTAATTTTATAGGTATTTATCATGCCCCAGTATTGCAACTTGAAATGCGCCATAAATTATATTTTAACATTAATCATTAACAAAATTCATTTTCTCCGTGTTGATCAGAGTTTCTTTGGAGTATAGAGCAAATGCCGCTATGGCAGGCAAGTCATAAAAGGCGACTCATTGGCTATACGTGTCACTACCATCGTGACTACTAGGTGGTAGAGTTCCGCATCGTCTCACCCGGGTATATGATACCAGTGCTTTACCTATTCCTGCCGCAATAGCGTCAATGCTTGTCATTATCTTGTTCCGTTTTGGAAGTTATAGTTGGGCGGTAGACTTATGTATATAGCATTGCTATCCTGCTGCACAGATAGCAACGCATCATTTACATCTTTGGTGTCTATAGGCGATAGAGTATCTTTTTTTTATATTATAAGATAGCAAACAAGCTAATCGTTTTCTTGATGGAAAGAGACAACCATCGCCTATAGACACCAAAGGTGTTAATGGTGCGTTATTATCTTGTGGCGAGGTATAATGCAACATGCATAAGTTTACCGACTACCTTACCCTCCAAACCGGAGCACGACAGTGACAAGCACTGAAGCTATTGCGGCAGGAATATATAAGGTGGTGGTACCAGACCCGGGCGAGACAATGCAGTACTCTACCACCTAGTAGCCACGATGGTAGTGACTCGTATAACTAATCGGTCGCCTTTTACGAACTGCCTGGCAGAACGGCAATTGGCCTATTCTTCAAAGGAGCCTGAAACCAACACGGGGAATCTTTGAGTCAACCCCGATTTCATTAGAAAGGATAAGAGTTACGCGTTAGAAAGAGATGCAACTTCTAGGTAAATATAAACGTAGTTAATCAAGCGCCGCGCGATCTGAATTTGACTTAATTGTATAGTAGTGTAATACCTTTATGGTGTTACATATACACTGGCAGCTTTGTCTAGAGTTTGTCTTTAGTAACACGGCCGGCTGTTATATCGCCGGACGAGTGTTACAGTAGCAAGAGTCCCTATTTCTTTAAACGACTTTCCGGAGTGTTTCTTCTGTACTTGTATTATTATATATTCTGTGCTTAAATCTTATCATTTATAGTGTCGTAAGCTACGACATAATAGACCATTTGCCAAACTGCCAGTCAGTTCTTAAGAGACGAACGATTGGCTTTGCAAGTCACTACCATCGTGGCTACTAGGTGGTAGAGTTCTGCATTGTCTTGCCGGGTCTGGTGCCAACGTCTTACCTATTCCTACCGCCATAGAAAAGGTGGTACAACTAGGCGGCAATAAGCACTGACGAGTGATTGTCAGCGTCAAGTTCCGGTTTAGAAGTTTAGATAGCCACTAAATTTATGCATATCCCATTAAGACACCACCACAAGGATAACAACGCACCATTAAAATCTTTGGCGTCTATAGGCGATGATTTTCCCTTTCGTTGTTTTTCTTCATATTTATTGCTTAAAAAAAAAGAAACAACGAATATTCCAGTTCTTTGTGTTAGTTGCGTAACCAATTTCAAATGTGGAAAATATTCGTTCGATAAAAACTGCCGCAATATTATTCATAATTAAACCGATTATGTAATTTATCGATTTGATACTATTTATAGTTAAATCGAAGAGTACAAAGCCCAACACTCTTCACTAAAACAATGTGAGCTCGTGGATATTTCGCTACATACATCTGACTTACATAGTTTTGCGACACCGATTTTTAACCACGCAGACAGTGCAAGCACAAATCAGACCGCACCATGTAGGTTTTAAAAATCGTATTTTTTAAAGAATTATTCAAAAATTCATGACTTTGAGTAATTGAAAAAAATCTAGTTTTTTCTGTATTATCTCATTACATACATCATAAGCCCGGCTTAAACTATCTTGACGAAAATATAAAAAAAAATTAAAATAGGATCGTGATTACGTAAACGCGCCATATAATGTTTGTCTGTCAGTCTGCATATTTCGTTATAATTCCAAAATGACTTGATGAATTGCTACAAAGTGAGAATGCGTGATTTACTGATTACGGAAATATATTATTATTGTCAATTAATTTACGCCCAGCCCCCAATTCACGTAACAAAACATCAATCGTGTTGAAGCACCTAGGCCTCTTACACACATATACACGATACAACGTCACATTATGCTACGACGCGGGATAATATGTAGGAAAATGTGTAATAGCCCTAAACGCTTCGACTCGACGACGTTTTGTTATGGATCGGGAAGTTAGCGGGTGTTAGTATGTGTACAAAACACACATTACATGTATAATAGAAGTACCGGTTTTGGTCATCTTTGAACTCTTAGGCCACTTGAAATTTGAATCAATGTACAAAAAATTAATAAATAAATAAATATTCATGGGACAAATTACACTTACTGATCTAACCCCAAAGTAGTAAATTATTTGCATGTGTTATGGGTGTTAGTCAACGATACTAATACATAGAAATACATACCTATATAAACAATAGAATATATTTAATAAACACTCAAACCCGGAAATACAAACATTTATGCTCATCACACAAATGCTTGTCCCCGTCGGGGATCGAACCCGAGCCCCAACGATTCGTGTAGTCAAGGTCGCTAACCACTCGACCAACGGGGCGGTCACTTATAATGTTGAATAGCATTTTATTAAATTTTCAAACTTTCATACTTAAATGAATTAAATGTATAATATTATGTACATGTAGTTATTTTTATAAAAATGTTAACAATACATACATTTCTTTACACCAGATTCCTTACAGGGTAGGCAGTAGGCATGGATAATTTAACAGTTACCTAACATATTAAATTTCGTACTAAATTTTTTTAACAATTAACAACTGTTATATTAGCAAATACTGTTAAAAATTATCAATAATTTCATATAGGATAATAATGTTATTAAAAATATTTGAGCTATCTTGATGTATGATAATAATAACTGTTAAAAATTGTAAAACTACTCCAGAGGACCTTTTTTTTGCTCGCTAACTCGATGGGTTTGCGTTTTTGCTACTTGAAATAATGTTATAATAAGAATAACTCTTAACCTACTCCAGAGGACCGTTTTTTTTTGCTCGCTAACTCGACGGCAAAAGTGTTCCAGAGGATCTTTTTTTTTTCGCTAACTCGACGGCTTTGCGTTTTGCCTGCTTTTAATACTTATTGTAATATATACGCTATTACTGATATAATATACCATAAATAAATAACTGTTAAATATTAATTAATTTTAACAACATACCAGTTAACCTAATTTAACAATAATTTCCATGCCTAGTAGGCAGAGAGAATCGAGAGGCGCACATCACGATCCTTGCAGACTTGTCTCACTTCCTCCACATTCATTACTCTGTCCTTACATACACGCCTATTGCGAAGACTCTTGACACCACCTTCGGACAGTACTTGATCAATCTGATCATGGTATGTCAGTCTTGGTCTTCCCCGATACCAACATCTTTTTACATTCGAATATCTGTTTTGTTAACCTTTCACCTAACATCCTTTGTTCATGTCCGAACCAAGAGAGCATGCCCTTTCTCATTTTTACACCGACACTTTCTTTCAGACCTAACCCCTCTCTCACTTCAATATTACGAACCCATTCGAGAATATTACGTTACATATTTGTTACATGTTTACAATAAAAGGACACAAATTGTACATTGGCCACAACCGGTACTTCAAGCCTACTTAATATGTGTAAAAACTGATACTTGTTGCCTGCACATTACTACAAGAAGAAATATAACCTATAAAGCCTTGACCTTTAAAGCAGTATCAACGTCTAGACGATATGTATTATAATTTATACACATGTTTCGTCTTTCCATTCATGTTATTTTCTTGCTTAAAAATGGATGCGAAACTTTTCCCACGCAATTGCGAATCCTATTTTCAAAGCTCGTAAAATGTTTCTCAGAACGATTTCATAATGACCATTACATACTTCATATGGTCGGGGTAGCGGGGCATCATCGCCTTGCTCCTACCCGACTTGTTACAGAAATAGGTAATATTTTATTGCAATTATGAGGATAAAAAGTGTCGTATGAAATTGGGATTTCATATTTTCTATGTTTATGTGAAGAAAATTTATGAATAATGATTATTATGTAATAAAATCGTTGGGTCAAAGAAAATAGTTTAGGGCGCGTAATCGATTCGTAACGAAAACTACATATGTTCAAGTTTTTCCAGAGCAGTATCTTAATATTGCGAGCAGGTTATTCAAAAGTTACCTTTTAAAGTTTTTGCAAGATTACGTCTTGACTATTCGATTTACCGCAGGTTCAAAATTTGATCGGCAAACAATCACGTGCGTATTATAATTACGTACGTAATAATATAATATTATTAAATAATTCTTCTAAATAAATGAGTTCATATAAAGGAATGAAAAAAGAACAGTATATTGAACATAACCTTAATTCAAATATAATAAATATTTTAGGTTTCTATTAAAATACCTTCTTACTGGTGATAAAAAAACATGTTAAAGTGAACTGACTTTGTAATTTTTTTAACATTATTTTTTAATATATAACAACAAAATTTTCGTCATTTTGGCTCTGTGTTGCACTTTAGGACCATATATCCTGTTGGAAAAATGCATAAAATAAAATATCGTGGCACACTACAATGGTTGTGTTCGTCCTGTAAAATAGCGCTGACACCTATTTTTTAAAAACCCGTTATCAAAAATTATATTCTCGCTCTGTAGTGCACTAAATCAGGACTTAGTCTTGAAAAATTTTAATATTCTTCAAATATTCTGCTCACATTATTACGATATTGCTCTTCAAAAAACTTGAAAACATGAAGTTTTCGTTGCAAATAGAATACACGCTCATCAATTTTATATGAAGCAATATGGACCCCTTAAAAGTTATTGCACCAATATCAATGGAGAACAGCTAACATACAAAGTACTTATTATTTTAAATAATATTGCTTTTAACAGCTATCAATTTTCGTTTACGATAGCAAGAACCAACAGGCTTATATGGTTTTCAGAGGCGCAAAGAATATTTGCCTGTGATATGGGATTTTAAGTCAACAATACCAATGCATAGAAATACTCATATAAACAATAAACAATATATTATTTAATAAACACCTATAATGAGAAATGCCAACATTAATACAAATCACACAAATACTTGTCTCTATCGAGAATCGAAACCGAGTTCTGTCAATTCCTTAGTCAATTGCACAATTGCATTAACTGTAGGTTGTATACAACTCCATAATATGATGTATCAATGGAGTTGTATAAAAATTTAAATTAGGTTTTTCCTCTAAGAATGAATCGGATATATTGTAGTTTTTAATGATTATGATATGGAGATAACAGAAAACTAAAATATTTATCATAAAGATAAGGATGAACAATACTTTTTGGATATAAATTCGCCAACAATAGACATGAAGAAGCTGATAAGAACTAATTTGTTGAAATTGATGTTATTTAACCAGTTTTTTAAGAAAAACTATTTGTTATTGCACATCACAAAAAATATATGCTAATATTCATCATATGTCAAAGACCGTGGCCGGACTCGATACAAAATTGAACAAAATTGGATCGATAGAAAATAATTGTGAAGATTGGTCCAAAACCATCATTAAAAGGTTCTATATCTTTATTTTTTTGCAGTATGAGTCTGCAATTAAAAACATGAAGTCATCATATCCATACAATTTGTCAAATATTGTAACGCGTGAATCCCGTTACCTAATAATTCGTTATAATGTTCGGACAAAATAACCTTTGCATTTAGTATATAGTCAATTGAGACTGTTAAATTTTGAGTTGTCCTGAACACATCCTTAAATGGCATAGATACAATTTACGTACGGCATCCTTTTGCCGATGTCATAGCGTCAAATTCTTCCTCCTCGCTTTTCCTGTCAAAATGACATTCAGCTAAGTTTTGTCTAAAATATTTAAATCTTTTAAAAATAGATAATGGGCATAGTTTCGCCTAAATTTAGTCTGAAAACTTGAAAGACTGCACTGCAAGATGCGTGCCGTATAAATTTTAAATAATTGCAAAAGTTTATTAGTTTATCAAAAATGTGATATTTCTTCATACACGTGTTCAACACATATCTGAAAATATGCTCGGGAAAGGAAAAAGGGGACGTTAAAGATCGCCTAGAACGAGAACTCCTAATTATACCGAGCACGATCGGAGAGATATCCACGGACACCACCATGTTCAATTTTCCGAAGGCCTAGGATCTTCGAGCCGCGCAGAAAGGTTTGCTGATTCCCGGTATAAACTCATTTTTTATGTGACAATTTTGGTGAAGCAGTGTATGACTATGAACTTTAAACTCTCTTACCATAATTCTAGTTCGTAACCTACTGTAAAAGGCAAATCTAACTTAGAGACCAACATATACCATCCATCTAAGTCAGCCTTTCTCATTTCATTTCCTGCCTTATTGTGCGATTTTGCTTTTCAGATCCTGAACTTATTTAATTTTTGATAAGTGATCACTCCACCAGCCCGCCTCGTGATTGAAAGTTCCAACCTCCCTTTGCTATCTGCCTATATGGAGTGAGTCTGTGTGACGCATCTGGGTGTGGCGCTCGTTACACATAAATAACACCTAGAATCCACCAGGTACCAAACCCTCGTACCCGTTACACAGACCATTATAATACATTGACACCTCGTCCAGGCATAATAACACAACTATTTTTTTTTTATTTGTATTATAAGGATTCGCTTTTCTAATTTATATTTTTAATACACTTTTCTAATATATATTTTTAATACATTTGGCTTCTAAAATTTATATTTACAATACAATATGAACCTTTATTTTTTGCCCTATGAGTCTGCAATTAAAAACATGAAGTCATCATATTCATACAATTTGTCAAATATGATTCGCTAGCTGTTATTATTTAATAATCTACACTTTTTTTATTTCAATATTTATTCATTATAAGGCCTGGCCGCCCAGTTTCACTGATAGTGGGCTCTTGTTTACTCCGATAGTAATAGGCAGAGTGCACATTTTTGATGTTGACAGCGCCTTAAGACACGTGACGTAAACGCACATCTGGAAGCGTTACGTCAGGCCGTGGTAAAACGTCATCCTGATGTCATTTTTATAGAAACCACAGAGTGTGTAATGTAAATATTACCACGGCGTGATGTCATTAGGACGTCTTGACAGTCCAGAGCATTTGCGTGATAAAATTTTGTTTCAATTTTAAAACACGAATTTCTTACTATAAATGTATGTTATTTAATAAAAATAAATATGTAGCTTTTTGATTAATATACCTAATAAGGTAAATTATTAAACGATTGTTTAAATTTAGTCAAATAGCCTATTTTTGGATCCTCATTACACAAAAGCCAAATGTTTTTATAAGAACAATGATGACCAGCTACAAATACCTACACAATGGTTCATTTGTTGATCGGTCTTCCAGATTGTCTTAAACCAGGGATCGGCAACTTGCAGCTCACGAGCCACATGTGGCTCTTTAGATGTGAAGCTGAAGCTGCTGCTTTTTAGTTCGATACGCAAATGTCGTCAGTCCACCATAAGCTCTCTTTATTTATGGAAGTACTGTTTATTGTAAGATTATTTTTTTTTGGCTCTTTAAAAACTTAAAAATTTTGTAAACTGTAATTTTTTACTGTTCCATCTCAAAAGGTTGCTAGCCCCTGTCTTAAACTATACTTAATGTAAACTATACTTAATGTATAATCCATTCCATTTGTTTTAATAAAATACTGGAAAATCAAAACTTCTATTATTATTTACCTGTCGCTATCCATTAAATAACACAGTCTTACTCTATTTTTTTTGAAAACAGTAAATAAACATTAAATGCTTTGAAAATATCTCACCTCACAAATCTCTCGAACTTTAGCCCTCTTGAAACAATCTTGGGGCATCAGTGGTCTCTGTGGTCTTGTTTCTTCTAAATAATGCATTATACTTAGTGATTCGACAAAGGTATGTCCATCTGTACACATTTAAAGAAATAATTAAGCAATGATTTTACTAATAGATAATTACCAAAAAATTGTATTGGTATCTCAAAGAAGAAAGTAAACCCATAAAGTTAGTATAGAGGTGCTAAAATACATCCGTTTATCTTCTAAATAATAGAGTTAAGTCCCATATTGTTATAGATGTTAAGTATGTCATTAAATCAGTAATATATGCAAGACTTGTTTTCCAAGAAGTTTGTAATTTTCAAAAAAGATACCCAAAAATTATTGACATCTCAAAGATTTTTTTTAATGTTATATGAAAGGATACAAACATGGCTTGCCTATTGAAACCTAAGATGTTAATGGTGCATTGCTAGATGTATATAGAAGATTGGAATGCCTTATGTATAAGTTGACAAGCTACCTTACTGGCTTTTTACAAATATAGAAATGCATAAAACATCCCCTCAGTGATAGTAGGTAGCACAGAAGTACATAAAAGACAACCATGTTCAGCTTTTTTTAATCAATAGTATTAACTGTATAAATAGTCTTGGCTGGTTACTTCTCTTACTGAAATCAACACCCAGCATAAGTCCTTGGACCAAGCCCGAAAATTTTTACAGCTGTTGTTCTTAGAATACTGACAAGGACTAAGATTTTACTAAATTCATCCTCTATGATAAAACGGGTGAGTTAATGTATGAAATTTCTTACATTGATGACATGTTAATTTACCCACGGGGAAAGCTGCATAAGTAAGCTAGTAGCTCAAATGGTGATTGTTGGCAAATTTACTGTCAATAAGATATGTGGAGGTAAGCTGTTTTCAAAAAAAAGAGTTACAATGAATTTCTTCCAATCTGGAATTCTAAATCTGGACTTGACTGTAGTTTTATGTTGTATCAAAATAGCTAAAATTAGTAAAATCTACAGAGATCAAGTAAAGTTAAATTTAATAAAAAAAAATTTGTACCAAAATATTTTTTATTTAAATATAAATAAAAATCATACCAATAACAAGTGATGGTACTTGCTCCATAGGATTCACCTCTCTATATTCATTACAGTGTTGTTCACCTCCTCCTTTTATTAGGCTCACTGCTTTTATATCATATGGAATCTCCTTTAGATTTAGTGCAATACGCACCCTCCACGAGCAAGAGCTTCGCCAGTATGAATACAATACTGGCTGAAAAAAATAGCATATTATTAATCAGAACAGTGAGCAGTTAAAAATGATAATGTAGTATTTAAATTTTGGATATTTGATTTTTTTTATTGGTGAATAATGTTAAAAAGTGTATATAATTGACATAACTCATACTCAAAATTTAGGTCTGTAAAATTCATATAAATGTGGCTTAAAATCCACATATCACCTGCTCACATAAATATAAATAATGTCCCAAAAATGAATTGTGTGCTTTTATCACTGAAAAGCAGTTTTTTATAAGCAACCAAGCCAAATATTTAAAAAATACCTTAGATAGGTTAAAATCTTTTAATTTCATGTCAATAAAGCAAATTTCCATGTCAAAATATGATTTTAATCAATGGAAACAGAGAGATTTCAGTGTAATTTAAATTATTATATAATTAAAGGAACCATAATGGAAGATTACCTGCTATTATGGCTCCTTTCCTCGTTTAATTAACCTGTATTATTTATTCATGTTAAAATTGTGTTACTATTTTTGAAATATTTTTAAAAAAAAGTAAAGTTTTGTTCTTCACAATATAGACTTTGTTTAGGACCCAGAATTTACTGAAGACAGAATGTCTCATATTGTTATACATAATCAAAACAAACAAAATCAGAATAGGTGTTGGGTGAGATGAAGAGACATGCACGGCCTTTAATGAAGATTATAATAAGTATTTGCTTCCTTCTAAAATATTCCCCACAAAGTTAAAATTTTCATCAAATTTTTTTGTAATCAGTGTCAGGTTATGGAATTTTTTACCATCTAAGGTTTGTATGAGTCTCTTCCAATTTTCAAAAAGAATTCAGGACAGAATATTTTCTCACTGGATCTATGTAGTCAGTAAATAAATTGTTTATTTATCAATTGAAATTCAGTAGCTCAATTTAATGTAACAAGACTGTCTAATTTTATGATTAATGGATAATTTTGATGTTTAGATAATGGTGTTTTCACTTCTTTGGGTCAGCTGGAAGAAATCTCTTTTATTGGAGATAAGCTCGCCCATTGTACTGTTTTTTTTTTCTAACTTTTTATGTATTACTTTTTCTTTAATAGTGTATATAATAAAATATTATATAGATAAACATTTTTATCTTTTCAATTATGACACCTTTCAATAAAACTATATTCATAAACTAAAAAAAAATTACCACCCAATTATTTCAAACTATTTTCAAATATACATTATATTTATTTTTTGAGACAAAATTAGAAATCAATAAATAAAACTACTAAAATCCCACTCTCTTCACACCAATTGTCCATATAAAGCAAATCAAAATTTCAACGCTGTTATTTAATTAAGGTCAATAACTAACTAAATTACTGTTGTAAGAATTATCTTTGGTTACAAATATAACACACAAGCTGTGTCCGTGATTTTGTCTGCATAGAAAAAAATGTAAAATAAAAACCCAAATAGTTCCGGTTCCTGAGGGATTATCGGGATAAAACTATCCTCTGTCCTTTCTCGGGTCTCAAACTATCTCTATTCTAAATTTCATCCAAATCGGTTCAGTGGTTTAGGAGTGAAGAAGGCACAGACAAACAGAGTTACTTTCATCTTTATAATAAAGTAAAGTTATAGTAAAGTATAATCACTTTTTTTAACCATACCTAAGTTACAATAATATTTATAATAATATAGACAGATGAGTGCAAGTTCTCAATCCAGATTAGAAATTATCTTACATCAGAATTCACCTGCTTCTCTTATAAATATAGATCAAAAAAGAAACACTCCTATATTCTACTCTTCCTAGATAGTGTCAATATAAATGATAAATAACCAAACACTAAAACCTTTTCCCCATAATGCTATTTACTCAGGAAAATTAAGTGATTGCAATGGAGGAAATTCATATTATATTTGTTTAATAAAAAATATAGAAATAAATTTAAACACAAATAATACATGATCTCTTAAAATTATTAAAAACCTTACCTTATCGTTAATAATTTCAGACATAGTCGATTTGTATTAATAAAGGATTAATAATAATGATTGAATAGACCAACGATACCGAACACAACCAGTATCAAACCAGAAAAGAGCGACTGTTGTTATTCGTAGTTTTACGAAACCGGTATTAGGATCATCAATATTTAAATAGATGATATTTATTATAAGATTCTTACCTTAGCCATTACGGAAATATTTCCGTTATATTTGTAGTAATTAATTTTGGCGGCCTTTATAGACTGGCTAAAAAATATGATGTGTGAAGGGTTTTATTTTGCGCAATATATCGGGTTCACAAAATACCCTTGGTACGGTTTAAAAGGTAATTAATTAAATACTTCTTGGTAAACAAAAACGATTTTTAAATACCTAATACCTACTCACAGACCAATTAGAGTACTACGTACAGACCGCCATCTGGGGAACATTTGGTTTAAACCGTATGCAAAGTTCGAAGGAAAATGTTAGTTCTTAATTTGTTTTTCTCGGTTGATATGTGGGTAAGGCAAACGATTAATATTCATACAGCCAGACGCGTAAGGTTTGACCGTATACCTCGTTCTTTTACTTATTTCAGTTTTTATTTATTTTTAATTAATGGATAATCACGTAAATAAAACAACAATTTTAAATACTTAAATTTATTTATTATTTTTTAAACAATGACCTATTCCCAACTTGCGGATGGAACTGAAAAACATAAATAGCATTAAAATGAAAAGGAAATGTGTCGGTTTTGATTGGATCGGATGGGATTAGGCGGGATCTGGTATAATTGAGAATTAGGCGGGGCTGTGGTGAAATCGAAAACGATCGGATAGGTGAATAAGTAGGAAAGTGGGTTTTGTCGGGTTAGACTGAATAATAAAGGGTGAGATTGAGGATTAAGTTGGATTAAAAGAAATTGGTTGATATATGATCTGACATTAGTTGGATGTGGTGGGATCGAATGAGATCGATTACGCAGAATCTTGTGAGATTGGGCGGGTTTAGGTGGGGTCTAGTCGGATTGGTGAGACTGAGAGAGAGATGTGAATGGACTGGAATTGATGGGATCTGGCGAAATTTTTAAATTTGCATTAACATTACTCAATTTACATTACTTAATTTTTAAATTTGCATACTCATGATTTCGATTCGTACAATATTAGTCTTTTATAATTTTTTTATTTATTACATTGCACCAATTCAAAATAAAAGTCAAACATTCCTCCAGTACAATATCTTTGTACAATTCGTAGGTCACAAAAACAAATGAATATTACAAAAATATTTAAATTTGTTTAATTTCACGTCTTGTCATAATAACATGAGTGGAATGCTCAAAATATTCATTTGTGATTCTAATAATAAAGCCAAAACATCGAACTGCATATTCGGATGGGTAATACAACTTACTTTGTTGTAATAATTTTAATATTCTTTTTGTTTTATATACGAGTTTGTTTGAACTTGGTAACTAATTTTTTCTGCCATGATCACAATTTACTTCATGTAACATTTTTCGTGTTACCCATCCATATGCCCTGGAATGCACATTAACGCATCTTTTTGCTCTGAATTCAAGAAATTGTCATCGATATACATATATTTGGTATATAATTAACTGACTATTTAGTAGTTGGTGTCATTCTCAATTAAATAATTTTTACAATAATAATAATTCCAAACGAAAATTGATACAGTTTATTGGTTTTAATACATGGATTTAAATGCGTTTATAAAAGTATAAATCTGAATTAAAATATCTCGGGTCTCATTATTTTAAATTTCTTTTGTGATTCCCATACCCTTTGCAAAATATCCACACTGATGTCCCAATTTATTTACGTGTTACACAGAATAGAATATTTTAGTTATTATAGATGGTATAATATTACAAACAAGATACAATTTCCGCCATTTGTTGATGGCATTCAAGTTTACACTATTTGTATACTAATTAAAAATTATTAATTACTGATGAACATAAAACTATACATTAAACATAATGGGTGAAAATTGAATAGTAAATAAATACAAGTGAACTAAAATTAATGTTAAAAAAACATATCTTTACATAAGCCGACACATTTTTAAATTTTCATGCTACTAATATATAATTCGATACAAAACAAATTTACTTCCTGCGATTACTTACAATAATGCTAGTTTAAATGTTTTAATGAAATATTTTTATACACCTTGCTTGTCAACTGTGAATTTCTTCGATAGTTTTTTTTAATATTTTAAGTAGCTACGCTTTAACATTTGCTGTACTTTGTTACAAATTTTATTTTTCCCAGTATTTTTATATTCTACTAGCAGCTTCGCTGAGCATAAATACATTGATGATTCAAAGAAATTATGTGACCAATCATTTACGCTCTTAGTACCAAAACTAACTCAAAACTCAGTGTTTATCATGTTCAGTCAAGTATCCTCGAGTTATAACAGGACACACAGAGACAAACAAACGGACAGAAAATACAAAATGTTACAATTAATGTCGGAGAGTCTCAGAGCGAACATTTATCATGAAATTTGATTTATATAGTAATATATACAAACGACATATATCTACAAACAGACATTACAAATATATATAGTGAAAGAGATAGATAATAATGTGATCTTCGGTTTTTTTCATCCTATTTTGCTAAGTGTAAGTGCAAATACCATTAATTGGATCAAAATCGGTCAATTAGTTTGTGATTTATCAATGACTAAAATTTTTGAAAGAAATGGTTTTTCACATTCTTCGAAATTTTTCAACCTATCGATTATTTAGCTAAAGCCATATTTTAAATCTCAAAAATTGAGTTGAATGTCATTCGAAAGATCAAAATCAATTATCGTTTCCAAAATATACAGCTTTTTAAAAATCAATATACGGCCATTTTTAACACAATATATACATCTATATATATAAAAATCAATCCTTATTTTCCTTGGTCACGACATCACGACTGAATGGCTGGACCAATTTCGGTATTTTTTTTGTTTTTTGTTTGTAATTGTAAGGAGAAGGTTCTTATAAAAGAAAATATTAAGAAAATTGCTCGGAAAATTAGAAAATTTAAGAATACTTAATCACCATATAAAGTTTAGTCCCGTAGACTTATATAAATTAAGTGTCACGTTGTTTGTCCGCTATGGATTCCTAATATGTAAGGCAAAACAACGTTTGCCGGGTCAGCTAGTGATAATAGAATTATGTATACGGCTTAGACGTTTGAACTGAAAAAATCTATGCCTACAGTTTTTACTTTATGAGCTTAAAATACCTTAATTTAGCGGGAAGTTTCAGGGATGACCCGCAGGGTTAACCGTTTACACATTTTTCTAAACTACTTTTTAGGTAATTGTACATTCAGTCAGACATTTAAAAACTTTTTATAAAACCAAATTTTTATACGGATTCCTTTGAAAATAGTATACGATTTCTGAAACAAATCATTTTTGCGATTCTGCTTTAAATTTGGAAACTAAATATAAATCTCATACTGTTTCTATGAACCTTCAATTTTAATTTGTATTTATTATTTGAAAAGGTTTACATTTTACATCTATCTGTAGTAGTTTTAAAGTTTTAAATGCTTCTAAATATCTAAATGCACTAAACTAATAGGAACATATTGTTGCGAATATTCAGATACAGACAGATATATAAAAATTATAGTCTGTTAATTGCGCAATCACGTGTTTTCACTATGTATTAATTTTCATCAAGATTCGGCAAGCCAATCATAACTTATAACGAGACATACAGACAAGATAAGATAAGCAAAACTAATAAAAATAATAGAGCTCAATATGTGCACAATTAAGCGTTTATTTACTTATTTAATAATTTATTGTACACAAAGGGGTAAAATAACATTTTGATTCAAAAAAAAATCTACAAAAAACGAGTTTATCAGAGGTAAGAGATTTCTTCAGCAAATCCAAAACAGTGAGAATGCGTGAAAGACATGTAGAAGACAAGTGTATAGACATTAGTTTAGAAATATACAGTAGGAATACAAATATAAAAAGTTATTTTAATTTATTTAATTCTATACGTTACAAATTACAATGCCTTTTTATACTAAAAATTAAACAGATAAATAAAATTCTTATAAAGGTTTTATTTACCTGTAATAAAGGTTAATAATGAATGACTGCTCCTAATATAAAACGGAAGTGAATTCCAAAGTTTCAAGGAATTAATAGCGAAAGAATTACTTATTATAGAATTACCGCCCCGTTGGTCGAGTGGTTAGCGGCCCTGACTACGCAATCGACGGGGCTCGGGTTCGATCCCCGACGGGGACAAGCATTTATGTGATGAGCATATATGTTTGTATTTTCGGGTTTGGGTGTTTATTAAATATATTCTAGTATTATCTAGTAAAGAATTAATAAAAAATATTTTCAGGCAAGTTACCCTGACGAGGTAGGCAAATGTACAACTAGGTCAACAACAATAGTTCCTTATACGTGAAGACTGGGTCCCGCAATGTGATAGGTGGCAAGCCTATTACATTGTGGGACCAAGCGGCACTTTCTAATCCCGGGCAACGTTGTTTTCATCAGAAACCTGAAATATCACATTTTTGAATTGCCCGACCCGAGAATCAAATCTGGGACCTCATGGGTCAACACGACACCGCACCACTAGACCACAGAGACGATAAAATTCAACACACTTAAGAGGGACAATTTGGGTTGAAATCATATAAAAATTTCACGAAGAAGTATTCTTACTGTATACCAATTTTCACAAAGATAAGATACATATTGACAGACAAAAATGTTCAAAATTGTAAAATTTATGTAAGCAAGTCATAAAACAAATACTTATTAAATATTCGTGACTGTGAATGAGTGTGAGTGTATGCCTTACAAAAATTGACTAAATAAAATTTAATGTACAGACACACACTAAGATTTATACAGTAGTATTCATTTCAAAATTTATGATATTTTTTTAATAAAACAGCTTGTTGCTACTATTTTGCTGTCATTCTTAATTACAAGTTACTACTAGCACCATTAGCTATGTCAAATAATTCGTCGAAGAAAGAGACTACTTGTGCCATGTTCTCCAGTGTTTCTCATATCGGTTTCATCTGGATACAAGACTGGAAATAAAAAATAAAACATTACAGTCTAGTAGGAGTGTATATTTTCAATGGAGAATATTATGTTGTGTTTAAAAATACTAAAAAAAATTTTTTTCACCTATTGCTGATCTCTGTCACGTTCCGGTACAGGAAGCTTTTTTTTATCATAGGATTTCAAAAAAACCCTCGTGATGAAAAGAGACAACCAACGCCTATAGACACCAAAGATGTTAATTGTGCGTTATTATCCTTGCAAACTTGTTATTATTTAGTGCCATATGTATAAGTTTACTGGCTAAGTTACTCTCATAATCTGAACACAACAGTGATACGCACTGACGCTATTGTGGCAGGAATAAGTAAGGCGGTGGTGGCCGACCCAGACAAGACAATGCAGAACTCAACCACCTAGTGACTACTATGTTAGTGTCTCTCGTAACCAATCGTTCGCCTCTTACGAATTTAAATTTACACATACACCTGATTAATCTTTACGTATTAAGAGTGGCTTAGGCAGTTTTTAAATTACCAACGATAGACTATAATATGTGTACCATCGTGTCTACTAGATGATAGAGTTCCGCAATGTCTCGACCGGGTATGTATTCGCACCACCTTTTCTATCCCTGCTGCAATAGCGTCAATGCTTGTCATTGTCATATTTCGGTTTGGATGGTAAGGTAACCGGTAGATTTATGCATGCGGTATTATCATCGCCACACGGATAGTAACGAACCAGTAACGCATTTAGTGTCTATAGGCTATGCTAGGCTATCTTTTTCGATGAGGTAAACCATCTGCTTGTTTGCTATCTATACCGGTACCTTCTAGGGAAGCGAATTCCATCTTAGGCCGCATCTTAGCCTACCACAGGCGAGATCATGATCAAGCTCTTCCCTATCTATAAAAAAACGTAAACTCATATAGGTACAGGCTATCGATAAAAAAAGCTATAAATATAGTCTATGTGACTTTTTATATGCTAAGATATATATAGATTTTTATCTGGTCCTTTGCATTTGGCTCTAGTTAATCTCCTGCCCTTTTGATTTTAGTAGAAAGTTTTAATTGTCTCAAAATCTTTCTTTTCAAGGGATTTGTTTTTTTGTTACCTAATTATAGGGTTTTTCTTTACTAAAGACTACAGCTCTCTAAGTACAAGCTCTATAGTTTATATATTCCCTATACAGGCGTCGACATCGCGGTATTATAGCTTGCACACCTGAGATTAAGTCTCTTTTTTCTCTAATTTTAAGAAATTGTACAAGACGAACCAAAAATTACTTGTAGATTTACATATTCTAATATTTCGAATGTTTAATGAAGTCCTGCATTTATAATTACCTAAGATGTTTATATCCGTATCGCTGTCTGTTATCGTTTGGACTGCTATTTTCATAATTTCAATATCTGAAAACAAATTGTTATAATTTAATTTTGTGACAAATGTTTTTTTTAAATAAGGTAAAGTTTTAATTCAATTTTTTTTTTAATATATTCGGGTTTGGGCTCCTTTGGAGAATAGACCAACTGCTGTTCTGCCAGGCAAGTCGTAAAAGGCGACTGATTGGCTATACATGGCACAACCATAGTGACTATTAGGAGGTAGAGTTCCACAATGTCTCATCCGGACATGGTACCACCGCCTTACCTATTCCTGTCGCAATAGCGTCATTGTTTGTCTGTCATGTGTTGTCATGAAGCAGACTAATGTATGTGAATTGCGATGATAACAACGCACTGTTAACATCTTTGGTGTCTAAAGGCGATGGTTTCTCTTTCCATCGGGAGAGTCATCTGCTTGTTTGCTATCTAATTAAATTTAAAAAATATCATCCTTTTGCTATTTGCCCATAACAACAAGGAGGAAAACATCTAAAAAAGTTATTTAAAAAATTAAACCGACTTCAATATATCAGGTACACCATATATCAAAAACGACTGAACCAAATTGGATGAAACTATGACTATTCCCTTAGTAGGAATATACTAAATTTAAATCAAAAAGGATCATCTTGATATGCCTTTTAGTTTCCGAGAAATTCATGGACAAACATATATATATGTACATACAAAATTTAGCACACATGCTTGGAAATCTGAATACATCATCATACCTACTTAAATATTATCCAATTTCATCAATATTACATATATACAGGTTAAACTAATAAACTCATTTTTTTAATCTTAGCTACAGATATATGTGTAATAAACTAAGTAATGACACACTACCTATTTGTATATGTAATATAATATAATAATATTCACGGGACAAATTACACTTACTGATCTAACCCCAAAGTAAGCAAATTAATTTGCTTGTGTAATGGGTGTTAGTCAACGATACCAATACATAGAAATACATATATAAATACTGGAATATATTTAATAAACACCCAAACCTGGAAATACAAACATTTTTGCTCATCACGCAAATGCTTGTCCCCGAACCCGAGCCCCGCCGATTGCGCAGTCAGGGCCGCTAACCATTCGACCAACGGGGCGGTATATTTAATAATATCAGTCGATTAGTTAGTGACATTTACTAAGCAATAAATGGGGCTCAGTTTCAATTCCCAACGGGTCAAGCATTTGGTTGATAAACATAGATTTTTTTCTGATTTGATGTGTTTATTTTTTACAATCATTTATTGCATTAAATGTTTATTTATTATTATTATTTTTTTTTATATTATAAGATAGCAAACAAGCAGATGGGTATCCTAATGGAAAGAGTCAACCATCGCCTATAGACACCAAAGATGTTAATGGTGCGTTGCTATCTTGTGGCGAGGTCTAATGCCACATGCATAAGTCCACCGGCTACCCTACCCTCCAAACCGGAACACGACAGCGACAAGCGCTGACGCTATTGCGGCAGGAATAGGTAAGGCGGTGGTACCAGACCCGGGCGAGACAATGCAGAACTCTACCACCTAGTAGCCACGATGGTAGTGACTCGATAGCCAATCGGTCGCCTTTTACGACCTGCCTGGTAGAACGGCAGTTGGCCTATTCTACAAAGGGACCTTTATTACTTTATTGTTCACATAGAGGCAATATTACATTTTATTTCTTGAAAACTCTACAAAAGGCGAGCTTATCTCTGTAAGAGATTTCTTTCAGAAAACCCAAAACAGTGAGAACGTGTACAGATTATTAATTAAGAAAATATATACAATAGGTATACAAAAAAAAAACTTTATATTACTTAATCCTAATTCGTACAATGCATTTTTGCCCAAAAAATTACACCGATAAATAAAATTTTGTATACTAAGCTCTCCTAACCCCCTAACCGTTGGTCGAGTGGTTAGCGGCCCTGACTACGCAATCGTCGGGGCTCGGGTTCGATCCCCGACGGAGACAAGCATTTGCGTGATGAGCATAAATGTTTGTATTTCCGGGTTTGGGTGTTTATTAAATATATTCCAGTATTTATATATGTATTTCTATGTATTAGTATCGTTGACTAACACCCATTACACAAGCAAATAATTTGCTGACTTTGGGGTTAGATCAGTAAGTGTAATTTATCCCGTGAATATTATTATTATATTATTATTATAAATTTTAATTGTTTACATGTTTGGCCTCATGGCATTGAATAGGTATAAAATAAATAATTAAATCTATATAAAAACAACATCAACCTTCATGATTAATTTAAGTACAATTTCCATTTTTTCATAAATTTAATTATTATTTATTTATTATTTTTAAAATTATTTATTTTATTTTATTATACTTATTCCAGTAGGTATTTAAATAATATGTATTTCTACGAATTAGTATTGTTGACGAACAATCATATTATTACAAACAAATACTTTCTTTACTTTAGGGTTGATAAATTCGTGTAATTTGTCCACCCATATTATTATTTATTATAAGTAGTTTAACATACAAATAACAATAAAATTGTACTTACTACAGTCTGATGCATTTGTGATATTATTCAGTCTTCGCTGAATATGCCTAGCGTATGAATGAAGAACTTCCTTGAATAGGTGTACCATAGTCCATAGACCAATGCATGTTGTAATCTCAATATCTGAAAAATATGATTTGCTGTTTTAGATCATTTTAATTACATTTTATAAGTAGCTGTTCCTCACGACTTCGTTTTTGGGACTCAAAATCATTACTTCTTTTAACTCAGTTGGGTGAAAAAGTACCTTTTGTCACTCTTGTAGTGTAGCTTTCTAATATGTATTAAAAAAGTTTTCAAGGTCTGTCTAGTAGTTTATGAGTTAATTCATTTCAAACATAAAAAATAGAAATGTCTTCTTTTTATGATATTATTTGTATAGATTTAATACAGATTTAATTTAATTAAATTGAAACATATTTGATAATCATGGTTTTAGACTCACTAAAGTACAAAAAAATACATTATTTTTGCACCAGTTTTGTAGCTTTAAGAATTAAGAATTTTCTATATCCCTAGCTCCGCGGCTATTGACCTAAGAGCAAAGTGACCTCTACAAAAGTTGATGTACCTCACCCCCTCCTTCCTATGGTGGAAGCAAAAACAGGCCTTATATAGGGTCGAAATTTTTCGTTGAAATTTGCCTAAGTCCCAGACGCCTTTGTAATGGATTTCGGTTTTTACCCCCCAGCTTCGCGGCTATTGACCTAAGAGCAAAGTGACCTCGACAAAAGTTGATGTCCCTCACCCCCTCCATCCAATGGTGCAATAAAAAGGGAGGTTGTATAGGGTTGAAAATTTCCATCGAAATTTTTCTAAGTCCTGCGTCCCCTTTCCTACTCAAGACCGTAGTTTTTGATTTTACCCCCTAGCTCCGCGGCTATTGACCTAAGAGCAAAGTGACCTCTACAAAAGTTGATGTACCTCACCCCCTCCATCCTATGGTGGAAGAAAAAACAGGCCTTATATAGGGTCGAAATTTTTCGTTGAAATTTGCCTAAGTCCCAGACGTCTTTGTAATGGATTTCGGTTTTTACCCCCTAGCTCCGCGGCTATTGACCTAAGAGCAAAGTGACCTCGACAAAAGTTAATGTCCCTCACCCCCTCCATCCAATGGTGCAACAAAAAAGGGGTGTTATAAAGGGTTGAAATTTTCCATCGAAATTTTTCTAAGTCCTGCGTCCCCTTTCCAACTCAAGACCGTAGTTTTTGATTTTACCCCCCAGCTCCGCGGCTATTGACCTAAGAGCAAAGTGACCTCGACAAAAGTTGATGTCCCTTACCCCCTCCATCCAATGGTGTAATAAAAAAGGGGGGTTACATAGGGTTGAAAATTTCCATCGAAATATTTCTAAGTCCTGCGTCCCCTTTCCTACTCAAGACCGTAGTTTTTGATTTTACCCCCTAGCTCCGCGGCTATTGACCTAAGAGCAAAGTGACCTCTACAAAAGTTGATGTACCTCACCCCCTCCATCCTATGGTGGAAGAAAAAACAGGCCTTATATAGGGTCGAAATTTTTCGTTGAAATTTGCCTAAGTCCCAGACGTCTTTGTAATGGATTTCGGTTTTTACCCCCCAGCTTCGCGGCTATTGACCTAAGAGCAAAGTGACCTTGACAAAAGTTGATGTCCTTTACCCCCTCCATCCAATGGTGCAATAAAAAAGGGGGGTTATATAGGGTTGAAATTTTCCATCGAAATTTTTCTAAGTCCTGCGTCCCCTTTCCAACTCAAGACCGTAGTTTTTGATTTTACCCCCCCAGCTCCGCGGCTATTGACCTAAGAGCAAAGTGACCTCGACAAAAGTTGATGTCCCTTACCCCCTCCATCCAATGGTGTAATAAAAAAGGGGGGTTACATAGGGTTGAAAATTTCCATCGAAATATTTCTAAGTCCTGCGTCCCCTTTCCTACTCAAGACCGTAGTTTTTGATTTTACCCCCTAGCTCCGCGGCTATTGACCTAAGAGCAAAGTGACCTCTACAAAAGTTGATGTACCTCACCCCCTCCATCCTATGGTGGAAGAAAAAACAGGCCTTATATAGGGTCGAAATTTTTCGTTGAAATTTGCCTAAGTCCCAGACGTCTTTGTAATGGATTTCGGTTTTTACCCCCCAGCTTCGCGGCTATTGACCTAAGAGCAAAGTGACCTTGACAAAAGTTGATGTCCTTTACTCCCTCCATCCAATGGTGCAATAAAAAAGGGGGGTTATATAGGGTTGAAATTTTCCATCGAAATTTTTCTAAGTCCTGCGTCCCCTTTCCAACTCAAGACCGTAGTTTTTGATTTTACCCCCCAGCTCCGCGGCTATTGACCTAAGAGCAAAGTGACCTCGACAAAAGTTGATGTCCCTTACCCCCTCCAACCAATGGTGTAATAAAAAAGGGGGGTTACATAGGGTTGAAAATTTCCATCGAAATATTTCTAAGTCCTGCGTCCCCTTTCCAACTCAAGACCGTAGTTTTTGATTTTACCCCCCAGCTCCGCGGCTATTGACCTAAGAGCAAAGTGACCTCGACAAAAGTTGATGTCCCTTACCCCCTCCATCCAATGGTGTAATAAAAAAGGGGGGTTACATAGGGTTGAAAATTTCCATCGAAATATTTCTAAGTCCTGCGTCCCCTTTCCAACTCAAGACCGTAGTTTTTGATTTTACCCCCCAGCTCCGCGGCTATTGACCTAAGAGCAAAGTGACCTCGACAAAAGTTGATGTCCCTTACCCCCTCCATCCAATGGTGTAATAAAAAAGGGGGGTTACATAGGGTTGAAAATTTCCATCGAAATATTTCTAAGTCCTGCGTCCCCTTTCCTACTCAAGACCGTAGTTTTTGATTTTACCCCCTAGCTCCGCGGCTATTGACCTAAGAGCAAAGTGACCTCTACAAAAGTTGATGTACCTCACCCCCTCCATCCTATGGTGGAAGAAAAAACAGGCCTTATATAGGGTCGAAATTTTTCGTTGAAATTTGCCTAAGTCCCAGACGTCTTTGTAATGGATTTCGGTTTTTACCCCCCAGCTTCGCGGCTATTGACCTAAGAGCAAAGTGACCTTGACAAAAGTTGATGTCCTTTACTCCCTCCATCCAATGGTGCAATAAAAAAGGGGGGTTATATAGGGTTGAAATTTTCCATCGAAATTTTTCTAAGTCCTGCGTCCCCTTTCCAACTCAAGACCGTAGTTTTTGATTTTACCCCCCAGCTCCGCGGCTATTGACCTAAGAGCAAAGTGACCTCGACAAAAGTTGATGTCCCTTACCTCCTCCATCCAATGGTGTAATAAAAAAGGGGGGTTACATAGGGTTGAAAATTTCCATCGAAATATTTCTAAGTCCTGCGTCCCCTTTCCTACTCAAGACCGTAGTTTTTGATTTTACCCCCTAGCTCCGCGGCTATTGACCTAAGAGCAAAGTGACCTCTACAAAAGTTGATGTACCTCACCCCCTCCATCCTATGGTGGAAGAAAAAACAGGCCTTATATAGGGTCGAAATTTTTCGTTGAAATTTGCCTAAGTCCCAGACGTCTTTGTAATGGATTTCGGTTTTTACCCCCCAGCTTCGCGGCTATTGACCTAAGAGCAAAGTGACCTTGACAAAAGTTGATGTCCTTTACTCCCTCCATCCAATGGTGCAATAAAAAAGGGGGGTTATATAGGGTTGAAATTTTCCATCGAAATTTTTCTAAGTCCTGCGTCCCCTTTCCAACTCAAGACCGTAGTTTTTGATTTTACCCCCCAGCTCCGCGGCTATTGACCTAAGAGCAAAGTGACCTCGACAAAAGTTGATGTCCCTTACCTCCTCCATCCAATGGTGTAATAAAAAAGGGGGGTTATATAGGGTTGAAATTTTCCATCGAAATTTTTCTAAGTCCTGCGTCCCCTTTCCTACACACTGACCAACTTCCTAGTTCCTTACAGGGCACATATCAATATTATTCTCTTAGGAGTTACAGGGATTTTTATGAAAATTAATGTCCTGTCGTAAACTGTTGCTTGTGGGTACACAAAACTTGAGAACTTTGAGAATTCACAATATTTTTAACTGATAGCAAGAAGCGAAAATACACCACACCACACAAATACCGAAACACTCCAAAAACAACTTGAAAATGAAAAATAATCACCATTCAACACAAACATATTAAACACAACAGCCATTTTGTTTATCCAATTTCGACATTTCGACAGACAATTACCTATCCGTTCCGTCAATCGTCACGCATATGGCAGTTGTCAAAGTCGTTACGCCATATCAAACGTCTGTGTGAAACTTTGCAGTGTCATTCTATACGGTTTATTTTTTTTCTATATGACATGACCTGGCGTGTACCTACTCGAAGTAGCGATCAAGTGTGACCAGTTTAAATTGAACATTATGTTATTGTTAGCTGACAGCTGTACCTGTTTGCTGTAATTCTACTAAAATTTGGTTTTCAGGGTTCCATGCAAAGCAATCATATCAAAAATAAAAACAATGGTAATGGTAATTTCCTTTTCAAATAACGGTAGATTCTAGAAATTACTCCAGAGAAGTGACTGCGTCAGGTTAAAATCATTTTATATGTATACAAAATTTTAAAATTTTGATTCATTCGAGTGCAAAAGTTTAAATTTAATAAAATTTTGTTTAACATTATAACTTTTTCTACATTAATTCAAATTTCAAGTGGCAAAATAAGGGTACGAAGATGGCCAAATCCGATATAATTCTACTGTACAATTCGAAAGAAATACATTATAGGTAAATTATCTGATCATTATAAAAATTCAAGCACAGTAAAAAATCTATATTTAATTACACAATTTCTGTAGTGATATTATGAAATTCTGCCAAAATATGCTTTTTTTTTCAGATCTGCAACACATGTCGGGTTCCTATAATTAAATAATTCTTCATTCGGAACATCACTATTAGCAATCAACTTAACAATAATGAAGCGCTCCACTATTCGTTTGGATATTTGGTAATTTGATATTTGTAGGAAGTTTTAGCTTACGCTTGATAGAAAATGGTACTACTTGTTACTAAAACGAGTCGTCTTACTGATATAGGAACCGGGCTGACTTTAAAGAACACGGGCATGACTTCATACATCGTTTTTTTTAGTTAGTATTAGAGTCCAACCGAAACTAGTTTTCTGGCCGAAACCGAAACGGAATGTTTGGCCGTGGCTTCAGTTTCACCCGAAACCGAAACTCTCCTGGTCAAGGATAAAATACTTTAAAATACATAAATTTGATGCATTTTACCCATCATTGTGCATTAATTAGATAGTTAGAGTGAAATGAAACCCCTGTCCTGATACATGTGTCGAAGTACTGCTAATTTAATTTTTTTCTCTTTGAGACATTTTAGTCTGAACAAATAAAACTGTAATAACCCTAATGCGCCAAAACTACATCAATAGGTCACCGGGATGAAAAACAAATCTTGAAATAAGTTTACCTACACGACGTAATTTTACAAACTAATCACTCCAAATTTTTCATTTACAATCTCTTTTTTACATGTGATTTGATTTGCGAATAACCAAAAAACAAATTTACTGACTCAGTGTTAAGCTATATAAATCATTCAAGTACAGAAACGAAACAAAAACTTACATGTAATCAGTTCCATCAAAACATAACTTCTAACGAATGTTTGTGTCTGGCGCTCACGCACTGACTAAGTTGTGTTGCTGCAGAGCTATTCGAACGTCGCACGACAAATCCCGAACAGGGCCGACAAGGTCCGCCAAAGTGTTGCTGCGAGTAATGAAGTCAAGCGAGCACGTACGACAACTTTCGAAGTCAGTTTTATTTCGGCAACAGTTTCGGCCAACTTCGAAATTGCCGCTGAAACTTGATTTTTTGGCCGAAACTGGCCGAAACCGAAACTGAAAGTTCGGTCAGATACTAGTTATTATCTTAAAATTTATTATATATTCCTTAAGATTCTATATCAACTCCTTAACCCATCCGTATTTAATAAATATTTTTTTTAACTTAGGGAATAGTACCTAAGTAAACTTGGAATTTAGGTAAGGTTAACGTAAACAATCAGTTCTCTCCTTAGTAGTCTGTGGTTAGGTATTTAACTCGTTATTGGATGTCTTCAGTACAACAGCTGCTAATCTCAGAAATCTAAGTTAGATTGATAGAATTCTGAGCTAAGATTTTGCGAAGACACTTTATAGGTACTTAAAAGAAAAAAAATAATTAGCATTAACATTTAATACAAAAACAGGGAGAATTTTTATTTGATATTTATAATGAAAATTATGATATATAAAGTTATTGCCGTTTTAATGAAAATGTAAATTACGTTTTATACAATGGTAACACTCATGAAGCTGTATTATATCTGGAGGCAGCACTTCTAATACCTATTTGAAACACAATTTAAAATACTGCTGTCATCTTCCGAGGTCTTACTCTCTCTTTCTAACACAGTTATATAAAAAGAGACGGAGAGACCTCATGGGCAGAGATTTAACGTAAATATGTGTTTCAAGTGATTAATACGAGTGCTAGCTCCACCTATACCTAATACTTCATGGTAACACTTAAATGTGATGATAGAATTCAATCAAAGTCTCAGTATTTTTTATATGATTGTTCCTAGCGATATTATTTATTTAATTGATTTAAAAATTGTAGAAAATTATTCTAGTTTATCTAATATCCGTCACTCCGAATGACACGCGACGGATATACAAAACCAAAATGGCCTGTGATCTTTGGCATCTAATTCTGCTAAACTTGCAGAATTATGATAAATCTGGTCACACTTCCAATAACCACAGACAATACAGCAGTAACCACATGTCAAGGTGTTAGATCGCAGACTAGTATAAACTACTTAAGGAGGACCAACTTAAAAGTAGAATTACTGTAAAAGTGTCCCGTTCCCAGCTCACAGATGAAAGCTGTGTAATATAAATTTTTCAGTAACAAGATAAGATTAAAAATTTCGAAAACCCCCGACATATGCTCAGACCGCCATTCTACTACATATGCATTATTTTAAGAGCAAAACGTGAAAAGTCTTGCAGCATTAGCTTAATTAACCACGGTTCCTTACTCAATAAGTTTGAGTTGTATTATTGCCAAACTTCAATGGCCTCCTGCTCCACTATGTTACCCTGGAAATTATTTTGATTCAGAGTATATGTAAAAATATAAAAAATGAGACCAAACCCAATGGGCTTATTTCGTTTAGCGCAAAGTTCCATGGTGATTTTCTAGTTCCACTATCAAATCACCTTGCAATAAAAGCCAACTATATCAGCCCAGTTTCCGATGGCCACCTTCTAGTTACATCATTATTATATCTTAGAAAACATCCGGCACCTAAGTGTTTGCCAAGATAAACCTAATTAGACCATATTTGATGGGTTTATCTAGATTAGTTTAGAAGTTCTCATGGACTTCTCCCGGCTTTATTATTAGACACTGGAATACATCCTGATCCAAATACTTTGAAAAAAATTACTCCATTTTATTTCAAAGTTCCCATGACCTCCATCTTCAGCTCTCTTATAAGACCTCAGAAATAGTCTAGCACCAGGATGTTTGTTAAAACAGAACAAAGGATCCCAAACTCGATAGGTTTATCTTGTTTACTTTAGAAGTTCCCGCGGTTAGCTTCCGATTTTATTATCAGATACTGGAAATCGTCCAGCACCAAATTGTTTGTCAAAACAAATCGACTGAGTCCCCATTTGATGGGTTAACCTGGTTTAGTTGAGGAGTTCTCGGGTACATCTATCATCAGACACTGAAAGCCATTCCGATCCAAATTCCTTAAATAAAGTTATACCTAATAACAAATCAAATGATACCAAAGTCGATGGTGTTGCTCTATTTTATTACAAGATTCCTATAACGTACTCCCACCTATATCTTGAGACTCTGAAAATCGTCTAGCACTAGATTATTTGTCCAAACAAAACAAATGTGTCCAATTTCGATTAGTTTATCTTATTTAGTTTAGGAGTTTCCATGGTTATTTTCCAGTTCCATCATTTGATCTTGAAAATCATCCAGCACTAAGGTGTTTGCCAATACAAGACAATGAAGTGCTAATTCAAAAACATTACTTCGTTTAATTTAGGAGTTCATTATAGTTGCATTCTGAAGCTGGATTCTTGGAGTTCCATGTTACTTTTTCGGCTCAGACTTCAGAGCCTTATCGTCATGAGAAAGAACCTACTGTAACAAATGAAATGACTCCAAACTCCACTATTTTCTATATGTGAGTTACAATGACACACTTGAACCGTAAGTGTGTCATTGTAACTCACATATAGATATCTTCAAATCTTTGACATGATATAATTATAATGGAAAGTACTCATCATAAAAAATCCATCGAGTCCGAACTTGACCATCTTATCTCTTTCTACATTCTACGTGTGCAGCACAGACACGTTTTTATTGTAAATATTAATGTAAATAGATAATAAGGCAGGATAGAATTGTATGTTTCGTTTAGTTCGTAAGTCTTTGTAATAAATAATGTTCGTTTTCGCCTTTTATTCGCCCTAAGACCTACATACAGCTTTGTTGTATAGAAATAATAAGGCTTTATGTAGTTATGATCTTTGCCTATTAGGCATATTACGAATAAAGCGAGTTCCACGCAGTCGACGACATTACGAGTCGACTCTTGCGAGATAGTATTTATATGCGGGAACTCGCAATTACGAAAATCCGAAAAGTGCAGAATTCTTTGTTAAAACAAATGTTTTATGATTGTAAATAGTATGTATAATGTAAGTATAAGCCTTAGGCATATGTTTAGACACTTTTCGGTACTATAAAGATAGTTAACAGGATAGTACGACCTGAAAAGGCGTACAACTCTGTAATTGTAAGAGTTTCCGAGGTCCTGTGAGAACGTACAATGTATATAACACTCTTGTTTGTTATTGTATAAGTTTACTTGTATTAGATCCTTGTATATAAATAAGGAATAACACATTGTAATTCGTTTTCGGTAGGTCTTAGGGCATTACGTACTTTGTTTTGTATATATTTGTAAAAAGGTAGTACCGTTGCACTCGATAGAGGGCCACACTAGTTAATTAGAGGTAGAAGAAACTACCTAAGATAAAATTATTAAGATTAGATTGCGAAAAGTAGGATTTAACAAATCCTAGACATTGTGGCGCCACACCCGGCGCCGGTTTCCTTTGAAGATTGCCGCCGCGCGTCTGGCCGCGCACTATAAATATCGGAGAGCGCGGCCATACAATCAGTTCCGTTCTAGTAAAGTTACAATTTCGTTACGACTCAATAAGTTTCCCAGACAAGTTCCTGGGCTTTAGTATATATCTATAGGGTACCGGCTTTAGAGTAGGGCAGTGTTAGGGCAAGTAGTGGCTCTCCTTAAAATAGGTCAAATATTTGCAACGGTGCTAGCTTTATTGCTATTTCGTTACAATAAAGCACCTTTGCAACGAACAAGTTGTGGTCTCAATTATTTCCCCGGCAGATTCGGCTCGACCAAAGCACTACGGCTGGTGGGGCATCGAAGAGAGAAGAACCAGATTTACAGTCCGCTGGCTCCCCCGGCTGTAGTGCACACTACGCGTGACTTTCGGTAGCACTTTTTCAGCTGCATCTTCATATCTTCCTCATCATGAGCACTAATCAAACTTAGTACTTTTAGCAACAAGACCAATAAGTCTAAACAAGGTTATCTTGTTAAAACTTTGCATCAGAAAGTTCCAGTCCCTACGTCCAGGCTACATCAAGAGCTCAGTTGGATAGTACCATAGTATAGCATTGTCACTAAGCTTTCACAAGTCTGCAAAGTTATTGTACAAACGGATAGCAGAAAGTCATTACAAAGTGGCTTGCAATATATAGGAAATCTCTTATTTACGTACGAAAATTGCCAGTTAAATGGTCTTCGAATGAGGATCTTAGAATATCACGTCAAGGTTACCATGTAATTGCAATATCAATAGAGTTATATAATACAAAATTTAGTATTGATAAAGCCAATACAAGTTGTTTAATTCCTTTCATCAATTAGAAAAGAGCTGGTGTTTTGAAACGGCTAAATAGATTCTATTGAGTCATAGCTAAGAACCATCTCGCAAAACAGAGCTTTCAATTAAAAAACCGCCACCAAATCGGACCATCCGCCAGGGTGCTACGATGCCACGGACAGACACACAAATACACAGATACACGCCTGAAACTTATAACACCCCTCGTTTTGCGTCGGGGGTTAAAAAAAAACAAAGTTTCAGAATTGCAACGTAGTTTTCCATGGATCTCCTTAGTCTTTACTAGTCTGTGGCTTGAATGTGCGATGTTGAACTTCTGCAAGGAATACGTCGGATTTTTGTAGAAATAGAACGAGCGCAAAATTTAAAAAACCTTCAAAATCCTCTGAAAGAAAGTCTTTCTAGTTTCTTTTTTAAGGAATTGATGACACGTAATCACTAAATTCACTGACACTGGTCACTGGCAGAGTTTACTGAAAATTGCCATTCGCATTCAGAAGAAGAAGAAATTAAAGTTAGAAAGCTCAAGGAACTTATATACGATAACTGGAATTACTACGAAGCAATATTTGAAAAATAAAAATGTACTTTATTTCGTTAGCAATAAAGTTGACATTTGCTTCTTACTTATCAGAGGGGAAAAACGTTCTGAGCGAGACAACGACATGAGTGGATGTTGTCCCTTTCTTGCAATTGCCAGTGTAAATAAAACTTTTGGATGGTAGATTTTTTATATATCCGGTAACCGTTAAATCTCTTTTATTCATACACGTTAATGTACATTAGCATAAAATGTAATTAACATATTGAGTTCTTAAATGTGCTTATTTTAATTATTACGTAATTACTTATGCAATGCAAAAACTGTTTCTCAAATTAGAAGAATTACTTAGTAGTAATTTGCAAACTACGCATGGCCACACTTATATATGGCGATTGGCGCTTTATTTAATAGAATTATATAATAGAAATAAAATTTAGTAGAAAGAGACACACTCCACTCATGTCGTGGTACTCTTCGGAACGATTTTGAAGCGCGTGTAAGCATTCCGGGTAGAATGTAACTTCCTTGAGAAAGCTCCATAGATCAAGGAAGTTACATTCTACCCGGAATATGGCTCAATGAATTTGGCCCCACTTTTTTTTGATTTTCAGATTTTTGATATTTTTATTATTTGTTCGTCGTTAGTTCTTTAATGTTCGATTGTAAAAATTGTTTGTTCGTCTTTTATTTATTTATAATTAATTAAACAAATGATCACCCTTAAGTTGGCCCCCCTTACTAGATATCTTTATTTTTATCACTTAGATTAATTAATTTTCATTAATTATCGTTTGTTCGACGACAATTGGTGATTGTTCGATCATAAAAACAATTAAATTCCCAATTATTATTTATTTTATATCTAATATGCAAACCATTACCTCACGCCTACATTGCGCATGCGCCAGCAGTCTCAGCCTAATGGCGACTGAGCGATGCGTAGTGCATGTCATGTAAAAAAATGACATTATAAATTATAAATAATGCTCCATTTCGAATATCATCAAATTATACGATTTGAATGAAGTATTTATTCAACAGTGTGAGTACCTCGATTAAATATAAAGGTATTTAATTCTTATTAGGAAATATTGTAGGTAGTTCCGATAGTGGTAACACGATACATAAAAAAAAACTGCACATTTTTTGAGGTTAACTAATAGTACATCTAATATATACATCTTTAACAGAATTACAAATAGGCCTATCATTTTAGCAAAGAAACAAATTAAAAACAGTTGTATGATATACACACCCACACACATATATCATATATAAGAAATTCATATTTAATTAGAGTAATTACTCTTTTTGTTTACTCAACAAACAGCTTTATGTGGCTTTATGAGTTAAGTACATATATTGGACGTAATGCATGTAAATGGACTATATAGACATAAGATATTTTTCGATGATTATTAATAAGTACATAATTTATTAATAATGATTCTTTTACAACTAAACATTCGAAATGGAGCATTATTTATAATGCCATTTTTTTACATGACATGCACTACGCATCGCTCAGTAGCCATTAGACTGCTGGCGCATGCGCAATGTAGGCGTGAGGTAATGGTGTGCATATTAGATATAAAATAAATAATAATTGGGAATTTAATTGTTTTTATGATCGAACAATCACCAATAGTCGTCGAACAAACGATAATTAATCAAAATTAATTAATCTAAGTGATAAAAATAAAGATATCTAGTAAGGGGGGCCAACTTAAGGGTGATCATTTGTTTAATTAATTATAAATAAATAAAAGACGAACAAACAATTTTTACAATCGAACATTAAAGAACGAACGACGAACAAATAATTAAAAATATCAAAAATCTGAAAATCAAAAAAAGTGGGGCCAAATTCATTGAGCCAATATTCACACGAGCTTCAAAATCGTTCCGAAGAGTATCACGACATGAGTGGAGTGTGTCTCTTTCTACTTAATAAAGCGCCAATCGCCATATATAAGTGTGGCCATGCGTAGTTTGCAAATTACTACTATGTAATTCTACTAATTTGAGAAACAGTTTTTGCATTGCATAAGTAATTACGTAATAATTAAAATAAGCACATTTTAGAACTCACTGTGTTAATTACAATACATTTTATGCTAATGTATTTATCGACGTGTATGAATAAAAGGGATTTAACGATTACCGAATATATAAAAATCTACCTTCAGATATTTTTATTTACACTGGCAAATGCAAGAAAGTGACAACATCCACTCTTGTCGTTGTCTTGCTCAGAACAATTTTCCCTTCTGTTAAGTAAGAAACAAATGTCAACTTTATGAGTAACAAAATAAAGTACATTTTTATTTTTCAAATATTACTTCGTAAAGATTCCAGTTATCGTATATAAGTTCCTTGGAACTATCTTATATATCTATGGAAATCTCAAATTAGAATTTATTCTGATTTCAGATGACAGATTTCAGAATCAATCATCACTCATCTGTCAATTGTCATCATGTAAATAAATAATAATACGAAAATAGATAGGTGAGAAGCGCGGGAAACATAAAATTTGGCGGACGTCATTTTTGGTTCTGCGACTTTTTATATTATTATTTAGCGAAACAGAGGATCGATATTAGTTTTATTTGTGTAAATATTTAATTTTATGTAAATATCATTAGTTTTACTATCAGTTTAAAGTAGGTAAGTCTCCTTTTCACTTTTTAAAATGAACAAACCCCCTGACGATCCTGGAGGTGGACCTCTCCAGGTAGCGCACTATGTTACTATAGATGAGAGTAGTGTCGATACAGATACTTCGCTTTCTTCAACTCAAACAACTAATAGGAAAAGATCTCATACATCTAATAAAATATGCAAACACTGCAATAAACGGCGCAAAAAGCGCAACAATGAATTGAAATCTACTGACTGTCAGTGTTCTCACTCTGTTTCTGAAATCTCAGATATAAATAATGCTTCGGGCGCCTCATTTATTACTGGTGATAATAATGTAAATGATAATGTTACAATGAAAGATTTGTCAAACCCCCTAACAAATAGTAAGGAACCCCAAAAACCTAAAGATTATATTAACTACCGCACACAGTATGAATCTACAGACCTTGGACCTTACGTTATTCATGTCCAAAGAGTTATTACATCTCCGACTGATAATGTTACTCTACATCCAGTCTCGTTTGGGCGATTCCTTAAAAATAATACTTTTAAAAATATAATTGATGGTAGCCTCAAGAAAATTGGACGCAACCGATTATCTCTATCATTTTCGGACCACAATGACGCAAACCACTTTATTAATGACCCTAATCTCTCAAATAAAAACTTCAAAGCTTTTATCCCATCATTTAACGTTTCACGAGTAGGCGTAATTAGAGGTGTTCCCTCAGACTGGTCACCTGAGGAAATTGCTAATAATGTTAAGGTTCCCATTGGTTGTGGAAAAATAATAAAGGTTAGAAGAATAAACCGTAAAATAACTATTAATGATAACACTACCTGGAAACCAACAGAGACAGTTGTCGTAACTTTTGATGGACAGACTTTACCGAAACGTGTCTACGTTTGTTATAATGCTCTCCCAGTAGATTTATACATTTACCCTACTATACAATGCTATAAATGCTGTAGGTACGGTCATACTAAAATAACTTGCAGATCCAACCCAAGATGCTTTAAATGTGGAAAGGATCATTGTGGAGACTCTTGTACTAGCGAGGCTGATTTCAATGTTAATTGTTGTTTATGTAAGGGATCTCACTTTGCCACTAGCAAATCATGCCCAGAACATTTAAGACAAAAAAACATTAAAATGTTTATGGCTCAAAACTGTGTCTCTTATGCCGAGGCATCAAAAAATTATCCCCCGGTCTCCAAATCATATGCTGATGCCATCTCAACACCTATTAAAACTGCTCTTCATCCACTTTTGAAAAAAAACTTAGATTCGCAAGAACAATCCCATAGGTCATACAAAAAAACAATATTTCAGAAACCTAAACCCCATACAAAAGTCAGTAAGAGTTATGACTATGATTTCCAAAATTCAGTTATTAATGAATATAATTCCACTAATTCTAGAGAAAATGGTACTTTGTTGACAAAAAATAATAACAATAATCAAGAATCAGCCTCAATAGGCATGATTATATCTTTTATTAAATTTTTATCTCAGTCTGAAGTAATAACACCGTCCAACGCTGCTTTAATGACAGAAAGTTTAATTAATTATTCTAAATTTAATGGTGATCATGGACAGTCAAGCCAAAATTCTTCAATGGAACTCGCAGAGCATCACCAACAAGAAAAGTGAATTAATTCACTTATTAAATAAATATGAGCCATTTTTAGTGGCTCTTTCAGAAACTTGGTTAAGACCAAGTTGTACTTTTAAATTCTCTGGATACACTAGTATCCGAGAAGATAGATCTGATGGTTATGGAGGTGTAGCCATCATGATCAAAAAAGGATATAATTTTTCCATTGTTAATCTTCCTGTACATACTGTAAATATGTCTATATTAGCTGTTAATGTAAATAATATTTGTTTCGTGTCACTTTATATTCCACATCCAAATTTGAATATTTTGACAGAACTTAATAACCTATTAGCCATACTACCTAAACCCTTTATTGTGTTAGGTGATTTTAATTCTCATCATCAAGCCTGGGGTTGTTCCTCCAGTAACTATTATGGTGAAGAACTTTTGAAAGTCATTGAAGAATTAAATTTATGTATTTTAAACAACGGTTCTCCCACTCGTCGCACAAAACCCTCCGAAGGCAAAAGCGCTATAGACCTGTCCATTTGCAGTCCCAATTTAGCACCTTCTTTGACATGGTACACACTCCCATTTACGTTTGGAAGTGATCACTTCCCCATAATAATAAATTTCCCTTCTGCATATCATAAAACTTCACCTAAATCTACATCATATTTCAAATATAATTTGCATAACCCGGATTGGCACAAGTTTAATAATTTGATGGAAGTTGGTGTTAATGTTTTGCCTAACATTTCCTCATATAATGACTCTTCTTGTGCAGAAGCCTTTACTCAATTAATTATAAAATCAGCTGAAAACACTTTTCCCATTAAAAAACAATTAACTAAGAAAATAAATACGCCACCTTGGTGGGACAAAGAGTGCTCAGACGCTATTAAGGAAAGGAAAGCTGCTGAAAAATTTTATTGTCAGTATACAACTACAGAAAATTTTAATATTCTCACTAATATTATAAAAACTACTCGTCGATTATTAAAAAAGAAAAAAGCTGAAGGTTGGAAGAAATTCTGCTCTTCCTTATCACCCCAAACAAAACCTTCAAGTGTATGGTTAAACATAAGAAAATTTAGATCTGCATATAAGGTTTCTAATAATAATGAAATGTGTCCATTGTTAATAAATCAGCTGATAGATCATCTTGCTCCACCTACAGTACCAGAATGTATCCTTTCTCTTCCTTCTACTTCTTCTTCAGACAATTTTTCCCCTTTTACGTTATTTGAGCTTAAAGGTATCCTTCAAAATGTTAAAGACTCTACTCCTGGATGGGATAATATTAACTACTCATTTTTAAATAACATGACTGATAAATCTCTATCATACTTATTAAAGGTTATGAACTCCCTTGTTTCTACAGGTAATATACCTCAGACATGGAAGTCACATTCTGTTATCCCTATCCTTAAACCTGATAAAAACCCTTCTGACCCTTTTTCATACAGACCCATTGTGCTTTCATCAGTTATGTTGAAAATTCTAGAGCACCTTGTCAAACTTCGCTTAGAATGGTTTATTGAAAGCAGAAATTTATTAAGTCAAAGTCAGTATGGTTTTAGGAGAGGAAAGAGCACCATAGATAATATTAGCTTACTTATAACTGATATTAGATTAGCTTTCACTCATAACAAATCTGTTTTAGCAGCTTTTTTAGATATATCCTCAGCATATGATAATGTAATTCTATCAATTCTGAAAAATAAGCTAGTGAAATTAAACATACCATTTTATTTAATTAATGTTATTATGAATATTGTATACAATAGAACTATTAATTTAGCAAATGACCCTAATAATTTAAAAAGACAACAATATAAAGGTCTTCCACAAGGTTCTGTTTTAAGTCCAATCCTTTACAACATATACTCATATGATATAGAAACTGTAGCAACTAGCAATGTAAATGTTCTTCAGTATGCTGATGACCTCCTTTTATACTCAACTGACAAATCTATACAGATGGCTTGTGATAATCTTTCCATGTCTATTCTATCCCTACAGACTTGGCTTAATAACAATGGTCTTGATATTTCTGTTTCTAAAAGTTCCATAGTTTTATTTTCTCGCACAAAATTTCCACCCCCTATAAATATTACTTACAAAAATAGTTCAATTCCTGTTAAATCGAAAACAAAATTCTTAGGTATAATACTAGATAATAAACTCCAAGGACTAGATCATTGTGAGTATATAGCAGCAAAGTGTGAACGTAATATCAATTTAATGAGATGTGTTTCTGGGGTTTGGTGGGGTGCACACCCATCTACATTAAAACTGATGTATAATGCATTAATAAGAAGTTTATTGGATTATGGAATGTTTTTACTAGAACCATGTAGTAAGATTGGTCTAAAGAAAATTGACTCTGTTCAAATTAAAGCATTACGAATTGTTCTAGGAGCAATGAAATCCAGCCCTGTTTCTGCCCTACAAGTAGAATGTGCTGAACCTCCATTACATTTACGACGTAAATATCTATCTGACAGGTTTTTCCTTCGCACTTTGGAATCACAAAATCACCCTCTGCTTACAAAGCTCTCTAGTCTTAGTGATTTAATGTCAGATAAGTATTGGAAACACAAAACAATCCCAGCCCTTGTATACAGCTATATGAAATATCACAGCCTTAAGCCTTTTACTTTTACATCCCCTATAAATCCCTTATATAAACACAATTATGAATCATTAACTCTGCAGCCTGTTGTAGTAAATTTAGGTATAGATAAACAATCTTTGTATGCCAATCAATATTTTAACAATATTATCAATGAAAAATGGCAAGATTTTCATTTGATTTTTACTGATGCATCCAAAAATAATAGTAATGTTGGAATAGGTGTATACCATAAACAGTACAATATTGTTCAAAAAATCAAATTTCCACCGGAAGCATCTGTATTTACAGGTGAATGTTATGGACTTTATAAAGCTGTAGAATACATACACATTATGAAACTACCCAAGTGTATGATTCTGACTGATTCACTGAGTGCTCTACATTGTTTGCAAAAGTTCCCTTTAAAATCCAAATTTATTCCTCCTATTATTTTAGACTTAAGAAATCTTTTATACAAATGTACTTTTAAATATAATCATATTATTTACTTTGCCTGGGTTCCAAGCCATTGTAATATCACTGGAAATGAGCGAGCTGATCGGTGTGCTAAAGAGGCAGTTCAGTGTGGTGATTTATACCCCTACATTAATTATTGCCATGATCTAGCTGCTCTCCCTAAACTCCATCTTAAGCAGTCATGGCAAAGTGTCTGGGATAGTGGTACATTGGTGAAAGGCAAAACCTATTCCCAATTACAACCATTGATACCTTCTAAACCTTGGTTTTCTGTAGTGAAATTAAATAAGTTGTCAACATCTGTTATCACCAGAATGAGGCTTGGTCACACTAATTCTCCTGAACACCTCTTCAAGCTACACATCAAAGATAGCAATGTTTGTGAGTGTGGCACTGATATTGGAGATCTCAATCATATATTTTTTGCTTGTCCTAAATACAATCATTCATCATTATATAACAATCTATATTCTAATGACATTCCTTTACCTACATCCATTCTAACTCTGTTATTAAACCCTTGTATGTATAATATACTTTCATTATTCATTCAAGAAAATAATATTAATATTTAAGCGTAGTTAGATACATTTAGTATCTAATACCAAATTAATATTAACCCACTTGTAAATATTATACAAATAACTAAGTATTATCTCTGTATATATTTATTTAAATATTATTGTTGTAAATAATTTATAATTTTAGTATCTATGTTATTTTGATTACTTTCTGATCCTCTATTTTCCTGTCAATCCAAATTCCAAATCCTAGTTTATTGTCTAAAATATGTTTCCTCGTTTTACTTGATCATGGCAGTTGCTTAACGCCCATGCCAAAAAGAAAAAAAAAAAAAAATAGATAGGTACAAGCGCGGGAAACATAAAATTTGGCGGACGTCATTTTTGGTTCTGCGACTTTTTAAATTATTATTTAGCGAAACAGAGGATCGATATTAGTTTTATTTGTGTAAATATTTAATTTTATGTAAATATCATTGTAGTTTTACTATCAGTTTAAAGTAGGTAAGTCTCCTTTTCACTTTTTAAAATGAACAAACCCCCTGACGATCCTGGAGGTGGACCTCTCCAGGTAGCGCACTATGTTACTATAGACGATAGTAGTGTCGATACAGATACTTCGCTTTCTTCAACTCAAACTACTAACAGGAAAAGATCTCATACATCTAATAAAATATGCAAACACTGCAATAAACGGCGCAAAAAGCGCAACAATGAATTGAAATCTACTGACTGTCAGTGCTCTCACTCTGTTTCTGAAATCTCAGAGATAAATAATGCTTCGGGTGCCTCATTTATTACTGGTGATAATAATGTAAATGACAATGTTACAATGAAAGATTTGTCAAACCCCCTAACAGATAGTAAGGAACCCCAAAAACCTAAAGATTATATTAACTACCGCACACAGTATGAATGTACAGACCTTGGACCTTACGTTATTCATGTCCAAAGAGTTATTACATCTCCGACTGATAATGTTACTCTACATCCAGTCTCGTTTGGGCGATTCCTTAAAAATAATACTTTCAAAAATATAATTGATGGTAGCCTCAAGAAAATTGGACGCAACCGATTATCTCTATCATTTTCGGACCACAATGACGCAAACCACTTTATTAATGACCCTAATCTCTCAAATAAAAACTTCAAAGCTTTTATCCCATCATTTAACGTTTCACGAGTAGGCGTAATTAGAGGTGTTCCCTCAGACTGGTCACCTGAGGAAATTGCTAATAATGTTAAGGTTCCCATTGGTTGTGGGAAAATAATAAAGGTTAGAAGAATAAACCGTAAAATAACTATTAATGATAACACTACCTGGAAAGCAACAGAAACAGTTGTCGTAACTTTTGATGGACAGACTTTACCGAAACGTGTCTACGTTTGTTATAATGCCCTCCCAGTAGATTTATACATTTACCCTACTATACAATGCTATAAATGCTGTAGGTACGGTCATACTAAAATAACTTGCAGATCCAACCCAAGATGCTTTAAATGTGGAAAGGATCATTGTGGAGACTCTTGTACCAGCGAGGCTGATTTCAATGTTAATTGTTGTTTATGTAAGGGATCTCACTTTGCCACTAGCAAATCATGCCCAGAACATTTAAGACAAAAAAACATTAAAATGTTTATGGCTCAAAACTGTGTCTCTTATGCCGAGGCATCAAAAAATTATCCCCCAGTCTCCAAATCATATGCTGATGCCATCTCAACACCTATTAAAACTGCTCTTCATCCACTTTTGAAAAAAAACTTAGATTCGCAAGAACACTCCCATAGATCATACAAAAAAACAATATTTCAGAAACCTAAACCCCATACAAAAGTCAGTAAGAGTTATGACTATGATTTCCAAAATTCAGTTATTAATGAATATAACTCCACTAATTCTAGAGAAAATGGTACTTTGTTGACAAAAAATGATAACAATAATCAAGAATCAGCCTCAATAGGCATGATTATATCTTTTATTAAATTTTTATCTCAGTCCGACGTAATAACACCGTCCAACGCTGCTTTAATGACAGAAAGTTTAATTAATTATTCTAAATTTAATGGTGATCATGGACAGTCAAGCCAAAATTCTTCAATGGAACTCGCAGAGCATCACCAACAAGAAAAGTGAATTAATTCACTTATTAAATAAATATGAGCCATTTTTAGTGGCTCTTTCAGAAACTTGGTTAAGACCAAGTTGTACTTTTAAATTCTCTGGATACACTAGTATCCGAGAAGATAGATCTGATGGTTATGGAGGTGTAGCCATCATGATCAAAAAAGGATATAATTTTTCTATTGTTAATCTTCCTGTACATACTGTAAATATGTCTATATTAGCTGTTAATGTAAATAATATTTGTTTTGTATCACTTTATATTCCACATCCAAATTTGAATATTTTGACAGAACTTAATAACATATTAGCCATACTACCTAAACCCTTTATTGTGTTAGGTGATTTTAATTCTCATCATCAAGCCTGGGGTTGTTCCTCCAGTAATTATTATGGTGAAGAGCTTTTGAAAGTCATTGAAGAATTAAATTTATGTATTTTAAACAATGGTTCTCCCACTCGTCGTACAAAACCCTCCGAAGGCAAAAGCGCTATAGACCTGTCCATTTGCAGTCCCAATTTAGCACCTTCTTTGACATGGTACACACTCCCATTTACGTTTGGAAGTGATCACTTCCCCATAATAATAAATTTCCCTTCTGCATATCATAAAACTTCACCTAAATTTACATCATATTTCAAATATAATTTGCATAACCCGGATTGGCACAAGTTTAATAATTTGATGGAAGTTGGTGTTAATGTTTTGCCTAACATTTCCTCATATAATGACTCTTCTTGTGCAGAAGCCTTTACTCAATTAATTATAAAATCAGCTGAAAACACTTTTCCCATTAAAAAACAATTAACTAAGAAAATAAATACGCCACCTTGGTGGGATAAAGAGTGCTCAGACGCTATTAAGGAAAGGAAAGCTGCTGAAAAATTTTATTGTCAGTATACAACTACAGAAAATTTTAATATTCTCACTAATATTATAAAAACTACTCGTCGATTATTAAAAAAGAAAAAAGCTGAAGGTTGGAAGAAATTCTGCTCTTCCTTATCACCCCAAACAAAACCTTCAAGTGTATGGTTAAACATAAGAAAATTTAGATCTGCATATAAGGTTTCTAATAATAATGAAATGTGTCCATTGTTAATAAATCAGCTGATAGATCATCTTGCTCCACCTACAGTACCAGAATGTATCCTTCCTCTTCCTTCTACTTCTTCTTCAGACAATTTTTCCCCTTTTACGTTATTTGAGCTTAAAGGTATCCTTCAAAATGTTAAAGACTCTACTCCTGGATGGGATAATATTAACTACTCATTTTTAAATAATATGACTGATAAATCTCTATCATACTTATTAAAGGTTATGAACTCCCTTGTTTCTACAGGTAATATACCTCAGACATGGAAGTCACATTCTGTTATCCCTATCCTTAAACCTGATAAAAACCCTTCCGACCCTTTTTCATACAGACCCATTGTGCTTTCATCAGTTATGTTGAAAATTCTAGAGCACCTTGTTAAACTTCGCTTAGAATGGTTTATTGAAAGCAGAAATTTATTAAGTCAAAGTCAGTATGGTTTTAGGAGAGGAAAGAGCACCATAGATAATATTAGCTTACTTATAACTGATATTAGATTAGCTTTTACACATAACAAATCTGTTTTAGCAGCTTTTTTAGATATATCCTCAGCATATGATAATGTAATTTTATCAATTCTGAAAAATAACCTAATGAAATTAAATATACCATTTTATTTAATTAATGTTATTATGAATATTGTATACAATAGAACTATTAATTTAGCAAATGACTCTAATAATCTAAAAAGACAACAATATAAAGGTCTTCCACAAGGTTCTGTTTTAAGTCCAATCCTTTACAACATATACTCATATGATATAGAAACTGTAGCAACTAGCAATGTAAATGTTCTTCAGTATGCTGATGACCTCCTTTTATACTCAACTGACAAATCTATACAGATGGCTTGTGATAATCTTTCCATGTCTATTCTATCCCTACAGACTTGGCTTAATAATAATGGTCTTGATATCTCTGTTTCTAAAAGTTCCATAGTTTTATTTTCTCGCACAAAATTTCCACCCCCTATAAATATTACTTACAAAAATAGTTCAATTCCTGTTAAATCGAAAACAAAATTCTTAGGTATAATACTAGATAATAAACTCCAAGGACTAGATCACTGAGAGTATATAGCAGCAAAGTGTGAACGTAATATCAATTTAATGAGATGTGTTTCTGGGGTTTGGTGGGGTGCACACCCATCTACATTAAAACTGATGTATAATGCATTAATAAGAAGTTTATTGGATTATGGAATGTTTTTACTAGAACCATGTAGTAAGATTGGTCTAAAGAAAATTGACTCTGTTCAAACTAAAGCATTACGAATTGTTCTAGGAGCAATGAAATCCAGCCCTGTTTCTGCCTTACAAGTAGAATGTGCTGAACCTCCATTAAATTTACGACGTAAATATCTATCTGACAGGTTTTTCCTTCGCACTTTGGAATCACAAAATCACCCTCTGCTTACAAAGCTCTCTAGTCTTAGTGATTTAATGTCAGATAAGTATTGGAAACACAAAACAATCCCAGCCCTTGTATACAGCTATATGAAATATCATAGCCTTAAGCCTTTTACTTTTACATCCCCTATAAATCCCTTATATAAACACAATTATGAATCATTAACTCTGCAGCCTGTTGTAGTAAATTTAGGTATAGATAAACAATCTTTGTATGCCAATCAATATTTTAACAATATTATCAATGAAAAATGGCAAGATTTTCATTTGATTTTTACTGATGCATCCAAAAATAATAGTAATGTTGGAATAGGTGTATACCATAAACAGTACAATATTGTTCAAAAAATCAAATTTCCACCGGAAGCATCTGTATTTACAGGTGAATGTTATGGACTTTATAAAGCTGTAGAATACATACACATTATGAAACTACCCAAGTGTATGATTCTGACTGATTCACTGAGTGCTCTACATTGTTTGCAAAAGTTTCCTTTAAAATCCAAATTTATTCCTCCTATTATTTTAGACTTAAGAAATCTTTTATACAAATGTACTTTTAAATATAATCATATTATTTACTTTGCCTGGGTTCCAAGCCATTGTAATATCACTGGAAATGAGCGAGCTGATCGGTGTGCTAAAGAGGCAGTTCAGTGTGGTGATTTATACCCCTACATTAATTATTGCCATGATCTAGCTGCTCTACCTAAACTCCATCTTAAGCAGTCATGGCAAAGTGTCTGGGATAGTGGTACATTGGTGAAAGGCAAAACCTATTCCCAATTACAACCATTGATACCCTCTAAACCTTGGTTTTCTGTAGTGAAATTAAATAAGTTGTCAACATCTGTTATCACCAGAATGAGGCTTGGTCACACTAATACTCCTGAACACCTCTTCAAGCTACACATCAAAGATAGCAATGTTTGTGAGTGTGGCACTGATATTGGAGATCTCAATCATATATTTTTTGCTTGTCCTAAATACAATCATTCATCATTATATAACAATCTATATTCTAATGACATTCCTTTACCTACATCCATTCTAACCCTGTTATTAAACCCTTGTATGTATAATATTCTTTCATCATTCATTCAAGAAAATAATATTAATATTTAAGCGTAGTTAGATACATTTAGTATCTAATACCAAATTAATATTAACCCACTTGTAAATATTATACAAATGACTAAGTATTATCTTTGTAAATATTACATAAATATATTTAAATATTATTGTTGTAAATAATTTATAATTTTAGTATCTATGTTATTTTGATTTGTTCCTGATCCTCTATTTTCCTGTCAATCCAAATTCCAAATTCTAGTTTATTGTCTAAAAAAAATGTTTCCTCGTTTTACTTGATCATGGCAGTTGCTTAACGCCCATGCCAAAAAAAAAAAAAAAAAAAATAGATAGGTACCATAGATAAATATGTGTATTACTGATAGGTACCTAATTATCACTAATTATGTTTCTGCGACGAAAATAAATACTCACATGTATCAGTATTAGTAATTAATATTTAGTATGGGTAAAGATAAGAAAAAAGGTGCTAAGGCGAACATTTTCAAAGTTGCGGGTGCTAAAAGTTTAAAGAAAACGAAGGCTAAAGCAGTTAACTTAGGATTGAAAAATGTAAGTATTTGATGGGATGATATTTATTCCAAAGAGTATATAATGCATGTATGTTTATAAAGGATAACATAAGCAAGATGCATTTAATGTGTAAAAATAACCTGTAAGCTAACATCTAGTAAACAAACGGCAGAAAAGAGCAAACATTGTGTTCTCTATTTTTACGTCAATCTCATTTGTTTTATCTCTAATTTGTACATTGATTGCAACTTAAGATAGAATTGGTGGAAAGAGTTACCAATACTTACGTAGTAACTAATACCTAGTCTGTGACCAATACTAGCAAGAAAATATGCACCGCCTTGTGGAATTCAACATTGCATGTTGTAAGTTTCTAGCTTTTGACATGTGATAGAAATATATAACCTCAATCTCAATAAAAAATTAAAATGCTAGGATAATCATTTGTAATAGGAGAAAAAACAACACTAATCTGAGTTATATAAAAAATGTATTTATTATCTATTTTGAATGTCAGTAGCTTAACTATTGAGTGTGTTTAGACAACTTTTAACTCAGAAATCTGACTTAATTGTACCAGGACACTTCATAGATACTTAGAAACATTTCGACATTGCCATTCTGCTTCACTAGCAAAATGGCAACTTCACCTTAAAAATGTAAGGAACTCTAAAGTCTCATAGCTAACAGAAGTTGAAGCTTTTGTTATATCTATATCAAACTGTTGAGTGAGACCGAAAATTGTTGGAGGTCTTCTCTACTATTTTAAAAATGTTTTTTATAACTAATAAAAAACTGTGTTTCTTCAGCTCAAACTACAAAGTAACTTTTGTTAGTAGTAGGTTTTTGTCTATTTGTGGTTACCTTGCTTTATTTTTATTTTGTTACAGTTAAAACAAAAAGTTGCTGATATAGATAAAGAGTTTATAGAAATTAAAAACAATCCTAGTCAAATTGCTGCCAAACCTAAAATTGTTGCTCTACAAAAAACAGAGGAAAAGCCTGTGACTAAAGAAGAGGTGGCTTCTGCAGCAGATGAGATGGTAAAAATGGATCTATAACAGATATGTTAATAAAACAATTTGTTATACTTTACTGTTTTCATTTCTGAGTTTCTAATTTCATACCATATCATAGTAGAGTAACAGGTCATCATTATAAAATATTTTTAACGCAGTTAAACTGCAGCGACTGACTTCCCATTTTCAATATCGCTGGAAATGGATCTAATACAGAGTGAAAGGTGAAATTAATTAAATTTGCTTTTATCCGCGAACTATTATTCTATGTATCCTCCGTGATGGTACCGAAAAGAGAGACGTTGGTTTAATAAATGGATAGGACTCACCGATGGTTCCGATCAAACGAAGACCCCCAGCGGCACACTTATCCGCCCACATCCACCACACTTTTACAACCACGACCACGCCGGCACCAATCACAAAAGCACACAATTCATGTACGTACTCAACGCACGTTTCACTTCGAAACCGAAGCATCTTCAAGAGAAACGAACACTACCTCACTCTACGCGAGTGTAAGTATTACACTCGCGTAGAGTGAGGTAGTATTACACTCGCGTAGAGTGAGGTAGTATTACACTCGCGTAGAGTGAGGTAGTGTTCGTTTCTCTTGAAGATGCTTCGGTTTCGAAATGAAACGTGCGTTGAGTACGTACATGAATTGTGTGCTTTTGTGATTGGTGCCGGCGTGGTCGTGGTTGTAAAAGTGTGGTGGATGTGGGCGGATAAGTGTGCCGCTGGGAGTCTTCGTTTGATCGGAACCATCGGTGAGTCCTATCCATTTATTAAACCGACATCTCTCTTTTCGGTACCATCACGGAGGATACATAGAATAATAGTTCGCGGATAAAAGCAAATTTAATTAATTTCACCTTTTAATAATGGATTTCCGCAAAGTAACGCCTGAATCAATAAGATAATACAGAGTGCATCAGATCTTAACCAAATTAAAATTGGACTAAACGGGGAGCATATACCCTCGTAAAAAAAAATATTTAAAATTGGTTCATAAATTACTAAATTCTGAATTATAAAAAACATTTAAGATATGATAAGATAATATTTATTGGTACGACATTTTTGCATAATCTATTACAGTAGACAATCTATACATATAATAAAATCGTAGAAAAGTCAAAACTGTACATTGAATATTTTTTTTAAAAGAATACTCGGGGCGTGATTTACAATCGATATCGAAGGCAAAAATATAGTTTTTAGAATTTTTGTCTGTTTGTCTGTATGTATGTCCGGTGTAAACTCAAAAAGTACTGCATGGATTTACTTCAAATTTTGCATGAATATTACTAACAGGTCGGGTCAACATATAGGCTACATATTATCACGCTATCACCTAGCGGGGAGCTGCTGTGCGGAGTAAACGAAGACCGCGCAGACGAAGTCGCTGGCAACAGCTAGTTGAATATAAACAAAAAATTACAAAAAGGCGAATTTTTTCTAAAACTATGTTGTTCTTTATAATTATACAATTCAAAAGTTTAAGCTTATTTTTTATTATTTTTTCATTTTAATATTGAGTGTTGTCTCCTCTAGCTCTAATCATAGCTTACATTTGATCTGGCATGTTCTGAATGAGATTTCTGATGACCACTGTCCACTTGATTAATGTCATTCCACGCCTCCAGTGTCGTGTTTCTCAGCACCACAAGAGTTTGTGGAAGGTTCAAGTTGGATCTAATCTTTCTTTTCAGCATGTTTCAGATGTGCTTAATTGGATTTAAATGCGATGACCGAGCTGGCTACTCTAGTTTTTGCATACCGACCTCCTGTAGGTAGTCATTCACACAACGAGCAATGTGAGGGCGCGCGTTATCGTGCATTAGCAAAAACTGCTCGTCCGATAAACTGTATCTGAGTGCTAAGTGTGAGTTTTTCTTTTCGCATTCGATCGTGAGCGCGTTTCGAGTTTACTAGGAATTTGTATGTGATTCGTACAGCGCCATCTAGTGGTAAACTGGTTTCTCACGTTTACCACTAGGTGGCGCGGTACAAATCACATACAAATTCCTAGTAAACTCGAAACGCGCTCACGATCGAATGCGAAAAGAAAAACTCATACTTAGCACTCTGTAGTTCTATTTACCAATAAAGTTAGGGCGGAAAATGTAAAACTGGCATCACTGTTTGGAATTTGTATCCATGCAGTATCCATGCTTACTTTAATCAGCGTTAATGGTACGTGACGCGAAAATATCAAGTAGTCATACATTATTCATACATATTTGTGGCCTACGTTGCGGCCATAATCAGTTTGCGACGCGACGGTGCCGATTTGTTTAATGCGCGACGAGGCGCGACGCAGTTGAGCCACAGTATATATTATGTAGTATATATAATATTTAACACCTTCAATCAGAGTCCTAAATATACGATACCTATTTGTTGTCTTCTTCTTTGTTTAGGAAGTTTTTAATTTTACGTACGACACTGCGTACGGTCATTATTTGTTGCAAGTCGCAAGTGAATATGTTGATCCGACTTCCTTTGAAGAATAGACCAATTGTCATTCTGCCAGCCAGGTCGTAAATGGTGACCGTTAGGCTATACGTGTCACCACTGCCGTGACACTATGTGGTAGAGTTCCGTTACGGAACATCCGTAACGTCTCGCCCGGGTAGTTATTTGATACTACCGCATTATCTATTCCTGCCGCAATAGCGTCAATGATTGTTACTTTCGTGTTCCGGTTTGAAAGGTAAGGTAGCCGGTAGACTTATGCATGTGACAATGCCATCCCGCCACAAGAAATACAAATCACCATTAACATTTTTGGTGTCTTTAAGCAATGGTTTCTCTATTTTCATCAGGAGAGCCATCTGTTAGCTATCTAATTATATAAAAAATGTCGGGCGACGACTTTGCCTACTAGATAAGGCCTTTTGCGGCCACTGCCATCAAAGCAAATCAAACAGAACGTAAATAGTTTTCCATACTATTCTGTGACTATTTACCGCCTTCGATAATAATATGTATTCTGCCTTACTTCTTAGAATGTTTTTTTTCTCTTATGGCATGGGCGCAATGACGTGTATAATACACGTAATTGCATGGGCCTTAACCTGTTAATCTTAGAATTTTCGTATAAAATATTAACCTATGAATGTTGTAATTTTATATTAGCCCTACTTTAAAAGTTTGCTCTTGCAATATAACTTAATACTCAAAGGAGTTTGGATTAATAAAAAAAATATTTGTTAATATGTCTTTTATTGTTAAATTATACAAAAAATAACATTATAAACACTTTACTTAAACATTAAAAAAACAATGTGTTAACAATTAATTCACAATTAATAACACCACAGATAATTTCTCATTTTCAAGTAATTTTATTACGATGCTGAGAAAAAAAAACATGGATTCATTTACACCGATATGGAAAACAAAAGAATCCAAAGAGACAATATTTGATTGCTATATCAGTATTCATGTGATAGCACATGCATGAATTCTGGATAACTAACAAATATCAAATGCATTTTTGAATGCGTTTGCAGGTACCATAACTACCTACCATAAAAAGTAGATATTCAAATGCTGTCTAAGCTTAAACGTTATGCTTAGAGTTAGAAAATAAAAAAACTTCTACTCGTCGTCTGTCAAATCTGGCTCTGCCTTTTCATCATCGCTTATTTCAACTGGGTCTTCTGGCTCTGCGACTGCTTCATCTGTTTCTGGTGCAACTGCAGGACTTTCTGGTTCCTCAATGACTGGTTCAGGTTCACTGGAAACAAATATATAAATTACTTTTTTCTTTATTACTTAAATAAATATTTTCGCCCGGCAGTCCGCTTCCTGATTTATGTTTTTAAAACCTCTATTATTTCGGGAAAGATAATGATGTGGTTATGACGGCGCATTTTTCATGCAAACCAATGTTAATTATGTGATGATTTAGATCACGTGTGGTAACATCATGTTGATCTAGATCTTTGAAGAAGAGAACATCAGCCGTTCTGCCAGGAAGTTCGTAAGAGGTAACCGATTGTTTATGCGAGTCACTTCCACTTAGTGGTGGTAGAGTTCTGCATTGTCTCGCCAGGGTCTAGTACCGCTGTCTTACCTATTCCTGCCGCAATAGTCACGGACACCTCTTCAACTGTAGTCTAGAACTTAGATTAATGAGGTCTGATTTAATGAATAAAAATTGCTAACACATTATTAACACACTGAAAAGTTGAAAAAAATAAGAAATTTTTTCCTGAAGTTAGTTCGAGTGTCTATTGAAGTTGATGTTGCTAATTAAGCGATAGAGCTGCAGTTCATAATTAGGTGATAGAGTTGCAGTTAGGGCTAAAATTAAGAAATTTCGAATGTCCTGATTGATTGACTGAAAAGATAGATATTTAAAAAAATTCGTACATTTTGATTTCAAAACGGATTACTATGTTTCACGCGCAGCGTTTGTTTTACAGCGATATCAAGTATGGGTTACGTACCGCTTCGACGTTTCATGAATTCAATCTAAGATGGCATCAACTTGAATTTTTATAATTAGTCTGACTACACATTTTTACTAAGGTCAGAAATCCGGACAAACTTAAAAGGCCGCGCAAAGTCCAAACGAATGTTGGTGTTGGTCCGCCGTGTTGGTCCCGGCCTCCTTTGTAGAATAGGCCAACTGCCGTTCTGCCAGGCAGGTCGTAAAAGGCGACCGATTGGCTATCGAGTCACTACCATCGTGGCCACTAGGTGGTAGAGTTCTGCACTGTCTCGCACGGGTCTGGTACCACCGCCTTACCTATTCCTGCCGCAATAGCGTCAGTACTTGTCGCTGTCGTGTTCCGGTGTGGAGGGTAAGGTAGCCGGTAAACTTATGCATGTGGCATTAGACCTTGCCACGAGATAGCAACGCACCATTAACATCTTTGGTGTCTATAGGCGATGGTTGACTCTTTCCATCAGGAGACCCATCTGCTTGTTTGCTATCTTATGATATAAAAAAAAATGAACAGAGAAATGTCCGGACAAATCCGGACGGATGGTAACCCTAGTTGCAATTCGTATCTAGGTGATCGAGTAGCAATATTGCTAACTAGGTGATAGAATTGCAGTTCATAACAGCTATGTGATAGGTGGTTGCAGTTGGTTACTTTGGTGTTAGGTCTAGATGGTTTTGTGGAGCGAACTAGTACAGACTTTGAAATGAACAAGCAGACAAAAACTATAGACGACGGTATCTATATGTGTGTGTACATATATTATACACAGCGTGTGGTATGTGTATACATAAAATTGTGTACATACTGTATATTTAAAATTAATTATAGGAAAAAATACTTCATCAGTGCATCAATATTATAAACCTTTGTGGTTTTCTCTTTGTAATTCTTTGTGTAATAAATTACATGTTTAAATGGTAAATAAATAAAAAACCACACTGTATCCACTGTTGCAACGTGGTATACTGTTGTCTGTTATACATATTGTGTATGCTACAAATAATTACACAAATCATGTAGGTCTCGTTTAAAAACTGAAAAGTCGTCAGAAGAATAAAACTGTATTGCACGGGACTTCACGATAGCGGAGTAAATTGACAAGTAATAGGTATTCATTCTCTTTCTCCTAAACTCACCTTTCTCCAATTTCACCAGCTGATCCACTATGTGAAAGTTCTTCTAAACGCGCTGCTGCCAGCTCAGATTCTTGCCTTGCGATTTCAGCCAATTCAGCAGCCTGGAAAAGTAAAATAAATTTCGCTTTTACTAACATGACAAACTTATGATAAGTTATAACTAGCCAAGTGCTAGTTGGACCCCCATGAAATAATTTATACCATCGTACAACTTTCAACACTACATATTATATTTAAAAAGTTTTGTAAAAAGAGTGGCCGTATAGTCTTCATTACATAGTATAAAACAAAGTCGCTTTCTCTGTCTGTCCCTATGTCCTTATGTCCCTACGTATGCTTAAATCTTTAAATGTACGAAACGGATTTTGATGCGGTTTTTTTTAACAGATAGATTGATTCTTGAGGAAGGTTTAAGTGTATAAACCTTTCCGATATTCCCACGGGAACAAAAGCTGCGCGGGTGAAATCGCGAGCAGGTCGCTAATCTCTAAAACAATCATATGCCGTGATTTATAATAATAATAATAATAATAATAATAATAATAATAATAATAATAAAGCTTTATTTAATTCCAAACAGAATAGCGTTTACATTTGATTATATATAAAAATATGAACATTACCAGTTAATTTAATTATAATAAACAACATGCACCAAAGCTATTATCACTATATATTATTTATATTAATCATTATTTATTTATATTATTTATATCTGTTTGGACCCCGTTTGGGTAAAAGCCTCCCCCAAAGAGTGCCACGCTTCTCTATCCTTGGCTGTGTCCATCCAACTTCCGCCTGCCCTCGCTACTATTTCATCTGCCCATCTGGCTCTTGGTCGGCCTCTAGTTCTAGTGCCACTTGGCCCTGACCACTTAACAGACCTTTGAGTCCATCTATCATCTTTGTAACGAGCCAAGTGTCCCGCCCACTTCCACTTTCCCTTCAGTGAAAAAGTTAAGGCGTCGCACACTTTTGTCTTCCCTCGGATGTCAACGTTCTTTACCTTATCTTTCAATTTTATACCTAGGCAACTTCTTTCCATTTTTCTCTGGGTAGTCTGAATTTTATTCCTGGTTTTGAGATCAAAGGTCCAAGTTTGGCATCCATAAGTGAGACACGGTAGTATTGCTGTGTCCATGACTATTTTCTTAGTCGATAGCGAAAGTTGTGACTTAAATATTTCTTTATGATGCCAGAACTTGTTCCAGGCAATCGCTACTCTTCGGTGTATTTCTTCAATGTTTCTTTCTTTACTAAAAGAGATCTGTTTGCCTAGGTATATGTATTTTTTAACATACTCCAGAGGGGTGTTATTTACTAGGATAGGCGATACGCTGCGGTTAGTCATAATTTTAGTTTTCTCAAGGTTAATTTCTAACCCAACTTTTGTACTGGCCTGGTTTAAGTCATCTACCATTGTGTTTAATTGCTTAGGGGTTTCCGAAAACAAAATTATGTCATCGGCAAATCTGAGATGACTTAAGAAGTTCCCATTCATATTAATACCTCTATTGGACCATGGTAATTTTTCCATTACGAGTTGTAAGACGGCTATAAATAGTTTTGGTGAAATAGGGTCAGCTTGTCGGACTCCTCTCTTTATGTGGAAAGTTTCACCTACTCTATCTAACTTGACTCTACTTGTGCTGTTATTGTAAATGTTTCTTAGGATATTAATATATTTTTCGTTTATGTTTATTACTTTCAGTGATTCCCAGATGCTTTCCTGTGAGATAGAGTCAAAAGCTTTTTTATAGTCTACGAAAGCTAAGTACAGGGGCTTACTGAATTCCAAGTATTTCTCTATCACCTGATCTACTACTTGGATATGATCCATTGTGCTGAAACCACTTCTGAATCCAGCCTGTTCGATCGGCTGGTGTACATCTATGTCTGGGGCTATTCTTTCAAGTAGACAGGAGGCAAATAGTTTGTAAAAAGAAGGCATGAGGCTTATGGGACGGTAGTTGCCTATGTCGGCTGGTTCTCCTTTTTTATAAAGTAGTATGATTTCCGATTCCGTCCATTGGTGTGGCACAGCTTCTTCCTTCAGTATTTTATTCCAGAGGATAGTAATTGGTGTCAATAGTAGAGTCTTTGCAACCTTGATACATTCATTTGTGATGCCGTCTGGTCCTGGGCTTTTTTCTGTCTTTAGTTTCATTAGTTGTTTTAAGATTTCTTTTTCTGTAAACTGTTGTATTGGAGAGGTATCTATACAGCGGTAATTGGCCGTATTAAGCTTTGGTGTGTCTGGTTGACTGTATAGATTAGCGTAAAAGTCAGTAGCGGCATTTATGATTTCTGTGCGAGTCTTGCATATTTTATTATTGCTAGACTGGAGAGAAGGAATCCATGTTTTAGGTTGAGTTAATTCTTTATAAGCTTTTTTAGCAGATCTAGAGTTATCGAGGTGTCTTTGTATTGTTGACTTTCTGTAGACATTGTAGCATCTTTTAATTTCTATTAATTTTTTAATTTTTTTTTTAATGCCGTGATTTATAATCGACTTTAAATAATTTTAACGCAATTAAAAAAAACCCGACTTCCAATATCATTTTCATTTGACCGCCCCGTTGGTCGAGTGGTTAGCGACCCTGACTACGTAATCAACGGGGCTCGGGTTTGATCCCCGACGGGGACAAGCATTTGTGTGATGAGCATAAATGTTTGTATTTCGGGTTTGGGTGTTTATTAAATATATTGCAGTATTTATATATGTATTCTATGTATTAGTATCGTTGACTAACACCCATAACACAAACAAATAAATAGCTTACTTTAGGGTTAGATCAGTAAGTGTAATTTATCCCGTGAATATTTATTTATTTATTTATCTTTGAAATACCGCATCAGATTTCACTAAATTTAAATGGGACCAAACAAAAACTAAATCCTCCCAGATAAAAAAAATTCAAAATCGGTACATAAATGACGCAGGTAACAAACATAAAAAAACACTTTGGTGTCTACTAGGTGATAGAGTTCTGCATTGTCTCGTCCGGTACCATCACCGCCTTACCTATTCCTGCCGCAATAACGTCAGTGCTTGTCACTGTTGTGTTCCAGTTTAGAGGGGTAAAGTAGTCGGTAAACTTATGCATACGGCATTACAACTCGTCTCAAGATAGCAAATCACCATTAACATCACTGGCGTCTATAGGCGATGGTTGACTCTTTCCACATTCAGGAGACCCATTTGCTTGTTTGCTATCTTATGATATAATAAAAAACACAACCGAATTGAAAATCTCCTCCTTTTTAGGAAGTCGATTAAAAGCATGAGGCTGTAACAATCATGTCATTACTTTTAACCAATTTAAAAAAGGACGGCATCTCTTGGACAGTGAACACATCCTATGTTTTTAATATGAAAACTGCAAAAAAAAACATAATAGGATCTTAATCTATACAAATAAATAAAATTGGAGTGTCTGTAATATTAAAATAACCGGTTTAACTAAATGCATATGGATGTATACACGGTATACATACCAAAATAATATTTTTTACGATTTTTGTATATCCGTCTGTCCGTCTGCCTGTCTGTCTATTTGTTTCGGCTGATCTCTGGAACGGCTGAAACGATTTTGACGGGACTTTCACTGGTAGACAGCTGATGTAATGAGCAGTAACTTAGGCTACATTTAAAAAAAATCCCACGCGTACTAAGTCGCAGGTACAGCTAGTATTATATAAGGTGAGGTGAAAATATTTTAACCCAGCATTCGGTACGTCTAACCAAAGATATCCAGATAAAAATATATGTCATTCAAAGGTGTAAACCCTTTGATTTGTTCAGATAAAATTTCGTATACGAATAAAATTTCATACAAATCAAAAAGGATTTCACCTTTGAATGACGCAGTTTTTAGGTGGGTATATTTGATTAGACGTACCGAATGCTGGGTTAAAATATTTTCACCTATTATGGAATGATCTTATATTATGGTTTCCAAGCAAATTTACAAAATATAAATATGTTTTGCCCACGAATTTCTCCGAAGTTATTAATACGATCGTTATTAATAATTTTTCGTGGGTACCTAACATTCAAATACCTCCGCAAAAATCTTTAGTAGTTTTCACGATATAGATTAACTAGCTACACCCTACAGCCTACTGCATTATAAAAGGTTTTTGGTGAATCCCACGACGACAACTTATTTTTTCGATGAAAAGTATCCTATGTGCTATTCCAGGTCATCATCTATATATGTGCCAAATTCCATCCAAATCGGCTCAGCAGTTTTTACATGATTTAATAACAAACATACATCGAAACTTTCGCATTCGCTATAATAACATAATGTAAGTGCTAGACTTATTCAAAGCGTAGTTGCGATTTGTTCTTAATCTTATTAGTCAAAAGACAAAACTTTGCACTTAGCCGGTGTCCATTTTTTTAATTTTACATTATTAATTTAATGTATTTCTAATGCATATTGCATTTGAAATACATTACATTAATAAAAAGAGGAGATTTTATTATGTAGCCTATAGTCGAATTTCGACCACAAGGCGATCGCTAGTATAAATAAATTAGCGTGAGTTGAACGCACTTTACTTTGTACTACTTTTATGGGGAGAGTAAGGGTAACACACACGTAAGGTTTAAAATCATCTTCTTGGGACCTTGAACCTATTGTTATTTTTTACGTATCTTTTAACTACAGGTAAATGACCAGCTGGTTAACAATATTGCATTTGCATATTTATGTTAATAAAATAACTCGTCTCGGAAAGCTTTGGACTTATTGAAGTATAATTAATCGACTCTATGGTGTAGTGGTCTGGTGTCGGTGTTGACCACATGAGGTTTAGTGTTCGATTCCCGGGTCGGGCAAATTAAAAATGTGCTTTTTCAACTTTCTGATAAAAAAAACGTTGGCCCGGATTTGATAAGCGCCCGCTTTGCGAAAGGCTTGTCGCTTATCACATTGTAACTATGTATCTTCGGCTAGTCGCGGTTGCACTGGCCGTACCTCTGTCTACCTCTTTGGGGATATGGGCATGAAGATATTTTTTAATAATGTAAAAAAATAATGTTCTGGAAAGTTTAGAAATATGATAGTGAAAGAAGGTATAGAATATTGTGGTCCATACCTGTCGTGCCAGTTCTGCTTCCCGTTCTTCTTGTGCTTGTCTTTCTAATTCTTCTAATTTAGCGAGCTCTTCTTGTCTCATCTGTTCTGCTAATCTTTCTTCTTCAAGTCGAGCTTCTTCGGCTAATTTAGCTTCTTCTGCAAGTCTTGCTTCTTCAGCTAATCTTGCTTCTTCTGCTAGTCTAGCTTCCTCAGCTATTCTAGCTTCTTCGGCTAGTCTTGCTTCTTCGGCTAACCTAGCTTCTTCAGCTAACCTAGCTTCTTCAGCCAATCTAGCTTCTTCAGCTAACCTTGCTTCTTCTGCGAGTCTTGCTTCTTCTGCTTGACGGGCTTCCTCCGCTAATCTTTCTTCTTCTGCACGTTTGGCCTCTTCTTCAGCTTTTCTAGCTTCTTCTTCGGCCTTACGCTTAGCTTCTTCAGCTTTTCTGGCCTCATCCTCAGCCCGACGTTTCTCGGCCGCTTCGCGCTCTGCCTAATAAAATCTTTAATTACATTAACAATGCATTATTAATATTTACGTCACAACAGGATATAATTACTTACCTGTGCTTTACGTTCAGCTTCTCGTTTCGCTTCCTCTTTCAATGCCCTGAAAAAAGAGGAACAAAAATGTTACAATACAAAAACCATTTGGGGTTTGATGGTATAACATCAAGTAATGAAAAATCTGTAAATTATATTAAGAATATAAACTTAGTAAATATAAGTAATCCCTAATTTAGATTAATCGAGATGCATCCGACTGCCTCGCTAGACCACTCCCTGGCTTTTGATTTAATAGCACAAACCACGAATTAAATGGATACGACTTCCAAGGCAATTTCTAGTTTGTCAGCGTAGCTTGCATTTACACAAAGAAATACGGAGTTATGCTACTTACCGATGGAATAAAATCACTCCAAGGGTAATTTTTAAACTTTGTCATCTCATTAGGTATGATAAAACAGTAGGTACAACATGGCTTGTTCATATTTTTTCCACAATATAGTATATCTACAGATGTGTGACAATTTTGACAGTGATAGGAGCTCAAATGCGCGGCGACATGTTTCCTTCCCAATGTCGTGTTTATATTGTGTGTATTCATGTGGTTTGTGGCATAAACACTCGTTTATGTCACACATGTCGCCGCGCATATGAGCGAACGCTCCTATCACTGTCAAAATTGTCACATATCTGTACACTTTCTCTCTCTCTCTCTGCTCTGATATAGCGCCGGTCAAGACGTAGCTGGTAGAGTAAAAGAAGCAAGGGTTGCCAAAATGCGAAAAGGATACTCATATTAAAACTTTTCAGGAAATGAAAATTTAATTATTTTAATGACACAATATTATACTAGAAAATATTTTTGAGTTATATTTTAGGGTCAATTAGAAACCAAAAGTTACAAAAATATTTCGTTTTTAACATTATTATAGGTATATCCATAACTAGATATTTTACATTAATGAGATGTGGCTTTAGCGAAATTTCGAAAAAATCATCACGTCTGTTCTAGGAATTTTTTTTCGTTCGATTCATTTTGCCTGCCCCACTAGGGTAGGGTAGGCAAGATGAATCGAACGTGTATTACCAGTTCATTAGTATTCGAGTTCACCAAGATATACCGGTTTGTCGGTTGGCGGGCTGAATGGTGATCACCATGGCTGCAGTACATTACTAACCCGATAGCGATTATCGACCCAATATGATCTTAGGCGAATAGGCTAACCTAAAGACCTGGTCGACCTGGATCGCATACCAGAGATTTCAGTTTTAGAATATACAAGGTGCAGGGAATCATTATACAATGATATGAAAAAACTAATACCTAGTTTTTTATTTCTATTGATAGCAAACAAGCAGATGGCTCTCCTGATAGAAACAGAAACCATCGCGTATATATACACCAAAGATGTTAATGGTGCGTTGCTCTTCTTGTGGTGAGATGACAATGCCACATGCATAAGTCTACCGGCTACCTTACCCTCTAAACCGGAACACGACAACGATGAACATTGACGCTATTGCGGCAGGAATAGGTGAGGCGGTGGTATCAAATACTCAGGCGAAACGTTGCGAAACTCTACCGACTACCACCTAGTAGTCACGATGTGATACGTATAGCCAATCGGTCGCCTTTTACGACCTGCCTGGCAGAACTGTAGTTGGTCTATTCTTCAAAGGAGCCCGGACCAACACGGGGGATAAGTCTCAAATAGCATCGAAATATCTTATATAGATTTTTATAGAAATGTTGCACTTATGAATAGATAATGTAGCACTTCGGTGAACCATAGTTCCTAGCTGCAGAAATTAGATGTACGGATAGCATAATTAGCTGTATGTTATTCGGGCACCTTTAGGAAAATTTATCAGACAGTTCGTCAAAGGCGAACAATTAGCCAAAACAATGACTACAATAGGCATGGATTATTTAACAATTAACATGTTAAATTTCGTAACAAATTCTTATTAACAATTAACAGCCGCTATTTTACTGATCAAATACTATTAAATGTTATTTTTATTACCACTAAAAGTATCACTAAAACTAGTGAATAATAACGTACTGAACAAAACTGTTAGTGAAAAATAATGCTAATAGTGCTCATACTGTGTACTAAATAATAGTGTTGTTGTAAATGGTATAGTTTGATCGTTGACGTGTTGGAGAAATTGAAAAATCTATTATGTATTATAATTAACGTATAAAAATAACTGTTAAAACAAAGCTGGGTTTAACAATCGCACTGATAATCTAATTTAACAATAATTTCCATGCCTAGACTACAAGGTGGTAGAGTACTGCAACGTGTCGAGTAGTTTAAATAATACCACAGCCTTATCTTTTCGTGCCGTCATAGCGGCAATGGTTATCATTGTCGTGTGCTAATTGGATATTCGGCGTCTGTAGGCGATGTTTAATTCTGTTCGTCCTCAGAGACGTCTGCTTGTTTGCTACCCTATGATATAAAAAGTAGTTTGAGATTAGGTAATATTTTTTAGCCTTTAAATTTATCATGTTTTCTTGTTTAGGAACTAAGTTGCAAATGTATTTCTTAAGTATTAATAAGTCTTAATAATACACAAGATATACTAAAGTTCTTACTTTTCTTCTGCAGCGCGAGCTTCAGCCTGCCTCTTTTTCTTTATCTCAGCGAGATCAGAGGCTGGAGCTAGAACCGGTTCTGCCGTTGTGGCACGGAACCTAGCTTCACGATCAGCTCTTGCAGCCTTCAACTCCAATTCCGGATCTTCCATCGTCAGAGGAGCCTGGAACTTGCGGCTCGGTCTCCACGGAAGGAGTTTCACTGCACCGCCGCCAATGAACGGCCACGCAGACCGACAATCAATGGTGAAATGAGATATGCCTAGCCGTTACTGCAGTTGGATCGATTTTGATGATGTCAAAGCGTAGCAGCACAGCTCATGAGCAGCTGAACATTCTGATGTTCAATGTGAATGCTATTGTCAAAGTGTTAGGGAATATACATGTAATGACACTCATTTTCAACTTTCTCTACGTATGTAGTTCGTTTTGTTACCCATAAATAAGTCTAACAGTGATAGGAGAAACTTGGAACACCTTGTAGAAATGAAGTTCGTTTTGGTATATATTATGTACCTATTATTAAATAATGAAAACAAGGAAGAAATGGTAATGACATTGTACTAGGACGCGTGTGGCTTGCTAAACACTTCGTATACCCACTATCTTTCTTTCGTTTCTCTGTCTTTTTCTGATGATGATCTATACTACTTTAATATCATTTAAAATAGCAAAAGTGTTTTCGGACACTTCATCTCGCTTTGCTTCTTTCCACCAAATGTACGACACAGAAATTTCTTTCATATACTTAATATTTTTTTGGTAGATATATTGATTACTAAAAGTAAAAAATCTTCGTATTTATTCTCATTGATTAATAATAATGACAATATAATAAACGTTGTGTTATATTGCACCAAAAGTTTTTTCAGTGTGGCCTTGTTCCGAGTGCTAAGTGTGAGTTTTTCTTTTCGCATTCGATCGTGAGCGCGTTTCGAGTTTACTAGGAATTTGTATGTGATTTGTACAGCACCACCTAGTGGTAAACGTGAGAAACCAGTTTACCACTAGGTGGCGCTGTACAAATCACATACAAATTCCTTGTAAACTCGAAACGCGCTCACGATCGAATGTGAAAAGAAAAACTCACACTTAGCACTGAGATCTGGTAATTCTAAAAATGTCGACTCGTGAAAAGTGCCTGTAAAGGTTTATTTTGAATTAAACTTTTTTTGAGTTTGAGTATGCATAAATATCGGTCATGAACCACGAGTGACTTTAATTAATCTTTTTTTTGACTGATAAGAATACCCTAAATAGTATGGTTTCCTAAACCTATTTCAATTTCTAATTCTACAAGATAGATTTTTTTCGAATAGGTAAGACGGTGGTTAAAACCAAATAAATAAGTTGCTAGACTTTACTACTTTATCGTCACGATGGTAGTGACAGGTTTAGAAATCTGTTCATTTCTTACAATCTGTTTGACAGAATGGCAAATGATCTATTATGCTAAGGAGGTCTGGACTCATACGATGCTAATTATTAAATTATTCCATACAAATCACAAATTAAATTCTTTGTTGTTTATCTGAAAATTTAATGATTATTCTTTTAAATGTGCAAGTAGACAATTTATTTAGCAGGTTCTGTTATATACATGTAGTGTATTTATTTCTGGTATGCAGTTCTCCTTCGACTTGTTTTAATAGTTAATATTGGTAAAGATGTATACCTACTGTATGATAAGCCAAATAATATTGCAATCTTTATGTTTTTGTTGTTTAACGAAAAAAAATAAATTATTATCCTGCATGTTATGCTAGTGTTGAAAGTGAGTGGCACTACATCGTATTATTTCCTACACTTTGCTGTTAACTATGACTCTGCTTTAAATTGCATGAGAAAGCTTTATACTTTGCTATACATTTGTAGATCTGATGTGGTTGCTGCTGTGAAGCGTGTCTAATCGGTGTGCTTTGAATGGTTGTGTACTCTTTATAAAAGTATTCGAATAATGTTTTCTCTAAATCATGCCAAATACGTACCCCACATTTTATTCCTATTTACAATTTCAATAAAAAGCTACATATAATTTGTTATCACTTTGAATTGTTGTGTATAGTATATAAATACCTGACCTTAAAATAATATAATATATTTAGTTAGAAGCCAAGCATTAGCAAGCTGGATTTTAAGCGTGATAGGGTCTACCATGCAAACTAATTAAAACGACAGAGAGGTAAAAATAATTATTTATTGTTAAACAAAAATCAGTTCTGTTAAGTGGAAACGAGACGGTCCGACCTGCGTCATAGTGGACTTAACAAACATGACGGAAAGTATTTTTCAGTCATTATTTTAAAAATTGTGTAAAACTTTACAAAAATAAATGATATCGGTTAGTTAGGTGTTATACCGAGATCAAGGAGGCGAAGGTGGACGAGACTCAGGCGCAGGATTTGCATAGAGAATCCAAAGGCATTGTGAAATCAAGCTGTATAGCGATTTGTTTTGACTTCACCATAAATCCATTTTATTATTTTAAAAATAAACAGATTTAAAGGAGTACATAACAAATACACTATTTAAATTTATTCTAAATCTGTTTTCGCCTCGATCGAGATTGATTTTTAAAAGTAGGTATTTATTGTTTAATCAGAATTTAAGAATTACAGACGAAGTATATTAGTTTAAAGGCCAGCAAGTCACATTGGCCAACAATTTATGAAATGCCTGTGGGTACGCTACAATAATCATGCGCTTGCGTCTGTCGCGCTGCGAAGGGAGTGGGAGAGCGGAGCTACGCGCACTGCGCCGCTGTCGGCTCTTCCGCCTTATCACCCGCTGCAAGAGACACCACACCCAGTGTTAGACACTTTTATATATTCTTTAATGTTTTCTATTTATACGACTATGTCGAAGCTGGAAAGCTTTTTTATTTAATAATTATACATCGCAATAATGACATCTCGTAACTATTAGTTTGAGGTGATCAGAACACATTTAGAAACCTGGTTCACTACAAATTTAAAAGTATAAAAATAAATATAACAGGTAGTATAAAAAATAATAGAAAGAAGTTTTTTTACAAAGAATATAATTTAGATAATTATGCTACCATTACTAAGTATTTAGTTCGGTAGCAACCTTATTTAGCAAAACAGGTCTAACATCTTTGATATGCTTTTATAAGTTCTATACCTACGTATATTAAAATTAACTAAGTAGTAATTCACTGCCTACGTAATCAGCAAGTAAAACGGCTTTGTGAAAATATGTATAATATTTACAGCGTAATTAAATGCAAAAACATCGTTTTCTATTATTAGCCTTAAGGTAAAAAATCATCTAAAAAGTTAAGAAATATATACACAAAAACACTGAGTTGAAAATAGAATATGATAAGTGTAATTTGTGAAGATAAATCTGATATAGCTTTCAGCTAAAATCACTTGCAATGTGTATTAATATAGATGAGTATAATTATACCCTTTACATAAATTATCAAAACTTGATAAAAATGGCATAAAAATCAAACGCAAAATTAAATTTATGAGTTCGTAAATGTAGTCAGCTGCACATTATTTTTTCGAATAAACACAATGTTTATTTACAAAAACTAGCAATCACCCGCTGGTCGAAATTCGCTGTAAGTATGATCAAAGACTATATGCTCTACTATGGTTGACAATAGAGTTTCATCATACATGAAATAATTTTGTATATACAAATGTTGTATAAAAAATATTTTTGTATATTATGATGCTCTTCAAATACACGATAGTGTGTTATCTCATTTTTATTATTATTATTATTATTATTTTAATAATTATTATTATTTTCGACCACAAAAATATTTTCACATGTGACACATTTACGTTATTTAACAATTATATAAGTTTTTGAACATTTATGCATTTGACACCTAAATTAGTTGAGTCACTACTTATAAGTGCCAGATTTTTACCGTAAATCATATAATATATAAAATGCATAAGATTATACCATAACCTTGTGTCGCATTTTAGTTTCTCAAAACACATATTAATGTATTTATATACTCTTATAAACATTTATAATGTTTTACTCCATTTTTAATTCCTGCTTATTTGCTAACACAATGGTTTCGCGTTTTGACGCATCATTAGGCCAACAAATAACTACTGTTTTCTATTTAAATACTTATGAAATAAATGACTGTAAGGGTTTACGTCAATTAACCCGTCTATAAAGTTACGAGATTACCCATCATGCGATTTATTTAATTTTTTTAATCAAGTAAGAAGAAGCCAGCGCTAATGTTACGGTTTTAATAATGTACCTGTGGCCTTTTCAACAGCCAAACCCGCCGCTGCAAGTCTGTTCTTGGCGTAAAAGGAAAGGAGGTTCACGTCGTCCCTGATGCTTAGTTCCTTGTAGAGGGGCCTACGGTTGCTGAAGGCCTTGTTACCGGAATAATGGACGCACGCGAGGTTACCACGTCCTGGCAACCAACACTCTAGGTTATCAGGAGACACACGGGGCTTACGTTAACAATAATCTTGGGGTCACAGAAATTATTAAAGGTTAATATAAATTGTAATAAAAAATACAATCCAGAATATTTTTTAATTTTAGTATAAGGACATACCTGTAAATCTCTTAGCAGTGTCTGAGTAGAAAGCAAGGCTGCGGATGTGATCAGACACGCTACGCAGCGGCAGCAATAATTTAGCGACGTATGCATCACTGCTGAAGCGGTAAGGAATGGGCTCACCGTAGGAATAACTGCAAACATGGAAATTGTTCCAATGTTAAAACATGTACTGCCTTATTCCAAAACGAGGTCTAAATATAGTACCGAACTTCAGTTTAGTTCTAGTACAAAATAAAACGTTATTATAAAACCGGGTTCGGCGCTAGTCCGAGGAAATAAAAATTAATTTTAGTATGAGAACTAACTTTAATATCGTAACAAACCTGGACTTCTTAGTTTTGGTTTAAATCCGGTGCTAAGTATGTTTTTGTAATAAGGCGGATTAGGTTTAGTAGAGTTTAGAATCATATATTTTGTTCACACTGTAAGTTTTTTTCTAAGAAAACATTTTTTTTTGTCAACCAATATACTTAAATTAGTGAATAAATAATAATGATAATTATATAGGCGCATAGAGGTAAAAATCTAAACTTTGAACCTGACGTAGAAAGGAAATATTTATTTTGAGTTTAAGTTTTAGTGACGAGCTGACCCGACAGACATGATATGTCAAGTTTTAATTAATTTTTAGTTCCACAGTATTCCTAAATTATTAAAAATCGAGCAAATTTTCGAATATTTTTTTTTCGCCCTGCCTTGCACTACCATCTACCTAATCCATATAAATATTATAAATATGAAATTCTGTCTGTCTGTTATTTTTCCCTGAACCGATTTTGATGCAACTTGATAAGGAGATGATTGAAGACCTATGATTGAGTGAGTATGAGTGATTGAGCACATATGTTTTTTTTAATCGTAGGTGTCATACATAGGTTAATGTAACAGAGGAGAAGAAACATGATTTCGATTTTCACCGAATTCCTTAAAGGAAGAGGTTATCAATTCGGCTATATGTTTTTTTAAAACACTTATAAAAAAGTATTATAAGTTTACATTTTATTACTTTTGTTTTTATCTTGTTCCTTTTTCTTTGTAAACTAAAAATATTGTATACTAGCTGTTGCCTGCGACTTCGTCCGCGCGGACTTCGTTTACTCCGTACAGCACCTCCCCGCTAGGTGATAGCGTGATAATATGTAGCCTATTTGTTGACCCGACCTATTAGTAATATTCATGCAAAATTTTGTAGTAAATCCATACAGTACTTTTTGAGTTTACACCGGACATACATACAGACAAACAGACAAAAATTCTAAAAACTATATTTTTGGCTTCGATATCGATTGTAGATCACGTCCCGAGTATTCTTTTAAAAAAATATTCAATGTACAGTTTTGACTTTTCTACGATTTTATTATATGTATAGATTGTCTACTGTAATAGATTATGCAAAAATGTGGTACCAATAAATACTATCTTATCATATCTTAAATGTTTTTTTAATTCAGAATTTAGTCATTTATGAACCAATTTTAAAAAGTATTTTTTTGTTTACGAGGGTATATGCTCCCCGTGTGGTCCAATTTTAATTTGGTTAAGATCTGATGCACTCTGTATTAGATCCATTTCCAGCGATATTGAAAATGGGAAGTCAGTCGCTGCAGTTGTACTGCGTTAAAAATATTTTATAATGATGACCTGTTACTCTACTTGCAAAACAAGTTGCGTGAATTAGCTAGTTAAAAACAAAATAAACTCTTTTGGAAAGCCGTACTTTTTGTGAAAATCTTTGCCTTGACACATTTTTCAATTCGAGAGCGAATTGAGATAATAATTATTATTTGTTCAAACTATTTTCAATATCAGGAAAATGTTACACATTACACGCAGTCTTATATTTAATGGAAATATTTCTAAGTTAAAGGTAAAAGTAGCCGTTTCGCCTATACCTAGGTACTTTGTAGGATAGCAAACTCTCTCCTGATGAAAGGAGAACCCATCGCCCACAGACACCATCGGACACCAACGGTGCGTTGCTATCCGTGTAACGGGATGACAATGCCATATGCATAAGTCTACCGGCTACTTTACTCTCCAAACTAAATCACAACAATGACAAGCATTGACGTTATTGCGACATGAATAGGTAAGGTGGTGTTGCCAAATACCCGGGCAAGACGTTGTACAATTCTACCATCTAGTAGTCTCGAAGGTGATACATATAGCCAATCGGCTTTTTACGACCTGCCTGGCAGAACGGGTATTCTTCAAAGGAGCCCGCAATAACTCGGGGGACTGAGCAATTCTTGTATATTTGTATGTCATTGATTTCTCCAAAATGGCTCTAACGATCTTTTTCTCCAAAATGGCTTTGTGGAAATTTTATATTTAGGTAGTATCTTACTACAAAAATTGATCTATCGAAGTAAATGTCATTCGAGCGAAGCTCGATCGCCTGGCCTTTGTCAAATGACAAATGCATTTAGTCTACGCTATCAAATAACACGCTAACTAATTTGGCACCATAAAATGTCTAACAACCAAAACAAGAAACAACAACACTATAAAAATACGACGTATTCAACCAACATTGGCTGGCATTTAAAACGAGCTATAATTAAATCATTGGTCAGAACGAGTACGTCAGACGCTAGGATAATTTTGGCCGGGAAATGGACACCCACATCGGAAATTAAAACAGTTTTCCTACTATATGTATACTGTGTACATGTGCGTATTAATGATTTTAGAGGCCTGTGGCTAGATTTGCTATCGTATACTACAGTAAACAAGCTAATGAACACCATGCCAACTAAAATGTAAAGCTTTATGTATTAACTTCTAAATTATAAGGCAACAGCGGCTGCCATCAATATCACGGGTACAAGAATATCACCCTTAAAAAATATGAATCCTAGCGAACGCTTGTAAGCTGTAGGAAAGTTACCATTTTGTGGCAATATATAATATACTAGCTGTTGCCAGCGACTTCGTCCGCGCGGACTTCGTTTACTCCGCACAACATCTCCCCCGTAGGTGATAGCGTGATAATATGTAGCCTATATGTTGACCCGACCTGTTGGTAATATTCATGCAAAATTTGAAGTAAATCCATGCTGTACTTTTTGAGTTTACCCCGGACATACATACAGACAAACAGATAAACAGACAAAAATTCTAAAAACTACATTTTTGGCTTCGATATCGATTGTAGATCACCCCCCAAGTATTCTTTTAAAAAAATATTCAATGTACAGTTTTGACTTTCCTACGATTTTATTATATGTATAGTTGATACGCTTAGCCTTTTTATTAGAATTACCGGATCGAAAAGCAGGTGGCAAATATTTAAGCTTATTTAACAAAATCACAAAACATTTTAAATAATAACATTTGGCATTAGACTGACATTACTTTATAACCCTTTTTTTAAGTTACATCAATATGTTCATATTATGATATTGCTGATGAGATATCAAAACATGCATCAGTATTTTTGGTATCCTCCTTAATTTGGTCTAAAATAGTGCGTAGTGCCCCCGCCCCGACAAGCCAAGCGAAGCACTAGGGCACTATTTATCTTTTCTCGAAGTGTTTCGTCGTTTTTTAACCTAAAAGATTACTTACGGGATCTGGCGTGAAGATGTGTATGTATGTAAAAGTTTACTTGAGTTTACAAAAAACAAGAATTTAAAAATACCTAATCATATTCTTAAATTCTGCATCAAACAATAAAAAGTAAGGACGTACCTAAATAAATATATCTCACGGATAAATAAGGAATCATTTCTGTAACCTTAAATGACCCTTACGAGGATAACTTTTGTAATAAGACACCTCTTCAAACTGTTTTCTCATTTAAACTAATTATTATTTTTATAAGCGAACATGATTTCATAAACTCGGTAAGCGCGACAGGAAATGGTTCTAAATTAATTCAAAGTTGAATGGGAAATATGTGTACAGATCTAATTTTAATTCTATTTCCACATATATATATATATATATATATATATATATATATATATATATATATATATATATATATATATATATATATATATATATATATATATATATATATATATATATACACGTTATAAACCCAAAATTAAGTTTGTCATTTTTACATATGAACGATGAATTGAAAAATCGTTGTCCAAAAATATAACATCTTTTACAAAACAGGGGTAATCAATATCAGCACGGACCTCAGACGCCATCATTAGTTTTTTTTTGTTTTATATATCATAAGATAGCAAACAAGCAGATGATAGAGACCCTATTTTGGATTAAAATTAAGAATGCACCATATTATGCATTGATATTTGGCGGATGTTAAGTCAATGTCAGTGCCGAAACGTCTGATGGGCGCATCAATGGATTGATTATTTTTATACCATTACATCAGTTGATGCCAAGAAAAACTTGACCTGCCATTACGCAGGTGTTCAGACAAGGTCCGTGACAATGTTCCTGACATTTATCGTCCGCTGTCTAAGCGATTAAATCACGGTAATATGATTGAAATTACTTTGAATAAAGCGCGAAACTCGCATATCTATTCTTAGTAGAATGTTTCGATTCGTCTAGTTTATATATACCATGGCTTGGGGCTTGAGTAATTAAACACGATAAATTTCCTACAAATCTACCGATATAGACAAAGCATTTAAAGGAATAACGAATAAAATTGGAAGAGATTGTGACTACGCAATCGGTGGGGGACGGGTTCTATTCCCGAGAGATATTTGAGTGATAAACAGAGATGCTTGTATTTCTAATTATAGGTTTTTGTTTAATATATCTTCGTATTTAAACGTATATTTCTATTTATCTTTAACTACTGTCCATATAACAGTATCGCAAAATTTGGAGTAATTTCAATTCATGTATTTTCAATTTGATATTTATGATAAATAAAAGTATATATAATTAAATCCAACAATATTACACAAATAAATCCAACCATAAAGTTAGCAAATTAAATAATAAATAAATCACGACCGTTATATTATATTAGTGACGATAATTGTCACAGTGAGTGCATTTTATTCCGGCTGTTACATGTCGCAGTTATAATGACTTGATATTATTTGTACGATTACAATTTATAAGTGACTAGCTGTGCCCGCGACTTCGTTCGCGCGGAAAAAATTCTAAAATAAAAACACGCATAGTTCCCGTTTCCGTAGGATTTCCGGGATAAGAACTATCCTATGTTCTTTCTTGGGTCTCGAACTATATTTGTACCAAATTTTATCCAAATCGGTTCATTGGTTTGGCCGTAAAAGCGTAACAGACAGACAGACAGACAGAGTTACTTTCGCATTTATAATATTATAATAGTATAATAGTATAGAATATAGTATAGATTAGTAAAGTGAAATAGCGGTGCCTCTCAAATGTTGTTGCTTTGTCTCTTTCGCACAATGGAATTCTGATATTTTTAAGATTAAGTAGTATCTTGACCCGCGTTAAATTAAAAATTAAATTACGCTCGCGTTATGTGTAATGGACAATTTCGATGCATATAACTGGTGTGACACGTGAAATATAATATAACGAGTGTTATAACCAGTGATGCGTGAAATGTGACATGCCTACTTACGAGTAAACAGTTTCCAGTGGTGCTACTGACTTGGCGCGAGGAACAACTGAACGTGCACGCTGCAGCAGCGAGGCTGTATCTGCTCGAATACGACGAGTTTCATCTTCAAATGCCTGTAAATAGTAAGTTCCCCGTGTTGGTTCCGGGCTCCTTTGAAGAATAGACCAACTGCCGTTCTGCCAGGCAGGTCGTAAAAGGCGACCTATTGGCTATGTAAGTCACTACCATCGTGGCTACGAGGTGGTAGAGTTCTGCAATTACTCGCCCAGGTCTGATACCACTGCTTTGCCTATTCCTGTCACAATAGCATCAGTGCTTGTCGCTGTCGTGTTCCGATTTGGAGGGTAAGGAAGCCGATAAACTTATGCATATAGCATAAGACCTCGCCACAAGATAGCAACGCACCATTAACACCTTTGGTGTAGGCGATGGTTGACTCTTTCCATCAGGAGACCCATATGCTTGTTTGCTATGTTATGTTATAAAAAATAATTTAGTAATCGTATCCACATTATACTAATTCCGAACGCAACGGAGTTATTATCAGAACGGGAAACCCTATCTTGTGTTACTGATGATAATATTTTAAAAAAATATGATGACACACAGAGATATAAAGGAATAATCTCCCCGGACAGCAAGTTGTGCAGTCTGGAGACGGAAGATCAATTATTAAGTGTTGGTGTTTTGTACATAGTGAGTAACAAAAACACATTAGGTATTAGGTTAACAAAAAAAATCTTTTTATAAAAATAAAAAATGCTACTAAGGTTTAGGATTTTAAAGGAATAACCTTAAAAAAACAATAACAATTTAATTTGATCTGAGGATCAAATATGTTCTGAGCCGACTTGGCTAATAATCTCTAGAACACGAGGCAAATAAAAAAATACATATAAATATACATACATACATATCTTCACGCCAGATCCCTTACGGGGTAGGCAGATAGAACCGAGTGACATACATCAAAGAAAACATATAAATATAGTTTTATTTATAGTAAGAATTATCCCGCAGCGTTCTGCGTTATAAAAATTTTAATAAATCCCACGAGAACAATGCATTTTCGGGGATAAAAAGTATACTATGTTCTATTTAAGACCATCATTTACCTATGTGTCAAATTTCTTCCAAATTCGTTCAGCCGTTTTTGCGTGATTGAGTAACAAACATCCAGATATTATACAAACAATTATATACAAACTTTCACATTTAAAATATGTATCCATAACAATACGAGAGTTCATTTGCATGTCTGTTACGCTTTCATGGATAAAGCGCTAAACCGATTTTGATGAAATTTGGCATGGAGATAATTTAAAACCTAAAGTCAAACATAGGCTACAATTTTTTCAAAAATCATCCCCTAAGTGCCTGGAATAGGGGATGAAATTTTGTATGATTTTTTTTATTGAAAACATGATACTCTATTCGCGGGCGAAGACGCTCGGATCATTTTGCCCCCCGTCCTGGTCAATAGACCAACTACTGTTCTGTCAGGCAAATTGTAAAAGCGACCGATTGGCTATGCGTGTCACTACCCTTGTGACTGCTGGGTGGTAAAATTCCTTAACTATTCCTGCCGTAATAACGTCAATGCTTGTCATTATCGTGTTCCGATTTGGAAGATAAGGTAGCCAGTAGACTTACGCATGAATCATTGCCTTCGCGTCACACGGATGCAACGCATCATTAACACCTTTGGTGTCTATAGGCGATGATTTCTCTTTTCATCAGGAGAGCGAGCTTGTTTGGTATCTTTTAATATATAAAAAAGTTAGTGGGATATAAAGTACGAAAATATTTTTAACATACCGAATTTTAAAACCACATTATGTGTGGCCTCTTATTCATTCATAATATTGCGTTATGATACAGGTGTAGAACTGAAAGGCACCTAACCTCGTTGGCTTTGTCATATTGCTCGTAGACGAAAATAGCTATCCATTCATTAGACAACAAATTATTGATGAAGTCAAGTGTCCACTTAGTAATATGAATTTCTGACGGCTGTGGTTATTCTGATTACAAGCTATAAATGTTTTGTGGGATAACGATGTTTAATTGAAACAGGGTTTATGAGGTATGCAGGTAACAGAATCAAGTTAATTTTAAATATCACTGCAAGATGGCTCTCCTGATGAAAAGAAAAACTATCGCCTATAGACACCAAAAACGTGAATGGCGAGTTGTTATCCGTGCGGCGGGATGGCAATGCCACATATATAAGTCCACTGTCTACCTTACCTTTCAAACCGGAACGCGACAATGACAAGCACGGACATAGCGTCCGTGCTTGTCATTGTCGCGTGCAGGAATAGGTAAGGCCGTGGTACCAGACCCGAGCGTGACAATGCAGAACTTTACCACTTAGTAGGAGTAGCTAGGATGTTAGTGACTCGCTTAGCCAATCTATCGCCTTTTACAACCTGCCTGGCAGAACGGCATTTTATAACATAAGGTAGCAAACAAGCAGATGGGTCTCCAGATGGAAAGAGTAAACTATCGCTTATAGACACCAAAGGTGTTAATGATGCGTTGCTATCTTGTGGCGAAGTCTAATGACACATGCATATGTTTACCGGCTACCTTACCCTCCAAACCGGAACACGACAGTGACTAGCGCTAACGCTATTGTGACAGGAATAAGTAAGGCGTTGGTACCTTACCCGGGCGTGACAATGCAGAACTTTACCACTTAGTAGTTAGTGTCAGTAACTCTCTTAGCCAATTGATCACCTTTTACAACCTGCCTGGCAGAACGACAGTTGGCTTATTCTTCAAAGGAGTCAGGACCAACAAGGGGTAAAACATACAGTAGAAATTCGATATATTTTACCCGCTAAAACTGTAAAAGCCGACTCCCTTATCACTGGAACCCTGAATCAGATATTAACCAAATTTATAAGGGATAAAACGGGAAGAGTAGCCTCCCAAATAATTTTTTTTTTAAATCAATAAATAAATTACCAAGTTTCGAGCTAACAAACAAAAAAGAATACACTTTTTTAAAAATCGCTTCAAAAGCTTGAATTTAACGCATACCTAATCTACGAATTTTGACTTTTTGAATTGTCTTTCTTGAACAAACGCCGAATTTTAGCTAATGTCTTTTTGAAAAAGAAAAGTTCGAAGATTTTTAGACAAGTCTTTTCTAAAAATCTTCGAACTTTGACCTTTGTCTTTTCTAGGTAAAAGTCAAATTTTAAGCAATGTTTATTTATAAGAAACGTTGAATTTTAACCAATGTGCTTTTTGAAAATAACGTCGAATTTTGACCACTGTGAATGAGCTTAAAGATATTTGAATACGACATACTCATTAATTAGCGACCGGCGAAAGCACACACGTAATATTCAGCAAGACAATAAAAAGCCAAGAATCTAGAGAGAAAATAAACGGGTTACGGGATGTGTGCCAGTAATGTCCGACCGCCAAATTCTTTGGACAATCGTAAAAGATGTATTTTGCTTATAGTTATTTTTTATTAGGTTTTTATTCTTTAATTAGCTGATACCCGTCCGCTTCCTTGGACGTAAATTCATTGATAAAAAATGTGGCTTATAATAATTGGCGCAATTACGTATTCTCACCGAATACTAATTTTCATAAAGATTGACCAAACTATTCTTCCGACATACGGAAAGACAGTCAAGCAGACAACAATTGACAAAAGGTTAATGTCAATCATAAAATAAATAATAATCATAAAATTTGTCGCGAAATATGACAAAAATATTTAATCTACAAATAGACACTACAAATTTAGATTATACTTAGATTTAGATAGACCCTATACCGCGGCTCATTGGTGTTGATCAACCCGCGAGAAAAACTGGCGAGTAAGCGTGAGGAGTCGCGAGCCAAGCTCGTCGAAATATAAAACTGAGGTATTGCAATGATACACGCACGAGTTTTATCCGCGAGCTAAAAACCGCGGTTTTAGGCGCCCTCGATCAGGGCCCTTAGGGTATGTACAGAGTACTGCAGAGTGCCTTATATCACGTAACATAAACCTACATTCAGGGTTCATAACCACCATTAACATCTTGGTATAGGCGATGGTAATTTCTTTCCATCAGGAGAAACATTTGTTTTTTTGCTATCTTATGCAACAAAAAAAAACTATAATAAATGAACAATTTACCTTTGTGGCTTCGGATCTGTAGTAGTCATCGAACGCAGACACAGCAATGGCAGGACGGCGGCGGTACGCGATGCGGTCCAACTCCTTCAGAATGATGGAGGGTCGCACGCGCACGCGCACGATGTGATGTGGGGCTTCAGGGTACGTGGCGAGTCGGGTCACAGTGCGAGTCGTTGGGCGGTATATCAACTCCGCCTACAAATACGCCATTTTATTGATTATAACATTATTAAATCAATGATGTCTTTTGATTTTTTGTTAATAATTTTTTTGTTGCCAAGCATTAGATAAATCTATTGTTAATCGCTTTCTGTACAGTATTTATTTACTATAAGTATAAAGGGTTTTCAATAAAGACAAAATATCTTTGATTTCTATGCTTATCATTTCTCATCAGGAGAGTCATTTGCTTTCTTGTTATATTCATGAAGTACTAAGTAAACCCGGAGTTAACACTTTTAATAACCATTTGTAACATATACCGTAGTATTTATTATCTCTGCGTCTCACTCTCTGAAGTCTCATCTTCTCTTTCTTACTAAAAAGCAGAGGGTGAAACCTCAAAGAGTGACAACAATTTAGCGTTTTGTTTACCGAAGTTGTCTCCAGGATTAATATAGCTTCTTGGTTATACTATAATATCTACTTTTGATCGTATAGGGATTCTCGAATGTCACTCATTTCCATGTCAATTTCAGTTTTGTGATGACATTAAAATAAACTAAGAAGAAAAGTCATGCAGATTGTTTGTACCTCCATCAAACAATCATACCTACTTATATATTTAAAGACTTAATAATAACTATTAGCGATGATAAACTGAATTGTCAATGACTCTACTTTCAAGCAGAAGTTGCAAACATGCATTTTATAATATTGATATAAATAACTAAATCTATTAATTTTACATGATTACAAAAAACTTTAAACTATTTACCAGGTCATTTATAAATTCAAGCATTGTTTTGTGAAAACTCATAACTTTAAGCAGAAATTAATTTAATTTAATTTAATTTAATTTAATTTAATTTAATTTAATTTAATTAGAAACTTTTCGCGAACACTTTGTTCCATTAGTAATTTTGCTTTAGAAACAAGACAAGTCGCACGGAAACTTGGAAATTAAATTAAATTCTGCTTTATATACAACATTTAGCCTGCATCCGCTATTTACAGTAAAAATATGTAGTCTAATTACTTTTGAGATCTCCACGTTCTAAAATTAGATATATTATAAATTAGGCTTTAATATTGAAATATAAGCGTACATGGGCATGCATTTTATGAAACAACATTGCAATTGTATGCTTCAGAAACTAATCAACATCTCAAGTAACATAACAGGCTTAAGTTGCAACCATGCGCTAATGTCTTATGAATACCTGTGATATTTTGTTCTTATGATGTATGGTCCATTATGAATAGTCTAAATTTTTTCACCTATCAAAGCTAGTATATTTCTAAATCTCATTACAAAATGTTTACAAATGAATCTGTTATGTAGATAATAAAATACTGGCCCGGTTTCAAATATTAGTACTTTTCTTTCAGATTTTTATATATATTAAAAGAATAGAAATCGATTTACCTAAATATTTCATGTACGCATATATTAAAAATGAACAGGATATAATGATAACGGGAAGGAGAAAAAGGAAACATAAAACAACGATTTTAAAGTATTACCAAATTTTAAAGTGGTTTTCACGATCTAATAAACGTTGTTTTGGTGGAGAATAAAAGCTTTATTTTATTTAAATCTCATTATGTCAAGAATAGCTATATTTATTTGAAGATATTAATAACATTAAAATAAATATAGAAAAAGGGATTAAATTGTTTTGTTTTCTCTCAATAAACATACGATGAACGCTTTCATGTTTAAAACATCTTAGATCTGTATCTACGAGTTATTGTTTATCTCTGTCACTTTTGCAATACTAGAGGAGAAAATAATACAAGGTCTAAATATCTAGATCACATATTTAAAGAAATATACAAACTACGCAAAATATATTAGATAATAATAAGCAAAGTAACAAAATAAGTAACAATATAATGTAGGTGTTTATAGCTCGTAGCAGAAGCGTAACTGCCCTTGTAGCAACTAACAAATGTAGGCCGTAGTTTAATCTAGCGGTGCTACAAGGTCCACGACTTGCAAGCTGTAAATAATGTAGAGACCCTACGAATAACAGTTTTTCCAGTTTCCTTTTTATTATGTGTGTGTATAAATAGAGACAGCACACAGAATACTTAGTTTTTTTTATGGACAATTAAAAAAAGAATAGTATTTGTCTTTTAGTGCCCGCTAAAATTAATACAATTTTCTTGTTATTTGGAGTTTATTTGATTTATGCTGTTTGGTTCAGTAGTATTTTTTTTTAAATTTTACATGTCTACTATTCTTAATACTCTTCAAGTGGAAACAGCCTTTTATAGAGATGCCTCAAGGTGTTGTGACTTGTGATATTGGTAAGTCCACTAGCTGTACCCTGCGCGCGTTGCTACGCCACCCATGGAAATATTACTACCTGAGAGGCCACCAACAAATTTCATTGGAACGACAGTGGCGTCATCTATCGGAAATTGGTCGAATGAACTTAGAAACGTTCGGGCTTATGCACAACTTTGCTAAAGATCATCACATCAAATGCATAGTTTACGACTCTATAAAGGACATAACAAACATTTATATATATTAGCGATATAAATTTTATCGCAATAATTAAATTATTCCATTAATACGGGTAATTTATTTTTAAATGCTAAGTAGATTTTTTTTAATACCGATAGGGATGCGCTTGGCCACGGTCTCGCCTGATAGTAAGCTAAGATGCGGCCTAAATGGCAAGCTAAGATGCGGCCTAAAAACATAATTGAAAAGATAAATCTAATCTAATTGAAATAAAAGTAAGAATGATCTACTGGTCAATGCAGTGTCATTAATGGTAGAAGACGTTTGAAAAACCGGCCAAGTGCGAGTCGGGCTCGCGCACGGAGGGTTCCGAACCATCACAGCAAAAAATACGAAAAAAACACGTTTATTGTATGGGGAACATTATATTACCTATTATTACCCTTAATATTTCATTTCTTTTATTTTTAATATTTGTTGCTATAGCAGCAACGGAAGTATATAATTTGTGACAGACAGACAGACAACGGAGGCTTAATAATAGGGTTCCGTTTTACCTTTTAGGTACGGAATCCTAAAAAGGAAAGACTACAAGTCAGATAATCATATTTTCAGTTTTTATTCCCACTATACTTAAGTTGCAATTGGTATTTTTATTCACTGAAATGTATTTTACACAAAAGCAAAATACCAACATAGACTCGGCATAAAACATGTCGATATATTCAAGCGCACATTTAAATTTAACTCGCCACACAGATAGCAACGCACGATTTACATCTTTAGTGTGCAGGGGATGTTTGTCCCTTTTCATCAGAGTCATATGCTTGAATTATATAAAAAATGAATGATATAAAAAAGTGTAACATACTGGTATAGCGTGGTTTTGTTTGTAATGCTGACACCACAGACCACATGAATACTAATAGATACGCCACTGAGATGAAAACGCGTGGCCGCGCATATGAGCAAACGCTCCTTTTACTGTCCAAATGTCATACAATTTTTAGTTTATATAATATTTTGAAAAAATAGAAATAAACCATGATGTACTGTTTTATCGTACTGAATGAGATGTCAAGGTTTAAAAGTTACCCTTGAAGTGATTTTATTTCATCGATAAGTAACTCTGAATTTTAATGTGTACGTGCAAGCTACACTGATAAACTAATAAATTGTCTTGAAAGGCGTATCCATTTCATCCGTGATTGATATAGTGGTAAGTGTAGGGAATGAGGAAGTGCCATTATGCCACTTCAATCTTCCTTGGTTCGGTTCAAACTAATCGTAGAAAGTCTAGCTGAATTTCTACGATTAGTTTGTTCCTTTTGTGTACTAATAGCAGCTAAACGCGACTGAAAGAAAGAAAGAAAGAAAGAAAGAAATTATTTATTTGCCAGAATATGGGAGTTACAAGTTATTAAAATTTGATTAAGTTACCAACATATTCTACCATGATATGGTGTGCAAATATTTTAAAATTATAATTATTTATCAATAAACTAAAAATGTTGTGAGTCGATTTTTACAATTACTACCGGATCGGAACGCGGCCACACACTGATAAGATCCGGCGGAAGAAACTCGGTACAACTATAAATTACAAAATTCATTTTTTGTTTAATTAAAATATTGACATTTTACAAAGTTTAAGAAGCAAGATAATAGATAAAATGTAACAATTTAAACTGTGTTCGCGTGACCAAATTTTAATTACTTCCCTTTGCTTAATCAGGTAAAAAGTCACTCCTAGATAATGAAGCCTTCTAAAGGTGAAAGAATTTTCAAAATTGGTCAAGTAGTTTTTAAGTTAAATAGTACTAACAAACAAACAGAAAAACAAATATTTCCTCTATTAACTGGAAATAAAATATTAGTAAAAATATGTTTAATTTTGAGTATTACAAAAGTAATAATAATAATAATAATATTTAATTCAGAAACATGTCCATATTTGTGTTAGAAAATACATTTTTAAAAACTAAAATTAGCGAATGTTGTTTGATTGACAGGCATAATTAACTTATTATTAGTATTGACCACGGATTAAATGGATACGCCTTTCAATATAATTTATTAGTTTGTTAGTGTAGCTAGCAATTGTACACAGAAATACAGTGTTATACTACTTACCAATGAAATAAAATCTTTTCAAAGGTCATTTTTAAACCTTGTCATCTCATTTGGGACGACAAAACAGTACAACATGGTTTATTTCTAATTTTTCACAATATAACTTACAAATGTATAAATTTTTTGACATTACTGTCATAAAATTTATACATTTGTAAGGAGCGTTTGTTCACATGCGCGACGACACGTTTCCTTCCCAATGGCGTGTCAATTAGTATTCATGTGGTCTGTGGGCCTATTTTTTTTATATTATAAGGTAGCAAACAAAGCAGATGGGTCTCCTGATGGAAAGAGTCAACCATCGCTTATAGACACCAAATGTGTTAATGGTGGGTTGCTATCTTGTGGCGAGGTCTAAAGCCACATGTATAAGTAAGCTTATACATATGGCCGGTAAGCCGGCTACCTTACCCTCCAAACCGGAACACGACAGTGACAAGCACTTACGCTATTACGGCAGGAATAAGTAAGTTGTTGGTACCTAAATAAAAAATATGTTTAACAGCAGACGTCAATTGGTTAAAATGATGATGACTAAATTCTTGTTATTGTTTACACAGATCAGCAACGTTTCATTTAAACTACGCTGTACGATCTATCATCTGTATATCAAATATAATAAGATCTTCTATAAAATAAAAGCGAGCATTACGAACTTACGATACAGTCAGATGGATGAGTCACGGTTTATTCGTCGAGAGAAGTGTAAAATTAGCTGAAAACGCGCGCTCCGCCCGGATCATATTCAGTGCTTATTTGTAAAAGTACACTCAGGGACATTAATTGTCTATAATCTAATACCTTTAAACGAGCAATTCTTGTATATATATAATTGGAATCTCGGAATCGGCTCCAACGATTTTCATGAAAGTCACAAATTAAGGGATTTTCGGGTCAAGGAATCGATTTATCAAGGTTCCAGGTCCAAGAAAAGCTCGGTTCCCAAGATATGGGTATGTGAAAAACTGAGCAAAGCTCGGTCAACCAGGTACAGAAAAAAAAAATTTATTCTATAGGAATCGAATTATCAAGGTTCCAGGTCCAACAAAAGCTCGGTTCCCAAGATATGGGTATGTGAAAAACCGAGCAAAGCTCGGTCAACCAGATATTTAATATTATAAATATAATTTAATGAAAAAAATAAACCTGCTTCAAATGTCAACTATACCCATATCTTAAAAACTAGTAAGCCAATGTTGATGAAACTCTGTCGAATCCCTAAGTTAGAATATACCTACCTAATTTAAATGAAAAAAGAAATATTTCAATAAGGCTTTAAGTTTCCAAAAAATTCGTTGACAAACATATAAACAAACATACACTAACGAAATTCAGTACACGTGTTTAGACGCCTACTGAATTTCATATATACATACATACATTACATACCTACTCAAATATTATCCAATTCCAACAATATTGCATACATACATGTCAATGCCAAACTGAACATCATCGCCGAATTGCAAAGTTTGTGATATATGTGAAGATATTCTATACTTTTTGGCGGAATAAAGCTGGGAGAGAGGCAGCAATGAAAAAAATAAATCTTGCAAAATACAATGTGGGCAATTTTTAAACTGTGTGACAAACCCTGGATTAACTAAATCACAAGTATTGTGTTCTTTTATTTCTGCCTCTCTCAAGAAACGGAAAAATGGTGTTAGACTAGATTAAAGTTTTCGTGTTAAGTTTGATAAGAATGTGTAGACGAGATTGACATACATATTATTGTATAAAACCTCAACAAAATAAAAGATTAAAAAAAAAAAATATTAGCTGTGCCCGCGACTTCAGTCGCGGGGATTTTTTTTAAAACAAAAGTAGCATAAGTTACCATCAATATTTTATTCTTATAAAGAAAAGGCTTTACTTCCGTTTTTAATTAATCCCGTATTTTTAAAAATTATTTTATTATTTATAAAAATATTATTATATATAATAATATTTTATATATATAAAATATTATTATATATAAAAAGTATTTTCAAAAATAAGTCTAAAGCCAGCAAAGGTTTGACGCGTTACCAGTATCGTGGCTACAAGGTGGTTTTTACAACGATTAACCATGTTTGATGGCCCGCCGTATCCTGCCGAAATCACACAAGTACCTGTAGCTGCTGTGTTTCAAATAGAGGTAAGGTAAACCTATGCAGTACCTGCTATTCGCGTGGCATAACATTGCTGCCACACGAATAGTAATGCGAGAGCCATCCGCTGGTTCAATATCCTGTCTTTGAAGAAAAAAATACAGAATATGTTGGATATAATTTCACGTTTATGTTTGTAAAACTTGGGTATGCTTTTGTGCAAAGATGAAAGGTATATCACCAAAATAGAAATAAGAGTGTAATGGAGAATACAGTAAATGGAATGTTTGAAAAACTACTTCGAAACACTATCTTTAACCACAGTATTCTAATGTAAACGATGTTAGCCAACAAAAAAGTCAATGTAAATACGAAAATTGTTATCCTTATATATGTCGCAGTGAAATTATCAATAGACGATAGATTATAATCTACCTAGGGAATTTATATATTGGTTAGGTTAGGTTAGCAGTTAAATTATAATATGACTTAGTGAGATAATATTCTAACGGTATTGACAATTTCACTGCGACATATATATTGTTATTATATATATATATATATATATATATATATATATATATATATATATATATATATATATATATAATATATATATATATATATATATTATATATATATATATATATATATATATATATATATATATATATATATATACAGTTAAAATTTTAGATAAAAATTATACATAACACAGGATAAAAATGGGATTTCTGACGAATATATTATATAATATGATATTCAGATTTAGTTAGGATACTTTTTACCGCCTTTCAAGAAAGGTGGGGGTTGCTAATTCGACTTTTTCGCGATTGTTTCCTCGAAGCCATTTAATAACATTTGAAAAATTCTTTTTTTGTTTAGGAAGTATACCCACTTTCCATTTGATTCCATATAAATTTGCCTTGCCTTCATGATATCCAGAAATGAGAAAGAGATAACCATCCTAACCTATAATTTATAGACACCAAAGATGTTAATGTTACGGTGCTATGCTCATAGCAGGGTCTTAATGTCACATACATAACTTTACTGGCTACCTTGTCTGTACCGATAGAATACGCTCGCGAACAGATATCTTATCGTACCATCGTTATCACATTTTATCACGCAGCATACACGTGAGCTTTAAGTACTTATATAAGTTTAATGTAAATCCCAGTAAATTACAGTTAATAAAACACATTTATCAACCCATGTGTGACTGTCATTTAGTTGACGTAATATTTTCCTTCCAAACCGGAACACAACAGTGACAAGCACTGACGCTGTTTCAGTGGGAAAGGTAAGGCTGTGGTACCGGTGGACCCAGGCGAGATATGGTAGAACTCTACCACCTAGTAAGTAGTAGCCACGATAGAAGCGACTTCCATAGGTATAATTTTTAATTTATTCACAACTGACTTATTTAGTTTTATACACTAGTTGTTACCCTCGTCTTCCTACGCAAGACCCAATAACGTTTCTTCTTTTGCACAGTCGGGTAAAAAAAAATCGGTTGTCTGTAAAGTTGGTTTACAGACGATAGTTGAACGTGACAACGTCTTAAGAAAATACTAATGGAATGGTAGCATTTACGGAACGCCTCAGAGCGAGGTAACGCCGCATGAGTCATGTTTTTTCGTGCGTGCAGCCAGCTCTATCGAATTATAAGACGTTGTCACGTCAATAAATGTAACTATCGTGTGCAAAAAACTTTTCAAATCTGACTAGTTTATCCAGACTTAGCACACTCAAACAATTAAATAAAAGTCTTCAGTTTATAGATTTAAAAGTTCTCATATTTCACAAGTCTTGAAATAAAAGTATGACATCACAATACCAAATGACTCAGGTAAAGCTGTATATATTGTAGATAACAACATTTGTATAGCTGTATATATTGTAGGTAATCTGAATAGATGTAGTAACCTCCATATTATATATAGTCCATTAAAATGTTGACATTGGGATTGTTTCCAAACCTCTCGGATTTTAAAAATGTTCACCGTTCTGTTATTTACAAGTAATTAACAAACACAATATATTCAAAAAGAAATATTAAAAAAATCCTAGAGTAATAATTATTAGTATATAATTCTGAATGGAATGTTATCAAAATAAACAATTACTTCGATAACAATAAAGTCACGACAGAAATAATCAAGGGAATAGGTTTTTGGCAAAATACCAAAGGCCAAGTGAAACCATCTGTGTGCTATGAAAACTTTACGCTCTGACTAATAAATGTTTTTCTATTGTCTATGTTTTTATAAAATGATTAATTAATATAAAAGGAATAATTTATATATTTATTTTAAAAAACAGGTAATAATTTTGAATGTTTGATTATTATAACAATCACTGGCTAGACTCTTAATTTGGCTTTTCAACATCTGGCTCGGGTATCTGTTACCGCCACCGCCTTATCTTTTCCTGCCGCAAAGAGTGAATGCTTGTCATTGACGTGTTACGATTTGGAAGGTAAGGTAGCCGGTAGACTTAGACATGTGGCATTGCCATCCCGCCACATAAAAAGCAACACACCATTACAATTTTTGGTGCCATCTGCTTGTTTAATATAAAAAATAGATACGTTTATTATTAATTTTGTTTAATAATAATAATATAAAAAACAGCGATATTTAATAATAATTTTGATTGCCAAAGCGCACAACTCTTCACATATATGTATAGGTAATCGATTGTTTCCCTGTCATTTCTCTACGATTCCAATTTGTAGCATCTTTGTAGTAGCAAATTTCTAACATTTACTCAGTAGGAGTGTTTCGCATATTTTCCTTTTTGGACTAAAAATACATTTATTACAGTCAGGACTGTATGGGCATACGAAGGGCATACGGGCAAACTACCTACAGTAGTTTATGCGTATGCCCATAAATAGTTCTAACTGTTGCCCACAACTTCACTTACGTGACCCGAAAGCGTTACTTGCTTTTATCAGTTAGGTACACGGAAAAATTACACGAATTGAGCTAGTCTCAAATAAGATGACTAACAGCTGTTAGGCAATGGTAATAGTAACACATAGATCACATATATGTATATACCAGAAATACGTCCATCTATCTCTGCTCATCATTAACTACTCCTTGTTTGAAACTGATTCAAAATCCCATTGATTGCATTGTAAGTCGTTGACCACTCGACCAACAAAATGGACAAAAAGAGATATAAAATTTTTAACTTAAATTATCTGTTAGTGTTAATGGTCATTTTCGTAATTTTCGCACGAGTATTATGAATGCAATCAAGTTACAAGAATTACTTCACATTAACCCAACAAAAAAATTGCATTTCTGATAAAAGAGTTGTCTCTCCCAACTATAACATAGATCTATATACGTTTTCTGTGGGTGACATAGTACACATGCTTACGGAATGTCGCAAATTTCAAAAAGAAAGGGAAGAATTGTTACAGAAATATGTAACTAAAAACTATGATTTAGGAGTTTATCTAAGCATACTAGCGCAACGAACATCAAAAATTGCAAAATCTTTAATTGACAATATTTCTGCGTCAATAAAGCACGTGAAAAATTATTAGCTCAGGATACGATGGGACTAACATGTTTCTAAGGACTAAATGACCTTTATAAAAACCAGATTAAAAAAACACTTAATTGATTGGTTTTTGTTGGTTACGTCCAAGCAGGCCTAGCGTTTATACACTGTTTACCGTTGCATGGAAATTTACATTTTAGATTGACCATTACTTACATATTTAAAATAAAAATGTGATGTGATGAATATTATAATCATCTTGGTTGCTTTCAAACTGACAAAAAAACATATTTCTAAAACATAGAAAAATATTCACAATATTGCTGACTTTAAATTACGTAGCAACCTTCGTATTCAATGGAAAATATGCTTTGATTAATTATAACTATAGCGTCTTTTTTGTTTGTAAGTTATAAGCTTAAGTATGATAAATTGTTAAAGCTTAATAATATGTAAATTTGAGTGTACATTTGGTCGAATGGTGAGCGATCCCATCTGCACAATCTATCGAAATACTTCCTGGTGAAAATTATTAATTTAATAATATAATTTTCCAATTATTCCATCTTTAAAAGTATATTAGTCGTTAGATTACTAGCCAGTATACAGCTGAAACAGCCACGATAAGTAACACGTATTAATTTTAATGTAACGGAGTTAACACGCAGAAAGACTTTTGGAAGCCGTTAAAATGTTTGGCATTTCGCCACGAGTTCTGAATAATATGTTTTGGGCAAGGTGGTATTTTAACTGTATACACAAACGATGTGAAGTGTAAATAATTAAAAAATAGAAAACTAGCAACAAAAGATATTAGATATATTACGATATAAAGATAAATAAAAATAAATAATTAAAGATATATCGAGATATATTACTCGGTACGTCAATCATGTGATTAAATATATTAAATCTTATATTTTACACGAGCAATTCTTGTATTACGTATTTCATCACTATAATTTTTTGTCATATTTTTTGTAACTTTTATTTGTGAATTGTGAAAAAGTTTAGTTCAAGTATTTATAATCGTTACTATTGTTTTATTTCGCTAATATTAGTAACAACTGTAGAAACAGCCAGAGTAACAGTAAAAGTATTCAACTGAACTAGTTCAAAGAACTATAAGTGATCATTGATATACAACATCTATACATAATATAATAAAATCGTAAACTGTACATTGAATATTTTTTTAAAAGAATACTTAGGGCGTGATCTACAATCGATATCGAAGCCAAAAATATAGTTTTTAGAATTGTTGTCTGTTTGTCAACTCAAACTAGACAGTAAATCAGTTTTGACAATTTAAGGACACTGAGATATATCAATTATTTTAATTATGTAATGGGTAGAGCAAAATTGTATTTTTATATTGCTGACAGATTAGTTGCATTTTATTTTACCTATCTAAATCTATATACATATAATAAAATCGTAGGAAAGTCACAGTATGTCCGGGGTAAACTCAAAAAGTACTGCATGGATTTACTTCAAATTTTGCATGAATATTACTAACATGTCGGGTCAACATATGCTACATATTATCACGCTATCACCTACGGAGGAGGAGCTGTGCGGAGTAAACGAAGTCCGCGCGGACGAAGTCGTGGGCAACAGCTAGTATTTATATAATAAGTAATAATATATAAAGGGTCGATCGACTATTGGTATTTTTATGCCATTAAGCTGTTCTTTTATTTTACGTTACAGAATTCATTTTATTGAGAAAAGCAAGCAAGAAAAGTTGAATAGACAACTAGTTTGAAGAATTAAAAACGGTTAAAACTACCTGTCGATTTTATCTTAAGTAGGTACTTAGTTCTGATATTTCACATTATAGTTCACTTTATTTAGTTCAACTTGATTGAGAAAGGTATTGTATTGAACTAATTTGAAAGTATGTAACATGATTGATTTTATTAAGGGGTCGACTACTATAGTTTTTACCCTATTAAGTTATTCTGTTTTGTTGCTTTACCTTTTTAAGTTAACTTTATTGGGAAAATTATTCTATTGAAATAGTTTTAAAGAATGTGATAACACAGAAAGTTAACAACTTTCATTTAAACAATGTTTCTCTGTCCGCATAATATGTAAGTAACCATAGATACTTTCCCGTGTTGGTTTCGGGCTCCTTTGAAGAACAGACCAACTGCCGTTCTGCCAGGCAGGTCGTAAAAGGCGACCGATTGGCTATGCAAGTAACTACCATCGAGACTACTAGGTGATAGAGTTCTGCATTGTCTCGCCCGGGTCTGGTACCACCGCCTTACCTATTCCAGCTGCAATAGCGTCAGTGCTTATCTCTATCGTGTTCCGGTTTGGAGGGTAAGGTAGCCGGTAAACGTATGCATGTGGCATTAGACCTCGCCACAAGATAGCAACGCACCATTAACACCTTTGGTGTCTATAGGCGATGGTTGACTCTTACCATCAGAGACACATCTGCTTGTTTGCTATCTTATGATATAAAAAAACGTCCAGATTGATAATTGGGCGATAATTCTTAGTGAGTGATTTACGGAAATTGATTATTCAATTTTTTTAAACATAGAGCAGGCCTTAATTTTTTTAAACATGTAATTACGCTGCCTTTGAATAATATTTAGGATTTAGTAACTCAACTATTTTTATGTTTCGGATTTTTTTCTCAGGACAAATTTCACGATTTGACCTAACCCCAAAGTAAGCAATTATTTGCCGGATATGGGTGTTAGCCAACGACATTAATTACATCGTAATACATATATAAATACTAAAATATATTTAATTAACACCCAAACCCAGAAATATAAACGTTTGTGCTCATAACACAAATGCTTCTTTCTGTCGGGAATCGAATCTGAGCCACATATATTGCATAATCAGGGTTGCTAAGTACTTGACCAACGGGGCGACGTTTAACTTAGCTGATAATTACCAACCATATCACAGTTACTTTGTTGATCACCACGTGTTGGCGAATGTACCTATCGCCAAATCAATCGTCAGGTACAGCCAGCGTGGCATACCTTGGCGCCAGCGTGTGATCGCTACTCTGTCGGTACGACAAACGTATTAGCCAACATTTGATAGGTCTAATAATAAACTACATTCATAGTTTTTGTTGTACTAGCTTCCGAATTCAAATGTCAATTGCGTTGTTTTTTTAAACAAATTTTAAATGTGTGTTGGTCCGGGCTCCTCTGAAGAATTAACCACCTGACGTTCTGTCAAGCAGCTCGTAAGAAGCGAATGATTGGCTATGTGAGTCACTACCATCGTGACTACTAGGTGGTAGAGTTCTATTGTCTCGCCCGGGTCTGGTACCACCGCCTTACCCATTCCTGTCGCTATAGCGTCAGTGGTTGTCACGGTCTTGATCCGGTTTAGAGGGTAAGATATCCGATAAACTTATGCAAGATGCATCTACACCACGCCACACGGGTAGCAACGCACCATTAACACACCTTTGGTGTTTATTGGTAATGATCGTCTCTTTCCATCAGGAGGGCCATCTGCTTGATTGCTATCTAATCATTAAAAAATGTTATTTTTACAAATTAAATTAATACATAATAGTAACTATCGTATCATAATATGTCCTGCATTTCTCGTGATTTAGGTTTATGTGTATGTTTACTTAAGTAATTAACTAACTATTCAAAATTAGTTAATTATTTTACGTACAAGTGGAAATATATCAAATTTTAAAAACTTAAAAGAAAAATGTCGACATGCATGATCTTGTAGTGTCCAAGTTTTTTTGTTAGGTTATTTTAATTTTCCCAAATACCGGGGTAAGTGCTAATACATATATTTATCAGAACTGATTGACTATAAGCTTGATTTGTTGATAAGTTTGATTGAGTAAATGATTTTTAACATTCCAAGCTTTCTAAATTACAGCTGACTGTACAATGCACAGAATTATTTGTGGTACAATGTGTAATGAAAATGTTTGTGGCATTACCCAAGCGGTGCTCTGATGAGCTATATACATCAAGCGCCCATAATGCGTACTTTGACTCACCTGAGACAGCTTTGGTATATACGTGACGTACGGAATTTGGTATCTCGGTTCGAAGGACGATAGGTAGTAGGTAGAGGTCAGCGGCTATCAGCGACATGGGTGAATGGAAACAGGATATTATTTAACATTTATTTCCATATAAAGGAAGTGATCTACGTAATATCGATTTTAGTATTGTCATTGGTATTAAGTAAATTAATAAGTAAAATACTTGATATATGATATAAGTAAACCCGTGTTGGAACGGAGTTACCCTTTTAAGAATAGACCATTCGCCATTTTGACGAGCAGTTCGCAAAAGACGAATGATTGACTATACGAGTCACATTATCGTGACTTCTAGGTAGTATAATGTACTGCAAACTTTCAGCTGGATTTTGTACCACCACCTTAGCTATACCTGCAGCAATTGCGTAAATGTTTGCCGTGTCGTGATCCAGTTTGGAGGGTACGGTAGCCGGTAATCTTATGTTGATGGTGTTATCACTTGCCACATGTATCAATTACATATTTGGTACCTTCTAAGTACCTTTCCATCTATTCCATCCATTGTTTCTTTCCATCAGGAGAACCATCTACTTGTTTGCTATTGACATACAAAAAAGACATAAGAGATACAAAGGAATATATCAGAGATGGAGGGAAATAGCATATTGTTCAATATTAATTCCACGTAATTGTAATAATATCCACAACATTGATATAAATACTTATAGTCATTAGTATTGGACTATATCTAAATTTATATATAGAAAAATGGCAAAATGACGTCAACGGCTGCATGCCGTAGCAACAGGGACGAATGGAAATAGAAAATTGTTTATTCAGCTCTCCAATATTTTAAGTAATATCGATCATTTTACTTTTTATCATTTGTGTTTTATTACGAACAAAAGAATAAAAATATTAATATGAAGTTATAGGTATATATTAAAATACTTATAGTAACTGCTCTTTTATGTAAAAATAACTAAGTACTTTTTAATTTCCAAGTTAGTTAGTTTATAAAGCTTGTGGATTTATTTGTAATTTAACCAACAAAGTTTCTCTTTTAATATGCTTATGATACATACTTTCTGAAATAGTACTTGGCAGTATATTAACTAGACTGTGGATTAGGATTCAACAATTTATGGAATTTTATATTGCTATAAAGTTTTGTAAAAATAAAAATGTAAAAATGTCAACAGTGACAGAAATTAAAAAAAATGCTACTTTGTATAATTTAAATTGGGCATGTTCGGCCGAACAAATATCTTAGATATTCAAAATCCTGAGCTAAGTTTTAAAAACTTAGAAACTTTCCAATGCCGCCATTTTACTTAGTATGTCATGGCGTCATTGCATAGTTCTGACAGGCCGGCCAACTGACTGTGCTTATACGCCCAGAACAAAATTTCATTATCTTATCACCTATTATGCTATGTAACTTAGATTACTAAGATCTTAGTTCCGCCAAACACGCTTTCATTTATAATCAATTTTTCCCTTGTATCTCCTATGTGGTAAACACGCATTAAAAACTTCGTTTCAAAATCATTAACCGAGTAAAGTTCATTCATTCATTCATTCAATAATGTACTTAAGTAAAAAAGATAAACAGTTGATATTTTGTATAAGCATGATTAATAAGAGCCACATACTTTGTGAACATATTAGGTATATTATTAGTACATACAAAGGTTGATGTTCAATGTAGTAGTCAACAAATATAATTCATACAATCCATCATCGGCGCTTGTGAAACACGTAATGATTATTTTAAATTCAACACTTTTACTGTTTCACAATTCAATCACTTTATCTTTGTTATTAATTAAATAGCCAACTGGATCATTATCATCATTTACTCCGTGTTGGTCCGGGCCCCCGTTCAATAATAAGCCATCTGTCATTCTGCCAGGCAGTTTGTAAAATCCGAACGATTTCGAGTCACTGTCCTCGTGACTACTAGGTAGTAGAGTTTCACATGGTTCTCGCCCAGATGTATTATACCACTGCTGCCGCATTAGCATCAATGTTTGTCATTGTCATATTTCGATTTGGAGGTTAAGGTTCCCGGTAGACTTATGTACATATGTGGCATTGCGTGTGCGTTCCTACTATGTTAACATCTTTGGTGTCTATTGTTGATGGTTTCTCTTTCCCTTAGGAAAGTCATCTGTTTGTTTGATAACTAATAAGAAAACACCAGTACGATTTCAATTATATCCCTGAAATGTAGCTGTAAAATGGAAAAACGGTTTGTTATTTAATTAATAACAAACATAAAGTGTGTGAATTGTGAAACAGTACAATTTTCTTATTTAAAATAGTGATCAACAAACAGTTATAGGTAAATACCAAGTTTTACTCAAGTAAATATTTGAAACACAAAACTAGTAACTATATCATGTCAGAGAAAGATAAAGTTTTATCTCATTTCTTTTTCAAATTACAAGTGAATGAATGATCTAACATTCCAAGCTCTCTCAATCACAGCTGACTGTGCACTGTGTGATGATTGGTGAAACGTGTCTGACAATAGTTATTACCTAAGCGGTGCATTGATGAGCTATTTACATCGAACGCCCATAATGCGTGCTTTGACTCACCTGAGACAGCTTTGGTATATACGAGACGTACGGGATTTGGTAATACGGTAGAAGGGACGATAAGTAGTAGACCGACGTCAGCGGCTATCAGCGACAGGAGTGAATGGAAACAGGATATTGTTTAATATTCAGTTCTTCAATAGTCTAGATAGTATCGATCATTTTACTTTTCATCATTAGTATTTTACTCTATATTGATCTATATATAAAACACTTATGGTAATAAAATTATAATTAAAATTTATTAAATTTCAGTTAGCTAGTTCATAAAAATTACTTTTGTTTTCATTTTTAAAGTAATAGCTGTCCTTGTGAGTTTATAAAAAGGTCAGAATAATTTGGAAAGACAATATATAGTTTGCTAATTTATTTTTTAAATTATTTTCGATATAAAAATTGTAATACCCTTAATTTTTTTTATAAATCCTAGCATAATTTAAGTAGATAACTTTAGTTAATGATAAACCAATTATTTTTAAAAGGTTGTGCTTTTTGTCCTTGTTGAAAAGTCAAAAATATATTTAACTTTATTACTAAAACACATTGTATCGTGGAGTTCTAATGCTCTAAGCAACGATTTCATAACAATTGTACCATAGAAGATAAAAATTAATACAAAGCAAAAATACGTTTAACTTATTTATTACTAAAACATTTATCGAATTGTAGAATTTTAAGCTACGATTGCTACGAAATCGTAGCTTAGAGCTTCAGTTTGATTACTATTTCAGTATTAAAATGTGTTTTGTAAAAAAAACGGTATCACGTCAAATAGATCGCTAAAATGCAATAAAATTTGTACTTAGCTTTTTGATTAAAAACAAGTAGATAAAGAGTTTTCTCTATAGTCTAGTGGTCCGGTGTCGGTTTTGAACACACGAGGCCCCGGATCGGGCAAAATCAACAATGTGTTTATCAGTTTTCTAATAAAAACAACGTTGCCCGGGATTTGTAAAGTGACCGGTTTGCGATAGGCCCTAGGTTAAAGAATAGACCAATTGTCATTCTACCAGGCAGGTCGTAAGAGGCGACCGATTACCTGTATGTGTCATTACCATCGTGGATACTAGGTGATTAGGTTCTGTAACGTCTCGCCCGGGTATTTGGTACGACCTCCTTACCTTTTCCTGCCGCAATAGCGTCAATGCTTGTCATTCACGTGTTCCGATTTCAAGGGTAAGGTAGCTGATAGATTTATGCATGTGGCATTGCCACCTCACCATAAGGAGAGCAACGCACCATTAACATCTTTGGTGTCTAAAGGCGATGGTTTCTCTTTCCATCAGGAGAACCGTCTGCTAGTTTGCTATCTTATAATATAAAAAAAAATGTGTTATCATTCGATTCGTCAAGGCTGAATATTGTAAATAGCTAGAAGCGTTTACATAAAACGTTTATACAGTTGAAATTCGTTTTTTTTTTATTTCATAAGATAGTATACAAGCAGATGACTCTCCTGATGGAAAAGGACAATCATCGCCTATAAAAACCACAGATGTTAATGGTTTGTTGCTATCGGTGTGACGGAATGGTAATTCCACATACCTAAGTTTACGGCTACTCTGCCCTCCAAACTGGAACAAATACTGACGATATTGCGGTATATCTCTAGGATGAAATAGGTAACATAACAGTACCGAAAGTCGGTCTAGACGTTACAAAACTCTACCATCTATTTGACACGATGGTACTTACAATAATAGCCATTCGATGGCGTATTACGAACTGCCTGGCAGAATGGCAATTAGCATATTCTTCTTGAAAGAGGCCCAGATCAAGGGGGAAAAAGTAGTTTTACCTTTATTTTTATTACAAATTACTAATTTAAGAAATATTTAAGTGGATATAAAAGTTAATTCCGTTCAATTAGATAAAATCAAAATCTTTTAGTCAGAATTTGCAGGTCAGGCTCGAAATTAACTGACTTTTGGCTAATTCTTTCTAAGCTCTTTTTATTTCCTAACTTAGGACAGTCCTAAATAGTATGCTGTCACTTCTTGTCTTAAACGAAAATAATGTGACAACATATCACTAAAAAGTGTCCTAAGTTAAGACAAGGTTCGTGCAATTAGTCATTTAAGTCTTTGGATTCAGACTGTCAATTTATTTTAAAAAAAATTATTCACTTTTTACAGTACTGTAACGTGCCTAAGGACTCGGTTACGCTTTGATTAGTGCGAGTGTCAGTGTTTAATGCAGCTGCTATTAAGCAAAAAACACGCGTAGACATCCATTGTTTAGTGCGAGTTATTAGTAATCAACTTAGTAAAGTGAATATACCCTGATTACTAATCACTCGTACTAATCAACGGCTGTCTACGCGTGTTCTTGCTTAATACTAAGCACCTGCATTAAACACTTGCACTTGCAATAATTAAAGAGTAAGTCGAGCCTTAAGCCCCGTTTTCACTTTGATTAGTGCGAGTGTTAGTGTTTAACGCAGGTGCTTAATATTAAACCAAAAATACGTGAAGATAGCCGTGGATCAGTACGTGTGATTCGTAATTAGCGTAGTAAAAGTAAATAGATGCTGATTACTTGTCACTCGCACTGATCAACGGCTGTCTTCACGTATTTTTATCTTAATACTAAACACCTGCATTAAACACTCACACTCGTACTAATCAAAGTGAAAATGGGGCTTTACGGGTTCTTGTTTTATCTCAAGTAGCAAACAGCTAAAACAGTAGCCAACAACACAAAACGTGGCTAAGAAATTGAGTTTATTTGGAGATTTGTCGTATTATTGCTTTTACGAAAAATTCCAATTATGATTATGTGATACCGTTTTCTTTATATTTTTGTGTCCATAATCAACATTTTCTTTTAATCGACGACTATTTACATCGTAAACTGATAATAAACTGCGAAAAGTCTATAGGTACTTAATATGATTTCAGAATTATTATTTTTCATTTCTGTTCTCTTTGTCTCGAAAGTCATTTCATTTACCTACTATATTCTGTTGAAATGATGTTTGTTATCTATACATATAATAAAATCGTAGGAAAGTCAAAATTGTACATTGAATATTTTTTTAAAAGAATACTTGGGGCGTGATCTATAATCGATATCGAAGCCAAAAATATAGTTTTTAGAATTTTTGTCCGTTTGTCTGTTTATCTGTTTGTATGTATGTATATCCGGGGTAAACTCAAAAAGTACTGCATGGATTTACTTTAAATTTTGCATGAATATTACTAATAGGTCGGGTCTACATATAGGCTACATATTATCACGCTATCACCTACGGGGAGGAGCAGTGCGGAGTAAGGGAAGTCCGCGCAGACGAAGTCGTGGGCAACAGCTAGTGTTACATAAAATGTTTAAATGACTGACAAAGATTAATTATAATAAAATAAAAAAAGAAACTGCCTTGATACATGTACAAATATATGTCTTTAAATTAGTTAAATGTGATTTTAAAGAAATTATCATTACGGTGTTGTATTATTTAGTTCCATGATTTGACTTACTATCGAAATCATAGACTGGTAACCTATCGTCAAATCGAGCATGTACCTAGGCTCAGACAACTTTATTGTTCAGAAAAACATTCAGTTTTTAATTTTAAAAAAGAGAAATGTTTATTCTGGGATTCAAATTTCAAACCCCTCATACATATCGCTGAACCTCTGAGGCAACGAAAAGTAGTATCGATCAGAATAACCTCTGTTTCCTCCATATCCTGTAGGGTATACACCTTTTCTTGTACGCCACCTGATTGTGACCTTTACTTTTACTTAAACGCATGTAATCTGCTTGTTCGAGAGAAAGAGATATATTAAGGGCGGCTTGCACGAAAATGCTTAAATACATTTAGTCCCTTAAACATGTTTAGCAAATGTCAAAACGCCTTAAATGCTGTCACTTTAAACGTATTTAGTGACTTAAAATGATTTAAGCATTTTTTTGCAAGCCTCCCTTAATGTCAAACATCTATAATTCCTATCATAAATGGTATATTGATAATGCCAAAATTTGTGTATGTGTATTTGTTACACCTTTACCCTTAAATGGCTGAACAGTATTGCATGTTTAATAGAGGAGAAGTGAATGTTTACACTTAATATTCAGACTACTTTTTATCCCGGATAAACATATTGTTCCCGTGAAAACAAGCTCAAATCACACAATTGGCTGTTAGGCCGGTCGCTAATAAAATACAGGGTATATAATAAATACTAGCCGCGTCCAGTAGCCCGCTATGTGATAAAAATATTTTGTGAATCACTAGGGAAGAAAGTATTTTTTCACAATAAAATATAGTTTGTCTATTAATTCTGGAAATGGACAATCTGTGGACAAAATTTCATGCAATTCCCTTTAGCCAATTTTATGTGATTAAGTAACAATCATTTAAGCATAAAGTTTTACTTTTACAATAATATCAGTAGGATTGAAAAGGCTTCAACTGATTAGCACCCTAATCTACCAGTATTTAAAATTATTTTGATTTAATTTCGTTCTAAATTAAACTTACTTTAAAAAAATTGTTTTGACTAATTTTTAGGATATTAGTCAAAATTAAAAAAATATTTTCAATGTCAAGAAGTAATATTTATATATATTTTTATTTCCTATATTAAATATACTATTTAGGTATAAATGTTATTTGAAAAACTCAAATATAAGTTATCAGTTATTATGAACACAAAAAAATCATAAACATGTATGTACATTTAGCTTTAAAATCTAAACGCGTAAATATCGTGTAGATTAATTTCAATTTAAATAAAGTAATATATTATAAAAAATAATATTAAAGAATTTGAAGCTAATTGTACGTTTAGTAAATTATCGAGCTCTTCGTCGATTTTGTTCAGGACTCAAAAGAAAAAGAAGATAAAAAAGCAAGCTTTATTAAAAATTCAGTCTAGAAGTTAGATTTTGTAGTAAATAATAATATTCTAAAACATCGAAATATTTATCAAAATAAAGATTCACATCCACTTGTAAACATAAATAAAGTAGAGCGATCACATTGCGTTAGCGAATACTGATTATGTGGAAGTTAAGCGACTAGGTTAGAGGGAAGGGTCGGGAGGTCGGGAGCCGGGGCGCTACACGCGGTAAGAGTAGTGGCGGTAGTTGGTGCCGTAGGGCAGGCGGCCGCTGGTGGTCGACGAGTAGGAGTAGCCGCTGGGCCCGCCTAGGCTGCTGGCGCGCTCGCTCGTATACGAATATCCGCCAGGCCCGCTGGTCGAGCGCCGCTCAACCGTGTTGCTGTAGGAGCTGCGCTGCGGCAGGCTGCTGCCCGTGGACCGCTCCGTGCTGCTGGTGTACGAGTACGAATACTGCTCGTCCGCGCGCCGGGTCGGCTCGCGGTCCACAACCACGTAGTGCCGCGGCGTCTGCAACAACCGCGCCCTTAGCACCCGCTTCGCGCGCCCTCGCACCGACCGACCCCATAGCGAAAGCGACACACAACGACGTAACGCCTCTCAAACACTCAGTACGTGGCGTAATTGCTGTAGAAGACATGGCGGCGCGGCAAGTGCTGAGGGCGGCCGTGCGCGTACGCCAGCGCCACGTCCATGTGGTCGCGCGGCGTGCCCAGCGGGTCCGCCGCGAACGCGCGCTCGCGCTGCCCTACCGTCGCCAGCACTCGCGCGCGGGTCTGCTCGCGCGGGGACACATAGGGCGCGAGCGGCGCCAGCTTGGACTCGGGCAACGGCGGGATGTTCTGCTTGACGACCGGCTCCAGCACCGAGCCACGCGCGCCGGGCCGGCTGCGTCGCCCAAACGCCGTCACTGGGTCGGGCACGAGACTCGGCCGCGCCACGAACGGCACCATCTCCCAATCGCCCGCCCGCTGCAAGCGGAGAAGTCGCTGTTACTCGGGCGGGCGCCGACTCCAGCCGCGGCTATATTTGGCGCGCCCGGTAGCTCCGATATCCGACACACAGTTCTCGAAACGATATGACCCATTTGCAGAATATTACCGCGACTGTCTAACGAGCCCTAAGAACGAACTATCGGACGATAAAACTTATGAAGCAATGATGTTTACAAAGCGCTACATTGATTTGGTCGCTAATCGCTATCTATAACTGGAGAAAATAATTTTAAAGGTTTTTAACGGTTGATACACTACGAACTCGGCTTAGGCGAGATTTTCGGAAATGACAAGGGGTCGAGTTGGTGCGAGGGCGTCCGGCTCCCGGGGGAGTGTGGAGCGAGGTGCACGCTCATCAGGTGTTAGAAGGCGGAGTACTCACCGTGACGCTGTAACTGCTGGGCCTGTACGGCCGGCGTGTCGTGTAGAAGTCACTCTCGTAAACCATGGCTGCTGCTCGTGATCGTTCGGGTATAACTCGCGACGGTTGGTCCTCGACTGCGGAGCGCGCGCTGTCGGCTACGCCATGCTGTCGGCATTATTTTTAGATCACTGTCATTGCAATTTTATACGTCACTCAGATTTACATGAAACTTACAAATCGCCTCCGCTAAACTCGTCAGCATTTAGGTTAAGGAAAGACACATTTCATGGAGGACGAAAGCGATTATCAAATAAAGGAAAATAACAAACTGCTGAATCACTATCCAATATGATCTTGACTAAAAATAACGCAGTGTAGGATTGTTTACCATTTCAATATATAGAATTCTTACTTACTTACTTATTTTTCTTCATTTCATTCGATTTAAACTCAACTGTGAAAGATGTTTTAAGGCGTGGGTTTGTTTATATGTATATGTACTTTCGCATACTACGTAATCCTAACAACTTAATGGGTGTTGATAAAATATAATGAACTAGCTTTTGCCCGCGGCTTCGCTCACGTTAAATTCATTTTAGGGAAGTGGAGAGTTAGAAAGAGACAAAAAGTACCCTATGTTACCCTCCATCCCTTCAACTATCTACAATTGAAAAAATCACGTCATTTCGTCAAAAAAAGTGTGTGTATTTGTTTGTCCGCTTTTCACGACAAAACGGACAAACAAACACACACACTTTCCCATCTAAAATATTAGTACGGATTAATTCAACTGCTGATTTCATATTTCAAAAATGAAACATTTTCACACAACCGGATTTTCAATATTAGGCACTTTTATTAGTAGACACTTGACGCGTCAACAATTTTATAGCTGGTACCGAATCAGAATGCGGCCTCACACTGAGAAGATCCGACGGAATAAACTTAGCGGGCTTGTCTTTTTTTCAATATCAAACATTGATTGATTAAAAATTCAGTAACAATATTATCACAGTTTGATTGTATAGCAATTAATCCCAAGCTATTTTTGTCTTCCAATTAGAAATTTTATAACCTATATTGATAGTTTTCTTTTAATTTTTTTATTAGTTTAAATCTCCTGGAAGCTTATTGTAATAAAAACCGGCCAAATATAAGTCGAACTCACGCACGAAGGGTTCCGTACCGTCCCTATTCAAGTTTCTACCTGTACGGGCTACCAGTTAGTAACCTGTACAGGTAGTTAGTTGTAGTTTGAGAAGGCGATAAATAAAGTGAGTAAAGTTGGTTGGCACACGATGTTTATTGTTATCGTTACGTTAAACGACTCGCGCTCGCCGTGACTGTATCTCTGAGAGCTAAGTGTGAGTTTTTCTTTTCGCATTCGATCGTGAGCGCGTTTCGAGTTTACTAAGAAATTGTATGTGATTTGCACAGCGCCACCTAGTGGTAAACGTGAGAAACCAGTTTACCACTAGTTGGCGCTGTACAAATCACATACAAATTCCTAGTAAACTCGAAACGCGCTCACGATCGAATGCGAAAAAAAAAACTCACACTTAGCACTCTGTTTATTAATGCCTTGTCGGCCCTTTTTATATCTCCAATGTACGTAACCGTACACTACCTGTTTATTAAGATAGAGTAAAAATTGCTTAAAAATTGCGTTTGTTGTATGGGATCCTTTCCTTTAATATTTATTTTTATTTAATTACTAGCTGCAGCGTGCAGCCCGCTGCATTATAACAGTTTTTTGTGAATCCCGCGGGATCACCAATTTTTTCCGGGATTAAAGTAGCCTATGTGCTATTCCAGATCACCTATCTGTGTGCCAAATTTCATTTAAATCCGTTAAGTAGTTTTTGCGTGATTGAGTAACAAACATCCATCCAAACATCCAAACTTTCGCATTTATAATATTAACTAGCTGTGCCCGCGACTTCGTTCGCGTGGAAAAAAATCTAAAATAAAAACCCGCATAGTTCCCGTTCCCGTAGGATATCCGGGATAAGAACTATCCTATGTCCTTTCTTGGGTCTCTAACTATATTTGTACCAAATTTTATCCAAATCGGTTCAGTGGTTTGGCCGTGAAAGCGTAACAGACAGACAGACAGACAGAGTTACTTTCGCATTTATAATACTAGCAAAAAGCAGAGCTTTGTAGGGGCTCGCAAAGTTATACTATCTAGTAATATTGTTAGAAAAGTATTTTTATGAGAATTACATCTTTTAATGTATAGACTTTATTTATAATAATAAAGTCTATAATCTTTTAATGTATAGAAAAATTAATAATAAAGTATTTCATCTCTCGCATTGTATATCTGTTTTGTTAATCTTTCACCTACCATTCTTTGTACATGTCCGAACCAACGGAGCATGCCCTTTCTCATCTTTACATCAATAGTCTAGTCAACAAGTGCCTTTTTGGTCAACTTTTTTCAGCAGTCTCCGAAAATTATGATTGAGGTGTCATTCGATTCGGAATGGCATCTAGATAGTTTTCGAAAAACAATGAAGTTCCGCAAATAAAAATTACAAAAGTTATTAACAATTAACTAAAAAAATAGGGGGGGGGGTTAGTTTTTTTGCAAATATCTCATAAACTAATAAAGATTTTTCAAATTTAAAAAAAGATTCAGAAAGAGGAGGAAATTTTCTAAAAAAAATTCCGACTCCCGGAATTGTAGGACTAATATTTATAATTTTCCCAGAGGGTTGAAAATACGCCCGAAAACGGGTACTCCTGCTTGCGCAAGCCACGCCTCCTTCGGACCTTTAATGAATAAATATTATTTAAACTTATTAAATATGAAAATTAAAATTTGAAAAAATTCAGGTGCCTACAGGACAGATCAATAAACAATAATCCGTGGTCAAAAAATTTTTATCGCGATTTTTCAATAAGTTATCCATTAATTAATTAACAATTTTTTGTAGCACGAACATTAACATTGCAAGTGCGATAATTGTTAAACTATTAATCTAGGAATTTTTTTCTTTCGTGGAGCTATTTTTCAAAGGTCTTAGAATAGATTCCCGTTGGAAAAATTAAAAAATTTTAAATTTTCATTTTGTAATTAACAATTTACTAAGGTGAAAAATTATAAAGCTTTATTAAACATTGAAAAAAATTTTTTTTCGTAATAATAATAATAATAATAATAATAATTTTTATTTGCCAGAATAAGGTTACAAAAAGGTTATTAGTTATATATACATTGTTCTGCTTATTCTACCCTTATATTTTAGGCATGCAAATTATAGTTCTTTTTAATAAATAGCTGATTTAATTTACATTTAAATAATATTTTAGAAATTTTACATAGATAAACATTACTCAATTGTATTATATAAATTATTAGATATTATTCAAATTATATTACATATATGTAGCATTATTAATCAATTAAATTATTATTTTCGTTTAGACATTTTAATCAATTTGTATAATTTTTGGTATTTTAACTTGTCTATGAAATATTTAACTACAAATATTTACTATTATTTATAATAAATTCTTCTACTGAGTAAAAGCACTTAGATAGTAACCAACTACTGAGCGTTGATTTAAAATTAGTTCCTGCTAATGATTTAATTTCGATTGGGAGCTTGTTATATATCTGTATACACATAAAGAATACGTTTTTTTTAAACATTGTCAGCCTGCATTGTGGTATATATAAATTATCAGCATTTCTGCATCTTGTTCCTATTTCTTGTGCATTTGTTCTAAAGTAAATTGGATGCCGGACAAATATACATATTAATTTTATATACATACACGGCAACGGTAATATTTTTAGGGCTTTAAAATATGGCTTACAACTTTCCAATGGCCCTATTTTACATATAGCTCTAATACTTTTTTTTTGTATTCGGAATACTTTTATGGCATCTGTAGAATTTCCCCAAATTATTAGTCCGTATGAAAGAACAGACGAAACATACCCGTAATAAGCAGATAGTGCTGCTTCTAATGACACCTGTAATCTAATTTTTTTTAATACAAAAACAAACCGGTCCAACTTATTACAAACATGTTCCACGTGCCCCTTCCAATTACAATTTTTATCAATAATGACACCTAAAAACTTTGTTGACTGTACTTCTTCGATATTTCTATTATTTACATTTATACTTAACGGATTTTTATTGTATGGGAGAAATTGTATGCACTTTGGTTTATTGATATTAATATTTAAATTATTGTTATCTAGCCAGTTTATTACAGAATTTAAACTTTTATTAATTTTTTGTTCAAATTCATGATTACTACATTCGTTTTTACTCTCAATTATCAATGTGGTGTCATCTGCAAACAAAAAACATTTGTCTTCTGTACTAGTAGGAAGATTATTTATTCCACCAATAAATAATAGTGGTCCCAATACACTCCCTTGAGGGACACCACAATTATTTACTTGATATTCAGAAATGTAATATTTTTTTATGTAGGTGTTATTGTTAACCTTATTTATTCTACTTATCTGAACCGATTGTCTACGATCTACTAAATAGCTTTGTATTTATCTAATAAATAGCATAATATTATTATTGATCCGTTTTCTTATGATCAGAAGCTACTTAAAAACGATTTTTTATAATTTTTATCTCCTATTGTTTAAAAAATTGTTATAAACAAATGCGTTGTTTATGAGATAATTTAAAATTTTTTTTCGATAACATAATCTTTGATGATAATTATTATTTTTTTTAAAAAAACCGTTTCTTAAAAAAATTAAAAAAAAATGGTTTCTTAATGTTAATTAGAAGTGGGAGAAAATAATTGTTAATCAACAAATGCGTTTTTCAGCAATAATTTTTTTTTTAAGAAACGGTTTTTTTTTAAATCATAATTATCATCAAAGATTATGTTATCGAAAAAAAAATTTAAATTATCTCATAAACAACGCATTTATTTATAACAATTTTTTAAACAATAGGAGATAAAAATTATAAAAAATCATTTCTAAGTAGCTTCTGATCATAAGAAAACGGATCAATAATAATATTATGAGAAAAAATTTTTTTTCAATGTTTAATAAAGCTTTATAATTTTTCACCTTAGTAAATTGTTAATTACAAAATGAAAATTTACAATTTTTTAATTTTTCCAACAGGAATCTATTCTAAGACCTTTGAAAAATAACTCCACGAAAGAAAAAAATTCCTAGATTAATAGTTTAACAATTATCGCACTTGCAATGTTAATGTTCGTGCTTCAAAAAATTGTTAATTAATTAATGGATAACTTATTGAAAAATCGCGATAAAAATTTTTTGACCACGGATTATTGTTTATTGATCTGTCCTGTAGGCACCTGAATTTTTTCAAATTTTAATTTTCATATTTAATAAGTTTAAATAATATTTATTCATTAAAGGTCCGAAGGAGGCGTGGCTTGCGCAAGCCGGAGTACCCGTTTTCGGGCGTATTTTCAACCCTCTGGGAAAATTATAAATATTAGTCCTACAATTCCGGGAGTCAGAATTTTTTTTAGGAAATTTCCTCCTCTTTCTGAATCTTTTTTTAAATTTGAAAAATCTTTATTAGTTTATGAGATATTTGCAAAAAACTAAAACCCCCCTTTTTTTTAGTTAATTGTTAATAACTTTTGTAATTTTTATTTGCGGAACTTCATTGTTTTTCGAAAACTATCTAGATGCCATTCCGAATCGAATGACACCTCAATCATAATTTTCGGAGACTGCTGAAAAAAGTTGACCAAAAAGGCACTTGTTGACTAGACTACAACACTTTCTTTCAAGCATAACTTCTCTCTCACTTCAACATTACGAACCTGGTCCTGCGTTGATTATACTTTCATATAGGGATAGGCATAGGCAGGCATAGGAATGATTATGCAGGGCAAGAGGGGCACCCTGACTTAAAACTAACGCTCTATTCACTCTGTTCCCCGTCAGCCAGCCAGCCCCCCCCCCCCTCTCTGCCCTCCCCCATCTCCCTTCTCTCCCCTTCCCTTTCTCCCCCCCCTCTCCCCTCCCCCTATTTCCCCCCCTCCCCTCTCCCCCTCACCATGCCCCTCAACCCCTCCCACCCTCCCTATCTCTCTCCCTCCCCCTCTCCCTCCCTCCCTCCCCCTCTCTCCCCCGTCCCCTCCCTCTCCCTCTCTATTTTTATGGTAGATAACATATCTAGACATGAATGTAAACTACTACGTCGAAGCACAAACCTAAAATTCCGATAATTTTTGAGTAAAATGTACCACAAAAGTGCATAGAAAGTGGCCTAGTGTAGGGCTCGCTTCGCTCGCCCTAATTAGTATGGATATAGATTTATTTTGAAAGGTTTTGAAAAATTTTTTTTATTACGCAATAACTATTACGCAAGAGGATTTATAGTGTTTTTAAAATAATTCTTCTAAATAAATGAGTACATGTAACGGACTGAAAAAAATCAGTATATCGAGCATTACCTTTATTTACATATAATAAATATTTTAGGTTTCTATTGAACTGCTGAAAACTTACAGCTGAAAAAACTATGTTAAAGTGAACTAACTGATTTTGTAATTTTTGAATATTATTTTTTAATATCGAACGACAATCTTTTCGTCATTTTGGCTCTTTGTTGCACTTTAGGACCCATATCCTGTTGGAAAAATGCATAAAATAAAATATTATGACACATTACAATGGTTGTATTCGTCCTGAAAGTTAGCTCTGACGCCTTTTTTCATAAAACACTATGCAGGGATTGTCTTCGTTTTCAAACTTTTCAAATTATTTTGAAAAATATACAACTAAATGTTCTGTGAAAATTTTATGCGTCTACCTGTTACCGTTATTAACATGAGCAAAAAAATACAAAAAAAAAACTCGTTTATTGTATGACAACCCCCCTTAATATTTTCATTTTTTTATTTTTAGTATTTGTTGTTATAGCAGCAACGGAAATACTTAATTTGTGAAAATTTCAGCTTTCTAGCTATTACGGTTTATGAGACAGCCTGGTGACAGACAGAGACAGACAGCTGAGGCTTAGTAATAGGGTCCCGTTTTTACTTTTTACTTATGGAACCCTATAAACCACAGACCATATGAAACTAATAGACACGGCATTGACAAGGAAACGAGTCGCCGTGCATATGAGCAAACGCTTCTATATCAAAAAATCATATATTTGTAGATAATTATAATATAATGTGAAAAAATAGAAATAAACTATGTCGTAATATTTTATCGTACCGAATGCGATGACAAGGTTTATGAATTACTCTTGGAGTGATTTCATCGCATCAGTAGTAATGTAACGCTGTATTTCTATGTGTGAATGCAAGCGACACTGATAACCTAAGAAATAGCCTTGAAAGGCGTATCCATTTAATCCGTGGTAGAAACGTGAAAGTGAGTTATTTATCCTGTGGAGATGATGCATGGCATGCACAACAATATTGATTTAGTTTCTTGTGTGTATTTACTTAAAAATGCATTTTGCACGTAAAATGGCAATCAATAGAATTATTACTCATATTAGGTATTTGGCATATTTGGTACATAATAAAACTTTCTTTAAAAAAAAATGACACAATTTCCTGAAACCAAGACCGCAGTTGACCTTCTAAGCTTTTAAAATGTAGAGTCGCCAATCGTCCTGTTTTCCCAGGACATGTCCCGGTTTTTTAGTATCCTGGGTGCAAGCAAGCAAATTATTTACGTGTGATATGGGGTGTCAGTCAACGATATTAATACATAAAAAAAAAATACGAGGGTCAAATTGAAAGGTCTTAGAAAATCCAAAACTAATCAAATTAGCAAGTTATAAGTTTTATTATATACTAGCCGTGCCCGAGACTCCGTTCGCGTGGTAAATTTCTAAAATAAAAACCCGCATAGTTCCCGTGGTATTTCCGGGATAAGAACTGTCCTATGTCCTTTCTTGGGTCTCAAACTATATTTGTACCAAATTTTATCCAATTCGGTTCAGCGGTTTAGCCGCGAAAACGTAACAGACAGACAGACAGAGTGACTTTCGCATTTATAATATTAGTATAGATTTTCAAAATGGTGTCCATTCACATCAATATATCGCTGCATCCGATGTAACCACTGAGAAAAGCACTTTACTCACTCATCCTTAGGGGTCTTTATGTCGGGTTTTTGAAATGCAGCCATTGCTTCCTCAGCGTCCATAGAACGTTTCCTCGATGTTTTCATTTATTTTCGGAAATAAATAAAAATCGCAAAATGTGAAGTCGGGGCTATACAGTGGGTGACCCAGTAATTCCACATCTGACTTCGCCCAGTAGTCGATTATTTGCCCAGCGCGGCGGTGTGCGACGAAGTCGTGGTTATCGTGGTGAAGGAGGATTCTGCTGCGAGGTGGTTTTTCTCGAACTCTTTTCAAGACAAGTGGCAAACAATAGTTAGTGTACTACAGTAACTGTTTTTTGAACCTCTAAAACAATTGACCTGTTCTTCCAAAGAACGAGGCCACCATCTTTTTTTCCGTATTTCAACCTCTTTTCACTTTGGTCCGCAACTCATCGGAAGGAAACACTCACTAATCCAACTATCGTTACCTGTAAGTATGTCGAACACAGCATTTGATTCAGCTCCGTCAAATCTTTGAAGTATTTCACGTCACCAATCAACGCGAGGGAGTTTTTCGGTTTCGTTCAAATTATGAGGTATCTACCGGGTACAAAGCTGCCTGACCGCTAAATGTTCATGGAGGATTTGACTCATACTAGTGCTTAAGCTTGTCCGAATCTGCTGAACGGTCACGATTTGTAAGCAACATACCCTTACCACCCATGATTTCACATATATTGCATCAGCCGGATACAGATAATCATTGCTCTTTCTAATAATCGGCAACTGTTCCATTACCCTCAAATTCTAATTAGAAGTTTCTCGAACCATTACATTGATAAGTCTGAATAGTGGATTTCACGTTTTAGCCTTCGGCTCGGCCACAGCTATCCGCGGCGCGACCTGCGACGCGAAATGCGGCGCGGTGAGTCGCGCGACCATCTGGGTATGCCACAGCTCGACTTGTTGCGACCGCGGCAGCGTGCCGCTTTGAGCTGTCACATCTCCATACTAGTGTAGCGGCTCAAAACAATCACAAACGCTACAAGAAAAAATAATAAAAAAAAGGACAAAAATCAATAACAAATGGAAAAAATGAAATTCAAAATAAAATCCTAAATCGCGATATTACAATTATTTATCTTGTAACACTATATACAAGTTTCAACGTTTCTCAAATGGACTTCGGTCCCCAGGCAGTACATCTTCCTTTTCCCCTTGTCCTTGTGTGACGTCATCAACCTCCACAGTAATGTCGTCATACTGACAAGAAGCTGGCCCGCTGGTTCCATCACTATGACCCTTCAGCGGTACGGACAAGAGGCGCCACACTAGCTAGTACCAGGGTCGGATTTTGTAATACTATTTTTACTATATTCTTTTGATGCGTAATATATATTATTGTAACGTTAGGATTGTACGCAAAAATACCATTATTTTATGATACTTACATATATTACCTTTTCATTGATCCCTCCATTCGAGATTTTTGAAGTTTAATTTCTTTAGGCACGTAATATTTCTTTAGGCAGCGAGTGAAATTTTAAGATGCACGCGCATCACCGTAACGCAAAAATTACGTACGTAAAGGAGCTGATGATCTTCGAAAGAGGATCCTGCAGCATAAAGTTAAAGGTAACCTTAACCTATGGTTCCTTACTCAATGAGCTTGAGCTGTTATATTCCAAAGCTGCCGAAGCCTCCGGCTCCACCATGTAACTCTATCAAACCATGTGAATCTTCTAGCAATAAAAGCTATATCAGCCCAATTTCAAGTGTCCACTTTCCAGTTCCATCGTTATATTTTAAAAAACATTCAGCTTCTAAGTGTTTGCCAAAACAAATCGAAGTAGTCTACACTCATTTGATTTAACTGGTCAAGCTTAGAAAATCACATGGACTTCCTTCCGCTCTATCATCAGATACTGGATACTGAATTTCACATTCCTTAAAATAAAAAATCAAACGAGTCCAAAATTGATGGTGTTGCTCAATTTTAATTAAAAGTTTTGATAACCTCCTTCCTGCTTCATCAGAAGACCCTGTAAATCATTTAGCACCAGGGTATTTGTCAAAACAGAACAACTGAGTCCAATCTAAATAGGTTTTTCTTGTTTAGTTTATAACTTACCATGGCCACCTTCGAGTTCGATCGTTAAATCCTAAATAATGATGAGCATCAGATCCTAGAAATCGTCCAGCATCAAAATGTTTGTCGGTACAATTGAGCGCTAACTCAATAAACTTACCTTGTTGAGTTTTGAAGTTTAAAAATAGTTTGTAATATTTAGAAAATCTTTTATTTACATACCAATATTGCTAGTTAAATAAAAGCTGATATCTTCGAATGAAGATATTGTCGCATCAGATCTAGGTCACCATGTCATTGCAATTAATTGAAGTAATAAAATACAAAAATTTAGCATCAATAAAGTATTTAAAAGTTGCTAAACTCCTTTCATCAAGTTGAAAAGAGCTGGCGAGCTTGCAACGGCTGCACAGATTTTATTGAATCATAGCTAAGAACCATGTCGCAAAATAGGGCTTTCAAGTAAAAAAAAATCGCAACTAAATCGGACCATCCGCCAGGGCGCTACGATGCACGGAAAGATACACAGACACATCTCAGAAACTTATAACAACCCTCGTTTTTGCGTCGGAGGCTAAAAATAGTAGTAAAAATTTTAATACAATATAGTATCTATATAATTTCCATTGGTAATATTTTTGTGTTATTCTGATTCCAACCATGGCATACTAGTGAATAAAACAAAAGTACTCTTTTGTTTTATTCGCTCATCACACCGCGCGTCACGGTCGCGCGTTTTTCCGCGCCGCAATTCGCGACGCCGGTAGCTGTGGCATACTTCATACAGTTTCCTACATTTGTTTTCGCTTGTCGCGCCGCAATCCGCGTCGCCGGTCGCGCCGCGCGAGCTGTGGCCGGGCGGTTAGGAGGCCGTCTCTCACGCAGATCATCGTTGAGGTTAGTGCGACCACAAAACCGCAAAATTTAAACTTCTTTACAAGTGGCCAGTTCTAAAAACTTTTAAGTTGACCTTCGTATCGTAGGTAATTTATCCAATGCCAGGGACATTCTGAAATTTAATTTCTGTATAGGTACACCTGGACACTTGGTACACACTTTCCCCTATATATAAATTGGTTCTCCTTATCATGCTATGAAATGTAATTTAAACAAGGACAATTTCAAAATATCTCTAAAACAACTTTAAAAAATGGCCTACCTATACACAGACATGGGCGTACCGAGGGGGGGGGGAGCAGCTGCCCCCCCCCCTGGAATTTGTTTATAGTCTTAAAATGTTACGGTTGCCCCCCCTGGTCCAGAGTCTGAGTACGCCCATGTACACAGAACAATCATAATTCCGTGTTGCTGAACTAGCGTAGCGGACTTAAACTCGATTGTACCGCGATCTTTCTCGCCAAACTTAAATTCAAGACTCACCTATTGTTGTGATGTAGGAAAAATCATTGTACAAATGACAAAAATAACGTACGAAAAATAGCGTAACTCTTATCCTTTAAAATAATTTAATCAAAATATTTAATTACCACTTTTTTCTAGTACTCTAGTGAACAAATTAAGTTCCAAATAACCTAAGGTAGTTATTAATAGTAATTCTAATAAATTCGCCCATACCTATTTACGTTTTCGAAGCCTTCATTGGAAATTAGACTGGCCTGATATTAGTCAAAGACGTTGAATCACGCCGCCTTACAATTACTTTTCAACAAATGACTAAATCGTATCACATCGGAATGACATATGACGCGAATAGATAGTACTGGAGGCCTGTATTTGAGAATGGGCCTAACGTAAAATTTGGCAAGTATACAAACTTTCATTGTACACAATACTGCAATAGGACGTACATTTTATCATCAGTAAGAATATAAGAAGAGTCAGCCGCGGCTGGGATCTCAGTCCATTACAGCTAGGACTAGGTAAGCACTTAGTTGAAATGCGTTATTTCGTTACTAGTCTTGGTTATCAGCCTAATTGCCTAGATATTTAGAACGTAGATGGCTAAAACAATTTCAATTTGTTTTAGCTCTGATTACCTACCGAATTCATGAAATAATTATACCTATGTATAACTTCTTCTATGGCATAAGGGGTGTAGCTGGCTTGTGGCTGAAAAGTTATTTAGAGAATCGACAGCAAATGGTTCATATTGATAGAGTAAATAAAGTAAACAAAATAAAAGTTACATTTAAATCTAAGCTTCGAACAAATTGTTGTGGCGTCCCGCAAAGAAGCATACTTGCGCCATTATTATTTATTACTGGTATTAACGACCTACAACAAAATATTAATGAACAATGTTACTTATTTGCTGATGACATAACTTTATTAATAAATGATGAAAATCTTTGTAATATAGCATATGAACGGAAAATTAATGAAACTGTAAATCAAGTAATTAAGTGGATGGAAAATAATAATTTACATATAAATATAAAAAAGACAAAATTTTTACAATTTATGACATATAATAAAAAATCTTTGAATCTTAATATAAAATATGATAATAATGCTATAGAAGAAGTATTGACAAAAATCTTAACTGGAAGAAACATATCATCAATATTTGTAATACTCTTGATAGATTTGTATTTGCTCTCCGTAAAATTAGATTACATATATCAAAGGAAACAGCATTAACAGCGTATTTTGGATATGTTTCATCAGTACTTTCCTATGGGCTGCTTATGTGGGGTAACTCTGTGGATATGATACGTGCTTTTAGAACACAAAAAAAATGCATTAGGGCCATATGTAACATCACACAAATGCAAAGTTGTAAACCTTTTTTTAAAAACCTGAAAATACTAACACTTCCTTGCATGTACATTATGGCAGCTTGTTTATTTGTTAGAAAACACCCTAAATATTTTAAAACAAATGCAGAACAACTTGGCACAAATAACAGACATGCAAGCAAACTTTATGTGCCACAGTGTAGACTAGCAATGGTAAAAAAAAATTCTTTCCATATGTGTATTACTGTGTTCAATAAATTACCAAACATAATAAAATCGCTGCCGATAAACAGGTATAAAATACAACTGCATAAATGGCTAATTACAAAATGCTTCTACTCTGTGGAAGAATATTTAAATTGTAAAGATAATGCAATTAATATCTAGCCAGATCCTAAAATAGTTAATAAGAATGTTAATGTTTACAGATTTAGTGTTTGTTAGTTATTATGCGTGATATGATTATCTCTAATGATATAATATATAAATGGAATGTATAATAGATTAGATTAATAAATATTTAGATGAAGACATATTTATATGATGATGAAATTAATAATTAAATTGTTAGTTAAATTGAATAATATATTAATAATTAAAATCAAATAAGCAAAATCAACAAAATCAAATGACATATTATTAATTTAAAAATAAATAATGAAATATAAATTAAAATTAAACTAATAATTAATAGTAATGTTATGTAGTATTTTAGTGATAAGAAATTAAGATTTGCACACCTTTAAATGGTAGAATAAGTAGAACTATATTGAGATGTACCTATCTGACAACCTTGTATACCTTATTCTGGCAAATAAAAAATAGTATTATTATTATTATTATTAACTATAGCGTAGGTAGGTATATACTCAAGTACCTACTTATTTCTTTAACCATTTTCAGTATTATAAAAAAAGAAGCTATGGGTAGGTAGGTATTTAAAACGAAACAGATCGAAATTCTTTTAATTCCATTATAGGTAATTATTTGTAAAAGATTATTACACCAATTAAGTATACCTAATACTGCCTGCCTTCCTACTTATTTTGGTAACCCGAAGAATGATAACTTCACAATAGTAATTACAATTTTAAAATAGATCTTACCTCTTAGCACCCTTAGAACAAAAAAGTCAAATTTGAATCACAATTCTTGTTTAAACAGTTGAATACTGCAAAGTATCTTTTTCCTTTTTTTATCCATTTTTTAAACAATGCGACGAACGAAAACACCAGAGCCTCGCTCATCGCCGCAGAGTGGCTAGTTTATCGGTATGTTATCGGATACATTTTGGAGAGTGCGCTGCGAAATTGCACGACTTAATTCCGCCATCCCCGTCTTTCTATCGATCGTCGAGGTGCACAGATACTAGGCGTCGCCATATGGTGGACGTTCCACGTACCCGGACAAAGCGGTTCAACTCTTCATTCTTGATCCGAACCGCAAGAGACTGGAATATTTTTCCTGAGTCTGTGTTTTCCGACGGGTAGGTACAACCTGGGGATCGTCAAGAGAAGAGTGAACAGGTACCTTCTAGGGAAGCCTTATCCGCATCTTACCAACTTACCAACAGGCGAGGTCGTGGTCAAGCGCTTCCCTATACAGTAAAAAAAAACTCGCGCGTACGTCTTACCGCCCGGCGACGGCGGCGTTGGCAACGAAAATTCGTCGGTCACCCTGCCGCCGGTCGCCAAACCGCGTGGCATGTTTAGTACTTTCCCATACATTTGTTTCAGACGCTAGACGCTTCGCCGTTCGCGCCGCAAAAGATCGCGGGCGCGAATTTCTCGTGGCCAGGCATTGATATAAAAAACCCAAGATACACAATCAGTGTGTCAAAAACGTCCTCCAAAAATGAGTGCACAATTTTAAATTGTGCACTCATTTCAAATAGAATCGTGTCGGTCGCGGCACTGTCAATTTTATTTCTTTTCGTACATTGCTTTGTAAAAACAACTATAAGTCGTGCACTTAAGGTTGGATATGCAAAGACAAATGTTTCTGCCATATCTATAACTACTTAAATGAAATTAGGGACACTTTTGAGTGTCAGTTTTGTTCGGGACTGTGCATCTAGGGTTTTTTATATCAATGTGGCCAGGCCGTTATTGCCCCGCTCGAGACGGCAGTTGCATGTACCTGCGTTTTCGATACTTACATGGGGAGTGGGACAGGCCTGGTACAAGCAAGGTAAAAAACCGGACGAATGACCGCGCCGGCCTCCCGTCACCGATGCGTTGTTGTTGCCGCCGCTCTTACGTAAAATAGTAATCAATTTTTTAATGATAATGTTAAAATATACCTTATTTGTGACGCATTTTAAGTTGCAATCCTGGGGCCTACGGAATCCCGAAATATATGGTAATAGGTAGGTGTAATTCGCTCAAAAGATAATGAAGAAATCTGAGCAAACTACCAACGAAAAAAAAAGTCGCGAACCGCCTCTGAATATAAAACTACACGCCTTCCTGCCTATAATACTTACAGTTGCTTAAAAACATCTATTCATAAAAATTACGAGTATTAATTGTTCTTATCTATCAGAATCTTTCGATAAAGTAAAAAAAGAGAGCTTTACCGACAGACCGTCGTTGTACAAGTAGGAACGTGAGAACGCTATTCAAGCGCGGGGCGGCTCCCACTGATTTGCAACTTCAAGTTGTCGCGTGCTGCAGGTGCTTTTCGCGGTGGGTATAGGCGAGTGACAAGAGGCCTGCTATAGAAAATAAATAACCGGTCTGTTGGTTGTACAAGTAGGAACGCTACTATTACTATACTACCCATCCAACTGTCAGCCTTGTCTGTCGTATTTCCACGCAGATCCGTGTCTTAGGCATGGGCGTAACGAGGGGGGGAGGGCAGGGGAAGGCAACTGCCCCCCCCTGGAATTTTTTTAGCTCTCTACTATCTACTCTTGTAGTAAAAATATAATAACATAAAAATATAGTCTTAAAAGGTCACGGTTGCCCCTCCCCCCCTGGACCAGAATCTGGGTTTTAAAAATGTTACGAATGCACAATGTAAAAAACGGATAGTTTGTTAGATTTAAATGTTGACATTACCAATAATCGTAGACCATACATATTAAACTTCTGCCAGAGTACTTTCATATATTTACTGTAAAATAACCAAGAAGAAATTAGCTTAAACTATTCTTTAGTACAAAAACAGGGAAGATTTTTTATTTTCTGTTCATAATGAAGATAATTATTTATTGATCACGCGCCAAATAACTTGTAAAAAGTTTTACTGAATAAAGTTTTTCTCATTTCTGATGTTTTAATGTGAACGACATTAAAGTTTTGTACAATGGTAACACTTTAATATGATAACAAAATCAACCTAGTTAAAATCTCAATATCTTTTATATTTATTCCTAGCGATATATTTTGTGTCATTAATTTTAAAAACGTCGAAAATTATTCTAGTTGGTCTAATATTTTTTACTCCCAAAGACACGCAATAGATGTTCAAATTCGAAATGTTCATTGCTCGACCCTTCTCCAACAAAGCGTCGACACACGATTCCTCTTGTCGAATGATGTCTTTGTATATAGGTAACACAAATTAGTCACTTTACCTAATGGATATAGAGAAAATCATACTTTTTAAATTTAAAAATATAACACGTAGATTCGACTCTGCGTCAATATGGATCCTTAGGGACTTGACTCTGCGTCAGTATGAATTTTGCAGCCCAATGAGCAGAGTGGACTCCCGCCGCCGCCCGCAACCTAGCAAGACGTTTACGTTTCGTTTGCAAAATTCTCTGCATGCAATATTAGTCTGCGTTTATCCGTGTTTTTAGAGCAGATCAACTGCTAATTGATATAGTCAAGCATCTTGCAAAAAGTAGTCTCCATAGTAGCAGCCAAACTTTAGCTTGTGGCATTCCAACCCCGCCCAACAGATAACAACGCAAAATTACCATTTTTTGACAGGATTTTTGCTTATTTGCTACCTTGACATAAAAATAATTCAAGATAAATTGGTAACACTTCTTACGGAAATAAGAATTAATGCTATTCTGGTAGATAGGTCCACAACTGGAAAACTTTCGTGGTGAAATGACAAAACATAGTCTCATAAAAGGTTATTTGCTTGGATTTTGTTTATCTCCTGCTTCAAGAACTGTTACTTGAAGAAACAAGTATCACTACTCCTCCTATATATTGATTAATTTCGTTGCGAAATCGCAAGTTAGATTGCACATTCCATATCAGTAGTCACCAGGAGGTCGAAAAGGATCCTTCATTAATTCGAAAGCCAAAAAAAATGTTTGTGTCAGATTGTACCTTGCAAGTTGGGTCACTAAACTTTTTTTAGACTAGACTACTCAAACAAGACTCCAGTCATTTCAACAAAAGTCTTGATACCTCTACATCGAAGCTCAGCAAAATTGACTTGTAGGAGTCGATCTCCTGCGTCTACGTCATTCTCTGATCCCAAGTTATTTTGAGACCAGGAAAATCACTAAGTTTTCAGAATTGGGCTTCGATCACCCATCCAAAAATACCAGGACAGCAATAAGCACTGCCACCCAAACCGTCATAGAACTGTGGATTGTGAAAATTTCTCACAGATGTTCTAGGTAGCTTTTCCATAGATACTGCCGACTTAATACGATTTTCAAGTGAAATGGTTTATAGGAGCGTACCCATAATTCGATGAGGCATTATAGATAGACGATTTAGATTCTGTGGTCAGTTTCAAATGCTTAACTCAAGACCTTGTGTTAAGTGTTCGAAAATAAACACTAGTAACATGGTTTCTGCTTGATTTGCCATGTAGGACATGCTATCAAAATTTCACTAGCTAGCTAGTAAGCTGCACATGAACATTCAAGTTTACATGAGCAACAAGCCACTCATAGACCACCCCATTGGTCATTGTTATCCATGTACATTTGCAATAGGAATGATTACAGGGCCTGTTTTCAAACCAGGTGATTTGGTTTGAAAACAGATTGGTAAAACATTTCAATAACGGTTAGCTGCAACGAACTGGAAAAAAGGCTCCTACATTAAATATTTAACCAAAAATTGTTAGTGTTTCTTTTAAGTAAAAAGATAGCCTGGTCTTCCTGTCCCCCAATTCACGTCACAAAACGTCAATCAAGTCGAAGCGCTTGAGGCCCCACACGCATTAACACGATGCAACGTCGCTTCGTGCTGCCACGTGACATAATGTATAAGAGCCCTAAACGCTTCGACTCGATTGACTTTTTGTTACGAGAATCAAGCCCCTGTTTCATAACGACAGCGTGCGCAGCGAGTGCTATTTGTGTTCTGACCAATCAATAATTCAATAATAATAGCCCGTCTGTACATTGTTATATACCAGAATATTCTCTCGTTGGTGATTAACATAAAAGTCCAAAATTGTCGAAGCTTCTCCGAAATGCACCCACGCGACTATTGTAATGTTATTATTATAATATAGTGGTTAGTGTGACAAGATCAGGGGTATTATCGCTTAGGCAACAATAATACAACAATAGCCACAATTATTAATAAACTTAAACTATTTATTCATTTCTTTTACAAAATGAGGTTATGAATTTACAATATTTTTCTATTACCGTATTGCGCAGACGTGGATCACAGACGTGCGAACTGACGACGTTCTAATTTGGACCCAGAAATAAACACGATAAAGTATATATTCATACTGCAAATCAAACACCCGGTGTCCCAGACCCACTGCTTTATTGACTCACCAGTGTTTCCATACAATAAATCATAACAATTCAGGTCAAACAAAAACAACATGTGCCGAACTTAATAATTATAAATATGTCGAACGGTCTGGCGCGTCTTGAGGAGCGATCGGAAACTCAGTCTGTCGGCGGGACGCCAATAAATATCAACTTATGTACACGAGCCCTCTCGCGACCAGAGCTCCTAGCCCACGAGCCGGCGAACGCTGTGACACCTCCAGACATCGGACTATTACAATATTAATTACACAAGTCAGGCCTCAACTAGACAACAATTGCGCACATGATCCAAGACAAATAAAATGTAAAATCTATCCAAACTGTCAGAAATTAAAATATAAATATTTTTTTCTAAACTAATGTATAACTTGTATCACAGAGGGTATAACAAAGTATAATAAATGTGAAACAGAAAACCACTAACTAATGAAACTTCAGTCTGGCCGCTAAAATGCATTTAAACACCTGACACATACATCAGATATACATCAAATAACAGATATTTTTCACGTATGTAAAACACAACATATAAATTACATACGTCAAAAAGCGTTTCTTTGACATGAATAACACATTACTGTTGTAAAACGCAATTTATTAGCGGCTGGACTTTATTATTCCTTGAGTATTAACTATTCTTAATAGTACTGTTTAATTTTTTTTCACATGGCATGTTTGATGATACAACTGCACCTTGTACGCAATTTGACACTCCAAACATACATACAAAACATTCGCCGGCTCTGGGATTATAATATATTTATAACTTTTTTAAAAATTTATAATTTATTTCGTTATGTCCTATCTATGTAGATCGACTTATAACACCAGAGCTCCTTGTGAGCGCTATCATCCGTATCGCACCACGTGTTCCAAGAAAAGGATTGTCTGCTCAAGTGGCGGGACTCACGGAGGTAAACGGCACAGCCGAGGTCACGACGAAGCGAGCAGCAAACCTTGCTTATTGCTGTCCAGTCCACCTCAATTCTTCACTTCCAAAGCAGACTGGACGTCAAAGCTTACGCTGACTTGTCACTCATTCACCCACAGCACGAGATTGGTTATGCTACTTTTAGATAGATTTTTGACAGTTATGCCAAGTCAATTTACCAATATGTATGTCGATATCCTCGACACAGTTACAATGCTACATACCGTCATCAACAAGAAGGGAAACATGAAGTCCGACAGAAGACAACTGTTTAAGGCAAAATATCACTGAGACTTTACATGAGTAAAAATATAAGATATACAAAAACGAAATACACATTTCCATGTTTCGCTCCATAAAATCCATCTTTTAATCAAGAGACATACCTTGACAGTTACCATGTCACAAATTTGACATTTCCATACAAAAGTGCTTAAAAGACATTTATAACTGTCAAAAATATCACAGATTAAAAAACGAATTTGCAATAAGTTTGTGATGAAGTCTAAAACTAAGCTTACTTCATAAAAAAATAAATCTTTGGCTTTAACAGGGATACATATTTATTTACTGTTAACATCTGAAAACAACAAACTATAAACATTGTTTTGTGAAATTATTTGAAAAGAAATTAATTGTACTACACACAATTCCAACAGTATATCAATTGAATATATAGCAAAGAGCACCTTTAACCTATTCACTTCAGTCATGTAGACTTTTTTTCATCAATATTGAATTTAAATTATACGTCCTTAAACCTTCTGGTTTTGTTATATAGTCATATAGCATATGACTATATAACAAAACGTTATATAGTCATATGCTATATGTGTTATTAATTGGCATAATAAGGTGGACTAAATATTTTTGATTGGTTTTTAGTAACGGTTTTTTCAGAATGTTGTTATCTAAATTGCTTGATGTTCTCCGCATCTTATCTAGCAAAACTAAACTATTGTAACATACAGGCAAAAAACGGTCTTATTTGATCTTATGTATACAATAACATGGTAACAGGTTATCTTGATTACATATAAAATTGGATTTGTATGTAGTACATAAATTGGAAATTCGAGTGATCTGTAAAAAATCATGCTGTATGTATTTGAATATAACTGTCTCAGTGTGAGTATACAGCCTGCCAAACAACTGCCAAATTGCAATATGCCCGGTATTATTAGTTTTCTAATTTACAACTTGCTGATCCATCATTCCTTATCTATAGTATTATTGATTGCTCAAAAAATAGGTAAATTTTAAATTAAATTAGAACTTAAAAAATAATATTTTTAAATGTCCTTACTTATTTTACGGAAACTATATTTTTACTTTAGTTTTTGAAACAAATAATAATGCATTTAGATACAGAATAATAGATGCAGTAATAGAGGTATTTGGAAGTTAAGAAATGAATCATAATCTTCAAAATCACTTATGCGTAAGTGAAATGTAGATTTTTGAAAATGGTATATGATTTATTCAACTTTCAGTATATATGATTTATTACAATGAAGTATTATTTCTAAGCCGGTGGAGTTGTAATCAATTTGGCGATTGTTGTGCAGTCTGTCTGTCTGCATGTTATGTGGTCAGTCGTTTGAGGCGGGTGTCGGACGGCAGTAGCATTGGGTGGGGGGTGGCCGGTCGCGGTACTACTGCGAGGGGTACTGCGCGGAAGGCATCGCGGACGCGTACATGAGCGGTTGTGGCGCCCCGCCCCATGACCCGCTAGCGGCGCCCGCGCCGCCCGGCATACTCATGCGGTAACCCGCTGAAAACATTCATATATTTAACTTAATAATATATTAATAAAGTGTAGTAATAATACAGTTCAATACAAGTAACTAGCTTTTACCCGCGGCTTCGCTCGCGTTATTGTTTTTAAGTAACTGTTAATTATAATTATTTTATCATTGAGTAACACAACACATCATTGACAGTATGATATTTTTTATTACTTGAATTTTAATGGCCCCACCATTAAAATTTTAAAATTCTAAAACTAAGAATAGTATAAAAATCTGAAAACAAACTTTATTATAATATTAACGACAAAAATTCAAAAATTTCAATCAAACTATCAATATTTTAAAAAGTTGGAAGTATATGTTTAATGAATAATTCCTTTTATAAAAAGCTACAAGTAATGTTTGAAACGATCTCCATAGTAATCTAAATTTTCTAAAAATAAAAAAATGGCACCCAACGCACGTCAAATAATCACTTTTATGGGTAAATATTTTGATACCTTGAGCTGGCTACATTATTGTAATTTTCTTTGAGATTTGAAAATTAAAAAAGAAACGTCCTATGTTACTCTCTAATAGTGTAGCTTCTACTGCAGAAAAAATATTTTAAATTTGTTTAATGGTTAAAGCATAAAATCGTAATAAACAAACAACTTCACTTTTGCATTTATAATATTTCTTGGAATTATAGGATAGCAAATCTAGAAATACAGAAAGTTTTCCTAAGATAAAAAGGGTCAAGGTAACCATATATATATTGTCTATACACCAAAGATATTAAAAGTGTATATCCACCTAGGACTGGGATGCATAATTACATAAATTTTTCAGCTACCTTACACTCAAAACCGGCACACAACAGTGATTAGCAGTGATTGTCCATAAGGTTTTTAATTATTAGCCTACTCGTATTCCTATTCGTCGTAAAAGAATCGGTTGCCCAAGTAACAAGTGTTAATTAGATTCAAATTTAGGTTCCAAACCCAACTTGTATAATCGTAAGTGTTTTGTCGCTCTACATCAGAGTTTTTCAAAGTAGGGTACGTGTACCACTTGGGGTACGCCAGATAATTGTACGGGGTATGCTACAGAATGTACATAACAACTGCTGCTTAGTTTACTTAGGAGTTGAAAAATTAACATTAAATTATTACACTCAATGGTAATCCATATGCTGAATGTATATTTGTATCAAAATTGCCCATTAAATTATCTCAATTTGCTCCTAAAATAATCTCAGTCCTCAACATTTTTTTTGCCTTTTCATTTTAATACATTTTTTGTTTTTAACCTTATCATTACCTTATCATTTTAATACATTTTCTGTTTTTAACTATATTTGTGTTTTAGCACTCACCCCGTGCTATGGAAAACTTGAAAAACTTTAAAAACAACAAAGAAAAATTTCGACACGTAGGATATTAGGTATGGGATTTTCTGTTTTATCTACAACTTGTTTTATTAGGGGTTTGCTGTTGTCTTGAAAAACTGACGGGGTACATTGAGATATTAGTTTGAGAAACCTTGCTCTAAATTACTGAAGATAACATTTTATTTTTAAATTAGTATCATGTTATCAATCTATGATTCGATATGCAGCAGCAGCAAATGTGTTTTGTGTTAATTACTTTGCTGAAACCAGTCCCCCCAATAATTCTTAATTAAGAATTATTCAACCCTGGGGGCCACTAAATAATTCAGAAATATTCAATTCTACTGACAATATTTTTCAATCATGCTGTTTTTCATGATGTTACTGTGTGCTGTGGTCTTTTCTTCTTGGTTTTTTCGTTTGAAATCTTTCTAAGAATGTAGTCTACTTCTTGAATATGTTTGTGTTAATAGCTAGAATAAAATTCCAAACTAACTCGAGAATCGGTTCATATATAAGTAACTTATTAAGTTATTATCGATTAGGAGCTTAGAATTTCTTTCTAGAAACTAACTTTTTCGTATTTATGATTAAGTACAGTTCTCTTTACTTGTAAGTCGTTATATGTTTAGCCTGCGATTAAAATGCATAACCAAATATTTATTACTGTTAATTTCTTCTTTTATATAAGAGATTGTAAACAAACAGTGGACTCACCTGATGGTAAGTGATCATTACCACCCGTGGACAATACCAATGGTCTTACAGTGGCATTGTATGTCCTTTAATAATGCCCTTTTTTTCTTGAAGATCTCATTATAGTTAATTGCAAAAATTAAATTGTATTCGTTCGAAAACACCATTCGTAAATGATTCAAAGAGAGATACAGGGCCTAAATGCCTCTACAATCACACATTTGCGGATTCTAGTTATTGAGGTGGTGAGGATGGAATTTTGATGCAACGTACAATGATGAAATTCAACGACAAGAATTAATCTGAGCAATTTCTTGGAACACTCCTGTGATAGAAACAATAAACCCACTATATGGAAGTTGTAAAATACTTAATGATACTGGTTGCCAATCACTCTCTGTTAGTGCAAGTGTTGCTTGTACTGATTTTGTCACACTAGTTCTTATCATCTACAGTAGTCATCTAGCGCAGAATTTTTCCAAAAGAATTCTGCAAACTCATTGATGTACCTAAAACCCCAAAAGTTTTATTGAATGACAATACGACTGTATCAACAGTGAAGGTAGGCAATTTTACTACGGATTGTATACAACTGATCCATCAGCATATATATTCCAAGGTCCAGCTTCCCTCACAAACTGCGAATTTTTGTTCAGCATATTACATTAATTTTAAATGGTAGGTCTTCATATTCTTCGAAAGCCTGTTTTATATCGAGGAAAATTGGAAGTAACAGTACTCGTTTTCTTTAACTCCTGATCATTAAACAAAGCAAACTCTGTGAACTTGCTCTATCGTTGCATGTCTCTGTAGAATCCCAAAGGGATGATCATATATGAGCAAACCTCAACAGACATAACATTTTTTATTATAACATAATTTTCAAAAAACGTTTTTAACATAATTGATAATGTCTGTATAATGTTAACCAGTCTTGCAACATTATAAACTGATACTTTCTAAAGAGGCAGATAGTAATAAATCCTCGAAATTCCGTTGTAGGTGAATGTAAATAATATTGCCTTCTACTCTTGTAAGAGAGTAAGTGAAATCCATGTTCATGAGATAAGCACGCCTTTGTACGTGTATTTATATACGATATGCAAAAATACTTTTTGCATATCTTAAATTATTTATTCTTATTATGCTGCGACTATTGGTCAAACCTATGCCAATCGTAAGATAACAATAATTCTGTAACGAGCTCAGAGTTCGTATTGTGCAAAAATATCACTTATATCAAAAACGTGTATTTACCACACAAATGTATGTTACACCACAACACAATACGTAAATACGCACCGATTAACACTAATAGCACTGTCACTATATTCACACTAGAACTAACTGAATCATTAACTAACACACTTTCTGTATCACTTTTCACTGTACTATATCGCTTCACACTGATCCTGGCAAAACGCAATAGCTAAAACGATCTATTCTTATTAGTCATATTTTCTGTGTACAATATAAAGTGTTAAGTACCTATACAAATAGGTACTTAATAATTGATAATTGAAGTTTTTCTTGTAGGGAGAAGTGATAAAAAAGAAAAGAAACTCACCTGCAGCAGCAGCTTGAGGGTTACTATAAGCGTATTGTTGATAATAACCAGGCGCCATGTAGCCTTGTAACGCGGGGTAACCCTGAAATTGATAAAACATACATATTAACAAACTAGCTGAGGCGTGCAGCCCGCTGATAAGTTTTTGGCGGATCCCGCGGGATAACTTTTTTCCGGGATAAAAAGTAGCCTATATGCTATTCCAGGCCATCATCTACCCGTGTACCAAATTTCATTCAAATCCGTTCAGTAGTTTTTGTGTGATTGAGTAACAAACATATATCCAAACATCCGAACTTTAGTGTTTATAATATTAATAATATAGATTATAAACAGATATTTTTCAAACTCAGCAAGCGGTTCGAATCGACATTCTTGATCCGAACCGAATATGCTTCCTGAGTCCGTGTTCCCCGACGAGTACAACCTGGGGATATTGAGGAAGAGTAAACAGGTACCTTCTAGGTAAACGCGTTCCATTTTAGGCCGCATCATAGCTTACCAGACAAGATCATGGTCAAGCTGAAAAAGCTTTTTTTTAGCGTGGAAAGCTGCTTTAGTTTAGTTTTGATAGGGAAACCCCTATCAAAACTAAAAAAACTATGTTAAATTCTAAAGATAACGTGTTAGTGTTTTGAAAATGTTCATGAGTCATGGGCATGTACAAAACAATTACATTTTAATATATTCATCACCAGCTCTTGAAATTAAATATACTTGAGGAATTTAAAAGTACTCAAAAGTCCATCTCTGATGAACTCAGGTTGCCTTTAAATTATTCTCCCCGTGTTGGTCGGGCTCCCTTTGAAAAATATACCATTTGCCATTCTAGCAAACAGTTCGTAAGAGACGATCGATTGGCTATGCGAGTCACTAACATCGTGGCTACTTGATAATAATAAAATAATGAGTTCTGCACCATCGCCTCGTCCAGCCCCCCAATTCACGTAATTGAGTCAATGCGCTTAGGACTCTCACACACAAAAACACGATAAACCGTAGAGAAGTGCTACGACGCGGCATAATATGTAAGAAAATGTGTAAGAGTCTTAAACGCTTCAACTCGATTGCCTTTTGATTACGTGAATTAGGCCCCTTGTCTGGTACAATCGCCTCACCTATTCCTGCCGCAACAGCGCCAGTGCCTGTCACTGTCGTGTTCCGGTTTAGAGAATAAGGTAGCCGATAAACTTACGCATGTGGCATAAGACCCCGCTACAAGGATAGCAACGCACCATGAACGTCTGTGGTGTCTATAGGCGATGGTTTCTCTTTCCATCAGGAAAGCCACCGGATTGTTTGTTATCTTAAGATATAACAAAATAATTTAATTATAAACAATCACAATTTATTCGAAAAAAGATGATGCTTTTCAACCAACGATAAACGGAGGTTATCAGATTAACATTTTGGACAACAATCTATATACATATAATAAAATCATAATAAAGTCATGTATGTCCGGGGTAAACTCAAAAAGTACTGCATGGATTTACTTCAAATTTTGCATGAATATTACTAACTAGTGATGGGCCGAATGTGGTTTGAACCGAATTCGAACTTCGGCCGAACATTCGGTGAAAATACAAAAATTCGGCCGAATTTCGGCCGAACTTCGGTTTAATTTTGGGGCGCTTTCTTAAAAGCGACACGTCGTGACTTTTTTACGAATTTGCTTAAAATTTAATTATTTTATACTAGCTATTTACCTATTTTACTATTTACTACTAGCTATTATATTGTCCGCGGCTTCGCTCGCGTAAAGTAAGAGAAAAAAGTATCCTATGTCACTCCATCCCTTCAACTATCTCCACTTAAAAAATCACGTCAATTTTTTTGTTGTTTTGCCGTGAAAGACAAGAGCAAACAGATACACTTTTCCGTTTATAATTTTAGTATGGATATTTAGGATATCGTTAATGGGTTTCGCAACGCACGTGAATTAATGATGTAACAGCAAAATTTTGATACATTGAGTTACATTGTTCCAATTTAGGCATGGATTTTTATTTTTAACTTTCTGCTACGTAGGTATATAGATAAGGAAGTTACTGATTTTGCCCCGATTTTTAAAAATCGAGTCTGCATCGAGAATGTAGCTCAAAAACATTTTAGACCTCAAACATTTCGTTGAATGCCATTTGAAGGATGAAAATCGATCATCGTTTTCAAAATATACAGCTTTTTAAAAATGAGATTGCTGTCATTTATAACAATAGTCAGAATTTTGAACCTTGAAAAAAAATGTTAACAAAAAATATAGCTTTTGTACCTTTGAGCCTAAAATACCTCAATTTAGCGGGAAGTTTCAAGGATAGCCTGCAGGGTCACCTGATTTACCTATTTTTTACTTTTTCTTCGACATTTTTTAAACTACCGATTTTGGAGCTAATAAAACCATTTAAAGGTAAAAATTACGTAAAATGCAATTAAAAACATCTAAATCATCATGTTTTAAAATATATGCATCTTCATCTATATCATACGTTTGATTTTCAACTTCCCGCTACGTATGGAACATTTTCTGACTATTTTCGCGATGACGTCAGTATGTCTGTATGTATGTATGTATGTATGTATATGTGTGAGTGAAAGAGAGAGTGTATGGTTGTATGTATGTATGTATGTAAACATTTCATAACTTTTGAACGGCTTGACCGATCGAAACGCGGTTAATGGCATTGAATTAGATTCTGCTCAGTTTGGCTTCCAACAGTTTTAAAATATTTTGATAAATTTTGAAAAAATTGCAAAAAAAAAATTGACGAAACATATTTTTTTAATTTAACTTACAGATTAATGTATCGATTGAGTATAAAATTTTAGCAGCCCTTTTTGTTAAAAAACTGCGTCTAATTCATAAATTGTATTATAATTGGTTAATCCATTCGGAAGTTATCGTTGACGAAAAATTTGGAAAAAGTGTTTTTTCGACATAAATTCGAAATTTTTTCAAGTACAGTTTCACAGATCAAAATTAAATCAAGTTTTCAAAAGTTACGGCTTTTCAAATATTAATATTTTGTTGTTTACAGCAAACTTAGCAGGTTTAAAATGACTTTCAGACTAATATACGGATTGACTTAAAAGTCTAATCAGCTTTTCTTTCTATAAATCGTGTCAAATAAGCAAATTGCTTCAAAATCGGTCGATTTATTTGGGATTTAGTAATATCGAAAATTCAAAAAAAACTTTTTTGATATTGCTTCGACCTTTCTGAGTCTGTAAATTACGTAGCTATGAAAACATTTTAGAGGTCAAAAATTGCGTTGAATGCCATTCGAAAGACCAAAATCAATCATCGAATTTAAAATATATAGCATTTCAAAAATTTTGAAATTATTTTCATTTACAACGTCTTCTATGTACCTACTAACGAATATTTGTAACAAATTTATGATTTTTGAACTCTGAAAAAATCTGTAATGTGCTAAGATATAGATAACTAGCGACCTGCCCGCGGTTTCACCCGCGCAGCTTTTGTTCCCGTGGGAATATCGGAAAGGTTTATACATTTAAACCTTCCTCAAGAATCAATCTATCTATTTAAAAAAAACGCATCAAATTCCGTTGCGTAGTTTTAAAGATTTAAGCATACATAGGGACAGACAGAGAAAGCGACTTTGTTTTATACTATGTAATGAAGATCTAGCAGAAAGTTTCAGGGATGACCTGCCGGGTCAACCGTTTTAGATATTTTTTGAACTCTTCGAACTCAAAAATCTATGCTGAAGTTTTTTCACTTTTGTTTTTATGTTTTTTTTATTTAGCGGGATGTTTCAGGGATGGCCTGTTAGGTCAACTGTTTTTTTCGAAAATATAGTATAGCCTATGTTACTCGTGAAGGAAAGGTAAAAGATTTTTTCAAATCGGTTTAGTAGTTTTTGAGTTTAGATGATACAATATATAAAAATATAGAATACAAATTTTTCCTCTTTATAACATTAGCATAGATTTCAAGCAAATTAGTGCAAGAAGATACTTTCTTCTAGTGCCGAATGTTCGGCACTTAAACCGAATTTCGGCCGAATGTCGAAATTCGGTTCAAATTGCCGAAATTCGGTTAAACCGAATGTAAAACGAATTTCGGCCCATCCCTATTACTAACAGGTCGGGTCAACACATAGGCTACATATTATCACGCTAGCACCTACGAGAAATGAGCTGTGCGGAGTAAACGAAGTCCGCGCGGACGAAGTCGCGGGCAACAGCTAGTTGGATAATATTTGAGTATGATGATCGGTTTAGGCGTTCAAGCATATTTACTTAATTTCGTAAATGTATGCGAATTTCTCGGGGAAAAGCCATACCAAGTTCTTTTTAGGGTTCCGTACCTAAAAGGAAAAACGGGACCCTATTACTAAGCGTCCGCTGTCACCAGGCTGTATCTCATAAACCATGATAGCTAGAAAACTGAAATTATCACAAATTATGTATTTCCGTTGCCACTATAACAACAAATACTAAAAATGAAAATATTAAGGGGGTATTAAATAGTAAATATTTCCCATACAATAAACGTTTTGTTTCGGGTTTTTTTTGCTATGATGGTGCGGAACCCTTCGTGCGCGAGCCAGACTCGCACTTGGTCGGTTTTTTTATTTAAATCAGGTACATTCCAACTTAGGGACAGTCTAAGTTTCATAAAAATCGGTTCAGTAGTTATTGAGATATTGTGGGTATAGTTGACAGACATTTGAAGTTGGTGTAATTTTATAAATTGCTTTTACTATGGGGCCGTCCATTAATCACGTGAGGCTCGAAAGGGGGGGAGGGGTCCTTAAAAACCACGAAATATCACAATGGGGAGGGGGGCGTAGCAATATATCATGTGTATTTATTTGCAAGATATACATATCGAGTTATTGGTGTTGAGAAAAGTCTTGCGAATCGGTCGTCCGAGGACACTACATTAAATAATATTCATGTACGTAAGTCACAATATAAGTTTTGCGTAACTTAAAGAAAAAACATGTTATAACCAAAATATTATGTTTACTGCTTTTCAAAATAATCTCCTTTACACTATTAATGTATTAAACATACAATTTATAATTTAGTCATCATACAGATGTATGCCAAATTTCATTCAAATCCGTTCAGTGGTTTTTACGTGATTGCGTAACAAACGTCCATCCATCCAAACTTTCGCATTTATAATATTAATATAGTAGTTGTATTTCTTTTAAGATTAATTTAGATGTGTTAATAAACAAATCGAACAGGAGACGTTACCCACGCCATGTGACTAACTAAACACGTGCGTCTCCGGGCTTACACCGGCGTTTACAAAGTTTTCCACTTCTATCATATCAACGGTATTGTATTGTTCCCGCAACGTGGAAGGCTGACCTAGTTAACCCGAATCCTAAATAAAAGTAATTTAAAAAACTGTATCCATATCTTCTGAACTGATTTTGATGAAATTCGGACTTTTTTATATATGGCTTTTGTTTACGTGAAATTCGTTGATTGCATACATACATATAAACATACATACACTTACAAAATGTAGTACACGTGTTTAAACGCCAAAATAGGTCATCGTACTCAAATATTATCCAATTCCAACAATATTACATATATATATGCCCAACTGATAGATAAACTTCTTTTTTCGTCGATAGAAAAATGAAAAACTAGTTAGTAATAAATATTTTTCATTTACCAAAATGACATGCTTAAAGCGCAGGGCACTTTATTAGTTACCCGATTCGAAATTGTTCTAAGAGAAAAACGATAAGCGTCTCGTCAAATTGCAGCTTTTTACAAATAAATTCAGATTCTTGCTTTTCGGAACTCTTACCACCTAGTAGTTACGACGACGGTAGTGACACGTATAGCCAATTGGTTTTTTACAACGTGCCTAGTAGAACAGCAGTAGGTCTATTCCTCAAAGAAGCCCGGAACAACACGGGATAAAAGTATAGTATGTAATTCGGCCAGAAAACATTTCAGTAGAATCTTCCAGAAATACGTGGATACCCATAGCACAAAACTGCTGAACCGATTTTGAGAAAACTTGGGACTGTTACCTAAGTTGGATTATACCAAACTTTAATAAAGGATTATATCAGCAGACAGTTTCCGAGATATTCGTGGAAAAACACATCCACTTACAAAATTTAGGACACGTGCTTTGAAAGTCCAAATAGATCATATGCTCAAATATTATCTAATTTTAACAATATTATATACATATAGGTAAAACTGATAACCTTTTATTTAAAGTCGGGGAACAAAATGCGTACGTGTATATAAGTATATACATAAAATACATGAGCACATTATGATAATTGCACACATATCAAAAGCTTATTAAGAACCACTAGAGTAAAGCATGACACTGAAATTTGCATATGGTATTAATATGTCAATTCTTTGTGAATTTAAATTACTGATTTTGTACGCCACAAATTTAACTTTACATATTGTTACGAATAATCTAGAAGCGTGTAGAATTGGAGCGCGCGCGCGCTAACATTCTAGAAATAAAGGAAAGAGATAGCTACTCCTATTGTTAAACAAATAGTTCACCTGGGCTATGCCATAATGGACTTTGTGGGATACGGCATAAGGTTGAAAATAGCGTGTACTAGGATTTATGACTCATAACATGTTTACGATAAGAAGTGATTCATTGTTTCCCGATACATTTAGATTTTTCTGGATTCAGCTAGGTCTTTCCCCTGCCTATAAATACAGAGATGTTGACAAACACAAGTCAGTTTTTATCAAGCGATCGAGAACGATACATCAAGTGACTAGTGCGAAGCGAGAAGTGTTTGTTTGTGTAGTGTTCTAAGTTCAGGGATAGTACAGCAAGTGTTCTATTGTGTAGAGTGTATTTAGTATTACGTTGTGTTGTATTGTGTAAATACACGGATTTAATATAAGTGGTGTTTTTCTACAATTGCGAACCCGAGTACGTAACAACTGGTGTCGGAAGTGAAATTGTGTTAAAAATGCCACTTATTCCGAAGGAAGGTGTTACCACCAGGTCTCAGGCTGAGACACAGAGGGTTTCAGAGGAGACTGAGATGCGTGCTGGTGATGAACCTGCAAGTGTTGCCAGCACGTCAGTATCGTCGAGCGCAGCGCCTACTGATCTCTCTGTTATACTGACGGCTATACAACAACAGCTACGGGAACAACTTCAGCAACATCAACAGGAACAGCAACAGCAACAACGAAAGCTACAGAAACAACAACTGCAGCTACAGGAACAGCAACAACAAACACTGCGTGAACAACTTCAGCAACAACAGCAGCTACGGGAACAGATCAAGGAACATTTATCTGGGTTTGATGATAAATTGACGGTTATCCTGGCGCAACAAGACCAGCTTAAAAGCGACGTGGGCCTCGTCAAGCGTGACATGAAGGGTGTTGAGAAGAGGGTTGATCACTTAGAGGCCAGCTGCGACAAACTAAGTGAAAACGTGGACCAACTGGAAAGAGAGGTCATGAAAATGAAGATCACGGGAGTTAAGTCGGGTGCTGCCATTACAAGCTGCTCTCACCAGGTGGGTCCTCGGGTAAAGGTACCCACTTATGACGGTCTTACGTCATGGAGTACGTACCGGACTCAATTTGAAATAGCGGCGAAGGCCAGTGGTTGGACGGACGAACATTGCCTTACAGCCCTGAGCACGGCGTTACGGGGACAGGCGCTCTCTGTGTTGGATGCAATGCCTAAAGAGTATCAGTTCGCTGATTTGATGGAGGCATTGGAAGCTCGCTACGGTGAGCGTCACTTGGAGCATGTGTTCCGTGCCCAATTAAAGGACCGTGTACAGAGAAGCGGCGAGGGACTTCAACAATGGGCCGTGGAAATTGAGAAGCTTGTAAGGAAGGCGTATCCTTCAGCCGACGCTAACACAGTTAATAACACCATCGTCCAGGCGTTTATTGATGGAATTAGAGACCTGGAAGTGCGTGCTGCTGTTCGCCTTCAGCACCACGTGACAATGAAGGAGGCTTTGGCTCATGCGCTGGAGGTAGAAGCCGTTCGCCACGAACCGCGCGCATATAAGGGACGCGAGGTTACAGAAGTTGTGGCTCGATCAAAGGTAGTGGAACCTAGGAGACTTGGCCCCATGTGCTACGCCTGCGGTGGACGTGGGCACATTAGAGTTAGCTGCCCAGCCAAACCTATGGCTACAGGTTCCATGTATTGGCGACAGCAAGCGGAAGGAAACTCAGCAGCTGAAGAGAGCAGGCACGTCAAACAGCCTGTTGAACCAGCAGGGAAGCGAGTGACAGCCAGGAGCAACCGGCAGGTGCTGACTGGACGAGAAACAACCACAAAAGCTGTCGTAACTCAGGTGAGCGAACACAACAGTTTATCCATTAAAGGATTGGTTAATGGCAAGAACTGCAGCTCAACGCGAGACACCGGAGCCACACGAACTGTAGGGCGATCAGAAGCGGCTAACAATGGTAAACTGAGATCAAGTAATACAGTACAGCGTAATGGAAAGTCTCACCCAAATGTAGATGCATTATCACGACGACCATGTACGGATGATGGTAAACCTTGTGTAAGGATGGAGACGAAGGAAAGGATTCAAGTCTTGCGAGCTAAGCCTACGGATGACAGGTGGGAAACTGATGAGATGCGTAAGGCCCAGTATGAAGATAGAGATTTGCGGCCTCTAATAGATTGGAAGAAGCAAGACACGGGAAAGCCCGAATGGCAGGAGCTGGCTCCCTTCAGCGCCATTACGAAAAGTTATTGGGCGCAGTGGGAAAGCCTTTTGTTGCAAAACGGCTTACTGTACCGCAAATGGGAAAAACCTTCAGGAAGAGAACATCATCTACAGTTAGTCGTGCCAAGAAAACTTATCAAGGACGTACTACGTGAGTTGCATGATGGGGTTTCTGGAGGACATCTTGGAGTACGACGAACATTGGTAAAGGTACGAGAGCGTTTTTACTGGTTGAATTGCCGAGAAGATGTCGAGAATTGGTGCCGAAAATGTACGTCATGCTCAGCAGTGAAAGGACCGCAGGTTAGAAGCCGAGGCAACCTTAGACTATACAACGTGGGAGCCCCCTGGGAAAGGATAGCGATTGACGTGGCTGGGCCATTTCCTAAGACAGATAACGGAAACAAGTATTTTATGGTCGTGATGGATTACTTCACGAAATGGCCGGAGGTGTTCGCAATCCCTAATCAGGAAGCCACGACTGTTGCTGAGAAATTAGTCAATGAGGTGATATGCAGATTTGGCGTTCCGCTGGAGATTCATTCAGACCAAGGCAGAAACTTTGAATCTAATGTATTCCAGGAAATGTGTAAATTATTAGGTGTATACAAAACAAGAACCACACCTTATCACCCACAGTCTGATGGAATGGTTGAAAGGTTTAACCAAACTTTGGAACGACACTTAGCCAAGCTAGTAGAAGATCACCAAAAGGACTGGGATAAGTACATACCTCTGTTCTTACTGGCTTACCGAACAGCGGAACATGAAAGCATAAAAGTGACGCCAGCCTATGCCAACTTCGGCAGACAGTTACGCATACCAGCAGACTTAATGACTGGAGGCCCGCCACCGAATGCAGAGACCCAATTAAGTATACCAGAACATGTTGAAGACATTCGTGAGAGGTTACGCGATATACACTCGTTAATAAGTGAAAACGCATTGGAATCAAGTCAGCGGATGAAGACCAGATACGACCGAAACGCCAATCATCGAGGTTTTCAGGAAGGATCTCTTGTTTGGCTACATAATCCGGTTCGACGAAAAGGAAAGTCACCTAAGTTACAGCGACGTTGGGATGGGCCATACAAAGTAATCACACGGATCAATGACGTAACCTACCGAGTGCAGAAGCAACCAAGAGGGACCATGAAGATTGTTCATGTTGATCGATTAGCCATCTATAATGGAAGTAATGATGTTCGGGACGAACATAACTAAGAGGGGGGTAGTGTTACGAATAATCTAGAAGCGTGTAGAATTGGAGCGCGCGCGCGCTAACATTCTAGAAATAAAGGAAAGAGATAGCTACTCCTATTGTTAAACAAATAGTTCACCTGGGCTATGCCATAATGGACTTTGTGGGATACGGCATAAGGTTGAAAATAGCGTGTACTAGGATTTATGACTCATAACATGTTTACGATAAGAAGTGATTCATTGTTTCCCGATACATTTAGATTTTTCTGGATTCAGCTAGGTCTTTCCCCTGCCTATAAATACAGAGATGTTGACAAACACAAGTCAGTTTTTATCAAGCGATCGAGAACGATACATCAAGTGACTAGTGCGAAGCGAGAAGTGTTTGTTTGTGTAGTGTTCTAAGTTCAGGGATAGTACAGCAAGTGTTCTATTGTGTAGAGTGTATTTAGTATTACGTTGTGTTGTATTGTGTAAATACACGGATTTAATATAAGTGGTGTTTTTCTACAATTGCGAACCCGAGTACGTAACAATATTATAATTGGCTTTTAGGAGAAATTTAAAGTAAGGTATAAAATGCGATTTCATTCTTTTCACTTAAGCATGTGCAATTGTATGTTTTTATGGCATACCAAACATAAGTTGGTTCCAGGTGGTAAGAAATAACCGCCGCCATTGGACTTAATATGTCCGAAGCATAGCTATACTCCGAGCCAATGTGAGATCCATATTTTACTCTCCAAGCAGGAGTGAATAGAGGCAAGTACAGAGGCAGGCAGACATCGAGATCAGGGTTGCCAACTTTTTGTATGAAAAATAAAGTTTACTACATCTTGTCACAATTAGAACACAGACAAGACAAAAAATCTCTTTCAAATTTGAAAACAGATTTTAACCATATACAAAATACAATACGAAGTGTAATGTTTATTTTTATTAATTTAATGTGTTTCTTATTCACGTTATGTAAAAAAAAAGATTTCTTCGCTCCCCCGCAATGTAAACTTTGACAGATCGACCCACAGATAGACAGGCAAAAATTGTAAAGAATGCTTTTTTGGTATATGTATGTACCGTGTATACATTCATATGCATTTAGTGACCAACGGTTATTTTAATATTACAAACAGACACTCCAATTTTATTTATTTGTATAGATAATGATTTATCAATTTTTAATAGCATCACCAGGTTTTTCGCATTGCAGCATAGCCATTTCGTATGTCATTTATGACTTTTTAAACCGACTTCCCTAAAGAAGAGGTTTTTTATAGGAAACAAGCAAATAGCTCTTCTGACGGAAAGAGAAACCATCGCCTATAGACTTGCGGCGGGATGGTAATGGCACATGCATAAGTCTCTCGGTGGTACCATATACTCCAAGCGAGACGTTGCGGCACTTTACCACATAGTAGTCACGATAGTAGTGACAAGTATAGCCAATCGGTCAATCGGTCGCAGAACGGCATATGGTATATTCTTCAAAAGGGCCCAAACTAAGACGAGGGAAAATTCGGTTCTCAAATTGATACATTTTACGTTAGTTAATCTCAGAACTCAAAATATATATACGTACTGATCGATTTAGAAGATTTATTTTTTTGTTTCTTTGAGAGAGTATACTTCCCGTTTAGTAAATATCTCAGGGTTCTGATGCAACAAGTCAGTTGCTGGGTTTTACAGCGTTTAAATATACCAGTCGAGTGTCACTACACTATAAAAGAGTCAACGAGAATAACAGTTATTCCTACACTGAAAAATAATATACTGTATTTTGAATAACACCTCCATTGGACTGAAACGCATCTTAAATGACTTTTCGTAAGTATGCAGAGAATTTAAAAAAAATGATTTATACCTATATGATTTCGCTTTTTCGAAATTAACTTAAACAGTTACTGCGAAACCAGGCTTAAGGGCGAGCAGTGCTCAGTGTGAGCTTAAGTGAGATTACAGCCCGCACAAACGGTGTCTCCTATGAGATCGAACCACGGCTTAGGGCAGTACCTTGAAGATAAGTGTGAGAATAAGAGGCATCACGATTTCGACTCATTAATAGCTCATGAACAGTGCTCAGTGTGAGCTTAAGTGAGATTACAGCCCGCACAAACGGTGTCTCCTATGAGATCGAACCACGGCTTAGGGCAGTACCTTGAAGTGTGAGAATAAGAGGCATCACGATTTCGACTCATTAATAGCTCATGAACAGTGCTCAGTGTGAGCTTAAGTGAGATTACAGCCCGCACAAACGGTGTCTCCTATGAGATCGAACCACGGCTTAGGGCAGTACCTTGAAGTGTGAGAATAAGAGGCATCACGATTTCGACTCATTAATAGCTCATGAACAGTGCTCAGTGTGAGCTTAAGTGAGATTACAGCCCGCACAAACGGTGTCTCCTATGAGATCGAACCACGGCTTAGGGCAGTACCTTGAAGTGTGAGAATAAGAGGCATCACGATTTCGACTCATTAATAGCTCATGAACAGGGTCTAGAATATTAGCGTCGTACCAGGGTCTAGCATGTGTGTGTGTGTGTGTAAATTTTGAAGAGTAGGCTGTGATGGTATCATCAGGATCTGATAGGGGATTTCAACGCCATAAACGCTTATTATTACGACTATTATCTGACGCCATAAAGGTTATAGTTTAATACGTAACCAAAAAAAAATATACTTTTGGTTCACGAATAGAATAGAGTCATGGCAACTTTTTGTCCTGTATTTAATTATTTATATAACCCTGTAACATAGGATACAAAATTGCAATTGCCTTTTTGCACACAGTAATTATGACTTAATTAAAATGATTCGCTGAAGGTGAAGACGAATATTACTTCCTTGTCCGCCTAAAACATATTTACAATATCTTATCTTAAAAAAATGCGATTCAATTTTTAATGATAAAAATAGCAGAAATCTTTGTTGTATTGGTATAGATTTTATAGCGATCTCGATTCGTTTGTTGAGAGGTTTTCAGTTATAAAATAAATGTATGCCTTGACACTTTGTGTTTTATTGTTGCAATTTGTGATAATACCAGTTCCAAAGAATATTTTCGCCCGTATTGAAAATTGTTAGTTTGATAACAACCGATATGACAATAACTAAACACAAATGTCACGCTTAAATGAACAATAACATATTATTTACAAATCCATTAAAACGATTTAATGTTATATTTAAATTATGCCAACCAAACGTGTCAGTGAAGTACTCATCATCGTCAGCAGCCCAATCGTCGTCGTTGCCTATCCAGGACAAACGATTTTATAAGTATAGATCGAGATTTCAATTAAGATCATGGGGATAACTTGAACCTATTTGATACGAACTACAGATTGATTTTGAAAATATAACTTATCCGAAGTCAAGATACGTGACCAACCTTTTGCCAACCTTAGGCACTTCGCGGTTCGGTTTCTATTGGGTTCAAACTGTACTGAATAATTATTGTAGCAGTATTTTTTTTTAAATTGTTATTAAATACATAAAGGATATCTTTTTAACACTGATCTGGATTTAAGGAGGTACCTGTATCTCCTAAACTAGAGCTGCTAGGCAAAAACTGAGTGTAGATTTAAAATAAGCGAGCCTTAATTAAATTAGTAAACAGGTAAAAAATCTCATGCAACAAAAAAGTTTAATTTTGTTGTGTTAATTATTTTAAGGGCGTTATTTGTTCATTCAGCATAGCGCAATGGAGCTCGACTACAAAATAAATTAACCGATTTTATTAAGTTTATTAGTATATTATAGTTTATAGGTACATATCTTTTCGTATATTATATTGAATTTACAGAGGACAACGCTTAAACTCCGTTGCAAGTTTCAGAAGTAAACAAAGAAAGACATACGCAGAAAGTGACGATTTCTAACAACAAGGTGAAACAAAACGTAAACGACATATGAAAATGTAACTGTGTAAAATGCTGCTTCCGCAATATTTGAAACTAAATAAAAAACGACTAGATATTTCAAAAAATCGCAATTTTCAAAAAACAATTATCTACATTTTCTTTTTAAGCACAACGTTTAAATATAGTCATTATACAATTATGAACGAATATAATTCTAACCATCTGTAACAGTGCCAACGAAAACACATGTATGTAGGTACATTGAACACAATGACCGTACATTATGAGTTGTGACCTTGTTACTAGACTAATTACTTTGATGAATTAACAGCACTCAATCGTAATCTCTCTTTAGAGAAACCACTTACATACGAGACTTAACAAGAGTACGATAAATCTAAGATTAAGGTAATGTATACAATATAGTTTTTGAAAAAAAATCAGCGGTTTTATATGAGAGAACAGGAGGAATTAGGAGGATACATATATCTGCAAGTATCATTACGTGCACGGTTCTCTCTGCCTAATGTTTACACAGTATGTAAAAAACACTGTCGTATCCGGGAGAGGCATTATTTGCCTAATACTATTATATAATATATGCTAAATATTTTAGGTCGAGCAATTTAAAAATACGTTTTTTTTCAGTTTTCTGACCAAAACAACGTTATCCGGGATTGAAAAAAGGATGATTTTTTAAAAGTATAAGATAGCAAACAAGCAGATGGGTCTCCTGATGGAAAGAGTCAACCATTGCCTATAGACACAAAAGGTGTTAATGGTGCGTTGCTATCTTGTGGCGAGGTCTACATGCCTAAGTTTACCTGCTGCCTTACCCCCCAAACCGGAACACGACAGCGACAAGCACTGACGCTATTGGCAGGAATAGGCAAGGCGGTGGTACCAGACCCGGGCGAGACAATGCAGGACTCTACCACCTAGTAGCCACGATGGTAGTGACTGACATAGCCAATCGGTCGCCTTTTACGACGTGCCTGGCAGAACGGCAGTTGGTCTATTCTTCAGAGGAACCCGGACTAACACGGGGGTACCGTTAAAGACTTACATGTGACGGGAAAGCAAGATAAGTAAGAAATTATGTTACTGTTATAATATCATCGTAACGATAAATACGGCTAAAAAATTGTTTGACCTGCCCCTATTCTCTAATTTGCTAATACGATGACCTATCCAGCGCATAAAAAGCATTCCAGTTTTTTTGAAACTTTTAACTTTATATAAATACAGTAGTCAAAATTAATTTAAAAGCTATACAATATGGCGATCTCAAATTTATGTATATAACCTAAAATTTTTGCTATTTTTCAATTTTTTCAAGTATTCTTTGCAATTTACTTAGATTTTAAATGGCTTATGGTTGACTAAACTTCAAATTTGGATGCAGTGGACCAAAATACATAAAAATCATACTTTTGAGAGTATACGGGCAATACTAACTTCAGATTCGGATTCAGCGCGTCGAAATACACCATGATATAGATCCAGTCAAAGTACAGAACACTTTTTGTGGGTCCGTGAATTATCAATGATAACTATCACTTCAAACCCTGATTGTATTAGCTGATCTGGCAAACTTTGTGCTGCCTTAGAATTAATAAATGCTGTTATTACCTACTTATTAAGTTATTAACTGAGTTATGTACAATGACAACAGTCGTAAAAAACAAAAAAAAAAACTATTCCATCTTCACAGATTATATCAAACCCAACTCACCACTTTAAAACTTGCTTAGTATTTTTTTTGTTTTCCCGATTGGTCCCAGGCTCCTTTGAAAAAGAGGCCAACTGCCGTTCTACCAGACAAGTCATAAAAGGCGACAGATTGGCTATGCGAGTCACTACCGTCGTGGCTATTAGGTGATAGAGTTCTGCATTGGCTCGCCAGGGTTTGGTACCAACACCTTACCTATTCCTGCCGCAATAGCGTCAGTGCTAGTCACTGTTGTGTTCCATTGTGGAGGATAAGGAAGCCAGTAAACTTATGCATGTGGCATTAGACCTCGCCACAACATAGCAACGTATCATTAACTGGTGTCTATAGGCGATGGTTGACACTTTCCATTAGGAGACCCACCAGCTTGTTTGCTGTCTTGATATAAAAAAAATTCGACACAACAGGACTTGAACCTACGACCTCCCATCTAAATGATGGCGTCTGAAGTCACTAAGATGCCGCGTATGTGGCTCGCGTTTGCCATATTACAAGAAACAAGGATAACGACGCATTACTGTTAAGCTTTAATACTTTTCGTGTTCTATATTAGTAAAAATTGAACATAAAAAAATCTTCGAAACAGTTAATATCTGCATTGTTAAAATCCATAATTGGCTAATGTTTAGTTTATTTGTTCAATGCTTGAATAATTAGGTACTGTAGACATTAAGGCGAGGTATTTGGACGCGCGTCAATTCTATAGGAAATCGGCGGCGCGGTATGTTCTGAAACCGCTGGGAAACGTGTTAATTTTCGGATAAATTAATATAGGAATTCAGCTCAAAACCAAACTTTAGTATTCTGTTTTGTATTTAAAACTAAATATCACCATATAAAAATAATGTTAAAGATTAGAAATATTATTAACAAATTATTTGTTTTAGAGATTTTTTTAGTCCGTTTTCGGAATTTTATATGATCGAGTAAAGTACATTGTCATGTAATTAGTTAGCACATTCCTTAGATAATATCTGCAGGTATATCGTGTTATTTTTGTAAAATTGTTATTTAACAATCAATGCAAAAAAGACGTGATTTAGTAAACCAGTTTTTCCCGTTTGTCCCGATGCCTCGCCTTAAGCTGAAAACAATAAGTGTAGATGCAAAATTATAAAATCTATTTGCCCATAATAAACCAAAATTAAAGGCAGTCGATTAAAATGACATTGTAAGTAAAATAAAAAGAACAATTGTATTACAAAGAAAGCTTTATAGTAAGTGCGCCTATTGATAACAAGTTGCTGATTGTGGAGTATATTCAACATGACGTCATTGTTATTGATAACGGGGTTTAAAAATATGATGATAAGGCTTTGTACTGTGCCTTCCTCTATTCAATTATTAGAACTTGACAATAAACCGGGACGAAAACACCTATGTAGTGATGTCATGAAGTACCAGGAAATAAAAAATAAATACCACTGCGTCTACGGATTCTTTGTGTCCGAAATTTTCAGCTAGAGGAGCTTGGGAAAAAGCCTGGACTTTACCAAAACAGACACGTCACGTCTAAGAATGTGTTGTAAACAACTGAAATAATCTCATTATTCACACGTCTCTTTTCCGCTTAACTTCAGTGTATACAGTTAAACAGAGAAGAAATATAATACCTCATACTTGTTTAGTGCTAACAAAACAAATGAGCTGCACTCAAAAGGGAGCCGCCAAGCGAATACGAGAAGAGATTGTTTTATTGTATAAGCTGTAAGCTGTATAGTGTTGTAACTTATGATTTTGTAGATTCAATTTCCTCTCTTTCAGGTTATCTATACATATAATAAAATCGTAGGAAAGTCAAAACTGTACATTGAATATTTTTTAAAAGAATACTTGGGGCGTGATCTACGATCGATATCGAAGCCAAAAATAGTTTTTAGAATTTTTGTCTGTTTGTATATCCGGGGTAAACTCAAAAAGTACTGCATGGATTTACTTCAAATTTTGTAAGAATATTACTAACAGGTCGGGTCAACATATAGGCTAAATATTATCACGCTATCACCTACGGGGGAGTTTTGCTTTTGAGAATCTACCACTTAGTAGTCACATGATGATAACATGGGTGTTGCCTTCGATGAACAGACTGGTCAAATGGTGGATAGTCCATCTTTCAAATGTTCAATACTTATTACTTTTAGGAATAACCTGAGGTAAATATTATTAGAATATAGTAAGTTTTGAAACAGTATAACCAAGCATTTTATTTTTATACTTAAGGGTTGTATGTTTCTTTTGTTTTTATAACTACACTTTCTGTATAAGTGAGAGACTAAGTGATCACAATAATGAGTTTTGGATATTTTTTTAAAAAGCGTAGCTGCATTAATGCAAGCCCAGCTTACTAACACATTAATTTTACATATACTAGCAAAAAGCAGAGCTTTGTAAGGGCTCGCAAAGTTATACTATCTAGCAATGTTGTTAGAAAAATATTTTTATGAGAATTACATATTTTAATGTGTAGATTTTATTTATAATAATAAAGTCTATAATCCTTTAATGTATAGAAAAATAAATAATAAAGTATTGCATCTCTCGCATTGTATATCTGTTTTGTTAATCTTTCACCTACCATTCTTTCTACATGTCCAAACCAACGGAGCATGCTTTTTCATCTTTACACCAACACTTTCTTTCAAGCATAACTTCTCTCTCACTTCAACGTTACGAACCCGGTCCGCGAGAGTTACGCGACATATTTTTACACGCTTTTTATTAGCTTCACCTGTATGCTTGTATGTTTGTATATTTGTATGTTTGTTTGTAACCGACTTCTTTGGGCGCGATTTTGACCCACTTTAAACGGCCAGATTTCGTTCAAACTTTGTAGATTTATCGAGGACCGATGACAATACACTAATTTGATAAAATTATTCGATTTTTCAAGTGGTAATAAAAAAAAAACATTTTTTTTATTACCACTTGAAAAATTTTTACTCCTTATAAAATATTTATATTAGATGCTTTAGATAAAAATTGCCTCTTAGGTAGTAAATTTTTAATAAACTACAAAACTAAAATGGTTAAAAAAAATAGTTCTGATAAAAGAATGGTAGCCCGTACAGGAAGCCCCAGAGTTGAACGACGGGGCCATGCCTGGGACATTATTGGGAAGCCCATCTTGGCAAACCTATATTGTCCTATGCCCGGGCCATAACTGGGCAATCAGCCTTGGCCATTCCAATGATTACCCAGGCTTGGGCCAAGACTGAAAACCTAGCCTTGGCCAAGCCTAGAGTCACCCTAACTTGGGCCAAGTTTGTGTAACCTAACCTCGGCCATTCAATGGCGATCCAGACTTGGGCCAGGATTGAGCAACCTAGCTTTGGCCGACTCAATGATTACCCGATCGTTAGCCAAGACTGGGATGCCTAGCCTTGGCCGTTGAATGGCAACCCAGATTTGAGCCAGAATTCAACAACCTAACTTTGGCCATTCAATGGGAAATCCAATTTTAATTAATCATTAAATAATAGAATTTGGAACAGTATATATTTATTACTTAACGAATATTTGATAATAAATGCTAAAATTGAAAATTTATTATTTCAACAAAACAATTGTATATCGCCAAAATTGATACGGTCTTAAAAAAATTAAAGTATTATAATATGATATTAAAAATATACAGAACGATTTAAAAAAGTCTAAAGTAAATGTAAGAACTTGATTTTTGCTTTTTTTTTTAAAATTAATAAACATTTGTGAAAAAATAGATAATTTTCATCAAAACACAAAATTAAATAACATAAATTATATAAATAATAAACCGTCACACTCTGTCACCATATAGATTTAGCTTATATGAATGGTGAAATATGCGTTAACTTATCGATCGTACGGAGTAGGGGTTAGTGGTCGATCTGGTAAGCGCGCGGCTCCGGATTGAATCTCGGTTAGGGTAAATGCAATTTTCACTTTATTTCTATAATTAGCGAAAGTTAGGTCTATATTAAGAGTTAAGTCATTTGAACTTGCGTTAGCTCTATATCAAAATTTATTTATTCAAAATTATTGACAAGTAAAAAATTCCTTTTTTACACGCTTTTTATTAGCTTTGCCTGTATGTTTGTATGTTTGTAACCGACTTCTTTGGGCGCGATTTTGACCCACTTTAAACGGCCAGATTTCGTTCAAACTTTGTAGATTTATCGAGGACCGATGACAATACACTAATTAGATAAAATTATTCCATTTTGTTTTGCCGAAAAAACAGCTATTATATACTAGGAAGGTACTGCACAAGCGCCTCTGGTAGAATAAATGTACATAATATTTATAGATATAGATATATCACCATCCATGTTAATTTTACATGGATATATATATAGATATAAAGTCTTGTAGTTTTCGTTTTTAATTAATTGTAATTAAACGACACTGAATTTATTAGCCATTCGCATTCGGTGACCTACAATTGTCGATTAGAATTTAAAAAAAAAAATTAACTCAAATAATTGATTTTTTCACAAGTTAGTGTTTCCGGAGTTTCATACATGACGGACAGGAAATTTTTTTGACCTATTTTGATGATTTTTTCCGTTTCTATTGCACTAAATTTTTAGAAAGTATAGAATTAATTTCCATTAAATTATCTCGACAATAGTATGCAAAATATCTTGATTCCGTTAACTAACAAGGCTATATAACTAATAATAGCTGCCAAAATGAGACGAAAAAAATTTTTCGATCGTAAAGCACTCTCTGATGCTTCGCATCATGAGCCGTGCAATAGTTTAAAATTTAAAAAACAAGCTATTATAAATAAACCAAACTAAAAAGTAGAAAATAAATAATAGTTTAAAAAACTAAAAACACGCTTTTTATAGAAAACCAAACTAAAAAATAGAAAATAAATTTTAATAAATTTAAATTAAGAATAGTGTTAAAAATTTCAATAAATATAAATTAATAATAGTGTGAATAAAGAAAAAATATTTTATTTTAAAAAAAGCGTGGGGTGCTTTTTAAGATATTATCAATATCAAATAATCACTCTACTCATATATGTCAATAAAATATAAACTATTGACACCATGCACCCCACGCTTTTTTTTAAATAAAACATTTTTTCTTTATTCACACTATTATTAATTTATATTTATTGAAATTTTTAACACTATTCTTAATTTAAATTTATTAAAATTTATTTTCTATTTTTTAGTTTGGTTTTCTATAAAAAGCGTGTTTTTAGTTTTTTAAACTATTATTTATTCATAGCTATTTGTTTCATCGACTGCGTTGTTTATACTTTCATGCCCTTCTAACATACCCAACTCTCACTTTCATACAATATCGTTGGGATAGGCACATGATTATGCAGGGCAAGACGGGCGGGGACCCTGACTTAAAACTAGGCTTTTAAGTAATCTCTCTAACGCTCTATTCACTCTGTATCCCGCACACATCCCTGCTCTAGACCTAAAACCCCCTTGTGCCTAACACAACATTCCTTTGGACTTCCCTTGCATTCTCCTTTCCATGTTTTACTATACACCTTCGATGTTAAGCTGATCAAACTGATGCCCCTAAAGCTATTTCAGTCTATACGTGAACCCTTGCCTTTATACAAGGGCCCGATGACCGTGCGCCGCCAGTCAAATATAAAGAAAATATTAGTCTGGCTGGCTGGCTGGCTGGCTGGCTGGTAATAATTAGTAGTATAAGTAGTCTCTTAATAAGTTCAAAAATCATTAATAAAAAACTTTAAACAGGATGATCCTGCAAGCCATCCCTGAAACCGTGTTTAAAAGGATACTGTTTTAATTTTTAAAACTTTCATATTTGATTATTGATTTTGATCTTTCACCGCAAACCGTTTTTCGATCAGCCAGGCCGCTTAAAATCTGTGAGAGATTTAATCACGTGCGCACATACAGATATATACTGACGTCATTGAAAAAATATAATCACGTTTCAAGAATCTCAAACCATCGAGATCTGATGAAAGCTCGATTTTTGAAAATCGCGGTTAATAATTATAATTTCCTGGATAAAGTTTTAAAATCTTTTAAAAATATTTTTAAATATCTTATTTAAAATTGCTCTAATAATACTATACAAATATGAGACAATTTAAACGCAGAAATCTTGCAAACAGTTGATTTCCCACTTCCAGTATCTCCCGTACTCTGCATTAGATCTTCGTCAAATTAAAATTAAATAACCTGAGAAGTACCTAGGTACTCACTGAAATAAAAAAATCCTCATCGGTTTAGGCGTCTTCAAATAATCAGTGAACATACTTAAAAAAAAGATTCCGACCAAATAGGAACCTCCTCCTTTTTGGGTAGTCGGCTGAAAATAGTGAGTAGCAAAAAATGCTTAGGTACCTAATTGCTGGAAAAGTTGAAAACGAGTTTTTTTTTATTTGTTTTTTTCACGGGACAAATTACACTTACTGATCTAACCCCAAAGTAAGCAAATTATTTGCTTGTGCTATGGGCGTTAGTCAACTATACTAATACATAGAAGTACATATATAAATACAAGAATATCGAACCCGAGCTCCGTCGATTGCGTAGTCAGGGTTGCTAACCTCTCGACCAACCGGGCGGTTAAGAGTGGAGTTGGTGCTACAGAAGAGCAGCGCAAGGTAAAAATTGTCTCCAGAATTGCATAATTATAAATCACAACTCACAAAACATCAAGATGGAAAGATTTGAATTTTAACATAATCTGTATTATTAGTTACAATTTGCTTACTTATTTTTTGTATCACTAAACTGGAAAAAGTGATGACTCAAAATTTGGAGGCGCCTACCCTCAATCGATTTTAAATAGATGGCGTTACTAGAAATAAGATTCTAATACAAAACGTATCTTTTATCGATTTTAACTGCAATAGAAAAAATGTTTTTTTTTGTAACATCTAGGACAAGACTAGGTATATACAGCAACTATTCTATCTTTGATGATTTGATGAATGATTCTACCTTTGATTACCTTTGATGAAGTGCCCGACAGGAAGGCAAATGGCCTATTCTTTTGTGTGCAAATCCTTTTAAAAGAATAATTCGGCACTTGCATTTTTAGATTTCTATTAGGTACTTTCTGAGATTTTTAGACTTTTATCCCACGCTTAGAAAAAGCTTAGAAAAATGCCAATGGTTGCACAGAGAAAAACTGTACATTTAAATTAGTTTACTACAAAGAAAACATACTATAAAAAAGTTGAAATTCATTATCACTTATCAGCAAAAAGTCGTAACGTATAGCCAAGAACATAAATTATTGATGGTTACATGATGCATGTCCCATAAATAAACACTACATATTATGTTAAATAGGTCAATATATATATTATACTGAACATAAGTTTTTATATAAAAATGATTTATTTGAAATAAATATCAGATTGATTTTCTTACCGGGCATTGAAATATATAAACAAATATCAATAGATATTCAGATTCACAGTTTGTTATCTAGATAATGAATGATCATTTCATAACTTTTAAACCTATTTTCATCGAAATTTGATAAAAGAATTCAGGACATTTGCAAGGTTTACCCTATACTTCAATTTTATTATTATTTGTATGTATTTAGTACAAGTTAGTTAATCTAATTTAGGTTTTTTTGCCAGTGTCTCTTAGACATTAAATTTTAATGAACACTTTCTTAGCAGACACCTACATCATAATAGCTGTCTGCATTCCCATGAGTCTGTCACATTAAAATAAAGGATATAAAACAAGTCACTTCCACAAGTAATAACTTCTTATGTGTGGAGTACTTTTACAATATTTTTCACCCTCATAGGTAGCTTTCCACACATCCCTTATTTCCCAGGACATTCAGTATTTTAGACTTAATGTAAAATGTCTCGGGGGGAGTTACTCTGTCAAAAATTTGAACCATGCTTTGTTTTTATTATTAAATCCATCAATCTATGCTGGCCAAATATACACACACAACGTTCCCAACTTCGCATACACATCAGCTTGGCTTAAAATGCTTAAATTGTAGTGATTAGATTATCTTTGACTTGACTCAGCTGCACGCAAGTGACTTTGTTGTACATAAACTGTAGTGGCTTGCAATCGGCACAACGACTGGCGACCACTGATTGCTTCCCTTTCTTGCGCCATGTGTGAATTACAATGAAACTTTTGCCCTTTTTTGTTTCATGCATAATACAAATTTTACTTTTTTGCTGTCTCTTCGTTCCAAGTTTTAAACTTCGTTTTTAGTCTACCAAGCTTAAACTGTTTTGTAGGAAGGGTTTTTTCATAGATAGCACTTAACTAGACCAATGTCAGAAAAAATTAAGTAACGACTATAATTGTATTTATTTTTACAAATATGTTAAATCAAATAAAAATATATTAAAACTGACTCGCTCCTCGGAAAAATATAAAAACCAAAATAAAGAATGCCACTAAATAATTTTATTTTTTAATTGTCCATAAAAAAAAACTGAAATCACATGTTTTGCCCATTTAAGCATGTGTCCCTTATAGTCGGAAAAGAAATCTGGCAACCCTATGCATAAGTATAAAATTAATTAATGAAAATTTGTCTTTTCTTTGAGGATATCTACATCACATGGGCTCTCTTTGTAAATAAACTCTCAGACACAAAATTACAAGCTTATTTTATGTTTTAATATTATAAAATAGCAAACTAGCAGATGGCTCAGCTGATGGAAAGAGACAACCATCACCTGTAGACACCTAAGATATTAATGGTACATTGATGTACTTGTGGCGGGGCTCAAGTGCCACATGAATAAGTTTACCAGCTACCTAACCCTCCAAACTGGAACACGATAATGACAAACGTCAACACTACTACTTTAGAAATAGGTAAAGTGGAGCCATTTACTGTGGCAAGACATTGCGGAACTCTACCACCTAGTATTCAAGATTGTAGTGACACACAAATCTGATCATTTAACTTTTATAAATTGCCTGGCGGAATGACAAATGGTTTATTCTTCAAAGGAGCCCAGAACAAAGGATTTATATGCTAAATTGTTTTCATGTAGCTGGATAATATATAAATGTAAAAAAAATGTTAACCTCTGAAGGGAAGGAGGCATAATGAACTGAACTTCTATAGATTTTGCTCTTGACTACGATTCATTGGTTTATTGGTAAGATGAGAGATGATCCTCATTGCCACATTATATCAACCAGATTTTCCAGTGATTACTGATACCAATAGCTTAACATGCCCATCAAATACCACCAAACTTAATTGCTCCTGAGATTTTGAAATTTTATCAAAACTTCGAAAAGATTTTGATAACTTTTTGCCCGACCTAAGGGTTGAACCCGACACCAGATGATATGAGCCAAATAGGCTAACTCATTTCCCGGGTGCCAGTTATTCATTGAATTCAGTTAAGATAAACATATTTGTATCAGTCTTTGAGGCAAAAGCATTTAAAAGTTATTCGATAAAAATTAAGTTAACAATGACATATAGCATGCAAAGCATATATTTAATTCAAATAATTAGCAGGACTTAATTTTAAACATATGTGCAATGTACCAGAAACACCATATATGTCAACAACAAACATCTATATATTACATATAATAAAATCGTAGGAAAGTCAATGTATGTCCAGGGTAAACTCAAAAAGTACTGCTTGGTTTTACTTCAAATTTTGCATGAATATTACTAACAGGTCGGATCAACATATAAGCTACATATTATCACGCTATCACCTACAGGGGAGGAGCTGTGCATAGTAAACGAAGTCCGCACAAACGAAGTCACGGGCAACACAGCTAGTTATATATAAAATAATACTACTGTTATTTTTCTGGACTAAATATTTTTTATCACAGACAGATCAGATAGCAAACAAGCAGATGGCTCTACTGATGGAAAGACAAACATCGCCTATAGACATGTGTGGTGAGGTTTTATTGCCACAACATGTATTTTCTTTTTTAATTAGTTTTTGATTTGAAGCATTAGCAGAAAATTTATTTTAATAACCCTTAAGTTGGTGTGGCTAAATGTCTGTGTCAAACTAAAATTCCAGTTCATTCTAGTTGTATTAATCCATCACCTAATAAAGAATAAACTTCCTGTCATCAGTGCATACCAGCTACATACAATGTATCTCGTCATGAAAAGTTTTGCAATTCTTTCATGTCTACTAACTGACTTATCTATTCCTGACTTACAAATGTAAGTGATTTTCAGGGTGTTTATGTTTTAGCTAGAGTGAAAGTTAACAAGAAAATATGCATGTTAGACTTTACTTTCTAGCCTTAACAAAAATGATGTCTATATGTAATAAGTTTCTCATTCTGTCTGAAATATCTGCTTATTTATTTACAGTTCTATAAAAGACAATGTAACAACAAGTATATCTTACCAATACTAGTTATTTATCTGAATACTTAAATGTTTATTATTTAACGAAATAAAACTAGCTTAAATTATTTGGTTGATTTCAAACTTGCCTATTATTATTGCTTGTATTGCTGCCGATGGCTACTCTAAAACTTTTGTTATGCAGCACGCTACAGGGCTACAACTAGTAAAGCATATACTTGAATTTTATTTACCTGAGCATACCAATAACCCATTCCTTGCTGATACGCATATGGATATTGTGTTTGTGCTCCCATTTGTGGAGGTGCTGCAGGTGGATTATTTGTGCTCTGGAAATTTTAACATAAAGTATGTAAGTATAAAATTTACATACATCAATAAAAAAAAATCAATTTTTAGAATGTTTACATAATCCATACCTGACTTTCTGATCCACCATTTTCTTTTCCCCAGAAACATTTGACTGTGTGACCACTAATATCTGTGTTGTGTGTGGCTTCTATTGCATGAGCCGCAGCTTCTTTAGTAGTAAACCTAATGAATGCATAACCTTTGTCCCTGAACACTCTTACATCTTGTATTTGACCAAATTGTGAGAAAGTGTTCTGCATTAAATCTTCTGTAATAACATTGCTTGTGAAACCTCCACAGTAAACAGTAGTGTTTGTTGGTGAACTTTGATTGTACACCTCGTCAAATGTAGGTTGTTTAGCTCGCTTGCTGCTCGGCGCTCCTTCATTTGTGCCTTTAGCTGGAGGTTTACGTGTCGACCAATTAGTACGTATAGACCGGGAACCCAACCATTGACCGTTCATAGCTTGAATTGCAGCTTCAGCGTCAGCCTTCTTTACAAATGAAACAAATGCGTAACCTTTAGATTTGAGCGTTTGTGGGTCACGGACTATTCGACAGTTCGAAATCTCACCAAAAGGTGCAAAGGCATCTCGTAATATATGGGTCTCGATTTCTGGAGACAAATCACCGACAAATATGTGATGATGATTACTCGTATCCGTCTTAGGCTGATTGCCAGGGCTAGTAGCCCAGTTAACCTTCATTTCCTTGTCAAGAAACACTCGTTTGTTCATGGCGGCCAGGGCCGTAGCCGCCGCCGTGTGATTTGTAAATTCAAGAAAGGCATATGGATCATTGCCTGGTTCACGGATAATTTTACAGCCTTTGATTTCGCCTATCTGTCCGAACAATGTGCAAAGAAATTCTTCTGTCACACTCGCGTCCAAATTACCGACGTAGAGAGTTTTCGGGTGGCTTTCGTCGCCCATATTAGCTTATATCGTAATCTAGCGGTTACTTTATTACGACTAGGAACACTAATATCGAAAATATTTATAAACTAACGTGTTATTTCATCACATTAAACATTGGATGACGGATAAAAGAAAGAAAAATGTCGCAAACAGCGCCTAGAACTTCTCGAAAGACGTTGCTGTTGACTCGTGAAACGTTCACTTTTCGGAAACAAACGCATCTATAGACGTATATCCGGTAGAACCATTTTGAAAAAATGGCGGGAAAAAACAAATATACATTTAATAAATTCAAAGGAGATTATGTAATTAAAAAAGATTTGAAAATAATCAATAAAACATACACCAATTATTACAATGGTCATTCAAAATTTATTTGTGACGACATAAAATTTAAAAATTGACCCATAAGCAAGAAAAAAAATTATGCATAGACAAGGATTCCTTATTTTCCGGAAACGAGTGTCTCTTTGAAAGTCTGTGAATCATCGTTTTACATGTTTCCTTTACAAATTAATAAATACAACCTTGTAATTTGATTGGCTATATAACCTGCTCATCTGCTGTCAACCAATAACTCAATGATATGTGTATGCGATTTTTCGGGTGTCAGTAATAGAAAACAAAATTAATAAATTCGTAAAAAAGTGTGTACCTACCTATTAATTTTTATATTCGTTTTCAACGATAAATAGCTAGGACAACTTAAACATTTTTTATTTAGTTTGAAATGTTATTCGGCACCTTAACTGATATAAATAATGAAAAATTTTCATTATTAAAAGGCCAACAGCGCAACTGAAAGACCTCTAGTAATGCGGAAGTCTATAGGCGGCGGTAATTACTTAGCATCAGGTGCACCTCCTGCCAGGCCTCTGACACTCGTCTATACCTATCGCGATAAGCACCTACAACGCGCCACAACTCGATGTTGCAAATCAGTCGGGGTCGTCCCGTGCTTATGATTACAAGCGTACGGTACCTTTATGACAATCCGTGTTTACGACGGCCTGTCGATCATCGTCGCAACGTAAGATTTATTACCTTCGGTAGGTACTCTTATAAAATGGGGAATCATAATACAAATAATTGCTGGGTGAATGGTTGTCAATAAACAGAAAGATTCAAAGATTTTGTTTATTACTTTACCGAAAGATTCTGAAAAGTAAGAAATATTTATGTTTTGTTTAGTAGTAGATTTTAAGTACTATAGGTACGGATTCCGTAGATTTATCACGCCCCAGTATTGCAACTTGAAATGCGCCACAAATTATATTTTAACATTAATTAATTATTAACAAAATTAATTTTCCCTGTGTTGGTCAGAGTTTCTTTGAAGAATAGAGCAACTGCTGCTATGCCAGGCAAGTTGTAAAAGGCGACCGATTGGCTATACATGTCACTACTATCGTGATTACCAGGTGGTAGAGTTCCGTATCGTCTCACCCGGGTATATGGTACCACTGCTTTACCTATTCCTGCCGCAACAGCGTCAACACTTGTCATTATCGTGTTCTGTTTGGGGGTTAAAGTTGAGCGGTAGAGTTATGTATATAGCATTGTCATCCCGCTGCACAGATAGTAACGCATCATTAACATCTTTGTTTGGTGTCTATAGGCGATAGAGTATTTTTGAGACAACCCTGATTTCATTAGAAAGGATAAGAGTTACGCGATAGAAAGAGATGTATTTTCTAGGTAAATATAACCGTAGGTAATCAAGAGCCGCGCGATCGAAATTCAACTTGATTGTGTCGCACACCAACCACACATCCTATAGACGGCTAATATTTGATTTTCCGTATTGAATGCATTCTGGCAACTAGCTGAGGTAAGACGAAGTGGGGTTGGAACGCCGTAATTGGCTAACTGAAGGCCACAGTGAAAGATAGTAATGTATAGAGCATCTGATTGGTCGACATTGATTACTCAATCACTACTCATTGGCGCGTGGACATTTACATCGGAACTATAAGTCAGATGTGTTGACACAAGTCATTCGTCTATTATTAGGTGTCTATGGGCTGTGTGGTCGATGGTGTCGCAGTAAGAGTGCCTATTTCTTTAAGCGACTTTCCGGAGTGTCTCATCTGTACTTGTACTATTATGAATTCTGTGCCCCTACTCGTTTGCCCCCTCTTCTATAAAAAAGCATGTCGCTATGTTATCTACATTTTAGCGTCTAATTGCCAAAATATGCAGCTTCAAATCATAACAATTTCACAGACCAATTCGAGTACTACTAACAATTTATACAACAAAAATGTAGAACGATTTGAATCATAATTGGATCGCCCCGTTGGTCGAGTGTGAAGCTGCTTGCCAACCTGATGCTCATCGATTACGCACCATGCAATCGATGGGCATCGGGTTCAATTCCCGTCAAAAACAGACATTTATGTGATGAGCATTAATACTTGTATTTGTACTTGAACAATTTTTTAATTTATTTTAGTATTGATATAAATTTCTGTGTATTAATATCGTTGACTTAAGCCCACATCACATGCAAACAATTTGCTGAAATTCGTTTAAAGTGCTACAAAATTACCTGACCCAGTAAAGATGAAGCTGTATTGCTGGCTACGGTTTTGGTGTTGCCATATAACGAAATCTCCCCTATACCTACCAATCAAAATAGACTGATCATGCTACCACTTTTTTTTATTAAACAAGGTAGCAAACAACCAGGTGGCTCCATTGATTGAAAGACATAACCATCACACATAAACAACAACAATGATAGTGATATTGTGTTGCTGTGTGGTGGCTATGGAATGCCACATGCCTAAGATTACCTGCTATCTTACCCTCTAAACCGGTATACAACAGCGACCATCACCAACGTTATTGCAACATTAATAAACAAGGCGGTCCCTTGTGGAAAAAATTTCTCGGATAAAAGTAGGTAAATAACTTACAAAGTGAAAGTAACAGTTTATGAATGTTTATTTTTATTTAAAAAGTCGAAAAAAGTCTTACAAAGTCGGAAAAACTCGGAGTAATTCCAAAATTTCGGACTCTTCCAGAAGAGTTATTCAGTGTTAATAAATCTTGCAACGTTTATGGGTACTAAAAGAAATATATTAAAAGTTATTAATACTACGAAAGTGTAATAAAGGGGAAAAAAATATAACTAATACTAACCCGGTTTTCCGTTTAAGAATTTGAAACTTTCTTCTTTGTTTAAAAAAAGGTTACCGTTACTGTCGATCAATATTATAAACTTTGTTTCTTCAATTTTTGATAATTATTATTAAAATCTATTATATCACAACGTTATTTGCCAATTTTTATTTTATTGTACTTTTATTACATAAATATATTTATAAATTAAGTAAAAATTAAAACAGATGATCTAATTAGCTTTTGACAGGTTGAGTCAGTGTTGCCAGAGAAAAAGTCAATCTTTCGTCCTTAAAGCCTCCTCTACACTACTCGCGAAGTTCCTCGGCGAAGTACTCGGCCGAAGTTGACTGAAGTCCGCGGTGCTACACTACACACTCGTTCAACTTCGCGAGGAGCGCATTCGTGTAGCGTTACCGGTACCCTGCGGACGTTTATTATATTGGACGCTCAAGTAGCAGCTGCCGTAGCAATGTGCTCTCTAGCGTATTATAACTACGTGCATACTTATCTCACGAAGAAGACTAAAAAGAAAAGAAGAAAAAGAAGATGGTGGATGATCGCAATGCATCGGAACAGAACTAGGTAGGTAATATTTATTTAAATAATTAGGATTTCTAATAAGTAAAAGTACATTACATGGCAAGTTAATTAACTGTATTTTTTTTTACAGACGTACTATGGAACAACAATTTCTTGAACTCATACAAGAACCATCAGGAGAATTTGAAAATTTCCACCGAATGTCATTGGACGATTTTAATTTATTACTTTCTAAAGTCGAACCCTTAATCGCTAAACGAGACACTCATTTAAGAGAAGCTATACCTGCTAAGATTCGATTATCAATCACCTTGAGGTTTTTGGCAAGTGGTGACAGCTATAGATCTATGCACTATTTATTTAAAATTTCAAGCCAGTTGATTTCAAAAATTGTAGTCGAAGTCTGTGAAGCTTTGAACGAGGAACTCAAGGATGAAATAAAGGTAAAATTTTAATATTTATGACATATATTTATTAAAAGTTTAGGTATGTACAATTACAAAAATATCAGTGAGAATAAGAATAAGAATAATTTCATACATTACGAGTCATTATATGCCTGATATATTAAATCACTCTGATGTGTATTATCTTCTGGACAATCAGATTGAGTTTGGGTCTCTGGTATATGCAAAATATATTGAACATCGTTAGATTGATCTGATTGAGGCTGCTTATAGCGTTGATAAACTGATTGACTTTGGGTGTCTGGTACAATAATTTCATCACTTATAACACGTATCTTTGAAGAGCGTTGATGAGCAGTGATTTCGCTTGGTTGTTGGAAGTATGTCGGTTGACATTCACTGGACTCATTAGATAATGTTATATATGTATCAGGTGGCTCTGAAAACGATGAGTGTGGTCTAGGAGATAATGTTGTAACATTATAATGAACTGCATTATTCGCAGATAAAGGACGCTTTCTAGAAGATAGTGATGTAGTTAACGGACTATAATATGGCGTAGACTTAGGTGTAGAAGTACGAAACGATTCACCTGATGGAGATCTTTCAAAACGTGATTTCCGAAATAGAGCATGTATATCGAACATTATATCGTCCCTTTCATGTTCAGGTAACCTCTTCAGTTTTTTGGCAATTAGTTTGCCGAATACGTCGCACTCGTCCTCAACTGCGCTGCTATCCTTTGAAGGATTATTTATCACTTTATTTAAGTTATTGAAGGCTTCTGTCATCTGCCTACTGGCAACTTGCAATTCCGGTGGGTTGTCACGCCGTCGGATGGTGTGTCTATTTTTTGGGGGCTCTGGTTCTTTTGGAGTTGGAGAAGCAATTGGTACATCCTCTGAAGCGTTGGTTGATTCTTCCTGAATCGAATCAGTTCCATGATCCTGAAATAAAAATAGCAAAGGTTTAAATGTATATATCACGACCTATTTAATAATAAATCTTTATTTAATCCAATCCAAATTTGTGAGTGTATATGGGTTCTGTATACTATATGCATTTGAGTGCGCGTATATGCAGGAGTACTGTATGTGTATGTAGGAGTGTGAGTGTATGTCTCTGTATTTTATGAAAAATACATGAGTGCTACAATTAATCGGCTTTTTAATTATTTATATACAATTTGAGTGTCAGCTTTTAATGAAATTGACCGTGTCTTTTTACATATTATTTGATGATAATATTTTTTATATAATATACTTTTTAATTACAGATGCCGTGCAATGAGCAGCAGTGGTTGGAAGTTGAAAACGGATTCAAGGAGAATTTTCCACATGCCCTTGGCGCAATGGATGGAAAGCATATTGTTATACAATGTCCGGTTAACTCTGGTTCTGAGTACTTTAATTATAAAAAGACGTTTAGTTTAGTACTTTTAGCTTTAGTCGACAGTAACTATAACATTATGTATGCTGACATTGGTAGTCAAGGTAGGATCAGTGATGGAGGTGTACTTAAAAATTCTTCGTTATGGCAAAAAATTGCATCTAACGGGCTTAATCTTCCTAAGCCAAGTCCATTATCCGGAACGGATCATGTCGAAATTCCCTACGTTTTTTTGACAGATGGAGCATTTGCTTTACATAATAATATAATGAAACCATATCCTGGCAACCATGATATCAATTCACCGAAAAGGATTTTCAATATGCGCTTGTCAAAATCTCGAGTAGTAGTTGAGAATGTGTTTGGTATTTTAGCATCCAGGTTTAGAATATTCAGAAAGCCAATTGATTTGGATATTCATAATATCCCAATTATTACAATGACATGTCTCTTATTGCATAACTTTCTCAGAAAAAGTAATAAATCATCCCTTATATATATGCCCCCTGGTACTGTAGATATGTATGATGATAATGGAGTTTTAATTCAACCCGGGTCTTGGCGGGCAGACTTTGATAATAACTGTGCTTTGAGAGATATTACACAAGTACCACGCAGATCACCATTATCTGCCGTTCAGATAAGGGATTACTTTACAAATTATTTTCAATGTTTATAAATAAACACAACGAATGTAGGGTCATTTCGCCTGTTCGTTACCACATTAACTACATACTTTTTATATTAAAACTAATGCAGAGACATTATTATGTTCTCCTTAAAGCAAGCAACTGCACTAAATGGACGCAAACTGGCGAATCGACCTTACTGTAATCTGTACTTTAGTAATAATAAAACAAGTTATTGATAATAAAAAACTTACCGTGGTTATTGTTTGTTTACATTTATACACGGACCCCAAAAAGCTGTTCATGAAATCAAAGGCGAACCAAACTGGACGATAAACATCATCTGCGCCGGCACCACTTTTTAAGGAAGCTTCCATTTTTCTGTAGTAGCCCCTGTATGTCGCAAAAAGTGAATCCTTTTTTTTCTTCAATTCTTCAACTGGTATTTCCAAAACGTCCCGAATACGCACCCAAGCATCATTTACTTTTTTCTTGTCCTTATGACCTTTCCCACTGGGGTCCCAAATAAAAGGCTCTGCTTGAAGTGTTTCAAGGAACAACATAGTTTGCTCCTGTGACCACTGTATGCCGCTCATAATAGAGTCTCACACGCACATCAACGAAAAAATCTATTAAACACACGTGCGTTCACAACGGCGTCTTGACGCGAACTGAAGTCGGCCGAGTAGTGTATAGAGGTACTAAGAGCATGTGTCAGAGGCCTAGTAGCATATCAAAGCAGTCAAGAATAACGACGTTAATAAGTCGGCGATTGCTAAACATCTACAGCTGTAGTCGGGCCGTAATCACTGGATGGAATTTCATAGGCCACGCGTATTTTCGACAGAACGCCATATTACATTCCACGGCTAGTGAAAGAAGCCATTGAAATAAAAAAACATCCAAATTTCAACCGGGAAGACGCACGTAGTACGTCCTTGATAAGTTTTCTTGGCACGTATTGATTTTTGAAAAGCTGTATATTTTGGAAACGATGATCGATTTGATCTTTCAAATGGCATTCAACTCAATTTAAATATTGCTTTAGCTAAAAAATCGGTAGGTTCAAAAATTTCGAAGCAATGTCAAAAAAACATTTTCGTCTATGATAGATCCCAAACAAATTTACCGATTTTTATCCAATTAACGGTACTTGGCGCAGTTTTTAAAGGAGAAACGATGATAAGATTTTGAAGTCAATCGGTATATTAGCCTGAAAGTTATTTCCAAAATATTAAGTAACTTTGCTAAAGAAAACGTAATTTTAATATTTGAAAAGTTGTAACCTTTGAAAATAAGGTTCGGTTTTGATTTTTAAAAGGGCATTCGACGTTATTTTTATAGTATTAAAATATCGTAGAATACCAAAAAATAATTGGTTGAAATATTTCGAAGTTATGTCGAAAAAACACTTTTTTCAAAATTTTCGTCAACGATTACTTCCAAACGAATAAACTGATTTTGAGGCAATTTATGCATTAGATGTATTTTTTTGAGGAATAGTTTTTGTACTCAATCGGTACATTAATCTGGAAGTTATTAAAAAAAAAATTGTTTCGTCACAATTTGTTTAGGGTATTTTCAAAATTTCTCAAAATCTCTTAGGCCCATTTGGTACAAAATTTCAGGAAGTATAAGTTGAGCGGAATCCAATCGAATGCCACCAACCGCGTTTCAATCGGTCCAGGCGTTCAAAACTTATGAGTTGTTGACACACACACACACTCACACACACACACTCACACACACACATACATACAGACATACTGACGTCATCGCGAAAATAGTCGAAAATGGTTCCTAAGCCCACAAAACGCGGACATATGGTGAAAACTCCATTTTTGAAAATCGGAGCAAAATCAGTAACCTTCCTATCTACATACGTAGTGGGAAGTTAAAAAGTACAAGTGTTTTAATAGATTAATATTGTATTAAACTGGAGTGAATGAAAATGAATTAAACAAAATAAAACTACCACGCCAAAGCTTAAACCTAAAAGTGCGATATTTTTTTAGTAAAATGTACCACTAAAGGGCACAGATCGTCGCCTAGTGTAGCTTTGTAGCATTTTTACTCGTTATTTGACCCTCCCGTTGGTCGAGTGGTTAGCGACCCTGACTACGCAATAAACGGGGCTCGGGTTCGATCCCCGACGGGGACAAGCATTTGTGTGATGAGCGTAAATGTTTGTATTTCTGGGTTTAGGTGTTTATTATATATATTCTGGTATTTATATATTATGTATTTCTATGTATTAGTATCGTTGACTAACACCCATAACACAAGCAAATATTTGCTTACTTTGGGGTTAGATCAGTAAGTGTAGTTTGTCCCGTGAATATTTATTTATTATTATTATTTATTTATTTTTATAATAGATGGCGTTAGCAGTAATAAAATTCTAATACAAAATGTATTTTCTATTTTTTTAATGTTTATGAAATAGCATTTTAATGGTAGATAATATACCTAGACATGAATTTAAACCACCACGTCAAAGCCCAAACCTTAAAGTGGGATACTTTTTCAGGAAAATGTACCACAAAAGTGCATAGAAAGTCGCCTAGTGTAGGGCTCGCTTCGCTCGCCATAATTATACTGGCTGTTGCCCAAGACTTCGTCCGCGCGGACTTCGTTTACTCCGCACAGCACCTCCCCCGTAGGTGACAGCTTGATAATATGTAGCCTATATGTTGACCCGACCTGTTAGTAATAGTCATGCAAAATTTGAAATAAATCCATGTAGTACTTTTTGAGTTTACCCCGGAGGAGTAGTGTAGAGGAGGCTTTAAGGACGAAAGATTGACTTTTTCTCTGGCAACACTGACTCAACCTGTCAAAAGCTAATTAGATCATCTGTTTTAATTTTTACTTAATTTATAAATATATTTATGTAATAAAAGTACAATAAAATAAAAATTGGCAAATAACGTTGTGATATAATAGATTTTAATAATAATTATCAAAAATTGAAGAAACAAAGTTTATAATATTGATCGACAGTAAAGGTAACCTTTTTTTAAACAAAGAAGAAAGTTTCAAATTCTTAAACGGAAAACCGGGTAAGTATTAGTTATATTTTTTTCCCCTTTATTACACTTTCGTAGTATTAATAACTTTTAATATATTTCTTTTAGTACCCATAAACGTTGCAAGATTTATTAACACTGAATAACTCTTCTGGAAGAGTCCGAAATTTTGGAATTACTCCGAGTTTTTCCGACTTTGTAAGACTTTTTTCGACTTTTTAAATAAAAATAAACATTCATAAACTGTTACTTTCACTTTGTAAGTTATTTACCTACTTTTATCCGAGAAATTTTTCCACAAGGGGTGTTACCAAACTCAATCGAGACATTACTAAACTATACCATATACATGTTATTATTAAAATGTATAGGTATAAAAACAAATCATAATTTCTAAATTTGCAAGTATTTTGCCAGAAACCCATTTTTTTAAATTGCCCTTGTTCATGTTGTCATGGCTGTCTCCACTTTTCGTATTGGATTTAAATATAATATGGAAAGTTTTTTTTCAGAAATTCTTCTCGTACACCATCAATATCATCACTTTGCTGTTGCTTTGCTGTTAATATCTTGCGAAAACAATGACATTGTACTAATAGACAGGACACACATTAACGCAGTTAAAAACAGCGTGAATGGCCACTACAGGTGCATACAACAATATAATATTGTATTATATGTTACCAGCCAAACCCGATTTCAGGCCAAACTAGTTTGTCCTGGGCCAAACCGGTTCATCCTAAGCGTGTCAGGATATACTAGTATAGCCTAGGACAATCTAGTTTGGCCTAAATACCTTAAGCTAAACTAGTTTGGCCCAGGCTGAATTATTATTTTTTTATAGAAGGCAAACGGACAGGAGGCTCACCTGATGGTAAGTGATTACCGCCGCCCATAGACAACTACACTACCAGAGGTCTTGTAATTGCGTTGCCGGCCTTTTAAGAATGAGTAAGCTCTTTTCTTGAAGGTCCCTAAGTCGTATCCATTTGGAAAAATTTCTGCCGAATTAGTAATTAAGTACATTAAGGGCTACAAAATAAAAAGCATACAATTATAGGCAAATATTTTGAATTAGTAATTTTTGAATTAGTAATTAAGTACATTAAGGCCTACAAAATAAAAAGCATACAATTATATGGCAAATATTTATTCAACTTAAAATGTATTGTGAAAATATTCACGAAATTTAAAAGTGAAATATTTTATACATTTTGATTGACATCACTTTCTTGCAGGAAAAATTACAATTGAAAATAGTTTGAAAATGAAACAAAACAAAGTCACTAGGGAATCAAATCTTATTTTTGCAGTAATTTGGAAGAATAAAGTAACTGAATTTGAAAAATTAAACCGACTTTAAATATCTGGCAACACCCATATCTCAAAAACTAGAAAACAGATTTTGATCAAACTCGGATTGTTCCCTAAGTTGGAATATGCGTAATTGATTATTGAATACTAAAACAATTATCTTGACATGACTTGTAGTTCCCGAGAAATTTGTAGACAAACGTACAAACACACAGACAAACGGACATACAGACGTACAGACATACGAATATACAAGAGATACAATCTATAAACATACGAACGTACATTGAAATATGATAACCTCTTTTTTTCGTCGGTTGAAAATGCTTTACTAACCTGCATTAGATTATTAACAATATTATATGCTTAGTTAGAATTCTGTAGCCTTTAACTAAACGTTACTTTACGTTACAAAATCAAAATAATTAAATTAATAAAGAATTAATTTGAAAATTGCACATACTCAAGTCGCCATACTAATACAATTGCGCATAGTGAATGAAAACACAGACCAATTAGAGTACTAATGAAAAGATAACGACAGCTAACAAGTTCAAGTTTCCAAAAACAAATATTTATTATATTTATTAAAACATGCATGAGATTCAAGATGTGGATAACGACAGCGTACTAGTACAGACACAAAAGGAGTATTAAGGGGGCTTGCACCAAAACGCTTAAATGCATTTAGTCATGCGATGCGAATGGCCATACATCTTCACTGTTGAATCTCCTGCTGACCTCTCACCCAGACCGCTTCAGGTATCGATGGACATCCCACTTGGCACGTCAGACCACTGCCTGATCCGGAGCAGGGTGCCGGTCACGCGCTCATCACGGCCTCCCTTTGCAGGCTGTTATCGCGTTAGGCACTATTAGTCAGCAGATTGGGATAGGATGCGGTCTTTCTTTGCATCCTACCCATGGGGGTGGTTGTGCTTCTCTCTGGATGATCCGAATGCTGCCGCTGACTCTGTCACTGATGTGGTACTGCAGGTCATGGAACTTTTCATTCCGTCTTCTGCGGTGCCTATCGGTGGCGTCTCAGCCTTGGTTTGGTCACCACTGCAAAGCAGCTTTACGTCGAAAGCAGGAATGCTACCGAGCATGAGCTGCTACGTCGGCATATCGTGATGCAAAAACTAGCGCATTACGAATGGAGTACAATTCTTCCTCGAGGTTCTTCTTCAAAAGAGCTATCGCCAAGGCAAAAGTGGAACACATAGGAAGAATTGGTGAGAAATTTGTTCGCCTTCCTTCAGTAACTCATGTGTTCTGGTCTCTCACTAAGGCTGTCTTAGGGGATTTCTCCCAGCCCTTATTTTCATCCTTGCACAGAGACGATGATTCTCTCGCCCATACCGCAAAGGAAACAGCCAGTCTTCTGAGCTCGTTTGTTGCAGCCAACTCGACTCTGGATGACCAGGGGAACGTACCACCTACCATTCCTCAGTGTGATAGTTTTATGCCAGAAGCACAATTTAGGCAAACATCTGTGCGTACAGCAGTACTTTACTTAGACATCCACAAGTCGAGTGGGCCTAATGGTATCCCTCCGATTGTGCTTAAAGTATGTGCTCCAGAGTTGGAGTCAGTATTGACGCACTTATACTGGCTTTCCTATTTACTTGGCGAGGTACCGAATTCAGGGAAAACAGCTTTAGTGCATCCCATCCCTAAAAAAGGAGATCGCTCCAATCCGTCAAACTATTGGCCAAAGCCATAACCACCTTGTTCTCCAAAATCATGGAGACACTTATAAACTGCCATCTCCTGAAGTATTTAGAAGAACACCAACTGATTAGTGATCGTCAGTATGGTTTCCGTCATGGTCGCTAGCTGGTGATCTTCTAGTATACCTGACGCATCGTTGGGCGTAGGCAGTTGAATCCAAGGGAGAACCATTGGCTGTTAGTTTAGGCATAGCGAATGCTTTCGATCAGGTATGGCATCAAGCGCTTCTCTCGAAGCTGCCTTCTTATGGGCTTCCCGAGTAGTTATGCAAGTGGATCGCCAGTTTTTTGACTGATCGGAGCATCAAAGTCGTAGTCGACGATGTATGCTCCGACTTCAAACCTGTTAATGCCGATGTTCCCCAAGGCTGTGTGCCATCACCGACACTGTTTCTTCTGTATATCGATGATATGTTGCGAAATAGTAACATACCTACATTACTATGCGGATGACAGTACTATTGATGCTACATACTCCGGCCGTAGCGGTATTTTTCAGGAACACGTCAAAGAGGTCCGGAACAAGCTTGTGTCTGAAATCGAGAATCGACTGACCGATGTCTCGGAATGGGATCGTCAAAACCTCGTTACATTTAACCCCAAAAGACGCAGCTTTGCGTGTTCACCGCAAAAAAGACTTCCTTTGTCGTGTCACCTCAATTCGAGAACACTCCTGACAGCCTTAGTCAGTATTGGAATTCTGGTAGTCGACATATCGAACAACGTTCGGTTCCGCGGTCATTTGAAAGGAAAGGCTAAACTTACCTTCAAAAACCTTGGGGTATTCAGCAGAGCAAAACAGTACTTCATGCCAGCCTATCGTCTCCAACTTTACAAGGCCCAAATTCGACCTCACGTGGAGTACTAGTTCTCACCTCTGGGCCGGAGCTCCTCAGTACCAGCTTCTTCCTCTCGATCGCATTCAACGTAGAGCGGTTCGAATCGTTGACGACCAGGCTATTTCTAATCGGCTTGACTCTTTGGCGTTATGCAAAGATGTATGTTCGATCTGCATCTTTTACCAAATCTATCGTGGGGAGTGTTCTGACGTGTTGTTCTGATCAATTCCTGCGACTAAATTCCATCATCGGACACCGCGTCAAAATTTAAAGTTCCATCCTCACCACCTTGATGTCTGTAAATCCACAACCGTGCGCTTTTGTCGGCACTTTTTGCCTCGCACTACTCCTTTGTGGAATCAATTACCTTCAATAATATATCTACAAATGTTATGTCATTTTAGAAAGTAATAAGAGCGTATGCTCTTATGCGAGGCGACACGTTTTCATCTCAATGGTGTGGTATCACAAAAATAATCGTGATTAGTATTCGCCCATTAAAATTGAAGAAGAGGGAATTTGATAAAATAAACTAATTGACATGATATCTATATCTATAAAAGAGAAAGTGTGTGTGTATGTTCCGTATAGGCTCCGAAACGGCTGGACCGATTTCAATGAAACTTTCAGGGAATCTCCAGATTGACCTGGCGAGTAATCCTGTAAAGTTTGGTGACGATCGGAGCACTCTTATTTTTGAACTGTCAAATAGAGGTTTTATTTACTATGATGATATTCTATTGTTTTATAACCCAAATTTGTATTGACACATGCGTTGTGTATATTTAATTTATGTCATTATGAACCATGTAGAATTATAATGGAGTATATTGAAGTATAATGAAGCATAATAAATGTAAAAACTAAAAATGTAGTGCCTATATGAATTTAGATACTTCAAAGATAGCAGGAAATCATCATGGTATAGGGAAAGGGGAATTGTTTTACTCCAAATTTAACGCGTGCGGGCCACGGGAAGTAACGAATAAATCAAAACTACTGGATCGATATTAATCATTTTCTTCCCGTGCGAAGCCGGGGCGGGCCGCTAGTTGTTAATAAAAGGTTGACAAATGACAAATGACAATTGACAAGTGACATTTGACAATAAATGAGCGACTCAGACATGTCCATTTATCTCAAAACTATAAAAGTTTTGAAATAACATTTAATCGCTGATTAAATACATATATTTATAATATCATTAAAAAATGTATCAGCTGTTCTCATATTAAATTTATAAATATTTATTCGTTACTGTTATAAAAGCTTGATTCCTGTAAGGTTATAAACCGCTTAGTACACGTATGCAGATTTTACATTAAAATATACTGTTTTGTTGCTTTTTGGCTAGAAATGACGTGAAGTGTATTATAAAAATATAATTTATAATGTTACCTCTTACGAAAAAGGACACCCGGCCCTCTCGAGGCTTGTTTTCTGGTGTTCGTGAGAAATTACAAAACTGGTTTAGACTGATATATTCAGACAAGAACTCCAGGAATCTGTTTCTCTTTCTCATACTAAACTTGTCCTTTGCATTCGTGGAACTTTTCTATGGCGTATGGACGAATAGTTTAGGTAAGAATTATTTAAGTTCATTTTCAGGTTTGATTTTAAATTTTTATGCGCCTATTTAACATAGCAAAAATTGATTATAGATAAAAAAATATGTTGAGATTAGCCTTTTGTGCCTGTATGATAATTGCAAATTTTAATTGCAGGTCTTATTTCTGATGCATTCCATATGTTCTTTGACTGTACTGGCTTGGTGGCAGGGCTTGCTGCATCATTAATTTCTAAATGGAGAGCTAATGAACGGTACTCTTATGGATATGCAAGAGCTGAAGTTTTGGCTGGCTTTGTCAATGGTCTATTTTTGCTGTTCATAGCATTTTTTATTATGAGCGAGGCTGTAGAAAGGGCCATAGAGCCTCCAGAGGTATGTAATGTTTTTAATTAATTACCTAATTAAAAGTTTCACTGAAAAAAATGTTATTGAAGCTTCCTAGGAAGAGGTGCTCATTCATCAGAACCATATTTTTATTTCTATTAAGTGATAATTTTTCTTTCTCTTGGGACCAATTTTGATAATTCTTCAACTATTTATGATAGACAGTGAGGTCCTATTTATTCGCTATATATATCATCACATTCACATTCCTAAGAAGGGATCCAAAGACTAGAGTTTTGAAAGTCTAAGTCTTGATTTGGTACCACCACTTAACCAATTCCTGTTGCAATAGCCTCAGTGCTTATCAGTATCATGTTCAAGTTAGATAAGTTATGTAGCCAGTAACCTAACACATATGTCCATTCCATATCAATAAGAACTTGTCATTTATGTCTGTAAGTTTCATAAGTGATGGGTAACTTTCCATCAGAAGAACCTGCTTGTTTGTTCTAAAAATATAAAAAAGACGTGTGGCATTCGGAGACTGCTGCGGTAAAGACATTGCATAGCATTTTTTATCAACCTATGCAATTACAATTATATATTTATTTTATTTATACAGTATTTTTTTTTCTTTGTTTATTGTTATTTAATACACTTTGTACACAAATTATACGAGTACAGATATTCACTGTTGTACGTAGATGATAAATACCTAGACACTTAACCTATATACTTTCTCACAACCAGCTGATTACGGTAGTTTTCCAATACAACCAATGCCACCTAAAGGTGGGTTGCTGAACTAAAGAGACAAGCGTGATATTTCAAAAAGTCATTAAAAGTTCTGGTATTTATCGATAGATGGAAAAACTAAAAAGTATCACCGCTGTGCCGGTCGGAGTGGGGGTGTATATATATATAGGTATTTTTCGTTACGGAATTTCTGGATTCGGTCTCCACGCTCAAGGCCCGCGATAGAAGGTATGCAATAGCTTAATAATTGAATTTGAAATAAACCAACAAATATCTCAAAAACGACTGAACCGAATTTGATGTAACTTAGACTGATCCGTATGTTAGAATATACCTGTATTAATATAAAAAGAATGATCTCCATATTGCCTTTAATTCCTGAGAAATTTGTGGACAAACATACATTCACTAAAATAGATCATCATACTCAAATATTATCCAATTTTAACCATATTATATACATATGAATTTTTCATTATACAGGTCAAGCTGATAACCATAATTTTTTTTCTTCAGTTGAAATTATAAACAAAACAATAAATTGAATTAAAAAAATATACAGCGTGTTAGGTAAGTCGACCTAAACCTTGAAGGGGGTTATAAGTTATCTGGTTCTCATTCCAAATAAATAATAATTAAAAATACCCTAAAATTTTAACCTAATCTATACATATAATAAAATCGTAGAAAAGTCAAAACTGTACATTGAATATTTTTTTAAAAGAATACTTGGGGCGTGACCTACAATCGATTTCGAAGCCAAAAATATAGTTTTTAGAATTATTGTCTGTTTATCTCTATATCTGTTTGTCTGTATGTATGTCTGGGGTAAACTCAAAAAGTACTGCATGGATTTACTTCAAATTTTGCATAAATATTACTAACAGGTTGGGTCAACATATAGGCTATATATTATCACGCTATCACCTACGGGGGAGGAGCTGTGCGCGAGTAAACGAAGCCTGCGCGGACGAAGTTGCGGGCAACAGCTAGTTATTTATAAAATTCATAATTAAAACGCACCAACATGTCCACACAAATAATGCACATATCGATAGATAGATAAATAGTTAGTTACATAAATAGGCAGTAATAAGCAGTATTTACGTAACTACCTATTTATCTATCTATGGATATGCACGTTTGGTGAAGTCGATGCTGTACGATAAGTTGGAATACGATTCGTATCGGTGTCCAACACTAGCGGCAGTGACGTCGCAACGTCACAACGGGCGAATTTAAATATTGCAAATCATCATTCGCATCGAAGTACAAACTGTCGGGCTATCTTTATATTGTGCAATTATATTCCTTCAAAATACAGTCCACACTTATTTCAAGCCAGAATTCCCGAGCTAGTAGCAAAGGCACTGGCCCCAACAACGTTACTTGCGCAATCGTATTGGTGTGTATGAATTATGAATTTATTGGATAATTAGGTTAAAATTTAAGGGTATGTTTTTTTTATTTATTTAGAATGAGAACCAGATCCCTTATTGCCCCCTTCAAGGTTTAGGTCAACTTACCTAACAGGCTGTATACTTGCTAGGTTTACTTGTAAATGTTAAATATAACAGAAATAAAAATTTGTATACCAATTGTCTGGTGAAATATGTGTAGCAATATTAACGTAATAACACAAAAATGTACATACATTGTTTCGAACAAATAAAGAATTTATTTATTTATTTACTAGCTCTTTCCCGGGACTTTGTTCGCGCGGACTTTGTTTACTCCGCACAGCTCCTCCCCGTACGTGATAGCGTGATAATATGTAGCCTATATGTTGACCTGACCTGTTAGTAATATTCATGCAACATTTGGAGTAAATCCATGCAGTACTTTTTGAGTTTACCCCGGACATACATACAGACAAACAGACAAAAATTCTAAAAACTATATTTTTGGCTTCAATATTGATTGTAAATCAATCCCCAAGTATTCTTTTTAAAAAATATTCAATGTACAGTTTTGACTTTCCTACAATTTTATTATTTCGAATAAATAAAGAATTTATTTATTTATTTATGATAATGGAAATTGCTGAGAAATAAATTATGCATGAATTTTACACTTATTATAAGTGTTTGTATTTTTCTTAGAATTGTTTCTTTGTATGCCATGCTTTATATATGTGTTGATAAATATTTGTGTTATAAATAAACTCAGGCTTATTGCTAATGCAAGCTTTTACTGTTAAAGCAGATGCTAATGCTGATATTTTAGATAATTTTTTTAGAATATAACATATTCTTACCCCATGTTGGCCCCGGGCTCCTTTGAAGAATAGGCCAACTGCCGTTCTGCCAGGCAGGTTGTAAAAGATGACCGGTTGGCTATGCGACTCTCTGCCATCGTTGCTACTAGGTGGTAGAGTTCTACATTGTCTCGCCCGGGTCTGGTACCACCGCCTTACCTAATGCTGCCCCAATTGCAGCAGTGCTTGTCTACTGTTGTTTTCTGGTTGGGAGAGCAAGGTATGCGGTAAACTTATACATTTGGCATTATACCTCACCACAAGATAGCAATGCACCTTTAACATCTTTGGTGTCTATAAGCGATGGTTGACTCTTTCAAATTCTTTTCTTTCTTTCAAAAAAAAATTATAATCAAATATGATATATTATCATGAATACATCATATTTGTTTTTTTTTTGCACTTATTATTGCACTACGCATGCAGGTCACTAATTTAAACTAATTTATGTTGACAAAGCAATCAATTAAGGGAACCAAATGCTGTCTATGAACGAACATGCTATGTCTTAAATATCAGCATGGAATGTTGTTGATGTTGATATTTGCAACAACTTTATTTAAAATATAAAATCATATTTCAGTAAAGTATAGTTATTCTTATTATTAGATTGTATCTTAATAATCTCCATATAAATTACTTAACCCTAAGATATTGGAAATTTCTAAACTGATAAGGCATGTCTCAATTAAATAAGTTAAAATATTTTGATAAACTTGAGATAAGATTGTCGTACTTAGGCACTCTCTTGGCGTGTGAATTTGAAATGTTTTATGTATGCATATATTTTATCTTAAAAATGGATTGTACTTATTTTGGGCATGCGCATTGTTGTTGTTTTCTTCCTTAATACACAAATTTTGGGAGGTCCATAAAACATTGTCTTAATGCTTCATATAAATGTGAGATCATATAGAAGATTTTCCGTTGGTCTGGGCTCCTTTGAAGTATAGACCAAGTGCTGTTTTGCAAGGCGGGTGGTAAAAGGCAACTGAATGGCTAAATGTATCATTGCTATCGTGAGTGCTAAGTGGTAAAGCTCTGCAACATCTTGCCCAGAAATTTGGTACCACCTTACCTTGCCTTACCTATTCCTGCGGCAGTGGAGTCAGTGCTTGTCATTGTCCTGTTCTGGTTTGGAGAGTAAGGTAGCCAGTAGACTTGCATGTGGCATTACCCTCCCGCCACACGGATAGCAACCTACCATTAACATGTTTGATGTCTATGTCTCTTTCCATCAGGAGAGTCATCTGCTTTTTTGATATCTTATGATATAAAAAAAAAATTGTAATAATACAGAAGGTCTTAGTTCAAGTCAGGATAAAATTTAAAGGAGGAATTAAACAAAATAATGTACTATTTGCATTTTTTCTATCCTCTGCTCATAATAGGAGTATCTTCTTCCTATGTGTACTAGAGCAACGGCTGCCTGACTTTCACAATGTTCATCTGAGGCTTTAATCTACCTTCCTAGCAGCAAAGCTGAAAGGCGAGGCAAGGTTAAAGATATAAATACTAAGCAGGGTTCTGTAATAGCTCGCTTGGAATAGTGCAACTACCATTATTTATGCAGTCACAACTTTTAATAGAAGTCACTATTATATTTTGGTGTTGTCTGATACAACTTAGCATGTAAAAGATGACTGTAACAATATTAATGTAGACCGCCCTGTTGATTGAATGGCTAGCAATCGGTTACCTTATACATCCTGCCTGGTAGACTGGCAGTAAGCCTATTCTTCAACATGGAGGATTACAAGATTGCCTGAAGATGGGCATTGTGTAGTAATTTTACCTGTATATAAAGATTCTCATATAGATAGTACGCACCTTATAGGTAGTGAATAGGAAATATATGTTAAGAAGTGAATCTACTATCAAATTATTATGTGCTAGATGGTACAGGTCTTCAAAGATTCATTTGAATTTGATACCTGCACTTCCTTCCTAACTTCCTTTCTTCCACAATATCGCTTATTGAAGTCTTGTTCCCATTTGACCACACAAATAACAATGCAACATTAATATCTTAAAAAACTCTGTTGTGAAAGAGTGCAAAAATTTAAGTTTGTAAAAATATAATGTTCACAAAGATGTATATTTTGAAAATGATGATCGGTTATAAACTTTTGAATGGCGTTTATAGCAATTTTTAGCTCTTTTATTGAGCTACAAAATCAATACGCTAAAAAATGTCGAAGAACTGTCAAAAAAACTTTTTAAAAAATTTGTCGCATTGATAAATCCCGAACAATCAGATTTACTGTATTTGGCGCAGTTTTTTAAGTAGAAAAGCTGACTAAAATTTTAAATAAATCGGAATATTAGCTTGAAAGTTATTTTAAAAATATGAATAATTAAACGTAATTTTAATATTTGGAAAGCTGTAACTTTTTAATGTTAAATTGGATTTTAATTTTTGAAAGGGCATACGACGTATTTTTTTAAGTATTAAAATATTGTAGATGAAAAAATGATTCATTAAAAAATTTCGAAGTTAGGTGGAAAAAACACTTTTTTCAAAATTTTTCGTTAACGATACGAACGGATGAACTGATTTTGATGCAATTTATACATTGGACGCAGTTTGACGACGAAAAGAGCTGCTTAGATTTTGTACTCAATAATTTGGAAGTTATATTAAAAATTACTGTTTTGACAAAACATTTTTTGAGGTTTTTTTTCAAAATTTTTTCTAAATCTTCCGGACGAATTGGTTTTAATTTTCAGGAAGTCAAGTTAAGCGGAATCCAATCGAATACCATCAACCGCAATTCGATCGGTTAAGCCGTTAAAAAGTTATAAGATGTTTACATACACACATACTGACGTCATCGTGAAAATAGTCGGAAAAGTTTCGTCGGATCTCAAAACGTGGAGATCTGGTGTAAACTCGATTTTCGAAAATCGGGAGTAAATCAGTAACCTCCTTATCTACGTACGTAGCGGGAAGTTAAAAAACTTTTTATATACATTTCTGGAAGCTGGGATAAACTAGCAGGAGGGTCACCTACCTGCTTAGGATGAAGAACGTGTGATTTGTCTTGAATCAATCGCCTTTTTCCGTCGCTCAAAACTGCTTTTTTTGCCTTTGCTAGAGCAATAAAGATAGCGGAAATGCGATAACACACGACGGAATCCTATAGGCGATTCCGCGCTGACAGCTGTAGCTCAACCCTAAGAAGAACATACATACATAGCCGGCAACGCAACTGCAAGACCTCTGGTATTGCGGATGAGTGATAGTGATCACTTACCATCAGGTGCACCTCCTGGTGTTGGTAATACATACATACTTCGTTTTTTTTCGTTTTTATTCGTTAAATATAGCAACTTAAAAACATTTTTCATAACGTGAAGAATTTTTTCTCACTCTTCTAATTTTTTTAAATAACTACCAAAAGTTAAAATTACTAGTCCCTTTGTAAGTACAAATAAACACATACACACATATATCTTCACGCCAATACTCTTACGGGGTAGGTAGAGAATTGAGTGCCATAGTGTTACGGTCCAGACAGCCTTGCCTTGCACATTCACAATTCTCTTCATGCAAAACACGCCGGTTTCGAAGTCTCTTGACACTATCATCGGACCGTAGGTACCCGTTCAATTTGATAATTATTTGTTAGTCATGATCTCCCTGGTATCTACATCCATCCACATTCGCATTGTATATCTGTTTTGTTAATCATTCATCTGCTACGCTTTTAACATGTCTGAACCATCGGAACATTTTTACACCGATATTGTTTTTCGATCCTAACCTCTTTCTCACATCGGTGTTACGCATGCGATCCATATTTCGCGATCGATTTTTGGTATAACAATACCAAAAATTTGTCATGACGCTCTTATTTGGATTGCGTTTTTTTACATCATGCTCTTTCTGACGTACCCAGCTCTCGCTTCCATATATCAGCGTTGGGACAAGCACATAATTATGTAAGGCAAGGCGCCCGACTAAGGACAGCGCTTTGAAGTAGTACCTATCCCTAACACTCCATTCACTTGATTCCCCGCACAGACTCTTCTTTCTATACGAATATATTCCCCAAAATTTATACTTTGAGAAAAAAAAACATTAAAATATGCCTACATACCAAATGTGTATTCATTTTTTTTTCTTTAGATTCTTACGTAATAATTTAACAGGGGAAAGGGGTTGACCTATTCTTATTTTTTCTTACATAGCGGAGGGAGGGGTTCAAAACTATAAAAATAGTCTTACGTAATAAATGAATGGCCCTGACCTGCAGAATTAAACGGCTTACAGATTTATTCCATACTGAAGATAGGTAATTCTGAGTGAGCTATGGGAATTGTTTTGAACAAAATATTACGCCAAATTAATTAAACAACAAACTGCAAATAAAATATAATTTCAAACGTTCGGTATTACATAACGACTATCGTACTGATTTTTGTATTACGGTGAACTTTCTATTTATAATTCAAATAATTTAAATGGCGTAACGCATCTAAGTCTCACGTATTGTTATCAAATCGAAGGCAATTTCAGCGCACTATTAAATCGAAATACGAGTATATCGTGTAATTTACATTTAAAGTATTTTCTATAAAATGGTGGTCGAATACGTAACTATTGATTAAATAGATTCCGTCCCGTTTATTTTCATTCGACTTTCCATGAAGGAAAAGGTTTACTAATCGTCTGTATTTTTTATGTTTGATACCTCAGATCTTGTTCATTTATTAACCCATTTGGATTCCAAATGGGTACTAGAACTGGGTATGGGTATTGAGTAGCACTGTTAGATCTAAACTTGCACTTTAGCCACGCATTTCCGTGACCTGAAAATTCCGTTTTACACCGAAAAGTGTGCTTAAAGTGCGAGTTTATGACACACGAGCTTTATAATAATATACATCTGACTGAATTTGTCTATTATCGCGGCGCACCACAATTCACATGCACACGCAAAAGCCACCGCCGGCGGCGACTTGGCCTTCTGTTTCGGCCCGCTAACACTCGAGTCAAGAGCCACTTACGCTCTCACTCATCCTTAAGATACCTCCCTAAGCCGAGGTACGGTCTCACAGAAGACACCCTTATGACTGGCTCTTAGCCGACTTAACTGGCTAAGCGCTCTGCTCGCCCAAAACGCCCAGTTTCGCAGTAGCGCGAGCGGTCATTTGGAGAACTACCTAAATTCCTTAAAAAAACGAGCGCAACAACAGTGCTATTTTATTTGAGGGGATATATTACCCGGTTTGTCCCTATTTGTTGAAGATCTGATACAGGGTTCCAGTGATACAGGAAGTTGGACATCGGTTATTGCAGGTATTAAGAGGTAGGCAGAGGTACCACAAGTGCACCAACGATTAGCCGAAGATACTTGGTCCCACGATGTGATAGGTGGCAAGCCTATCGCCAACCAAGCACTTTCCAATCCCGGGCAACGTTATTTTTATCATAAAACTGAAACAAACTCATTTTTGAATTGTCCGACCCGGGAATTGAAACCTAATCTCAACTCATGTGGTCAACACCGACATCGGACGACTACACCACAGAATCGATAAATGGGTTTAAATTATTGTGGGTTTAAATTATTGTGAATATAAATTATTGTGAATTTTTCATCCACCAATGTACCTATATGTATGTGTAAATACATATTGTTATGTGCGTGTGGTGTACTCTAGGTCTCAGAGTAACGTGAGTTCAAAGTTTTGTATAGAAAATTGCGTACATTTTTAACTATGTTTAGAGGAATCCCAAATTGTTTATCTTCCCCCGTGTTTTTCCGGGCTCCCTTTGAAGAATAGAACATCTGCCGTTCTGCCAGGCAGTTCGTAAAAGGCGAGCAATTGGTGATACGGGTCATTACAATTGTGATCTCTAGTTGGTAAAGTTCCGCAACTTTTCGTCCGGGTATTAATACCATCGCCTTACCTATTCCTGTCGCAATAACGTTGACGTGTTCCGGTTTAGAGGGTAAGGTAACCTTATACATGTGGTATTACCATCTTGCCGGCAGCATGTGATGGTAGTTTGTAGAACTCTACCACGTAATTCTACAACGCCTCGCCCGGGTTTTTGGTACCCCCACCTTGCCTATTCCTGCCGCAATAACGTCGGTACTTGTCAGTATGGTGTAAATGGAGAGATTCTATCCTTGATACGGATTCCATCACGGTTAGCAACGCACCACTAACATTTTTGGCATGGCGATGATTTTTCTTTTTATCAGGAAAGCCATCTGCTTGTTTGCTATGGTTTAAAAAATGCCGCATTTCCATATTAATGATGTCCTTGTGTTTAATATTTATTTCTTCAATTACAGGTAAAACATGAACGTCTGCTGCTCATTTCGATGCTTGGGTTCCTCGTAAACCTGGTGGGTATTTACGCCTTTCACCACGGCCACGGACATGGTCACGGTAGTCATGGTCACTCACACGGTGGTCATGGTCACTCTCACAATCACGATCACGGCCATTCACATGGCGATATCGAAGCTCCGACTGGCGCTGGTTCGGCGATCATGCGAGGAGTATTTTTACACGTACTAGCAGATACGTTGGGTTCAGCGGGTGTGATTGTATCAGCGATTTTAATGCGTATGTTTGGTTGGATGCGGGCAGACCCCATCTGTTCCATGCTAATAGCACTACTTATAGCCGGTAGTGTATTACCATTGGTTCGAGATTCAGCTGGTGTGCTCATGCAAAGGACTCCCAGCTCAATCGAAAGAGCGTTACCTAATTTATTTACGCGGGTAGTTGGATTAGCGGGTGTTCATTCGGTTCAAGAACCACATTTCTGGACGCTCTGCAGTGATGTTCACGTTGGTGCTTTAAAGTTAGAGGTCGCTAGAGAGGTCGACCCTCGGTATGTTACCGAGCAAGCCGCTAGAATTTTCCGAGAGGCAGGAGTAAAACACCTCACAGTGCAATTAGATTATTCTCTTCTATGATAAGTTTTGTACATAATAGTGAAGAGTGTGTGAGTATTTATAGAAGAGTAAATTGAGAGCTCAAAGTTAGTCAATTTTTTTTATTCCGTGCTGATGATTTTCTGTGCCACAAACAGTTCACAGACTAGAACTAAAAAGCTGAGATTATAATAATGATGAGTACAGTGTGTATAAAACTTTATACTTAGTTGAATTTAGGCGTAAAATGTGATGGAACATTATTTATTGCGAATGTTGTTGGGTTGAACCAAGAAAACCCATGTAAAAATCAGTCTTGATATTAGGTAGAACATTAAAAAAATCTGTTTACATTCATAAGATGACTGTAATTTCTCATTCAGCCTTAAATTTTCTTAAACATTATTTACTCTCTCTATAGCATTTATAAATTACCTGGGTGTATTTTTGTTATTTCATTTTTATTTTGGTATGTATTTGTACTTTTAGATTTTGTACAAAGAATATTTTTTACACTTTATGAATTAAATAAAATTTATTTAGTATGGTAACATTCCATTTTATTTGCACCAGACATTTGTGAATTTAAAAGCTTAACAAGTGCTAATTATTGAACATTTTACGTTGTTAAAATCTATGCAACTACCTAGGGATCTATGTGATGTGAAACATACTATTTTTCTCCTTCTGTGGCATATATGTAACAGATTTAGAATTACTATATTATTTCGTTTCCACCAAGCTATTTTCAAAAATATAGAAGATAGCGTATAAATATCTTTTCTAAGGTAATATCCTTTTCAAGGTAATATAAAAGGGCAGTCGACATTGCAGAATATAAAAATCTAGATATACTGTGTGTAAAGAAAACCCTGTCGGATAATTAAAGGTGTTACATATGTGTAATTATTTTATGGATATTAATTAGTTTTCCCAATAAAAAAGTAAAATGGTATTTTCATCCATAAAGTATGACAACACCAACAAATAAGTAAACTCTATTATCAAAGAATGCCGCGCAAGTCGGATGCTACGGAAGGATACGCGGCGCGTTTGCAGTGCGTTTAAAGTTCCTTTGTAAAAAGCCGAAAAATGAACACCGCGCCTTCGCGCGGTATTTGTGCGAAAGCCGTCAAAACGAAACAATGAAACAAGTTGCGGCAAGGTTTTATCCTTTTTAAAATATTTGCTTAACTTTAGGGAAATATAAGAAAAAATAACGAATATTAAAAAAAAGGATATCTTTTATATTTTCAAAAATAAAGTTATTTTAATATTTTTTTTCAGTAATGCATTTAACTAACCTATACGCCTCTTTCAGATCGGACAGGGTTTTCTTTACACACTGTATAGATGGTAATTTTGAAAATTATGCATACTTTGGATTATCGAACTTTTGCTAAACATTTTGTACGTGCATATATTTTAAATAAACATTCTAATACGTGTCTGCGTCAATATCCACTACTATTCCTGTACCTACCGTCACAATATTGCTAGCCACCATTTTTGAAGGTAACTAGCATACGTGCAGAGTGCACGAGACTTAATCACAACCATTCTATTGGTAGGCCTTAGAAAGTAATTACGTGCACTGAAGTACTTAGAGAATCACATAGTACATGGTAAATACACAATTGAAATGTTGATCGGAATTTTGAATGTAGGGATGTTAGAAAAATCTCAGTAGTGGCTTATAAGCTGGCGATTCGTTAATACCCCTGTATCCCGGTTGGACACGAAAGCTATCGGTCCAGAGTTATTGCAAAAAATAATCGATAATCAACACACATCTTACGAACCAACGAATCTTTCCGATTTGTATATTTATTTCATTATATTAATGCGACTTAGGACCGCTCCTTACTACGCTTCAGAAATCATTTGGCCTTCTCAACTTATGGACCATCAAAGGGACAAAATATCGCATTGTAAGACGGTTAACGGTGAATTCTCTTCGTCAGGAAAATCTGATGCATTTCTCCAAGCTTAATAATGTATATATAATAAGAAACGACCAAATTAAACAACAGGTCTTCATACGAAATCGCTCTTGAACTAGCAATATCGTGGAATTTACTGTTATGTATGCACTCCAGTTCATAACCCCGGATCTCATATATTATAAATAACTCTAAATATTCTAAATATGTCGGTACTTTTCCATCAAAAGTTGTAACTGAACATAAACTGTTCAAAATTGCCTAACCTATTTTAATTTTTCTGCCCTGTCGACGAAATATATTATTTGGCATTTAATTTAAATGTGCATTTAAAATATATATATTAAAATTTTAAAACACCTTTATATTGCGCTGAAAAGTACTATAATTATAAACACAATGACCTGTACTTCAATTTTCATACAGCTGTCAACATGATAAATATTGAAGGGTATATGTAATTTTATTAGTGTCTCAATTGGACTATTATGTGTTCAGACGGATTGAATTTTTCATCACTGAGGGTAGTCACGTATGTGGAAATTAAAACAACATTTTTTATAAATATTTTCTTTCTTAGACGAGAATCGATCATATACACACAACAAAAGTATTAAAACAATAAATCTTTAAGTAAACAAAATTAGTTTTATTTAAACAGAAACGTGACAGCGCAGCAGCCACGAGATCTAAGCAGTCTGGATATAGTCACACGTCATGATAAAGTTTAGGAACAAATCTTAACTAATCTATAAGTGATGTTAAATGAATAACTGTATAAAAACTGCTAGAACATTAATTTCCATGGTGTAACTTCCACGAAAACAGAACACATTAAGCTCAAACATTACTTGTCAACTTCTAAAATTGGATGAAGAAGGAAATAAGGGAAAAATGAACTCAACTTTGATCTGAATTTCAGACTTCCAATCTGTGCTCAATATAAAATGTGTTCTTAAAAAAAGCAACTACTTCAGCCATATTAACGAAGTTTTATTTATTACAAAAATATTAATTTTTTTATGTATCTATATCATATAGACAATAGGCGTTCAATGCCAGCTTCGATGCCTAGTTCAATAATGTCCATGGACTATGGTGGGCGTATAGTACTATATATTAATGAGTGTAATTGATACAACTCTCGATTCTTAAAAATTGTCATTCTAATCGATTCATAGATCAAAGTCGTTCAACGCTATCATCAACGTCCTAGTTAATAAAGGCTTTGCACTGACTTGTGATAAACGCTTTTCTTTTGAGTGGTAAAAACACCGTGTCTATATTTGCATTGGAATAATTTTATATAATATCATATGAATTACCGATTTTCATTTAATCCAAAAATTAAAAACTTAGTGTAAAAATTGTAGGTACATAAATGACATGAGTTATCATGCGAAATGTCTATTCACGTTTTTAAATAGAAACAATAATTGCTTAGCTTCTCTTATAGATCTAATCATCCTTTCTTAGTATTAATAACAGGGTTGCCTATATTGGTTTAACATAAAAGCTATATAAACTAGGCAATTTGTTCTTGCAGTACTAGTAACACTTAAAAATGAAGTTTGATGAATATTAATTTCTAACCCAACAAAGATACAGGTTTACGTAAAAATCTATAAACTATATGTAACATTTAAACAATTAGATGATTAATAAGATATCCATCCAAAAATTAACATCACTCATCTTTCGAAATCAATTGGGTTCTCGCCAAATCAGCGCAACCACGCGTTTGAAAGAAATTACGTTCTCGGTACATTCAGTGATGCAAAGTAAAACATGCTCCGCATAATAATGTGATTTGCAGCAGGTTCACGTCGGTTAGTCTACGTATAACTTACGCCATCAATGCGCGATTGTAAATCACATCGTTGTGTCTTTGAATACACAATAACTAATTTAGAATAGATACAAGTGCAAATGACGAAATATATTTTATATTTAGGTATGTATGTATAACTAAACACAATTAAAATTTCTCTACAAATCGTACATTATATATTTTACATCATCTTAATATAGTCTTAAAAGCGCTATAAGTTTAGCTAAATATATAAAAATATGTTAGAATAAAAAAAAAATTGGGAAATTAATGCCATATTTTATTCGTCAACTGTACAAATTATCAGGAAGCGTTTTTTCACATAATGCAATAAAATTTGTAACATTTATAGTTTAAGAGACAAAATCTGTTTATTTTAGCGTATAATTATAATGAATATATTTAAGCAAAATATATTCTGTTTAACAATTACAGAAATAGATTTACAATATTAAAATTAGATATAAATATCTATAGGTACAAATTACAGGAAAATCACAATATTTGTGCTACATTCACAATAAATTAATATACTCATAACAATAAAGAGAAATTTAAGCCCTAGTGTGACTATATCCGTATATATAAATAAAAATTGTGTTATTCGATTAGTTTTTTGGCTTTGAAATATCTGCGTAAATAAAGGACTTGCCATGTCGCTAGTCCCAGTAGGCAGACCATGGAGAATATACTGAAAAATAATACTCTGTTGTTTGTTGATTCTGAAACAAAGAGAAATAACTATCAATTATAGTCTAAAACAAAAAAAAAAACAACTCTGGTCATATACATTATTTACAGAGTAACAAAATCTATTCAATGAGCATAACACTATTTTACAGCTCTTCTGGTCATCTTCATTATTTACAGTGTAACAAAATCTATTTCATTGAGCTTAAAGTTGATTTTACAGCAAGGTATCGAGGAATTTAAGAGTGCAGGCTCCAGGAAGTCATCACATCTGACCTACTCTAAGAATCAACTCGATTTAACAAGCTTCCAAATAAAGCCATACTAATATTATAAATGCGAAAGTGTGTTTGTTTGTCCGTCTTTCACGGCAAAACGGAGCGACGAATTGACGTGATTTTTTAAGTGGAGATAGTTGAAGGAATGGAAAGTGACACTGGCTACTTTGTCCTAATACCTAAATTGACAACTGACTTACATACTCGTAATATTTTTGACCGCCCCGTTGGTCGAGTGGTTAGCGACCCTGACTACGCAACCGACGGGGCTCGGGTTCGATCCCCGACGGGGACAAGCATTTGTGTGATGAGCGTAAATGTTTGTATTTCCGGGTTTAGGTGCTTATTAAATACTAGCTGTTGCCAGCGACTTCCTCCGCGTGGACTTTGTTTACTCCGCACAGCACCTCCCCGTAGGTGATAGCGTGATAATATGTAGCATATATGTTGACCCGACCTGTTAGTAATATTCATGCAAAATTTGAAGTAAATCCATGCTGTACTTTTTGAGTTTATCCCGGACATACATACAGACAAACAGACAAAAATTCCAAAAACTATATTTTTGGCTTCGATATCGACTGTAGATCACGCCCCAAGTATTCTTTATAAAAAATATTCAATGTACAGTTTTGACTTTCCTACGATTTTATTATATGTATATAGATTAATTAAACTTCGGCTGCTAGTTAAACATAAGCATATATTCCAATCGAACCACCATTAGAGATTAGAATAACAATTATATTTGTTTATAGAATAAAAAAAATGAATTACAACGAATGTTTGGTAAATATCAATCCTTTCTGAAAGCTTTCCAACCTACCCCCATAAAAACATAAACCTTGATGCCAAGTATCTCCCATTTCTTTTCCCAAAACATTCGTATTATTTCTGATAGTGCCTCTGTCCTAGCAGCTTCAAAAACAGCAGCTTTAACTCCAGCTTAGTGCTAGAATGCCACAAATTTGTGGAAGATGCAGCAAGAAACAACCAAATTATCCTACAGTGGATTAAAGGACACAGCAACGCACAGGGTAATGATGCAGCTGACATACTGGCAAAAAACGGAATCAAATGGAAATTACCAGGGTCGAAACCTTTTGCCGCCATACCATATGGCCAACTCATAACATGGCTACAAGAAATAACATACAAACAACATGAGGCGTTATGGCTAGCTACTGAGAACTGCAAGCAGACTAAAGACATATGCCCTCTCTTTCGAAACACCTCACACAACGCATCATGAAATGTAACAGAAATGACATGAGAAAAATCATAGGCACCATAACAGGACATTGTCATTTAAATCTCCATCTGTACACAATTGGTGTAACAGATAGCCCTCTGTGCCGCGGCTGCATGGAGGATGGAGGAGGAGCAGGAAACCACCACTCATGTTCTTGAGTGCAGTAGTGTGGCTGAACAACGGACACACATCCCGAATAGCCCAGCAACTCTTAAGGAAGCTTGTCTCAACATAAGCCATCTTGTCGGCTTCTGGAGGGAGTTGGGGTGGCTGGAGTATTTCGACCAGCTACGTACAATGGCCCAAGTTACTAAGTGCCGATACAGCAATGATTAAAAAAAAGTATCTCCCATTTCTTCCTACAGTTTCCATTAATTAAAATAGAATTCACCTACCAATGTTGGTAACTATAAGCCACTACATTCCCCAAACTATCCGGTATACAAAGTGTAAGAGACGGTCTACCTAAACTCGAAACCATTGATTTGGACCATAATTCTGATGTAAAACGTTAGAAATATATGTGGAAAATTTATGATCTTCATGATGATTTTTTTTTATTTTAACATGAAGTATAAAATTATATTTACTCTAATAACTCAACAGCGCTTATTCTAGAAAGATAGTAAAATGTAAGGAAATGTACAAAATAAACAATGTATTTATTATGCGCCACATACCGCGCGAAATAAACGGCTGGTGCGAGTTCCGTGGGCGCGACCACTCGGAGCAATGTACGCTTTAAATTGAGAATCTTAATTTTTCAGTAGACCGTCCCTTACATGCTATATAATGTTGGTCGATCAGTGTTTTTTTTTAATAGCGATAGGGAGGTACTTGACCACGATCTCGCCTGATGGTTTATAAATAAACTAGCTGTTACTCGCGACTTAGTTCGCGTCACCCAAAATCATTTTTCCTTTATGTCCATCCGAGATAGATATCTAATGATCTCTACTGATAATTTTTTTTAATTGAGATCGATCTAGGTATTTTTGCGTTTATCCGTTAAACATACATTAATACAAAAATTTTTTTTAGAAAATTAGTATAAAACTATATATGAAAAGCTGTGTGATTTTTTATAACATTTATACAGATGATCTTTTTGAGTTCCAACATATTTTATAGATTCAGACATTAATCCATAATGAAGAAAACTAGTTAATTTGCAAATTTCCGCGAATTTTTACGTGAATACTTGCGATGTCACTGAAGAGGAAAAAATACAAAAGCGATGTAGAAAATGGAAAAACTCACCCTAGGCAATACAAATAATGAAAACCCCAGAGGCACAGTTATTCACCCTCGTTCGCTATACTTTACAACCACGACAGTAGCAAGCACACAACAAGAGATGAGGGCCTTTTAAACGATACTCGCGAGCCCTCTCGTCCTTTCTAAAACTCGCGGGGCTCTAAGTCAGGTCGCATATTTTGAAATAGCTAGATTAGAGATTCGTCATGAGACTTAAGAGGCTGACAAGACCTAATTTGTTGAAATTTATGTTATTTAAAGAGTTTTTAAGAAAAACTATTTGTTTTGGCACATTACAAAAATATATATGTTAATATTCATCATTTGTCAAAGATCGTGGCCGCATTTAATACACAATTGAACAAAATTGGGTCGATAGAAAATATTTGCGAAGATTGGTCTAAAGTCATCAATAAAGGGTTCTCTATGGTATATTTATTTTATGAAGTATGGGTCCGTAGTGGGCTCTCGTTTACTCGATAGAAATAGACAGAGTGCGCGTTTTTGGTGTTGATAGCGCCTTAAAACACCAAAAATCAAGCAGCTCGATTGCGCCCGGCGACGGCGTTACCTACAGCCAGTTCCTGCCCCTTCGCTGCAGCCCTTATCTAACCTTGGGCTATCTGGATGCCACCAGGCCTGCCCAGCCACAACACACCAGCCGGATCCCCATAACTAAGCCTTGACCCGACAGTCTTCCTGACTAGTCCCCACCCCGTCTTTACAAAAAAATATTTGTACAACACATTTGTACGAGGCGAAATCTTCGTTTTATTACCCACGCTTCTCAAAAGGAATAAACCATGAAACTCTCGCAAAAATATAAAATACGCCTTACCGTTTGTATCTCTCATTTCTTCCTCCCGTTTCCTCATTAATGTGAAATCTTGGACTATGGCTTCTGACAAATCTTCTAGCCTCTTTAGTTCTAACTCCATGGGTTTTAATTTAGCGGCTTCACCAATCTGTATGAAATTAATCATTTTAATTGTTCAAGAAATACAATATTTAAAAAAATATATGCACATCAATAATATTTAAATACTGTTAAAATGCACGTTGTTGCTGAAGAAAAGCTTTGCAAATATATTTTCCTTTACGACACGCGCGACTTTTCAAATAAACTAATCGTAATATGTCTACAATCATTATGAAAATAGCCATGTCTTTAGGGATGGTTCATGTTAATCTAAATAAAAGGAAATAGTAACGATGACAGATCTATCGAGGCATAGCTCAAACCACTGAACGGATGAGCTGAAATATACTTACAAAGCGGAAACCTAATATGGCATTGACGTTATGTTATCAAATGAATTTTCAAATACCCTTTATTTGAAAATTCAACCCTATAGAGTCCAAAGTCACATTTAGCACGAGTGTAGCTGCAGAGAATAACTAGTTACCGCTATAACTCATTAGAACTCAATAGCAAACATACTTGTGAACCTTGATAATTAGAGAAATTGCATTAGCTTTGGTTATGGGCCGAAATAATTTTGTGTCATAATCAGAATTTTCAAATAGAGTTGATACTTTAATGAATATGAAATACCAACTTTATCGGTGCAAATTTTAATGTTAAAATACTCCATAGGACCAGCCAAATTTAGGCTTCAGAACTTGAAAAATCAAGAATAATGAATTCGAGGACTTGGATTCAACAAAATGGAGCCACCAGTCACATGTCAAATGACTCCATAGCTGTTGTGAAACAGATGTTCCCAGGCAGACTGATTTCGAAAAGAGGTGATATCTCATGGCCCCCTCGTAGTCCGGACTTGACACCTCCTGACTTTTTTGTGAGGATACCTCAAACACAAATTCTACATTAATAATCCGACAAACATCGATCAGCTAAAGAGAATATCCGTGGTGAAATGGCAGAAATTATAGCAACGTTACGAAGAGCAATAATTTTCGTTTCCGGTTAGAAGAGTGGCATCGTAGAGAGAGCCATCATTTAGATTGTTATTTTTAAAAAATAAACTTCAGTTATTACTTTACAATTCCCTAGTTTTATTTTAACTCTAGCTTTAGTATTTATTTTTTAATATTTTTTTAAATGTGCACGTTCTATTGCGCCACCCTGTACTTTTGACTTATGAAATAAAAAAAAATGTTAAAAAAAAACAGAACGCGTGGAATTCAAATTATTTTGAACAAACAATTCCGCTGATGAGATATATTGTCTTGCGCGCCTTCGTAGTGCCTATTGTATTCCGCATCCCCCCAACCAAATTAAAAGTAATCAAAACCCATTAATTCATTAAAAAAACGAAAACGTGTCTTGATACAGACTGTATCAAGGGAAACGGTTTCCATTTTAGCATTTCGTATTGAAGCTAAAATATAATATTTTTCTAATAAACAACAGACCATAAAATGATACACTATGTATATACGACTATGTTACAACGTAACATACGACTACGTTTTGTTCAGAATACTTATTAAGATAGTGACTTCTCAATAATTAATATGACGGGAAACGTGTACTTACAGATAAATGACACACTGCACCGCCAGTATCGTCAGTCACAGTTGAGTGTCGGATTCACGTTTTTTTTATTGATGCTTTTTTTAATTATTTTGTATCTTGTTTTAAATTTACAATAATATTTAAAATTCACTTTTAATTTAATCTTTTAATACCTAATTTAAAATTTGGCTGGTTTTACAGTGAATAAAAAACCCTGTCCATCCGTAAAGGGGCATATAGTTAGGTGCATGATTAGTTAAAAAAATGATATGATTTAATTTATAAAAAATGATATTTTACAATACTCGTACTTTATCTTCCAATTTCCCTAAAATTTAGCAAATATTTTAGAGTGCACAATACCAAGTCACGCCCTTGTGTCTTTTTGTAAGACTACGTGTCTTATTATACCATTATATCGCAATGGTATTGCTATAGAATGTTATAAATAAAAATTATTTTAAATTTATATATATTTTATATAAATAAATTAAATATCCACAAAATGATTACACATATATAACCGTATTAATCTTAGATCGTAATAATCATTTGACAATCGGACAGGTTATTCGTTTCCCACTATTCTGCTCAGAATCCTTTATATCAAATGGGACGTAAACATTTTGTTTAATAGGTGAAGAGTGTTTAGAGAGGCCATTTATGAGCAGTCGAGCGTGTTGCCAATCTCCAGGTAATTGAAGTCTTGCCATGGCCTCGGGGTGACTCAGATACATTGCATAAGATTTTATAAATTACAAACAGGCAACTGTCCTGATAAGACATAATAATCTTCGTAGACCTCACAGATAATAATGATAGCTCATTTACTTGTGGTGATCAAAAAAACTTCAATATAACAATACATAAAAATTCCATCCTATATGAGCAATACAACTATGTATGTTGTAACGCTATATACAGATTTGTATATTAGTAGTATAAGTTTCAACACTTTTCTGAGATACTTCGGTCCATAGTCTTTGCCTTGCTGGGAAGAAGTTCCCTTTTCATGTCCTTCTGGGACGTCATCAACCTTCACAGAGGTGTCACCCTGATGTGATATCTCTGTAACCATCAATTACCCTTACACTATCTTGATTGTGTGTCCTGGTATTGGTGCATTAATTTATTCTTTTTTTAAGTTAATCCTTATGATACAGAAGCTACCTTGCCACTATCGACTATTCGTTCGAAGTCAAGATGGATTAACTGGTAATTGTTTTTTTGTTCGCTTGAACTTAATATTTTTTGCAAGTAAATATGTTTAAGTGACAAAATTATCTAAATGTTTAACAGTTATACTTAGGCAATTAACGATATTTTTAAGCTGCTTCTTACTAAAGTTTTTACTAGGAAGCCTGCTGTGCCGAGTCCCGACAACAGCACCACCTACAAGGCCTTATACTAAGAAACGTATAGATGACTGATACAAAAATCATCATTAAAACTGACCAAGTCTAGGAGAAGAATGATGAACACATGATAGAAATATTTATATGTAGACTAATTAATCCTTTAGACAATAATCCTGAAATATCTAAGTGTAATAATAATCCGCAAAATGCAAATGCGTTTGAGCCATGTCTAATCACGCCTGCGTGACATCATTCTTACGTTACATATTCGCTTGATAGTGTGATTCTTTTCAACTTATCGACGGTGGCCGCGGGCATCTGCATTTTGCGGAACTTATACTAACATTTATTCATATATATTTAATATATTATACATATAAATTATTTTTAGCATTTGCTAACAATATTTTAATGCCAAATATGTCAAACAAAAACTGTTATTACCAAATAAGTGTCAATACAACTCAATACTAGACCATTCCATTGGTTGTTACATTAGTAAGACATTGATTGTTAATATGTTAATTCAAACCATAATAAAAAAAAGCAAATATGGCATATTGATAATAAATACAGTGACTAGTAAAAACTATATTTTACATATAATTTAAATGCACTGAGGTTGGAACAGTTGACTTCCAATCTCCTATATCCCTGGAACCCTGGTTTAGTTCATTATTATCAATTATCCAGTGGTCCAGTCTCGGTGTTGACTATATAAAAGTCTTTTCAGTTTTCTGATAAAAACACTTTGCCTGAGACTGGATAAGTGCCCTGTTGGCGATAGGCTTGCCACCTATCACACTGTGGCACTAAGTATCTTCGGCTATCGGCTATTTTTGTGGGTGCACTTGTTGTACCTCTGCCTACCTCTTCAGGGATACGAGCGTAAAGATACTTTTTATCAACTATTAAATTTTTAGGACAAAATGGGAAAATATACGCCCAAACAAAAAAGAATTTTCCAAATCAGTTAATAAATCAGAACTCAACAAAATATACGGTCAATTTGAAAGCATCCTATTTTAAGAAGCCGGTTGAAAAAAAAAGGGATTCATTACACACTGGCTATTCAATGATAACTAATTTGTAAATAAGAATGGGCGTATAACTTGTAATATGATTTGTTATCCATGTGATAGGATAGAAAGGCCAATTACACATATCACTGATAAAATTTGGTGTCATATTTCAGTTTTTCATATCATAGACAAGCATATGGCTTTCCTGCTGAAAGAAGATAAGTGTCACTTGACACAAATTTTGTTAATAATGCTTTACTATTTATACAGCAGGAGTGTAATAGGTTGTGGTACCAACCCAGGTGAGCCCTTGCAGGACTCTACCTCCTTGTAATCAAGTTGGAGTTTTTAAACTTTTTTTGACAGGATCTTTTTTCTTTAATTTGAAATAGACAAACACAGAACATTTTTCATTTTCAAAATAAAAAGAATGTCACAGTCTCAAACATATATTCGAACAAACATATATACGAGTGTATGCATGCTTAGATCCACAAAATATTCTAAGTAAAAACCGTAACATGAAAACTATATTATATTTAGGAATAAGTCTATTTACATTGGTAAGAATTTAAACAATAGATTTCAAAGTTCATGCTAATTCAAACATTCAAAAACCAATCATCATACATGAATATGAGATATAGAAATCCATAATTTAAAGAAGAAATAGGTTATTTTATTTTTAATTTCACGCAATAGGCTTGTTTCTACTAAGAATGAATTGGATATATTATAGTTTCTAATGGTCAATTATAATATGGAGATATCAAAAAACAAAACCTATATTTTAAGAGATAAGGATTTATTGTCGAAATTATATTCTAATAATATTTTTAGAACATAATTTCGGCAAAAATCACGTGACGGTAAGGGCAAATTTGGAAGTGTTATGTCACACCCTGGTAAATCGTCATATAGTTTTTGACATTTTCATAGAAACCACAGAGTATGTAATGTATGTATAACCATGATGGGGTGTGTTCATTTAAGACGCCACAAAACGCTACGTATTGAACAGACATCCAAAGCAAAATACCCGCATCTATTTATTGTACTTATTTTTCTAAGTTTCGTTTGACAAAAGTATTCAACATCTGAATAAAAAAGTTATTAACCTTCCATTTTCAGAAAAAGTAAACCTAGCTAATATTCCATTTACACCCGTGGTTACGGTTTAAACTGAATGAATCAAGTCTACACACATGTAAACCAACATGTAAATCTTTTTATACATGGTTGGTGACACGGCAGCCGAGTCATCAACTTCTATGGCTTATGACACCACAAACGTGTCACAAAATATTTGTACGCTGGCACTACTAAAAGTTTTGGAAAATATGTGCAGCAACGAATCGGTTAATATACCTAATAAGGTAAAGTATTACATTTTTTTTTCAAATTAAGTGAACTAGCCTATTATGTGTCATTAATTGTATCCAAAACTATGAAACAAGCTTAAAATTAACTAGAACCAAGTAGTGTAAATTATTAATTTATACACACAACTGTGTTGGTAACAGAATTGTCTTTGTAATTAAAGTTTTTATTTGTATGTGTATGCCAATGCAGGTTTATTTAAGGATCATTAATGACCATTGACAACCTACACTAGACTAATGAATGAATGAGATCACCAAATTAATTCTGTCAATAATAGAAGGCGCGGGGAAAAGGAACACGGTGTTCCGATTGGCTAATTAAAATCGTTATACTGTCGCGCGTGTTTACAGCTCAATGGATTGGCCGGTACTAATTATTTCGGATTATTACAAGATCTATTTTTCTGATGTGTTGACAGAGCAATTGTTCTGTTATTAGGTTTTTAGTCTGTTTACTCAATGTCTATGACCCACGGATCGCTTAATTATGTGAATGAATTGGTGGCACACAATAATTATCATCAAAGTACCCTCAAGCATATGCGCGTCGTTTACGATAAATTAACATGACTGTTGAAATACATATCTTAAAGTATTATCCTTAATTGCAGTGTCAATTACAATTTTCGGTGTTGGAGCTAAAGGCAACTTGTAACAAACCTATGGTATATTGTGTTAATAAAGCAATTAAAATATTCTTCAAAAATTTGTTAATAGGATTTTTTTTATTTCTTTTTTAAAATATTTATGATGTGTTAGCCATGTTATTTCAGAAATGGAATGTTAGGAAATCACATCATTTGTTGAAAAATAAAACTACACATATATTACCCAAGAGTTCTGGAAGATTGCAGATTGCGATAGAAGGCCAACCAATAACAGAAATAAACTATAATAATTATAATATTAGTACAAACGCCCTTGGCCAATACAATGATCACTTTGATAACAGAACATTTTGGATTTATCATTCTATTAATTAAACAAAAAAAAATTTTATTATTATAATTTTTTTATATTAAATATAATAAACTAAATTAAGTGAGTTTAAGAAAAAATATTTAGAGTAATACAGATATGAATATACCAGCTGAGTAACATTTTTTAATTGTATATTTAGATACTACAGTAACTTGGTATATTCAAGTTCATCTTCCAACCATAAACCCAATGAAGGTACATTTTCCAAACATGTATTTAAACTAAAAGATTTTTTGTATGATTATTCAAAGTGATCATAAAATTGGCATCAGCTGCATCTAATATAAAATTAAAACACATAAAATATTTTTTAATTATATTAAAGCTTTAACTATTATTGTACCCAATATTCTTTGTGATGATGGGACAAACTGCATATACACAATAAGATCACTACATACGGTATTATGTGCAACTCAATGGAGTTATGCCTAGCGTGAAAGTGGCAAGTTCGTTTCTAAAATAGGCATACATCCATTTGTTGGTAAATTATGTCATAGATTTAAATTCATCTTTTTATTTATGTGATTTTATTCCTCATTTTAGTTTATGTAAGCTGTACATTTTTTGATAATTTTCGTGCACAATATAGAGTAACCACAGAATAGATTGTATATACACATTTCGTCCTATTGTAGTAATAACTTAAAATCAGTCTTATGTTTTACTTCTTTGAAAATAAGGTGAACTAATATGTATTAATTTATATATTATAAAGACACTAGTACTGTTTTACATTTTCAAAGTTATATATAATAATTCACATGGCATTTATAAAAATGTGAAGCATTATGATTTGTGCTGTGCACATGAGTATGTAGAAAAAACAGTATAAGCCTCTTAATAATATAAAAAAATGTTAAAAGTATTCTACCAATTGTCAACAATATCAATTATTTAAATTGTGAGATGTACTAAGTACTGTTATTTAATTATCTATATATTTCTTGTATATAAAATTTTCAACATTAAATTTCTCTCATGTCAAGTCAGAATAAAAGGGTTATTATTTAATTAGTGGAGGTTAAAACATTGCTTAAATATATTTTTTTTGTATAAACTTGATTATAAACTTCTTAACTGGTAGCTAAGTTGGTTACACAATTAATTTGGATAGCAATGAATTGATGACTTGTGTACAAAACATTGTCCACATACAATAAAACATATGTAGCGGTGATAATTACATTTTAATTATATGCTATTTTAGAACATTTTTCTATGTTTCTAAAGCTGTTTGGTTATGGTGGTACTCAATGCTTCTGCAATAATTCTAATATTGCTTCTGCGATACATAATTTTTTTGCTCATGATTTCTATGTTGATAAAAGGCTCTAAAATTACCCATATTTATTTTGAAATAATTCCTCTTATTGTTTTATTATTTAGATGTACACATTTCCCATACTATGTTTATTAGAATTTCCTTATATTTTTGGCAATTGTTTTGATATTAACACTTATAAAAATAATTACTGTCATGACAAACAATCAGCTTAATTTAAACTAAAACTATTATATATAGTTTGAACTAAAACAATTCATTGTGTTTTGTATTAGACTCATAATATTGAAAAAGTAGCTATATTCAGATTTTCAATAATATATAATAATTTAAATTATTATAATATAGTTTTAATAATAAAACCAGCAGCTAAATTCTTAGATAGAAAAACATTGTAATATAACTGATAATAGTAATATAATATATTTTTAATGTTACTTACACCCTCATAATTTTTAGCTTCGATTCCAACTTTTATATCTAGTGTTACATCTTGAGCCACACCTCTGCGTTCTGAAAGTGACAATGTATTTATTGCATTATTAGCAAATAAGGAGACATGCACGATATCAAGAGAAATTGGGGCCTATAGATAATAAAGGTTTTTTATGTTACAGAACTATCTGACTCTATCCTGTCTGTATGTCTGTCCATCCGTTTGTATGTAGCAGTCATTTTGCTCAGACACTATGGGTAATGCATGGTTGATATTTGGAAGGTGGGTGTATTTTGAGACATGCCACAAAATGATGCAGTAAGATTTTGAAAAATAAAATTTGTTGGGTTGCACTCCATAATAGTAACTGAGGGATGAAAACAAAATTCAAGAGAGCACAGCCATTTGGGGTATCAATAGATACTCTATAAATAATATGTTTTTTTTTTTAATTTTGATTATATTTTTTGAAATATTCACTTCTAAAGTAGTAAAAGCATCCCTCCCCCTTTTTACTTTTGAATTATGGAGTGAAAAATTGTAAAAAATTTAGGAATATAGAATTCAACAAAACTTCAAATGCAAATTAATTTGAACAACACAATCATGTATCTAGTTTATAAGATAAGGGATAATAGTAACAATTGTATAAAGCTGTATGTACAGTATAAATTTGTTTTATTAGTCTTGGATAAATACCAACTTATTCTTGCTGCTGTGAAATGGGTCAGTACATTGTGGTGTACTTTGTGGTGGTAACTATACTTTGCTGCTACGGCACCCTTCATAATAGTCCGACTTGCTCTTGGTTGTTTATGTTACAGGATGCCTTAAAAGCAATTTAGCCTGTTCCAAAATGATTCAAGGGGACAAGGCAGATGACTTCTCCTTCAAAAGGAACCCAAAATGATATGTAGCAAATGTTTGCTTGGTATTATAAGTTTTAAAAATTAAACCGATCAAGAGATAAACGTAGCCAAGACACCAAAGGTGGTTGTTATCTCTTTCTATCCCTGAAGGTAGTTTGCATGAGCATATTTACAAACCCTTATAATAATCTTAAGCCTAGAAGTACCAGTCACTGACGATCGGGTGTGGAAGGAGGAATGAAGGGAACAGAATAGTATCAACTACACCTAAGCAAGCTGCTTTGCTCAGTACTATTTATCCAGTGATCACTATGTAATGAGCCATGAGATTCCTGAACCCATGAATTCTGCAAGAAGATATTATGTATTATTTGCAGAGTTCCATGTACAACCTACCTACTTTCCTCCACATTTACTCTAATAAATCTACAATTCCCCCTTGTTGGTCTGGGCCACCTGTGAAGAATACACTATCTGCCATTCTGCAAGGCTGTTTGTAAAAGACAAACGAGGGGTAATACTTGCCACTACCATTAAGACAGCTAATTGGTAGAATTCTCCAATATCTCGCTCCTGTAAATGGAACAAATACCTTAACAATTTCTACTGCAATAGCTGTAGACTTGTATATGTCATATTGCCATCCCACCACATGGATTGCAACGCAACAATGTTTGGGGAGGGCAATGATTTCCCTTTCCATTGGGAGAGAGATCTGCTTGTTTGCTATTTCATGGTATAACATAAAAAAATTGCACCTCAATATGTTGTCTATGCAGCCCTGGCACAAAGAGTAATGGTTTTAACTCTAATTTGATTATAGTGGTATAATGACTAAAAAAATAAGAAACTTTGGAATTAAATTCTAGCAATTGCTTAAAGGGATTAACTCTTCAAAACGTTTCATTAACCTTACAGAAGAGGCAATACATACCTTGTGGCACCTTTGATATGAAACATACTTCAAATGTGTCATATGTTTCTGTAACAAATGTGAACTTTCCTTTGGTTATGTCATCTTTCTGTGCCAATATGTGCCCTTTCGAATCTCTGACCTGAAAAAATAATGCAAAATAGTATATATTTTAATATTTCATTAAAAAAGTACATAAACATAACAAAGTATGTGTATATATTCTATTATTTTGAGTAAGAATAGACACGGAAATATATAATGATTCACCAGTTTTTCAGCTGGTAAAATGGTTTGTGATGATTTCTTTAACTGAAATTGTCAACTTCAACAACTGAGTGCTAAGTGTGAGTTTTTCTTTTTGCATTCGATCATGAGCGCGTTTGGAGTTTACTAGGAATTTGTATGTGATTAGTACAGCGCCACCTAGTGGTAAAATGGTTTCTCACGTTTACCACTAGGTGGCGCTGTACAAATCACATACAAATTCCTAGTAAACTCCAAAAGCGCTCACGATCGAATGCGAAAAGAAAACTCACACTTAGCACTCTGTTGCTGGTTATGATAATGGCATTGTGCATATTCCGAAGCATGTGTTATTAATGCAGCACTAGATGTCTAAGCCTTACGTAGAATTTTAAATTAAATTTTAAAAAAATCGTAAGCTTTTTGACCCTGCAACTCATCCCTGAAACTTCCCAGTAAATTAAGGTGGGTTAAACTCAAAGGAACAAAACTATAACCATAGAATTTTTCAATTCAAACATGTAGTTTGTTAAAATGACAGTATATTGATTTTTAAAAAACTGTATATTTTGAAAACTGACTAACTTTGATCTTTCGAATGACATTCAAGAAAATTTTTCAGATCTAAAATGTAATTATAACTTTATAATAAATAATTTGAAAAATGTCAAAGTAATGTCAAAAAACATTTTTTCAAAAATGTTTACTCTGCTGAAGCAGCAACCCAAAGAGAATCTTTGCTTCCGATACAAGAGATAGGTGGCTGTCCCGGTTTTGTACCTTTTCCGCCAGTCTGCAACCTGAATTTTGCATAGATGTAACTCCACATTATCCTTCCAGCTCATCTCTAAGATAGGCTCTCTTAACACTACCATCATCTCTCATTCTCTCTAGGTGGCCTAACCAAGTAAGTCTGTGGGCTTTAGTCTCTCTCATTATATTTGGCTCGCCAACCAACTTTGCAAAACTTGTTATTGTTGATAATTATATTGACTGATAAATTGACTGATTTTGATCCACATTTTAAAAATTGATGCAGTTTTTAAAGAGAAAAACTGATAAGATTTTTACATCAATCTGTATATTAGCCTAAAAAATACTTTTAAAATATTAATTAAATTAGTAGTAAACAACATAATTTTGATATTTAAAAAGCTGTAACTTTGGAAGTATAATTCTTTTTTTGTTTTTTGAAACAGTGTTAGATGCAGTTTTTCAAGTTCAAGAATATTGTAAAAATACAAAAGTTGATTGGTTAAAAAATCTCAGAGTTATGTCAAAAATACTTACTTTAAATTTTTTGTTAATGATAATGCCCGAACCGATTTTAGTGCAATTTACTGCATTAAATGCAGTTTTAAAGAAAAGAGCTGATTAGATTATGTTATCAATTATTTTGGAAGTTATTATAATATTTGCCAATACAAATAAATCAATATCAGTATGTTCAGCTAGATAGTTTTAGATTTCACCAGTGAACAGTTATTAAGCAGACAGTTTTGATATTAGTGAGAGATGCATGCCATTTAATGGCATCAAATGATTTTGATAAGCTGCTATCCATGCAGATTTAAATGTGAGGCACGAGGTTACCAGTCATATTACTCTCTACTGCCTCAAGACGCACATTCATTTTTATCTATTCAATGTTAACCGTACGTACCATGTGTTCCAACTGAGAATAGGACTGTCAGGATGACATACATACTACTGTTTTTTTATTGATGAATACTATACTTTAATACTTTTTAAACTGTTCTGGACAAAGACAACCCACACCCACAAAAATTGCAAAAAATATTGCCTAGTCGTTCTTGATTTATAGTGGTGTAACTAAAACGATTTTTTTTATATATGTAGATGAACAGCTACACTAATATTTTTAACTTATTTTTTTTTAATGAAAATAATATAATTAAAATGTTATTTGTTCTTAAATAAATTCACACTTGTGATATAAGTTGATAACAACGCGATCCCATTCTCAGTTGGAACGCATAGAACAAAGTGAACAATGCTTAATAATCTATGGACTAAGTACTGCTAAGTAGTGTCGAATAATAGTAGAAGTGCTTTTAGGTTATGTTCCTATACATGTATCTAAAAACAAGTAAGAACAGTTTTGTTGGACCTTTGTACGCACACAGATAAATATTATTTAATTTTAATTCAAAATTCATACATACTTACCCATTATTAATACTAATGTCAGCGGATCAATATGTAAAAGACACAACTGAAGATATTCTATAATTATAGCACTTAGTAAATATAGTTAAAATTACTTTAAAGACTTACAATATAATCAATTTTTTGCCCAGCAGCCTGTGTAACTTCATATTCACCAGCAACAAGCACATTAGCGTGTAGTTCTTCTTTTAGACACTTTTGAGTATTGGGTGCCAAACTCCACATTATAGCGCTACATCCATGCCACAAAATACTCAAAAACAAAATGAGATAGTGTACCTCCATTTTTAACTCTTATTTACCGTATAAATTGAAGAACAAAATACATAACGTTTATCCTGAAAATAAACAAAATTATCTGACATGTATCGATGAGTTGGCCAGAAAATGGAAACGTCGACACTCGACAACAAAGCGTATAAAATATCGAAGTAGGGATGTACCTTAATAATGTCGATATTTATAATGAAGAATGTTACTAGGTATGCCGAATCGCTTGCAATTTTGTCTCAGTAAAGCCTGTATGTATACAAATACACTAGTTTTTGTTGTAGTAAAAAATACCTAGTAGTTTTGATTTTATAGGCATTCAAAGTTTCGAAAAATATCAAGTCTCGCTAACAGATACGTGACCGCTTGTGACGTCATGACACAACGCGCCGCGCCTCGCTTAGTATCAAATCAAGTCTCCAGCGGTTATAGTATAGTAAGGTGTAATAGCTTGCGCAGTATTTTGTTGTTTTCGTCAGCGTATTACTTTAATAGTCTATTAATAGTAAATATTATTCGATTAATAAAATGAATGAAGGATTCGAAAAAGGGCAATCGGATATTTCACCTAAAATAGATGGATTAATGGTTGCGCATTATTTATCAACAAATAGTGATTAAATAAATAAATATTCACGGGACAAATTACACTTACTGATCTAACCCCAAAGTAAGCAAATATTTGCTTGTGTTATGGGTGTTAGTCAACGATACTAATACATAGAAATACATATATAAATAGCAGAATATATATAATAAACACCCAAACCCGGAAATACAAACATTTATGCTCATCACACAAATGCTTGTCCCCGTCGGGGATCGAACCCGAACCCCGTTGGTTGCGTAGTCAGGGTCGTTAACCACTCGACCAACGGGGCGGTCATTTCGTTGGCGCCGAAATGCGAGGAAGAAAAATGCAAAGGTAAGAAAACTTTCCTTGCTACTACTTATGCTTAATAGTTTACCTGTTCTAAATTATTTTATCAAAACAAAATACCCAACTAATGTCGTAAAGAAAGAATGCAACTCAAATAATAGAAGGACCTACCTACCATTAAATTTTTACGTTAAAGACAACAAATATGTATTAGTTTTGTAGCTATAGGTAGGTACGTAGGACGTAGGTATATGTACGTGTATAGGTACCTACCGTTCTTCTTAATTTAAATAAATACCTCGGGAACTCCATCCTTTCATGCGCTTGCGTAGCGTTTGCCCATCTCCCCCGTACGGACTTGCATCCGTTGCAAGTGGTACAAAATAAATTCCTGCGTATTGCCACGGGAGCACCGTGGTATATGCGCAACGTAGACCTCCATAACGATCTTGAATTGCCGAGCTTAGCAAAGCATTTCAAAGATATCTCCGAAAGATACTTCGATCGTGCCATCTCGCATCCCGACCTAATCTCGATCCCAAACTACGTAGGCCCCGCCACGTTCTTACCGATCCCGATGACCCGATAACTCTGGCCAACGGTTTACACGATAACACTACACACCTACATTCGCGACACCGTCGTCGCCGGCGGCGACGAGGACCCCTGTTTCGCCCTTCGGCGAACCGAGCCCAAGGGCAAGGTTCGGTGGACGGACAAAACAATGCCACTAGCCCTCTCATCGCAAATCACGACCCCACCCTAAGCCGAGGTTCGGTCTCACAGGAGACACCCTTAGGGCGGAGGGCGTACAGCCCTACACCTTTAAATTCTGGCTGAGCACTCTGCTCGCCCCCGCGACCAGTGAAGCTGTAACAGCCCATAAGGCTAACAGCAATTGAGACATTCCAAAAAAAAAATCCTCGTGAACTGTACATTTTCCCAGAATTAAAAGGAGCCGTGAGTTATTCCAGACTTCGTCCAGATCCGTTCAGTAGGCACAACTCATGATTTCCTAGTATTTGGATTGGACATTTTTTTGGAAAAGTATTGAGGTGTAATTTCGACACCGAGCGAGCGCCGGCCGCCGAGCGAACTAGACTGAGCGTGTTGTGAGATGACGTCACAGCGTCAACGGCAGCCAGCGTCGTGCGGTTCAACTTATTTTACTTCTAAATCGGAAACTAATTGACTTATCGAAGTAATTCTTTCACTAGTATTTTTTATTTTTCACAGAGAATATGGAGTGCTAATAATCAAAATTAATTAACATTCTTCATTATGAGAATTTTCATGCAATAGAATGTATTGTACCTACGTTAAATTTAATAATAGATATTTTTTTAAATGTGTTCTGTACTATTATAACTTAAGAAATCTTAGTCAGATAACCAGAATGAATGGTGCGACTGACATATTAATATTCGCTAAGATATTAGTAATACTGAAAGTATTTGTGGATTAGTAATCCGGTTCCGTTAGTTATATTGTTCTGTGAATCCGGCGAACTGTAATATTTCATATTCGCCTAATCTCTGTAACGGCTAGTGGTGGGCGTTTAATGAACGAACAGTTTTTTTAGACTGTTTCTTTAGCGTGAACGAATAAACAGTCTAGCGTTATTTGGTAAACTAGTTTATGAATGAACTATGTAACGCGTCTTTATAACGTTCGCGTCTGGACTGTTGGTTTCGTGAAACGTTTAGCGCAACCAAAATAGTTGTCATATTCACGTCGCCGCTGACGAGTGGAGTGGTACTTGAAAGTGGCCATAATATATGTACATAAAATGAACTTCTAAATACGCCAGGTTCATGTATTAGATATAAATAAACCTGGCCTATTTAGAAATTATCTAATATTTTCATTTAAAAAATAAATATAAATATATCTAATATTTAATTTTTAAATAAAACATTTTTAAGAATATAAATTTTATAATCGTAATAAACCTGCCAGTCCTACGCCTGGAAAAAGTATGAAGGGCAGTTTAGTTCATTTCTATAAACAGTTAACAAGTAAATAATAATTTTCGTAGAACGATAACTACAACGTAATAATCATTTTCAGTGTAGGAAGTAAACTAGTCGAAACTTAAACAGTTTTTTCAACTAGTTTATCGTTCACGATAAACAGTCTCGTTGCATCGACGAAAAATACGTCAACGACCCACCACTAGTAACGGCTATCCAAAATGAATCGGATAATATCATTCTGAATAGTTCAGATTACTAGATATACTTTCACGAATCCGATGGACGCCAATCTAGTGAAGATTGGCGTCCATCGGATTCGTGAAAGTATTCAAATATTTTCACGATACGCTGCGCCGTACGTACGAATGAGACAGACTTATTTTCTGCAGTATCAGAATCAGATCTTATTTCTGTTGCTTTAAGGTCCAAATTACAGTGAAATGTTAGTTAATACTGATATATTAGTCAAGATATTACTAGCAAAAAGCAGAGCTTTGTAAAGGGCTCGCAAAGTTATACTATCTAGTAATATTGTTAGAAAAGTATTTTTATGAGAATTACATCTTTTAATGTATGGATTTTATTTACAATTATGTAGCCTAAAAAACCCAGGGCATTTTCATCTAAACATTACATTCGCATCAAAGGCGTCGCCAGGCTTTGGACTAGGAATATTTGTTCTATTTTCAAGGAAAAATGGGTATTAAAAATGAAGATTGATCTTATAAAAAACACATTTCTAACATTTTACTGAAATAATTGATTTTTTTAAGCTATTACATAGCTTCTATCGCGGGCCTTGAGCGTGGAGACCGAATCCAGAAATTCCGTAACGAAAAAACCTAACACGCCCTACTCCGACCGGCACAGGGGTGATACTTTTTAGTTTTTCCATCTATCGATAAATACCAGAACTTTTAATGAAATTTTGAAATACCACGCTTGTCTCTTTAGTTCAGCAACCCGCCCTTAGGTGGCATTGGTTGTATTGGAAAACTACCGTAATCAGCTGTTTGTGAGAAAGTATATAGGTGTATAGGTATTTATCATCTACGTACAACAGTGAATATCTGTACTCGTATAATTTGTGTACAAAGTGTTTTAAATATGAATAAACAAAGAAAAAAATACTGCATAAATAAAATAAATATATAATTGTAATTGCATAAGTTGATAAAAAATGCTATGCAATAGCTTTACCGCGGCAGTCTCCGAGTGCCACACGTCTTTTTTTCTAAAATCAGGAAGTTCCTGGTTTTACGTCGATTTACGAAATCAAAATCAAAAATGTTTTATTTAAATAAACCGTCAAAATTTTTGGACTTAATATTGGACTTAACGCAAGCACGAAGAATTGACGGTAGACACTCAGCGAATACATTTTTCGAATTTTTCTCTCAGAAAAACCACCGGAGTTCAATTCCAGAGTCAGGCAAATGAAAAAATGTATTTTTTGTTTTCTGATAAAAACAACTTTGCCCGGGTTTAGAAAAGTGCCCTACTGGGAATAGGCTGGCCACCTATCACATTGTGGGACTTAAGTATCTTCGGCTAACCGTGGATGCACACGTTGTACCTCTACTTACTATCGGGGATATGGGCGTGAATATACCTTTTTTTAGCTTTTTACAATATAAATCAATTAATACATCTGTACTGTTTCACAATAAGCATATTGTGAAACTCTCTAACGCTCTATTTACTCTGTTCCCTGCAAACATCCCTGTTCTAGACCTAAATTCCCCTTGTGCCTCCCACAACATTCCTTTGAACTTCCCTATGCCAAGCTGATCAAACTGATGGCTCTATAGCTATTGCAGTTTATACGTGAACCTCGCCTTTATACGAGGACACGATGACCGCGCGCCGTCAAGTCAAATATGAAGAAACAATTCATGAAGTAGTCTCTTAATAAGTTAAAAAATTCTAATACAAAATGTATCTTCTATCAATTTTAACTCGTTACTTTAATAAGAGATGGCGTTAGTAGTAATAAAATTCTAATACAAATTGTAACTTCTATTTTTTAATGTTGATAAAATGGTATTTTTATGGTAGATAACAAGTCTAGGCATGAATATAAGCTACCACGTCGAAGCTCAAACCTAAAAAATGCGATGGTTTTTCATTAAAATGTACCACAAAAGTGCACAGATCGTGGCCTAGTGTAGGGCTCGCTGCGCTCGCCCTAATAATATTTCAAAGTGAATATATTAGTATAACCTAATCTTGAGAAATATCGGTATTAACCCATCTCTAACCAGAATCTGAATTGAGCTAAGACTTCCGCTGGGATCATAGATTAATATTGTAAGTTGGCTGGGATACCTACTAGAATTTAGAAACATTCTAATGCCGCCATTTTAGTCAAAGCGCCATTCAGTGTTGCCAATGCAAATTTTTAGGCGGCATTGTACATAGGTAGCAGGGATGATACGAATATTCGCATCCGCATCCGCAAATGCAGAATGCAGAATATTCGCATCAATTCAGACATCTGCATCCGCATTCATATCCGCATCAATCAATGTGGAGTTTTTACGGATGCAGATTCAAATTTACAAGTAACTAGGTACATGTAAAAAAAGTGGGCGGAGCTACAGTGGTACGTGCTTCGCGTTTGTTTTGGTAATTGCTATTATTGCATTCATTCGTAACTGATGAATAGGAAGGCGCACATTGGTAACAATATTAATCTGTGATTGGTAACAAGATCCCACAGGTTTTGGTTGTTGTGTTTTTTCTTATTGTCAATAGGAATTGAGTTTAAATAATTAAGTTTAAATTGATTTTCAGTTATTTATGCACTTAGCATTTTAATAATTATCCCTTTATAATCCGAATCGCATCCGCATCCGCATCAAATCTGCATCCGCGGATGTGAACTTTTAATAATCCGCATCCGCATCTGCATTCGCGGATGTCAAATTTCTTGCATCCGTAACAACCCTGAAAGGTAGGTAAGTAGGTACGTAAAAAAGCCGTGTTTATATGAAAAAAGACCATCGGTGGACCGATGGTCTTTTTTCATATAAACCGTCCCTGCTTAAAATAAATAAAGTTTAATTAACATTAAAAACCTTGAGGCAGGGCTACTTGTTTTCTTGTACTAATTTTGGTTCTTGTACTAATTTTTTTTTTAAATTTGAAAATCAAACAACAAATTACAATTTTGAGTAGCTTTGAATTTTATTTAAACTTATTTATTATTCCAGGTACAAATTACAAGTATTTTCTATAAACTTTTCTTAGTTTTTATTCAAACAATATTTTTTCTTGTCTTTAATTTTTTGGTACATTGAGGTGGTGGGTTCCAAAGTTCTGGGTAAGTGGGACGGCACTATACGACGATATAATTTCGTGCATTGGAGTTAATTAATCAATTACCGTAGAATTTGCGAATAGCCGTAGAATCTGCTACGGCAACAGGGTTGCAGCTGTAGGCCGTGTATTTTGTGATTTTTTTGCCTGAAAGCTGTAGAGCACGGTAATTGCACGGCATTTCACACACATACATACACACACACACCACACACACACACACACACACACACACACACACACACACACACACACACACACACACACACACACACACTCAAATACACACATTAATTATTCACGCTTTAGCAGACAAATCAAACTGTTTTATATAAATATGTAAATAATTGTTATAATGTAAATAATAAAGTAAAATATAAATGAATATTAGCAAAAATATGTAATTGTAAAACTTTTTACTTGTAGATATAAGTTTATGTAAAAATAGTTATAGAGGAGTGGAGTCTCCTGACACAAGCTCGTATGTGCTTAAAAGGGGACTTCAACAACATACAACTGTTTGTTAATTTTTTAGTTTAATAAAGATTATTATTATTATTGAAAAAAAAAATGCCATAGCATTGGCAACACTGGCGCCATCGTACAATTTTGGTAATTCTTCTAAAGATTTCAAATTTAAACATAGAAAGTGTGTCCTGACCGAATCCAGCTGAGTCCAGATGCTGAGAATAAAATGTTTGTTTACTCTGACCATCTTAGTAAGAATCCAGAGATTAGCAGTTGTGCTGAACACACTCATTAATTAATGCGGAAACCAATAGAAACTTGAAATTGGAAAACCCTATACTAGGTACACAATGATAAAGACTTATACGCAAGGTGGGTAAATATAATTTATTGACTAGTGTAGAATCTTGAAATGTGACACCCCTACATCTACATGTTAAGGAGCCTGTAAAAATTGTAATTATTTACTGTATACTTGATGAGGGCGGGCCGTGGGGGTATAGCCTAATAAAACTAATTTAATATAATATAAAGGTTACTAGCCGAGATGCTAGTGTTTTACAAATAATTATTTCGTTAATTAAGTCGTTACTTTTACAACGGTGTCCGGACTTTTGGGGAAATTAAAGTGCTCAGCCAGAATTTAAAGGAAAATTTTAAGCTATTAATCACCGCACGGATGTTTCCTGTTTTTAGTAGTTTTGAATGATTTGAGATTCTCTTGAAATATCGTTGTGAAAGTTTTTGGGGTGTTTCATGATGATTGGGAACTCGAAATCCCAGTGCAGGTCTACCATAGAACAAATACATTATACACATATGTACATGAGGTGTACATTGCATATGTACACATCTCTAAGTAGTCCGTGATATGTGCCATACTGCGACTGCACTCCCGTCTATCATTACGAAGTTATTAGCGCGCTAAGGCACACACAGTCCGGAATGTATGCGACGATAGCCGATAATAATTAATAGCCGGTCACGTCTGCATTTACCGTGTCACTGCACAAAGCTTTGTGACGATAGACACAAGTGCGGCAGAGCCACCATAGACAAACGGTCGCCACGCGCATAGAAAACATCAGTCTTTTGGGTAGGTATATAAACCTCTATATCTAAGCACCAGCCACTGTCCTTACATCGCTGGATTTGTAAATGGAACTTCATGTCTTAGAATGAAATCACTTACAAGACCATTGTTATCATCAAAAATTGGAATAGATAGCGCAGTTTCCCGGAATTGTGTTACGTTATCAGAGTATGTATTATGGAATATGGATACGCCATTGAAGAACACTATCTCCCTAGTTATGGTATAAAAGCTTGGTGTGTTTAGCAGAGTGAGCTGTACTTCATACCATGCCTTCAACATTACAAGGCCCAAATTCGACCTAATGTAGAGTACTGTTGTCATCTCTGGGTCGGAGCTCCCCAGTACAAGCTTCTTCCTCTTGATCGGATTCAGCGTAGAGTAGTTGGATCATCGATGACCAGGCTATTTCAGGCAGAATGCTCCAACGAATTATTGTTCAGGTTAATTTTTCATGCTGAAATCCATCATCGGATATCATTCCATCCTCACCACCTCGATGTCTGGAAATTCACAACCGTCCGTTTTTCTCGGCACTTTCTGCCTCACACTACTCCTATGTGAAATTAATTACCGTCACGCCGCATGAGTGTTAGCGAAGAATGTAACTTCCTTGGTATTACCAAGGAAGTTACATTCTACCCGGAATGCTTACACGCGCTTCAAAGTCATTCCGAAGAGTAAGTACCACGACATGAGTGGAGTGTGTCTCTTTCTACTAAATAAAGCGCCAATCGCCATATATAAGTGCGGGCATGCGTAGTTTGCAAATTACTACTAATTAATTCTACTAATTTGAGAAACAGTTTTTGCATTGCATAAGTAATTACGTAATAATTAAAATAAGCACATTTCAGAACTCACTATGTTAATTACAACACATTTTATGCTAATATATCTATCGACGTGTATGAATAAAAAGGATTTAACGATTAACGAATATATAAAAATCTACCATCCGAAAGTTTTATTTACAGCATTCCGGGTAGAATGTAACTTCCTTGGTAATACCAAGGAAGTTACATTCACCCCGGAATATTCACACGCGCTTCAAAATCGTTCCGAAGAGTACCACGACATGAGTGGAATGTGTCCCATTCTATTATATAAAGCGCCAATCGCCATATATATAAGTGCGGCCATGCGTAGTTTGCAAATTACTACTAAGTAATTCTACTAATTTGAGAAACAGTTTTTGCATTGCATACATGGAACATAGAACAAGGGGAAGTGAAGAGTAGGCGTGCCGCGTGCGCCACTATTATGCGCTTTTACTCTAAATTGCCTGAGTGATACTTACCATATCATTAGGAGATAGTCGTCGTGCGAAAATCTATTATACACTGAATTATGCCGTATTGTGCCATCCTTGAATGCAGAAACGATAGTAGAATACAGATGATTAAAAATGGAGATATTTCATATCATTCGAAAGTACAATTTTCATTTTATTTTAATAAAATTCCTGATTTAATATAATCTCTAATGATATAATAGAAAGTCAAGCTAAAATCAGTCGTACACCTTACATATAAAGTTCATTTTAGGTTGACCTAATTTTTCTAGAAAGATATACGTAATGACAGTCATTACGTATATCGTTCTAGAAAGATCTCTACTCAAATATGATCTACTGAAAACTACGGAAAAATTAATACAGCCATCTATTGTAGAATAGCGAAACTATTAAGATCTTAAGTTTCACTATTGTACAAATAGATGAGTCTATTTTGAATAAACTACAAAAGGACGTAAATACTCTTTTTTTTTGTAGCAAAATAAAATTTATTGTAACGCAGTTTGGTATATTTTTAAATGTTCTGTTTGTGTGTTTCGGATTATTGTTGTTTAAAATGAAAACGACCAATGAAACAATGTTTGCATTAGTAGTTTATATGCAATAATGCTTATTTTATGTGTGAGTTTGGCGATCGCGGTCCTGATACAAATGTTTGTATTTGCCAATTCCGCTTGTTCTATGTTCCATGATTGCATAAGTAATTACGTAATAAGTAAAATAAGCACATTTTAGAACTCTCGATGTTAATTACAATACATTTAATGCTAATTTATTTATCGACGTGTATGAATAAAAAGGATTTAACGATTACCGAATATATAAAAATCTACCATTTAGATAGTTTTATTTACACTGGCAATTGGAAGAAAGGGACAACATCCACTTTTGTCGATGTCTTGCTCAGAACGTTTTCTCCCTCTGTTAAGTAAGAAACAAATGTCAACTTTATTTGTTACGGAATAAAGTACATTTTTATTTTTCAAATATTGCTTCGTAGTAATTCCAGTTATCGTATATAAGTTCCTTGGGTAATACAGACAACAACGCGAGGTCTGTCGAATACACAAACTAAACACTGGTCGAATATGTCAACATACATAAGCGTTACATACACAATCGGTACCTATATTAATCTGGAAGTTATATTAAAAAAAATATTGTTTCGTTAACATTTTTTAAGGATTTTTATAAATTTCTCAATATCTTCTGGGTCAAATCGGTTCATATTTCAGAAAGTCTAAGTTAACCAGAATCCAATCGAATGCCATCAACGGCGTTTCGATCGGTCATACACACACACACACACACACATACACACACATGCACACACACACACATCATTGTGAAAATAGCCGGAAAAGGTTCCTAGGATCGCAAAACGCGGAGATCCCGTGAAAACACGATTTTCGAAAATCGGGGCAAGATCAATAACTTCCTTATCTATATACGCGGCGGGAAGTTAAAAACTTATCACAAGGTTTTCTTCAATACGTAAATACTCAAATATTAATAAATCGATCACTGAGTTTAGAGATAGTCAATAGTTTTATTTTGACTTTTTTATAGTAGAGGGGGCAAACTAGCAGGGGATGCATCTGATGTTAAGTGATCTCGCCACCCGCGAACATCCACAATACCAGAGGTTTAGCAGCTGCATTGCCGGCATTTAAAAATGAGTTAACTCTTTTCTTGAAAGTCCACAAGTCGTGTCCGTTCGGAAACACTCATGCGGCGTGACGGTAATTAATTTCACATAGGAGTAGTGTGAGGCAGAAAGTGCCGAGAAAAACGGACGGTTGTGAATTTCCAGACATCGAGGTGGTGAGGATGGAATGATATCCGATGATGGATTTCAGCATGAAAAATTAACCTGAACAATAATTCGTTGGAGCATTCTGCCTGAAATAGCCTGGTCATCGATGATCCAACTACTCTACGCTGAATCCGATCAAGAGGAAGAAGCTTGTACTGGGGAGCTCCGACCCAGAGATGAGAACAGTACTCTATATTAGGTCGAATTTGGGCCTTGTAATGTTGAAGGCATGGTATGAAGTACTGCTCACTCTGCTAAACACACCAAGCTTTTATACCATAACTAGGGAGATAGTGCTCTTCAATGGCGTATCCATATTCCATAATACATACTCTGATAACGTAACACAATTCCGGAAAACTGCACTATCTATTCCAATTTTTGATGATAATAATGGTCTTATAAGTGATTTCATTCTAAGACATGAAGTTCCATTTACAAATCCAGTGATGTAAGGACAGTGGCTGGTGCTTAGATATAGAGGTTTATATACCTACTCAAAGGACTGATCTGTGCAAAGGACTGGTGTTTTCTATGCGCGTGGCGACCGTTTGTCTATGGTGGCTCAGCCGCACTTGTGTCTATCGTCACAAAGCTTTGTGCAGTGACACGGTAAATCACGGGCTCATCGCTTCATACAATCCTAGTTTGTATAGAAAAATAATTATATGCTATAGTTTCATCTTTTGCCAATAGATGGCACTTCATTCAACTGTAAATTTATTTGAGCTGTTATTTTTACGTTAAAATAAATTATATGTTACTTATGTTTAAATAATAGTATTTTGCCACTAAATTAAATAAAATAAAATAAACATCTCACATATTATTAATAATAGAAAGACAACACTCGATTAACCACAATACAGTTATACGTTTCATTCTACGCTTTGAAGATAATAATCTACTGAAAGCAATATCAAAAATAATGTTTATGTATAAAATTTCTAACTTAAAATATATCTATTTAACAAATAAGTTAATAATACTACAAGTGTATGGAAAAATAATTAAAATTTACAAAAGAAATTAATATTTAATATTGTTATTCCCGAAACAACGATATGCTAGGAACGGAACGACTAATGTTATTGTTCGAGTCAAACATGGCCGATTTGTTACTTTTTGTGTTTGTGAAGAATGCGTTTTGGATTGTTTTAAATAAATAGTGATTTTATTTTGCGACCTGACTACGTTTTATGGATTGCCATCTACTCTATTAAACTGTGTTTATCCTGGATCTTAGAAAAGGATTTATCTTATTGGACTCCGATTACTATAATGACTTCAGAAAAAAAGTGCTGTGTTCATTTAACCTTCATATTACGTGATATAATAAAGATAATTACAAAATAAACTTTGACAAATTTCATACTTGTTTTATTTTACAAAATTTAAATTTAAAATAAAAAAAGATACAAGAGGGCCGTATGTAAATATATCGTGAGTATAGTTCTTTCTTTACCCACGAGATGGCGCCTTTAAACGAGATCAGCTGAGGTCTCTAGAGCCTATTTATAAAGTACTTTGTGCGGTAAATGCAGACGTGACCGGCTATTAATTATTATCGGCTATCGTCGCATACATTCCGGACTGTGTGTGCCTTAGCGCGCTAATAACTTCGTAATGATAGACGGGAGTGCAGCCGCAGTATGGTATATATCACGGACTACTTAGAGATGTGTACATATGCAATGTACACCTCATATACATATGTGTATAATGTATTTGTTCTATGGTAGACCTGCACTGGGATTTCGAGTTCCCAATCATCATGAAACACCCTAAAAACTTTCACAACGATATTTCAAGAGAATCTCAAATCATTCAAAACTACTAAAAACAGGAAACATCCGTGCGGTGATTAATAGCTTAAAATTTTCCTTTAAATTCTGGCTGAGCACTTTAATTTCCCCAAAAGTCCGGACACCGTTGTAAAAGTAACGACTTAATTAACGAAATAATTATTTGTAAAACACTAGCATCTCGACTAGTAACCTTTATATTATATTGAATTAGTTTTATTAGGCTATACCCCCACGGCCCGCCTTCATCAAGTATACAGTAAATAATTTATAATTTTAATTTATAATGTTAATTTTATAACTATAACAGCGTTATTTGTGATGGAGGTGACTAGTAAAAGTAGATTCGAGGTTTTTGCTAAAAATGTGTCCAATGATTATGACTAAGGCGGCCCATACAACTACAATATTATTGCACAAATTTTTATTTATTTCCAGGGGTTTTATTTATTCCACTGGCCATGATATTCTTTGCGCTAAACATTCCACATAGACTCCAATTCTCTGTACAATTTGATACATTCGACAATGAACTCTTTTTCCTTAAATTTATGGATTCTTCTTTACTGTTAATTTTGCGTGCGTGCCTGTTCTCCTCATCAAAGTGAAAGACAGATTGAAAAATATTGCGCAATACTGACTCTACACGATTCCATGGAAAAATATGGTGCTATAAAAATTAAATCCGCTCAAACTTTCGTTCAATCTTTGTGCAATCTTCAATATTAAATCTCTAAACGGTCAATAATATTTCACAATTCGCAATACTGCATAATATAATTGATTGTCTATGGGGCGCCTAATGCGTAGAGAGCGAGTTTCGTGACATGCAGCCCAAACATTGCACGATTCGCTCGATTTGAAGTGATTCAATAAATCATCAGCGGTATTTTTTTTTTCATTATGTAAATTCTATCTGTTGTTTTTCTGGAATAACAATGAAATTTTCAATTAGACGAACGACGAATATTTTAGATTATAATATTATTATGTTAACAACTTTCCAAGTAAATCAATGTTCCCATCGTTTAAAAATGGTTGAACTATATGTTAGATTTTTAAGACTTTTAAGAACTTTTTTGTTATTATTAATAAAAAAGAACTGCATGAAATGTTTTTGTGATACTTTATTTGACCGCAGGTGGAGCGCAGACTCATCCTGCCCTGACCCCTGAACAAAATAAAAGGACGAGTCTGCGCTCCACCCACAGAAATTCAATTATTTTTAAAACAACAATCATGCTGGAGTCGCACTTGTGTTTATCGTTAAAAAGCTAAGACGTGCAATAATATGATAAATGTTTATGTCACTCACTGCATTTATCGTGTCATTGCACGAAGCTTTGTGACGATAGACGCAAGTGCGGCTCCAGCATAATTAGAATTCTTTTTTGTTCAAGCATGTGCTGTCTGTCTGGCTGTGCTCAAAACAACTGCTAACTTAAGTAATCTTATGCCCGATTTTTCAATGGTCAGATAAAACAACGAGATAACATAAATGCTACAGTTAACGATATTTTAAATTTTTCAATTGACAGATAGACTCTAACGGTTAGTTAAATACTCTAACTGGCGAACAAACTTAACTGACCTTTTACATCCCAGCTAGCTCGTTAATTGTGGAGTAATCTGACTTTCTAGTCAATGTGCGCGCCATATGTTCGTAGGTACGAGTATATTCCTGTTTTTGTTTTTATACTGTGAAACTATAGATATTTTATTTTTTATTATTCTACGATGATTTGCTACCAATTCGGTTAATAATCTCACTTCACTCATACTTCATCACGTTGGTCCGGGCTCCTTTGAACTGTAGCGGCAGTGTGGCCGTCACCACTGTAGCGGAGGTGTGGCCGTGATGGCCGGAAGGTGCCACTAGTGATCGTAGCGGCAGGACGGCACGGCCGCTAGCAATAGACTCCTGTAAGTAATCTTCAGAAGGTCTCACCAGTTTGCAGGCGAAGCGGCTGGAGGCTCGGCGAAAGTTCCACGGCAGCTGGCTCGAGTGTACTTTTGGAGTAAATGAAACACTGGTTCTTAGTTGCAGTAGAAAATATGAAGTGTGTGACGTAAGAACTTGTTGCGAGTTTCGTTGTTTGATCGATAAGCTTCCTGTTTTTTATGTCGACTATAAGGTTGTGGTGATTGAGGAAATCTGCTCCGATTATAGGCTTGCTGACCTTTGCAACGATGAATTTCCAGGTGTATGGTCTTCGCAGGTTCAGATCCAGAGTCACTGTTCGTTCGCCGTATGTGGGAATTACGGTGTTGTTTGCTGCGTATAAATTGAATTTTGTAGGTTCCAGTTTTGTCCCTTTTGGTGGTGGTAAAACTGATATGTTCGCACCTGTATCGACTAGGAATTGTAGTGCGGTCTTTCTGTCTTTAACGAATAAGCGGTGTGACTGACCTTCTGCTCTTGATTGTGCTGCGTGGAGCTGATTTTGAACTTGCCGTGGGCTGCTGTTGCTGAACGTGCAGGGTTCTGTGCATCTGTAGGCTCTGGCGCCGAAGCGACGGTGATATCGGCATTCATGTGACCGTGTTCTCTCCGTGCTTGTGTGGTAGGTGCTGTTACAGCGGGATCGGTAGCTGCTGCCGTAGTTGCCGTAGCGGGATCTCGAGTACGGTGAGCTCTCTGCGCTTTGGTGGAACGATGATCTGTCTGCGCTGTGACTATGATGATGAGCGGGAGTGCGAGGTGTGTGGAGAGTTGCCGAGTAAGCTTTTTGCGCTTTCAGCTCGGCGACTGCTGCGGACAGCCTCTTGATCTCGTGCAGAAGTGTTTCCACGTCTTGCGACATTCTGCGTCTTTTTCTGCAGGACTTGTTCAGACTGGCGGATTTTGCTTGCGTTTTCTGTTCAGTCGCGGGTCACCACTGTGGCATGTTGATAGCTGATAGTGGTGATGATCACGTCGGGATAACCACTGTGGCGCCGCTGGTCCGTACCGTGGAAGGATCGAAGTGATGGAACCAGCGGGCCAGCTGCTTGTCAGGTGACGTCATTACTGTGGAGGTTGATGACGTCACACAAAGACAAGGAAGGGAAAAGGAAGATCTTCCCAGCCAGACAAGGTGTACTGCCTGGGGACCGAAGTCCATTTGAGAAGCGTTGAAACTTGTATATAGTGTTACAAGATAAATAATTGTGATATCGCGATTCAGGATTTTATTTTTGAATTTCATTTTTTCCATTTGTTGTTGATTTTTGTCCAGTTTTTATTATTTTTTCTTGTAGCGTTTGTGATTGTTTTGAGCCGCTACAGAACTTTGAAGAATAGACCAACTGCCGCTCTGCCAGGCATGTCGTAAAAGGCGACTGATTGGTTGTTTGTCACTATTGACGTGGCTTCTAGGTTGTAGAGTTCTGCAATGTCTTTTCCGTGTATTTGGTACCACCGCCCTATCTATTCCGACCGCAATAATCTTAATACTTGTCATTATATATGTCATAGCCAGTAAATTTATGCGTGTAGCATTACCATTCTGCCATACGAATAGCAACGCACCATTAACATCTTTGGTATCTATAGGCGATCATTTCTCTTTCTATCAGGAGAGGATAACAAAGTATGTACTTTGTGACAGCAATAGAAACTATTCGAACAAATAGAGGAACAACACACAGTTTTTGATTCGAAGTTCAAACGAAAGTAAAATAATAACAAATAGACAGGCCAAGCTGACATCTGGTTACAATTATTTACGACTAACGTCGTATTGTGACAGCCCGTAATATTACTTTCAGAGTTCTCTATCTCTTTCTAAAATCTATAAACGTACATAACAGCGTCTCGCTCTCGCAAATATGTGTGAACTAGTCACAAAAATCAGCCAGGTAGCTAACTTAATATTGTGCTTTGAAAAATTTTAACATTTTATTCGTTTGTTACAATCTCAGTTAAAGTTATTAAATAGTTAGCTATCTGACGTTTTAAGTGGCAATTGAAAAATTAGGCCTTAATTACTAATTAACGGGATTTTACCGAGATTATGTGATGTATTATTTGCCTGGTACGGGCAAACGAATAAGAAAAAGGGTAGACAGCATTGTCTGCTCATAATAGTTCAACTACTTGCGATACTTCAGTTCCCCGTGATCATAAATAATAAAATAATACATCACATAATTGCGGAAAGATCCCGTTAATTATTAATAATTCAAAAAAAAGCCGCGAAAGCTTAAAAGTATATAATCTTAGTTATGTTGTTATAAATCTCAGCTATGTTGTAAATACTTGGAATTTTCCAATGCCGCCATTTTACTTTGTAAGTCAAGGCGTCTTTGTATAATTCTGACACTTCTGTAGGTTTTAACAAGATAGAAAGTGTGTCCAGGACGAAATTGGCTGAACTCAGTCAGATGCTTAAAATAAAATGTTTTTAACTCTACCACTTCTGAATATTTTAACCAGATATATTAGGTTAGTCGTTATTCTGAACACACCCATTAGAGTAAATTAACTGTCAAATGTCAATTGTCAAATGCAAGGAACTTATATATGATATCTGGAATTGTTACGAAGCAAAATATGAAAAATAAAAATGTACTTTATTTAGTTATCAATAAAGTTGACATTTGCTTCTTACTTAACAGAGGGGAAAAACGTTCTGAGCGAGACAACGACATGAGTGGATGTTATCCCTTTCTTGCAATTGCCAGTGTAAATAAAACTTTCGGATGGTAGATTTTTTATATATCCGGTAACCGTTAAATCCCTTTTATTCATACACGTCGATAAATACATTAGCATAAAATGTATTGTAATTAACATAGTGAGTTCCAAAATGTGCTTATTTTAATTATTACGTAATTACTTATTCAATGCAAAAACTGTTTCTCAAATTAGTAGAATTACTTAGTAGTAATTTGCAAACTAAGCATGGCCGCACTTATATATGGCGATTGGCGCCTTATTTAGTAGAAAGAGACACACTCCACTCATGTCGTGGTACTCTTCGGAACGATTTTGAAGTACATGTGGACCTTCCAGATAGAATATAACTTCCTTGGTCAAATGTTAATCGTTTGACAATTTGTCAGTGAAACTTATAAAATGCAAATGCACTAAAATGCAATTTGTTTTAAAAATCTTGTTGAATATCAATTTATAAGCATATCACAAAAGATAACAAGTTAGATTTTATAGATTCTGTCTATGTAACTAACCTCTCCGATTTGTGTATAAGTGGACTTTAATATAATGTATAAGTAGACAGATACATCATCTTAATCATAACATTTTTCATTAATAATAGGCTATGAATGCAGATATATAAGTTTTGGAGTAATTCGAATTCAGTGTAATATAAACATATGATTATTGATAAATAATATAATTGAGGTAAGTTATCGTATATTTACGTTTGTATAATAGTAAAATTGTTTACATAATAGTAATCGTACATGTCTAAACATAACCAAACATTATTAAAATATTTTTTGTCCTTTTATTAATGCGTAGTAACTGGACATTAAAAAATTATAGTTTACCATTATTTACTATACAAATTGAATAAACTATTAATAATGACTATTTTTTAATATTTTATGATATATAATTGAACCCAATATTTCAGGACTAATATGAAAAAATAATTACCAGTGAAAAAAATGATTTGGATTTGCAATAGTTTGAAGCCATCAGCCTGAATGTAAGTCTTTATTTATTTTATGAGCCCTAAAAAATTTACTTGTAAATTATCCACTGGTATAGTGCTTAAACATTATTCTTAGTAGTTACATGAAAACTTACTTAGATTTGAGGTTTTATCATGATTTTTATCTCATATTTTAGGAACTGTGGTGTATTATCATATTTTATTCATCAGCATATTTGCACATATATATTTACAATGTAAATAAAGATTTTACGCAATGATTATATATTTCCAATAATTGCAAATGTTACCGTCTTAAGGAATAGAGGAAATATTTGTTTTAATCAACTTACAAATATTTAGAGGTTTTTTCAATGTAGACATTATTAACAAGTAGTAAATAAGTAGAATTGATTATGTAATGATATTGATAATTTTTTATATCTCTTAACTTAGTATGTAGTTCAAGAAAATGATACGAGATGGCATTAGCTTTAATGAACTAAACAAATTTTCTTATTTTACAATCAAATTCAAGTATCTGGTAAAGTCTATGTTAATGTTGAAGCTTATTACACTACTGATATTTAGTCTAATACAATCTGTGCCAGCAACTTCATTTGTGTGGAAAAAATCTAAAATAAAAGTAGCCTAAGTTACTCCTTATTTCCGTGGTTTGAAAGATATATATATAGTCCCGGAGCTTTACCTGCATAGTTAAAAAATAAAATAAAAATAAATAAAAAATAGTCAAATTTCATTAAAATCCGTTCAGTTGTTTGGACGTGAAAAAGAGACTGTTAGACAGAGTTACTTTTGCATTTACAATATAAGTATGTATTTAAATATTTTATATTGAACTTAATGAAGAAAGTTACAATATTAGTGGTTACTAATTAGTAACAGATTAAAGGGGAATATATATATTTCGCAGAAGACAATAAATTATAATATACCACCATATAGTCGTCTTATCACTGAATCAGTGCGCACATTAGGCGCGGTCGGTTCTCTAGCTGTGAGTCCTCTTATAAACCGATCTACTGACTCCGATTTCGTTACGACAGGAGATATTTGATATATGCTGGCCGATAAATGACTATTAAGATATAAAATGACGTAAGTGACGTACGCAACGTATAAGTCAAATACACTTTCTTCTACTCTAGATAGCGCTACGCTATTTTAGCTTGCAAATACTCTCATACTTCCTCACACGGCCATTCTGACAGACAACGCGCTCTCGCGTGTCGCACAGTTATCTTCTTAACTTTACAAGCCTGTAGGCGATACGTAATAGGAATTTCCACTTCGTCAAAATTTTACTGTCTTTTGGTGTGATACAAAGCACATAAAGCTCGTAGTTACGTCCCACAAGAATATTAAAACGACACACAACGCCGACCTGGGAGCTGTACTAAGCACTGAGCTTCCTTTACAATCTGAATTGCTAGTTATCGGAAGCGCGGAGCTTCCAATACACTTTCTTATTAATTACACAAAGCGCTAAGCTTTCAATGTACTCCCTTAATTGTTACATAAAGCACGGAACTTCTAATACACTGATTTATTAATTACACGAAGCGCTAAGGTTCCAATGTACTTCCTTAATTATTACATGAAGCGCGGAGCTTCCAATACACTGATTTATTAATTACACGAAGCGCTAATCTTCCAATGTACTTCCTTAATTATTACATGAAGTGCGGAACTTCCAATACACTGATTTGTTAATTACACGAAGCGCTAAGCTTCCAATGTACTTCCTCAATTGTTACATGAAGTACGGAGCGTCCAATACACTGATTTGCTAATTACACGAAGCGCTAAGCTTCCAATGTACTTCCTTAATTGTTACGTGAAGCGCGGGGCTTCCAATGTACTGAACTGATATTTACATGGGGCGCAGAGCTTCCAATGTATTGTTTTTATAGTTATGTGAAGCGCGAAGCTTCTAACGCATTGACTTCTTAATTACACGAAGCGCGGAGCTTCCAATGTACTGACATGATGGCTACATGAAGCGTGGAGCTGCCAATGTATTGACATGGTAATTACACGAATTAAAGTGAGTCATGGTGCTCCAAAAGCATTAACACAAAAGTAGTTTATCTTAAAACCAACAATTTTCATTATTTTGACTGCATTTCTGGAACAATATTAAGAGATATTAACACAGTAACATTTAAATGTTCGTACATTTTTTTTTTATATAACATAACAATAATTAAATAAAATACAACAAAATAACATTATAATAAAAAAAAAAGCAAAAAAATGTTTTTGTTCTCATTTTTTTTTTGATACGTTTTCCTATTTGGATAGATGTACAATGAATGTACAAAAGAACGGAAGTAGGCACAGAAATCGCATTACGAGGATACAAAAAGAAGGTTAGATACATCTTCTCTCTTCTCATTATAAACTCTTATTTGGCTCACCTTCTTTATTACTATTTTAATTGTGAACATCTATTATTTTACAATAATTTGAAAACTTTTCCTTAATTTATTAATCAGCCTAGGATTTTACTCAACTAACACTATATCGCTTACATTAAAAAAATGTACTTCGTTCTAACTCTTATTAAAGCGTGCTTTATCGGCACAAGCTAGTTCGTCCATCCTGGCTTAGGCTAAGCAGCTATACTATCAATTTTACATGTTAAGCACCGGTGAACATATAATGTTCTGACACAAGCGGTAATGTTGGAAAACCATATATGTTTTCGTATTTTATTTAAGTTGTATCTCAAACTATATGTTTTGAATCCTCATGAAAGTGTTAAATAAGTTGCCTATTATAATTTTAAGAACTATTACGTGATATAACATATTTTTATAATTTGAAAGTTTTTATGAAGCTAGCTTATTCTCCATAACATGTAATGACTGCAAATTTACTTCGAATGTGTCGTTTACTAAAGCCTGGATAATCCAGTTAGTGTCAGGGTCTAGCCTCTGGTCGACTTGAAACCAACCATATTGACGACTAAAATAATAGACGTGTGGTATCCCTTTCCAGTACTCCACATCAAAATGCCTACATAGGCCCATGTATTATCTATGTATTCAAGGAGCTAAATCTTTTTTTTTTGTATGATGAAATGCCTTAAAGCTGTTGTAGTTTATGACATCCTTAAAACTTGTCCTGAGAAGAATAGTACCTGAAATGCTTCAGGGCTTTGGCTTTTTCTTTATTTGATAAAATTAACTTGAGTGTCGATTTTTGCGATAGTACAGTTCCATAGCCGAGACGCCTGACATCTAAATAGCTACATTTTTAGAGTCAAATATTGATAATATTGTCATCTGATATTCATCGAAAGATAATAATTATCATACATGGTTTTAGCTTTTAAATCTTTGAAATAAAACAAAGGCTATCTGTCCCTTTTTTTTACAAGAATAACAAGGCAAGTAGAGGGTTATGAACTTATTTTGGAAGTGATATCCTTTATAGAATTTAGTAGTTATTCGTATTTTGTAGTACGACTTTATTTAAATTTTCAAGTCTCATTTTTATTTCACACATAGTAACGAAATAGTGGGAATTGCCCTTTGTGCAAACGCAAACCCTTTTAATCAAGTAATATAAACGGGCAATATCATCGTCAATTAGAGGTGGCCGTTTCTAACGAAACGCTGCTGACGATCGATGTCGGTCCATGGTGATGACATCCGTTGCCGAAATGCCCAATAACGGATGGGAATAACACCCAATTTCAACGCGATGCCAGACGTCGAATAACGACGACTGTAATCGATAGCAACTGATATTAATCATAACAAGTCGATGCCCGATGGCCCATACTGTGAATATCCAACTGTGAATAAACAACAGATGAGCGCAACTTTACCAATTCTAAGTGCCAACCTTACTGCGTGCTTGAGTAGAAAATCATCCTTTCAAATGCGTATCCAAATTTTAACTAACTTAACTAAAAAAAACTTTATATTTCAATATTTTGTTTATCTATTTACATCAACTGTCATTTACTCTCCTAAATGTTTTTACGTTGATGCACGATAGTATCACAACGTTTATGAAAACGCCAAGCCATCAACGTGCTTGACTTTTCCCAGCTAGTACGCTAGTTAAATGTCCAACACCGTTGTCGGAAACAACGATGTTGACAATGGTAACGTTAACGAAACAACGATGTGCATCGATGATGAAAAATAACAAAACACCCATGTCTATCGTCGATAGTAATATTGGTCTCAATATCATGTAAGTCTGCGCTCTGTAAAACATAAACATCCACTTGAACTTTTTTGTACTGTGACCTTTGTTTTTATAATGAAAGGTTCATTCCGGGTCGACTAAAAAAACATCCCGCCCGATAATGATGTCATAAGGTAAAGTGAACAATCAGAGCCGCTAACTAAACATTGTAACTTAAAACTCTTGAGATCGATTCCAACGCGTAAATTTATTGATTTGTCACCTCTGTGGTCCAGTGGTCCAGTGCCAGTGCCAACCACGCGAGGTACGGGGCTCGATTTCTGGGTCAGGCAAATCAATGAATGTGCTTTTCACCTTTGCAAAGTAACGCTGCCTGGGATCGGACAAGCGCCCGGCCGGCAACAGGCCCGCCACCCATTGGCGGGTATATTTATTTAAATAAAATATTTTTTTATTCACATTATTATTAATTTATATTTATTGAAATTTTTAACACTATTCTTAATTTTTACTTTTTATTAAAATTTATTTTCTATTTTTTAGTTTGATTTTCTATAAAAAGCGTGTTTTGAGTTTTTTAAAACTATTATTTATTTTTTATTTTTTAGTTTGGTTTATTTATAAAAGCGAGATTTTTAGTTTTTTTAAACTATTATTTATTTTGTAGAATTAAAATTCATCTTAGTATTCGAAAATTTGTCAATATTAGAGAAATCGGCTAAAGATAATTATTGGAAATTAAAATTAACATCAAGTCCTGTCTTATTGACTAGAGAAAAATTATAAAAAATTAAAATTAAGTTTCTTACCTTATCGACTACAGATGAAAATTATATAAATTAACAAAAATCATATTTTGCAAATTGAAAAATGGAATAATTTTATCAAATTAGTGTATTGTCATCGGTCCTCGATAAATCTACAAAGTTTGAACGAAATCTGGCCGTTTAAAGTGGGTCAAAACCGCGCCCAAAGAAGTCGGTTACAAACATACAAACATATATACAAGTGAAGCTAATAAAAAGCGTGTAAAAAATATACGAGTTTTCGTTTAAATTAAAATTAATTGGTGAAATCGATAAATTATAACATTTTTTTAATTGATTGATTGTTAAAGTTGATGTTTTAAGAAATGTAAAAAATAATTCCGAAATTTTTTCAATTTTTAAAAAATAAATACTTATTAAATTTCTTTAATTCCAGAAAATAGAAAAATCGATTATTATTTGAAATCTCCAAGGAAACAAATTGATTAAATCATTTTATTAATTTTTACTAAAAAAGTGTCAAAATTATAATTCATAAATAATGAATGAATTGAATTTCTTGAATTATCAATTAAACAAAAAAATTATAAATTAATAGGAAGACTAAAAAAAATTTTTTATCACTTTCAAAATTTTGCCGCCCTAAAACATTTGCCGCCCTGGGCACTTGCCCCGACTGCCCCTAGTGTAAATCTACCGCTGTATATAATTGACTAACATTGAATACTGATAAAACTAACTCTATGAAGTTTTCAATGCATAAGACACCTGAATTTAATTCAAAATTGTTAGCTCATTGTCCATTGTGTGTTAAGGAAGATTGGCTCCTTCTGGCACAAGTGTTTATTACACTTAAAAGAAGGAGTCAACCCTTGGCTAATTAACTGACATATATGGATAATGAGGTAATAAAAGATTATTATTATTATTATAATTTTTGTCGTAATGACTGCAATAATAACCAATGTGCATGATCAACAATTAAAATCACAAATAAAATTAAATAAATAGGTATATTGATGGATGAAAATCTTACTTTTAAACATCGTAACGGGGCTTTGTGTAATAGAATTAGAAAGCTGATATTTGTTTTTAAAAAACTGGGCTTTATTGCTAGAACAACACTAATTAGTCAAGTTTACTTTGCTCTATGACAATCAATAATAACATACTGTATTACCTCAGGGTGGTGTAGCTAAAACGCCACTAATATTCGTCGCGAGAACGCAGAGAAGAAGGTGGCTACATTTCGCCCATTCCTGTTCTCCACTAACCTACTATATAAATCATGTAAAGTACTATCAGTCTGACAGGTTTTTATACTAAACATTGTGCTAAAACAGCACACATTCTTGCCTACTGTATTGAAATTACTAACAAAAGAAAATATATAGCTTGTTCCATTGATATAAAAAACCCAATTGTGTATACAATCATTGTGTCAAAAAGTCCTCAAAAAATGAGTGCACAATTTAAAATTGTGCACTCATTTCAAATAGAATCGCGTCGGCTGCGTCACTGTCAATTTTATTTTCTTACAAGTCTTGCACTTAAGGTTGGATATGCAAAGACATATATTTTTGCCATATCTATAACTACTTAAATGAAATTAGGGACACTTTTGAGCGTCAGTTTTGTTCGGGACTGTGCATCTAGGGTTTTTTATATCAATGGCTTGCTCCCAAAAAATTGCCATAAAACATACTTTTGTAATTAAATTTTATGTTGTACAAAGAAACAGAGAATTAGTTAATTAGGTTAGAGTATACTTTATCTATTTATACCTTTGTATCATAAGTTATATAAATGATAAAATATGATTAATTAAGCAAGTATACCTGCTCTTTTAGACTGAAATACATGATTTTCTAGTTCAGGCACACATGTCATATATATCTAAGAATACATTGTAATTATAAATTTTACTCTACTTATGTAAATTTCTGAAATAAACATTTAAGAAACTTACATAAGTTTTCTTTATCAAAAAAATCATAATTAATCATTAGAAACTGCAATATAAATGTGATTCATTCTTAGTGGTTATAAGCCTATTTACTGTAAGTTTTCTGGACATTTTCGCTATACAGTTAATAACACCCTATCTGACCAAAAAGGGTCTTATATGTAGGTTGATGACAAAAAAACGAGAAGATTCTATTTATAAAAATAAAAATATGGAATTTTAAAATGCAAATATGAGCATTTTTCCATCCATCAATTTCCCTAAAATTTAGGGAATATTTTTAGTTATTTATATTTTTTATTTATTTTTACATAATTTTCTATATAATAAAAAAAATTCAGACACACTCAAAAATGTCAAAATAAAGATTTCCTTGCAACTTAGTGACCCTCTCACTCCCTCACACTACACTTGAATCGGCAGATTTTTTAAATTTTAGCTGGCCATTAACCCACCATACCTTAATCCGACGCGATTGAGTGTTTTCGTGTCAGTATTTTTTAAACATTTTTTACTGTACATTTTTTCCTTACCGTTGAAATGAAAAAGATATAACCTTTTATTTTTTCTTCAATTGGATCTACAAAAGCCAATATAATGGGTAGTGTCAGTACTCGAGTGTCATAGGGACCCTATGACACTCGAGTACTGACACTACCCATTTAGCATCTTAGGCTCCCCTACTATTAATAGATGTCCTGTTATCTAATAATACAGAGAGAAACAAGCTTTTTTCAGAATTTAATTAAAGTTTAACAAACATTCTGTGTTCATAAATGTTAATCTGTATTTGGTCAGGTACAATGATAAAGCTGTGTCTGGGGGCAAAATTTCTAATACCTACTTGAAACAAAACTTTAACTATTGCTGTCATCTTCTGAGGTTTCTCTAACACAGCTGTATAAAAACAGATAGCCAGACCTCATAGACTAAGATATAAACTAGGTATATGTTTCAAGTGATCCGAATGCTAGCTCCACCTTTACCTAAGAATTCATGGGTACAACCAAATATAATATATAAGATCAGATATTGCAAAAAATGTTTTAGCAAATGGTACCATTAATAGGGGATAACATAAGTCATATTCTTCTTAGTTCTTTTGTGCAGGTAGGCAAAGTGCACTTGCTTTGTTTGTATAAAAAATATCTCGAGCCCATTCGTAATACGATAGCAGCTACCAGTGACATAATTGCGGCAAGAATATCGATGGCGTCAACCCATTGAGTAAACAGAAAAGTAATAACAGTAACATTGACATGATGCGAATTCGCAATATACGTTGCTATGCAGATGACAGTACTGGTGATACTACATACTCCGGCCGGAGCGGTTTTTCTCGGGAATACGTCGAAGAGTGCCGAAACAATCTTGTGTCCGAAGTTAAGAATCGACTAACCGATGTCTCGGAATGGGGTCATCAAAACCTGGTCACGTTTAACCCCAAGAAGACACAGCTTTGCGTGTTTTCCGCAAAAAGACACCCTTTGTCGTGTCACCTCGATTTGGGGATACTCTCTTGACAGCCTCAGCTAGTGTCGGGATTCTGGGAGGCGACATATCGAATTACGTCCAGTTTCGCAGTCATTTGGAAGGTAAGGCTAAACTAGCCTCCAAAAAGCTCGTGTGCTCAGCAGAGCCAGACAGTACTTCTTGCCGGCCCATCGCCTTCAACTTTATAAGGCTCAAATCCAGCCTCACATGCAGTACTGTTCTCATCTCTGGGCCGGAGCTCCTCAGTAACAGCTTCTTCTTCTTGATCGCATTCAGCGTAGAGCGGTTCGAATTGTTGACGACCAGGCTATTTCGAAACGGCTTGATACTTTCGCGTTGCGCGGAGATGTTGCTTCACTCTGTGTCTTCTATTGTATTTTTCATAGGGAGTGTTCCGACGAGTTATTTGGATTAATTCCTGCCGCCGAATTCCATCAACGGACATCGCGTCAAAATATGAAATTCCATCCTCACCATCTCGATGTCTGGAAGTCCACAACTGTGCGTTTCTCTCGGCACTTTTTGCCTCGCACTACTTTGTTGTGGAATCAATTACCGGCAAGGCGGTTTCCAAACGGATAGGACCTGGAGACCTACAAGAAAAGAGCTTACACATTCTTAAAAGGCCGGCAACGCAATTGCAAGACCTCTGGTATTGCGGATGTCCATGGGCAGCGGTGATCACTTACCATCAGGTGCATCTCCTGCTCGTTTGCCCCCTCTTCTATAAAAAACAGACTAGAGACCTAATAACACACTAACTATTCTGTCAACACATAAGACTAACAGATCTTATAATAATCAGAAAGAATTAGTACCGACCCACCCAGTGAGTTGAAAACACACGCAACAATATACAAATTTTGAATTAGTCAATCGGAACGTCAGTATTTATTAGTCTAGTTTTCAATGCGCCAACCCAAAACGCCAACACTACATTGCAGACGCGTCCCGACCAGTAGTTACGATAATATACATCAGACGAAGAAAACTAGTTATTTTGCAAATTTCCGCGAACTTTTGCAAAATAACTAGTTTTCTTAATGGATTTCCGCAAAGTAACGCCTGAATCTATAAAAAAAGATAATACACATGTTTAGTTTTCACTCATCTATAACGAGCTGCCTGCCAGAAAGGCCGGTTGTCTTTTTTTTAAAGTAGCCTGGAGCACCACGTGATGCTCATCCATCGTCTGGTATCAGCTTACGGTGTATTTCCACCCTGTATCAAAATAATTTGGACTCTAAATTAAAAATTTAGAACTTCACGGCACATACACCCTCGGATTAAACTGGATGCGCCTTTCAAGGCAATTTCTTAGGTTGTTAACGTCGCTTGCTTTTACACAAAGAAATACATAGTTATAATATTAACCAATGAAACAAAATCACCCCAGAGGTATTCCTTAAGCGTTAGCTTTTTATTCGACAATATAAAATAGCACAATATAGCATATTTCTATTTTTTACGATATACGGGTATTCAGATATTTTATAATAACCTTTTGTACAAGGTATTGATTTTATACATTCTTTAATTTTGTGTATTGGTAGATCTGTAATAGCATTTGGAAGTTTATTGTAAAAGCTTATAGATGGCCCTATAAAAGAGTTACTTGCGAGTTCTGTGGACAAGCGTTTGACATTTACATACATTTTGCTCATATGAGCGCGTAGCCGCATTTTGTTGCAAACGTCCAACACCGTGTCCATTAATACTCGTATTTGTGTGGTCTGTGGTTACAGCATTGTCAGAATACCTACCTATTTGCTCTATGTCTACTGTTAACAGCCAGTTTAGGACAAAGTCATGTCGCCCGTGATAGAAGAGAGGTTTGACCTATAAGTTTATATCTCGATTAATGTCACGACAAATGTTTCCCCTATGCATAGCTTCATATAAACGAGATATAAATTCTTTGTATTAATCAAATCTCTCTTCTAACGCGCGTGATATATCACACGCTATTTATCTTAAGGCGATAGGTAATGCCAAATTACGAAATAGACACCTCTTTGAAAGCCTACTACTGCTAACCGGTTGGTCCAATAATTAAAAAAAAATATGCATTGTGCGTATAATATAATTAAGTTTAAATTTTAAGTTCGTTTTTTTAAATTTTATTGTTATTTTTAACGGAAAAAAATCGAATATCTTTCTTATTTTTACGCAAAAATTTGCCTATAACTTCCAAACTACTGTAACGATTTTGATGATTTTTTCTTTTTATTACAGACAATTTATTGCTTTATAAAATTTAAGTTCAACATTTTACAAAATCATTATAGTGTGCTATTAAATCAATAAAAACCTTATTATTTAATTCGCGGACAGCGCTCGCTTCGAAAGTCAGTCTCCCGGTAGCGTTCATACGGGGAGGCTGTGTCGCATGTTAGCGTGCTCCGCTCTCCATATTCGAGTCAAAGAGTAATAGTACAGATAGAACGTTTGGCACAATAGTAAGGTTGTGCCGTTTGGAAATTGAACATTTCGTTTACGCTTGGTTGTTTTTTTTTTATAGTAGATAATGAGCTTGGACCGAGAAGGCTGTTTTTTTAGAGATGTTGTTCTTATGATATAGACAAGGAATAAGAAAGGATTTTTTTAAATTCATCCCCTAAGATGGTGAAATAGGGGGTGAAAGTTTGTATGAAACTCTGTCATTTTTGAGTTGAAATGAATGATATGCTGTAATTAAATTATCCTTTAACTGAAAAAAAAATTAAATACAAATTTAATATTTTTTTGAATTCTAGCCCATAGAGAGGTAAAAAGAGGCTTTAAAGTTTGTATCAAAAATGAATTGTTTATTTATTGCATTACTATAAAATCTAAATTATTTTAATTTAGTATTTATGATTTTTAATACAATTAAGATGTACGAATTTTCGGATTTTTTAGTACTTATACTCTTCAATCGAAATTGAAGAAACATGCATGTAATGTTGGAAGTTTCATCCATTAAAGGAGTAAAAGTGTATGTTACAATTTATATGAAAAATCAAACGTTCATGGTCAAAATAACTTGAAATTCGGCACTTACGTTCTTCGACACAATTTAAGAATCATATATAGGATTTTTAAATTTCATTCCTTAAAGGGTAAAAAAAGCATTGATGTTTGTATAAAAAATAGACTGTTTATTGTAGAATATTGTAGAAATTATTTAAAACTTAGTATTTATGATTTTTAATACAATTAAATGAATACGAGTTTAAGGTTTTCAAATGTCATCTCTTCAAACGATGAAAAACGTGGTAAAGTTTGTAAAAAAAAAAAAATATGTTTAATCAAAATCTCTTCAAATTTATTAGTCATGTTCTTTAATTCAATTAAATAAACGTGCATGTAAGGATGCTGTGAGTTTTATCTCTTAAAGAGGTAAAAGAGGGTATTAAAGGGGCTGAAAGCTAGTACTTTATAAATAGTTTTGTTTGCGAGTAGACGCTGAATAATATTTTGAGACTATTCATGTACTTACCTACGTTTACGCTTGAATTTTTTATTAGCTATAGATAGATAAGTATTTTGTCAATATTTTGTATAAATGTACAAAAATAAAAAAAATAAAACATATAAACAACAAAGATAATTCAAGCAAGCGAATAAAAAGCAAAACTCTAAAGAAAAAAAATAAAAACTGGTACTATTTGAAGGTAGTAGAAGGAAGACTTCGCAACAAAAAATTAATTAATTAAATATATTATACATACAAATAGTCTAAATAAAACAACTTATTTAGTAGTTTCCTCTATAAACATTAAATCAATTTATATATTTTCTTTTTTATTACGACATTTTGAAACAAAAACTAAGAAGCTAGTTAGTTTTAATATATTATTCAAGAGGTTACATTTTACAAAATCAAACTTTGAAAGGTTTTGTTAAATATTAATTGTTGATTGTATGTATTAAAATAAAGTGCTACACGGGATGTATTGTATATTACAAAACTTTCAAAGAAATATGTAGCTGTTATTATTGCGTAAATTGTTATATAATTTTTTGTCGATTTTCGGTAATTTTTTTTCTTTACATATTTATAGTTTTTCTAAAATGAATGTATATGTAATCGATGAATGAGCGATTACTGGTTATTGGTTTTGAGTTTGACAACATTCAGTCAATTCATGATGATAAAAGTTCATATAGGTGAACAAAAATGTTAAAACGTATGTATCTGCATCTACTGTAAATACTCTTTGACTTTGGACCATGCCTCGCGCGAAATAATATTTGCGCTGCTCCTGTTAGAAACTCAAGGTCGTTCGCAGCTGTAATCGCCTTAAGTGGGAAAGAACTATCCAATGAGAAACATCATAATCTTGAGTTATTACATCAATTTCGCTTCATTAATTTCAAATAAAAATATTTTGAGCTACTACCTTTTTTATTCTATAACTAGCTGTGTTTGCGACTTCCTCTGCGTGTTTTTTTTTAAATTAGCCTAAGTTACATCTTATTACATCAGCTATCTACCAGTGAAAGTCCCGTCAAAATAGGTCCAGCCGTTCCAGAGATTAGCCGGAACAAACAGACAGACAGAAAAAATTCGTAAAAAGTGTTATTTTGGTATGTGTACCGTGTATACATCCAATGCATTTAGTTAAAACCAATTATTTTAGTATTACAAACAGACACTCCAATATTATTTATTTGTACAAATTTATGAGATAGAAAAACAGCAGATGGGTCTCCTGATTGAAAGAGTCAACCATCAAAGGTGTGAATGGTGCGTTGCTATCTTGTGGCGAGATCTAATGCCACATGCATAAGTGTCAAGCTCTGACGCTATTGCGGCAAAAATAGGTAAGGTGATGGTACCAGACCCGGGCGAGACAATGCAGAACTCTACCACCTAGTAGCCACGATGGTAGTGACTCGATAGCCAATCGGTCGCCTTTTACGACCTGCCTGGCAGAACGGCAGCTAGACTATTCTTCAAAGGAGCCCGAACCAGCACGGGGGAAACGTTTGATCAATCCGTGTAATTTGTACAACAATATTGTAATATTATATATTTTTATATTGTTGTATGTATTGCGGTCATCGTGGATTATATATAAATATATTAGTACACGTTATAAAACAAACGTACAGAAATTAGATGATTTGGTCCAGGCCCGTTTGAAGACTAGATCATCTGCCGTTCTGCCAGGCACGTCGTAAAAGGTGACTAATTGGCTATACTTGTCACTATCGTCGTGACTACTAGGTGGTAGAGTTCCGCAACGTCTCGCCCGGGTATATGGTACTGTGACACCCGCCCGGCGATCTATCAGCCGGCCGTGTTACTCCACCAATCGTACCGCCTTTTCCTAGGGGGTTTTCCTTTGACTCGCCTGGCTGCTCGAGGACCCGAAGATCGAAGGTATTTTTTAGGATTTTCAATAATAAACTCTCGTTTTATATCTTCATTTATTTCTCGGGGAAATGTCTATTCCCCACCGAATCAAAAGGAACACTCTTATTCTAATACATTTTTTCATCTAAACAAAACAGTTCTACATTTGAAAGTAGACAAAGCTGCCAGTGTATATGTAACACCATAAAGGTATTACAGTACCACTCCTATACCTGTTGCAATAACGTCAATGCTTGTCGTAATTGTTCCGATTTGGATGGTAAGGTATTCGGTAGACTTATGCATGTGGCATCGCCATCTCGTCACACGAACGAATAGTAATGCACAATTAACATCATTGGTGTCTTATAGGCGATGGTCTCTCTTTTCATCCGGGGAGCCATCTGCTCGTTTGCTATCTTATGATATAAAAAAAAACCACGATTCATATCTTGGGTGTGCTTAGACGATGTCTCCAATCAGAAGAGTTATCTGCATATAAAAGTTCTTTAATATAAAAAAGGCTTACGTGGTAAAAATGTAACACAGGTGTGAGCGTCGGGAGTTAAAAAAGCAATATAAAATTCAAGCTTTCAATGGGGTCATATTATGTACAGTACCCGGCAATAAATATTGCACATCGACCTTTGGAAAGAGACAATCGGCTAATTTCGGCTTCGTAGAGCGTTATCTCTGTCGCACAAAATACAAACAGTCCGGTACCTATTAGGAGCTGTTAAAACAAGTATGATTTGCTTCTTTTGATATTTTTATTCTTTGTATAAAATACACTAATTTTTCTATAAGTGATGGCTTTAGGTTGGGGTAAAATAAAATAAAAAAACATTTTTACATTATGTTTACGTATTTAATTATTTTGGAACATTACAGCTTTAGTGTACATAATAAACACCATTATACCTATTGCTAAAATGAGACATTGCAATAAAAATAATAATAATTCTAATTCTCAATTACTTCCATTTCACTATCTGTGCTCTCAAAGAGGTCAATATCACTGTCACTATCAGCCGTATTTATTACTAATCTATCAGTGTAATTGTCTAAACTGTGTTGAATGCTTCTATATTCATTCTCACATTTGATTGCATGATCGCAAACCTTTTTTCCACTCTTCAGCGCCGATCATGTTTACTTTTTCAGTCAATAATGTTTTTACTGTAGTTAAGTTCATACCCACATTTCTAGAGGCTACATAGCCTTTCAGTTGAGACCATATATTTTCAATTGGATTAAAATCCGGATGATATGGTGGCAATCGCAACACAGTGTGCCCATGTTCGGCAAGTATTTTGTCCACAGAAAACTCTGTATACCTCTCCTTGTGCTGACATATAATAGCGTAAATCTGGGTTTTTGTTAATTTTGGATCAACTGGAATTTCATGTCTGTTTAACCAGTTGATCATTTCCCGTTTAATGGTGTTTGAGTTGGGGGGTCTTTCAACATACTTGTTGTGATAGGGTGCGTTGTCGATAACTAGAACAGAATCACTGGGTATATTTGGGATTAATTGGTTAACCAGCCATTTCTCATAGTTATCGTTATTCATTTCATTGTGATAGTCACCTGTAGTGTCCGTGGATTTATACGTTAAAAAAGCACCGGGTACAAAGCCTTTTTCATTTCCCGCATGAACTATTATCAAACGTTGACCTTTTGAAATTGGCTTTTTTACTCCTTTTTTCTTATCGTCACTCCAAGATTTCCCTTTAGTGTGGGATGCATGTATATATGACTCATCCATGTAGACGATATTTTTTCCTGTTTCGCGAAATTTGCGTATTTTATCAAGGTATTCCATTCGTTTGAGACTAACGTCGTGCTTTTCCATTAGAATTTTTCGATTATCTTCCATTTTAGTGAACTGAAATCCCATGTCATGAAGTATTTTTCTCAATGTTTTTTCAGACCCATTGTAATTAATAGCTTCAGATAACTTAGCTTTTAATGATTTTATTGTTGGCAGTTCATTAAATCGTAAGTGAAAATCATACACCATTCTTCGAACAACATCGTAATCAAAATCGTCCATATCCAAACGAAATTGCTTTTTTGGTCTCCCTTTTTTTGGAGTGCTGAACTTAATTTCAGTCGAATGTGTTTCAGTACTGACTTCGTTTAATATATTGTTCAAAGTTCTTCTTGAAATTCCAGTGGCATTTGCAACTCGCTCTTGAATCTTCTTAAAATAACAACTTACATTTTCATCTACTTTTTTTTTAAATCTATCAGCTTCGCTTACAAAGTATTTATAAACATTGTAGATAATTTCACGTGACTGACCTCGTAAAGGTTTCCCTCTTTTTCCGAAAGATGCCATATTACAACTTTAAATTATTTAAATTTGTGGGTGTTATCAACTCTAAATATATATTTTTTTTCGGGACGCGACTGCACTCTATCGTACTTGAACAACGACTGACTAAACGTCACATAGGTAGTGTGGGACAGAGATAACGCTTTACGAAGCCGAAATTATCCGATTGTCTCTTTCCAAAGTTCGATGTGCAATATTTATTGCCGGGTACTGTAACGACGTTTGTTATTTTCATGAGGCTACCCGTACAGCGACCCACGTGCGTGCTACGCTGGGCGATGACCCGCTACGCCGGCCGCCGGCGTAGTGTTGTCCCGCTAAGGGTCTGCCCCAAAGAAGCTAGCTGTAAAGGCAAAACGGTTTGGCTTAATATAAAAGTATTGATGTATATTAAAGTGCAGTAGAACCTTGATAAGTTAAAGCCCAAGTGAAACACAAAACATTTTAAGTTATAGCGGTTTTAATCTATTAAAGATTTATGGTGGAGATGAGATAATAGTCCCTATTTTTACTATAGTGATTCAATCACGTGATTCGCATTGAGTTTTGAGGAATTCTAAAGAGACAATTGATAGATATTATAATAATAAATAAATATTCTCGGGACAAACTACATTTACTTGTCTAACCCCAAAGTAAGCAAATTGTTTGCTTGTGTTATGGGTGTTAGTCAACAATACTAATACATAGAAATATATATATAAATACTGGAATATATTTAATAAACACTCAAACCCGGAAATACAAACATTGATGCTCATCACACAAATGCTTGTCCCCGTCGGGGATCGAACCCGAGCCCTGTCGATCGCTTAGTCAGGGTCGCTAACCACTCGACCAACGGGGAGGTCAGATATTATATATTGTTTACTTTAACAGTTTAGTTACACTGTTAACGTGAACAATAAACGTTAGTTTTGAACATTTTAGTTCATTTTAGTTTTGAACATGGGCAAGAAATAAATTTCGACCAATCTTTTATTTTGTACTTTTTAAATTACTCATTGACTAACACAAGATGGCAGCTGGATTAAAATGAGAAAAATCGAGATTCACTAGGTGATAGAGTTCTGCATTGGCTCGCCCGGGTCTGCTACCACCGCCTTACCTGTTCCTGCCGCAATAGCGTCAGTGCTTGTCACTGGCGTGTTCCGGTTTGGAGGGTAAGGTAGTCGGTAAACTTATGCATGTGGCATTAGACCTCACCACAAGATAGCAAAGCATCATTAACACCTTTGGTGTCTATAGGCGATGGTTGACTCTTTCCGTCAGAAGACCCATCTGCTTGTTTTGCTATGTTATAAATTATAATATAAAAAATGTAGTTGTTCAAAATGTTTTTTTTTAATTTGAAGTTATTAAAGCGAAATTGATGTAATAACTCAAGATTATCATGTTTCTCATTGGATAGGTTCTATTTGTTTTTCCCACTTAAAATAAATAGTGTATGATATATCGCGCGCGTTTCTTATGATATATAAAAAAGATTCATTGCAAAAATCAATCCACCAATTAAGTTACACGCTATTCCACAAACCGTACAAGAAAATTCTTCATATTTATCGGAAAATATTAGAATTTGCATTTTTTATATTTTTGATTCCTTGATTGCAAGATTTTGTTCCGCTGTTAAACTGGTAACTTGTAAAAGAAAGCTATCAAATATACACCGATGGTTATTCCTACATTAAGAGATAGGAGATAAAAGGTAAAAAGGAATCCTATTACTAAGCCTCCGCTGTCTGTTTGTCCGTCTGTCTGTCTGTCATCAGGCTGTTTCTCGTAAACCGTGATAGCCAGAAAGCTGAAATGTTCATAAATTATATATGTTCGTTTTTTTATATCATAAGATAGCAAACAAGCGGATGGGTCTCCTGATGGAAAGAGTCAACCATCGCCTATAGACACCAAAGGTGTTAATGGTGCGTTGCTATCTTGTGGCAAGGTCTAATGCCACATGCATTAGTTTTTACCGGCTACCTTAACCCTCCAAACCGGAACACGACAGCGGCAAGCACTGACGCTATTGCGGCAGGAATAGATAAGGCGGTGGTACCAGACCCGGGCGAGACAATGCAGAACTCTACCACCTAGTAGCCACGATGGTAGTGACTCGCATAGCCGTTGCCACTATAACAAAAAATTATATTAAAAAAAATGAAAACACCATAAACGGGTTTTTTTCGTATTTTTTTACTCAGTATTAATAACTATATCAGGTAGACGCTTAAAATTTTCACAGAATATTTAGTTGTATATTACCTTTCAAAATAAATAATTAAATAAATATAAAGTAAATTAATTAAAGGGGGGCGTCCCATGCAACAAACGTAATTTTTAGGTTATTCTATGTATTAGCCTAAGAGTTATTTCAAAAATGATAAGGAAGTATGCTAAAAACAACATAATTTTAATATTTAAATAACTGTCACATTTGAGAATTACAGTCGATTTTGATTTTTGAAACGACATTTGACGCAGTATTTTTAGTACTAAAATCTCGTAGAATACCAAAAAATGATTGGTTGAAAAATTTCGAAGTTATGTCGAAAAAGCACTTTTTTTTCAAAGTTTTTGTCAACGATTATTCCCAAACGGATAAATGGATTTTGATGAAATTTATGCGTTAGACGTAGTTTTTTTAGGAATAGAACTGATTAGTTAACATGTATTAAATCGGTAAATTAATATGGAAATTATATTAAAAAAATACTTTTTCGCCAAAATTTTTTTGGATTTTTTTTAAAATTTCTCAAAATCTCCTGGGCCGAATCGGTTTAAATTTTCAGGAAGTCTAAGTTGAGTGGAATCCAATTGAATGCCGTCAACCGCGTTTCGATCGGTCCAGCCATTCAAAACACACATACACACACACACAAACATACATACATACAGACATAATGACGTCATCGTGAAAATAGTCAGAAAAGGTTCCTAGGACCTCAAAACGTGGAGATCTGGTGAAAACTTGATTTTCGAAAATCGGGGCAAAATCAGTAACTTCCTCATCTACATACGTACGGAAGTTAAAAAACAAGAACAAAATGAATATTGCCGTAAACGAACATACATCTCATTTATATGCATAGTTCGTTCAGTGACAAAGTAAGACAATCGTGTTTAAAATAAACAACCTTGACCGCAGTGCACTCGTAACCACGTAACGCTAAGGATCATTATGAAGTACATTTTGTAAATAGTAATTTATACTCACATATATATTTTTATAATTTAAATGCTGCCAAATTGCAGCAACTGATTTCTTATCTTTTTGTATTTCGAAACCCTGCATCAAATCATCACCAAATGTGTGGGACCAGCGGGAAGTATTCACTCCATACCGATTGGTCTATATGACGAAGTTGTTAAGTAACAGACATAAAAAATGCAGTCTAATTACCTCCATATTTTGGAAAAGTCACATTACGAGTCATCTTAGTACTTACATACTAGCTGCAGTGTGTAGCCCGCTGCATTATAAAAGTTTTTGGCGAATCCCGCGGGATCACCTTACTTTTCCGGAACAAAGAGTAGGCTATGTGCTATTCTAGGTCACCATCTACTTGCTGCCAAACATTCAAATCCGTGCAGTAGTTTTTGCGTGATTACTCAATTACGCAAAAACTACTACACGGATTGAGTAACAAACGTCCATCCATCCAAGCAACCAAACTTTCACATTTATAATATTAATAAAGATTTTTTATTATAATTTTTACACTTTCAAAGATTTTACACTTTTAAAGAATATTACGTCCTGAAGATGCTTTAAAAAGCGAAACCGGTCGATAAAATTAAATAATTTAGTGTATAATAATAGTGAAATAAAAGTACAAGTGAGTGATAAACTAGTTTCAACTAAAAATTTTTTATTATATCGTATACCTAATTTTTTTTCAATTAAAGTTCATTTTTGAAGCCGAGTATAAGTGAGTAAAATAATAATAATAATATCGGTGGACAAATTACACTAATTGTTCTAACCGCAAAGTATGTAAATTTATTGCTTGCGTTATGAGTGTTATTCAACAATACTAATAATACGTATGAATACTGTAAATGAGAGCATTCCGACGAACTGTTTGGATTGATCCCTGCTGTTGAATTTCATCATCAGACATCGCGGCAAAATTCAAAGTTCCATCCTCATCATCTCGATGTCTGGAAATCCACAACCATGCGATTCTCTAGGTACTTCTTACCACGCACTACTCTTCTGTGGAATCAATTACCGGCGGGGGTGTTTCCGAACGGATACGACTTAGGCACCTTCAAGAAAAGCACCTTCTTAAAAAGCCGGCAACGCAGTTGCAAAACCTTTGGTGATGTGGCTGTCCATGGGCGGTGGTATTCACTTACCATCAGGTGAGCCTCCTGCTCGTTTATCCTTTTTTTCTATTAAAAAAAAATAAACCCAGAAGTACAAACATATGCTCATCACACAAATGTTTGTCCCTGTCGGACATCGAAATTCAAAACCTAGTTCCATCGATGCGTGATTAGGTTCGCTAACCAATCGACGACGGTCAATCCGGACTTTACGGCGGCTTAAAATTTAGATATCTAGGGGAATACCTATTTAATCCACCTAGGTATCTATTCAACTTATAATTATTAAACCTATAATTTAGATGACGTTTTTAACATGTTCACAAAATGAACCTTATGTATTACATTAGTTATGTACTGAACTAGAACCCAGATTCGCTAGAGTGTTTAATAATATGCTCTAACAGGTAATTTTTTTGACAAATCTTTGAAATTCTCAGCTTTCTCTACTATTTTAAGCATGTATTCATACGTACAATCCATCCCCTAGAAGATCTTTGTCTATTGATGAAAACTGCATTACTATCCGTTTCGGAGTTTAAAAGTCCTAAGCGAACTTAGTTTTATGCTGCAACAACAACACATCTTCACGCCAAATCCCTTACGGGGAGGCAGAGAGAATTGAGTGCCATATGTTACAAACTTTCGTATTTATAAGTATATTCACGCCCGTATGTCCAAAGAGGTAGGCAGAGTTATAACAAGTGCACCCACGATTACCCGAATTATGGCAATTTGCATTAATATTGCCTTAACTTAGGAAAATCCTAAGTAGTATGCTGTCACTTCTTGTCTTAAATGAAAATAATGTGACAGCATGACACTAAAGACTGTCCTAAACTAAGACAAGGTTAGTGCAATTAGCCATTAGTCCTATAATGTGAAGGGTGGCAAGCCTATCGCCAACCAAGCACTTATCCAATTCCAGGCAACGTTGTTTTTATCAGACAACTGACAAATTAACATTTTGAATTACTCGACCCGGGAATCGACCCCGGGACTTCATTTTTATATCATAAGATAGCAAACAAGCAGATGGGTCTCGTGATGGAAAGAGTCAGCCATCACCTATAGACAGCAAATATGTTAATGGCGCGTTGCTATCTTGTGGCAAGGTGTAATGCTACATGCATAAGTTTATCGGCTATCTTACCTCCAAATCGGAACACGACAGCAACAAGCATTGACGCTATTGCGGCAGGAATAGGTAAGGCGGTGGCACCAGACCCGGGCGAGACAATGCAGAACTCTATCACTTAGTAAGTTGCGGTAAACACCGACACCGCACCACTAGACCACAGAGGCGCATTTATAATCATAGAAAATTTCGCCTCTCTCAGCTACCTTGTAGAGGTTCGTAGCATGGTGCGTTCGTAGCAACAGGCAACGTACAAGCAGACAGATTAAGGAATTAATTAACAGCTAAACATAATCTATATGTATATTAATACGTGAAGCAAAAATTTTCTACCAAAACACAGTGTATCGCGTGGAACATGCTAGGTGGACAATATTATTTTATGTTATATAACGATGCTCTTACTTATTTCAAATATGGGTAGTCATGTTTTTGTAATAAAAAACGAAAAAAATTATGATAGCAAAAAAATATTTTCAAAAATAATATATGAGCAACAATTAACTTAGCGAGTACTATGAATGCTGTAAATTGCATGCAGTTCAGATCGAATAAGTATCAAGAGGTATGTACAATATAAATCTAAATACATAAAATTACAAATAGTAACAAAACAATCATAGGTTTATTTACAATAAAAGAAAATATATGCATGAAAACTAAAACTAAGCAGCAAAGATAATATTTCATAACGTAACCTAATAATCATCATCAGAGTCTTCTGATGAATCGTTTACTGTGTAATCGTCATCATTTTGTGGAACTGTGCGATAATATGATGACGTTTCCAGTCTTGATTCTACTATACTAGGGCTTAAAATTAACTTTAAAACCTCTGAACATATTTTTTCCGGCTTTTTTTGGGGAATCTCTCGAAGGCTATTGATCAAGGGATCAGATGTTATAACCAACATTGACAGCAAGTCTCTGTTCGTGGCAACACGCGAGCACTTGCGGGTGTTGTACTCCCTAAATCTGCGGCAATCTTTATTACGTGCTTCCTGAGCCTCTTCGGAAAGCTGCCCAATTGGAAGCAATGCAGCTTTGATGACCTCTGTACTATGAATTAATATTTTATGTACAGTAGCAGGCATACAGTACCACGAATAGAGACTTAGATAATGTCTTCTGGTTTCAAGACAAAATTTATTAAATTCAACTAAGTTTATCTCGAATCCAGAAGACAAAGTCCTCAATATTACATCGAACTGTTTGATGATTTCAACATCCAATCCCGTGATCTGAGCACTCATCTCAGCATTCTTAAAAAACCGACGAGCCGTGTTTCCATCGTTTGAAGAACCAAATCCTGGCTTTGGTTTATCTACAATAAGTCCCATCTCGTTCTTAAATTTTAACTTAATTTCGTCGGAACGAACCTTGATATCTGCTTTGTCTTCGTTGCTTCTAGCCTGCCATTTCTTAATATTCAACTTGTAGCTGATATGTAAAAGGCATTCGAAGCAACGAATCCAAGCATGAAGTGTAGATAAACCAAAGCCAAAATGATCTTGGTTGCTGTTGAAGTTCGCGGGTTCATCATTCATCGTCTTGGGGGTGGCGCCACAGATGAAACACTTTTGAGTTGAACGAGTTTCCGTTAAAGCGTTGCATACCTTTCCGTCTGTCATTGTCAGCAAAAGTTCGTGTTTCACAGAGATTTGAGAATCACCAAAGTCGATACGTGTTGGAAGAAGAGCGTTAACTTCTTCCAACAATCTATTTGTCTCCGTTAACGTGAAGTCATTCGTTTCTTTAGCAAATATTAATTTGATTGGGCGACAATACAATGTTGATGAAGACCGAGGATTTTGCCAAACAATTTTGGCCCCATCATATAATCTAAGGGGAACTAAAGAAAATACGAAAAGAAATTCGTCCGTATCTTCAGTGTTCTCAAATCTCTGTTTGTATGTGCTGTGCCCAGAACTTCCATCACATCCCCATTTACTTACAAGTGTAAAAGACGAACTTGTTGCGAGGACACTGCTGATAACTTCATGCTGTGCTAATACTAAACGTTCCACTGTTTTGTTTAATAATGCTTGCAAATTTATTTCAGCACGTGTTTCTGTTACAGCAATGTGCTCCTGTGCAGGATAACAGGCCTGTTTAGATTTTGTCAAACTATAATATGATGGAAACACATTATGTCCTGCCTTCATAGACCACTTTCTTGTTTGTCTGTACGCATGTGTTGTTGACTTAGAATCTATATAGTAAGCTAACGCTTCGTCACTACTTAACTGCCTAGGATTAACATTACTGGTATCCTTAGACTTAACATTAATAACTGAGCTTTCACTAATGTCTCTAATTACGCTGGCAATTTTCCGTTGTCCTGCTGAACGCGCAGCAATTTCGGCAGCTGTCACCAATTCACTGACACTTCGCGATTCTACGAGATCCACGACTCGACGTTTTTTGGTTTTAAACGACGATTCTTCGAATTCTTTGCGAGGCCTTCCTGCTGAAATCACAGCCTCACTCGAAGTTGATGGTTGTGGCTCAAAAGAACTCACAGTAAACTGTATATCTTCTTCATCCAGCCAGGTCTTATTTTTAATTAAAAAACGCTCCTTCGATTTTCCTGAAGCCAACCATTTGACACCAATTTTATTGGAAAAGTTGGATATCTTCAACTTTATTTCTTTTTGGCTACATTCAGTAATGTTACCAAAGTGAAATTTTGAAGAAAGGTACTCATATATACCCGAGTTCTTTTCATTTTTTGTGGGTTTCAACCACTCTTCAAAAAATTCTACCCTAGAAATAGAGTATAAGCGTTCTGAAAAAAAAAAGAAAAGAATATGTTGTACTGAAGTGTGCTAAACAATTTGTGTATTTTTATGAAGAATAAAGTATTTCCTATGATATATCAAAGAACTAGCCCGGATAAAGGTGAATGTCTGCAAAATTAACTCTTTAAAACTATTCTTTCATAAAAAAAATACGTTAAAATATATAAGCTATGTTAAAATTATACCTAAAATTCATTTGAACAGATTCAGATTTTAAAAAAGGTTTTTTAAATAATAGGACTTACCCTCCGTGTTGATATCCATCACAAACACTCAAAATATTAACTATAAGCCACTATGGATGTGTACGAAAGTGTCACTAAACTGCAACTGATTGACTGTAACGATTTCATTAAACTCAATACCTGACTTCTAACCACTATTCCTTATCAGTTAAGCATTTGACAAACAACCGATTCTTGGAATCTGGAGATTAGGGGTGTTGTTTACGTTTTGCAATTAAGATTTCCTGGAAATGATAACATGAATTTTGTCCGCCTAGCATGTTCTAGGCGAAATACTGTGCAAAAGTTAGAACCTAACTTACGGCTTGCATTTACATTTATAATATTTTTTTTAAATCACTTTCAATTTCTGTACAACTGCTAGTCTCAGAAATCTAACTTAGTTTGACAGAATTCTGAGTTAAGATTTTGCAAATACACTTTATAGATACTTAAAATAACAAAAAGTAACTTACTTTAAACTGTTCTTTAATACAAAAACAGGGATAATTTTTATTTGAGACATAACGAAAATTATGATATATAAATTTATTGATATTTTAATGTAAATGAAACTAAAGTTTTGTACATTGATAACACCCAAATATGACGATAGAAGTCAATCAAATTAGTCTCAATATTTTTGATATGTTTATTCCTAGTGACATTTTTTTTTAAATATTCTAATTTATCTAATATTTAGAACTCCCACAAGACATGCAAAAGATGTTTAAACTCAAATTTGCCTGTGTTCTTTTTAGTTATTATACGGGTCGACTGGTAAAACTTTGTACATATTGAACTACACGATAGTTAATGATCACGAGTAAACAATAAAAATGTAATTAAATGCGCGTTAATAAGTAAAAACACAAACACACACTTTTTGTAATTAAGTATACCTTTATTCAGTGTTCTTCGTATGTGTTCCGATGAAAACCTGGCGTACAGCAAGGATGTGCTCACGAAGAGTAAAATGTTGGCAAACTCTGAAACGTGATTGAATATATGTTATTACTTATATCCTCATTACTCTAGCAGTACTACCTTCGATAAAGACACCCAAGTGTAGCAGAGTGGAATGCCATATGCATGAGTTTCATGGCTACCTTACCTTCTAAGCCGGAACACGACAGCGAGTACCGACGCTATTATGGAAGACAGGTATGATAGGATCATACCCGGTCGATGTGTTAAAGAACTCTACCTCCTAGTTAGAGGATTATAATTAGTACCTTGTAGGCATGGCACATTTCACTCATCACTAGTTATATCACTCGTTATAAAATATTTCACGTGTCACACCAGTTACATGCATCGAAATCGTCTCTTATATATAACGCGAGCGTGATTTATTTTCACACGGGCTAAGCTACTACTTATGCTTATAATTCGCAGAAATCCATGTTGCGAAAGAGACAAAGCAACAACATTTGAGCAACACCGTCCCACCAGCTAGAAGAGAGAATATGTTCAATATGTTATTTCATTTTACTAATCACTTATAAAGTAAGCACTGCGCGGCGATATAACATACGGAATAAAATGCACTCACTGTGACAATAATCTTCACTGATAAAATATAACGGTTGTGATTCATCAGCTATATATAACAGTGACAAAAACAAAAAACTTCACGACGTGATAGTGAAATAAAAATAGCTATAATCAAGGATTTATAACGTTATAATTTCGATATATTTCCGTCGTTGTGATTGGTTATAGTATATGATATTATGACGTTGTCTGCTAGCGTTAGTTGGTGAACCAATCACGAAACAGCATGAAACGCAGCGAACCAATCACGAAACAGCAAAAATATCGAAATAATAACGTTATAAATCCTTGGCTATAATTCCCATCGCTAATGCCTTGTACTAGTACTATTAGTGAGACTACAACTACATATCTTCTCAATGTTCCTAAAAGTTCAGTTAACTGTCTACTACTTCAAAAATTAAATTGCAAAGTCCCTTCCAATACTCACCCTAGATCGCATACAATTTTTCCACAACATTTTCACACGGGGTGTACCATATACTAAATGCTTGCCTGCCCAGATCATCATATTTTAACACACTGAGCAAAATTGATCACTTATGATAACAACAGTGAAAAATTGATCACTTATGTATGGCTGCTGCTTCTAATTAGCCAGCAAATTCTTTGAAAATTACAAATTGTTTCGAAATATTCCGCTGTTTAAAAACGTATTTTATTGTACAAATTTCACTCTAGTGTTTCCTAACATTGTTTATTTTTTGTTTTTTTTTCTTTTAACTCGAGAGCACTTTTTTTTAATTATTTTCTATTTGTGAAAATTTGTAATTAACTGTTTTTATACCTTAAAATATATTTTATACCTTAAGGAGTAAAATAAGTTAAAAAAAAGGTTTGCAAATTGAATTACCTTAATTTATTCCTTGAGTTATGGATTTCCGCATAGTAACTCCTAAATCTGTAAAATATAAAAAATATTTTTAAACATTGGTTTACAATTTACAAAAAATTATAACTTAAAAGGTATCATTACGCCGTTTCCCTTGCGGATTGAGCTGAGTGATCTGAACGTCTATGGACTTTCTGGCTTATCACGATTCACCGGTTCCATTTCAGTGATAATCTGGACCGACAATTGTAGGTAATGCGCGACACGGTGGAAATACACCACCGTCTAAACTCCGGAGTTGATACTAGAAAAATTTTCGAGAACAAACCTTAATAACAGTTGTGCCCGACCTGGGGATCGAACCTGGATCTCATGATCTTAGGCCGTAAATACCTAAGATCATGAGGCTACCCTACATCACGAGGCTGACAGAAAAAATAAAGATATCTATAAAACTTTTTCCTTTATAGTGAGTTAAAAATCTGCATAAAAGCAATAATCTATGTCCCGTTCCGTTATGATTACATGCTTCATTTTGTTATGCATTTTTCTCTTATCACAGGTAGGTATAACCATAAAAAATGTTGGAATATTTTAAAACAATTCAGCGATGAAATAATTTACAGTTCACATATTATGTGATATTTATTTCAAACTAAAACCGTCAGTCATCATGTTGAAATTCCAATTAATAACCGACCGAAAAAATATAAGGCGACCTATTGGCTGTGCGAGTCACTACCATCGTGGCTACTAGGTGGTAGAGTTCTGCATTGTCTCGCCCGGGTCTGGTACCACCGCCTTACCTATTCCTGCCGCAATAGCGTCAGTGCTTGTCGCTGTCGTGTTCCGGTTTGGAGGATAAGTTAGCCGGTAAACTTGTGCATGTGGCATCAGACCTCGCCACAAGTTAGCAACTCACCATTAACATCTTTGGTATCTATAGGCGATAGTTGACTCTTTTCAACCGGAGACCCATCTGCTTGTTTGCTATAATATAAAAAAGAAATTCCTTTACACGTATCCATTGCCCGCGTTGGTCCGGTTCTTTGACCAACTGCCGTTCTGCCAAGCATTTAGTAAAGGGCAAACGAATGGTTATAAGCAACTATCATCATGGCTAATAGGTGGTAGAGTTATGCATTGTCTCACCCCAGTCTGGTACCACCGCCTTACCTATTCCTGTCGTAATAGTGCTTTAAATCACTGTCAGGTTTGGAGGTCAAGTCGGTTAACTTCACCCTCCAAACTGTTCGTTTCAGTAATAAATGTTGTTTAAATCATATTTAAAAAAAAATTAAAGAGTAAGCCTATTTAATTTTTCACTTATAAATTTTTAAGAACGTTTCCCTCTTTGAAAACTAGCTAATATCTAAAAAACAGCGGTAAAAACAATTTACACCCTACTAGTTTGTAAACGTTTCATTGAGAACATTGTATGCCGCTCGCGAACTAACCCTTTTTTATTCATGTAGTTTTGACTCTACAATCTACATAGCTTTTTTATTAAACACTAGCTGACCCGGCAAACGTTGTTCTGCCTTTTTAATTACTCTTATTTTTTTCTATATTTTCTCACCTTTTAAACCTTCCCTGAACTTCAACAATTAATTAAAAACCAAATTTGCCAAATCGGTTCAGCTGTTCTCGAGTTTTAGCGAGACTAACGAACAGCAATTGATTTTTATATATATAGATTGTTAACTCATTTCTCAAACCGTAACCGAACGGTACTTAGCAGCTCGACAACCACACGATTACCAGATTCCAGGTTGCTACTAATAGAGCCGCAAAAGCTTAAACAGCTATTATATTATTTAGTGTATATTGTAACAGCGCTACGCCGCAATGCCATCTAGTGGCGAGTTAAAACAATGGGCATAGCAAAAAAACATTGTCCACGAAAAATACATATTTATTTATTTCAGGATTACCAACTTTATGTAGGTTTATGTCGGTATATGCTAAATTTCATAATGATTATTCATATTGTCTTTGAATGTAGTGCCGTTTATATACAAACATTCATTTATATAATATATATTAAGACGATATAAATTATACTTACAAAAAGTACTAATATAAAGCACAAAAAGTAAATTTATCAGAAACTAGAGTGCACGTGAAGGAAGTGTAATCATATTTAGAGCGCGCCATACAGTTGTAATACTAACTTTATGTGATACTAAGTGCTGAATGTTGGTTAATCCATCGATGTAAACACGGGCGCAAGTGCATTATGTAATGGCATACAATGAAAACGAGAGTTGCATTGGTGTAGCGCGAAAATGCTCTCTATGTTGCACTCACTTCCATTCAGCTGCGGCGGCCGTGACAGTGAGAGGCGCGCGGGGCGGCAACGCGAAACTGGGTCGCTCGCGATGTGCTGTCAAGTTCAAGGCCCCGCCGAGGGGAGGGGGCTTCCTATCGTCCATAGATGGCGTTGCGTGATTCGAAAAATTTCGCAAGCGGCTTAGGGGGGAGGTAGGGGAGAGCAAGCGGGAACGAAATTTCGGTGCAACTTATTACACGACGCTGCACTCGTGTGTCGAACGTCGCGACGCGCACTACATTAATTGTGACCCGAATATTCAACTAGCACAAGCAGAAATGGACTGGATGGACGATGTGGTGCGTACATTTTATCTAGATTTTTGTGTCTAAATATAAATTTAGGCAAGTTGTCTGTGTTTATTGAGAGCGCGAATATCCATGACCTATCATAACACTTTATCTGTTATCGCAGCTAAATAAAAATATATTTTTAAAAGCACATATCTAATATACAATTTTAATAAATTAAACATTATATTATTTATAATAACTAGAACTTATACAAGGCTAAATTTATGTTTAATAAGAATATAATATGTTTTTACTTTTTTCTAAAGTTTGATAGTTTAATATAATGATTAAATGAACATATAACATTGACTCAAAGACCGCAAGTGGTTAACAATCGCCTCAATTGTTAGGCCAAAAATGAATCTATCATTTGTAAAGCCGAATAGGCCAGGTGCTCTATTGGGCTTTATAAATGAACGCGGAAACGCTTTAATGAGTTGATAGGGAATCGTGTTTGGCTCTACATTTTGTAACTGGTGCAAATTTAATAAATACCTGTGGTTTGCGTAAACGCAAATGCGATTTCCTCGAAGATAAGTCGTGTACGGTGCTACTACCACAGATTACGTGTTGGAATCCCACAAGAATATCACCGCTATTCTGCCAAACTTGCGTACCGGCGACACGTGCGAATCGCACGGCGTACCCGACCTGCCCCAACGCGCCTTGATCGATCGCCGCCTACCGCGCTGCGTCTAGCGCCAAGGCTCTAATGGTTTTTACCGCTTCTATTTCACAAGTCTAGCATTTAATCGGCTTCTCAGACTTTATCGTTTATCAAGGTTATATTTTTTATATTGTTTACTTCATATTATATATTATCACATAAGAGAATCATGTGTATATTTGTACTGTGTAAATTATAGTCAATATTACTATTATTACAATATTTAAAAATGATTCTTGTATTATTTTTTAACTAGTGAATATTTCTTAATTTCGTTTGGATATTATTATTTTTAATGTACATGAATATTATTTGTTTTTTTAAAATGATAGTTGTAAATAAACTAAAACAGATACATTTCATCCTAAATATGTTTGTCTGAATTAAGGATAGGTGTTTGATCTGGGTAAAGAATAATAGGTCTTTTATTTAACTGAATTGAAAACACAACACAGTTTTTTTACTACTAATAACAATGCATTTATTTTAAAAAAATCTAGTAGTATAAACATTTATAAAAAATCTCACTGACTTACGCTAAATATGAATAATATGATGTACTTTATAATTACCAGGGGTTCCCAAACTAGGTGAAGCCTGTATTTTTTGATGCCATATTTAATTAAAAACAAAAGAATTTCAAACAATAGAGGACGATATCAATAAATACACAAATAATAAAAACAAAATATTTTTCTTATAGGTTTTAGAATGTTGGCTAAATATGTAGGTAGTTTCCGAATATTGGATACTTCATAAGTTAACTTTTCTTTTAACACAGCTATTTTAAAATCTGAAGTTAAACTAATTTTTCCTGTAAATACTGACTACAGTGAAGCGTGAGAGCGTTAGGGATTCTGGTTTATGTCTGTACATATGTATATTCTTGGATTATAGTTCCCATGTAACTTTTAAATCGTTAATCATAATTCGACAAACAAGGTATCGATAAACGGGTAAATCCTCCAGCCTCCTTCATTGTCAAGATACGCCGAGGTTCGGTCTCACAGGTCTCCGCTTAGGGCGGACCCGTAGCTCTTTGCTTTAAAAATAAATATTTAGTTTTTTATTACATCCATATCATAAGGAATCATTAGAAGTTACAATAAATCTGATTCATTCTTAGCGAATACAAGCCTCTTCTCATTATTTAAAAAATAATAAACCGAAGTCGATGTGGCTTACCTTACCTTTTGGGAGGTTTTTAGACCGTGGTCCCAGGAACATGCCGCATGCCGCGGCGCGGCTGTGCGTTATTATCGGTTAAAAGAAAATGTATGGGCTCAACCAACTTCAATCACACTCAGTATTACATTCATACACTAATTTGATATAAAATGTGTATGATTGTAAAGAGGAACTTTAATTCTTCAAATTCTGTATAACTTTAAGCCTTTGAAGAGAGATAATTACTCTAAAAAGTCTCTTGAAAAAAATTTGATGGCCGTCAGTTCATTGTTTTATGCCTGTAAACACGAAATAGGTTGATGAATTCACTTTATTTTATTAACAATATTATCTATTCCACTCAGAATAGATCCCTATTGAAAATCACTTCACTCGGATCTGGTTTTTTTATAATAAATAATTTGAAGAAAAAAACCGTTGCGGTGTGCACTTTTGGATTTTCCAAACTTTTTTTTGATTAATAACAAGCTGTATTTTTGTAAACAGCTTCGTTTTGACGAGACGCCCATCTTTTCTATCTTCAAAAAAATCTCGAATCGGGTAACTAATAAAGTTTGGGGGCTTCGAACATTTTAATTCGATGAAATAAAAATATTGATTAATAACAATAATTATTTTTTACATTAATCGCTTGATTATTTTATGAAAAACACGAGTCCTCCACTCTTAATATTCGGAATTATGAGATTTCTAAATTAATATTAATCAATTTAAAAACAACCTAATTTTCTCACAACAGCTTGTTAATTATTATTATGATTCAAGACCTCTCCCACACAATTACTGTTGTCCTAGGGCTGCGCTACTTTTTTTTTTTAATATTTTGAGATGTCAAACGATGGTTTGGTGGAAAGATATGATTACCGCCTCTTGGTCTATTCTACTTGGCTCAGGTCATGAGGTCTCGGGTTCAATCCCCGAGTCGGGCATTTGTACGACTCGTAAAAACTTTTTTTTGCTAATCCAGCAGCAGCTCTGAGTCTGGCAGATGGTGTGTTACCATCCCAGTGCTTCGGATTAACACGTAATGCTGTTGGTCCCGCTTATCGCTACAAGTAAGCGATAATTTGGATGGTAAATTGGGATCACCACTCGTGTCGCCAACCGATAAACCGGTGAATCGTAACGAACTAGAAAGTCTGTAAACGTTTGAATCGCTCTGCTTACCCGGCAAGAGAACCGGCGTGATAATACTGCTACAACTAACTGAAACCTGCTTTCCGATGAGCATTTATCACTACATATCTCGTTTTGCCTCACAGACCTACTAGGTATCTCAATATTTTTTTCCCTCTCTCCAAGCAGTGGGCGGAAGCAGTTGAGTCCAAGGGGGAGGCGTTGGCAGTTAGTTTGGACATAGCGAAGGCCTTTGATCGGGTATGGCATAAAGCGCTTCTCGCGAAGCTGCCTTCCTATGGGCTTCCCGAGAAATTATGCATGTAGATCACCAGTTTTTTGGCTGACCGGAGCATCAAAGTCGTTGTCGACGGTGCGTGCTCCGACCTTAAATCTGTCAATGCTGGTGTTCCCCAAGGCTCCGTGCTATCACCGACTCTGTTTCTTCTGCATATCAATGACATGATGCGAATTCGCAACATACATTGCTATGCGGATGACAGTACTGGTGATGCTACATACTCCGGCCGAAGCGGTATTTCTCGGGAACACGTCGAAAAGTGCCGAAACAAGCTTGTGTCTGAAGTCGAGAATCGACTTACCGATGTCTCTGAATGGGGTCGTCAAAACCTGGTCACTTTTAACCCCAAGAAGACACAGCTTTGCGTGTTCACCGCAAAAAAGACACCCTTTGTCGTATCGCCTCGATTTGGGGATACTCTCCTGACAGCCTCAGCTAGTGTCGGAATCCTGGGAGTCGACATATCGAATTACGTTCAGTTTCGCGGTCATTTGGAAGGCAAGGCTAAATTAGCCTCTAAAAAGCTCGGTGTGCTCAGCAGAGCGAGAGAGTACTTTTTGCCGACCCATCGCCTTCAACTTTATAAGGCGCAGATTCGGCCTCACATGGAGTACTGTTCTCATCTCTGGGCCGGAGCTCCCCTATACCAGCTTCTTCCTCTTGATCGCATACAGCGTAGAGCGGTTCGAATCGTTGACGACCAGGCTATTTCGGAACAGCTCGACTCTTTAGCATTAAGCAGAGATGTAGGTTCACTCTGCGTCTTCTATCGTCTTTATCATGGGGAGTGTTCCGACGAGTTGTTTGGAATAATTCCTGCCGCCGAATTCCACCATCGGACATCGCGTTAAAATTTAAAGTTCCATCCTTACCATCTCGATGTCTGGAAATCCACAACTGTACGTTTCTCCCGACACTTTTTGCCTCGCACTACTCTATTGTGGATTCAATTACCGGCAGGGGTATTTCCGAACGGATACGACATAGGGACCTTCAAGAAAAGAGCTTACTCATTCTTAAAAGGCCGGCAACGCAACTGCAAGACCTCTGGTATTGCAGATGTCCATGGGCGGCGGTGATCACTTACCATCAGGTGCACCTCTTGCTCGTTTGCCCCCTCTTCTATAAAAAAAGCAATTCGTTGTGGATTGCTTTTCCTGAAGTTATTAAAAAATACCCTTAAAAATTATCATTTAAAAAAGATAAGGTTATATTTCCATGCGAAAAAAATGTGTTGAAAATAAAATTTAGGTACGGAGTGCGTTTAAATTGTTCTCTTCTCATGATGGATCATTGTTTTTTCTTCACTACAGCTGCCCAGCAGAATATCATCCCTGTAGTTTCGTAACCCCCCATCTTCCCTTTTCCCACCACAATAACCTTTTTGGTATCTATAACTATGTTTATCTTTTTCCACCGAGAGAGTCATTTGGGCCCGATTCACGTAACAACGTCATTTAAGTCGAAGCATTTAGGTCTCTTATACATTTTATTACATATTATGCCACTTGGTAGCTCGACGCGACGTTGTATCGTGTTCATGTGTTTAAGAGCTTTAAGCGCTTCGAATCGATTGACATTTTGTTACGTGAATTGGGTGGCTGCTTGTGTACAATCCTATGATATCAAAAAAATTTCAAGTTATATATTGTGAGTGGCAACCCTATAAGCAAACAAGGCCTTCGGCCCAGCCGCGCGGCCGGCGCGCCGACGCCGCGTGCCTGCCCTAACTCAACTTATTCGTTGGTACTTCCGAATCTCGTATCGATTTCTCGCTATGAGTCTTCAATTTGTTTGGATGAATATTTAATTCTGTCAGGGACATATTTTATTCGACACGCGTTAGAAAGAGTTATATTTTAGTAATTAAATTATTAAAAGTTTCGTAAGATATAATGGATAAAATAACTGAAACATCACAATTATCTTTTCTGGTGTAAAGCTGGTTCCCCTTAAAAAAATGTTTGGTTGAATAATGGCGCCATTCTGCCTGGCAATTCATAAAAGGTTGTAGTGGTAGATTGAGCATATTATTATTGTTCCGGTTTGAAGGGTAAAGTAGCCGCTAAACTTGTGCTTATGATGGCATTAAGATCCCATCGCTCCCGCTTATATAGCAGCGCACCACCAACCGTCTTTGGTTTTTTATGGTCACAGAGTACTGAGACTAACCTCCAGTACTCTGTGGTATGGTCGATGTTTTTTTATAAGATATCAAACGTGCAGTTCGATCGTCTAGAACTGCATGTTTGATATCTTTTTATCGTAGTATAAAAAAAATTGTAAGCGATTGAGTCTACAGGCCATTCCTGAAACTTCCCGCTAAATTAAGGTATTTTAAGCTCAAAAGAGTAATACTATAAGCATAGATCTTTTCAGTTCGAACATCTATTTTGTTAAAATAGCAGTATATTGATTTTTGAAAAGCTGTATATTTTGGAAACGCTGATTGAACTTGATCTTTCGAATGATATTCAACTCAATTTTTGAGATCTAAAATATTGCTTTAGCTAAATAATATGTCAAAATACATTTTTTCAAAAATTTTCGTCATTGCTAAGTCCCATACAAATTGACCAATTTTGATCCAATTAACAGTATTTGACGCAGTTTTTAAAGGAAAAAAGCTAATAAGATTTTAAGTCAATCGGTGTATTAGCCTGAAAGTTATTTCTAAATTATTAAGTAAATCGCTAAAAACAACGTAATTGTAATATTCGAAAAGCTGTAACTTTTAAAAATTAGATTCAATTTTAATTTTAGAACGACGTAGTTTTTGTAGTAAGTACTAAAATATCGTAGAATACCGAAAAATGATTGCTTGAAAAATTTCGAAGTTATGTCGAAAAAACACTTTTTTCAAAGTTTTTCGTCAGTGTTTTCTCCCAAACGGATAAACCCTTTTTTGATGCAATTTATCTATTAGACGTAGTTTTTTGAGGAATAGAGTTGATTAGTTTTTGTACTCAATTGGTACATTAATCTGGAAGTTATATTAAAAAAATACAATACAATACAATAACTCTTTATTGTGCACCAAAATATATGACAACATTATAAGTTACAACATAAAAATAATACAAGTAAGATACACAAAGGCGGTCTTATCACTAATAAAGTGATCTCTTCCAGACAACCTTTATAATAAGGATAACAATATACTAGAAAAAGTGGTGCTAACCACAAGATAATTTATAGTTTTTATGCTCTTAAAAAATAATAATAATAAAAGTAACATCCGGTTATAGTTATACAGAAAAGCAAAACAAAACAAAACAAATAAAACAGTGGTAATACATAAACCTAAATAAGGAAAATTAAACAAAGTTACTAAGTACATAGAAAGTGATGTTTGACCATACTTTTGAAAGAGTTTAAACTTGGCGCCTTTCTGATATCTACTGGAAGAGAGTTCCAAAGCGTAACAGCTTGTGAGGTAAAGGAATGACTAATAAATAGTGTTCTGCGTTGGCACTAACAGGGAACGATTATCAGCCGATCTAAGATATTTGTGCTGGTTGTCACGGAAAATGAATCTTTCTTTCAAATAAGATGGAGATTTCAGGTCATAGAGAGTGGAGTATAGCTGTGCGAGAATATGAGTATTCTGACGAAGATGAATAGGCAACCACTTGAGCTTGGCACGAAATTCGGAAACGTGGTCATATTTGCGCAGACCAAATATGAACCTTATACAAAGATTTTGAAGTCGCTCAAGTTTATTGATCTGGACTAAGGAGAGATTTACATAACTAGCGTCAGCATAATCTAAAATAGAAAGTAGTAAGGAATCTGCCAGCAAAATTTTGGTAGGAATGGGAAGCAAATACCTAAGACGTTTTAATGAACTCCAGGCACAGAAAACTTTTTTACTAAGCTCCTGGATCTGCTTATTCCACGATAAAGTATTATCAATGTAAATGCCAAGATTTTTGACAAAATCGCTGTAGGGAATAGTGACGCCATCAAGCTCTACTGCGGGCAAATTACTCCAGTTAACTTTTTTAATTAGCCCGGGACTACCAATTATAATAGCCTGCGTTTTAATTGGATTTAGCTTAAGACCAAATGATTTGCACCATGCATCGATATTCGCCAGGTTACTATTAATTGCTAGGACAGCATTTGGCAGTTCTGAAAGCGTTGCTTGAGAATAAATTTGCAAATCATCAGCATAAAGATGGTACGATGTGGACAGAATGGCAGTAATAAAATTAATAAAAATCGTGAATAATAAAGGAGATAAAACGCCACCCTGTGGCACGCCAACTATTAAATCTGACCAAGCCGATGCGTTTGCTGCAGTTTGAATATACTGTCGACGCCCTCGAAGATAACTGCTAAGCCAGTCCAAAACGGATTGGGATACCTTGAGAGACTTCAAGAGGGCCAACAGTACGTCATGGTCAACAGTATTAAACGCATTACTAAAATCTAACAACGCTAATACTGTAAGTTTTTTGCTGTCCATACCAGAACGAACGTCATCTGTGATCTTTATTAAGGCAGTGGTGGTGCTATGACCGGCACGGAAACCAGATTGAAAGTCACTTAAAATCTTGTTAGCGTTTAAGAAATTGGAGAGTTGATGTTTGACTAAGCGTTCTAATACTTTAGACAGGAAAGGTAAAATAGAAATTGGACGATAGTCAGAAAGAGAAGCTGGATTTGTCTTTTTGGGTAAGGGAATAATTTTAGCGTCCTTCCAGATTTTAGGAAAAACTCTTGATGTGATGGAGTGGTTAAGAATATGAGTGAGGATAGGAGAAACAATATCAAGTATGGGAACGATCATATTACGACCTACCTCATCACAACCAACAGCATTCGATGAAACGGACAAGATGTTCTTTTTAACGTCAGCCTCAGTAAACTCGTTAAAAGTGAAAGGAGTGTAGTCATTTAAAGGAAGAGAAGCAAGATGTTGCAGTGTTTGTATTTTGGTATTAATGTCATAGTCAAGAGAAGGTTTGGAAAAATACTGATTTAAAGTATCTACGTCAATACCTGAACCAGGGGTACCTGGGGCTGGCTTACCTACTCCTAAAGATTTTAAAAATTTCCAAACTTTAGTGGCGTCACCATTCTCTACGGATTTGTGAATATAACGTCGTTGAGCGTCCCTGCATAGCAAATTACAACGATTTCTAATTTTTACATACTGTTCACGAGACTCTGGAGATCTATTTTTTTTATATTTTGCCAGTAGTTGGTGTTTTTTATTTATAATACTCCGTATGTCGTCTGTAAGCCAGGGAGCAGGCAGGTGCTTTAATTTGACGGGTCTAATGGGAGCATATTTATCATACAGGTTAATAAGAACATTATTGAACCGATTTATTTTGGCATCCACCGTAGCTTCAGCAGCCACAGAAGACCAATCGAAATTACAAGCGTCGTTCCGCAAAGACTCGATGTCCATTCCACCAAAATTGCGGCGAAAAAGAACTTGCGGCTTCAACTTGGAAGGTCGAAGTTTGGCAGAAAGGTAAATCAAATCATGATTTGAAAAGGGTGTTGATCCGCACTGACCGTAATTGGCAACAAGATCTGGAGACGATACAATAATAAGGTCTAAAAGAGAGGGTATACAATTAGGTGCACAGTGGGTAGCTTTGAGGGGTAACAAGTGTAGGTTATGTCCTTCTATCACGGATAGAAGTTTATGGGTTCTACTATCCCTCTTTAGGATACACGTATTGAAATCCCCCATTAATATGACGTGATTATAAGTGGGAAGGTTCGTAAAGATAAACTCATCGAAAGTATCAAAATAGTTTACTAATAAAGAAGGACTATAAAAAACTCCCAATAGCACCTTGGTGTGTGATAACGTGACTTCCACTACCAAGTGCTCAGCAGCATCGGCAGGGGGAGGTTGTGGTGAGGAGCTAATTTTGGAGAACGGAATTTCAGATCGTAAATAAATAGCCACACCACCCCCAACTCTACCAATGCGGTCATTCCTTATAAGGGTGTAGCCAGGGAGAGAGTAACTGGTAGAAGGAAGACAAGGTTTAAGCCAAGTTTCTGATACAAGAATGGCATGGATCTTATCACAGTTAAAAGACGCTAGCATGTCAGGATAGTGTGCCGGAATACTTTGAGCATTGATACGCACAACATTGAAATGCTTGGAGGAGTTTAGAAAGGACGCCGATACAATATCATTAAAAGAAGAAGATGCTGTACTGTAAACACTACCGTCACTATCTATATCACTATTCGAAGAAAAAGAAAAGAAACTATCACTATCATTACCATCACATTGACTCATATTACCACGTATAAAAGTAATAAAAACTATAAAATTCGGATACCTATACTAAAAAACTTATACTAACAATAACAAACACACTATTATTTAATTATTAATACTCCATAAATACTTGCACCAGCCAGCTTGTGAATTTCTGAACGAAATACTCTATGTCGCATTGACATCTAGTAATGACAGTATTACCTATATTGACAACTGACATTAGACAATAGACATATGACAGATATTATACGGAATTCTAAAGAAGTGAAATTGAAAAGTGCTGGATAATTATTAAAATTTAACAGTTTACAGAAAGTTCTAGACACAATAAAATAAGTTTTATGTACACTACCTACAAAAATATAACATAATGTCAAAATATACCGTACATTGCAACATTAAAACGTATAATACGAAAACGTACTACGAATTTCCCATGGAAGACAACGAAAACAGATTACAGTGGTGTTAGAGAAGTCTGAACTACTTTATGATTAACTTATCTTAACAAAAAAAACTATATAACAAAGAAAGAAAGAAATTATTAATACTAAAGTAAGAAAACTGAAAACAAACTTGCTATAATATAACCAAACTACTTGACGACCACTTACAAATAATAGTAAGTGATAAGGGAATATAAAAAGTAAAATTGCTTAATCAAAAAACAAATTGAAAATTTCTTTGAATTGAAAATACTGTTTCTCCAAAATATTTTTGGGGTATTTTCCAAAATTTCTCAAAATCTCCTGGGCCGTTTCGGTTCAAATTTTCAGGAAGTCTAAGTTGAGCGGAATCCAATCGAATGCCATCAACCGCGTTTCGATCAGTCCAGCCATTCAAAAGTTATGAGATGTGTACAAACACACATACACACACACATACTTACATACATACATACATACATAGACACACTGACGTCTTCGTGATAATAGTCAGAAAAGGTTCCTAGGACCGCAGGACCTCAAATCGTGGACATCTAGTGAAAACTCGATTTTCGACAATTGGGGTAAAATCAGTAACTTTCTTATCTACATACGTAGTGGGAAGTTAAGAAAACTAACTTGTAAGTCAACGCGATTAAAAGATATTATGACCAATTATGTCGCTATATTTCAAAAGGGAATCATTACCTATAGGGTACTTTACCGTTGACCCAGAATTATGAAATATGACAAGTAGCAATGTTTACATCACATGTAACGGAAAAAATACGAAAAACGTCAATTAAAAATTTTTTCACATTACGAGAAAAATAACGCGATCAAAGGTATGACTGTTTATAGGTATTGCATATTGTGCGATTACCAGTGTTGCCAGTGACAGGTAGTCAAATGTAACATGAGACAGCTTAAAAAGTGACACGAGAAAAGTAAAATTTCCTTATTTTATGTGAAAAACGACACAATACTACAAAATTACATTTTATTACACAAAAACTAAAAGTTTTCTGTCCCATTAGTTAAGCTTTGAAAGAATCGTAGTAATTTTTGTACAAATAATTGATTGGTAATTTTAAAAAATATGTAAGTTATACGTATACCAACTAATTAAGAAATATGTTTCAATAACTACAGCTTACCATATATCTAACTAAAGATAATTAATCAATTTATTTCTGTTCTAGCTGCAACGTGCAGCCCATTGCATTATAAAAGTTTTTAGTGAATCCCGCGGGATCACCTAACTTTTCCGGGATAAAAATAGCCTATATGTTATTCTGCGTTTTCAGCTATCTACATACAAAATTTCATCGTAATCGGTTGAGTAGTATTTGGGTGAAAGTCGAAAGAGTAACAAACATCCATACATACATACACACAAACTTAAAAAAACTTGCAAAAATTAACATATTTCAGTTGTAAACGCGACTTTGTTGTTGAATTATTGATTTCCTAAATACTTTTTAAATTAACACTATATAAATACAATGTTAACTTACAAAGAACAAATCAAAAGTCCAAAAAGTAACGTTACAGTAACATTTTGAGCCGTGTATCATGGGAGTAACATAGAGGGTGAAAAGTAACGTAAAATGTTACAAAAGTAACATTCTGGCAACGCTGGCGATTACACAAGGAAAAAATCTATTGGGCACTCTCCGTTGACCTACAATCATGAAATTTATGTGTAGCTAGGGTTACCTACACACTCGTACGGAACCTTCGGTTTACCACTCTAACTAGCACTTTTTTAAGTTATGGATTCCGCTAGTAACATCTATATGTATATTATTAACTATACATAAACATATAATAAAATCGTAGGAAAGTCAAAACTGTACATTGAATATTTTTTAAAACAATAATTGGGGCGTGATCTACAATTGATATCGAAGCCAAAAATATAGTTTTTAGAATTTTTATCTGTTTGTTTGTCTGTATGTATGTCCGGGGTAAACTCAAAAAGTACTCCATGGATTTACTTCAAATTTTGCATGAATATTACTAACAGGTCGGGTCAACATATAGGCTACATATTATCACGCTATCACCTACAGGGAAGGTGCTGTGCGGAGTAAACGAAGTCCGCGCGGACGAAGTCGCAGGCAATAGCTAGTTAATGTAATAAAGCGGAAGTGTATGTTTGTTTAAACCTACTAATCTCTAGGATTACCAGTCATATTTTAAAAAATCTAATTGTATGATAACCACATTCACAAAGAAGGCAATAGGCTATCTTTTTACGTGACGGAACAAAAGGAAGTTACAGTACCCGGCAATAAATATTGCACATCGAACTTTGGAAAGAGACAATCGGATAATTTCGGCTTCGTAGAGCGTTATCTCTGTCCCACACTACCTATGTGACGTTTAGTCAGTCGTTGTTCAAGTACAGTACCCGGCGATAAATATTGCACATCGACCTTTGGAAAGAGACAATCGGCTAATTTCAGCTTCGTAGAGCGTTATCTCTGTCGCACAAAATACAAACAGTCCGGTACCTATTAGGAGCTGTTAAAACAAGTATGATTTGCTTCTTTTGATATTTTTATTCTTTGTATAAAATACACTAATTTTTCTATAAGTGATGGCTTTAGGTTGGGGTAAAATAAAATAAAAAAACATTTTTACATTATGTTTACGTATTTAATTATTTTGGAACATTACAGCTTTAGTGTACATAATAAACACCATTATACCTATTGCTAAAATGAGACATTGCAATAAAAATAATAATAATTCTAATTCTCAATTACTTCCATTTCACTATCTGTGCTCTCAAAGAGGTCAATATCACTGTCACTATCAGCCGTATTTATTACTAATCTATCAGTGTAATTGTCTAAACTGTGTTGAATGCTTCTATATTCATTCTCACATTTGATTGCATGATCGCAAACCTTTTTCCACTCTTCAGCGCCGATCATGTTTACTTTTTCAGTCAATAATGTTTTTACTGTAGTTAAGTTCATACCCACATTTCTAGAGGCTACATAGCCTTTCAGTTGAGACCATATATTTTCAATTGGATTAAAATCCGGATGATATGGTGGAAATCGCAACACAGTGTGCCCATGTTCGGCAAGTATTTTGTCCACAGAAAACTCTGTATATCTCTCCTTGTGCTGACATATAATAGCGTAAATCTGGGTTTTTGTTAATTTTGGATCAACTGGAATTTCATGTCTGTTTAACCAGTTGATCATTTCCCGTTTAATGGTGTTTGAGTTGGGGGGTCTCTCAACATACTTGTTGTGATAGGGTGCGTTGTCGATAACTAGAACAGAATCACTGGGTATATTTGGGATTAATTGGTTAACCAGCCATTTCTCATAGTTATCGTTATTCATTTCATTGTGATAGTCACCTGTAGTGTCCGTGGATTTATACGTTAAAAAAGCACCGGGTACAAAGCTTTTTCATTTCCCGCATGAACTATTATCAAACGTTGACCTTTTGAAATTGGCTTTTTTACTCCTTTTTTCTTATCGTCACTCCAAGATTTCCCTTTAGTGTGGGATGCATGTATATATGACTCATCCATGTAGACGATATTTTTTCCTATTTCGCGAAATTTGCGTATTTTATCAAGGTATTCCATTCGTTTGAGACTACATGTATCTACTAATATAGTAATAATATCGTCTACATGGATGAGTCATATATACATGCATCCCACACTAAAGGGAAATCTTGGAGTGACGATAAGAAAAAAGGAGTAAAAAGGCCAATTTCAAAAGGTCAACGTTTGATAATAGTTCATGCGGGAAATGAAAAAGGCTTTGTACCCGGTGCTTTTTTAACGTATAAATCCACGGACACTACAGGTGACTATCACAATGAAATGAATAACGATAACTATGAGAAATGGCTGGTTAACCAATTAATCCCAAATATACCCAGTGATTCTGTTCTAGTTATCGACAACGCACCCTATCACAACAAGTATGTTGAGAGACCCCCCAACTCAAACACAATTAAACGGGAAATGATCAACTGGTTAAACAGACATGAAATTCCAGTTGATCCAAAATTAACAAAAACCCAGATTTACGCTATTATATGTCAGCACAAGGAGAGGTATACAGAGTTTTCTGTGGACAAAATACTTGCCGAACATGGGCACACTGTGTTGCGATTGCCACCATATCATCCGGATTTTAATCCAATTGAAAATATATGGTCTCAACTGAAAGGCTATGTAGCCTCTAGAAATGTGGGTATGAACTTAACTACAGTAAAAACATTATTGACTGAAAAAGTAAACATGATCGGCGCTGAAGAGTGGAAAAAGGTTTGCGATCATGCAATCAAATGTGAGAATGAATATAGAAGCATTCAACACAGTTTAGACAATTACACTGATAGATTAGTAATAAATACGGCTGATAGTGACAGTGATATTGACCTCTTTGAGAGCACAGATAGTGAAATGGAAGTAATTGAGAATTAGAATTATTATTATTTTTATTGCAATGTCTCATTTTAGCAATAGGTATAATGGTGTTTATTATGTACACTAAAGCTGTAATGTTCCAAAATAATTAAATACGTAAACATAATGTAAAAATGTTTTTTATTTTATTTTACCCCAACCTAAAGCCATCACTTATAGAAAAATTAGTGTATTTTATACAAAGAATAAAAATATCAAAAGAAGCAAATCATACTTGTTTTAACAGCTCCTAATAGGTACCGGACTGTTTGTATTTTGTGCGACAGAGATAACGCTCTACGAAGCCGAAATTAGCCGATTGTCTCTTTCCAAAGGTCGATGTGCAATATTTATCGCCGGGTACTGTACCGTAGTCGCGTCCCGATCAAAATATATATTAAGAGTTGATAACACCCACAAATTTAAATAATTTAAAGTTGTAATATGGCATCTTTCGGAAAAAGAGGGAAACCTTTACGAGGTCAGTCACGTGAAATTATCTACAATGTTTATAAATACTTTGTAACCGAAGCTGATAGATTTTAAAAAAAAGTAGATGAAAATGTAAGTTGTTATTTTAAGAAGATTCAAGAGCGAGTTGCAAATGCCACTGGAATTTCAAGAAGAACTTTGAACAATATATTAAACGAAGTCAGTACTGAAACACATTCGACTGAAATTAAGTTCAGCACTCCAAAAAAAGGGAGACCAAAAAAGCAATTTCGTTTGGATATGGACGATTTTGATTACGATGTTGTTCGAAGAATGGTGTATGATTTTCACTTACGATTTAATGAACTGCCAACAATAAAATCATTAAAAGCTAAATTATCTGAAGCTATTAATTACAATGGGTCTGAAAAAACGTTGAGAAAAATACTTCATGACATGGGATTTCAGTTCACTAAAATGGAAGATAATCGAAAAATTCTAATGGAAAAGCACGACGTTAGTCTCAAAAGAATGGAATACCTTGATAAAATACGCAAATTTCGCGAAATAGGAAAAAATATCGTCTACATGGATGAGTCATATATACATGCATCCCACACTAAAGGGAAATCTTGGAGTGACGATAAGAAAAAAGGAGTAAAAAAGCCAATTTCAAAAGGTCAACGTTTGATAATAGTTCATGCGGGAAATGAAAAAGCTTTGTACCCGGTGCTTTTTTAACGTATAAATCCACGGACACTACAGGTGACTATCACAATGAAATGAATAACGATAACTATGAGAAATGGCTGGTTAACCAATTAATCCCAAATATACCCAGTGATTCTGTTCTAGTTATCGACAACGCACCCTATCACAACAAATATGTTGAGAGACCCCCCAACTCAAACACCATTAAACGGGAAATGATCAACTGGTTAAACAGACATGAAATTCCAGTTGATACAAAATTAACAAAAACCCAGATTTACGCTATTATATGTCAGCACAAGGAGAGGTATACAGAGTTTTCTGTGGACAAAGTACTTGCCGAACATGGGCACACTGTGTTGCGATTGCCACCATATCATCCGGATTTTAATCCAATTGAAAATATATGGTCTCAACTGAAAGGCTATGTAGCCTCTAGAAATGTAGGTATGAACTTAACTACAGTAAAAACATTATTGACTGAAAAAGTAAACATGATCGGCGCTGAAGAGTGGAAAAAGGTTTGCGATCATGCAATCAAATGTGAGAATGAATATAGAAGCATTCAACACAGTTTAGACAATTACACTGATAGATTAGTAATAAATACGGCTGATAGTGGCAGTGATATTGATCTCTTTGAGAGCACAGATAGTGAAATGGAAGTAATTGAGAATTAGAATTATTATTATTTTTATTGCAATGTCTCATTTTAGCAATAGGTATAATGGTGTTTATTATGTACACTAAAGCTGTAATGTTCCAAAATAATTAAATACGTAAACATAATGTAAAAATGTTTTTTTATTTTATTTTACCCCAACCTAAAGCCATCACTTATAGAAAAATTAGTGTATTTTATACAAAGAATAAAAATATCAAAAGAAGCAAATCATACTTGTTTTAACAGCTCCTAATAGGTACCGGACTGTTTGTATTTTGTGCGACAGAGATAACGCTCTACGAAGCCGAAATTATCCGATTGTCTCTTTCCAAAGTTCGATGTGCAATATTTATCGCCGGGTACTGTACACAAACGAAGTTGCTGAAAACTGCTAGTTTATAATATCTTATCGAACTCTATCAAGTGGTTTCCACGTGCTACCGTTTTTTCTTTTTTATATCATAAGATAGCAAACAAGCAGATGGGTGTCCTGGTGGAAAGAGTCAACCATCGCCTATAGACACCAAAAGTGTTAATGGTGCGTTGCTATCCTGTGGCGAGGTCTAGTGCCACATGCATAAGTTTACCGGCTACCTTACCCTCGAAACCCGAACACGACAGCGACCTGCACTGACGATATTGCGGCAGGTATAGGTAAGGCGGTGGTACCAGACCCGGACGAGACAATGCAGAACTCTACCACCTAGTAGCCAGGGTGTGAGTGACTCGTAAATCCAATCGGTCGCCTCTTACGACCTGCCTGGCAGAACGGCAGCTAGCCTATTCTACAATGGAGGCCGGGACCAACACGGGGGAAGACAGATTGTCTGCCTGTATAAGTACCAAGGTATTACCTCGTTGGTCGAGTGATTGGTGAAACTGACTACGCAATAAATTAGGTTCGGGTTCGATTACGGCCAGGAACACACATTTGTTTAATAATAATAAATGTTTGTATTCCTGATTTGGGGTCTTTATTAAATGTATTTCAATATTTATATAGGTAATTGGTATTTCTATGTATTTGTATCATACAACAAATATTTTTGTACGTACATAAATATTTGTTGTGTGTATATATATACCATATCACAAACAAATTAAAATCGTAGGAAAGTCAAAACTGTACATTGAATATTTTTTTAAAGAATACTTGGGGCGTGATCTACAGTCGATATCGAAGCCAAAAATATAGTTTTTAGAATTTTTGTCTGTTTGTCTGTAAGTCTGTATGTATGTATGTCTGTTTGTCTGTATGTATGTCCGGGGTAAACTCAAAAAGTACTGCATGGATTTACTTCAAATTTTGCATGAATATTACTAACAAACCGGGTCAACATATAGGCTACATATTATCACGCTATCACCTAAGGGGGAGGAGCTGTGCGGAATAAACGAAGTCCGCGCGGAACAAAACTAATATTATCCATATTTACAAAACAAAACTTATATAAGAGATAAAAGACCTATGTTTCGATATACATGTGACATTATTTCTAGTAAGTATAAATTCTTTAGTAATAGAAGTTTTTCAAAAATTTGGGCATCCGGCTTTTACCCTACCTATCCCAAATATCATAGATACTCCACCGTTCGTGCAATTATCTTAGATTTTCCTTCACGTATTATGATAGTGTCTATTAGGTATATTATATTAATACTACTGGTTTTCCAGTCGTGTCGTAAATGTAGTCGGCCTTCGCCATCACAACGATTTTGCTGTTTATACAAAACTAGACAGTAAATCAGTTTTGACATTTTAAGGACTCTGAGATATATCAATTATTTTAATTATGTAATGGGTAGAGCAAAATTGTATTTTTATATTGCTGACAGATTAGTTGCATTTTATTTTACCTATCTATATCTATATACATATAATAAAATCGTAGGAAAGTCACAGTATGTCCGGGGTAAACTCAAAAAGTACTGCATAGATTTACTTCAAATTTTGCATGAATATTACTAATAGGTCGGGTCAACATATAGGCTACATACTATCACGCTATCACCTACGGGGGAGGAGCTGTGCGGAGTAAACAAAGTCTGCGCGGACGAAGTCGCGGGAAAGAGCTAGTATTTAATATTTAGCGTGCCGAAGTAAATTAGGAATCCTTGTTCTCGTAGTTTCACTATGTACGTCCGTCCGCAGTCTAGCTCAGAGGTCCTTAGTAATAGAAAATTGTAATTTGGCTTGAATATACCTACATATTAGTCACGGCAACAAAGTGGTGACATACACTCTTGAATTTTTTTTAGGATAGCTCCTCAACACGTAGGTAAGTGGGGATGTTAATTTTTTTAGGATAGCTCCTCAACACGTAGGTAAAGTGGGGATGTTAATTTTTTTATGATAGCTCCTCAACACGTAGGTAAAGTGGGGATGTTAATTTTTTTAGGATAGCTCCTTAACACGTAGGTAAAGTGGGGATGTTAATTTTTTTAGGATAGCTCCTCAACACGTAGGTAAAGTGGGGATGTTAATTTTTTTAGGATAGCTCCTCAACACGTAGGTAAAGTGGGGATGTTAATTTTTTTTCGTAGGTACACCTACCTCATAGTGAAAGGTATCGTTGGATAGGTTTTTAAAAACATTGAAGGTTTGTGTAAACAATCTTTCGATTAAGAGACTTGTTTGTGAAATTTTAAGTTTGTTAGTGTAATTTTAGTTATTCAAGTGTCGTCGTCACCAAACCAACCATTTATGAAATAATAATAATAAATCACGGGACAAATTACACTTACTAATTTAACCCCAAAGTAAGCAAATTATTTGCTTGTGTTATGGGTGTTAGTCAACGATACTACCCAAGCAGCAATCAAGCATGTTTAATACCCATAAAGCAGCTCATATAGAACTTAAAGTTCTATTGCAGCCGTACAATGGTGTAAAAAGATGCTTTTATCGGTATAAGAGACCTTTATGAGTTTATATACAGCCTAATGCTGTACAAGGCCTTTCTTAGAGTTCCGCGTAAGCTTTAGGCGTTATATCTGAATATTAATACACTACTGTACAGCTTTAAGCAATTTGTAACTCATTAGGCTGATTTTAATCCTTAAAGCTGTACATTAGCTGTATTTTGTTTAGCACGGGAATTTATTACAGCTTTAAGTGTTATTATAGTATCACTCAACGCTTGTTTCTGTAAAATGGGATATGCAATCACCGTTCTACAGCTAATATTTATGGCGTAATTGTAGACTGTTATGCAGCCAATGGTGTTAAAAAATCTACATATACAGCTATAGTACAGCTCAAGGCTGTATTACTGAGAAAATTGTTGTTTGCTGTTTTTATATCTACATAGTTGATATCACGTGGAAAAAATCAAGAGGAATATTGAAAAGGAATATTTAAATATTATAAATTACCAACCAAGTAATCGTGATGAAGATAAAGCTGCAAAATTACTAATTCAGGTAAACCTACAATCGTCATTTTTATTAATGTTCAAGGAAAAGGGTTCCGTAACAAAAACATTAAAAAGTGATTGTAGGTTACCTGATTTATTATTTTTTAGGCTTATCTTCTTCATTAAGGATACTTGGTTGGTAATTTACAATAACTGATTTTTTTTAATGTCATAAGATAGCAAACAAGCAGATCGGTCTCCTGATGAAAAGAATCAACCATCGCCTACAGACAGCAAAAATGTTAATGGTGCGTTGCTCTCTTGTGGCAAGGTCTAATGCATAAGTTTACCGGCCACCTTACCCTCCAAACCGGAACATGACAGTGACTAGCACTGACGCTTTGCAGCAGGAATAGATAAGGCGGTGGTACCAGACCCGGTCGAGCCAATGCAGAGCTCTATCACCTAGTAACCACGATGGAAGTGACTCGCATAGCCCATCGGTTGTCTTTTACGACCTGCCTGGCAGAAAGACAATTGGTCTATTCTTCAAAGAATATATAAAAAAGAGTTAAAAAGAGAAATAAAAATCATTACACTGAGAAAATATGTATTTTTTTATTTTTAACTTGCTACTATACGGAGTTTTACAAAAGCGGTATAGTAAGTCGAAAGGGGGTGACTCAGAGGGTCATTTTGAACAACTTTTGTTCAACGATTTGTGAAAATTCCCGAAAAACAATTTTGTTTTTCCATTGTGAAAAGTCACGTGACCAACAAAGTTTCTATGGAGAATCAATATTTTTTTCGCGAATTTCCAAAAGTCGTTAAACAAAAGTTGTTAAGAATGACCCCCTGAGCCACCCCCTTGCGGCTTACTGTACCACTTTTGTAACACCCTGTATATATGTATACTTACAATCGTTTTAAAAATATTATATACTTAGATATAATTACAGGCAAAAGAGTATGTGTTTCTCTTTGAAGAACTAATAATATTAAATCACAAGCACGAAATAACGTATTCTTCTTAAACATATTTTTGTGATAGACCAATATTTAAAGGGCTTGATTTTTCGTTCTTGATCAACTTAGTTATATCAAGTTGTTTTCTTGGTCATTATAATTCACCTTTATCCTCCCACAAACTGGGTACGATACAAATACGGTTTTGGCTTCTCTCAATTGTTTTTATTATTTTATAAGGCATATATTTCCCTGAAAAATAAAGTAAAACATGATTAAAATACATGTCTCATAAGTTATAGTTAACAATAAGTTGGTTTAGTTGTAAAGTCAAACGACCGACGTCAATACAACACAATAGCGAAATCAAGTGACAAACATATGTTTTGTATTTAGGGTTCTTCAATTTTTGTACGCATCTCTAAACATAATTTAGTGATTAAAAGCCAATTACTGTACAATAGATTTATATAGGGACTTAGTACAGCCTAAAGTGTATTTGGACGGTAATTAAAAGCCAATAGCCGTATAATAGAACAAAAAAGAGATTCAGTACAGCTTTTTGCAGTATATCACCCTCCAAATACACTTTAGGCTGTATAACAAAACGCCGCCATTATTGTGTATTATAAACAACATTAAAGAAATATATTGTTAAATAAAAGATATATTTAGCAATAGCTAAAGCTATATCTTGACAAGCAACTTATATTATGATCATTATGCCTTTATATACAATATTGTACCATAAATACTTGTATATTCTAACCTTAAACACAAACACTTACCGTATTTCGCAATGATTTTATTTGTGTTAACTTGATTATTTCGTTGGCGCGTGAATATTTTGAGGGAAAACATATTACATTTGACAGTAAATTTGAGTTTGCACTTTGAATACGCACTTGAATACTGCTCCAAGTCCAAGAATTTATCGTTTATTAATATATTTTTAATTATGGCGTCTGTAGATATAATGTTATACAATATCAAAAACAGATTAGTTACTTTTTATCATTTTCAAACACCTATTAAGAACATTTAGCTGCACAAGAGAGTATCTTAAGTATTATAGTTTCTTTATACACCGAATAACAGCCTTTGTACAGCCTATACCAGCTTGTACAGCTATTGTGCAGCCTATTTAACTCTTAGCTGTACAAGACAGTTACAAGAGAGTATCTTTAGTGTTATAGTTTCTTTATACACCAAATAACAGCCATTGTACAGTTTATAACAGATTGTATAGCTATTGTGCAGCCTATATAACGCAATAAGCTGTATAACTTGGGGCCCTTTTTGGTGTTATATCGGCTGTAGAAGCGCTTCTACAGCCTTTGTACGGCTTCGTATACAGCTTTAAGTTTAAAAATGAACCTAAATGCAGCCTATATACAGCTTAACGTGCTACTTGGGTAGTACATATAAATACATATATAAATACAGGAATATATTAAATAAACATCCAAACCCGGAAATACAAACATTTATGCTCATCACACAAATGCTTATCTCCGTCGGGGATCGAACCCGAGCCCCGTCGATTGCGTAGTCAAGGTCGCTAACGACTCGATCAACGGGGCGGTCATCGAAATGGATAAATGGTTGGTTTGGTGTAAAAAAAATCATGGTGTACCTATACTTACCTAGTAGGTAAATATTTATTTATTTAACTACTTTATTGCACAAATAATTACAAAGGCCTAGCTTAGTTAAGCATTTTCTCACAGTTTACCTTCACACAGTAGAAAAAGCTTGGGTAGTGTGTAACAACTTATTACGATATAAAGATTAAGCTGTATTTAACTAATAGGTACTTGATAACCCTCTTATTATAACTAAACTAAATATGATATATATATATATATATATATATATATATATATATATATATATATATATATATAAATATATATATATATATATATATATATATATATATATATATATATATATATATATATATATATATATATATATATATATTTGTTTGTAATGACAAAATCTTGTAGCAATTATCTTTAAAATCTTATAAAAATAGCAAGAACACGCTTCATGAGCAATTTTTTTCTACAATTACAATTGTATATGAAATAAAATTGATTTTTTAGTCCGATTAATCAGTACTGCCGATTTATTACTGGGGTAATTTTCCAAAAAAAAAATGGGAAACTTATTTCATACTAGCTGTTGCCAGTGACTTCGTCCGCGCGGACTTCGTTTACTCCGCACAGCACCTGGCCGCTAGGTGATAGCGTGATAATATGTAGCCTATATGTTGACCCGACCTGTTAGTAATTAATATTCATGCAACATTTGAAGTAAATCCATGCAGTACTTTTTGAGTTTACCCCGGACATACATACAGACAAACAGACAAAAATTCTAAAAACTATATTTTAGGCTTCGATATCGATTGTAGATCCGCCCCAAGTGTTCTTTTAAAAAAATATTCAATGTACAGTTTTGACTTTCCTACGATTTTATTATATGTAATGTATAGATTGAAGTTAAAAAGAAAACTATTACGGCTTAGAAGGCTCTATAGTTTTTGAGTACGAACCTAATAGTTGGCCAACATGTAAAATGTACTTGCAGAAGTTTATTTTTTATATCATAAGATAGCAAACAAGTAGTTGAGTCTCCTGATGGAAAGAGTCAACCATCGCCTATAGACACCAAAGTTACGAAGTAACTATTTAGTAATCTGTGACCAAAGGTGTTAATGGTGCGTTGCTATCTTGTGGCGAGGTCTAATGCCACATGCATAAGTTTACCGGCTACCTTACCCTCCAAACCCGAACACGACAGCGACAAGCACTGACGCTATTGCGGCAGGAATAGATAAGGCGGTGGTACTAGACCCGGGCGAGACAATGCAGAACTCTACCACTTAGTAGCCACGATGGAAGTGACTCGTATTGCCAATTGGTCGCCTTTTACGACCTGCCTGGCAGAACGGCAGTTGGCCTATTTTCAAAGGAGCCCGAAACCAACACGGGGAATTTATGTGATGTGCATGTGTTACCCTAAGGCCTAAGCTATTGCTTAATTTGCTTGTGGGTTAATCCGGCACTGCGTTAATGTCACACAGTGCTATAATGGAATTCTGTTTACTTGCATACCATTATATAGCCAATGACCAAAAGTATGAAAACAATTTCTTATATAAAATCCATCAATAAATCCTCGTACATTACACAGTCGGAAAGCGACCAATCGCGAGCAATCACGATAATTTACGCTTCAGGAAAATTCGCTCTTTATCATTCATTCGCCGGTTTGTATTTAAAGGTACATTGTCGTAGGGCATTCATTCGCTGTGGTGAGATCGAAGGGACCAATCTAACTGCGCACGCGACTGCGTGGGGCGGCGCGTGCGCAAGTGGGGAGTACGCAATGCGTTTTCAGTGCGTAACTGTCGCTTTGTTAGTTGTTACTTTCGTCTTGTCTTGGCTTTAACCGGCGTGTATTTTATAAAACACCAAAAATGTGTAAAATATTGTGGATGTGGCTTAGTGTTGTGATTGAGATTACAATATTGTGTAGATGTTCAAAACGGTTATTGGATTATACATTAATATACAATAAAATGTGTAAGTGGAAACCAGGTCATTGGCTTTTAGAGATTAGACCGATTCGTGCATGTCGATTTATGAATTCATTTTGTTTTTAGCAAAATTTTCATGTTTGTGATGATCTGACTCTTAGAAAATATACGGTTACTTTCTTGCTAGGCACCTCGTAAGATCTGAACAAAGAGAACAAGATATTAAGTTTTGGTTAACAAAATATCTTTGTTAATGTTGGTCCGAGTCTTTAGGACGGACTAGCTGTTGCCCAAAATCATTATTTCTTTTTACTCAGTTGGCTAAAAAATAAGGCTATGTTACCTTGGATAGTGTAGCTTTTTAATAGTAAAAAAAGTATTTTAAACATCGATCCATTAGTGTATTCATTACAAATTAAATAAAAACAATCAAATCTGTTTACCATCAAGGCAGGTCGTGAGAGACGAACTAAGGGTAAAAACTTGTCGTTGTCCTTATGGCCAATAGAAAAATTCTATAACGACTTGTCTGGGTCACCGTCCCGCATTAATGCGTTTTTTCGTGTCATTACAATAGTGTTTGACATTTTTGCTTGCGCATGGAGCATGATGGCTAGAGATATTGAGAGCATGTTCTGTGGATAAAAGTCTTTCAAAAAGCATACAATAGTGGTCGCGCCACAGTCGCATAAGAATTTTTAGAAAAAAAGCGGTGAATGCGCTTTTAAATAAGTTTCCAATAAAATTTAACACACACACACACACACACACACACACACACACACACACACACACACACACACACACACACACACACACACACACACACTAATGCTCAGCACATTTCCCTTGTCTACAATTACAGCTAACTTTATATCTTACTTTATGCTACGCCAGCGCCATTCTGAAGCCTTATTTTCAGTTTTTCGCCGTGTTGGTCCCGGCCTCTTTTGTAGAATAGGCCAACTGCCGTTCTGCCAGGCAGGTCGTAAAAGGCGACCGATTGGCTATCGAGTCACTACCATCGTGGCTACTAGGTGGTAGAGTTCTGCATTGTCTCGCCCGGGTCTGGTACCACCGCCTTACCTATTCCTGCCGCAATAGCGTCAGTGCTTGTCGCTGTCGTGTTTCGGTTTGGAGGGTAAGGTAGCCGGTAAACTTATGCATGTGGCATTAGACCTCGCCACAAGATATCAACGCACCATTAACATCTTTGGTGTCTATAGGCGATGGTTGACTCTTTCCATCAGGAGACCCATCCGCTTGTTTGCTATCTTATGATTAAAAAAAAAGTAAACAGCTGGACATTTTTACCACTGTCACCTATATAAATCTGTCTTTTTATTTAGTCTCCATGGCTTGGACCTTGGTGAACGTAACCGGTTAACCTTATCCGTGGGTTTTAACTCTCACCCACACCTAATGATACTCATTACTAATTTGCATTGTGTCTACAAATAGAAGGAATCCTAAAATCAGATCTTTACCAATTTATATGAGAAGTGCCAAGTGCTAAATGGGAAGTGCCATCTATGAGACTAAACTAGTACACGACAGTGACAAGTCCAAGCTTTAAAGTGAGACGATGGTAAAAACAGACGAAAGGTTTCGGAACTCTCAATAGTCAAGTGAAAGCGGGATAATAAATCCCGAGAATTATTAGAACTCCTGAGTAAAATCAAGATTATAAATAATTACTAGAGTTAAATCTGAGTATATTCCTAACGCCAAAGTAGGCAAATGATATAGACTAGGCATATGATATCAGTTTATAAAATACATCAAAAGGCTGATTTATTCAGCTCCCCCTGTTGGTCCTGGCTCTTTTGAAGAATAGACCACATGCCGTTCTGCCTGGCAGTTCGTAAGATGCGAATGTTTGACTAAGCGATTCACTTCCATCGTGGCTAACAGGTTGTAGAGTTCTGCGTTGTCTGATTCGGGTCTTGTACCACCGCCTTACCTATTCCTGCAGCAATAATGCAAGTGCTTGTTGCTGTCGTATTTGAGTTTGGCGGGTGAGGTAGCCGGTAAACTTATGCATGTGACACTACGACCCCGGCACAAGGATAGCACACACCATTAACATCTTTGTCTATGGGCGATGGTTGCCTTTTTTTTCATCCAGAGAGCCATCTGCAATGGAACTTTCAGCTTCTGACATTTCTTTAACTGTCGAATACAAATATGTATTAATCTTACACACGCTGACATCTGGTGGAAAAAATTCAGGGGGCTCTTTTAATCAATCATCTCGTTATAATTTTGTGGGTTGTTAAGTCCAACTTTAAATGTTAAGTTATGATACATACTTAAAACGTTAGTTAAATTATTATGCTAAATAATTACTGCTATTTTTATTCTCTTTGTATTATACGTCTGTGTAGAGACTAGAGACTACACTCTACATAGACATTTCATAATTTAACTGGAGAAGGATGTCAAACCCGATTTTAAAAATATCTGATAAACTCGACGGCATTGAACTGTATTGTCTGTTTAGGTACCTACCTAATGCATGTCAGGTAACTATATTTTTATTATATACACCAAGCGGCATATTTAACATTTAAAATTGAATCTCTTGACGTTAAGAATAAAGCTCATTTTTAGTTTCTTCATAGGTTACTCGGTGATTTGAAACTTGTTTTGGTTGCGATTTATTTGAACAATACGATTTTTCATCTGGAAATTTTAAAAGAGCTAATAATTGATCAGACTTTTTTTGAAAAACATCCAGAAATTTACATTTCAAGGTACTTGTTTAAAATAATTGAAACATAATATGTAATCTAATTTGAATAATTCTAGATCATTTAGAAGTTTTAAGTTTCCAAGTGTACCTACCGTAACAAATCGCTCATTTGCTACAAGGTCGACATATCTCAAAAGACGATTTTTGAGTTAACGACACAGTCGTGTAGAAAAAAAAAATGCCTCTCTCCGTTCCTCCTGTAAAACTCCGTTTCCTGTAAAAACGTCACTAACGTCGAATTAGTCAAGTTTACCGAATTTGGCGATGTGTATCACTATCCATCGAGGAATCATGCATTAGAGCGTCTATGGATGTTCTTTTAAGCGTAAGCGCGTTAAAAAGACATTACCAAAAAACATAATGAAATAATTCTATTTCTAATAATAAATTGGTGTTCTGAACAGGGCGAAACAGTACTTCACACCAGCCGACTATACAAGACGTAAGTCAGGCCTCATATGGAGTATTGTTCTCATCTTTGGGCAGGGGCTCCGTAGTACCAGCTCCTTCCTCTTAACTACATACTGCCTAGAGCATCTCGTATTGTCGATGACCAGGCACTTTCCGATCGGCTTGATCCTTTGGCGTTGCGAAGAGATATTGGTTCTCTCCGCATCTTCTATCGCTATTACCACGGGGCGGAACACTCCTCACGGGGAGTGTTCCGAGGAGTTGTTCGGCTTAATACCACCCGCTGATTTCCACCATCGGACATCACGCCAAAATTCTAAATACCACCGTCAGTCACCATTTGGATGTCTGCAAGTCCATTATAGTGCGATTTTCAAGGCATTTTTTTGCCCCGCACTACTGCTCTGTGGAATCAATTACCAGTGGATGTTTCCGAACCGATACGACTTAGGGGCCTTCAAGAAAATAGCGTACTCATTCGTTAAAGGCACCTGCAGTACCTCCGGTGTTGCAGCTGTTCATGGGCGGCGGCTGATCACTTACCTTTGCAAAAAGAAAGCAGAGGCGTTTTGCTAGTTGTTGATAGTAATAATTACATTATTCGTAGTTAAAGACAACTTAGTCCTTAATATTCGAAGTTGCATGCACTTGTGGGGATTGTTACCTGCGTATTTTATGAGGTGAAATACTTCGTGTGAGCCTGATTGGATGGACAGAGGTATCCAATTAGATTCTTGGAACCTACTAATGAATGCAGTCATAACGTAAAGTGTTGGCAGGTGTTTGTTTGTACCTACTTGACGCCAAGAAATCCTAAAATTTTTACGTACATCTTATACTTATTTTTAATATGTAAAGCTATGGTCAAACGGAGTCATAGTAGTTATTATGGCCGAATTTCGACCAGAGAGCGATCACTACTAAATATATAATGTGACATATAATATGACCTCATGTGGTCAACGCCAACGCTGGACCACTAGACCTCAGAAGCGATTCGTGTAATGAAAAGGGTAAATTTTTATATTCGTGAAATAACATCTTTGCTACATGGATAGCCCACTAACGTCTCTGTGGTATTTATATGAGGTGGTTATCCCATTCTATCAAGAGAGAAATTTGTTTATTTCTTGCCCTTTTGTATATAATATTAGTAATATTTTCTACTCGTGATTTTGTGTTATTGCAATAACTAGTATATTTGCCGTTTTCGTTCGGGTTTCTTTTAAAGAAAAGACCGTTTGCTTCCTCATCAGGCAGATTATAAAAGGCAAGCGAAAGCTACATGTAACTCAGTAGTCATAACTCACAAATACACTCATGTGATAACTGTACTAGGTAGTAGAGTTAGGCAATGTCTCTCTTGCGTTAAAGGTAGCACCGCTTTTCCTGTATTCTGTTAATGCCGTTATAAAGGCAGTGCCTGTCTGCCTGCCTCCAGAACATGACACGACATACGAATAACAGGAACACGACTAGGAGAACAAGACAGGTAGCTGGTAATATCATGCATCATGTATTACATCTTCGCCACGCGGATAGCAACGCACCAATTCCCCGTGTTGGTCCCGGACTCCTTTGAAGAATAGGCCAACTGCTATTCTGCCAGGCAGGTCGTAAAAGGCGTCTGAGTGGCTATGCGCGTCACTACTATTGTGACTACTAGGTGGTAGAGTTTTGCATCGGCTCGACCGGGTCTGGTACCACTGCCTTACCTCTTTCTGCCGCAATAGCGTCAGTGCTGGTCACTGTCGTGTTCCGGTTTGGAGGGTAAGGTAGCCGGCAAACTTATGCATGTGGCATTAGACCTCGCCACAAGATAGCAACGCACCATTAACATCTTTGGTGAATATAGGCGATAGTGACTCTTTTCATCAGGAGGCCCATCTGCTTGTTTGCTATCTTATGATATAAAAAAACATTTACTTACTCCTTTAGTTTCTATAGATATATTTGTTTTTTGCCTCAGAAGGGTCATCTGCTTGTTTGCTATCTTGTTTGTTGATTGAAATTGATTTTATGAGATGGCTTACAAACAGATGGTTCTCCTGATGGGAAGACACAACAATCGCCTGTATCCAACCAAAATGTTAATGGTGCGTTGCTATCTTTATAGCGGGATGGTACATGCATAAGTTTACCAGATAGTTAACACTCCAAACCGGAACACGACAGTAATATGCACTGACGCTATTGTGACAGGAATAGGTAATGCGGTGGTTCCTAATCCTGAACGACGTTGCAGCACTCTACCATCTAGTACTGTACATGTAGTCTGCCAATGCAAACAACGATTTTAACACGTGAAGTGTAAAAACTCCAGCTCTCCACAGCTCAGTGACCCTGAGACTAACAAAAAATGGTTCATATTAATTTCTACTTGCCCGTTTTTTGTTAGGTAATGTCCGGACCCACCGAAATAATGAGACACGATTTCGATGGAAGAACTATAAAAAATATGATAATTGCCTAACAGATATTGATGTTATTTGTATGTATGTGGTCCAATAGTTTATTATCTTATTGTAACTATGCAAGCGTAGCGTTTACAAACGTGACCTCTCGTTACCGTATAATAAGCAGGTTGTATAGATCCTATACATACTTATAGCAAAGGGTTGCTCATTGTTTTTTTTACATTAACCTCCTCCACCGAAACCGCAACCTCTGCAGAACCTCTATTTTTTTTCGAAATGAACTTAAGCAGTTGGTCCAAATGACCGTTACTGCGAAACCGGGCTTTGTTCAAAACCTCTTGAATCATGATGCAACATTTTAAACAATTATCCAATATGATATATTTCGATAGATTGCCCCATGTTTAGCATTACCAGGCGTCCTGATTTTGGCGGGACGTCCCGGTTTTTATCCCAACATTAAGTGTCCCGCGCGGAACAGACTTGGTCCTACTTTTCAGGATTGGAAGTAGTTGTATTTACTAATTTGGTATCATTCTATTGCAAACCTTAGTGCGAGATAGCTATCACCATTGGAAACTTTATTTATCACTCAATTTGGAAAAGTAATTAAAACTACTAATTATTTATATTTTACTGTCCCACTTTCTGCACAAGAATCCTGCGTTTTTTACTAAAAGGTTTAAATCCGCCGTTTTCGCCTAAGCAAAATTTGACAGCGCTGCCCGTGCTTGGTGCAAGCCCCTAAATAGACCATCAGCCATTTTGCCGGGTAGGGCTTAAAACGCGAAAGATAGACCGAATATGTCACTACAATCATGACTAGGTGATAGAGATATCGAATTATTTTAATGACACCCGATATGCATCGATTTAGTTTAAACTTTCCCCCGTGTTGGTCTGAGCTCCTTTGAAGAATAGACCAAGTACCATTCTGCCAAAAAAATTGTAAAAGGTGACCGATTGGCTAGACGTGTCACTACCATCGTGACTACTAGTTGATAGTGTTCCGCAACGTCTCGCCCGGGTATTTAGTACCACCTTACCTATTTCTGCCTTAATAGCGTCATTGCTTGTCATTGTCGTGTTCCGGTTTGGCGAGTGTGGTTGTTACCTTACTACCGGTAGACTTATGCATGTGACATTGCCATCCCGCCACACGGATAGCAACGCACCATTTACATCTCTGGTATCTATAGGCGATGGTTTATCTTTCCATCACGAGAACCATCTGCTTGTTAGCTATCTTATGATATAAAAAAAAAACTATGTCGACTCGCCATTCTCGAGTCGACATGTTTCACGGTATTGAAATATTTGTGATGAAATAAATCCTTAGGTGTTATTGTTAGTATTCTAACTCAGAAGGAAGAATGCGACCTGCATTCGTAAGTAGGGGGGCGTCCACAAATTACGTGAGATGTTTAAGGGGGAGAGGGGGTCGAGTCAAATCTCATCTAATCTTACGTTGGAGAGGGGGGGGGGGGGGGGGATCTCGGCAAATATCACGCAATTTTTTTCTGTCTGAAACAAAAAAATATATACTATTTTGGTCCATTATTCAGATTGTACATGCTTAAGATTAAATCATAAGCATAATCGTAATACGATTAAGATCATTCACTAATTCGTTCGAAAGAAAATGATTTGATCCATACTTCGACGTTATACAGTTTAACTAGTCGTAAATAAAAGCACGAAGCAAATTAATTTTTCTTTTTACAATAACAATTAAACGCGTTTACATATTTAAGAAACGCACATTTTGAAAAATCTCACGTGAGATTGGGGGATGGGGGAGGGGGTTGAATAAAATCTCACGACATCTCACCAGGGGGGGAGGGAGGTACAAACAATTTAAAAAAACACCTCACGTAATTTATGGACGTCCCCTAGGCAGTTTAAATAGGATACAGAACCGCTTAGTTACCTACATAATTATGTAATTTGTCCTTTTTTTAACATATTTTGTGTCCGTTAGGAGAGCTTTCTGCTTGTATGTTTAACTCCAATATATAAAATTTCTTTGAAACGGCTTGACCAATTTTGATGAAATTTTTGATGTATATTCAGTTTGTCTGAGAATATAGTGGTGAGAGAGAGTGGTTAGAACGCAATTTATTTTTTACTAGCTGCATCGTGCAGCCCGCTGCAATATAAAAGTTTTTGCCGAATCCCGCGGGATCACCTAATTTATCCGGGATAAAAAGCCTATAAGCCTATGTGCTATTCCAGGTCATCACCTACCTGTGTGCCAAATTTCATCCAAATCCGTTCAATAGTTTTTGCGTGATTGAGTAACAAATATCCATCCAAACATCTATCCAAACATCCAAACTTTCGCATTTATAATATTATAATATAGATTTTTTGGGCAACATTTTTTATGTAATCGCCTCTGTGGTCTAGTGGTCCAGTGTTGGCGTTGACCACATGAGGTCCCGGGTTCGATTCCCGGGTCGGGCACTTTAAAAAAAAAAGTGTTTTTTCAGTTTTCTGAGAAACACAAATTTGCCCGGGATTGGAAAGTGCCCGGTTGGCGATAGGCTTGCCACCTATCACATTTGTGGGACCAAGTATCTTCGGCTAATCGTGGGTGCACTTGTTGTACCTCTGCCTACCCCTTCGGGGATATGGGCGTGAAGATACTTTTTTTTAACATTTTTTATATTTTATGATGTGGCATTAAAAATACATACAACCCCACATTTTCACCCTTGCAACATCAACCCCTATTTTTTAATAGCGATATTAATAACTAGCTGTGCCCGCAACTTTGTTCGCGTGGAATTTCTAAAGACAATCCCGGGATTTTACCCGCATAGCATCGTTCCTGTGGGATTTTTGGGGTAAAAACTATCCCATATCCTTTCTCGGGTCTCTTTTACCAAAATTCATCCAACCAATTTGGTTCAGTGGCTTAGGCGTGAAGAAGAGACAGACAGACAAACAGACAGAACTACTATCGCATTTATAATATTAGTATGGATTCAATAATTTATATCGCAAAATGTTTGCCGGTTCAGCTAGTCTTTTATATAAAACTAGCTGTTGTCTGAGACTTCGTCCGCGCGAACTTCGTTCACTCCGCACTGTTCCTCCCCTGTAGGTGATAGCGTGATAATATGTAGCCTATATGTTGACTCGACCTGTTAGTAATATTCATGCAAAATTTGAAGTAAATCCATGCAGTACTTTTTGAGTTTACCCCGGACATACATACAGACAAACATAAACAGACAAACAGACAAAAATTCTAAAAACTATATTTTTGGCTTCTATATCGATTGTAGATTATTCCCCGCCCCAAGTATTCTTTAAAAAAATATTCAATGTACAGTTTTGGCTTGCCTACGATGTTATTATATGTAAATAGATTAGCTGTGCCCGCGACTTGCGACGTCCACGTGGAATTTTTTAAAAACAAAAGTATTCTAAGTTATTCCTGATTACATCAGCTATCTGCCAGTGAAAGTCCCGTCAAAATCGGTCCAGCCGTTTCGGAGATTACCCGGAACAAACAGACAGACGGACAGACAGACAGACAGCCAAAAATGGTAAAAAATGTTATTTTGATATGTGTACCGTGTACACTTCCATAGGTATGCACTTAGTAAGAAGCGGTTATTTTAGTATTACAGACACTCCAACTTTATTTATTTGTATAGATTCTCGTGTCACAATTTTAGTTACCATAACTCTTCTGAAAAGGTTTGACCGATTTAATAAATTTTATATGTATATTCAGTAGGTCTGAGAATCGGCTACTATCTATTTTTCATATCACTAAGTGATAAGGGTTTTACTAAACATTTTTATTTTATTTTTCGGACAGATTTTTTTATGGTATGAAATGTAGATACTGTTACGAATAATCTAGAAACGTGTAGAGTTGGAACGCTCGAGAGATCTAGAAATAAAAGAAAGAGATAGCTACTCCTATTGACAAACAGTTGACCTAAGCTATGCCATAATGGACTTTGTGGTATAGGGTATAAGGTTGAAAATAACGTGTACTAGGACTTGTTTGTTTATCATAAGTTGTTTATTGTAAACAACTTACAATAAGTTATATACTTAATTAAGCGTGGTCGCAGCGAAGACTCCAAAAAAAAATCAATTTATTATAAAATATTTAATAAAAGTAAAAATTACAATATTATAATAATTAAACCTAAGCTACACTAAAGGTCACAATTGTTCGATGGTGGAAACAAAAGTAATCTAGCTAAACTAATTAGTTCATATGAAACCACGGTTCTGACGTAGATCGCCGCACGTTGTGCCGACTCAGGTGTCGTGGCTCGTGCCGTGATGTTCCAAGCGGTGCGTGTTCAGCAATCTCTATAGTGGGGACTTGCGTAACACCTCCCCCCGTAGACCAGCGATAATGGGCAACTTCGTTGTGAATTGAGCTGGGGCTTCCTCTTTTCTTTCAGCAGGTACAGCATAGACTCTTTGAAGTTGGATGTTGTCTTCATTGAAGTTCTGGGGTATATTGTGGCGGTCCTTATGTCTCCAGTACATGATTCCACCAATTATGCCGGCTGTAACCATTATGATGATATAAACAGGTATGGTCGTATGATATAAGATCTTATTTTCTCCAGTTTGATTTAGTAATTGTTGCTGTGAAAGTTTTAGATTTGCTGCTTGGAGGTGTTCCAGTCTGATGGTGTTGAGCTTCAGAGTTGGCAATGAAGGTTGAATGTAGTGCTGCTCCTTTTGTATGTTCATAATCTTGATGGGGTTTCCTTTGATGCGATCTTCATAATTGGAGATTAGGAAGTCAGGGGTTTTCATGTAGCAAGTGCGTGGTATAGTGACGAGGTAGCTACCGCGAAGATTTTTATACGTATCTTGTCCACACGAGAGATGTATCTTCGTATCGTTGGGAAAGTAGATTGTATAGTGACGATCATCGAGTTGTTCCAGCGCTACCTTTTCTAGTTGGACAGGAACAGGTTGACACATGGCTCCTTGTTGCTGTGTGATGATCAGTTGTTGGATGCAGTCCCCTGATATTCGACTTTGGAAATTGTTTTCTTCTTCGCATAAATACCCTTTACTCGTCTTCGGGCATTCAGCCGCTATGTACTTGGCATCTTTCTGATGGATAGCAAGGAGTGGATGTGGTGGGATAAGGACTTGGTTATGTTCGTTGGGAACTATTGATAATCGAAACAAATTATAATCTTGTGGCATTACTATAGGAAATTTATAAACTACAACTAATTTATTATCGGAATAAAAGGAGCCTATCTTTATTATATCGTAATATTCCCTGTTATCTAATTCTAGGATACTTCCTCTGCCATATAAATTTATTAACTTATCTGTTATTTCCTCCATTGACTCTAAGTTTAATATAGAATGATGAATGCTTTTAACTTTAATCAATGCTAAAGCATCCTGAAGTTTATATATTTCTTGCGAAACGGAGTCTACATTATCGCTAAGGACTAAAAAGACTTGTGCGAGATGCGCATACTTAATTAAGTCATTATCTCTAGTAATATCACTCTCTCTAATTTTACTTAACAAGGTTTCTATTCTATTTTGATTTTCCGTAATATCTTTAATAATGGTCTCGTATTGTGCTGTCCAGTCTTTTGATAAGCTAATGTGACTATTTAATTCAGTTATTATTTTAGTCTCGTCCTCCTGAAGCATCTTTATTGCGTCATTATAACGCTGTGCATCAGAGTGATCAAGATTTCCGGTTATACTTTTGATAACTGAGCCGAGACCGTCGACAAGTCCTCTTTTTGTACGTTTAGTTCGAAAAGTCTGTAGTTGGTCGAATGTTTTTTGTAATTTGTCTGTTAAGTACTTCAAATGCGGTCTGAACAGGTCTGAGGTTTTATTGTTAAGATCGGGGCTAATGTCATGTAATTGAGTCTGAACGGAAATTATTTTGTTTTGTATTTCTTGTAGATCTATGGGCTGTAGGAAGGAGTGATAGTAAGATACTAGTCTCATAGGTCCTAACTTGAAGGGTAAAATGCCCGGTCCGTCACTTAAACTTTCGAGTTTTACTTCCTGGGTGCTAGTCTTTTGTAGTAGGAGTAGAAGTATTATCGTTGTCCTGTAAAAGTTTAGGAATTCTCTTTAGTCTTGACTTAGCTACTGGTCCACGTTTTTTCTTTGTATAAATATGGATGGGTAAGTTTGATATAATTTTGTCATGTGTATATCTTGGGGCTAATTTCTGTCGTGAAGCAATTGGATTTCGCACATATATTTGTTGGTCTGGGGAATATTGTATTTCAGTTTCTCTGTCTTTGTTCCTATTGTGCATTATATTTTTACGGTTGTCCGATGTTAAGTCATGTATAAGATCGTATGTTTGGGTCATTCTAGTCTTGTGGTCAATTATATACTGTTGTAGTAGTTGGGAAGAGAGGTCAATACTAAAGGGATCTCTCGGGTCAAAATGTCCAGTCACTATGTCGAATGGCTTACATTTCGTAAAACTGTGGATAGAACTGTTATATCCAAGTAACGCATAGGGCATAAGATTTATGACAGGCTCATTTTTGTGTTGTAATCTTAGAATACGCAAATGTTCCAATATAGTAGAATGGAATCTTTCTACTATACCATTCTCGTTTGGAGCGTCTGGTGCCACCCTGTGGTGATGAATTTTATGCAATCTAACAAACTCAGAGAATAATTGGTTTACAAATTCCGTCCCGTTGTCGGTAACGAGTGTCTTAGGTAGGCCATGGTGAGTACAAAACTGTAATAAGGCTTGAATTATACTAACTGCTGTTCCGTCTTTTAGATAGTATGCTTGGGCATATTTGGAAAACGCGTCTACTATAGTTACAAATTTTTCGTTGTGAATAGACAGAAGGTCTAAGTGAACAATCTCAAATGGTCTGCTTGCAGGTGGAACTATGCGAAATTGCTGCTTAACAGGGTTTCTATCATATTTAGCCTGTCCACAGATAATACACTCATTGATAAATTTAGTGATCTGCTCCCTCATCTTAGGCCAGTAATATCTATGCGACAAGGCTAGGTAACACTCGTTAATACCACGATGGTTAGTTTTACCATCATGATACTTACTTATAATCTCTTGCTGGGATAGGTATTCCTTGACGTTTTCAAGCTCGGTCTTAGTGAATACTAATTTCATAGCGGAACTTTTGAAAGTATTTTGTAAAATTGGTATAATCGTATACATTGCAGACATAGGGTGAATAAGTAAACCTGTTTTGATTTTAGGGTTAACATATTCCCTAATCGCGTTTATTACATCATCTTGGATGTTGAATTCAGAAATTTGGATTTCGATTCTTGTATAATTGTCAAACGGTTTGGTTACAACAGGTTTCCTTTTTATGTCTCCAACGAGCCTAAAGACTATTTGTTTAAGAAATTTGTTTAAGGGTTCGTCTACTATAGGTATGGTTAAAATGGGGTCTTCTTCAGATGTGTGAATGGTAATCGTCCGGGAATCATCAGGAATGTCAGGGGCAGTGATGGTTCTAGAGTTATCTACAGATAAAATTTCTGATAAATTAGGAATTAGAGAGGCTAAATCCTCTAATTCTTCATTATGGATCTCTACCCGAGAGAGTGCGTCGGCGTTGGTATTACATTTCCCTTGTTTATAGATAACTGTGAAATCGTATTCGCTTAACTTTAGTCGCCAACGTGTTAAGCGCGAATTGGGTTCTTTGAGGTTCATAACCCATTGAAGGGGCTTATGATCTGTTATGACTTTAAATTTCCTACCAAACAGATATGGCCTGAAGTATTTGGTAGCCCAAACAATTGCTAATAATTCCTTCTCTATCGTGCTGTAATTTATTTCGCTAGTATTGAGAGTACGGGATGCATATGCAATTGGTTTATCAGTACCTATAGGGCCTTGTGATAACACTGCGCCTATAGCTACATTCGATGCATCTGTAGTTAAAATGAACTCCTTAGAGAAGTCGGGGTATTGTAGAATTGGATCGTTGGTTAATAATGTTTTACATTGTTCAAAGCATTTAACATAGTTATGATCATTGATGTTAATTTTGGAACCCTTTTTTAAGCATTGGGTTAGTGGCTTTGTAACTTTAGCGAAGTCTGGGACAAACTTTCTGTAGTAGCCAAGTAGTCCGAGAAAACGTTTTATTTCAGTTGGTGTCTTAGGCAGTGGATACCTCTTAATAGCTTCGATTTTGTTGGGGTTCGGTTTTACACCGTCCTTACTTATCACATGCCCTAAGAACTCTGTCTCTAATTTTAAAAATTCGGATTTATCCATTTGGATTTTAAAATTGGATTCCCGTAATTTCATGAAAACTTTTTCCAAATTTATTATGTGTTCCTGAAGGGAAGTACTAAATACTATAATATCATCTAAGTACACTAAACAAACTGTATTCTGTAGGTCTTTAAGCACATTATCCATAACTCGTTGAAAAGTTGATGGAGAATTCTTAAGACCCATTGGCATTCTCAAAAACTCGTAATGACCATTCTCTACGTTAAATGCGGTTTTAGGTACGTCACTAGGATCCATTTCTACTTGATAAAACCCTGATGCCAAATCTAAAGTTGTAAAATATTGACATCTACCTAACTTGTCTAATACGTCAGTTATGTTGGGAATCGGGTACTTATCATCTATTGTTTTTTCATTAACCTTCCTAAAGTCCACGACAAGACGCCATTTAGTTTTACCCGATGCATCCGCCTTCTTTGGAACTATCCAAATAGGCGAACTCCATGCGGATTCGGATGGTCTTATTATATTCTGATCGAGCATCTTTTGTATTTGCTCTCTGACTTCTTGTCGATGAACGTATGGATATCTGTAACTTTTGGTATGTACAGGGAGTTCGTCTGTTGTCTTTATTTTATGTTTTATCTTGTTAGTGAATGTTAACGGTTCACCTTCAAGGTAGAACACGTCCGCGTACCTTGCACATAAATTTTCTAAATTTGCTATCTCTTCGGGATTTAAATGTTGGGTTCGGAGCCTTGATAAGACTTCCTTTGATCGGTCGGATACTACTAGGTTATTATGTACTTCAGTGTTAAGTCTTTCAGCAGTAATAGGTCGGTCCATGGAGAATATAATGTCGTTATTAGTCTTGTTGATTACTTCTAGATAGCCTCGGTTATTTTTTACTATAGTCAGACATTCGGGGATAGTACAATTCGATATAATTTGCTCGTTTATCAACGCGTCACCGTCATGGATGTTTATGGGGACTCTTACTATTTTAGATGATTTAGCGGGAATCATGTCTTCATACAAATTACAATTCCTAGAGTCATACATTAAAATTTGATTTTTAGCAAGGCGAGTAATAAGGAGTTTATCTTTCAGATTAATCTTTGATTCCCATTGTTCAAGTAGATCCAGACCTATCAGTCCGTCAAAGTAGTCATGAAATTTATAAATGAAGAACTTAATGTCACTTTCGTCACGGAATTCAGGGAAACAGGGTAAAGTTATTGAATAATCGTTGCGTGTGGTGGCATGTACGTTAGTGACTTCGAATGGTTCGTAGTTACAAGGTATGTGAGAAAAGTACCTACGAACAGCATCGGGGCTTATGAAAGATTGATTTGCTCCGGTGTCAATTAATAACTTTAGTGGGGGATTTTCTATTTGGATGAACGGTAACTGTCTTTGCGTCTGTAGGTTGAGTTCTATTTTGGTTTGTCGGATTTCAGGGCTTTGCAAAAATTTTGGTTTTCATGGGCGTTAGAGTCGTTGTCAGTTGGTCTGTCTACTGGTGGAGGTTCATAGCACAGGTATGGTTCAGTCTGGTAATAATTTTGTTCTGGATCGAAATATTCTTCATTGTAACTATAGTATTCTGACTCATAGCCGTGGTTAAATTCTGGGTAGTAGTAATCAGGGGTGTCGTCAGTATAGTAATATTGTTCAGGGTAAGTTTGGTTGAAGTTCATCTCTCTTGTTTTGAAGTAATTGCTAGGGGGTGGATTGCCGAATTTACGCCAATCATGCCCCGCAGGCGGTAAAGGTTTAGAGGAATAGTGACTGACGCCACTCATAGGCTTGGGAGCACCATACCTAAAGGTTGGTTGTGGATGAGGTTGAGGTCTGTGGGATACACGGAAAGCATTAGATTGGGGGTTATAGTTAGGTGGAGGTGCACTGAACATTTGTTGAGTACGTGATGGACCTTGATATTGTACTCTAGCTGGTGGATTGATTTGTGGTCTCCATGAAGGGAAAGGATGATGAGGAGCAGGAGCCTGTCGTGAGGGTCCTGGCATGTTAGCTATTGGCTTGTAATTAAAAGAATTCAACACGTTATTATTAAAGGGCTTATTGGAATTTAAATTGCTGTTAAGTTGCCAATCCTTTTTACTAGGTCCTCCCTCATTTCTTTGCTGTAGGTATAAAGTGTTAAGCTCTTCTTGAACATATTCAAGGGCTTTTTCCATTGACTCCGGCCGCATACAACGGATTCTAGATCCAAGGGGTTCCTTTAGACCTCGTAAATAGCATTGTAACGTTAGTTTTTTGTATAACGCTCTTTTGGCTTCTATAGTTGTAGGTAGTGATTCGTTTAAAGTTATGTATGTAACTATGGTACTATATAAATTTTGACAACGTTCATAGAACTCTTGCGGTGTGCTAGAGCCCTGTGACTGCATTGACATGTCATTATATAATGCCGTTTCATCCCTATGGTCCGCAAAATTATTTATCAAGGCGCTACGTATACCGCTCCAATTATCGGATATGCCTTGAGAGTTAATTAATCTCGCGGCAGGCCCGGTGATTTTATTAAGGATTCCGTTCAAGAGAGATAAATTTTCAAGATCATGTCCCGGAGTTACGTCAAAGTAAGTCATAACTATCCGGTCACATAAGCTGATAAATCGTGTCAAGACGTGAGGATTTCCGTCAAAGTCTGGTACAACTCTTAATGCTTTAAAGATAGTGTCCATTTTGTCCGACATTTTGATTGAGCTATGAGAACTAACTTTCCGATGTTCGTCTATTAAGTCTTGTCTATTATTACGTCTGGGGTCTGGACTAGGGGTACGCGAATTTGTTGGTCGAAAAATTTTGAATGGTTTACTTAAACGTTATAAAATAAAATAGCTACTATAAACTTATACCTACTAATAACGAATAAAACACACTATGAAACTAAAACATGAATTACACTCACAAGAAAATAGAAAAGTTTCAATATAAAAATGTATAAAAATTAATATATCAATTAAGACTAGGAAAAATGATAGGAATGTGGACTAAGAAAGATTCCAAGCACTCACCCAATCATCTGGTATCTTTGGCACTGATTTTATTTGGTTGGAGTCTAAGTTTTGAATCCTCTTCGTTGCTATTTCCACGCGTAAGTTCTAGGATAGTCGTTGATTATTAACGCGGGTCGATACTAGATCCCTAATCTTTTGACTATCCTACCGACTGCGCCAATTAAGCGTGGTCGCAGCGAAGACTCCAAAAAAAAATCAATTTATTATAAAATATTTAATAAAAGTAAAAATTACAATATTATAATAATTAAACCTAAGCTACACTAAAGGTCACAATTGTTCGATGGTGGAAACAAAAGTAATCTAGCTAAACTAATTAGTTCATATGAAACCACGGTTCTGACGTAGATCGCCGCACGTTGTGCCGACTCAGGTGTCGTGGCTCGTGCCGTGATGTTCCAAGCGGTGCGTGTTCAGCAATCTCTATAGTGGGGACTTGCGTAACAACTTATAATAAGTGTTATTGTTTACGAGATTATTGACGAACATTCGCGATTATTGTCGAACTTTACCTCGGGTATAAATAAAGATGTGTTGACAAATACAGGGCAATTTATATAAAGCGATCAAGAGCGACACTTGAAGCGACCTGTGCGAAGCGAGAAGTGTTTTATTGTGTAGTCGGTTAAGTTCAGCGTTAGTGCAGTGTGTGACTAGTGTTATTCAGAGTATTTAAGTATTACATTGTGTTGTGTTGTGTGTATTTGTATTGTAAATATACGGTTTTAATATAAGTGGTGTTTTCTTACAATATACGAACCCGAAGTACGTAACAATACATACAACCTTAAATTTTCACCCTCCTACCATCAACCCCTGTTTTTCAGTTCAATAATTTATATGGCAAAACAACGTTTGCGGGTCAGCTAGTATATTATAAAAGTACATTAATAACACCCGATATGAGCTAATTGACCGTTAAATATGTCTGCTTACCAGTCTCGAGTACCTACAGCGTTATTAAGATTTTTGTGATAAGATAAATCCTTAGATGTTACGTCAACATTCTCAACTGCGAAGTAAAAATGCGACCTGCATTTGTAAGTGGGCACAGTTTTCTTAAATAAGACTTTGTACCGTTTGACTTATAAAATTATGTAACTTGCGTTTTGTTATGTCGTGCGTCGTATTACAAGGTAATCTACATTGATACAATGAAGGGAGATTTGTATGAGTGTTTATAATCAATAAACTCTAAAACCACGGGCCTGATTTTAGCTTTTTTACAACTAGGTGGTACTTTTTTGGCTACTAGATGGTAGAGTTCTGCATTGTCTCGCCCGGGCCTGGTACCACCGCCTTACTTATTCCTGCCGCAATAGCGTCAGTGCTTGTCGCTGTTGTATTCCGGTTTGGAGGGTAAGGTAGCCGGTAAACTTATGCATGTGGCATTAGACCTCGCCACAAGATAGCAACGCACCATTAACACCTTTGGTTATATGGTCTATAGGCGATGGTTAACTCTTTTCATCAGGAGATCCATCTGCTTGTTTGCTATCTTATGATATAAAAAAAAGTAGGTAGATACTTTTTCCAGAAGTAGCATAGAATACTTTAAAAAAATAGGGAAAACTAATTTTAGGAGTATATTAATCAGACCAAATAATAATTATGAATAACATTTTTGAATTTAAAAATTGGGCCAAATTAAACTAAGATAAACTCTGGAAAGGCTTACCTACTGGAAAAAAATCATTAATTCTCATTGAAAATTTGAAAATATGGACAAATGCAAAGATAAATACTCATAGATTTTATATGTGTATTGTCATTCTTTCCAGTAGGTACTTAAAAATAACAAAGAAAAATTTCGACACGTTAATATTTGAACCTACGATCTTTCTTCGGTCGTAGGTTCAAATCCTTACGTGTCGAAATTTTTCATTGTGGTTTTTGAGTTTTTCAAGGTTTCCCAAGTACGAAGTGTGTGCTAAAACACATATATAATTTACACGTTTTTTCCGAGTAGCTTTGATATTGAAGTTTATGGGTAGGGTTACCAAAATGTTCTAAAGTTTGTGTCGCATAAGCAATTAACTTTTTGCGATGCAGATGTCCATGGGCTGTGTTGCATTTCAATTTTAGGCGACCTAAAGGACATCCAACTGGATATCATGAAACCAGCTAAATTTGACCGGATAAAAATAAAAATTAGGGCTCCAGTTTTATCCGCTTTCCTGGTAATCCAACACGGATTATACGGTATCGGTATACGGTATCTCCTATATTCTAGCAAATAAATAATATTCTATTCTATGCTATTCTAAATACTGTCTCTTCTCTTTATATATTCTTTCTCTGTATAGACCAAAATATTAAAAATAATTTGAAAATCTAAAATTTACGCTTACGGCACACATATATACAATAATGCCTATTCGATCATAATCGAATATATATATATTAGGGATGGGCCGAAATTCGTTTTACATTCGGTTTAACCGAATTTCGGCAGCTTGAGCCGAACTTCGACATTCGGCCGAAATTCGGTTTCAATGCCGGACATTCGGTGCTAGAAAAAAGTACCTACTTGTACTATTTTATTGAAATCTACACTAATATTATAAAGAGCAAAGATTTGTATTTTTTTATATGTATCGAATAAAAAACTACTGGACCGATTTGAATTATTTTTTTACCACTATAAGGTATATCATCCCCGAGTAAAATAGGCTATATTATACTTTCAAAAAATTAGAGATCCCTACCTAACCCATGGTATCAAAATTTTATCTATGTCATTATTTTCCGAAAACCATTAACGATATATAAAATAATTTAAGTAAATGCGTAAACAAGTCACGATGTGTCGCTCTCAAGAAAGCGCGCTAAAATTGAACCGAAGATCGGCCGAAGTTCGAATTCGGTTCAAAGCACATTCGGCCCATCTCTAATATATATATATAATATATATATATATATATATATATATATATATATATATATATATATATATATATATATATATATATATATATATATATATATATATATTCAGAAATATTAATTATTAGTATCGGCAGCCGGTATCTAATGTTGTTTAATCATATTTGTTTTTCCTATCGTAGCGCTATGTAAGGAAAAATAACACAAGAGTATATGCAGGAAAGAGAGATAAGTACACGCATATTATTATGTACAAGATTAGAAAGAGATGAAAATATTACTGATGCTGACGATTAAATAAAACGCTTATTTTGTTTTTTAATTATTATAATTAAACAACATTGAGTTACATAGCGATTTTGAAATAGAAAATCCTTTTAGGATAAAAAAAACCTTTTTTAAAAAAATAAGACAAAACAATGTTTTTTTTTTCACAAGATATTTTAAGATTTTTAGAAAGGATTTTTTATCATTATCTCGTTCCCTTAGGTCATTGAATTAATTTTTGAAATTTCCAAAATTAATCTTTATTGAATTATCTATATGCATTAAAAACAGAATGACAATAGAAAAAGTTTCAAAAAGGATTTTTTTCGCTTCGCATTGAGTCGTGCAATATGTAAAAGTAACTAGATTTGTGTAGGTAAATGTGCTCCAAATTACGCAGCTACTCGCCGCCGTCGTGGCGTAGGTCGGTCGCAGTGTCGATGGCCGCGCAATGTCACCCGATGCGAAATGCGAACCCCCCACTACTCCCCCAGACCGCACCCGCTCAGCAAGGCGTCTGCGTGAATCAACCGACATCCAAATCATTTCCGACTAACAATTATGGCGGCGTCTTTGATTTTACACACTGTACATATTTATTGGATTTGGGTATCGTACCTATCGACATAGAATCGTACCAGAGATCTCTTGTTGGATAATTTAAAATTTGTAATCCTAAACTAATATTATTAAGAGGAAAGATTTGATTGTTTGTTTGTCACCCGATCGATTTTAAAAATTCCTTCACTTTAAGAAAGTTACCTTATTCAGGAGTGACGTAGGCTTTTTTTACCCGATCGAGCAAAGGGAAGTAATGATTTTTGTCACACAAATGAAGTCGCGAGTAACTGGTAGGTACTAGTTCATAAATATTACTTGAATAATGACACAATGACATCATAACATTGTTTATTTTGATAGCAAACAAACATATGTATCTCCTTGTAGCGGCTCAAACAATCATAAACGCTACAAGAATCTATACATATAATAAAATCGTAGGAAATTCAAAACTGTACATTGAATATTTTTTTAAAAGAATATTTGGGGCGTGATCTACAATCGATATCGAAGCCAAAATTATAGTTTTTAGAATTTTTGTCTGTTTGTCTGTTTATCTGTTTGTCTGTTTGTCTGTATGTATGTCCGGGGTAAACTCAAAAATTACTACAAGGATTTACTTCAAATTTTGCATGAATATTACTAACAGGTCGGGTCAACATATAGGCTACATATTATCACGCTATCACCTATGGGGGAGGTGCAGTGCGGAGTAAACGAAGTCCGCGCGGATGAAGTCGCTGGCAACAGCTAGTAAATAATAAAAAATAGAAAATGATGAAATTCAAAATAAAATCCTGAATCGCGATATCACAATTATTTATCTTGTATAATCTATATACAAGTTTCAACGATTCTCAAACGGACTTCGGTCCCCAGGCAGTAGACCTTGCCTGGCTGGGAAGATCTTCATTTTCCCCTTCCTTGTCCTTGTGTGACGTCATTAACCTCCACAATAATGACGTCACCTGACAAGAAGCTGGCCCGCTGGTTCCATCACAATGACCCTTCAGCGGTAGGGACCAGCGGCGCCACATCCTGATGGAAGAAAATAACTATCGCTGAGAAACACCAAAAATGTTAATGGTGCGTTGCTATCCATGTGGCAGGTATGGAATGCCACATGCAGATTAGAGTTATTTTCTTCCACATGCCATAAGAGTGAACAGGTACCCTTCTAGGGAAGCGCGTTCCATCTTAGGCCGCATTAAGCTTACCATCAGTCAAGATCAAGGTCAAGCGCTTCCCTATCGATAAAAAAATTGCATAAGTTAACCGGTTACCATACCCTCAAAACCGGAATATAAAGCGTTAAGGGACAAGGGATAAGAAAAGTGGTAGGACAAGACGAGATGAGATTTAGACGAGACGTTGCCGAACTCTAGGTAGAGTCACGTTGCTAGTGGCTACTAATTAGCGTTCTCTCGCTTTTATGAGATGTTTAGCACTAACGCAGTTTGTTTATTCTTTAAAAGGGCCCGGATCTATGCCGGAAGAAGAATATTTAATTTATTTGTATACCTATATAAAAATGAATCGCTAAATTTGTTGTCGATAATCGTTATTAAGTCGGTATAATGTGGCGATAGAGAATGCGGTGATGGGGATCACCACTCATCTCGCACACAAACAAACCTGGAATCATGTTGAATTAGAAAGTCTATAGACGTTCAGTTTACCCTGCCTCCTCCGCAAGGGAACCGGGCGGATGATACTTTTATTTTGACGTAGCACTTGTACTTTAAAATGGCAGTGATTTTCAACTTTTAGGTCGCTTTAATGAAGACGTATAAATCTGGGTCTACGAGATGTTGCGTGGGGTAGGTCAATATTGGTTCTGAATTAGTTCAGCCAGTCGTTTTCGCCCGTGTTGTATTGAAACTAATATTTTTACAGAAGTACCGTGCATTAGATATACATTCAATTAATAAAAATAAACATTACATACACTACGTTAATATGACGTACCTACTTGTATAGGTATAGGTACACACACGTATACTGTTATGTTTATGGCTAAAGTCTGTCGTTCAAATTATAAGATATTTTATTTCTCTAGTCTATGGCTAAACGGAGTCACAGAATTATGGCCGATATTCGACCAGCTGTCGATTGGTAGCATAATATGTTTATAAAAACTAGAAAAACAAAATAAAAAGATAAATATTTAGAGCGTTATCGTTTACAAAGTAACATTTAGGTTATCTGTGTTATTCTCTGAAAAAATCATACGTTTTCGCGTTTTTTTGGAGGTAAACAATTAAATGGTAAATGCTAGCTTTAAAAAATCATTATAACAAGGTTTTGTGGTTTTATTTATTCAGTGTCTATTGTAGAGACGCTAATTTTAGGTCATCGAGATGTTGCGTAGGGATAGAATATTGAAACCTATATTACAATAATCCATATTAATATTATAAATGCGAAAGTAACTCTGTCTGTCTGTCTCTTCTTCACGCCTAAACCACTGAACCGATTTGGCTGAAATTTGGTACAAAAAATGTTAGACCCGAGAAAGGACATAGGATAGTTTTTATCAATGAAAACCCACGTGAACGGAAACTATGCGGGTTTTATTTTAGAATTTTTTCCACGCGGACGAAATTGGGGATACAGCTAGTGCAACATATTAATGTTACGCTTTCAGCTAGCGGTGCAGTGCGAGCTTCTACGAGCTTTTAGGAAAACAGGTAGGTAGTTAGCTCAGACCAATAAGTGATGGACGCATAAAATATAGATTTTTCTATATTTGGAACTTTATGGTCACTATTGGCTTTTTTTATAAAAGAAGGGGCAAACAAGCAAGAGGTGCACCTGATGGTAAGTGATCACCGCCGCCCATGGACATCCGCAATACCAGAGGTCTTGCAGTTATGTTGCCGGCCTTTTAAAAAAATAGATTTTGTGGTTTTATTACTTCAGTATCCATTGTAGAGACGTGATATTATCGGTCTACGAGATGTTGCGTAGAAATAGGTTAAAACCTATTATTGCATAATATGTTACACTAACTCAGCCAGCGATGCAGTATGAGCTCTTGAGAACTACCAAGCAGGAAAACAGATAGTCTATTTTTAATATAGAGTTCAGATTAATTAACAAAACTTAGTTTTGTATATTCAGAACTGTAGGTATTGACGATCCAGTTTTGATATTTTATAAACCAGAGGCGACGCGTTTGAATGATTATAGATTGTAATGTTTATAGATTAAATTTTTGAATGTTATAGATTAAAAAAAATAGTATCTATTATGTTTTATATTATAGGACTACTAAAAAGCAATTGGCTCTCCTAATGAAAAGGGAAAACTATTGCCTGTGGACACAATATATGTTAAAGGTACTCTGCCATTCGTGCGGTGGATGTATAAATATACCGGCTACCTTACTCTCGGAATTGGATACGACAGTAACAACACTGACGCTGTTTTAACAAAAAATCAAGGCGGTAATATCAAACCCAGACTAGACGCGCGTTGTAGAACTCTACAACCTAGCAGTCACGATGATAGTGCAGACCTTCGGGTAATTACTTTACGAACTGCACCTTTAACCAGAAAGACAAATTATCTATTAACCTGGCCAATATGATAAATAAACTATCACAGGAGGTCTGAGATACGCAATTTTAATTAATCGGCAGTTATTTTTGTGTTGTGAAATTGTTGGTCTACGTGATATCGTGTAGGGTAGGTTATTGGCGAATATTATATAACACGTCACGCTAGTTCACCAGCAGTGTTATTTGTTCACGTTGATATTGGGCACCGTCGGTCGTTAACCCTCCGCTATCTGCATTATTTAGCTCGCCTCAATGTCGGTACAATGTCGAATCGCTAGAGTTCACAGACCTAGCCGCGACGTTGTGCGCAACACTGAGCGCCTTGTTCTAGCTAATTTTTGACGTCTGTATCGCATTTCGATGGCGATCAATACACAGCCTATCACAATATGACCGTTGTTGATAGGAATTGTTTATGTCACAGTAAATTATTATCTATCGTAAAGAAAATAAAGAAATAAGTAAATTTATTTATTTAATTAAGGAAAACTTACAGTGTTACAAACATAGTGTATACTAGCTGTTGCCCGCAACTTCGTTCGCGCGGACTTCGTTTATTCCGCACAGCTCCGCCCCCGTAGGTGATAGCGTGATATGTAGCCTTTATGTTGACCCGACCTGTTAGTAATATTCATGCAAAATTTGAAGTAAATCCATGCAGTACTTTTTGAGTTTACCCCGGACATACATTGACTTTGAGTTTACCCCGGACATACATTGATTTTATTATATGTATAGATGATGATGTGATTACAAAGACCAATTAAAAGTTTTCACAAATAAAACAAAGAAAATGTGATAGAAAGAACACAATCCTACATTAATTTTTTTTTTATATCATAAGATAGCAAACAAGCAGATGGGTCTCCTGATGGAAAGAGACAACCATCGCCTACAGACACCAAAGGTGTTAATGGTGCGTTGCTATCTTGTGGCGAGGTCTAATGCCACATGCATAAGTTTACCGGCTACCCCACCCTCCAAACCGGAACACGACAGTGACAAGCACTGACGCTATTGCGGCAGGAATAGGTAAGGCGGTGGTACCAGACCCGGGCGAGACAATGCAAAACTCTACCACCTAGTAGCCACGATGTTAGTGACTTGCATAGCCTTTTACGATATGCCTGGCAGAATGGCAGTTGCTCTATTCTTCAAAGGAGCCCGGAATCAACACGGAAAAGAAAATTATTATTTACACATTAAAAAAGTTTAGGCTCAGCTTGCGCCTTAGGTTGCATACGTTGGTGTTTAATAAGTCTATGTCTAAGTTACGGGAGACAGAGACTTGCTCGCTGTTATAAAGAAAGAGTTTGCTCTGTACTTTATCTTTGCAACTGATACATGCAGAGGCGCTTGTAATCTAGGTGACCGTGGTACCCGGAGCAGGACATTACTCAATAGTTCTGTGTCAATATTAGAGTTTAAGATTTTAGACAGGAAAACCAAATCAGCAATTCGCCTCCGTTCATGAAGGGGAAGTTTTTTTTGTATATCATAAGATAGCAAACAAGCAGATGGTTCTCTTGATGGTAAGAGTCAACCATCGCCTATAGACACCACAGATGTTAATGGTGTGTTGCCATCTCGTGGCGAGGTCTAATGCCACATGCATAAGTTTCAAACCGTAACACGACAGCAACAAGCACTGACGCTATTGCGGCAGGAATGGGTAAGGCGGTGGTACCTGACCCGGGCGAGACAATGCAGAACTCTTCCACCTAGTAAATGGCGTCTACGACATTGATCAGCGTAGGAAATTAAAAAACTGCTTATCTAACTAAATTATAAATTCCTAAGTCAGACTAACGGTTCTTACAATTTTACGTCGACGACGACGTCGTATATTAAAGCGTGAAGCAAAAACGTTGTACCTCTTCGAAGACAAATACGTGAACGGCGAAGTATAAAATTTGGCACAGTTAAAGTTTACATTGCGGGGGACTGCAGAAACCTAAAATTTTTAAATAATATACTTAAGAAATACCTACATTAAATTAAGAAAAATAACTGCGTTAAAAAAACCGACCTCAATAACTAAAAACCTAACCTATTAGTAAATAGCACATATAAATAATTGGTAGTATTTAATTAATATTAAATATTTATTATTTTTTAGTTTTTGAAGTCGGTTTTTTTTAACGCAGTTATTTTTATTTAATACTTTTTAGTGTATTGTTGTATTGTCAACTTATTTTGGGTAGACTACAACAGGTGCTGCGCGCCTTAACAAATATAGATCTCAAGAAACGGGAACGAATAAAATAGTAGGGGAGCCCAAGAGGGGATTTTGGTATTTACTCGAGCGCGGCAGATTACCATAGGAGGGGGTACCTCGCGTACTGTTAACTTAAGTCTCTCCACCAAATATAAGCTCTTTCTATAGAGAGGGGCAACTATGGCAGAAAAAAAAACAAAAGATAACTTCGGCTCGTGGAAATTGTCAGATTATATTTTTTTTCGTAATTCTTACATCATTTCCTCCATAATAAAAGAAAATTCAGACGAGCTCGAGAATGTCAAGACAACGTTTTCTTTGCAAATTTGTAACCCTCCCACTACCTTACAATACACTGGAATCGTCAGATTTTCGAAATTTTAGCGGAAATTAACCCACGATACCCTAATCTAACGCACTTCAGTGTTTCCATTTCAGTGATTTTTTTAAACATTTTTTTTATCTGTAGATTTTTTCCCCACCATTGAAATGAAAAACATTATATAACTTTTTATTTGTTCTTATAATTTAGTCTACAAAATCCAATAGGTCCCTACGACGCTCGAGTAACTACCTATTTAGCATCTTGGTCTCCCCTACTGAAATAAAAGTAGTCGTCTCCGTAAAAATGCTTTTCGTAACACAATGTTCTTGTGAGACTATTAAAGATCGTGAAAAACGTTTGTTGGTCATGAAAGCAATTATGCTTATATATTAATATGAAATCACGTTTACGTCAAGAAACTTTTGAACAATATAATTCTAGACTCGGCAAGATTCAAGAGCGTCTAGCGAATGGGTCTTTTGAGCAGAGAGCTAATAGACTTGATTTCTTTAATAAGCCTCTATCGAACGAGTCTGTAGAGCAGAAGGCTCATAGAATTGGTCTCCATTAGGAGCGTTTATCTAAGGAGTCCGCCAAGCAGCGAGCTCTTAGATTAGAAGTGATACGAAAGCTGCTCAGCAACGTGAGAACCGGCTAGCGGCAGCACGTAAGACGTAACAAGGACTTCCTTTAATGACTGAGCGTAATTTTATAACCACCATAAGTCAATACGCTGAAGTGGCATGTACAATCAGTAAGAAATTATTATATCGAAAACATCAGACGTCATTAGTCACAGCACATTTTAATTTCCTTCCGGAGCAGCTACCGTTGCTCGACTGCCATAAAAAAAGTTGTGTCATTTAATTACTGAGCTCCTATGGCCACCTTCTGGCTTCATCATTGGACCTTGGAGGATCCTAGTTATCACCAAGCACCATAGTGCTCATCAACACGAATCAAACGAGCCCAAACTCGATAGAGTTGTGTCATTTAATTACTAATCTCCTATGGCTAACTTCCGGCTTCATCATCGGACCCTGGAGGATCCTAGTTACCACCAAGCACCTAAGTGCTCGTCAACATGAATCAGACGAGCCCAAATTCGATAGAGTCTTGTCATTAACTGATTTTTAACCATTTATTTACTGAGTTCCTGTAGTCACCTTCCGATTCCATCATCAGATCAGCTCTATGTCATAATAAGTTTTCATTGTCATCCAATTTACATATGTATACAAAATTTCAGCTCAATCGGTAACCGGGAAGTGGATAAAATTTACTTGCGAGATTTGAATTCAGAATTCTTTCCCCGTGTTGGTCCCGGGCTCCTTTGAAGAATAGGCCAACTGCCGTTCTGCCAGGCAGGTCGTAAAAGACGAACGAGTGGCTATGCGCGTCACCACCATCGTGACTACTAGGTGGTAGAGTTCTGCATCGGCTCGACCGGGTCTGGTACCACCGCCTTACCTATTCCTGCCGCAATAGCGTCAGTGCTAGTCACTGTCGTGTTCCGGTTTGGAGGGTAAGGTAGCCGGTAAACTTATGCATGTGGCATTAGACCTCGCCACAAGATAGCAACGCACCATTAACATCTTTGGTGTCTATAGGCGATGGTTGACTCTATCCATCAGGAGACCCATATGCTTGTTTGCTATCTTATGATATAAAAAACAACAAATACTTCACTTAATCATCATCAATCATCATCAATCAATATCAAGGAATAATGTCCTTATTAATAAAATTGGGAAAGTTAATAAAAAACTTGAATATTCTGGAAGAGATAATATCCAGAAAAGTGTTAGAACTTAGAAATATAGAAAATTCTGGTAAGAGAACTTTTCATATTTCGAACAATTTAAAACTCAATAAAATAAACTTTATTAAAATTTGGGCAAGACAGATCCGACATGCTAAGTAAAACAAATTGATCTAGGTGTTTATCGCACTCAATGTTTCAAGTTCTATTATCATGATACTACTGCTATTACATGATACTATTTGCATGATATTATCATGATACCACTGCTATTACATGATATTGGGTGTTGTAAAGTCGTATGACACATTTTTGATGAGCTTGTAGCGTTTCTATTTCGCCAGCGCACAACACTCGGTCTGTGGGGCTGACAGCGCGACCTCGATCGCGCGGAAACGTGTCGGTCAAGGCCGAAGTCTAGACGCGGCTTCCTCCCACCCCACCCCCTCCGAATACACCCCACCCTCAACCCGTACCCCCACTGTTTATTTTTACCTCGACAGCCGTCGCCGAATTTGCCTGGGCGAGCTCTAAACCTGACCTACCCATAACTAGTGTTGTGTATGCCTTTCATTTCCAGCGCCGTCGGTTCGTTTTTGTGACAAGAACGGTTTGTTAACAGCTTCATATTACATATTCAGCTCGGACGTTGATATATTATATTATAGTTAACAAATGTTTGAGCTGGTTGTTGTAATTACATGTTGTAATGAAATAAAGCTGCTCGCTTTGTTTTAATTCCTTTGTTTGATCGCGATTGTCTCTGAATTTTACAGTCCTATTTGAAAAAATATTTTTATATTTTATGGCATATTTATTGGAAGTGCCTATAGATTATGTGCTATCATACTAAAATCCTTAAATAAGAAGCAAGGGCAAGTAGGGTTGCCAACATTTTTTTTTGTCTGAATATAGTATTTTTTAAAAAGTATAAAAATATAGTATGCTTCAAAAAATATAGGATTTTACTAGGAGAGAATAAGAAATAAACATATTTTTTACTCGTTTATTTTTTATAGAAAGAGTAATAAAAATAGAAATAATGAAATTAAAATATAAAAATCTTAAATAATTATATCACAATTATTTATCTTGTACACTCTATAATATACAAGTTTCAACGCTTTTCAAATAGACTTCGGTCCCCTGGCAGCGGTACATCTTGCCTGGCTGGAAAGATTTTCCTTTTCCACATCCTCGTCACGTGTGTGACGTCATCAACCACCACAATTATGAAGTCACCCTGACAGTAGTTGATTCTATCGCTACGACTCTTCAATGGTCTCCAGCGGCGTCACACATTCTTTAACATTTTTTTTAATAAAACTGGCATAAGCTGTGATTTTTTTATGACTTCTGATGTCATTCAAGTCAGCAAGAAAGTTATGATAGACTTTGATTGGCCTTTCACGATGGAGCCCCATCACGTTCCACTGTTTACAATTGGTTTAATGAGTTTAAATGTAGTCGCACTAATTTCTCCGATGATCTACGTGAGGGACAGCCTTCTACGGCGACGACTAAAGATAACATTAATGTTGTGCGGCGTATGATAGAGACTGACAAAACAGCGACCTATCAGCATATTCGGACAAGCTTAAAGCAAAGCAAAATATTTTATCATCGGGAGATGAAGGTAGCACCTAGAACCACGTCGCGTATTTTAAACTTAACACAACCCCATAAATCATACTTTTATATAGGGCACATTTGCAATATAACTCAAATATTACTAAATAGGAAAGACATTCTTAACGTAAGCTATGTTGTAAATACGCATTTAAGGCGAGGTATTTTGACGCGCGTCAATTCTATAGAAAATGGGTGGCGCGGTATGTTCTGAAACCGCTGGGAAACGTATTAATTTTCGGATAAATAAATATAGGACATCAGCTGAAAACTAAAATTTAGCACATTCTTTTTTGTATTTACAACTAAATATCACCATATAAAAATCATGTGGTAGATTAGAAATATTATTAACAAATTATTTGTTTTGGAGATTTTTTAGCCTGTTTTCGGAATTTTATATGCTCGAGTAAAGTACATTCTATCATGTAATGAGTTAGCACATTCTTTAGATAATATCTTCAGGTATATCGTGTAATTTTTGTAAAGTTGTTATTTAACAATCAATACAAAAAAACGTGATTAAACAAACCAGTTTTTTCCCGTTTGTCGCGATGCCTCGCCTTAAGTAGAAACGTTTGATTTAATCATGGAGTTAAAAGTCTTTTCTGCATGATCATAAGAAGAAAGGACTGTTCTACGTAAATGTGCCTTTTCATCTTAGTATTTCGGAAAATAACCGGGCACTAGTGGCAGTAACGTCTTTTCTACTATTTTTAGTTAAGCGGGGTTAAGCTCTCAATTCGAAATATAACTTAAGAAGTAACTCCCAGACCAAAGTTAAAGTTGCTATTTAAAAATATTTAGCACTACAAATAACTATGCTAGTCATTGATGTGTGGCCAAGTTCCGATCCGGTAGCAATAATAAAAAGAATGACAACTTTTCAAAAGTGCCTGCACAAGTTTATTGAATAAAACATTTTTTGAATTTAAAATGGATAAACGTGATTTTTTGGTTGAGGTATAGTTCAGAAAGAAGCATTTTTTCAATCAAGTTGAAAACAATCGATTTTGTAACATAAACATAAATTTAATTCTTGTTGAGAGGTCATTAAAAATCTATGTGAAAACAATTTCGTCTATTGTCCAACTTCGGCAAGATTGCGCTTTGATAAAATATGACCATGAAGTCATCGACGACTGGCGGCGAATAGCTAATATGGCGACCTTGGAGCGGCGACCACACTTAATATATTATTATCATGTCTAGTATAGGCTAATTTTTATCTAGACAATCTAATATGCGAAATTAACGATCATTTTATATACCTAGTAACTAGTGATAAGCCAGTAATCGTGTATCGAGTTTTCCTGGTTTGATATAACTTATTAGATACTAGCCATCCGGCAAACGTTATTTTGCCGTACAAATTTACATGTATTGAATATTTTAATGGGGTGCTTGAGAGGGGAGGTGGGGTTAATTGAAATAAAACCATCCTATCTTTTAAATTGGACCAAATCAGTAGATATCTACAAAATTTTACTGAAATCGGTTCAGTAGTTTCGGAATCCATCGAGGACAATTAACGTGCCACGTAATTTATACATATATATTAAGATTAAGCATAGGCACTTAAATCATGACATTATATGCAAAATTAACGAATACGTTTTTTATTTCATAGAATAGCAAACAAGGGGGTTATTCTCTTGATGAAAAGAGATAACTATATCTTATAGACAGCAAAATTGCCAATGGTGTGTTGCATAATAAGGTCGCCACCCTCCAAACCAGAATACGACATCTCGTATTCTCGCGAATCGCGACAAAGCACCGACATTATTGCGGCAGGATTAGGTAAGGCCATGGTACCAGACCCCGTTGGGACATTGCAGACCTCTACTACCTTGTTAGTAGACACGGTGTAAGTGACACGTATAAGCCTTATCACGCTTTTTACAAGATACCTAGCAGTAAGACAATTCATCTACTCTTCAAAAAGGGACCTGGATCAAGATGGGAAAATTAATAGTATTACACGGTTTAATATCACCTAAATCATATAATTGGCAATCGCTCATAGGTTCGTGTTGCGTTGTCGCGATAAAACTTCGTGATTGTGCTGCGGTGGACTAGGTGCATGACATAGGATGCAGGACATAGGTATTCTCCGTTGACAATAGTCTGTCTCACTTGCAAAATCGAGATGAGCTAATTCGCGATACAAAACAGACAGATGACCAAGTCGTGTTGCGATACAGTAAAGTCGTTGGCCATACACATTGCGATAGCGTAAAACGAAGAAGCACACATTATTACGTTGTTTCGTGTCGTGTAACAATTTTAGAAGTTGTCTGTTGTCACAGCCATGTTTCGGTCGGTAGGTGTAGGTATTAGGTTTTACTCGACGCTAACCCCTACCTTTAGTATTGCACAACAGCAACTGTCGCTCCTATTAAAGAATAAGTTCAATCGTTTACTTTTACGTAATATCTACGTCGGAGTCGATGTGATAGAATGGCTGCTAATTTACAAGTATAAGTTTATAAAGTTACAAGTTAGTATTAAGAACAATCCCCTTTTTCGTATCCTATGTTGCCTAAATAAAACTTATTATAACGGATCATTCGTAACTTGAACCAAAATATTTAATCGAGTTTAGTAATAATATCTATCTATATACATATTATAAAATCGTAGGAAAGTCAAAACGGTACATTGAATATTTTTTTTAAAAAATACTTCAGGCGTGATCTATAATCGATATCGAAGCCAAAAATATAGTTTTTAGAATTTTTGTCTGTTTATCTGTTTGTCTGTATGTCTGTTTGTCTGTATGTATGTCCGGGGTAAACTCAAAAAGTACTACATGGATTTACTTCAAATTTTGCATGAATGTTACTGTTACGTACTCGGGTTCGCAATTGTAAGAAAACACCACTTATATTAAATCCGTGTATTTACAAAACACAACACAACGTAATACTAAAATACACTTTACACCCTAGTCACTCGCTATACTATCACTGAACCTAGAACACTACACAATAAAATACTTCTCACTTCGCACTTGGTCACTTGATGTATCGCTCTCGATCGCTTGATAAAAACTGCCTTGTGTTTGTCAACAATTCTCTATTTATATGCAGGGGAAAGTCCTAGCTGGATCCAGAAAAATCTAAATATATCGGGAACAATGAATCACTTCTTATCGTAAACACGTTATGAGTCATAAATCCTAGTACACGCTACTTTCAATCTTATGCCATATCCCACAAAGTCCATTATGGCATAGCCCAGGTCAACTATTTGTTTGTCAATAGGAGTAGCTATCTCTTTCTTTTATTTCTAGATAGCGCGCGCGCGCTCCAATTCTACACGCTTCTAGATTATTCGTAACATTACTAACAGGTCGGGTCAACATATAGGCTACGTATTATCACGCTATCACCTACGGGGGAGGAGCAGTGCAGAATAAACGAAGTCCGCGCGGACGAAGTCGCAGGCAACAGCTAGTACAAAATATATCGAGTACTGAATAATTATTATCGAGCAATTAGCGCATCACTATTTTAACTATTAACAATTGCTTTCAGCCTTGAACGTAATGATGTAAGATAGCTTAAAATCTTCCTTATAAAAAGATTTTGTCTTATTAATAAATACAGATAGATTAAGATAAATATTTAGGATTTTTAGATTGAAACTGCCACATTATGTATTTTAAACGAATTTAAAAAAATACTTGTTAATAACAAATATTTTTTTGTTATTTTTTTATATATTATAAGATAGCAAATGGAAAGAGTCAACCATCGCCTATAGACACCAAAGGTGTTAATGGTGCGTTACTATATTGTGGCGAGGTGAAAGCTATATGCATAAGTTTACCGGCTAACTTACCCTCCAAACGAAACACGACAGTGACAAGCGCTGACGCTATTGCGGCAGGAATAGGTAAGGCGGTGGTACCAGACCCGGACGAGACAATGCAAAACTCTGCCACCTAGTTGTCACGATGGTATTGACTCGTAAAGCTAATCGGTCGCCTTTTACGACCTGCCTGGCAGAACAGCAGTTGGCCTATTCTTCAAAGCCCGAGACCAACACGGGGAAACTTATTCTTTAGATTTATATATTAAATTGTGCATAAGGAACTGCCACATTATATAGATATATCGTGTGGTAGGGTAAACAATTAAAATAGCATTTATATATTAAATTGTGCATAAGGAACTGCCACATTATATAGATATATCGTGTGGTAGGGTAAACAATTAAAATAGCATTTATATTTCAAATTGTGCATAAGGAACTGCCACATTATATAGATATATCGTGTGGTAGGGTAAACAATTAAAATAGCATTTATATTTTAAATTGTGCATTAGGAACTGCCACATTATATAGATATATAATGTGGTAGGGTAAACAATTAAAATAGCATTTATATTTTAAATTGTGCATAAGGAACTGCCACATTATATAGATATATCGTGTGGTAGGGTAAACAATTAAAATAGCATTTATATTTTAAATTGTGCATAAGGAACTGCCACATTATATAGATATATCGTGTGGTAGGGTAAACAATTAAAATAGCATTTATATTTTAAATTGTGCATAAGGAACTGCCACATTATATAGATATATCGTGTGGTAGGGTAAACAATTAAAATAGCATTTATATTTTAAATTGTGCATAAGGAACTGCCACATTATATAGATATAACGTGTGGTAGGGTAAACAATTAAAATAGCATTTATATTTTAAATTGTGCATAAGGAACTGCCACATTATATAGATATATCGTGTGGTAGGGTAAACAATTAAAATAGCATTTATATTTTAAATTGTGCATAAGGAACTGCCACATTATATAGATATATCGTGTGGTAGGGTAAACAATTAAAATAGCATTTATATTTTAAATTGTGCATAAGGAACTGCCACATAATATAGATATATCGTGTAGTAGGGTAAACAATTTAAATAGCATTTATTCGACGTACGTACACTCGGTTACACTTATTGACGTCAAAACATAATATAATACACATTAAATAAATCATATAAGAACACAACATTTTGCAGCTAGAGAGAATACATTTTTTTTGCAAGTAAGGATATTCAACAAATCCTTAATGAAATTAACAGTAATATAGTATATACTTATGTTAAAATAATAATAATAATAAAGAAATATCGGGCTTAAACAATGTCATAAAATTATTTGAAAAAAAAACGACAAAATGTTCATAATAAGATTCGTCAATGGTTTATATCTTCAATTAAACCGTCTCAACGAAACATGACAGAGATAAGCACCCATAAAATGTCGGCAGGAACAGATAAGACGATGCTACCACCCGTGTAAAATGTTGACAATCCTTAAGACACGTTCGCTTGCTTTGGTATTTTACAAGATGCCTGGCAGTAACTGCCTTACTGCCAGGCATTTTGTATAATCTATTTTCTATTTTACATATATCCCGGGTACGATTCCCGGGTTGAGCAATTAAAAAAATTGTGTTTTCAGTTTTTTGATAAAAATGTTTGCCCGGAATTGGACAACTGCCCGATTGGCCACAGGCTTGTCTCCTATAATATCAACTCCTATGTTATTGACGATGCTTGAAAAAATGAAAGCGGAAATATATATATATATATATATATATATATATATATATATATATATATATATATATATATATATTTGTAAAAGTGAAATGTATGTCCAGTAATAAAAGTGTCTAATAACAATGGAATTTCACCAAGTGCCGGTAGTGGAAAGTATAGAATATATCCTATAATATTGTGGGATTAAGTATCTTCGGCTAATCATGTGTGTGCACTGGCCCTACCTCTACCTACCTCTCCGGAGATACGAGTGGGAAGATACTTATAATCGAATATTCAAAAGAGGCCCGCATCAACAGGTGGATATTTACATGGCCTAAGTTGCGGACGTCCACTAGTTACGCTATGAACTCTGTGACTGATTCAATCTAGACAGTCTAATTTAAGTACCAGGCGTGTTTGTGTTCATTTTTATTTTGGTTAGCCTTGAACCGTACCAAACGCATTCAAATTCCACCCATTCGGAAGACTGACAATGATTAAGTATAAAAATGGAGTCCCGACCTGTTTTTGCAAAAAATTGTAAGTGCAATTTAATGGTTGTTAATTTTGTTCAGCAAATTGGTTAAAATGTTTACAAAAAAAGCGCCCGTAGTTATACGAATCAGTTTGCTGACCTGCTGGTATATACCTGGCAACAATTAGAATAAAATAATTTTACGAATCGGTAGGTTTGCGATAAAAATATTAATTTTTATAAAGTTACGGTCAGATTGTTATGGATTACAAGCGTAGGGAACTAAACGAACTAAACGAAGGGTTCCATACCAGCATAGCAAAAAATACGAAAAAACACGTTTATGTTATAGGGATAATAATTAATAATTTCATTTTTTATTTATAGTATTTGTTGTTTTTTTTTTTTGAAAAATGATGTATTTCTGTTACCGCTATAGGTAACAGAAATACATCATTTTTCAAAATTTCAGTTTTTAGTTATGACGGTTTATGAAATACAGGCTGGTGACAGACAGACAGACGGACAGACAGACAGCGGAGGCTCAGTAATACAGTCCCGTTTTACCTTTTAGGTACGGAACTCAAAAATATAAAAAATAAATTTCTTAAGCATATTTAAAAATGCTAGGTTTTTGTAGTCCACTGCAATCTAAACTTTCACTATGTCATATTTCATACTCCACTGTTTTCGTAGTTGTTGGAAAAAAGGGTGTAAAGTTTTTACTTCACGTATTACGTAATATTATATAGATGCTACGGCGTATTGCTACGTTTCCTAGACCTATTGAGAATTTCTTGTTATTATTATTACCTCCGTGTTGAGGTGGGATGGCGTATCAAATTTATAAACTTCTATTGTCTATATTAAGTTTCATGCAGCATATTAGCAATGCTGCTAACGGGCTGCTAAAAGAAACAAAACTTACAAAAACAGATTTTTTGTAGTTCTCTCGTTATCTCTCATAATTCTCTCTCATTAAATCTCTCATAATTATTTTCATAAATATCTCCTACATATAGACCATCATCAGTTATGACTTAAATACATAATCGCTCATTTGCGACATCGTCGCCATTTCTCAAAAATCATTATTTTTCAGGATATAGGTCGCTAGTTACCAAAACGAAAGATACAGTACTATAATGACATAACTGTGAAAACATTTTCTCTCTCACTTACCTAAGGAATTGACGTTTGTACAGTAAACGAAGCACTATTACTATATACACGACTGTATCAGTCTTGTAGAATTAAAAAAAATCCCAGACATTTTTGGCGGTTCTAAAGTGTTCCTAGACACCTTCAATTACATTCAATTACATTTTACGAAAGTTTCCAATAAATTTATTTTTTATACGCATATTATATATATATATATATATATATATATATATATATATATATATATATATATATATATATATATATATATATATATATATATATATATATATATATATATATATATATATATGTATATATATATATATATATATCCGTTTTTGTCGTAAAAGGCGACCGAGTGGCTATGCGCGTCACTACCATCGTGACTACTAGGTGGTAGAGTTCTGCATCGGCTCGACCGGGCCTGGTACCAACGCCTTACCTATTCCTGCCGCAAAAGCGTCAGTGCTAGTCACTATCGTGTTCCGGTTTGGAGGGTCTACCTTAGACCGTAAACCTATGCATGTGGCATTATATATGAAACAAACAAAAATAAAGTTCAACTCAATAGTAGTTAGACATTGTTTTTGTTTACACGCTTACACGTGACTAAAGCCTTATTGCGTTTAATATTCTGTATCAACGTGATTCGCTGTTAATTAATAGGCTTATTTGTCCGTTTTGCACGCGATAAGACTATTTTTAGTTAAACGTATTAAAATTGTAACCCATCTTGATAACCACACGACAAAGAAATGTAAATTTCTGTTTTATATACAAACACTTATCACAAGAAAAAAGGTTATCAGCTACTACATTAATGCAACAGATATCAAGTATCAAGAATTGTTTAGCATATAATATGGTCATAGAAAAATTGAATTCTAGAGCGCACGCGAAATTTTGCGTCGATAGTACAGTCTCGGCACCCTGGATTACGCCTTTCAAGACAATTTCTTAGTCTGTAAGTGTAGCTTGCAATTACATACAGAAATACAGAGTTATAGTCTGGTCAACAAGTGCTTTTTTGGTCAACTTTTTTCAGCAGTCTCCGAAAATTATGATTGAGGTGTCATTCGATTCGGAATGGCATCTAGATAGTTTTCGAAAAACAATGAAGTTCCGCAAATAAAAATTACAAAAGTTATTAACAATTAACTAAAAATAAAAAGGGGGGTTTAGTTTTTTGCAAATATCTCATAAACTAATAAAGATTTTTCAAATTTGAAAAAAAGATTCAAAAAGAGGAGGAAATTTCCTAAAAAAAATTCCGATTCCCGGAATTGTAGGACTAATATTTATAATTTTCCCAGAGGGTTTAAAATACGCCCGAAAACGGGTACTCCGGCTTGCGCAAGCCACGCCTCCTTCGGACCTTTAATGAATAAATATTATTTAAACTTATTAAATATGAAAATTAAAATTTGAAAAAATTCAGGTGCCTACAGGACAGATCAATAAATAATAATCCGTGGTCAAAAAATTTTTATCGCGATTTTTCAATAAGTTATCCATTAATTAATTAACAATTTTTTGTAGCACGAACATTAACATTGCAAGTGCGATAATTGTTAAACTATTAATCTAGGATTTTTTTTCTTTCGTGGAGCTATTTTTCAAAGGTCTTAGAATAGATTCCCGTTGGAAAAATTAAAAAATTGTAAATTTTCATTTTGTAATTCACAGTTTACTAAGGTGAAAAATTATAAAGCTTTATTAAACATTGAAAAAATTTTTTTTTCATAATATTATTATTGATCCGTTTTCTCATGATCAGAGGCTACTTAAAAATGATTTTTTATAATTTTTATCTCCTATTGTTTAAAAAAATGTTATAAACAGATGCGTTGTTTATGAGATAATTTAAAAATTTTTTTCGATAACATAATCTTTGATGATAATTATGATTTTTTTAAAAAAAACCGTTTCTTAAAAAAAAAAAATTATTGCTGAAAAACGCATTTGTTGATTAACAATTATTTTCTCCCACTTCTAATTAACATTAAGGAACCATTTTTTTTTAAATCATTATTTATTTTTCTTTTTGATATAAAAAAAAATATTTAATTTTTCATTGTTTATGTAATAAACAATTTGTTATAAACAAATAAATTTTTACCTTTTATTTTTTTTCTTATTTTACTTAATGTCACAAAAACTGACATGATTTTTTTTTTTACTTTTTTTTTTAATTTTTAAATATTCGTTGTCTGTAATTTCGTCATTATTGCCTGGTTTTTCATCCTTAAAATTATTATAATTTATAAACTAATGGAGATATGATGAAAACACCCAAGACTTATTTATTCTTTAACTAATAAAGACTATACTAGATAAAGAATAAATAAGTCTTGGGTGTTTTCATCATATCTCCATTAGTTGATAAATTATAATAATTTTAAGGATGAAAAACCAGGCAAGAATGACGAAATTACAGACAACGAATATTTAAAAATTAAAAAAAAAAGTAAAAAAAAATCATGTCAGTTTTTGTGACATTAAGTAAAATAAGAAAAAAAAATAAAAGGTAAAAATTTATTTGTTTATAACAAATTGTTTATTACATAAACAATGAAAAATTAAATATTTTTTTTTATATCAAAAAGAAAAATAAATAATGATTAAAAAAAAATGGTTCCTTAATGTTAATTAGAAGTGGAAGAAAATAATTGTTAATCAACAAATGCGTTTTTCAGCAATAAATTTTTTTTTAAGAAACGGTTTTTTTAAAAAAAATCATAATTATCAAAGATTATGTTATCGAAAAAATTTTTAAATTATCTCATAAACAACGCATCTGTTTATAACATTTTTTTAAACAATAGGAGATAAAAATTATAAAAAATCATTTTTAAGTAGCCTCTGATCATGAGAAAACGGATCAATAATAATATTATGAAAAAAAAAATTTTTCAATGTTTAATAAAGCTTTATAATTTTTCACCTTAGTAAACTGTTAATTACAAAATGAAAATTTACAATTTTTTAATTTTTCCAACGGGAATCTATTCTAAGACCTTTGAAAAATAGCTCCACGAAAGAAAAAAAATCCTAGATTAATAGTTTAACAATTATCGCACTTGCAATGTTAATGTTCGTGCTACAAAAAATTGTTAATTAATTAATGGATAACTTATTGAAAAATCGCGATAAAAATTTTTTGACCACGGATTATTGTTTATTGATCTGTCCTGTAGGCACCTGAATTTTTTCAAATTTTAATTTTCATATTTAATAAGTTTAAATAATATTTATTCATTAAAGGTCCGAAGGAGGCGTGGCTTGCGCAAGCCGGAGTACCCGTTTTCGGGCGTATTTTAAACCCTCTGGGAAAATTATAAATATTAGTCCTACAATTCCGGGAATCGGAATTTTTTTTAGGAAATTTCCTCCTCTTTTTGAATCTTTTTTCAAATTTGAAAAATCTTTATTAGTTTATGAGATATTTGCAAAAAACTAAACCCCCCTTTTTATTTTTAGTTAATTGTTAATAACTTTTGTAATTTTTATTTGCGGAACTTCATTGTTTTTCGAAAACTATCTAGATGCCATTCCGAATCGAATGACACCTCAATCATAATTTTCGGAGACTGCTGAAAAAAGTTGACCAAAAAAGCACTTGTTGACCAGACTATTATACTATTTTTTTATATCATAAGTTGGCAAACAAGCAGATGGATCTCCTGATGAAAAGAGTCAACCATCGCCTATAGACACCAAAGATGTTAATGGTGCGTTGCTATCTTGTGGCGAGGTCTAATGTCACATGCATAAGTTTACGGTCACCTTACCCTCCAAACCGGAACACGACAGAGACTAGCACTGACGCTTTTGCGGCAGGAATAGGTAAGGCGTTGGTACCAGGCCCGGTCGAGCCGATGCAGAACTCTACCACCTCGTAGTCACGATGGTAGTGACGCGCCTTTTACGACCTGCTTGGCATAAAGACAGTTGGCCTATTCTTCAAAGGAGCCCGGGTCCTACTTACCGATAAAAGAAAATTACATCAAGGGTAATTTTTAAACCATGATATCTCATTCATAAAACAGTACAACATGGTGTATTTCAATTTTTTCACTATATTATATATCTATAAACGTATGACATTTTTGACAGTGATAGGAGCGTTTACTCATATGCGCGGCGGCTCATCTGGTCTGTACTCGGCACCTATTAGAGATATGTCTTTCAGCTAGGCAGTTCAGGAACGACGAACGATTGGTCAAAGCTGTCATTGCTGTTTAGATAACTAGAAGGGAGGCGAGTTCGGCCAGTGGGCTGGATTTGCTATCACTGTAACGATAATATCAGTACTTGCCACAAAGTCATTTTCCGCTTTAGAACCGCAAGGCAGTGCCGGTAAATTTGGGCTTGTGGCAATAGAACCTCCCCACAAGGATATCAAAGTACCCTTAACATCTTTTGTCTATAGATGGTGATTTTATTTTTCCAAAAGGAGAATCATCTACTTGTTTGATATTGTGATAAATAAAAAAAAATGTAATTTAAACCTTAATGTTACAACGGCGTGACTTTTATGTTAAGTTCGAATTCCCTACGTTATAATCAAAGTATATTTTGATTTTAATTTTTTAAATACATAAATGATTATTATGATTAGTACTATAGCCAGATTTACCTATTTATATAACTTTCAAGTTTTTTTGAAATCCAGTTTTTAAACAATTCGTCTGATTAAAATAGCATTGTTTAATTTTTTCTAAGGTAATACTAAAATCTTTAGTGCAATTATAATTATTTCAGCCATTCATATATTATTAGTTTTATTAGTTCCTTAAAATTTGAAAAGGATATTAGGATAAGTACGTACGTAGGTAAGTACGTAAGTAAGAGATATTTGTCTCAATTGTAATATTTATCTTAGTAATCTTAGTAATTATTATTTGGACTTTTGACGTTTTAAGTCGAATCATGTGTGCATCCAAGTAGAGATATCTTCAATGACGAAAAAACAAGTCAACTAAATTTTCTCACGTTAATCGACAGTACGTTTAATTTTGTCTTCTTACTTTAATTTTTGTAAGTAGACAAAATAAATACCTGCTTTTAAAATTCACTTTGTCACTGAGGCTACATTCGAATTTGGACTTCATGTCGTAAACCTTTATAATCAAAAGCTTTAAATTGAAGATTAGATAAAATAATGAAAATTATCTGATAAATGTTGGTTGTAGACAGATTTAATGTCAAGGAGGGATAAAAAAACTGGTTCAGTTCGAGTTGGACTTGCATACCGAGGGTTCCGTACAAACTAGTAGGTAACCTTAGCTGTACATGAGTTTCATGATTCTAGGTCAACGGGAAGTATCTTATAGGTTTTCATTCTCTTGTAAAATATGCGACAAAGCCGTTATATCTTTTGATCGCTTTTTTTTGTGTTCTAACTAAAAATTTATGGCTTTCGGATTTTTTTCATTTACATGTGCTGTAAGATATAGCTTCTTACCAACTTCTTACCAAATTTCATAATTGTGAGTCAACGGGAAGCCCCTATAGGTTTCGAATATCTTGTAATCGCGAAAAATCTCAAAATATGCGACATATCTAAACGGTCATCTGTCTATATACATAAAAGCAAAAGTGACTGACTGATTTACCTATCAACGTACAGGCCAAACCCTTAGGGTTAGAAATTTGAAATTTCACATACGTATTTCTCCTATGATGTAGGCATTCATTAAGGAAGGATTTTTCAAAATTCAGCCCCGAAGGGGGTGAAATAGGCGATAAAAGTTTGTATGAAACTTTTTATTCCCTGGACATATTTGCATGAAATTTCGTATGAATTGAGTAGAAAAAAATAATGAATTACGTATTTAAGCGTTTTTTAAGATTCGATCTCTAAGAGGGTAAAATAAAGGAAGGTTAAATAAGTTCTAAAGTAAATATGTGCGAGCGAAACAAACGAAGCAATCTTATGATTGCGTTGACTTATAAGTTTAATTTTTAACAATTGAGAGGGACCGCCCGAGTATTTGATATAAATTTCATTTGATATCTCTACGCGATCCTAAGAAAAAGGGTCTTGACAGACGGACATACGGACAACGAAGTGATCCATTAGGGTACCGTTTTCAGTTATGTACGGAACCCTAAAAATGTTAATCAATAACATTATCAATTTAAATATGTTATATTTTTATTTGAACTGAAAAAATCGATGCTTATAGTTTTAACTCCTTTGAGTTTAAAATACCTGGACATACCCTTTAGCTGGAAGTTTCAGGGATGGCCTGCAGGATCAACCGTTTACAGATTTTTTATACTAAAATCAAGTATTTATTTATTAAACACCTTTTTGCACAAAATTGGTGCAAAGGCGACTCTTAACGCTATTAAACATTTTCTCACAGATTTTGCTGAAAAAGCTTAGGTATCTAAAAACATGAATTTTGATATCTAATAAGTAAAATTAAAAATATTTTTATGAAATGTATCCTGTAGTGCTTGCGTAAAGCGTGCGCTATGATAGACCTCCATCATTTTGCATTTTCATTTCAATAGACCCTCTGGAGTTCTGCCAGGCAGAGGCGAGCGATTGGTTATGCGAGTCTATCATCGTGACTACTAGGTGGTAGAGTTCTGTATTGTCTTGCCCGTGTCTTTTACCACTTCCTTATTTATTCCTGCCTCAATAGCGTCAATTCTTTTGTCATTGTCGTGTTCAGGTTTGGAGGATAAAGTAACAGTTAAACTTATTCATGTGGAATTACAACCCCGCGATACAGATAGCAACGCACCATTAACATCTTTGTTGTTTATAGGTGATGGTAGTCTATTTCCATCAGGGGAGCCATCAGCTTGATTGCTATCTTATGTTATAAAAAATAGCTTTCCTATTATAATTGCTTGTTTATACCCAGTACGCACTCTTTTGTAATCTAAACTCGAGGATATTCAAAACAAGGTAATCGGTGGCTATCGAAGACTTAGATATGGTAAAACATGGAAAAATACGGCACGCTCCTTATCGGCACGTTGAGGTAGGTCCAGGTTTCGTAAACAATGCGTCGCGACGCCAAGTTGTCTAACGCGGTACGTCATTTGATTAGATTTATTCCTCACCTCAGTCTGATTGTATCTAAACTTCATGTAATTAACTAGGGATTCCCTGGTCTATTACGTGCGATAAATTGGACTTTACTCCCGTAAGGATTGAGTTATCCAAAACACTTTAAATGGGCAGTTACGTCACTATTGTATTTACCTGTATACCAAGTTTCGGCCCTATCTCGAATACTCCATCGAGCGGTAGAACTAAAAATTGAGTAATAACAATTAGCTTTTTTATATCATAGGATATCGAATAAGCTGATGGTTCTCGTGATGGAAAGCGACAACCATTGCTTAAAGTCACAAGAGATGTTAATGTTGAATGGTTATCCTTGTAGCGCAGTTGGAATGCCACATGCCTAAGTTTATCGGCTACCTTACCCTCCAAACTGGAACACGACATCCGCGAGATATAGAGTCTGATGGGAATCTATATAAAAAATATACCAATTAGAATGAAAATATATTTTTTTAAAGTTTTTCTTTGTTAGATTTTTTTGCTTATCTTACTCATATAATAATGTCACCCTGACAGTCCCATTCTCAGTTGGAACGCATAGTATACGGCAATGGATTATCTTTTACTCACTACCTGGCAGTAGGCTGGATCAACCCGGGGTGATAGATATTATTATTTTTTTATTAATCATTACATAGTATAAAACAAAGTCGCTTTCTCTGTCTGTCCCTATGTCCTTATGTCCCTATGTATGCTTAAATCTTTAAAACTACGCAACGGATTTTGATGCGGTTTTTTTTTATAGATAGATTGATTCTTGGGGAAGGTTTTGGTATATAAACCTTTACGATATTCTCACGGGAACAAAAGCTACGCGGGTGAAACCGCGGGCAGGTCGCTAGTTTTAAATAAAATATAGACAAACTAGTACAGTAGGTACGGTAATTTGGGTGAGAACCTGGGAAATTTTCCGGGAGTTTTGAAAGTTATAATTTTTACAGATTTTGATGTGCTCTTAGCGAATTTCAACTTTGCTACTCGCGCCACCATATTGGAAATGTGGCACCTAATAGCAGTTCTTCGACAATATCTCCTTTCATACTTATTATAAAACACACCTATATAAAATTAAAATTAAGAAATATTTCTTAACGATTTTTTGTTAAATCTATAGTTTTGGAATCCATTTAGCAAGTAAGATAATTGAAGACCCGGAGTCAAACGTCGGCCATGTTTTGAAGATTCGGAGTCAAACGTAGGCCATATTTTAAAGATCCGGGGTCAGGCTTAGGGCATGTTCTTATTTTTAACTGACTTCCCTAAAGGAGGAGGTTCTCAAATCGGGTGTATGTTTTTTTATGTTTGTTGCCTTAGAACCTGATCATTTACGAATCGATTTTGAAACTTCTTTTTTTGTATGACAGGAAAATGGGGACACCCTTCGTGTGTTCCCATTTTAATTTTGTGAAGATCTGATGCCGGATCCCGGACATATAGGAAATGGGAAGTCGGTTGCTGGAGTTTGATTGCGTTAAAAATGATCAATAATCGTCTCCTAAGGTGCTGAAATAGAATATGGAAAATTGGATAACATTTTAATAATATATTGTATAAAATTTTAATATAAAAAATTGTATAACATTTTAATAATAAACTGCTACTATAGTCTCGGGCGAAGCTGTGTGAGTCGACTAGTTTAGTATTAATAGTATAAGGTAGTCTAGTATTAATAGTATAAGGTAGCAAACAAGCAGATGGATCTCCTGATGGAAAGAGTCAATCATAGCCTATAGACACCAAAGGTGTTATAGTGCGTTGCTATCTTTTGGCTAGGTCTTATGCCACACGCATAAATTTACCAGCTACCTTACTCTCCAAACCGGAACACGACAGTGACAAGCGCTGACGCTATTGCGACAGTAAAGGTATTCTAGTAGTATATAGTATCCTAGTAGTATATATTATGTATTTATTTTGTCACTAAAATTCCACAGATATGTCTTTTACCCGGAGACTTCTCTATTCTTTTTATGTTTGAAAATAGAATGCAAAAATTATTAATAGACATCTTGTATTCTTTTTACATCTCGAGATTTTTTGGAACGCGAGTCGTTAAATTCTCATAAAACGAAAAAAACATATGTTTCGCGAATCTGTTTTAGCTTTAGTAGTAGTGTAGACATAAAAAAACTGCTTTCAATTTTGTTATATGTATTTAAAGTTCAGTTTTTGAATTCATAATTTACGGATTCCTTTTTTGTATCTTTTAATTATTAATTAAACATTTTATTGTACACAAAAAATGACATAAAATAATACATGAAAACGATACAAAAGGCGATAATATATTTTACAGCTAACCGAAGACAGTGAAATACAATAATAAAGGTGACAAACATTTCATACATTTTATTAATTAAAACAAAGGAAAACTAATTAAATATTATATATACATACATAAAAAAATAACAAATAGCTTAATTTCATTGGTGCTAATACTAACTTGCAGATAATCAAAATAAAGAACGAACTTAGTTATTTTGACAAGAGGATAATTAATGAAATCCCAAGTGATGTGGGAGCGAGTTCCAGTATTATAGCAGTGACTGTAAAAGACTGATAAAAATTCTGGAGTTATGCATGGGAATACGTAAAAGGTTGGAAAAAAATGGACGACACGGCGAACTAGGTGAATAAATAAACTCGTTTTTTTTTAAGTAATGTGGAGTTAAAGGATTGAATAGAATGTTGTACAGGAGATAAAGGACATGAGTGTTCGTTTCCAAACGTATCGGTATCACTTCGGAAGGCTGATTCTGTCTTCCACAACACAAACTCGTAGTAATCATATTACATTCTACGAGCTGTTGCTGGAGATTTGACTCGCGTTGAAATCAATTTCGTTCCCAAGGAGTTGTATTTGCAAGAGAAAAAGTATATTTACTCCCGTATTCCCGTAAAAGTAGCCAGAGGTATAACCAGTGCACCCATGATTTGCCGAAAATACTTAGTTCCACAATGTGATAGGTGGCATGTCTATAGCAAACCGGGCATTAATCTAATTCCGGTTGTTTTTATCAGAAAACTGAAAAAACACATATTTGAATTGTGCTACCCCGGAATCGAACCTAGGACCTTATATAGTCAACATCGACACCGGATTACTAGACTACAGAGGTGTTTTCAAGAACTCTTAAATAATGCCCCGATTACAATATCTATCTAAATCTTTATCTAAAATTTTACCTCGACTCGTCAAGTTTACCCGTGTTAATTATTGCTGCTTTTAAAGAATTAGATCCAATGCTTACTGCTAGGAATCTCGTAAAAAGCGAGAAAAGTACATATAAATACTAGTGTAACTACTAAGTAGGCGGTAGAATAGTACCTACAACGTCTCGCTTAAGTTTTGGTACCACCCATTACTGTCTCAAAAGCGTTGGTGCTTGGCGCTGTCGTATTCCGGTTTGGAGGGTAAGGTAGCTAATAAAACTAGACATTTGAGATTCATTCCTGTCCTACGCATAGCAACGCTCCGTTAACATATTTGTCCATATGTTTATCATTTTCCATCAAGAGAGTCATCTGTTTGTTTGCTATGTTATGATGATGTATCATCAAACCTAGTACAATAACATCGTTGTTGGCTATAGGCAATAGTTTTCTATTTTTACCAGGAGAACCATTTGCTTCTTTGTCAACTTATGATATAAGAACAGTTATAATCTCGTCAATATTTAGGTTTCAATTCCTATATATAAAATTCCTATTTTTTTATAAATGGCATAGACCACATGAATACTAATAGACAAACGACGGACGGAAACGTGTCGCCGCGCGTGTGATCAGACGCTCCTCTTACTGTCAAAAGTGTCATACAGATATATCGTAAAAAAATAGAAATAAGCCATGGTGTACTATTTCACGTATCGAATGAGATGACAAAGTTTAAAAATTACTCTTGGTGTGATTTTTGTTCGGTTATACTCTGTATTTCTGGTTGTAAATGCAAGCTACACTGACTATCTAAGAAATTGCCTCGAACGGCGTGTCCGTTTAATCCGTGATAAATGGCCTTGATGTATTAATAAACCGCAAAAGCTTTAAAATTTGGGTCTGTTGCGCAGAATAGATATTCATCATAACAGACCAGTTCATCGACCGCTCGCCCATGAAGTCACCTTCGGCTTAGATATGAATTCGACAAGGCTCACGCTATCGCGCCGGCCAACCTCAAGTCTGTTGGGATAGGCTTGACTCTATCTATGCCGTTGGCGATGAATCGTATTTTTATTGTTGTCTGCCGTTTTTGTTACATTTTTCTATGTACGTACATAAATGTTTTTATTACACTGAGCTTGTTTTACTGAGCTGAGTTTTAGGCTATAATTTCTTAACATATCTTACAAAGAACTGTTTTTTCATCATGTTTATTTCATTTGTGGACATCGAGCATATTCTAGTAATATTATAAATGCGAAATTTAGAAGGGATTGATGGATGGATTGTTGCTCTTTCACACAAAAACTGCTGAAATTATTTAGGTGAAAGAACGACGGTAAGCTTTCATATATCATAATAGCAGATAAGCGTATAATAATAAGAAATATATAAAAAATACTGCATATATTTGTGAGCATTGATAAACAAGGGCTTTCTTCCGTGATATCCAAAACTTAGCATAAAATCTGCATGAATTTCTCGCTTTACTGCGATTGAAACTCTACATAAATACAAATCGTCGCAGAAAGTAAGCAAAGTAACAGTTTTAAATGATGTCTACGCCGGGTGCAGTTTTTTCTATACGAGCCATACCGTCGTACGATCGATATCAGTATTGTCAACATGGATTTTTGTAAAATACTTAAATCAGACTAATATAGTAAATATTATAAACCGGGCCGATCTCTCTGAAATTAATCAAAAACAAAAGAAAATTATAGTAGGATGAAACCCATTGCAAATGGGAGAAAATAAAGCCAAAATAAAAGGAAAAATAAATTACGGGCGATTTGAGTTCGGGAAGTGTGAGAGGGGGGGATTTTAAGGGGGGAAAATGGTTTATCACGATTTTCGGCAAAACTACGATTCCTATCGAAAAAAGTTGAATGGCAAAGTTATCGGCAATAAGAAGATCTACAACTTTTGTATTTGCACTTTTTCGTATAATCTCAAAATTATGCGAAAAATCTTAAAAACTGACTTTTTGGATTTTTATTTTTGTATCCTACAAAAATGATTTTTTTTTTCACGAAACTTGGTAAAAAGTTGTTTTTTTATATCCCGAATACACTATAATTTTTTTTTATTTAAAATATTAATTTTTTCTCCTTATTTTGACTTAATATTAAGAAAACATCATAATTTTCAATCGAAAATTCACCCGTCAAAATAGCTGATATTTTTAAGAAATCGCTATTGGTTTTTTCTTTGGAATCTTTACTTTCTGATGGTATCAAAAAAATATACAAGTCTATGGAAAACTATCGCAGAAAGTGGAAAATAATGAAAAAACTCGTATTTGAAAATTATTTATTCATCATAATGTAAAATTTTAAGCTATTTATTAAAATGTTTTCCCCCTTAAAATCCCCCCTTCTCACACTTCCCGAACTCAAATCGCCCGTAATTTATTTTTCCTCTTATTTTGGCTTTATTTTCTTCCATTTGCAATGGGTTTCATCCTACTGTAATTTTCTTTTGTTTCAAAAATTATCTACCCTAGCCTATTAGTAGAAAATTCATAAGATGTTAAAAAAGTATAGTATTAAGATTGCCGGTAACATAATTTTAGTCCCCTAAATATCACTTTTCATTGAATTCATACAAGAGTATACCAACGCGATAATAAGGTGCGAATGTTCCGTGCCTAACCCCAGCTAAAGCTTTATTATTACAAACATATTTTGCATCTAATAATTTTAGATATACTTTTCTTAATATTAATAGTACATTTTTAAAATAGATTTAAGTTAAAAATAATTTTACTAAGAATAATAAATATTAAGATACAAAAATATTCTACTAATCTTACGGAAAATATCGATTGGCAACATTTAGTTGAATGCATGTAGGTACAAAAGAATGTTAGTAGATCGTAGTCAGTTTACTCCCTTTAAAATTAATAATTTAATCTGGGAGCTAAGACTAAAGTTTTTAATATTAAAATAAGTAACATAAAAAAAATCGCATGAATATACTTGATATTTCAGTTATGCTACAAAAATGAAGTAAAATTTTTGCCGAACTTCGACATGGAAATATAATTTGAAATGGAATTTCAGACTAAAAATGTAAACATGTCAATGTCACTTATATTTGCCGCCAAATCGACCATTCAGGTATACTCAACATTTTTCTAGGCAGTCTAATTATCATCAAGTTTTGATTTATAACAGAGATAAAAAAGTGGCTATTGATAACACTGCCCTGCTAATTTAGTCGACCGTAAGTGCATGTTGGGTGCAACAGAGAAAATCGCGCTCAAAAATTTTTGGCACTACAAAAAATTTAGGTAAATCAACATTTTTTCCATATCATTTATAGATTTTTGTAGCGTCAAAAATGACGTTGCAAATTTTTGGAAGCGATTTTCTCTGTTGCACCCAACATGCACTTACGGTCGACTAAATTAGTAGGGCAGAACACTTTTATAGTACATATTTGGCTAAGGAAATACAACAAACATGTTAAACACAGTAAAGAAAACGTGAACAAGAAATGAGAACCTTTGAATCATAACGGAAAAACAACTGCAATTACTACAAATGTCAAAAATCGAATGAACAAACAAAATGGCGAATAGTTATACACGTACCCTATACCTAATATCTAAACCTATCTATCTCTAAACCTAACTGCTTTTTATGATATTCTATGATGTAAATAATTTAAACGCAGTAAGACTGTAAAAACAGTTAATTGTCCAGTTCCCTGTATTAATGGATTACTAAAAATGTTGAAAAAGTTAATGTCGGGAGCATTCTTCGAAAATGCTGCCTAATCTGTCCTAATCCTAAGTAATAACAAAATTATTTTTGGTGAGATTTTATAGACCACCGGGAAAATTCGGTGATGGCAAATGTCTATTTCTTAGGGATTATATTCTTCTAATTTCTAAAAAATCACGGTAACTTAGTATTTATTATTGTATCCGTATTCTTAAATAAATACCTACTATTTGTGCGAAGTCGGGGCAGATCGCTAGTTTAACAATATTTAAATAATGGTAATGTTCAACAAACAAAAAGAATTGAAAAAGTGTATTCAGTGCATCATTAAATAATTTGTAGATAGGTATACTATAAGTGACAAGACGCTGTTTCGTCACAACACCTATATTTTTATCAGAAACACACAATGTCAAGAGTGCATTGAACTGGCATCCTTGAAACTTATTGCAAATAGATAATTTTTATTATCTCACAGCGATATCTCGACTGGTCGGGTCGTGTTTACAGAAGTTAGCTTAAATAATCATAGATTACGTAGGTAGGTAGGAAAGCAAAATATTACATTAATAATTTTGAGCGTTATGCTAGTTTTTTTACATATTGTTACGAATAATCTAGAAACGTGTAGAGTTGGAGCGCTGGAGAGATCTAGAAGTGAAAGAACCAAAGTTTGGAAAGACACTTAGCCAAGCTGGTAGAAGATCACCAAAAGGACTGGGATAAATACATACCTCTGTTCTTACTGGCTTATCGAACAGCGGAACACGAAAGCATAAAAGTGATGCCAGCCTATGCCAACTTCGGCAGACAATTACATATACCAGCAGATTTAATGACTAGTGGCCCGCCACCGAATGCTGAGACCCAATTAAGTATACCGGAACATGTTGAAGACATTCGTGAGAGGTTACGCGATATACACTCGTTAATAAGTGAAAACGCATTGGAATCAAGTCAGCGGATGAAGACCTGATACGACTGAAACGCCAATCATCGAGGTCTTCAGGAAGGATCTCTTGTTTGGCTAAATAATCCGGTTCGACGAAAAGGAAAATCACCTAAGTTACAGCGACGTTGGGATGGGCCATACAAAGTAATCACACGGATCAATGACGTAACCTACCGAGTGCAGAAGCAACCAAGAGGGACCATGAAGATTGTTCATGTTGATCGATTAGCCATCTATAATGGAAGTAATGATGTTCGGGACGAACATAACTAAGAGGGGGTAGTGTTACGAATAATCTAGAAACGTGTAGAGTTGGAGCGCTGCTCCTATTGACAAACAAATAGTTGACCTGGGCTATGCCATAATGGACTTTGTGGAATATGGCATAAGGTTGAAAGTAGCGTGTACTAGGATTTATGACTCATAACATGTTTACGATAAGAAGTGATTCATTGATTCCCGATACATTTAGATTTTTCTGGATCCAGCTAGGACTTTACCCTGGCTATAAATAGAGAGGTGTTGACAAACACAAGGCAGTTTTTAATCAAGCGATCGAGAGCGATACTAAAAGTGAACAGTGCGAAGCGAGAAGTGTTTTATTGTGTAGTTCAGTGATAGTATAGTGAGTGACTATTGTGTAAAGTGTATTTTAGTATTACATTGTGTTGTGTATTTGTAGACTAAATACACGGATTTAATATAAGTGGTGTTTTCTTACAATTACGAACCCGAGTACGTAACAATATTATAGCCGTAATGCAGATGACTCTCCATGGAATAAGATAAGCTTTCTATATACACCGAACGTGGTTATTAGAGGAAATAATTAATACTTTTAATTAATCTTCATAGGATGAAATGAAACAAAAAATCACAATGATTTCATTTGTCAAATTTCGTAGACAATGATTTTCACTCATAAAATTACCCAAACGCCAAATGACCGTAAGTTATTAAAAATGAAGAGTCAGTTATAACAAGTTCCATTTCTATACGAATTGGATGATTAATTGAGAGAGAGAGATAGCAAATGCAATGTATGAAAATGCATTTCATATGAAGTTTCACACGCTACTTGTGAAATGTTCCATTCCTAGCGGCTATTTGTATGTTGAGCTAGTAATGCCACATGCATTAGTTTACCGGCTATCTTACACCCTCACTGGAAAACGACATTGATAAGAATTATATTGCGGCAGAAATAGGTAAACTGAGTGCTAAGTGTGAGTTTTTCTTTTCGCATTCGATCGTGAGCGCGTTTGGAGTTTACTAGGAATTTGTATTTGATTTGTATAGCGCCACCTAGTGGTAAATGTGGGAAACCAGTTTACCACTAGGTGGCGCTGTATAAATCACATACAAATTCCTAGTAAACTCGAAACACGCTCACGATCGAATGCGAAAAGAAAAACTCACACTTAGCACCCTGATGGCACGAAACTCGGACGAGACGTCTCGAAATCCTATTATTTATTAATATTAATTTAATACTTTATTGTACACAGAAAACAGCACAATTAGGAAAAAAATAATAAACGTAACATAAGTACAATGGGCGAGCTTACCTCTACTTAAAGAGATTTCTTCCAGCCAACCCGTTAAAGGCGATAAGAAAAAAATCAAATGAGTTGACTTGGTGTACAAAAGAATATTATGGTTACATAAATAAAGTACATATATATTGATGATAATAACAGAAAAAGAGAAAAAATAAAAATAAAAAATACATACGATATAAGGGAAAGTTACAATTCAGCTAGAAAATGTTCTTTGACGCGTTTTTTAAAGGAATCAAAAGTGTGGAAGATGCGAATCACACTAGGCAGAGAGTTCCACAAATTTACTGCATGTACTTACTATTCCTACAACCTAACACTTACTTACTTACGTTGGTTTGGCTGTATGTTCAATCGTTTGCCTGTCGCAAACTGCCTGGCAAAATGGCAGATAATTTTTTCTTCAAAGGTGGTCGGACCAACACAGGGATAATTGCGTGTTTGTAGATATACAAGAATAGGTATATGGAAAGAAATATTATAGGAGACATACTTTGGGGTAAAATCTCAACTTGACATTATAAAGGAAATTAAACTCTGCACTTATATGGAAATGGGAACACTTAAACAGCATAGTATATACATAAGTATCTTCATGCCTACATCCCCGAAGAATTAGGCAGAGGTACAACAAGTGTACCCACGATTAGCCGAAGATACTTGTTCCCACAATGTAATAGGTGGCAAACCTATCGCCAACCAGGCACTTTCCAATCCCGGGCAACGTTGATTTTATCAGAAAACTGATAAAACGCATTTTTGAATCCTAGGTCGGGCAGACCTAGGAATCGAAACCGGGACCTGATGTGATCAACTCCGACACCAGACCATTAGACCAAAGAGGCGATTGTATATATACATAAGATATGATAGTACTTCTTTGAAAGAGATCTAAATAGATTTAATTCACATCCACTCAGGATTTATTGATGGAATTTATGGCAAATTTAATAAAACTTCGCGGACTTCGTTTACTCCGCACAGCTCCTCCCCCGTAGGTGATAGCGGGATAATATGTAGCCTATATGTTGACCCGACCTGTTAGTAATATTCATGCAAAATTTGGAGTAAATCCATGCAGTACTTTTTGAGTTTACCCCGGACATACATACAGACAAACAGACATACAAACAAACAGACAAAAATTCTTAAAACTATATTTTTGGCTTCTATATTGATTAAAGATCACGCCCCAAGTATTCTTTTAAAAAAATATTCAATGTACAGTTTTGACTTTCGTGCGATTTTATTATATGTATAGATTGTAGACGCGTACGGCTGGCCAATTGGAAGCCGGTCCAAGCCAACCGATTCAGGCCGATCGACCGCGAGTTGGTACGGGCTCCCTTTGACGAAAAGACCATCTGTCGTTCCGCTAGGCAGTTCGTAAGTGGCGAACGATTGACACTACCATCACGGCTACTTGGTAGTATAGTTTTGCATTGTCTCATTCGGATCTGATATTCCTGCCGCAATAACATTAGTGCTTATCACTTGTGTTCGGTTTGAAGGATAAGGTAGCCGGTAAACTTATGCATGTGGCATTAATACCCCGCCAAGGATAGCAAACGCATCATTAAGATCTTTGATGTCTATAGGCGATGGTTGACTCTTTCCATCAGGAGACCCATCTGCTTTTTAGACCCATCTGCTGCTAGACTTTACCCTAAAACCTTTTTAGGGTCCCGAAGTAACATAGGAACCCTTAAAGTTTCGCTATGTCCGTCCATCCGTCCGTACGTCCGTCCATCCGCACGATAACGATGGGTAACTAGGGCAGAAAAAAACAAAATTAATACTAGCGAAAAGCATACCTTTGTAAGGGCTCGCAAAGTTATACTATCTAGTAATATTGTTATAAAAGTATTTTTATCTAACCTAAACAACTCAGCGTATTTTCACCTAAACATTACATTTGCATCAAAGGCCCGCGTCGTCAGGCTCTGGACTAGGAATATTTGGTTTTTGTTTGTTGGTATTTTCAAGGAAAAATATGTATTAAAAATGAAGGTTGATCTTATAAAAAACACATTTTTGACATTTTGCTGAAATAATTGTTTTTTTTTTCTAAAATCAGGAAGTTCTTGGTTTTACGTCGATTTACGAAATCAAAATCAAAAAATGTTTATTTTAATAAACCTTCAAAATTTTTGGACTACGCAGGCACGAAGAATTGACGGTAGACACTCAGCGAATACATTTTTCGAATTTTTCTCTCAGAGAAACCCTCGGGGTTCGATTCCAGAGTCAGGCAAATGAAAAAATGTGTTTTTTCAGTTTTCTGATAAAACAACTTTGCCCGGGATTGGAAAAGTGCCCTACTGGCGATAGGCTGGCCACCTATCACATTGTGGGACTTAAGTATCTTCAGCTAAACGTGGATGCACACGTTGTACTTCTGTCTACCTCTTCGGGGATACGGGCGTAAATATACCTTTTTTTAGCTTTTTACCTTGCCCTCGGGCTAAGATTGGGAATTGATCTCAATACAATATAAATCAATTAATACATCTGTACTGTTTCTCAATAAGCATATTGTGAAACTCTCTAACGCTCTATTTGGTCTGTTCCCAGCAAACATCCCTGCTCTAGACCTAAATTCTCCTTGTGCCTCCCACAATATTACTTCGAACTTCCCTTGCATTCTCCTTTCAATGATTTTATCATACACCTTCGATGCCAAATTGATCAAACTGATGGCTCTATAGCTATTGCAGTTTATACTTGAACCTCGCCTTTATACGAGATATATATGAAGAATAATACAAATATGAAGAAACAATTCATGAAGTAGGTAGTCTCTTAATAAGTTCAAAAATTCTAATAGAAAATGTATCTTCTATCAATTTTAACTCGCTAATTTAATAAGAGATGGCGTTAGTAGTAATAAGATTCTAATACAAATTGTACCTTCTATTTTTTTATTTTTATAAAATTGTATTTTTATGGTAGATAACAAATCTAGACATGAATATAAACTACCACGTCGAAGCTCAAACCTAAAAATGCGATATTTTTTCAGTAAAATGTATCACAAAAGTGCATAGAAAGTGGCGTAGTGTAGGGCTCGCTTCGCTCGCCCTGATAACTTCGACTTGTGGAAATTGTCAGATTATTATATATTATTATTATATATATTATTATTTTTTTCATTATTTTACATCATTTTCTATATAATAAAAGAGAATTCAGGCGTGCTCGAGAAAGTCAAAACAATGTTTTCTCTGCAACTTTGTGACCCCCCCACTCCCTTACGCTACACTTGAATTGGCAAATTTTCCAAATTTTAGGTGGAAATTAACCCGCCGTACCTTAATCTGACGCGATTTAGTGTTACCATGGCACAAATTTTTTTAAAACATTTTTTATATGTTATTTTTTCCCATAATTCAAATGAAAAACGTTATATAACCTTTTATTTTTCCTATAATTCAATCTACAAAATCCAATAGGTCCCTACCACGCTTGACTACCCATTTAGCATCTCGGGCTCCCCTGCTATAATTACTAAGATTGCGCCGAGCATTCCCGGAAAATTGTATATTCCACTACGATCAATGGTAATATGATAATTCTGTTGGAACCATTTCATAGAAAAAAAAAGTACTTCACGCCTATATCCCCGAAGAGGTAGGCAGAGGTACAACAAGTGCACCCACGATTAGCCGAAGATACTTGGCCAACCGGGCACTTTCCAATCCCGGGCAACTTTGTGTTTCTCAGAAAACTGAAATAACACTTTTTTTATGTGCCCGACCCGGGAATCGAACCCGGGACCTCACGTGGTCGACGCCAACGCTGGACCACTAGACCACAGAGGCGATCATAGAGTTGTTTATAAAAGCTTATCTATTTTAAAACGTATTAAAATACTCTTATCGTCGAAGTATTGATACGAGTGTGTTCAGGAGGCAAACCAACGAATCTGGTTTTTACCTCCCTAGGCAAAAACAAGGAGGGATGTTATAAGTTTTGTATGTGAATGTGTGCATTTTTGTGTGTCTGTGACATCATAGCTCCCAAACGAATGGACCGATTGAGTTTCTATAATTGAATGTTTATTAAAGCGAGATGGTTCTCGGGGTGCAGCCAACTTCCTGATGCAATCAGGAATGTTTATTAACAGCCTTACTCCTCGATCACTTACAAAAATGTGTCATGTTTGGTTTTACTAATCGATTTAAAAAAGGGGTTATCAGTTTGACCTGTATGTATGAAACATTGTTGGGATAAGGTTAATTTGAGCATGATAATCTAATCTTACATATAATAGTAGCTGTTGCCAGCGACTTCGTCCGCGCGGACTTCGTTTACTCCGCACAGCTTCTCCCCCGTAGGCGATAGCGTGATAATATGTAGCCTATATGTTGACCCGACCTGTTAGTAATATTCATGCAAAATTTGAAGTAAATCCATGCAGTACTGTTTGAGTTTACCCCGGACATACATACAAACAGATAAACAGACAAACAGACAAAAATTCTGAAAATTATATTTTTGGCTTCGATATCGATTGTATCACGCCCCAAGTATTTAAAAAAAATATTCAATGTATAGTTTTGACTTTTTACGATTTTATTATATGTAATATAAAAATGAATGTTTGCCTGTATGTCCTTTGTAGAATCGTAAACTATGCATTTGATCATATTGTGATGATCTTATCAAAGTTGTTGTTCTCGTACATGAGTGCATGAAGGTTTCTGAGTTGTTGATTTAATGTCTTTCCTTCAACATTGTAGTTGGTGGCGAAGTAACGCGCGCAGGGTACAGCAGCTAGTTAGTCATATAGTAATCGTATGCTCGTTAGTGAATGTATGTTTGTATACGTGTTGGATCCGGGCTCCTTTGAAGAACAGATCAACTGCCATTCTGACAGGCAGGTCGTAAAAGGCGACCGATTGGCTACGCGAGTCACTACCATGTGGTAGAGTTCTGCATTGTCTCGCCCGGTTCTGGTATCACCGCCTTACCTATTCCTGCTGCAATAGCGGCAGTGCTTGTTACTGCTGTTCCGGTTTGGAGGGTAAGGTAGCTGGTAAACTTATTCATATGGCATTAGAAGTCACCACAAGATAGCGACGCACTATTAACATCTTTGGTGTCTTTTGGCGATGGTTGACTCTTTTCATCAGGAGACCACTCTGCTTGTTTGCTATCTTAAGATATATAAAAAAAACGAATTGCCTGGAAAGTAGAAATGCTCATATCGACTAACAAATTCTGTATATAAATATATAACTCATATCGAGACGGTCATTTTTGATTTAAATTGGGTATATTCCAACTTAGGGAACTGTTTAAGTTTCATCCGAATTGGCTTAGTAGCTTTTGAGATATGGATATAGTTGACGGATATTTGAAGTCGGTTAAATTTTTAAATTGTTTTTATTGGACAAATTTTGTTGCCAATTATGTACATGAAGCACGAAGGTGGATTGATGATTGAGGAACGTGTCGGGGCTTTCAAAACATAATTTAGAGTAATAATCTTGAAGACAAGGAACTAGGTACACTATTAATATTAGTATGCGCAGTATTTCTATATTTAAACACATTATTTATATTTTTTGGTGCATGTAATATATTATCTTAAAGCATTTTGATATTTTGGGAATAGATCAAGCCGAATAAATGTTTATTCTTGCTGTATCTATGATCATCTTTGAAAATAACTGGCTCGTAAGGCGAACGCCGTTGCCATGTACTGGAAAAGTTGATCTCAGTTTGAATTTGAGTGTGGATAAAAATCTTTCCTTTTTATAAAAGCAAACGGGCTGTATCTAATCTGAAATATAACGATCGTCCGGAAATGTAAGCATCGGTGTCTGTGCAGTATTTTTGTTGGACTAAACATCTTTTGAATTATTGATTAAATTATCTTGTATATGCGTCAACATTAAATATGTATCCATCAAGGAAGAAAAACTTATGAATTCGGCTTATTTTGATCATGCTTATTAAAAAAATGTAGCGCTTTCGAAAAAATTGAAGTGATAAACTTTAACAAATAGTGTGATGTTTTCTTGACAAATTGATCGTCTATCCATAATAAAGATCTTCACAAAGACCTAGAATTACCCATATGAGAGAAATACTTCAAAGAAATGTTACAACACCACTTTGAAAAACCGATGATATATTCCAACGATCTGGTGAGAGCCGCTGCCGATTATGAGTTTACGTCATGTCCTTTCCGATCCTGATGATCCTATCACAGCCACCTACACTTCACAATTCACACAATCATGCCAGTCTAGAATAGGCCAACTGCCGTTCTGCCAGGCAGGTCGTAAAAGGCGACCGATTGGCTGTCGAGTCACTACCATCGTGGCTACTAGGTGGTAGAGTTCTGCATCCGGTAAACTTATGCATGTGGCATTAGATCTCGCCACAAGATAGCAACGCACCATTAACATCTTTGGTGTCTATAGGCGATGGTTGACTCTTTCCATCAGGAGACCCATCTGCTTGTTTGCTATCTTATGATATAAAAAAAAAGTCTTTACCGGCGGCGATTTTGCCCACTGTTTCGGTCTGCTAACACTCGAGACCCTGGGCAAGAGTTATCAACGAGTCGAAATCCTGATGTCATTTTCTCTCCTATTTATCATCAAAATATTGCCCTAAGCCGAGGTTTGGTCTCATAAGAGACACCCTTAGTGCAGGCTCCAGGCGCATTTAAACTCTGGTTGAACACTCTGCTCGCCAAAAAAAAACCGGTTTCGAAGTAACGGTAATTTGGACCAACTGCTTAAGTTCATACCGAAAACAAGATGGGTTTTTAATGAATTTACCCATTTAGTCTGTAAGACCGGTTCTCCAAAACCCGGCTTTTTGAGTTAATAGAGAGCTTAGCCAGAGTTTGAATTTAGTGGACTTAGAGCCAGGCCTAAGGCCTCAAACGATGTTAGCGGTCGGCTGCGCGGCAGCGAGAGCATGGTGAACTAACACATAGATTCTTAGGTCTTAAACTGGATATCAGCGCTCTGCGGCGCGGCGGTAAGAGCGACGCGATTTAACACCTAGATTCTTATTTAAGTGAACTGGATGACAGAGCGTGGGCAGCTGTGTCAGAGCGTTAAATCGCTCCGCTATCGCCGCCACGCCGCAGATCGCCGATATCCATATTTAGGCCTTATTGAAGTGAGCTGAATGGCAGCGGCGCGACGGCGGCGCGGCGCAGGGAACTTTGTCAGAGCGCTGAATTGCGCCGTTCTCGCCGTCGCGCCACAAATCGCTAGCATCCAGTTTTGAAGCATAAGATTTTTTACACACTACTAAGTTTTTTAAAATGAATACAACAGTTTTGACATCGCGTCACATCTGACATCCACTTTCAGGCTAAGATATTTTACACACTACTAAGTTTTTTTTAATGAATACAATAGTTTTGTAACTAAATATTAAGGGTGTTCTTTTGCAAGTTTTTGGGTCGCAAAGTCCGTGTTTTGAGAAGCCCTTTTTGAAAAATAGCGTTCATTTTCCTACCAAACCGCACATACGAGACGAGCCAAGGCTGAATTATGAATGTGGTATTATCATAATCCTTGGTTAAGTTCTGCAACGTCGCGCTTGGTCTGATGCCACTGGTCTTCGTAACGCTTCCGCAATAATTAACTATAATATGAAACAAATTAACTACAAAATATATACTGTACGTATTCGCCGCTCATTCTGACTCGTTCATTATCATTTATTTATTTTTTATATCATAGGATAACAAATAACCAGAAAACTCTACTGATAGAGAAACCATCTCGAATAGACACGAACCATGTTAATGCATCGCTCACCGTGTGGTGGAATGGTAATGTCACATGCATAAGTGTACCGACTACCTTACCTTCGAAACCGGAACACTACAGTGACAACACTGACGCTATTGCGGCATAAGTAAAGCGGTGGTATCAGACCTTGCTACGTCGTAGTTGGCGCGATAGAAAAAGTTTATTATTAGCACCACTACACTTTTTCTCAGGCACATGTCCACATATAAAGCCTTAAAATTGATAAGATTGAAGAAAATCCTTTTGTAATGTATGTAAACTTGGCATTTTGATAGCTATTTAAACAAAGGCGTCCGTTAAGAAATTTTTTAAATTAACCCCCTAAGAGGGCAAATTCAACTCAAACTAATCCAAGGTTAGTTAATTGTTAATTACGTGTCACGTTGTTTGTCCATTATGGATTCCTAAACTATTGAAGCGATTTTAATGAAATTTTAATGTAAATATTTACTGTTTGGTCTAGCTTAAAAGATAGGGTAGTTTTTATCTCAATTAACTCCCCCCCCCCCTCTGAAATACCCCACCAAAATATTCAATACAAGTAATTTGTATGGCAAAACAACGTCTGCCGGTTTAGCTAGTAATTCTCCTCGTTTTCGTTCTGGGCTCCTTTGAAGAATAGGCCAACTGCTATTCTGCCAGGTAGGTCGTAAAAGACGACCGATTAGTTATACGAGTCACTACGATCGTGACTACTAGATAGTAGAGTTACGCATTGTCTCGGCCGGGTCAGGTGCCACCGCCTTACCTATTCCTACCGCAATAGCGTCAGTGCTTGTCGCTGTCGTGTTCCGGTTTGGAGGGTAAGGTGGCTGGTAAACTTATGCATGTAACTTAAGACCTCGCCACAAGGTAGCAATGCACCATTAACACTTTTGGTGGCTATAGGCGATGTTTGACTCTTTCCATCAGGAGACCCATCTGCTTGTTTGCTATCTTATAATATACTAGCGGCCCGTTATGTGCTTCGCTACGTATCGCCATTTATTGAATTCATTTGTTACAAAAATGTGATAAATGAAAAACTAATATATATATATATATATATATATATATATATATATATATATATATATATATATATATATATATATATATAGGTGTTGTTGAAGTAATAAACTAGCAATCGCCTGTGGCCGAAAATCGACCTTAGACTGAACAATAAAATATCTTTTAAATTTGTCAACAGAATTTAGCCGTAAAGAAAATATTATTTATTTATTCTTTTGTACACACAGAAATACAAAACAATACTTATTTAAAAAGAAAATATATGTACAGTGCTTATCTCTTTAAGAGATTTCTTCCAGCAAAACCAGATATTATGTTATACGTGTGCATATATCACATGAATGTAGTGTGTGTAATTTATGTTATTATTAATTTAATGTATTTCTTCACGCCCATATCCCCGAAGGGGTAGGCAGAGGAACAACCAGTGCACCCACGATTAGCTGAAGATACTTGGTCCCACAAATGTGATAGGTGGCAAGCCTATCGCCAACCGGGCACTTTCCAATCCCGGGCAACTTTGTGTTTCTCAGAAAACTGAAAAAACACTTTTTTAATGTGCCCGACCCGGGAATCGAACCCGGGACCTCATATGGTCAACGCCAACGCTGGACCACTAGACCACAGAGGCGACAATGTATTTCTAATGCATTTTATTTAAAAATATTAGGTTTCTGCGGTCTTCCGCAATGTACATTTTAACTGTGGCAAATTTTATACTTCACCGTTCACGCAATTTTCTTTAAAAGCGATTTAAAGTTTTTCCTTTACGTGTTAATATTGTAATTACAATATTCAAGCGCATTTGAATGAGTGAATGCAATTAAATTGGAGAACGGATATAAAACAGACGGCCTTGAACCTTCAAGTGTCTGCGATAATGACGCGTATTATGGTATGGGTTTATACCTTCGACACAAGACAGGGTTGTTAAAAGTGTGACCATTATGTGTGACTTGTGTTTATGTCTTTGTGTCTGTCCATTGCAGCGTAGTTGTTAACGGGTAAACCGATTTAGAAGCGTTTTCTGTTATTTTTTAGTTGGTTTTTAGCAGTGGTTCTTCGACATGTTTTATCAAAGAAAATACATATCTACATACCTATATGTAACATAAAAAATGTCTTGGCTGACTGTATGCATAGCGTATACCACTAGAGTCTAGACGGATAAAACAAAAAGTTGACATTTCAATAGCTATTATAACATAAATTTTATTCGTTAAATATTTTTTTAAATTCACCCCCAAAGAGGACAAATGCAACTCAAATGAATCCGAAGTTAGTTAATTTTATTGAAAGTTGAATTATATATATATATATATATATATATATATCGATCGCGGTCTATCAAACACACAATTCTATCCCATTACTTACAATTACTTCCTATTTTCGGCTAATCGTGGGTGTACTTGTTGTACCTCTGCCTACCTCTTTGGAGATACGGACGTAAATATATTTTTACTGCATATCAGTTGTTGAATAAGCGATCATAATTTGCAAATATTGTTTCTAGGTGCAGATGATGTCGACGGTGACTGGGGAACCGTTGCTGCGGAGGGTGAAGCAAGAGGCAGAACCACCTCCAACGCCGTATTCGCCACCGGAGCAGCCCCCCCGGCCAATGCAAGTGATGCAATCTTGCAATGTAAGTTATCTTGCTTCATACTTTTTTTTTATGTCAGGGTAGTAAACATTAGCAGTTGGCCAGAGCCATCTGCTAATGTGCAAAAATGTTGCTGTCCGGGTAGCGGGATGTTAATGCACATGTATAATTGTAACGGCTGCCATACTGTCCAAACTGAAATGTGACAGTTACAAGCATTGACGCTATGCGGCAGAAATAGGTAAGGCAGTGGTACCATATACCCGGGCGAGACTGCGAAACTCTACCATCTAGTTTACGATTCTAGTGGCACTTATAGCCAATCGTTCGCTTTTTACGAACTGCCTGGCAGACGGCGGTTGATCTATTTTTTAAAAGGGGCACAAACCAAAGTATCACCTCAAGTTAAATTGGCTTAAAAAGACTTAAATTGGCGGGATGTTGAATAACGCCATTTTAGTTTGAGGGCGGCAGATTGTATGGGTAGTCTGGTGTTTTGGCTCGCTTTTCCCCGGAGTCCAAATGACTTATAATATAGGAATATTATGTTCTTAATAATTTAGGCCTAAAATAAAAAAAATATGGGCAAAAATAGATTATTGTAGAAAATATGTTCTTTATAATTGAAATAAAACCCCTTGATGTATTACTCCGGTGTATTTAATAGTAAATGAATCACCTAGGGAGGAAAGCATGACATTGCAACCTGATATATTATCACCCGAGCCGAAGCCGAGGGTGATAACAACGCGAGACACATTATCATACTTTCCTCCCGTGGTGCGTATACTATTTTTTGTCACAGCTGGATTGAAACTTCATATTACACATATCTACATATCTATTCATACAATTACGCACGTGCAAGAAATTTAAAGCATGCGTTCTATCATTTTGGAGGGGAAACAAAGAAGCACTTTCGGCCCTGAAAGTAGGGCCGAGATATGTACTTTCAGTCTAGGTTTGATAAAGAAATCAACAACGTCCAAATTTTCATCTTTCACAAATCTGTTTAAAAAAATAGCTCTTCTTTTTTAAAATTACCGATGATATTTATTATATATTATTTTTAACAAAACACAATTTCGCATATAAATATCACCCAGGTACGTTATTATATAGAGCCATAATATTTCATCGTTCTGTAAAAAAATATTCACTATCACAAATATGTACTATATGTAGAGCAATGTAATATTTCAGTTGGATTTGGAGCCGAAAGAAGAAGTGAAATATTGCGTATCACCTAGCGATAGTTCGCTAATGGGTAACACAAGTCCTGAACAGCAGCATTGTTCGTCGACTACCGCGGCTGCGGCCAGCGGGGCGAGGGATGACGAGGCGCCGAGGAGATATTGCCTGGTCTGCGGCGATGTGGCTTCTGGATTTCATTATGGTGTCGCTAGTTGCGAGGCGTGCAAGGCGTTTTTTAAACGGACCATACAGGTTGGTATCTAATCTACATGTATACGTAATCCAAGTCCTCACGAGTTTGGCGGAGAAAACTGAGAGTCATATATCACTGTGCAGCCTTGTTTCCGCCACATAACTAGCATATACCTATAATATCACAAGCAAATAATTTGCTTATTTTAGGATTATACTTGCTAGCATAATCCTAAAATAAGCTGTAGCGACTTCGTCCGCGTGGACTTTGTTTACTCCGCTCCTACTGGTCGTAGCAAGATGTTATATAGCCTATAACCTTTCTTGATGAACAGGCTATCCAACTCAAAAAGAATTATTCAAATCGGTTCAGCAGTTTTCGAGATTACTGCGTACAACCAAACAAACAAACAAACTACAATTTTATAATATTAGTATAGATAAATCCGAGTAATTTGTCCAGCTATGTTATTATTATTTACTTTTTTTCTAATAACTTGGTATTTATGAAATAATGAGGTGAAATTTTCTCTGTTTTATTTTGATTATGCGGCAGGGCAACATAGATTACACGTGCCCGGCACAGAACAAATGTGAGATCAACAAACGGCGACGGAAAGCGTGTCAAGCGTGCAGGTTTCACAAGTGTTTGCGCATGGGCATGTTGCGGGAGGGAGTCCGGCTCGACCGCGTGCGCGGCGGACGCCAGAAGTACCGGCGGGCGGCTGAAGCTGCGCCCACTTCTGCACCCAGACCGCAGCTCGACGACATCAAGGTGAGTGACACATCAAATAATTGACCGTTTTGAGTGTAGGTTTGTATTGTTCAATTATTTATCTCCTTGTGAAATGAAAATAAAAAATATATTTGCAAGAATATGGATGTCACAAGTTATTAAAAATTACCAACGTATTCTTCTATCATATGATTATAATTATGTAATTGACTATGAAACTGTGAAAGAAAATTGATGAGATCTGTCTCAAAGTGCTACACAGATATCGCGTCAGCCGAAATAATCGAATTAATTTAATGTACAATAAGCCCATATTAGAATTCAACGGACAATTTTTAATAGCAACTAAATTTTAATAATAGTTTAAAAAAACTAAAAAACACGCTTTTTATAGAAAACCGAACTAAAAAATAGAAAATAAATTTTAATAAATTTAAATTGAGAATAGTGTCAAAAATTTCAATAATTATAAATTAATAATAGTGTGAATAAAAAAAATAATTTTATTTTAAAAAAAGCGTGGGGTGCATGGTGTCAATAGTTATAAATATTTTATTGACAGATATGAGTAGAGTGATTATCATTTCGGTAATATCTTAAAAAGCACCCCACGCTTTTTTTAAAATAAAATTATTTTTTTTATTCACACTATTATTAATTTATAATTATTGAAATTTTTGACACTATTCTCAATTTAAATTTATTAAAATTTATTTTCTATTTTTTAGTTCGGTTTTCTATAAAAAGCGTGTTTTTTAGTTTTTTTAAACTATTATTTATTTTCTACTTTTTAGTTTGGTTTATTTATAATAGCTTGTTTTTTTAATTTTAAGCTATTGCACGACTCATGATGCGAAGCATCAGAGAGTGCTTTACGATCGAAAAATTTTTTTCATATATACATATCTTCACGCCAGATCCCTTACGGGGTAGGCAGAGAGAACCGAGTGCCATACATCACGATCCTTGCAGGTTTGTCTCGCTTCCTCCACATTCATCACTCTTTTCATACACACACGCCGGTTGCGAAGACTCTTGGCCAAGGTTAGGTTACACAAACTTGGCCCAAGTTAGGGTGACTCTAGGCTTGGCCAAGGCTAGGTTATTTAGTCTTGGCCCAAGCCTGGGTAATCATTGGAATGGCCAAGGCTGATTGCCCAGTTATGGCCCGGGCATAGGACAATATAGGTTTGCCACGATGGGCTTCCCAATAATGTCCCAGGCATGGCCCCGTCGTTCGACTCTGGGGCTTCCTGTATGGGCTACTATTCTTTTATCAGAACTATTTTTTTTAACCATTTTGGTTTTGTAGTTTATTAAAAACTAGGTGCAGTGTGCAGCCCGCTGCATTATAAGTTTTTGGTGAATCCCGCGGGATTATCTAATTTTTCCGGGATAAAAATAGCATATGTGCTATTCCAGGTCATCATCTACCTGTGTGCCAAATTTCGTTCAAATCCGTTCAGTAGTTTTTGCGTGTTTGAGTAACAAACATCCATCCAAACATCTATCCAAACATCCAAACTTTCGCATTTATAATATTAATATAGATTTACTACAGATTTACTATAGATAAATTAGTGTATTGTCATCGGTTCTCGATAAATCTACAAAGAAGTCGGTTACAAACAAACATACAAACATACAGGTGAAGCTAATAAAAAGCGTGTAATAAAGTGGGTCAAAATCGCGCCCAAAGAAGTCGGTTACAAATAAACATACAAACATACAGGTGAACCTAATAAAAAGCGTGTAAAAAAGCGTGTAAAAAAGCGTGAGGTTCATGTTGTCAATAGTTATTAATATTTTACTGACAGATATGAGTAGAAGATCAAAAAAAAGAAAAGTTCTTTCTCAGGCCTACTGGAACAACATGGAAGTTATATCTTTACCTCTTGAACTGACTGACTTGACAGACGTAGAACAACGACTTTTGTTAAGAGTAGTTCCTTTTATAACTAGTTTCCACCCGCACCAAAGTGCTCGTCAACACGAATCAAACGAGACCAAACTCGATAGAGTTGTGTTATTTAATTGCTGAGCTCCTATGGTCATCTTCTGGCTTCATCATCGGACCCTCTAGGATCTTAGTTACCACCAAGCAATAAAGTGCTCGTCAACATCAATCAAACAAGCGCAAACTTGAAAGAGTTCTGTCACTTAATTATTGAGCTCCTATGGCCACCTTCTAGCTTCATCGTCGGACCCTGCAGGATCTTAGTTAGCACCAAGCACCAAAGTGCTCGTCGATACGAATCAAACGAGCCCAAACTCGATAGAGTTGTGTCATTAAATTACTGAGCTCCTATGACCACCTTCTGGCTTCATCATTGAACCCTGCAAGAACCTAGTTACCACCAAGCACCAATGTGCTCGTCAACATCAATCAAACGAACGCAAACTCGATAGAGTTCTGTCATTTAATTACTGAGCTCCTAGGGCCACCTTCTGGCTTCATCATCGGACCTTGCAGGATCCTAGTTACCACCAAGCACCAAAGTGCTCGTCAACATGAATCAAATGAGTCCAAACTCAATAGACTTTTCATTCTACCTAGTCAATAGTCATTAACCGATTTTTAACCATTTAATTATTAAGTTCCTGTGGTCACCTTCCGATTCAGATTCATCAGATCCGCTGCATGTCATAATAAGGTTTCATTGTCATTCCATTAACATACGTATACAAAATTTCAGCTCAATCGGTAACCGGGAAGTGGATCAAATTTACTTGCGAGATTTGATTTCAAACATCGAGATAGGTACAATAAATAAAAAATGCTCATAAAACAAAAACTACTGGGCCTACCTGAATCAAATTTTTATGGGACCAATTCGAAACTATTCCGCATCAAACAAAAAAAGAATCACGTAATTCGGTTCAGAAACCTCGGAGAATTCGGTGTACATACATAAAAAAAATATACCAGCCGAATTGAGAACCTTCTCCTTTTTTTGAAGTCGGTTAAAAATGGAATAATTTTATCAAAATAGTGTATTGTCATCGGTCCTCGATAAATCTACAAAGTTTGAACGAAATCTGGCCGTTTAAAGTGGGTCAAAATCGCGCCCAAAGAAGTCGGTTACAAACAATCATACAAACAAACATACAAACAAACATACAGGTGAAGCTAATAAAAAGCGTGTAAAAATATACCAGCCGAATTGAGAACCTTTTCCTTTTTTTGAAGTCGGTTAAAAATGGAATAATTTTATCAAAATAGTGTATTGTCATCGGTCCTCGATAAATCTGCAAAGTTTGAACGAAATCTGGCCGTTTAAAGTGGGTCAAAATCGCGTCCAAAGAAGTCGGTTACAAACAAACATACAAACAAACATACAAACATACAGGTGAAGCTAATAAAAAGCGTGTAAAAAGGAACATAATATGTACTTGAAAGTCATGAAACTAATCAAACTTGTACGCTTTCTTTATTTTTACGCTTCATTTCTAAATCAAGCATAAACCATTTTAACTATTCCTTTCTGCTATAAAGATAACACTTTCTTTTATTTATGAGGAGTTTTTATATCAATGTTTATGACCAACTAAATATATTAGAAAAATGTTAGCTCGGTAAGACGCAAAATGTTAAACAAATTATTGTATAAAATGCAACTGGCTTTTTATATAAGTTTATTATTACGTAAATCGAACATATTGATTCTGATCAGCCTGTGAAAGTTTGGCCGGATATTTAAAAGTATCTATATTAATAATTTCGTCAAGGGTTACGGTAGACTGAATCGAAACCTTACCTAAATTATAAAGTGTTAAAAAATAATAATTTTGAGTCGACAACATATATCCGTAAAATTCGGGTTGTCGAGTATTTTGTTAAAATAATAATTAAAAATTCTAACCGTGCTGACAGACAAATCTTCCATATTTCTTTAAAGGTTACAAATATGTGGTGTAGATGGCGTGAGCATTTATTAAAGTATCGTAGAACGGAGCGCAGATTTATGAATGAAGAGAAACTTATTTCTCTTCGTTCATAAAAGAATAGAAATTAAAAAATACCAACACTATAGTGTTGTCTTTATTAAACCAACGTAATAGTTGAAAGAAGACGTCACTACAGTGTTGCTACTTTTTAACGTCTACTATTTGAGTAAGTATATATATATAAGATTGCGTATTATGAAACTTCCGAGCGAAGCCGGGTTTTCATCTAGTATTACAATATTTACAAGAATTATTTGACATCACCAAAGTTATTTTTATAATTTACAAAATAGTTTATCATTTAAAAAATTTACTATTCATTTTTTATTGCATTTAAATTTTAAGGTTTCCTAATACTATAATATTTTTTTTATATGTCATAAGATAGCAAACAAGCAGATGGGTCTCCTGATGGTAAGAGTCAACCATCGCCTATAGACACCAAAAATGTTAATAGTGCGTTGCTCTCTTGTGGCGAGGTCTAATGCCACATACATAAGTTTACCGGCTACCTTACCCTCCAAACCGGAACACGACAGTGACAAGCACTGACGCTATTGCGGTAGGAATGGGTAAGGCGGTGGTACCAGACCTGGGCGAGACAATGCAGAACTCGACCACCTAGTAGCCACGATGGTAGTGACTCGTATAGACAATTGGTCGCCTTTTACGACCTGCCTGACAGAACGGCAGTTTGTCTATTCTACAAAGGAGCCCAGGACCAACACGGGGAATTTTTTTAATACAAATATTCATGTCTGTTGATCTGGCCTTTAAATAATAGAACACTAGCCGTTCTGTAGGGCAGTTCCTGAAAAGCGAACGATTTGCACGACGTTTCACTACCGTCGTTAATAATATGTGGTAGAATCGGTCATGTCTAGCTCGGGCTTGGTAATATCGCTACCTTTACCTATTCCTGCCATAATGGCATCAAAGCTTGTCAGTGTTGTGTTCCGATTAGGAAGGTAAAGTGGTCGGAATACTCATGCATATGGCATTACCATTCCACTACATGGAAAGCAATGCACTTTTAACATATCTGGTTTTTATAGCCAGCAATTCCTTCAGTTGTTAGGATCTAGCATGAATGCAGATTGTCCAGTGGTCGTAAGAAATCGGTTTAACAAGTAAAAACTTTTTTGTGATTAACTTTCATGTTTTAAGCATTAATTTTTGCCACATATTTGACTTTATATACGATAACTCTTCCCACGACGTTAGCCAACTATTCTAAGCTATGCTATGCTATTATATAAAAAATCTCAGCCTAAACGTTTTTTAAGAATTTTCAGTAATAAAATGGCAACTCACGTTTAACATCTTTGACATACAGTATATAGGTAAGGAAGACCAAATCTGGGAAAAGGATAGTAGTGTCCATTAATAGCGTCCAATATTGGTCGCACCACCGTCGCATAAGAATTTGTACAAAGAGATAGCGGTAAATATTCTGTTAAATACGTTTCCAATAATCTGTTGTAGCGCTGTTAAATACATTCAGCACACTTCAATCCATTTAAGACTATTCCAAAACTTTATTTTTAGTTTGGTTGGATATTTTTTCAACCATTCCTTCCTTCCCTCTATACTCCATGATCTTTAGTGTTTATAAGTGATAGTTTTCGTTAAGAGACTATTTGCTTGTTCACTATTCCATGATATACAGTACCCGGCGATAAATATTGCACATCGACCTTTGGAAAGAGACAATCGGCTAATTTCGGCTTCGTAGAGCGTTATCTCTGTCGCACAAAATACAAACAGTCCGGTACCTATTAGGAGCTGTTAAAACAAGTATGATTTGCTTCTTTTGATATTTTTATTCTTTGTATCGTCGCCGATTTTATATAGTCGCCGTTTATATAGTCGCGTCCCGAAAAAATATATATTTAGAGTTGATAACACCCACAAATTTAAATAATTTAAAGTTGTAATATGGCATCTTTCGGAAAAAGAGGGAAACCTTTACGAGGTCAGTCACGTGAAATTATCTACAATGTTTATAAATACTTTGTAAGCGAAGCTGATAGATTTAAAAAAAAAGTAGATGAAAATGTAAGTTGTTATTTTAAGAAGATTCAAGAGCGAGTTGCAAATGCCACTGGAATTTCAAGAAGAACTTTGAACAATATATTAAACGAAGTCAGTACTGAAACACATTCGACTGAAATTAAGTTCAGCACTCCAAAAAAAGGGAGACCAAAAAAGCAATTTCGTTTGGATATGGACGATTTTGATTACGATGTTGTTCGAAGAATGGTGTATGATTTTCACTTACGATTTAATGAACTGCCAACAATAAAATCATTAAAAGCTAAGTTATCTGAAGCTATTAATTATAATGGGTCTGAAAAAACATTGAGAAAAATACTTCATGACATGGGATTTCAGTTCACTAAAATGGAAGATAATCGAAAAATTCTAATGGAAAAGCACGACGTTAGTCTCAAACGAATGGAATACCTTGATAAAATACGCAAATTTCGCGAAACAGGAAAAAATATCGTCTACATGGATGAGTCATATATACATGCATCCCACACTAAAGGGAAATCTTGGAGTGACGATAAGAAAAAAGGAGTAAAAAAGCCAATTTCAAAAGGTCAACGTTTGATAATAGTTCATGCGGGAAATGAAAAAGGCTTTGTACCCGGTGCTTTTTTAACGTATAAATCCACGGACACTACAGGTGACTATCACAATGAAATGAATAACGATAACTATGAGAAATGGCTGGTTAACCAATTAATCCCAAATATACCCAGTGATTCTGTTCTAGTTATCGACAACGCACCCTATCACAACAAGTATGTTGAGAGACCCCCCAACTCAAACACCATTAAACGGGAAATGATCAACTGGTTAAACAGACATGAAATTCCAGTTGATCCAAAATTAACAAAAACCCAGATTTACGCTATTATATGTCAGCACAAGGAGAGGTATACAGAGTTTTCTGTGGACAAAATACTTGCCGAACATGGGCACACTGTGTTGCGATTGCCACCATATCATCCGGATTTTAATCCAATTGAAAATATATGGTCTCAACTGAAAGGCTATGTAGCCTCTAGAAATGTGGGTATGAACTTAACTACAGTAAAAACATTATTGACTGAAAAAGTAAACATGATCGGCGCTGAAGAGTGGAAAAAGGTTTGCGATCATGCAATCAAATGTGAGAATGAACATAGAAGCATTCAACACAGTTTAGACAATTACACTGATAGATTAGTAATAAATACGGCTGATAGTGACAGTGATATTGACCTCTTTGAGAGCACAGATAGTGAAATGGAAGTAATTGAGAATTAGAATTATTATTATTTTTATTGCAATGTCTCATTTTAGCAATAGGTATAATGGTGTTTATTATGTACACTAAAGCTGTAATGTTCCAAAATAATTAAATACGTAAACATAATGTAAAAATGTTTTTTTATTTTATTTTACCCCAACCTAAAGCCATCACTTATAGAAAAATTAGTGTATTTTATACAAAGAATAAAAATATCAAAAGAAGCAAATCATACTTGTTTTAACAGCTCCTAATAGGTACCGGACTGTTTGTATTTTGTGCGACAGAGATAACGCTCTACGAAGCCGAAATTAGCCGATTGTCTCTTTCCAAAGGTCGATGTGCAATATTTATCGCCGGGTACTGTAATAAAGACGGACAATAAGGGTTCCGTTTCCTCTTTTTGAGGCACACATACATACATATCTTACGCTAGATCTCTAACGGTTAAAGCAAAGAGAACCGAGTGCAATAACTCAATTCTAGCAGATTTGCCTTGCTACTTCCACATTCATTACTTTCTTCATACAAACACGCACGTTGTGGTGATTTTTGATATCAGCTTAGGACAATACCTGTTCAATCTGATCACGGTACGTAAGTCTTGGAAAATTTGTCATTGTATGTTATTTGAGTACGAAACATTAAAAAGTAATAATGCTTGTTTTCAGGTGCTAGAAGCTCTGTCGTCATATGAGCCAGAGATGTTTACTTGCGGCACAGTGCCGGCTAACGTTACCGACCCCACTGCGCGGACACTGGCGTTGTTGGCCGACTTGTACGACAGGGAGTTGGTCAACGTTATCGGGTGGGCCAAACAGATCCCCGGCTTCACGGAGCTCGCGCTAAACGATCAGGTTTGTGAGCCTCAGTTGAATATTTTTTTACAGCATAGAAGGGTAAAGAAAATGGCTTTTCAAGACACAAGACGTACAACAGAATACCATATTACTAAAGCTTAATTTTTCCTGCACTAAATTGCAGGAGTTATTTTTTAGGGTTCCGTACCTAAAAGATAAAACGGGACCCTATTACTAAGCCTCTGCTGTCTGTCTGTCACTAGGATGAATCTCATAAATCGTGACAGCTAGAAAGCTGAAATTTTTATAAATTATGTATTTCCGTTGCTGCTATAACAGCAAATACTAAAAATAAAAAATATTAAGGGAGTCCCTATACAATAAACGTGTTTTGTTCGTAAAGTAAATATTAAAGGGGGCTCCCATACAACAAACGTAATTTTTAAGCAATTTTTTACTCGATCTTAATAAACAGATAGAAACTTAAGTATTTAAAAAAAGTAAGTATTTGGATAAAATATATAACTTAATTATCTTAATTAAATGTTATTACCATTTTTAGCTTCAAATGTTTGGTTACGAAGATATAAGCCGAAATTATTTCTCGCGAAATGATTTCTTGATTTTAGGAAAAAGAACGAAGGTTATTAAATTACCTTAAATTGAAAGAAATTACCAAATTAAATTAACAATGCTACGCGAAATATCCACTGATAAATATCCAATAATAACTTTTGAATAAAAAGAAAACTTTCGCAACAATTTTTTGGCATCGACTCAAAATTGCTTAGATAAACTTTACATTAGTAAAGACTTAGTTATTTAGGGTTATATAAAAGGTTTATTATTTTTTGCCTTTCCGATTGTCGTCCATTTAATGTTTTGTTATAAATTTACTAGCTGTTGCCAGCGACTTCGTCCGCGCGGACTTCGTTTACTCCGTACAGCACCTCCTCGCTAAGTGATAGCGTGATAATATGTAGTCTATATGTTGACCCGACTTGTTAGTAATATTCATGCAAAATTTAAAATAAATCCATGCAGTACTTTTTGAGTTTACCCCGGAAATACATACAGACAAACAGATAAACAGACAAACAGACAAAAATTATAAAAACTATATTTTTGGCTTCGGTATCGATTGTAGATCACGCCCCAAGTATTCTTTTAAAAAAATATTCAATGTACAGTTTTGACCTTCTTACGATTTTATTATATGTATAGATTATTGTTAGTCTAATTACATTTTACATTCCTCCTATTACATAAAATTGTTACGTGCTTCGCGTTCGTATTGTACAATAAAATACCACTTATATTAAAACCGTGTATTTATAACATAAATATACAAAACACCACAATTTAATACGTGAATACACTGATAAACACCAATAACACTCACTGTGTTTTAGTGACAGTTAATTTGAGTGTTTATATACACTCAAATTAACTGTCACTAAAACACTTCTCATATTCACTGTACTATATCGCTTCACACAGGTCGTTTTAAGTATAGCTTTCGATTGCTGTATAAAAACATGCATTATTCGCCAACACATCCCTATTTATACCGAAGGTAAAGTTCGACTATAATCCCGAATGTTCCGAAATCCTCGCGTAAACAATAATTTTAATGTAAACAAGTCCTAGTACATGCTATTTTTACCCTTATACCGTATGACAGAAGATCCATTATGGCATAGCTGCCTGGGTAACGGCGGCTGTTTATCAATAGAAGTATGTAGCAATCTCTTTTATTTCTAGATTTCTCCAGGACTCCAACTCTTCACGTTTCTAGATTATTCGCAATAACATCATAAATTTGTTCTATAGTGTCTCCTTCTCCTTTTTATGTTCATTCCCATTAAATACGTTTGTACTGCTACTTTAATAACGCTGTAATATAAAGTTAATTGAAAATAATATTAGTCAATTTAAAGCATAATTTTGTAAGTATGTGTAGTAGCGAATACAATTGGACGTAGTTACACGAAAAGGATCCAATCCACACAAAATCAGTTTAGAAATATTGAAGTTTGAAGTTGGATATTTATTAATTTCTTAACGTGCCATACATGGGGACTAGTTCTGATGTTGAATAAAGTAATAGAGAGCTATTTTTGCTTAGGTGTTTTGGGTGTGTACTGGCCAATTGTATTGTTGTTTAGCATCAGTTTTGTGCACTTAACTCATTTTTGACCATATTGTGGATTGGATCCTTTTTGTTTAACTACGTCCAATTTGAAGAAGTTTTAAGCAAAAATTTCGTTGATTATATGCTATGGTATATGGTGGTACGTTACAGATGAGCCTGCTGCAGAGCACGTGGGCGGAGATGCTGAGTCTGATGGTGGCGTACCGGTCCATGGGCGCGGGCGGCGCGCTGCGGTTCGCGCAGGACCTCGCGCTGGACGAGGCGCAGGCCAAGGAGCTGGGGGCCCACGAGCTGTACCTGCAGGTGACTACACTCACATCTACCGCAGGACCTCGCGCTGGACAGGGCGCAGGTCAAGGAGCTGGGGGCCCACGAGCTGTACTTGCAGGTGACTACACTCACATCTACCGCAGGACCTCGCGCTGGACGAGGCGCAGGCCAAGGAGCTGGGGGCCCACGAGCTGTACCTGCAGGTGACTACACTCACATCTACCGCAGGACCTCGCGCTGGACAGGGCGCAGGTCAAGGAGCTGGGGGCCCACGAGCTGTACTTGCAGGTGACTACACTCACATCTACCGCAGGACCTCGCGCTGGACGAGGCGCAGGCCAAGGAGCTGGGGGCCCACGAGCTGTACCTGCAGGTGACTACACTCACATCTACCGCAGGACCTCGCGCTGGACAGGGCGCAGGTCAAGGAGCTGGGGGCCCACGAGCTGTACTTGCAGGTGACTACACTCACATCTACCGCAGGACCTCGCGCTGGACGAGGCGCAGGCCAAGGAGCTGGGGGCCCACGAGCTGTACCTGCAGGTGACTACACTCACATCTACCGCAGGACCTCGCGCTGGACAGGGCGCAGGTCAAGGAGCTGGGGGCCCACGAGCTGTACTTGCAGGCGACTACACTCACATCTACCGCAGGACCTCGCGCTGGACGAGGCGCAGGCCAAGGAGCTGGGGGCCCACGAGCTGTACCTGCAGGTGACTACACTCACATCTACCGCAGGACCTCGCGCTGGACGAGGCGCAGGCCAAGGAGCTGGGGGCCCACGAGCTGTACTTGCAGGTGACTACACTCACATCTACCGCAGGACCTCGCGCTGGACGAGGCGCAGGCCAAGAAGCTGGGGGCCCACGAGTTGTACCTGCAGGTGACTACACTCACATCTACCGCAGGACCTCGCGCTGGACAGGGCGCAGGCCAAGGAGCTGGGGGCCCACGAGCTGTACCTGCAGGTGACTACACTCACATCTACCGCAGGACCTCGCGCTGGACAGGGCGCAGGTCAAGGAGCTGGGGGTCCACGAGCTGTACCTGCAGGTGACTACACTCACATCTACCGCAGGACCTCGCGCTGGACAGGGCGCAGGCCAAGGAGCTGGGGGCCCACGAGCTGTACCTGCAGGTGACTACACTCACATCTACCGCAGGACCTCGCGCTGGACGAGGCGCAGGCCAAGGAGCTGGGGGTCCACGAGCTGTACCTGCAGGTGACTACACTCACATCTACCGCAGGACCTCGCGCTGGACAGGGCGCAGGCCAAGGAGCTGGGGGCCCACGAGCTGTACCTGCAGGTGACTACACTCACATCTACCGAAGGACCTCGCGTTGGACGAGGCGCAGGCCAAGGAGCTGGGGGCCCACGAGCTATACCTGCAGGTGACTACACTCACATCTACCGCAGGACCTCGCGCTGGACGAGGCACAAGCCAAGGAGCTAGGCGCGAAAGAGTTTTACTTGGGGTTCTTTACCTCAAAAAGAAAAAATGGAACTTATAGGATCACCTTATTGTCCGTCTGTCTGTCGGTCCGTTTGTCAAGACTTTATCTTAGGAATTGAGTAGAAATTCAAACTGCATGCTCCATTTTGGAGTCTCTTGAAGTTAAGAAAATTAATTTTTACAACTTCAAAATTTCATGGAGTTTTTAAATCATAACGATGTGTGTGTGACGCGTGTATGGTGTCAGGTGTCGGGCGTGTGCCGGCGGCTGGAGCGCGCGGGCGCGCTGCGGGAGGAGTGCTACCTGCTGAAGGCGCTGGCGCTGGCCAACTCCGAGGCCAGGCTGGACGAGCACGCCGCGCTGCGCCGCTTCCGCGACCACATCCTCGCCGCGCTCAACGACGCGGTGGCCGCGCTCCGGTAACTGCGACACACACACACACACGTGCACGCACACTCGCACACACACACACACACACACACACGTGCACGCACACTCGCACACACACACACACACACACACACACACACACACACACACACGCACACACACTAACACACCTGACATTAAACACATATTTCCGACACTACACGCACATACACCCTTGACACTCCACACACAGCGCTGGTATTGGCAAGCTCCGAGACCGGACTGAGTGAGAAACATTGCAGAATTTTTACTCATTTAGTCGGAGCAGTTTCGTACATACATGTATAATATGCCATATCTTCTATCAGTTAGGTGTAGCTTTCTCTAAAAATATAAAATGGTTATTAGAAAATAGTCCTTCGAGGCACATTTTTTATACTACCTCATAGTCTAGTAGATGACATGTTTGGTTCAAATTACAAGAGTTCTGATTCAGTCTCCGGCTCCAGCTAGAAGGCTATTTAGTTTTTTTTAGAAATTAGTAGCTCCGAGTCTAATGGAATTTTGTTAACATTCCTAGTGATTTATATGAGCAAGCAATGGTGTCAGACCGAGTTATAGCTCGAAACAATCGATAATCTTACCATTGCACAATTGAAATCACCAGCTATGTCTTCGTCCTGTAAACCGGTGAATCGTACTGAAGCAGGCATTTATTGAGTATGATGATTTATTGAAGTATTATTATTTTCAATGGTGTGTAAGAGCAGTAAGGGTTGAGCTACATCTGTCAGCATGGTATCGCCTTTTTTCGTCGCCTAATTTTTCTGTCACTTAGAATCGTCACTTGCTATAGCGAGAATGTTAGCAGAAATGCGATCGCCTCGAGGATTCCGCTGCTTATCACGTTCCCGATATCTTCATCTATCCCGTTCTAGTATGTGTTGATTCTCAGTGACAGAAAGGGACAGGGTGACGGAAAAAGGTAATACCTTGCTGATAAATGATCCTGGATTAAATAGGTGATACTGTGATAATAGATGATATCGTGGTGATAGATGATACCGTGTTTATAGATGATACTGTGCTGGTATATGATACCGACGTAACAGGTGATACCGTGGTGATAGATGATACCGTGTTTATAGATGATACTGTGTTGGTAGATAATACCGAGCTAATAGATGATACCGAGGTAATAGATGATACTGTAGTGGTAGATGATACCGTGGTGGCAGATGATACCGTGTTTATAGATGATACTGTGGTGGTAGTTGAAACGGAAATGATAGATGATACTGTGGTGGTAGACGATACCGTGTTTATAGATGATACGGAGATGATAGATGATACCGTGTTGATATATGTAGCGGTGGCGGTGGCTGAGGTGTGTGTGTGTGTGTGCGCAGGCCGTTCGGGTCTGGGAGCGCGGCGCTGCAGCAGCTGCTGCTGGTGCTGCCGGCGCTGCGGCTGGCCGACGTGGCCGTGCGCCGCTTCTGGGCCGCCGTGCACCGCGACCGCCGCACGCACATGAACAAGCTCTTCATCGAGATGCTCGAGGCCAAGCTGCGGTAGGCACACAGTGGAGCCTCTCTCTCGCTATCCTGTACCTTCTCTTCTACACCGTGCTCCCACAAACTAACCTTTATTTTGATTAATAACAAACTACATATTTGTGAACAGCTTCGTTTTGAAGAAACAATCTTTTCTATCTTCGGAAAATCTCGAAAAATTGAGTAACAAATTAAGTTATAGGGCTTTGAAAATTTTGATTCGGTATAGGTAAAATATTTATTAATATCAATAATTATTTTTCGATTTTAAACACTTGATTATATTATGAAAAACACGATGGAACTTGTGTCCTCCACATTCGTTAGTTTTTCTGACGAGTCCTTTCAAAATTATGATATTTTTAAATTAATATTAATCAATTCAAAAACAACCAAATTTTCACACAACAGCTTGTTAATTATTACAGTAATTCAAGGATAACATTGTCCTACACATAAAGTGGAAACTTTTCTTAGTCCAACACTCCAAACTTTTCTTTCTTATCTCTTATCTATCTTTATTAGTTACCCAAGGAAGTTCTATAAGATAACTGGAATTATTACGAAGCAATATTTGAAAAATAAAAATATACTTTATTTCGTTCTTAATAAAGTTGACATTTGTTTCTTACATAACAGAGGGGAAAAACATTCTGAGCAAGACAACGACATGAGTGGATGTTGTCCCTTTCTTGCAATTGCCAGTGTAAATAAAACTATCTGTTGGTAGATTTTATATATTCGGTAATCGTTAAATCCCTTTTATTCATACACGTCGATAAATACATTAGCATAAAATGTATTATAATTAACACAGTGAGTTCTAAAATGTGCTTATTTTAATTATTACGTAATTACTTAAGCAAAGCAAAAACTGTTTCTCAAATTAGTAAAATTACTTAATTTGCAATTTGCAAACTATGCGTGGCCGCACTTATATATGGCGATTGGCGCTTTATTTAGTAGAAAGAGACACACTCTACCCATGTCGTGATACTCTTCGGAACGATTTTGAAGCGCGTGTGAACATTTCGGGTAGAATTTAACTTCCTTGTAGTTACCCAATTCGATTTTTTTTTAATTAGAAAAGATGATTGTCTCGTTAAAACGAAAGTGGACGGAATCGATCATATAACAAAGAAGAATTTCGCCACGTCAAACCTGTCGACACTACCTCAGTAGTAGAGCGTCCCGACTTTATGGAAAGGATCGCAGGATCAATCCCTGCGTGTCGAAATTTTTCTTTGTTGGAACGAAGTTCCTTACGGCAGGCTTGGAGGGGATAGGGATTTTGCTGCGCGACCGAACTGAAAAATATGTGATAGTAAAACCGTAAGAAAACCTTTAAATGAGACGTGCGCAGGCGCGACAGTCGCATACACAAGCGAGTAGTGCCGTTTAGTCGAAGGAACTTCGTCCCTACCTGGTGTCCCACGACACCACATCATTTTTGTTTTATAAGTTTTTTTCAAAACGGAGCTGTTAACAAAAATTCAGCTTTTTATTATTAAAAAAAGGTGTTTATGGGAGCTCGATGTATTCGCGGGCCGGCGGGGTCGCGCGTGTACATATCGATGTGTTGCCATATAAGCATTTAATGTGACGTGGTGTGTGGAACTCGACGAGTCCGTTTCGATGGCTGTGATGGTGATTATTTTCCTGATGATTTTGTTGCGTCCCCGCGTGTAATGTACAAAACATGGACTTAGTACAAAACTTGTTACTATTTTTGTATAAATAAATATATCTAGTTTTACTGTACGGGTGAGGTTTCGAGATTAATTGTCAAGGATCAAATCCAATGTGCTTTTTTATGTATTTATATTGAAACGACTCTTTTTCTTATCACCAGTGTTTTTTTTTATTTTGACATAAGTGATGAACAACGATGAACAATATTGGATTTTGGATACTGAACAATATTTTTTGGATTGTACTATTTAAAATATACAATAAATTACATCAAGTTGATAAATCTTTTTAATCAATTGTTTTATTCAACTATTGCGAAATTGAAGGCAGTTTTTAGCGTTTATTGCTTTTTAAATCACACAAAATAAATTTCACTTTTAATATTTGTTATATTTGATTTAAAATAGAATATTTTCTTTGTATTCGTACATCAATAGTCGTATTTCTTAGCTTGTCCCTTTAAAATAAAATTTTAAAGGAAGACATATTATAGCCTCAGTAATAAATTCTAATTATGGTTTCAAAAGTCGTCTAAATGAATTATTTACGTTGAAATAAATACTAGTTTTAACAACAAATTATTAAAATCGTCTCTATATAATATACATGCTGGACTTTTTATGTCTGTCAACTTAATTATTAACTCAGTAATTTGATTAAGGCTGCGCCGAGCTAATTTCGAAATAAATGCGTTCGGTAAATCCCTTGCTATATCGTTAATATTAAAGACTAGCTGTGCCCGCTACTTCGTCCGCGTGGAAAGTATTCTAAAACAAAAGTAGCATAAATTGCTCATTATTACATAATCTATCTGCCAGTGAAAGTTCCGTCAAAATAGCTCCAGCTGTTTCAGAAATTAGCCGGAACAAACAGATAGACAGACAGACAGACAAACATGGTAAAAAATGTTATTTTGGTATATGTACCATGAAAATGGTATATGTCCATATATATTTAGTAAAAAGTGGTTATTTTAATATTGGAGTGTCTCCAATTTTATTTATTTGTACAGATTTCGCCGTGCAATTCATAAGTAAAATACAAAAGGATTCACGCCATAAATTCAACCACTTGGAAACACGATAACTTGTAGTTTTTCTCGATAGAAAAAAAAACAAATTTACCTCTGAACAAAAAGTAAAATTCTCAGTATGGCGTAAATATTTAACGGAAAGTCATCAGTTTTTAAATAATAACATAATGACATGTTTTCTATAACTTACACTATGCCTTCTCTCCGTACTATGTATTCTCCCCGTGTTGGTTCCGGGCTCCGTTGTAGAATAGACCAACTGCCGTTCTGCCAGGCAGGTCGTAAAAGACGACCGATTGGCTATGCGAGTCACTACTATCGTGATTACTAGGTGGTAGAGTTCATTGTCTCGCCCGGGTTTGGTTTGGCGATGGTTGAATCTTTCCATCAGGAGACCTATGTGCTTGTATCCTATATATATATATATATATATATATATATATATATATATATATATATATATAATGCCTATTTTAAAATGTGTACAAATTTTAATTGCTGTCACATTATTTTCATTTAAGACAAGAAGTGACAGCATAATATTTAGGATTGTCTTCTTAGCTAAGACAGTGTTAGTGCAATTGGTTATTAGAATGCTATTGATATGCTATGCGTCTCCGGAGAGATGCAAGATTGATAGTAGGAGAGCCCAAGAGGGGATTTTTGGATTTACTCGAGCGTGTCAGATTAACATAGGGCGGGTTGCCTCGCATACTATTGAGGCTCTCCACCATATATAAGCCTTTTATATAGAGGCGGGTTATTAGGGCAGAAAAAAAAATAAAATTCCAATAACTTCGGCTTGTGGGAATTGTCAGATTATATTTTTTTCGTTATTTTTAAATAATTTTCTATATGATAAAAGAAAATTCAGACGCGCTCGAGGATGTCAAAACAACATTATCTTTGCAATTTTATGACCCTCCCACTCCCTTACAAAACACTTGAATCGTCAGATTTTTTAAATTTCCCTTACAAAACACTTGAATCGTCAGATTTTTTAAATTTTAGCTGGCAATTAACCCACCATACCTTAATCTGACACGATTTTGTGTTTCCATGTCACAGTTTTAGTTTTATTTTTCTTATCCGTAGATTTTTTCTCCACCATTGGAATGAAAAACATTATATAACCTTTTATTTTTCCTATAATTTAATCTACAAAATCCAGTAGGTCCCTACGACGCTCGAGTATCTACCCATTTAGCGTCTAGGGCTCCCCTACTATGACATTGTATATACTATAGGGAAATCTTCTGAAGAATTATTTAAATTAAACCCTCCATTAGCATTTTTCTACGAAACCTTTCACTGAGAAGAAGGCTTTCTTTCACAAGCTTCACATCACACACGTACATATATACACAGTTAACGCTAACTCCATTTTCATGTACATATATTGTATATACATTTAAACTATAGAATGATCTTCCTAGCTCGTTTTTAGGCATTGAATTTAAGCGGCAGATAAATTATTTATATTTCAGTAGTCGGTAACATTGCTAATGCAAGAATCCTTATTTTGGAAAAATAACTAAGCAGCGACCTCAACATGAGGTAGTCCGCTTGTTTGTATATCAGCTACTACATCATACTAGGTGGTAGAGTTCTGCATTGTCTCGCCCGGGTGGTACCAGACCACCGCCTTACCTTTTCCTGCTGCAATAGCGTCAGTGCTTCTCGCTGTCGTGTTTCAGTTTGGAGGGTAAGGTAAGCGGTAAACTTATGCATGTGGCATTAGACCTCGCCACAAGATAGCAACGCACCATTAACATCTTTGGTGTCTATAGGCGATGGTTGACTCTTTCCATCAGGAGACCCATCTGTTTGTTTGCTGTCTTATGATATAAAAAAAAATCAGCTGACTCACACAAAAGCCCTTGAGAGAGAGGAAAAAATCATTTAGTTGAACCGATGACAGAATATATTTATACATTTGTATCTATCAATGTTTATCTAATGAAAAATATTTTTCGCATTTATTCCTGAGGTTACAATATGTATTAATATAACTCCGTATGTAACGGGTTTATGTCTATGGACAATAACTTTTATGTTAACAGATGTTTTCTATGAAAAACATATGTTTAGAACTGTTCCACTGTGACAATTCCTATAACCTGTAAGTATTTTTCGAAATATCCTGTTATAAATGTTTAACATATAGATATAAATGTTATGTATTTAAATATATATGTAGTGGAACAGTATTATAGATTGCCAATACCTCAACTGTTACCATATTTAAAATATCATTGATAAGAGATTTTATAGGAAACTAATTTGAAAACTGTGTACATGATCTGAACATTTAGTGTTAGTGTGTTTGGTTGGGAAATATGGGGTATATTGTAAGTTATGTAAAAATAATGTACAAATTTGGCATAGCCGAAAAACTGGGTGTTTCCAGGGTGATCAAAGTATTGTCCTATGAGCTATAAATTTTATAATGCTACTTAAATATCAGATTTAACGCACAAAATATTCATTGTAAAGGGAATTACGATTAGCAACTTTTTGTATATCGTTTTGTAATGCTTAGTCACTTAGACATCATCAAGATTGAACGAATAAGCATTATGAACGCGAGAAGTTGCGTATCGCACGCTCTTAAATATTATTGTTTGCATAATCAATAAACAATTATCTAACCTTATTAAGACCATTGATATAAAAAACCCAAGATGCACAGTCTCAAATAAAACTGACACTCAAAACTGTCCCTAATTTCACATAAGCATTTATAGATATGGCAAAAACATATGCTTTTGCATATCCAACCATAAGCGCAATTTTAAAATGCAATGTACAAAAAGTAATAAAATTGACGGTGTCGCGATCGACACGATTCTATTTGAAATGAGCGCACAATTTAAAATTGTGCGCTCATTTTATAGGACGTTTTTGAAACACTGTGTATCTTGGGTTTTTATATCAATGACCAAGAAATAAAAATTTTATTGATATGTTTTATTCCTTTGTTGGTTTTGTGTGTATCTCTAAATTTTTATCTTTTGCTACTTAAACATGTTAATGCGTTATGATAGAAGTAAAATGGCGGAATTGAAAAAACGCTTTTCGTATCTATTGACCCAGCCAAAAAAATCTGACTAACTTAGATGACTAAGGTTTTATTAGGGCCGACATGCCCATTCTTTGAAACTTTGGACCATAATTGTTTTTAGAAACTTATAACTTGTATTCGCATTTTAAATATCTTGGAGGTGGTATGTTGATAAATCCGTTTTATAAGAAATTTAATTTATTTTGTATATGGAGTAAAAGAAATATTTATTCCATATACAATTTTTTATCACTGTGTGTACATAGTCTTATTAAAATATATTATCTCCAGATAACTGTAGTGGCCTATATTATTATGGCGACTGGTTGACATGGGTTAACGATGAGTATATTAACGGAATATACAACTATTTTTGCCTAGATTATATTTAACCCCTCGTTTATTTATTTATCCCGTTCTTCTTTTCTCTTGTTTGTACCGTTTAGTTTGGAATAAATAAGTTTATTATGTAGGTAGTGTGAGAATTTTTTTGTATTATTGGTACAATACGATTACATTAATTTGAGACCTTGATGGAAGCCGATGCCCTCCACTACCGGTGTATTATACAAACACTTCCAAACCGCCGATGTGACGCCATGGATGTCATATCGAGAGAAAATGTGATCATTGAATCGCGATAGTAGTACGAGCAGTCCTTTTTTCGTATTAACTTCTTTTGAGATCTTTATTTTAAAGCAATAAATACGTTAAAATTAATACAACATTAAAACAATACTGTCATAAGGTGTCAGAATAACAGTTTTAAAACACTTTCTGGTATTTATCAGCTTGTGGTCATAGCGTTAGCGCTATTGCTACAAAGCGTAATCAAAAAGTAGTTATGACAAGAATAAAATAAAATTACCATTACCATACTGCAGAAATATAAAACTGAGCCGATATACGCAAAGAGATTATGGAAAGGCAGTTACGTCTATGCGACTGTCTCATTATATTTTCAATATATATTTTTGATTATATTTAAAAGAAATGAATATATTGTTGGTTCTCACTTTGCTAGGCATTGTAAAATTGTCTAATAATTCTATTGTCGGTATTGTTGCAAATCTTTAAAGTTCGCTGCCAATACCTTTTTGTGTTTTATATATCGTACAAAAGCGTTGTTGTGACGTAATTGACGTGAAGTCCCAAGATTTTGAGACCACGTTGTACTTTTAATTACCATTGCTATGATTAACTTGTATAAGTACGGAAATATTATGACAGTTTTAATAGAAATGATATACATATGGTCAATTATTCGCGTTGTAATATAGTTCTCTGTATTCTTTTCTCAGTTAAACTGTCATGTTGTAGTTATTCTTATGTTAAGAATATCCAAGTTAGTTTTAGTTGTGATGTAACGGTTGGTGGGTGATGGATGTACAAAATGTGTGATGTGCCACAATAGATGTAGTTTTTGTTATTTGATTTGTTGTTGCGTGGTGTTCTGATGTCCGCATTTAAAGGCATAAGAGGATTTGCACGAGTGGATATTGTATATTGCTGATAAATAAATATGACGCTATGTTTTAAATAAATTTGCCATAGCGGGGAGCTTTGATATTAATAGAGGTTAACATTTTGATCACATAAAAGGTTTTTGTGTTTATTATTTTTCAACTTAAATATTGGTTTATTTAATTTTTCTTAATAGGAATACGTACAGTAAATAAAATATAGCAATGATTCAGATATTTCATATGATAAAATAACACTAACCTAAATTGGTATCATAAGAAAAAGCGAAAATATTTCAGCCGTGTAATATTATCTTGTTAGACAAAATCCGACACTCATTTCGATGCTATTTTATTGGCCTTAAGGGGCCATCTATAAATTACGTCACACGAATTTTGACTTTAACCCCTCCCCCGTCCTTGTCACAGCTGGTCACATTTGTGAGACCCTACCTAGTGTGACGTTACATATTCTACGATTTTACATTGAATTAATGATCTCATTCGATTATTTTTATCTATACAGATGGCTTTTTAAATTTACTTTATAATACTTATAAATAAAATATTATATTTTGAAAAAAATGTGATGTCACTAAATTTGGGACCCCTCCCTACCCTTTGTCACACAGTGTCACACTCCATCCCCCTTAACGTGTGACGTACTTTATATATGGTCCTTAATATAAAGTCTAACATTGGATAAATAAAAGTTACCAGTAAATTTATTAACGCGGCATTACGTCGCTGTCAAACAAATATCATCGCGTCATTATTGAGTTAGATCTATTCGTGTAATTTTTCCAGTGATAATTATTAACATATTTTGGGTCTTTAGAAAATTATTTTCTCTTTCAATTATAAGGCATCTGCTTGTTTTAACTGTACTAAAACTACGATGAAATTGGGAAATATCTCCGCTGTGCCAATTTGCCCCTGCAACATTACAGTTCCTAATATTCCAGGAAAGCCAGCTTATTGATCAATAGAGAACAATGCTATCTGCTTATACAGGTTGTTAGGACAAACATCGTTGTCCCCAAAACCATAGCTGTAGTTGACTTAATTATACATATATTTCTACGAATTTAAAAATAAAAAACGTTATTTTCATCAAAAATATAAGAAAGTTTCTGTCCGAAACTTCTGTCTCTGTGTAAATTCATGGATGCGGTGCGCAAAGGGCGCTGATCTGCCGCACTGGCCGTCCGTTTTAACTACCTTATACAATCTATACATATAATAAAATCGTAGGAAAGTCAAAACTATACATTGAATATTTTTTAAAAGAATACTTGGGGCGTGATCTACAATCGATATCGAAGCCTAAAATATAGTTTTTAGAATTTTTGTCTGTTTATCTGTTTGTCTGTATGTATGTCCGGGGTAAACTCAAAAAGTACTGCATGGATTTACTTCAAATTTTGCATGAATATTACTAACAGGTCGGGTTAACATATAGACTTCACGCTATCACCTACAGGGGGAGAGCAGTGCGGAGTAAACGAAGTCCGGAAGTCTGGCAACAGCTAGTATTCCAATAAAAACACAATACCCTGACTTGTGATGCTGGTTTCCACGTCCCTGAATAATTTTGAGGAAAAATGGAGACTATACTTTAAAAAATGTTTTATTTTTCATTTCTCTTACGTTCTATAAGTGAAACCAAACCACTGGTTTTAAGGATAACGTCGTTTACACTAACAGCCTGTATAATAAAATAAATCTTATGATAATCAAATTTTACAAGTTAAATCTACAAATATGTCGGTTTATTTTTAGGCATTCATATCTTGACGCTATATAACTTCGGAATAGTGTGAAAAAACTGGAAATGCGAGGCAGATTTGCCTTGTTTTTTTCACATTAACTTCATATAAACATGCTGGTATTCGAAGTTCTTGGTCGGTTGTTGTATACAGCACACGACCAATTTGATGCCTACATACATCCATATTCGCGCTGTTTTTAACTCAACCTTATATCTGACATTCTTTTTATATGCCCTTACCTACAGAGCATATTTATTAAACGCTACAAACAAAAAAAAACTATTTAGATTTTATCGAGGAAGCTGATCTATACGTCATCTTCGTGTGATCCTCACATGTCTGCTTCCGATGTTGGAAATATAACTGCAATGACAAATTAATTGTTGTGTATGTTATAGGTGTAGAGAGATGAAGCTGATATATTAATAATTAATCATATTTTATGATCTAGTTTAAAAATCGTTGCAGCAAGAAGCATCTTATTTCGTACCAATAAAGGCTTAATTTGGGAAACAAGATCACAGTTCTTTTTTTATGAGTTTGCGTGTTAATTAAACGAATATTTAGATGCAGCATATTTCTCGTCCCTATCGTTATTATGGATTATTTCTGTGGTGTCTTAACATGTTACAGGTATTTTATTTCTTTTGGTATACTTTGTGATGTTTGGTAATGCATACACAGGCTCAATTTTCTATTTTTTATATAATTAAAAAAAAAAAACACTTTTGGGCCGAGTTATTTCATAATTTAAACAAATTATAAAATGTTCTAGAAAATGTTTCACTTAATTATAATATTTTCCAGCCATAGCATAGCCAGGTTCTGACTTTTGTACTGTCTAGGGTTTCTCCAAAAAACTTATTTTGTGATTTACTAAGCATGTGATATTTCCTTAGCAAAAATTAACTTCACCGTATGAGTCTAGTTAGTAGCCGCGTTACTGAAAATAACTTATCTGGATTCAAATTCGATTCTCTCGTAAGCCACTCGTTTTTAATGTTTTCAATTCAATAACCTTTGGTCACGATTGGATCTATGATTTTTTTTACCTAAAGTTGTCAGATTTTAATGAGTTTTACATGAAAAAGAGGTAATTTTTAGGAAATATATGTTGCTTATTGTTATTGTTTAATTTTGGTGTAATTTCAATTTAACAGTTTTAGAAAGTAAGGGCGTTGTGTCTCATTATTAATTTTTCCATTGGCTAGTTTAATTGATGTTTCGCTTTCGCACCCCTATATACAGTCAGCAACAGAACACAATTTGTTATACCTCGCGTCAGATACAAAGAACCCTAATCAGGAGGTAAAAGGCGGGAGTTCTCCGCATGGGTACAATTGCGTCGAATTACATCTCAGCGCGGGAAATAAATGATGACTAACTAACCAATAGCGCGTGCGCAATACCCTGCGACAGAGAGACTTCCCCCCGCAAACTTACCACCAGTTGCGTCTAGTATTTTATGGCATTGGCGCGTCTAGTATTTGCATACTGCGAGGGTACATCGTTAGCGTTCTTTTTACTTGACGGGAGCTATACCAATATTTCCCAGTCATTATAACTTACCAAAAGTTATTAAAGTAAAGCATAAAGAAATGTCTTACTTGCTGTTGTGTCTTATTCGCTGAACTCATCATTTACTGTATTATACCGCAAAATTGGATATTAGGGACAAAAGTCGAAAAAAACTGTATTTAGTCCTGATAATTTGTTTAAATATGTGTAATCTATTGGCTCTGTAGACATTTAATTAGGCGACGTTGCATCCTGCCCAAATATCTAGATCTAACGTAATGAGGATAACAGGGAACTTAAATGGTCAAAAATATGTAAGAAGTGTGTGATGTTACTAACAAATTTTTTGACCATTTAAATACCCTGATATTTACACACATTATATAATATATATGAATATACACACACACAAACATAAAGGCGTTTCAGTGAACTAAGATCTAATTGAGGTTACCCCCATGCAATTTATGTGTTTTATATGTATATCACACGGTTTAATACTGTCAAACTCATACTTAAATCAGTACTACTAGTGTAAATGCAAGTACAACAACACTTGGATAGGTTCTGTTTATATCTTAATTTATGCTATCGGTTGTGAAAATTTTGTCATTTTAGAAGGGCTTTTTCAGTCCATCTTTTGTGAAGGACATAAGTGAATATGGTGCGTATAAATCTGTTAACAAACACTGACAATTTATAGTGATTCATCTAAGTTTACCGCTTTGAAGGAGGTTAAGGGCTTTTATCTGTTGGATTGAATTACGTTTGTTCGAATGAACGATTGACTCAAAATCTGTATAACAAGTTATAAGTGCAGGGTCACTGAAACTAATGTTATTCGGTCAAATGTACTTTATTTCTCCAAATTCTAGTTGGCATTATTCACTAATATGGCTATCCAGTCGCTATCACAAAATAGATTATTGCGCTAACATTTGACAAGCTCACAGCGGCAAATTTATTTAAATCTCATCCGTGAATGAATGAATGAAAAATTAATTTTTGTTAGTCCAGTGACTATATATTAAATTGTTTACTTAATTCGGTAGATGTATCCAACTCAATGTACCTATAACGTATACAATCCTATTTTTAATTATTAAAATGTGTTTACAATGTTATTGATTATGTAAACCGACCCTGGAGATAAGTGAAATAAATTATAATAATTATTTTCGTTTAATTTTTATAACATTTAACTTTTAAATTAATTGTTGTTTTTTCCCCAAGTTAGGCCAAGTAAGACCTCATTAACGAATATACCACCAGTCTTGTCATTCTCGAGATCTTGAATTCACTGCGACAATACTAGAAATACTGTAAAAACCACGTAAGTTCTGCAATGTTTCTACTGTATGTTTGTTCCATTCATAGTGTTTCCATAGTAGTTTCTCGCAGAAACCACGACACTGACACACCAATTCACGGTGAAATATCCACGGTGATTATACAATCAATTAACGGTCGTTACAATTTGAATCCATAGTGGTTACATAGTATTTCTGTAATAAATTCAAAGTACGATGCACTTACAAGAAACACTCATCATCATGATCATTCTGTGGAAACACTGTACCGATGAAGAAACAAATACACAGTGAAATTAATTGTGGTTATACATTGTCTTCACTGTTTTTTCATCGTAAAGTCAAGACCGCAAGGGCAAGCAGTTCGTAAAAGGTTTTTATGAAGGCAGATTCGAATGGTCAAACGTGTCATTACCGTCATGACTGTTACGTTTTGGAGTTCTTATCTTCTGTCACAATAGCATCGGTGCTTGCATATTATGTCGTGGTCCTGTTTGGAGAGTAAGGTAAATTAAGAATCTACCAAAATGGCTTACTTAGTTTTGCTTCCAGTAGTAAGTGTGACAAAATCGCTTGAAGGCACGGAAGTTTCCACGTGTTCCCACAAGGTCGGAGTAATAAATTACCCGGATATACATTTGATACTATCAAGGATTTGACTATGTTCGTTTTGCCAAAGATTACACTCCCAAAGAATGTTATGTGCAGTTTGTTCATATTTACAATTTAATGAAGAGCTTTCGCAAAAAGGAGAAGGAACTAATTTAAACGAGAATAATTTAGCTTTAAAATTACCGTGACTAGTGAAACAGCGCAACACAATGATCTATTTCTATCCACGTTTTACTTAAACGATCCCGGACGCATGGGAGAAAGTTATATAAATGCCGTCCTTTAGTCAACTAAGTCGCGTTGGTGTTGTTCAAACAACACCACTGCCATCCATCAACCATCGCCTATGATACCGAGTGTTAATCTTAATGATATCTTGTGGCGAGGTCTAATGCCACATGCATAAATTTACTGGCTACCTTACCCTTCAAACCGGGACACGACAGTGACAAGCACTGACGCTATTGCGGCAGGAATAGGTAAGGTGGTGGTACCAGACCCGGGCGAGACAATGCAGAACACTACCATCTAGTTGTCACGATGGGAGTGACTCGCATGACCTGTCGGTCGCCTTTTAAGTCCTGCCTGGCAGATTGGCAGTTGGTCTATTCTTCAAAGGAGCACGGAACCAACACGGGGAAAATATACATATTATCCTAGAGTGCAGGAACACTACATATACAATATATAAGTATGTGTAGAAGTATTTCTACGTTTAAATACATAATTTATGTTTTATAGTGTTATGTAGATTTTGATCTTAGAAAACGATTTCATATTTTTGGAATAGATCAAGCCGAGTAGATGTTTGTTCTTACTATATCAATGATTATACCTGAAAATAATGGAGTCGAAAGCTGAAGGTCTGTTTATACTAATTTTATACCATACAGACAGAAAAAAATTGTATAGCCTGTTATTTTCACAATGCGGTAGTAGTCGTTATTTTTTTAATATAAGTTTTAACTGCCTTATTTTCTTTACCATATGAATGTTAAGTGAACTCCTCCGTGCTATAAAATGAATTAAAAATTCACTACTAATAATATATCTAAAATCTAAATATACTAGAGCTCGCCTGTGGCCGAAATTCGACCTTAGGTAAACAATAAAATCTCTTTATTGTTCTTCTCTTTATTTAGTCTTTAATTAAGTCACGTTTATCTAGCTAGGTATCACTGTTATAGGGATTGAGCAAGATGACTATGATGCCATCTGGTGGGAAAAATCAGAACTTATGTGATGTAAACAGTTTGTTGAATATTTTGTATTATTTAAATAAATAAAAGTATTATCAATTGTTACCTTTTTTTTAAACTAAAATTAATTTTCGTCATGTCCTCATCAAAAATTACTTGTTGTATTCGTATATCATATAAAAATAATACGAAGATTAAATTTTACCGTTTCCCGAAAAGTTCTTTAAACGTTGCGTCGATAATGTTCAAATGCAAAAAATAGATAAATGGAGTGAAAAATTACGTGTAAGTAAAATATTTTTATTGATAGCTTTGATTAATAGTAATTTTTCGTGCCTATTAATAAAAATAAATAAACTATAAAGGCGGAAAAATATTAGTCAAACAGTAATAGTAGCGATCTGGAAATTTATGGACTTAGCAAAAATTAAGCTGCTAAGTCGATGACGTCACGATGAATTCAAGGTCAAGGTTATTTGGATAAGGTCATTGGCCGGTGATGTCACCACTCATTCAATGTCAAGATGACATCGGGCTGATACGGGCTATAGATATGGGCTATATTTAGTTGTGACACAATATTAGTTCATGACTTTTGTGATAATGTTTCGGAAGTTATTCCCCCATGAAAAAAAATTATATAAAATATATATTTCAAATATAAAATTTTTATATTTTAAATATATAAAAAATACATGAAAAATATATAAATTATATATCAAAATATATAAATTATATAAAAAAAATATATTTTTAGTATACAACTTTTGGCCGTTTTAAGTATATATTGTATATATTATGAATATAAATAAAATATATATAGAATATATTTTGAAATATATAAAATTTATATTTATCAAAACATAGATAAATATAAATTTTATATATTTCAAAATAACTATACCTTCAGACTCATGAAAAATGAAAGTACATAGATATAAAAAAAATATATAAAAAATATATCTTTAAGTATATAAAAAAAAAATATTTTAGAATATAAAAAAAAAATATATTTTTTTTACATTTTAAATATATATTTTATAGTGGTTATATTTTAAATATATTTTTTTATATCTATGTACTTTCATTTTTCATGAGTCTGAAGATATATTTGATATATATGTTATTTATATTTTGATAAATATACATTTTATATATTTCAAAATATATTCTATAAATATTTTATTTATATTCAAAATATATACAATATATACTCAAAACGGCCAAAAGTTGTATACTAAAAATATATTTTTTTTATAAAATTTATATATTTTGATATATAATTTATATATTTTTCATGTATTTTTCATATATTTAAAATATATAATTTTTATATTTTAAAATATATTTTTTATATATTTTTTTTTCATGGGGGTTGTGTGGTTCTGATAAGAGTGAATTTAGATAGTAAACAGATGGTTTATTACAAATGTATTGTTGTAGAAGGATTGATGAATAGATTTTGAAGTATATAGCTTTTTAAAATTAGAATTAAAATTTTGAACAAATATATTTTGTATGCTAAGAGATAAAAATATAATAATAAACATTAAAAAAGAAATCTGGTTCTTTGAATTAAAAAAATCCATAAGTATAATTTAGATGAAAAATATAAAATATTTGTAACGTGATTGGTCAAATATATCATAAGCATGAAAATATATATAATTCTATACTAACAGTTAGTTGCGCGCTTGCGCGCGCAACGTATACTACTCTATTTAAATAGGATCATTACTATTTAATTGAAATTTATATACCTAAAATTATTTATTATATTGAACTTCAATAAATTACTCAAACTACTATAATTTTATAAACTATTATAATTAAAATAATTCGGATAGCCCGAGCCGGGAATCGAACCCGGTTTCGTTTGGTCGCGCACTAAAGGCACTTTCAGTTAAGCTATCCGAGACTTTGTCCATAACAATCTATCAGTCTAATATTTTTTTATAATTGAATATGAGAACATCTAGGATCTTAATATAATATAACCGCTTAGAAATTTTTATTATTTAGCGACGTTTTGTGCATTTTGTTTGTACTTAGGCTATCTACAGATACAAACATAAAATGAATGCACACAATTTAATGACATGTAAATATGTACCAAGTAACATAATAATAAACATACCACAATACATTTCTTAACATCCTTAATTTAATATTAAATTTCTTGTAATATCTTATACACTATCGATCACTACAGTTGGTCAAACTTAATTAATTAAAATTAATTAATTAACTTAATTTTTTTTTGTAACACGATAGAAAAATATTTATTAAAATATAGTCGATATAATTAATTATTAATAGTTACTTAAGCTAATGTATAGAGTAATTAAAAAAAAAAGTTTTGAAAACTGTATTTTTATTTATACCTCAGTCAAATATATTTTTTTTAATTCTTTGAAGGAATTGCAGGCCCCCTACCGCGGATGGCTATGTAACTCAGTGTCGTTTAATTGCAATTAATAAAATAAAAAACCCAAAAGACTGCATATCTTTATATATTGTGTACATTGATTCCACTATTGTTCAGATTTTTCATCGTAATTTTGTGGAAATATTTTAATGCGTAGATACTTTATAGGCTGACGAATTACAGTCAAATGCTCTTTTCGGACAAGATTCGTTAGATTTAATAACATATAACTAGGAACAAGCATGTAACTGAGCTGATTAAAAAAGTCAAGTATTTCACTTTTTTATTCTATAAATTAAGTAATTGGCTACACCCATCTATACTGAAAACAATATATCATCTCTATTCGAAATATAGTCTATTCGAAAGTGTTATAAACTATGGAATCATTGCTTGAGGTGGTGCATATGATAATACGATTAAACCTATTATAAATTTGCAGAATAAATTGATAAGTAAAATGAAAATAGAAAATGAAATGTTAGTACCTTTAAAAATTAACCAGTATTTTGTTGAGAATGCGCTTACTTATTATTTTACAGATTGTAAATTAATGCACTCTGAGAGGTTTATAAATACACGTAATAGACAGATAACTTTACCAAAAATTAGTAAAACTTTAAGTACCAAAAATGCGTTTTTTGTGGCAATAAAATATTTCAATCTAATTCCCAATAATCTAAAAGCTCTTGAATGCAAAAAGAACTTATTAAGCAAGAATTTTGGGAAGTGGATTAGATCTATTGAATTATAAATTAAGATACTATATTAGATAGCAAAATATTGTATAATTAGTCGTAAGGAAACTTATACTTTGTACATTGTATTGGCTAATGAATTTTTTAACACGATTTATATATAATTAAATATTATTGTATTTTTCTGGTGTCTATGCACAGGTGTTATGCACCTCTATAGAATGTATATCAGAAGTAAAATAAATAAATAAATAATAGTGTGAATAAAAAAAAAAATATTTTATTTTAAAAAAAGCGTGGGGTGCATGGTGTCAATAGTTATAAATATTTTATTGACAGATATGAGTAGAGTGATTATCATTTTGATAATATCTTAAAAAGCACCCCACGCTTTTTTTAAAATAAAATAATTTTTTTTATTCACACTATTATTAATTTATATTTATTGAAATTTTCAACACTATTCTTATTTAAATTTATTAAAATTTATTTATATATAATTATTGAAAATTCCCGGTTATCGTCGCCATTTTATTTTTAGACGATCGATTTCGACTCTGAAGAATCGATCTGTCGATTCAACTTGCTCTGAAGAATCGATCTAAATAATCGAATCGACAACAGGAAAAGATCGATTCTAGTAAGAATCGATTTTGAATCGTGCATCCCTACCTCAAACTACTCCATGGAGTATTTTTACTTATTTTTAGTCTATGGTTATTTATTTGTAATAATAAATTAGAGGCATAATTTATCTTTTATAAATTTTAATATTATGCTCAAACGATCATTTCGAAATCAATATATTTGAATGAGTATATGTTAGACTTTTCATCAATAAACAGCATAAAATAATACAAATAATGTAAATTATAAATAATAAGCTGTTATGCTCAATCACCCCATAGGATTAGCTTATAAGAATAATAAGATGTTGAATCATCTATCGGTCGTACGGCGTAGGACGTTAGGTATCAGTCTGGCAAGCGCGCGGCTCGGGTTCGATTCTTAGTTAGGGTAAATGGTATTATTGTACAAAATTATGAAATAACAAACAGAAAACCTAATTATAATTCCTAAAACTGTTCAACTGTAGCAATATAATTGATGTAAATTATGGTCGACTGCATAAGTTAATGATTAACAGGAAAAAACCAATTTATTTTGCGCATTATAAATACATTTTATCGTCCGTTCTCTGAATTATATTTATCGCTGTTTTTGTTACTAATTAGTTTATTAATACATTTTCCGTATTATGTAGCACTTTTAAATGTTAACCATTTCAATATTTTTGATGTAGATACCAATGGGATTACAAAAGTATTCCAATTGAGCATGATGATGTTTTTTTTGGATAATAAAATAAAAATTTGCAACATTTTAGACTTTTAATTAGTAAAACACCCTTCAAAATATTCCATGAAAGTTAATTCAAAAGAAAGGAAAGTTTTGAGTTGATGAAAACCCAAATAATTTAGTTTAGTTTTGATTCAAAATGATACTACTCCACTATCAGTAGAAAACAATAAAGCCCTTGAGTTTACAGAATGTTTTGCGTGACAAAAAAAAAAAAATTTTTTTTAATTATCAATTTTTTGGGTTCCAATTTCTAAATTTCGACATTGAAGCGAGCCCTGGCAAGTCCAAAGAGTGTCAACATTTATACATAAGTAATCTGTGGTGTCAACTGTCAAGTCTTTCCTTTCCTTTCGTCCCAAAGGGACAGGCTAAGACCAAAAGTCATGCTGCCTTATCAGTCGTTACCTTATTACGTGAGTAATAGAGATCATTATTAAATTCTTCCGTGGATAAGTGCTTTTAGATATTTTTTTAAATTACAAAAAATTTAAAACAAAATACAAACAGATTTAGAAAATAGAAACAGAGAACTAATTTGAAGGTAAAATATTTTTTTTAGTCTAGGTTTTCCAGGTTTTAAAATTGGCACCAAACAGTCAGTTTTCCAGGAAATAGGAATCTTATTATTTATTCAAAGATTGTTCAATAAATTTAAAAATATCAACATGCAATTTTCATTTAAGTTATTAATAATTTTGTAAGAAATACCATCTAACACAAAAGCAGTATCCTTTCTAGAGAAAACAGAGAAAATAATTCTTGGAGAGTATAAGGTCTTAGTAAATAAGTATTATTTAAATTTTCCAAATCAAGATATGAATTTTAATAATTTAACCAACTTTATTGAACTTCTTAAGAAATTATAGATTCAAACGTCCTCTATTTTACCCTGTTACGAAGGGTTCTTTGAAAGCAAATTTCACATGGATATACATCTATACATATAATAAAATCGTAGGAAGGTCAAAACTGTACATTGAATATTTTTTTAAAATAATTCTTGGGACGTGATCTACAATCGATACCGAAGCCAAAAATATAGTTTTTAGAATTTTTGTCTGTATGTATGTCCGGGGTAAACTCAAAAAGTACTGCATGGATTTACTTCAAATTTTGCATGATTATTACTAATAGGTCGGGTCAACATATAGGCTACATATTATCACGCTATCACCTACAGGGGAGGAGCAGTGCGGAGTATACGAAGTCCGCGCGGACGAAGTCACAGGCAACAGCTAGTTGACAATAAATTGTCGTTCAAAGAGGAACTCATCATTGTGTTTATACTGGTGGAAGTAAAGACGCTAAGGGCGTTTCATTTGCAACCTTTGACAGTTCTATAAACAAAGATATAGGTTACAGATTAAATAAAAATTTCAGTGTTTTCACGTTGTTCAGTGTTCAGAAGCTGTTGCCATTTTAGCTGCTTAAACATATCAAAAATAAAAATAAGGGACTTAAAAAAGTGGCTCATTATTAGTGATAGCATGCGTGTGTTGTCAAATTTACTAAGACAACAAACTACCTGCTAGTGTTAATTACGTAATTTACCAAATTAAAGAAATTTGGCATAATCTTTACAATATTGACGATATTATAGTTAGCTTTATGTGGGTTCCATCTCAGAAAGGTTTTCTTGGAAATGAAAAAGCAGATTACCTCGCCAAAATTGTCAACACTTCATCCCTTTCTTTCAAAACTTTCGATGATATCTTACTACCATATTCTGATGTTAATACCATATTGTGTAGTTGGATGAGCTAATCGAAATTTATGGTAGTTCCGATTTGGTTCTGCGATCGACCACTGATTTCCTTGTTAATAATTGTGTCTTTGTACAAATTTATTATTAATACGGTAGGGGAATTGTAAATATATCTGTTTCTATTTTGTTTTAAAAAATTATAAAAAAAATCTAAAAATATTTATCCATGGAAAAAATTAATAATTTTTATCTCTGTTACCCACGAAATACTATAGGTAACGAGTAACGACTGATAAGGCAGCATGACCTCTGGTCTTAGCCTGTCCCTTTGGGGTGTAAGAAAAAAATAAACAACTTTAATATTGTAAGAAATAAAGAATCAGATGTTTTTTCTCAAAAAAATAGTAATTACAGTAGATGTACTTCGATACTTTTAAATATTTCTGCCATTTGTTTTCTATTTTTTCTGTTATATTCCACAAAGTCTTAAAATATATTCTTTAAAAAGCTTAAATGTTGCTAGATTTTTATATGTCAATATCATACAATTAATTTAATTTTTTTTTTAATTTAATTAAAGTTATTTTAACACTTATGATAATTGTGATATTATAAGTATTTGAAATACTGGTTTGCGTGACAACTGCAATAGTTTTTTTTAGTTTAGTTAGTTTTAGTGTTTATTTCTATCTACTTCTTTAGTTTCAATTACTTTTAAGACATGACCTGATTCAATTAACTTTTTGCCTTTAGTATGATTCTGACCAAAAATCCGGTCGTTTTTTATAGGTAAAAAACCAAATTTTATTATTTTTTGCATGTTTTTCCAATATTAGTGTTATTATATTACAATGTTTACATCACAAAAGTTCCTTTATCTGACACCAGAGCGCACTACTTTCGGCAACAGTGATGCGCCTATAGTTCGTGCACGATCCCTATATTACAGAACGCGCGATAGTTTAGTATTTATCTATATTAATTTTCTCTTTGGTACTAATATCGACCGCGCGCGTTGCCGCAAGAAGGCCAAACCAGTGTCGTGACAGATCGATTGCGTGCGCGACACCAACTTTATCCAGCGCCACTAGATTGCACTGGCGTCCTGGATATGACTCGTTTACGACATATATATAATGAAAATGAAAAAATTGTTTATTTACAGCGACAAAAATACAAGTTAATATATTACAGTTCTTACTTTAAATACCTAAATACATATTATGTTTATCGCTGAGTTTTTTAATTAGCTTTACTTAAACGATGGCATTTACACTAGGCTAGCCTGTGTCGTATGGACCCAACTTTGATTACAAATTACTGGTGTTGATAGTTGGCATCTTAAGTTACAATATACATAAACTACGAAGAAACTTTAACTTATAAAAGTAAAAAAAAGTGTGTCGGAGGAAGTGGATTGAAGCCGAGTTGATTGCTGGTTATAAGATGCGAGATCAATTATTTATTTAAAGAATTTACTTTATCAAGTCTTTGTTTAATATTATCTTATCTACTCCATATTTATTTTGTAAAAAGTCTCATTATTTTTAGAACAATAAATTAGAAGTAAGTGTGATTGTTTATTGAAACACTGTGAAGTCTTAATTTAAATTCATTTGACTTATCACATTTTAATTGTATTTCAAAACCTTACTAATTAATTTAAAGTTGTTGTATTATGTAACATCCAATCAGCGCAAAGGACAGCCTCAAGTGGGGTCGAGGCGCCATCTTGTTTACCACGTGTTGTGCTGTAAGAAAGCGATTTGATAAGAAAACCAGAATGATGGTGGATCATTCTGGTTTTGACTTCGGGTGAAGTAAGATCGGTGTCACGAACGGACTGCTCTGTTGCGTAAATAGTTAAAAATTAAAAATCAAATAAGTGTTAAATTTAGTTTATGTTAGAATTTATTACACAATAATGTGAAACGATGAATACTTTGTTTTGTGCTCGCACTTTACCTCGATGACGCCCATTAAACCCTGCTGCTGCGACATCAGAATTGGGATCAGGGGAGTGTTCTCCCGCACAGCTGGCTCGGCTTGATTGCACACACGGGTGTGTTCTCCTGCACAGCTGGCTCGGCCCGATTGCACACACGGGAGTTTCCTCCCGCACAGATGGCTCGGCCCGATTGCACACACGAGTTTGTTTTCCCGCACAGCTGGCTCGGCCCGATTGCACACACGGGCGTGTTCTCCCGCACAGCTGGCTCGGCCCGATTGCACACACGGGTGTGTTCTCCCGCACAGCTGGCTCGGCCCGATTGCACACACGGGTGTGTTCTCCCGCACAGCTGGCTCGGCTCGATAGCACACACGGGTGTTTTCTCCTGCACAGCTGGTTCGACCCGTTGCACACATGGGTGAGTTCTCCCGCACAGCTGGCTCGGCCATTTCACGCACGGGTGTGTTCTCCCACACAGCTGGCTCGGCCATTTCACACACGGGTGTGTTCTCCCGCACAGCTGGCTCGGCCATTTCACACACAGGTGTGTTCTCCCGCACAGCTGGCTCGGCCATTTCCCACACGGGTGTGTTCTCCCGTACAGCTAGCTCGGCCCGATAGCACACACGGGTGTGTTTTCCCGCACAGCTGGCTCGGCCATTTCAGACATGGGTGTGTTCTCCCGCACAGCTGTCTCCACCATTTCACGCACGGGTTTGTTGTCCCGCACAGCTGGCTCGGCCATTTCACACACAGGTGTGTTCTCTCGCACAGCTGGCTCGGTCATTTCACACACGGGTGTTTTCTCCTGCACAGCTGGTTCGGCCCGTTGCACACATGGCTGTGTTCTCCCGCACAGCTGGCTCGGCCCGATTGCACACACGGGTGTGTTCTCCCGCACAGCTGGCTCGGCTCGATAGCACACACGGGTGTTTTCTCCTGCACAGCTGGTTCGACCCGTTGCACACATGGGTGTGTTCTCCCGCACAGCTGGCTCGGCCATTTCACACACGGGTGTGTTCTCCCGCACAGCTGGCTCGGCCATTTCACACACGGGTGTGTTCTCCCGCACAGCTGGCTCGGCCCGATAGCACACACGGGTGTGTTTTCCCACACAGCTGGCTCGGCCATTTCAGACATGGGTGTGTTCTCCCGCACAGCTGGCTCGGCCATTTCACACACGGGTGTATTCTTCCGCACAGTTGGCTCGGCCATTTCACACACGGGTGTGTTCTTCCGCACAGTTGGCTCGGCCATTTCACAAACGGGTGTGTTCTCCCGCACAGCTGGCTCGGCCCGATTGTATACACGGGTGTGTGCTCCCGCACACACAAACACGGCTAGTATGTCGTAGTCGCACACGTAGTCGAAAAAAATTTTGGGCTAGCAGTGAATATGTTAAGCTGAACGTCAATATACTTTCCGGTTGACCACGAAATAAAAACAAAATAACGATATTTATCACTATTTATTCTTATATCATATCAAATCAGTCATGAATTAATTTTAAACGATAGCAAACTGATCATACAATAGCTCCCGAACTTTGTAATACTCTTCAGATATAACGCCTTCTAACGCGACACGTCCGTTCTCCAACTGAAACCAAAACAAAAGGTTAATATCACAGACCACACGAATACTAATTGACACGCCATTGGGAAGAAAACGTGTCGCCGCGCATATGAGCAAACGCTCCTATCACTGTCAAAAATGTCATACATTTGAAGATAAATTACATCGTGAAAAAATAGAAATAAACCATGTTGTACGGTTTTATCGTACCGAATGAGACGGCAAGAATTAAAAATTACCTTTGAAGTTATTTCACCGGTAAGTTTAAGTTTATTTTATCGGTAAATAGTATAACTGTCTATTATCGGTTATCGTCGCAAACATTCATACTGCGTGCACTTTGTCGCGCAGTTGGCGGTACATCAAGGGGTTTTATCGCGCTAATATCTTCGGTACGATACACGCAGATGTGGCCGAAAGGTTAGGAACACTCAACGCATCTCACGAAAACGAACGAAATGAATTAGATTCAGTCCGTGGACTTCTGACTTTACTTTGACATGACTTTAGCGGCCAAATGGCGTGGCACATGCCTTGTTTAGTACTTTGGTCAATGACAAGCACTGATCCTATTACGATAGGAATAAGTAATTCGGTAATATCATATACCCGTGCGAGAGGCTGTGGAACTTTATTATCTAGTAGTCACGATTAGAGACGTGTAACTTCGGAATCAAGGGTACTGATTCCGGGGCTGGATACGATAAACTTATTATAACACACATATATATATATATATATATATATATATATATATATATATATATATATATATATATATATATATATATATATATATATATATATATATATACAAGAAAAATACGAAAAACTTTATCCGACAGTTACAAAATATACGAATGTACTTCGGTACTTTGATACCGATTTTCATAATTCCGAATGGTTCAAAATTCCTAATAACTCCATTCTGTTCTTATAATTCCGAAATTTCAATATTTCCAAAGTTTATAATTACTATTTTTCAAATTCTGGGTTTCAATAGAACGAATAACGAATAGTTCGACTTAATGATAATTCGAAACATTAAAAATACGAATTTCGTTTATGATAGTACTGATTAATTAGACTTCTGAAATAAACAATAGAAGGGAGAAGGTCCTCGGCGGCCGCTGTCGCAGCACGCTTGCTTCGCTCGCTTATTTTGCACGATGGTGTTCTAACCTAACCCTAATGGTTCAACAACACCAACAATAGATGGGATCTGGAGTTAGTTGGTCGCTGTCGATTTAAATTAGAATATTAATTTTAGCAGTTTATTCAAAGTATATTGAAAATTTGCAATGTCGTATTTCGGAATGATGGACAATTTGATTCATCGAACTCATGAAAATTGGATAACAAATACGATACGATACGATTTTCGATATATTCCATTATTTTTAATAATAGATATTACATGTAATTCTTAGGTATTATGAAATTTGGACTTTTGAAAATTGGATCATCGAAATCTTATACATTTATATAAATAAATAAAATTGAAGTGTCTGTTTGTAATATTAAAAGAACCGCTTTTTTTAGGGCAACGGGCCCACCTCTCGTTCCCACCACTGTATCTTCTGTAAACCAGAATCAACAGCGGCAACCGTCCTGATAACCTCTGAGTTGCGAAAAGAACCGCTTATTACTAAATGCATATAGATATGCACGGTACATTAACCAAAATTAATATTTTTTAAAAATTTTATCTCTTTGTTCCGGACAATCTCTGAAGCGGCTGTGCCGATTTTGATGGGACTTTCCCTGGCAGGTGATTTAGGCTATTTTTATTTTAGACTAATTTTGTCCGCAACTTCGTCCGCGTTGAAAATTTTCTGAAAGACCCAGTGCTTTACTCGCATAGTTCCCGTTCCCGTCGGATTTTGGGGATCAAAACTATCTTGTCCTTTCTCGTATCTCAAACTACGTTTGTACCAAAATTCATCAAAAATGGTTCAGGGGTTTAGGCGTGCGGAAGAGACAGGCAGACAGAGTTAATTTCGCATTTATGATATTATTATGGATTTTTATTCACGCGGGCAAAGCTAATTTGGAATAAAATATTAGTATTTGTGTGTTCCCGTTGGTGAGTGAGTGAGTGAGTGAGTGAGTGAGTAGGTACCCGTCGTATGGCGATGGTGCCGTTGCAGCACTCGAGCGCGCCGCCGCTGAACTCGGCGGCCAGGCCGGCGCGCGCGATGGCGGCCCGCAGCTCGGACAGCCGCACGCTGTTGATGAACGTCGCCACGTGCGGCGCCCCGGCACCGGCCGCCTCCAGCGACACCATGTCGTCGTCCGCCGACTCCTCTGCGATACGACACAACACAACGCCCTCAGGGAAACCACACTACATACTGTTGCGAATATTCTTGTACGGGTTACCGCACAATAACTGAAAAAGAGATAGGTCGAAGGTAGAAGGAAGGCAGGGGAAGGTAGCGGGAAGGTAGCAAAAGGTAGGGGGAAGTTAGAGGGGAAAATAGTAAGAAGGTAGTGCGAAGATATGGAAGATAGAGACAAAGTTAGGGAAGGTAGAGGCGAGGCAGGAAAAGAAATAGGCAAAAGTCGGAAAATGTAGAAATGTGGGGAAGAAAGTGGTGTTTATTATGTATGTAACAGTATTTATACATTATTTTGGGGTTAGATCAATCCGTGTAATTTTTCTAGCAATATTTTTATATTTATTTATGAAGGGGAAAGTAGTGGGAAGTTAGCGAGAGGGTAGTGAGTAGATAAGGGGAATGTACAGATAAGGTAGCAAAAGATAGGGGCTAGGTACGGGAAAGGTAGGGTTATTTATGGAAGTTAGTGGAAAGTATGGCGAAGATAGGAGTACAGTAGCGGGAAGGTGAGGGGAATTGCGGGAAGGTATAAGATAACCGTTTGGTAGCGGAAAGGTAGAGATAAGGTAGGAGAAAGTAGGGGCGAGGTAGGTAGGGAAAAGCTAAAGGGAAGGTCGCTACCGTTTTCTTACTTTCCCTAGAGAAGGTAGAAAGAAAGCGGGAAGTTAGGAATGAGGTAGGGAAATAGAGGGGGAAGGTAGGACACAGACGGAGAAAAAAAGGGGAAAGAAATGGAAGATAGGGGTAGGTAGCAGGAAGGTAGTGAAAACGTAGCGCGATGGTAGTGGAAAGGTGGCCAAGAGGTAGCGGGAAGGTAGGGAGAAGGCAACGGGAAGGCAGGAAGAAGTTATAAATGTATGTATGTAAGGTATGAACGCTGACTATATGATGTAACACGAAACCATCACCTATGGACACTAAAGATGTTAATGTTGCGTTGCTATTCGTGAGTCGAGATGGATAATGTCACATCCAGGATAAGTCTACCAGCTACTTTTTCAAACTGGAACAGGACAACAAGCGTTAACTCCACAGACCATACAAATACTATATAATGGACACGATGTTGGACGTAAAATGCGTAGCCGCTCATATGAGCAAATGTACGTAAATGGCAAACGCTTTTAGATATATCGCAAAAAAATAGAAATATGCCAAATTGTGCTATTTTATCATGTTGAATAAAAAGTTAAGGCTTGAGGAATACCTCTGGAGTGATTTTATTTCATCAGTAAATATTATAACTGTTTTTTTATAGCAGAGGGGGTAAACGAGCAGGTGGTGCACCTGATGGTAAGTGATCACCGCCGCCCATGGACAACTGCAATTCCCGGGGGTCTTGCAGCTGCGTTGCCGGCCTTTTAAAAATAAATAAGCTCGTTTCTTGAAGGTCCCTAAGTCGTATCCGTTCGGAAACATCCCCGAGGGTAATTGATTTTTGTATTTTTGGGTGTAAATGCAAGCAACATTAACATCCTAAAACTTGTATCCAGTTTAATCCATGGTTAACGTTTTTGTGGCAGAAATAGGTAAGACGGTAGATGTCATATACCCGGGCAAGACGTTACGGAATTCAACCCACCTAGTAATCACGATGGTAGTGACACGTATAGCTAATCGATCGCCTTTTACGACCTGCCTGGTAGAACGGCAGATGTTCTAGTCTTCAAAAGGAGGCCCGGACTAACACGGCGATTGTTATTTGACTTGCATCTTTGAAAGTGTTTTACTTATACCCCTCAGGGTAGGTTCCAATGTCATGAGTTTTAAGCGCAAGAGTCATTTGATTCATGTACTCAATACATTAGAAGTATGTCCTGGCACAGAATACTGGAGACTAACAGAAGTCAATCTACATACATGTAATATTTGAGCAACGCACACATAGACACCTCTCATGGACGCGATATCTCGGAATGGTTCGGGACAGTTTGTTCCGCACCAGTCCGAGATATCACGTCCGTGAGAGGTGTCTATGTGGGCTATGCTCGAAAATTACTTGTATGGAACATTGACTTCTGGTAGTCTCCAATATTCTGTGGTTCTGGTGCCTCGAGTTACCGAGAGTTTCCATATCACAGTCACTTGCTTCATGTCTTTTTACACATTGCCAGTGTCATTTTTCTTAAAATCCTGTGCCTCTGTTTATCTGGATAATGTATGTGTCGTCCCGTGCCTTATGTGTACGGCCTCGTGGCCCATGTGTGTCGCCCCATATTCCGTATGTATCGCCCAGTATCTCCGTGACCCTTGTGTCCTGTTTATTTCGTCCAGTACATATATGTCAACCCTTGTCTGTGTGGACCCGCGCTCTTACAAGTTGGCCTGTGGCTGTGTGTGTTAGTCTGTGTGTCGCACCGTGTCCCGCGTATGTCACCCCGTGCCTCGCGTGTGTCGCCCTGTGACCCGCGTATGTCGCCCCGTGCCCCGCATGTGTCACCTAGTGCCTCGCGTGTCGCCCCGTGCCCCGCGTGTGTGACCAATGCCCCGCTTGTGTCGGCCCATGGCCCGCGTACCTCGCGTGTCGCCCCGTGCCCCGCGTGTGTGACCAATGCCCCGCTTGTGTCGGCCCATGGCCCGCGTATGTCACCCCGTGCCTCGCGTGTCACCCCGTACCTCGCGTGTCGCCCCGTGCCCCGCGTGTGTGACCAATGCCCCGCTTGTGTCGGCCCATGGCCCGCGTATGTCACCCCGTGCCTCGCGTGTCACCCCGTACCTCGCGTGTCGCCCCGTGCCCCGCGTGTGTGACCAATGCCCCGCTTGTGTCGGCCCATGGCCCGCGTATGTCACCCCGTGCCTCGCGTGTCACCCCGTACCTCGCGTGTCGCCCCGTGCCCCGCGTGTGTGACCAATGCCCCGCTTGTGTCGGCCCATGGCCCGCGTATGTCACCCCGTGCCTCGCGTGTCACCCCGTACCTCGCGTGTCGCCCCGTGCCCCGCGTGTGTGACCAATGCCCCGCTTGTGTCGGCCCATGGCCCGCGTACCTCGCGTGTCGCCCCGTGCCCCGCGTGTGTGACCAATGCCCCGCTTGTGTCGGCCCATGGCCCGCGTATGTCACCCCGTGCCTCGCGTGTCACCCCGTACCTCGCGTGTCGCCCCGTGCCCCGCGTGTGTGACCAATGCCCCGCTTGTGTCGGCCCATGGCCCGCGTATGTCACCCCGTGCCTCGCGTGTCACCCCGTACCCCGCGTGTCCCCCCGTGCCCCGCGTGTCCCCCCGTGCCCCGCGTGTCCCCCCGTGCCCCGCGTGTCCCCCGTGCCCCGCGGCCACTGACCGGCGCCCACGTCCCTTGTCCTCGGCGGCGCGACGACGGCGGCGAGCCAGGCCAGCTCGGCCGCGCCCGCGGACCGCCACACGATGTTGCACATCAGACCGTCCGTCAGCTTCACCTGCACACACAATACACACATCTAACTGGCAAACATTCCCTCTCTTCTCGTCGAGACAAGGTTGAATAATTTAGCGATCCTGATTATCACATGGGATTCTCTCTGGTAGACTAGTCGAGAAGTTGAGTTCCTGCCAAAAATAGTTACAAGTTTCATAAAAATATGGTTGATGGCTTAAACGATCCGGAATTACATCTAGAAAAAGACGTATTTTGAATTTCTTTTAGGAAAAAAAAACTGGATATTTACAAAAAAATATCCAGTTTTTTTGCCAAAATTTATAAAAGTATAAGTGGTAGCTCAAATATTATAAAAGTTTCTGAAAGAACAGGAAATTTTAGTAAAAAAATTGCGACTCCCGGAATTGTAGCTCCAATATTTATAATTTTAATTTAATGTTGAGAATCGGCTTTCGCGTAATAGTTTCGGCATGCGAGCGCCGCCACTGTTTCTTTAAAGTGTCTAGATAACGCCAGAATTTTTTCAAATTTTGGAATTTAAATGCATAAAAAAATTTATTTAAAACCTACGCTGACTACATTAGCAGCGCGCGTATGTCGAAACTGCCGTGCGGATGCCAATTTTCAACATTAAATTAAATTTATAAATATAGGAGTTACAATTCCGGGAGTCGAGAACTGTTTTACTAAAATTTCCTGTTCTTTCAGAAACTTTTATAATATTTGAGCTATCTCATACATTTTGAGACTTTGGCACAAAACTGGACAGCTATTTTTTTCCAGTTTTTGTTAATAACAATTGCAATTTTTTTTCAAAAAAAAAAAAAAGTTTAAAATACCTCCTTATCTAGATGTCATTTCAGATCGTTTAAGCCATCAACCATATTTTTAAGAAATTTGTAACTATTTTTGGCAGGAACTCAACTTGTCGACCAGACTATGGAAAAATTCTGCTGAAATAAATACTATATTTGTGTTGTTGAAAAGAGCTATTGGGGCAATTTACAATCCTAGCCCGAAGGTTTCCCTGAGAGAAAAATTTAAAGAAATCAATATTCTAACTGTTATTTCCCAATATAAATATAAGAACTTAATGTAGGTTCGTAAAAATATTTGCTTGTTAAAAAAAAGGTGACGTACACTCACCATTGATGATAAGAAACAAAAATAATCTTGTGCATGCATCTCGTCTCCACAGAATAAGTAACTCTTTTATGGGGCAATATATACGCTATATATTTACAATAAACTTCAAACTATAAGCGATCTACCAGGTAGTAAATTTAAGAATATGTTAAACATAACAGTGTAAAAAAGGGTATTTTAAAATCTCAGATTATTTAGAAGACAAAAAGCTTGAGATTAATTGCTCCTCATACCGATCTCATATACATTTTTTGTAATATTGTAATATTGTGAAAGTTGTAATCTCAGTGTATGGTCGCGTTTTTTATCTGGTAATAGTAGTTTTAGAAAAAATGCTGTCGCGTCAAAATAACTTGCAAAAAGTTTTATTAAATAAAATTCTTGTGATTTTTGATTTTATAATCAGGCTCGCTTATCACTCAACCAATGAGTCGGGTACTTGATGGGACTCGGGTTCGAATCCCTACAGCGACAAGCATTTGTGAGATCAGCGTAAGTTGTATTTCTAGGTTTGAGTATATAATATATTTCAGTATTATTATATAATATATTTCTCTATGTATTAGTATCATTGACTGACACCCATATCAAAAACAATATTTTTTTCTTTAGGATTAGATCATTTCGCGTAATTTATTCTCTAAATATTTATTTATGTGATAATAGTTAGTATTTAAGTTCAAAATAGACAGGTCTACTGATGATACAACTTTTCGACTTTACAGGTATTTTAGAGGGGTCTACAATATTACAGTTACTATTTATTACTACTGGGACACTGAGAAATCTGGTGGAAAAAAATATTTTTTTTAATTTGCCCAAATGATGCAAATCCCACGCAACCTGCAGAAGTTATTACGTTACTAATGTTATTAACTAAAAATGATTTTCCGTATTATTTCTGCAATTTAGATATCCACAGAAAACTAGAAATACTTAAGCTTCACATTTCAAAAAATTGTTTACAAAAAACACAATGTCAACCTAAATCTAGTTTTGAGTGAACGATTAGCAATGCGAGTCACTACCATCGTGCCGAGTAGGTGGTAGAGTTCTGTTTTGTCTCGTTAGGGTCTGGTACTGGCCTTACATTTTCCTGACGCAATAGCATCAGTGCTTGTCACTGTCATATTCCGGTTTGGAGGGTAAGGTAGCTAGTAAACTTCCGTATGTGGCATGAAGGCCTCGCCACAAGAACTACATACCAGAAACATCTTTGGTATCTATAATTATGGTTTTTCTTTCCATCAGGAAAGTCGTCTGTTTGTTTGCTAGCTAATCCTCATTTAATATTATAAATGCGAATGTAAGTTTGTTGCGATTTCACGCGAAAGCTATTTAACTGATCGTCATGGAACTTTATATACTCTTGGAGGTATTAGAAGTAACGTAGGATACTTAAAAAAAACAACAGAAAAAGATATATATTGTTCGATTTTCTGTTAAATAAAAGTTACTATGACATCAGAGATTTTATAGTCGATAAGATAAAATGTTAATAAATCTATATTATTATTTCTATATTAATATAATAAATGCGATAGTTTGGATGTATGTTTATAACTCAATCACGAAAAACTACTAAGCAGATTGGAATGAAATTTGGCACGCAGGTAGATGATTACCTGGAATACCACATAGGCTACTTTTTACCTCGGAAAAGTTAGGTGATCCCGCGGGATTTTCCAAAAACTTTTATAGTGTAGCGGGCTGCATGCTGGAGCTAGTAGAAATATAAATTTGTACAATTCACCTTAAAAATTTAAATGTAATAAAATTAAATAGTAAATTTTGTAAATATTTTTGTAAATTGTAAACAATTTGATTGAACAAAAGATGAAATTATGTACCTAAATTGTAAAAATAACATCTGGTGAAATAATTCTCGTAAATATTGTAACACATCAAATAGAAAAAAAATAAGCCCGCTGAGTTTCTTCCGCCGGATTTTCTCAGTGTATGGGCGCGTTCCGATCCAGTAGTAATTACAAGGAAATTGACCGAAATTTAAATGTTTGCATATACCATATCATGTTAGAATGTGTTGGCAGTTTAATTAATTTTTAATAACTTGTGACACCCATTGCAAATAAATGTTTCTCATTTCATTCACCTGGTAAATATGAGACTCCGAAGTAGCATCAATAGTGTCACCTCGGTTTGGCATGAAGATTTTTTCTATTCCCTCGTTCTCACAATGTTTCCTGAAATTATCAAAGGATAAGGATAAAATTACTAGAACACGGTACACGGGTTGGTTGGTATAACACAATAGTTATATGGATTGCCTCGTGGTCTAGGGAATAACCTAGTTGGCTGAGATCACGAGGTCCCGGGTTCTATACCGAGTAGGATAAGTAAAATAGAGGTTTATCGAGGTTTTTTTGAAAAATTTAAATTCTTAGTAACAGCTCGAAGCCTGGCAAGTGGTATTTGCCACTTCCGTACTTTCAGATGATCACGTAAAGCCAACGATTCTAATTATCGCTAGAAATAGTCGATAATCGTTGTCAGTTCGTTGAAAATGCCGGGATGGGGATTACCACTCATCTCACCAACCGACAAACCGGTGAAGCGTGGTGAACTGAAAAGTCTATGCACGTTTAGTTTACTCTGCTTATCCCGCACGGGAACCGGGCGTGATGATACTTTAATGATCATATGTAACCAATGAAAATGTAATAAAAAGAGAATCTTGGCTAAATACAAAGTAAAACTTAACGACACAGTTACTATAGTAATATTCAAAAAGTATGGCCACCCTGCGGGCGACCACAACCGTGGGGGGGAGGGGAGGGGGGGGGGGTCACGACCCCCATGACCCTTTGGATCCGCCCTTGCTCCTGCAGTATTTGAAGTCTTTTATCAGTCAACCTATAATGCAGGAGGTTGGTTTAATCCGAATCCCAGGTCGGCATTTCGCTCTAAATAGTTTTAAAGCATTACTTGCTTGAGACTGGATGTTTTTTTACAGGGTTCCTTTTACAGTTCCTGTCAAATTTTAAAATTAAGAAGTATTAAATTGAAAGTGCGTTTTGTTATTGTAAAATTATTACAAGATAGTATAAAAATATTCATTTAAAAATATCCCACTAAATTCACGAATTCGATGCACCGAGTCCTGTGTAAGTACTCTGTAATGCTGGCAGTGTGTCGTTTTACATTTACCTATAATCACGATAGTAATTATTATGTAATCTGTCGCTCTAAGTACATTTTCCCCGATTACTTTTAGTTCAGTTGAAGGCACTAAAATATTTTAGTTCGAATATTGCGTAATTGAAATTATATCCATGCGTTTTGTTTTTTGTGTCGGATAAAAATTAAATTTTGAATTTTTTTAAATATTTTTTTTATTACAGTGTAGACTAGTAAGCATGGTTTCGATATATCCAAACGTAATTTATATCGGATACGTGTTTATTATCATACCATATCGATATCTAAATATACATAACACACATATATTTCACAAAAACTTCATCAAGTTAATAGTTATGGTTTATCCAAAGCGCAATGCAACAACACAACACGAGATCGACATACGAATATTGAATAACGAACAAAACGCAAACTTCACATCACGAGCGATATGACATATTGATAGCTTTTACTCGCTTTTTCTCTGTCTTACCATTTAATTTTTTACTGGCGTAAAAGTGATGAAGCGAATATTACGTGACTTCAGCTTGTGATTGGTCATTTGGTTAATAATTATAGTGCGTGCGTAATATCTATATCTTAACGCGCTAACAATAAGGTCTAGTTTCTATTTATTTCGTTACATAAATATAAAACTTTTAGTGAGTATTACATTAACTTTTAGAGTGTGTATAAAACTTTTAAATTAATATCAGTCTATAAGCAGATTACATTTGTGTTAGTGAAAATAAATAAAAGATATCAGATAGGGTAAGTTCGCCTGTTCTGTTAACTATTAGTATGCATATTATAATTACTAATTTGCGTCAAAATTATTATGATTGTGAAAAACGTACAGATGTCGATAATCACTAATCACACTAGGACGCAAACTATGCCTATAGTGGATATTATATATCAGATTGCGTCCGTCTGTTAACTAAATAAAAATAATAGCGTAAATATTATATATTATATTCAAGTGGATAGCCTTCGGCTAAGATCATGAGGGCCCGGATTCTATGTTCAGGTCGCTCAAAATTATAATTGAGGTTTTTTAAAGGTTTTTCTCGAAAATCCAAAATCTCAGTAGCAACATGGAGTCTGGCGGGTGGTGTGTTACTTACTCCTCCCGTGCTTTGAAACACATAAAGCCTTTGGTCTCTTTTATTGCTAGAAATAATCGATAGTCGAAATCAAGTCGGTAAAATGCGTTAAAGTTGATCACCACTCGTCCCGCCAAGCGACAAACCGGTGAATCGCAGTGACCTGGAAGGTCTATAGACCTTCATTTTACTCTGCCTGCCATGCAAAGGAACCGGGCGTAATGAGATTTAAATGTATTATAGTTGATTAAGACTATCTTTACACCCGCATGCACGAAGCGGTAGGCAGAGGTACAATCAGTGCACCCACGATTAGCCGAAGATAAGTTAATCGCCCCGCCGTTCAAGTGGTAAGCGAACCTAACTAAGAATCGATGGGGTTGGGTTCGATTCCCGACAGGGACAAACATTTGTGTGATGAGCATAGATGTTTGTATTTCTGGGTTTGGGTGTTTATTATGAATGTAACTGTATTTATATACGTAATTATATGTATTAGTATCATTGACTAACAACCAAGCAAATTATTTGCTTATTTTGGGGTAGATCAATTCGTGTAATTTATTCTCCTAGCGTTTATGCCACTTGTCTAGACATATCGATATCTGAAAACGATTTTCGATATCGATATGAAAATTGAATATCGATTAAATATCCGTTTGCAAATAAATACGAAAACGCCCATGTCTATAGACTAGCCATGGTAAAATAAAACTCTTTTCATATGTGCATTACTTACTCATTTAATAATTTACCTAACATATTAAAATCATAGTCAGTCAGGTCAGGTTTAAAATACAATTACATAAATGGTTGATTACAAAATGCTTTTATTTTGTGGAAGAATAAGTATTATAGGAATATATATATATATATATATATATATATATATATATATATATATATATATATATATATATATATATATATATATATATATAAATTATTTATAAATTAAATAATACATGCATGTAAACAGATTATATATTAATAATTAATAAAAAATGAATAATGAAATATAAATTAAAGAATATAAGAAATTAAGATTTGCACACCTTAAAAGGTAGAACAATTAGAACTATATTATAATGTATCCGATGACCTTGTATACCTTATTCTGGCAAATAAAATTGTTATTATTACATTAATCTAACAGATTATAGATTCTGAACATCCTTTGAAAATTTTGCCAGACCTTTAAAAGTAATTCTGTATATCATACACAACAGGTAGTTGTCTCCTCATGGAAACAGAAACCATCTTCTACCAACGCCAAAGATATTAACGATGCGTTGCTATCCGTGTGGTGGGAACTTATATACGCAATGTCTGTGATGCCACTGAAGCAAGATTTTTTTTATATTATAAGATAGCAAACAAGCAGATGGGTCTCCTGACGGAAAGAGTCAACCATCGTATATAGACACCGAAGGTGTTAATGGTGCGTTGCTATCTTGTGGCGAGGTCTTATGCCACATGCATAAGTTTACCGGCTATCTTACCCTCCAAACCGGGACACGACAGCAACAAGCACTGACGCTATTGCGGCAGGAATAGGCAAAGCGGTGGTACCAGACCCGGGCGGGACAAAGAATTCTACCACCTAGTGGCTACGATGGTAGTGACTTACATAGCCAATCGGTCGCCTTTTACGACCTGCCTGGCAGAACGGCTGTTGGTCTATTCTTCAAAGGAGCCCGGAACCAACACGGGTTATGATACTGTGGGTAATGGAACAAAACTCATGGGAGGTATAAAAATAGACATTGCAAGAGCACAAATGTCTTCCTACATCCACTACACTTTCTATCACGTCAGCAGCACAATTAAAAACAAACAGTATAGGTACTCAACCCTGATGATACTACTGCGTCCTACTGTAACGGCCCACAAACACTCGAGACTATGGTCAAGAGTTAATAACGAGCCAAAATCCTGATGCCACCTATTCTCCCACTTATCGTCAAGTTCTTGTAACGACCCACAAACACTCGAGACTATGGTCAAGAGTTAATAACGAGCCAAAATCCTGATGCCACCTATTCTCCAACTTATCGTCAAGTTCTTGCCCTAAGCCGAGGCTAGGTTAGGGCGGATTCTAAGCCAACCAAATTAAAGCCTGGAGCTCTCTGTTCACCCAATATCTCGGTTTCACAGTAACCAACATATGGGCCTGCTGCCTAGAATCGGTAATTCCATATGCATAAGTCTACTGGATATTTTACCCTCCAAACCGGAACCAGACAATGTCAAGCATTGACGCTATTTCCGCATGAATAGGTCAAGCAGTGGTACCAAACTCAGCGGAGACATTGTAGAACTCCATCTCCTAGTTTCTTGATTCGGTGTGATCTGTGTTGTCAAATTCAGGGTTTGGAAGTGTAGTATAATATAAATGCGAAGGTCTGTCTATCTCAGGGGTAGGCAACCTGCGGCTTGCGAGCCACATGCGGTTCTTTAGATATAAGGCTGGGGCTCTTCAGTTCCATTATTTATTTCATTTTTTTTAATCTGCTTGAATAACCATGCAAAGCCATCGCTCCCATTGAATTTGCTTGCTCAATTGTTTGTTATTAAAGTAAAAATTAGTATTGTAAGTAAATATTTAATTGTTTTAATTTTTTAAGTTAATTGACAAGTGATTATCTAATAATACCATACCATATACATATCTCATGTGTTGTGAGAAAACACTACTTATATGTGAATAAATAGATATTTTTCTTATAAATAGATTACTTCTTATCAAAAAAACTTTATTTATGCAAGTTTTATTTATTTTTAACAAGAAAAACTCTTGCGGCTCGAAATTTTGTAAATTGTAATTTTTGACTCTTCCGACTCAAAAGGTTGCCGACCCCTGGTATAGGTAGTGTGAAACGTAAATTTAAACTGTGAAAAATTTCATACTCCTCCGTTCACATGATCGTCGCTAAAAAAAGGACAGATGTAATATATATACATATACACACACACATATATATATATATATATATATATATATATATATATATATATATATATATATATATATATATATATATATATATATATATATATATATATATATATATATATATATATATATATATATATATATATATATATATATATATATATATTTATATTACATATATTACATTTAAATTTTTAAGTAATTTTGAGGGCCACATTGGTTAATCTATTTGAGTAAGATATCTCTGTAACGAGAACAGAGGTAATAGTTACAATGACAAGATGAATGGACAAATTAAATATCTAGTAGTTCAAGGCAGCGCCTTGTATAAGCTGCGACTGGTGGAATAGCACCCGGTCTATTCTCATTGAAGGATAGAACAATACAAGAATTTATTTATGATAAGACTGCTGGATATAAATTCTATTTATATTTCAGTGTAAATAAACTATGATTATAATTGTTTTTTTATTTCATATATTTTATCATTTATACATTAGATTTTTATTTTTAATTGTGTATATAAATAATTGGCGAATAATATTAATAAAATTTTGTATTTTTTTTTATTATTGTAATATTTTATTAATTTTTTAAATAATTTTGTGACATTTCTTTTTATTATAATTATTGTTTAATAGTTTTATGATATTTTTTTGACCTGATATTTCTTTATTATTATTTCTTTTGATCGACATACGTATTTATTTTGCCATACAAATTGTATTTTTTTTATTTACAATAACAATTTTTTAAATATCCTCTCTTGCAGTAAAACGTATTCTCTCTAGCTGCAAATTTTGTGTTATGTTTTAATTAATTGAATTCATTATACGTGTGCTTGTGTAGTTATGTTTTGACGTCGATAAGTGTAACAGACCTACGTCGAATAAATAAAACAAAAATAAGGACAAACACGGATATGAAACTATAGTCAAATATATACACTTACCTCAACGCCGCCAAAGCAGAGGGTTTGGCTCGTAAGCCGGCGATGGCTCTGGGTTTGGCGTGCGCCACAGCTCGGAGTAGCGATTCACCGTCACAGCGGCCTTCGAGCTCAACAAATTGAATCGACGCACGTATCAGCACTTGTCGGACCGAACTGACGCACTTGCTCGGAATTTCTAGCATTTCCACTGTAATTAATTCAATTTTCGAAGTGTCACCTTATAAATTACATCATCTTAAGGGAAATAATATTTTTAATCATTGATTGTACGGTGTAACCGTTACATATTGCAATTCATCATTTTATAGCTTGGCAAAAAAAATGCGTTGCGGTGACGGATTGAACTAAAATACACTAGTTATGGCAACACTAAAGTTATCGAGATTCGAGTAATAAACGTCAATTGTTTCTTGTTTACTTTCCAATAATTTCACATTTTTATTATAATTCTATCCTAGTAGTTTTGGAGCCTACTCAATGAAACAAACAAACAATCAAATCTTGTGTGTTGTAGTTAAACTTTTAAGTATCAAAAACAATTATGCAGTATATGTGATACCATATAAACGATAGTGGCGGGCTCAATTATTTTTTACTCTTTTTTGTCTGGCTGTACACGACACACATTATTCATTATTATTATAATTAGTACGATAAGACAGTCGCATTCGGCCATCAAGAGAACTAATCATCCTCACTAATCATAACTTTCCACATGTAGGGAGGAGTCATTACCGTCAGGTTCTTGCTTCGGCGGCGGGGCGGGCGGCACGTCCCGGATCTCGCCCTCCGCGTCCACTATCTCCGCCAGTCGGTAATCTTCAGGCTGGAAATATTTATGTAAAAACCAAGTTTAATTGGGGCGCTTGCCCTATCAGCCCCACCCTGGCTACGCCCATGGATACATACTCGGCATAATCTGGCCTAGGGTTCCCACCTGCCACTTCTTGATATAAACGTTACCAGCATCGATTTACAGGAGATAATTAAAACATTATAAAAAAACAGTAGCAGTCGTGGGACTGCCGATAGAAGTGAAAACGGAACTATTAAGTTGAGAGTAATTAAAACTATATGCAAAACATAGCTATAGATATACTATTATCATTAGCATGTCGGTGACGCGAACCGAGGATTTTACCCTCTACCAAAACGCTCAACGCGCCTAAAGAAGTTTTCACTTCAAAAATCTTTTTGTCTTGCCCCTTGCAAGTTGGCAGAGTTAACCGGAACGTCTAGGGACTTTCCAGTTCACCGGTTTGGCGGTTGGCGAGATAGGTGATGCTCGTCATCGCTACATTTACCGACGTTAACCTTTATCGACTACTAGCTGTTGCCCATGACTTCATCTTTTTTTTTATAGTATAAGATAGCAAACAAGCAGATGGGTCTCCTGATGGGAAGAGTCAACCATCGCCTATAGACACCAAAGGTGTTAATGGTGCGTTGCTATCTTGTGGTGAGGTCTTATGCCACATGCATAAGTTTACCGGCTACCTTACCCTCCAAACCGGAACACGACAGTGACAAGCACTGACGCTATTGCGGCAGGAATAGGTAAAGCGGTGGTACCAGACCCGGGCGAGACAATGCAGAACTCTACCACCTAGTAGTCACGATGTAAGTGACTCGTATAGCCAATCGGTCGCCTTTTACGACCTGCCTGGCAGAACAGCAGTTGGCCTATTCTTCAAAGAAGCCCGGGACCAACACGGGGGAAACTTCGTCCGCGCGGACTTCGTTTACTCCTCACTGCTCCTCCCTCGTAGGTAATAAATAGCATGATAATATGTAGCCTATATGTTGACCCGACCTGTTTGTAATATTCATGCAAAATTTAAAGTAAATCCATGCAGTACTTTTTGAGTTTACCCCGGACATACATTGACTTTCCTACGATTTTATTATATGTATAATAGAAAAGATATAGAATAGATTTCTAGTGATGTCCGTGACCGACAACTTTACGTACTCATCTGAGGCACTTCACTCCGAGACTCCAAGCTGCTACTGAGATTTTAAACTTTTGGGAACAAGCTTGAATAAACCACCACCATACCAAGGCAAAAGTGTTGCTTGACCTCAGATCTGAGCTAAATATGTTATCCCTAGCCCACGGGGCAGTCACAATCACGAGGCTTAAATTTTTAAATTTATATTTCTTGACTGAGGGTTTAAAAGATTTTCATTTTGGGAAGTAACTGCAAAAAATAATTCCCTGCGTTTGTCCCTGGCTCTTTTGAAGAATAGGTCAACTGCCGTCCTGCCAGGCAGGTCGTAAAAGGCGACCGTTTGGCTATACGAGTCACTACCATCGTGGCTACTAGGTGGTAGACTTCTGCATTGTCTCGCTCGAGTCTGGTACCACCGCCTTACCTATTCCTGCTTCAATAGCGTCAGTGCTTGTCACTGTCGTGTTCTGGTTTGGAGGGTAAAGTAGCCAGGAAACATACGCATGTGGCATTAGATCTCGCCACTAGATAGCAACGCACCATTAACACCTTTGGTGTTTATAGGCGATGATTGACTCTTTCCATCAGGATACCCATCAGCTTGTTTGCTATCTTATGACATAAAAAAACATGCCTTTGCTAGCTACTGGAAGGGAGACAGGTAGTCTACTGTTCAAAAGTAGTCGGTAAAATCAACGAAATCAATTACAAAACAAAAAAAAATTTTAACCACATTGAACAAACCGACACATGGCTCAGTTGGATAGAGCGTGCCGGCCAGAGGCAAGGTCACAGGTTCAAATCTTGTCGTGTCAAAATTTTCCTTTATCAGGATTTAAGGTTTTACCTAGCACGGGCTAATACACTAATTTTAATGGATTTCCTCAAGGAAGTATATTCCGCCTCATTCTATATATTGTATTTACCTTGATAACTTCCCCATAGTCATCAGTCCGGGTGCGCTCTTCGTGACAAGGGTACATGGCGTAATGACGTTTGTTGGACTTGAAGCAGCCAGTTGGTCTTGCGTCAGTTCGGACCGGGATGTCATGTCTTCCAGTTACCACCCACATTTCTAGCTCGCCCTCTGATTCCGAGTCTGATGATATACCACCAGCTTCCTCTCTGGAATAGTCCATGTAAGTACATATATACATACTTTAACGCCAAGTATCAAATGGGATAAGCAGGGAGATCTGAGTGGCATGCATAGTCCAGATAGAACTGCCTGGCTATCTTTACATTTATAACGTTCTTAATGCAAACACACCGGCTTCGAATTCTCTTGCACACTATTCTTGGACAGCAGCCAATCATGTTGATCATGGCATGCCAGTCTTGCTCTCCCTCAGTGGCCACATTTTTCCCCTGTGTTGGTCCCAGGCTCCTTTAAAGAATAGGCCAACTACAATTCTGTCAGGCAGGTCGTAAAAGGCAACCGATTGGCTATACGAGTCACTACCAACGTGGCTACTAGGTGGTAGAGTTCTGCATTGTCTCGCCCGGGTTTTGTCTTGTCTTGCTTCAATAGCGTCAGTGCTTGTCACTGTCGTGCTCCAGTTTGGAGGGTAAGGTAGCTGGTAAACTTATGCATGTGGCATTAGACCTCGCCACAAGATAGCAACGCACCATTAACATCTTTGGTGTCAATAGGAGATGGTTGACACTTTCCATCAGGAGACCCATCTGCTTGTTTGCTATCTTATGATATAAAAAAATCTATCAACATTTCATAGTATATAACTACGTATTGGTCCGGGCTCCTTTGAAGAATAGACCAACTGCCGTTTCGCCAGGCAGGCCGTAAAAGGCGACGTATATACGTGTCACTAACATCGTGACTACTAAATGAAGTTCGTCTCGCCCGGATATTTGGTACCACCGCCTTACCTATTCTTGCTGCAATAGCATCAAAGCTTGTCATTGTGTCGTGTTCCGGTTTGAAGGGTAAGGTAGTCGGTAGACTTATGCTTGTGGCTTTGCTACCCCGCCACACAGATAGCCACGCACCATTAACATCTTTGGTGTCTTTAGACGATGGTTTTTCCATCAGGAGAGCCATCTGAATTTCAATAACGTCGCCATTTCGATCGTGTTAATTCTATTTTTCTAACACAAGTAACTCTTCCATCCATAATAATATTGCGATAAGTACAAAATTATATAAAGCAAGTTGGGCATCTTTACTTGCCATGAAGTAACTTCCTTAACGTTGTATACTGTTACCTGCCCTCTTCTTCCCATTACAGTGGTGTATCTTCCACCTCCAGGAAAGCACATCCTAGCTATAAAGTCGTCTATTTTTGATGTAATATTTATAATCTACCATAACCCTTAAATATTATCTTCCATAAGGATATTTACTTAACAGTTTCCTTTATCTTCATGCGTTGCTGTTGTAAGAACTCTTCAAGTTCAGCCCCTTCGAGCCTGATCCGCTTCCGGACTGTCAGCTCAATGGTACGGTCCCCACCCTTCTCTATTAAGTCACGTGCGAGGGTACCTGGTGACGTTCTGGAAAACAATGAGTTATTTATATTTAAATACCAAAATTAAAAGCGTTCATGCCGATTTTATCTGCTTGACCCAAAATGCTTACTTTTCAAACCATGTCATCTCCCATAAACGTATCTAACGAAAGTGTGAAATACTAAATATTGTAGTAAATTTATCAGTCTAAACATTTGATTGACAATTTTTTACATTAATAGAGTATTCGTGAATTTTAATCAGATAAACGAACAATTTTTTCCAAAATCTGTATACAGTGGTCCTTTTCAAAGCTTAAAATATCCGAAATCACTAACAAAATTTACAAACAAACAAATTTAATTATTTAGATACTTGTGCAAAATACTGATAGAGATTTTTTTTATGTTCAACTCGTAACGTAATAAATCCAACAATAAATAACAGCGAAGTTAATGTGATAAAACGTTTGATAAATTTACTATTTTACCTTACCCATTAATCTTACTTTATTTTACAAAAAAAGGTGTACTGTAATAGAATAACGTTTTTTGTTACAAAATACGATACACAAATAAGCTTATTGAATTTTATTCATTACAAGTATTTTTAAATTACTATAAAATGCACACCATATTACCCATTTCTGCAGCAATAGCGTCAACATTTGTTACTGTTGTTTTTTTGGCCTCCAAACTGAAACAGTGGTGGCTAAGAAAGCCGGTAAACTTATGCTAGCGGCATTGCCATCTAGCCACATGTGTAGTAATGGACCATTAACATCTTTGGCTATAGGCGAGAGTACACGCAAAAAAGATAGATTATACTAGTAGGGGGTGGTTCCTTACCTTGTTGTTAAAACGATAGAATTTTGTGGATTTGGTGCCCATAACAGAAAAAGATCTCTAGCAAATCCCGTCTCAAGGTCAGGAAAAGATGCAAGAACAACTTTAGGGCCAGGTGTCCTCGTGACCTCTGCTACCGAGTGACACAGTTGTAAGTGACGGAGAGCGAATGGATTGCTACGAGCACCTTCAAATGCTCGAGTTAGTTTGTCGCTCATCCATTCAATCTGAAAATCGATATATGCATTTTATTAGAATGAAAACATTTTTTTAATGCAACGGTTGTTTTAAACTTCCTTATCTACATCTTGACATTCAAGAAAAGGATCACCACACCGGTTCTCTAACGAAGTAGACAGATCTATAGACTTTCCGGCTCACAACGAATCACCAGCTTGTCAGTTGGTGACTCATCACACATACATACAGATGATGATTATCGCCTATTTCTAGTTATAACCTGGCCTACAACATTATATACTCCTCTGAAGTACAAGAGTGGAGGCACAACTTGCTAGTCAGCGAGTTGCTACTGAAGTTTTGGATTTTCAAGAAAAACCTCAATAACACCTTGGCCAGATCTGAGGATTAACCCGAGACCCCTTTGGCTCAGCCGAAGGCACAAGGCAAACAATTATTTAAAAAATTATACAATGAGCAATCCTTGCACATATATTATTTAAATTTAATTTGCCTGTCTTAGGGACTTTTTATTACATTTTTTTATAGCAGAGGGGGCAAAAGAGCAGGTGGTGCACCTGATGGTAAGTGATCACCGCCGCCCATTGACAACTGCAATACCAGGGGTCTTGCAGCTGCGTTGCCGGCCTTTTAAGAATGGATAAGCTCGTTTCTTGAAGGTCCCTAAGTCATATCCGTTCGGAAACACCCCCTAAGGTAATTGATTCCACAAAGTAGTGCGAGGCAAAGAGTGTCGACAAAAGCGCACGGTTGTGGATTTCCAGACATCGAGGTGGTGAGGATGGAACTTTAAATTTTTATACGATGTCCGATGATGGAATTTAGCGGCAGGAATTAGTCTGAATAACTCTTCGGAACACTCCCCATGATACATACTTTAAAAGATGCAGAGCGAACCAATATACATATACATATATCATAAGATAGCAAGCAGATTGCTCTCTTGATGGGAAGAGCCAACCATTGCCTATAGACACCAAAGATGTTAATGGTGCATTGCTATTCTTGTGGCAGGGTTTTAATACCAAATGCTTAAGATAACCGGCTACTTTACCCTCCAAACTGAAACTTGACAGAGACAAGCACTAACACTGTTGTGGCAGGAATAGGTAAAGGCGGTGGTATCAGACTGGGGTGTGACAATGCAGAACTCTACCACCTAGTAGCCGCGATGGTAGTGACTTGCGTAGTCAATCGTTTGCCTCTTAAAAACTGCTGGCAAAATGGCAGATGGTCTATTCTTCAATTCTGGTACACAATATGTGAAGCTAAAATTTGGAGAAAACTGGAGAAGACGTTTATTATGGAAACATGCATAAAACTTAACTTTTATAAAAATTATAAGGTCAAATTTCAACAACTGGACCAAGAAATTCATGGTCAAACATACAAACCTATAAACATACAAACAAATATACATATATTTATGAAATTCAGTATAGTTGCTTGGACGCCTAAATAGATCATAAGTAAGTATCTTCACGCCCGTATCCCCGAAGGGGTAGGCAGAGGTACAACAAGTGCACCCACAATTAGCCAAAGATACTTGGTCCCACAAATGTGACTGAAAAAACACTTTTTTTATGTGCTCGACCCAGGACTTCATGTGGTCAACGGCAACGCTGGACCACTAGACCACAGAGGCGACCCTAAATAGATGATTATACTCAAATATCCAATTCCAATGAAATTTCATGCATACATGTCAAACTGATAACCCCCATTTTTTCATCAGTTAATAAATATATTCAACTAACCAAAAAAAGCTACCTTACCTGTGATTTCGCAAACTCTACTACATTATAGCTCACGTTTGACAGCAGTAGTAAAGAATAGGCAACAAGTCCTGAATCTTTGTTACGCCAGAGTTGATCCAACATATGGGCTAATTCAAGCACTCTACCAGCAGTGTCGGTACATACTAGTACTGATCCTCCTCCACGAAGAGTACTCAATATAGTTGCTGAAAACAAAATACAGCCACTTTCACGAATTGATGTAATTTATATGCATTCTAACTGAGAATAGGACTGTCAAGGCACCATATTGAATGAATGAATGAATGATTTTTTTATTTCAGGTTCCAAGTCCCATAGATTACAAAATAATATGTCAAACAATTTTTTTTTTGGATTAAAATTAAATGAAGTTAAATTACAATGTCAAAACGATAAAAATAAATAAATAAATAATATTAATTTACATTATTAATATTACCTACATTAAATAGAAATTTATATTATTTAAATTACATAAATTGAATTAAATTATATTATTATTATTATTCGTGGCGCATCCGCTTTATCTTTTTCCTCTTCACAATACATACAAATATTTTTAAATTAAAACTAAAAAACAAAGTTTATAATTATATACAGAGCAAGAACGTAATAATATTTTTTTTTTTTTTAAATTAAGCTATAAACATATTTGTTTCTATTTATATATTGTCCGTGGTCCATCCCTCACCACTCCTCCGGAAACGGCACAACAATGTGAAACGTATAAGCAGTCAAGTCTGCTCGCAATCATGTTCAAGATACTGTTAGTGTTACCCCTCACTCGGCGTACCAGGGATGCGCATTTTTTGCGCATTGTTGCATAAAAACAATTTACCCGAGCCGCCGCAAACATCCCTGAAGCACTACAATATCGATTCAACCCTAACAGAATCCTGAATGCATTATTATATTGCACTCGAAGAGCGTTATAAGCCTTTTGCGAGTAAGTAGCCCACAGACCGCACGCGTAGAAAGTTGTACAAAAAGCTCGAAATAGTGTAATTTTTACTGCTTGCGAGCAACGCGCAAATCTGAGAGCCAGCATGTTCGCTCTAACCGACAACGCCCTTCGCTCTCTTTCTATATCTTCATCGTCTTTGAGGTCGGGAGTTAACACATGTCCAAGATATTTAAACTTAAATTTATTGTATATTAATTATTGTTCCGCATTTTGAAATTTGAAAAACTTCATTAGTGATGAGTGTAAAAACATAGTATATTTTTACACTCATCACTAATGAAGTTCATAAAAAAATGCATTCTAATACGAATAGATTTATTTTTATAAACAAATTACTTAATCAAATGTGTCTATTGGATTTTAAATCCTTTACACAGCTTATAACGATTTGTTGCCGACATCATTGATGTACGAATCTTTTTTGTCGCACAAAATATTGCATTAATCTAAAATCAACCATGTGTTTCAAATTATTTGTATAATGACATTATTTAACTAGGTACACTTAGGTAGGTACATGTAGTATGATATGGAACATTAATATTATTATTATAGAATTATTTTAATGTTATTTGTTCTTAATAAAATCAGCCCCATTTTTTAACAAATATTTTTTTTGTTGACATTACTAATTTCACACTTAAGATATGAATTTGACAATGAGAGCGATCCTATTCTCAGTTGAAACTCAGAGTACACAAATTGATCTTCCTAAATTATAAGACTTCTTCTGAAAACAACACCTGTCTTCCTGTTAGGCAGCTCAAGAGCCAAGTAAACGCTAAAAGTGTCATTAACAAGGTGACTTGGTAGTGGAAGGTTTTTATTTCTCTCCCAAGGCTAGTGCTATATCAACATTAATACCTTTGCTGTCTATAGGCAATGGTTATCTCTTTCATAAACAAAGCTATCAGAAAAAAAATATGATGTAAACTCTGCTTTATAGGGTTATGCTAGTATAAATAACTGCTGCTTTGTGTAATAAAGGCTAAATTGTTACGTTTTCTCTGTTTGTTCAACAGTGCAATTAAAAGTATTTATAGCAAATCACATATTTGATATGATTCATACCACCGACCACACAACCCATAGACCCCTAATAACAGGCGAATGGCTTCTGTCAACACATCTGGCTTATAGTTCCGATGTAAATGTCCATGCACCAATACCCAATCAGTGTCGACCAATCAGATCCTCTGTACATCACTATCTTTCACTGTGGCCTTGAGTAAGCCAATCACGATGTTGCAGCTCAGCTGCCAGAATGCATTCAATACGGAAAATCGAACATTAGGCGTCTATGGGCTGTGTGGTCGATGATTCATACATACCACAGGTGATTAAAATTGCATAAATTGGAACAACTCTTTTTAAATATATTATAAGATAGCAAACAAGCAGATGGGTCTCGCGATGGAAATAGTCAACCATCGCCTATAGACACCAAAGGTGTAAACGGTGCGTTGCTATCTTGTGGCGAGCTCTAATGCCACATGCCTAAATTTACCGGCTACTTTACCCTTCAAACTGGAACACGAGAGTGACAAGCACTGAAGCTGTTGGGGCAGGAATAAGTAAGTGGTACCAGACCCGGGCCAGACAATGTAGAACTCTACCAGCTAGTAAAACACAGCAACTGTAATCATACATAATCAACACAAATCTGAGCTATAAAAAAACCCTGGAGTCTCCAAAAACTAAAAGGCTGGAATTTAAGTTGCCAATGTTAGAGGACTGAAGGCACAGAAATTATGTTATTGATGTCTTCAAAACAGGTAATATGTATAATTGTTCTAAGTTACCATCTACACTCAATCGCATATCAAGAGGACACAAGAATGACTATACACTTACAAGGAGACCATCTAATAAGAAAGTCAGCTAGTGCTATGCGTTCCAACTGAGAATAGGACTGTCAGGACGCCATATTGCTCCGAATTTAGCAAAAACTTAATTAGTGATGAGTATGGTGAGCAAACCATACTCATCAATAATGAGGTTCCATGTGTCCTGAACACATGGAACAAACTACCATATGAAACCATTAAGGTATCCTCAGTCAACGCATCTAAGAATATATATGTCTTGAATGTTGAATTTAGGTAAATATAGTTTAAATAACATTAAATTACAGTAGTATTATACAAAATACACAAAACGAAAATTTATTTAAGTAAAGAAAATCTTTTTGTACACCGATTTCGTCTAAATAAAGAGTAATTGTTAATATTATTAAGAACCAGTATGATAAACAGTGAAATGGGAGTACAGGCTGATGAGATATGGATGTATGAGCCAATGGCTGCCTGTTCATTAATAATTAATAATAATAATAATTAATATCAATGTGATGTAATTTTTTTTATTTTTAGAGTTACTCAATTGCTGTTAGCCATACTGTGTGTTAAGTACACACAGTATGGCTACATAGACAGACAGTGGGTATATAGTTAAACTTACTCATCAATTTTTCATCTCTCAGTCTTCTTCTTTGTTGAACATAATCTGCATTCATAGCACCTAAAAGTAATAGCGAAGGTCTCATAATCTTTTCTATTTCACAGCCATTGAGATGTCTTTCTTTTTTATGGTTAAAGTCTGGTGCATACACAATATCTTCTTCGCCAGGTGCTGCTATTCTCCAAACTGTGCCTCCGAGCAAATGACCAGCAGGCAGTGGAGTAATACGCACCCCTAATCCCTTGCCTGAAACATTTTAGAAATATTTTTTGTTTAATTTGGAATCTATTTAGTTATTTAAAGATACTTTCACAGCAAAGTTTTTGTAAAGCTGTATTGGCAAGTGTAAGTAGGCACCATTAAAAATCAAAGAGTTATTTAATGGCTCCTGTGTTATGTAACATCACATTATTTAATATGTAATTAGCAACATAAAACATACAGATTTTTTTTCGTCAGTAAGGCAACAAACAGGCTTGACTACATTGTCAGTTTAGTTCGTAGTCTGCTTTAGATCAAAAATTTGCTAATTTAATTATCAGGTGAGTTAAAGTGAAGGCAAAGCAGCCTAGAAAAATATCAGTGCCTCAGTAATGCACATGAAGCTGCTTTTCCCAGTTACTGGAAATAAGAAGTCTATCAATAGTCATTAAAGTTGCGAAAACCAGAAGTGGGAATCATCACCTCTTTTGCAAGCCAGCAATTTAATGGCCAATGTAAATAAGAGTATCAGTTCTCATTCTGTTTGCCATGACTACCCCTCACAGATACATGATAATATTATTGTAGTTCAGTAAATTGAATAATATTTATTTTTACTACTAAAAATACTAGAAAATTTTTAAAATTGGCAATGGATGTAACACAAAAATAGGCTTTATATCAGTATAAAGTTTTATGTTTAGAGCTATAATCTAATCGACTAACACATGGTCAGTAATCTGCCATGAGATGAGATTATTCAATTGTCAAGAACATATATTGTCTGTGACAAGTAAAAATCACATTCATTGTAATTTTCATTTAGATTAGATTATATTTAAACTTTATTCTCACTAAGTATTTCAAATTCACCTACATGAGAACATAAACAATATAAACAAGTAGTATTTTATCCACAAAGTACTGCAATTTTATACAAACACAAAGAGGGTAGAAATTCAATAACAACAAATAGACCATGGAACATAGAACAAGCGGAATTGGCAAGTACAAACATTTGTATCAGGACCGCGATCGTCATACTCACACATAACATAAGCATTATTGCATATAAACTACTAATGCAAACATTATTTAATTGGTCGTTTTCATTTTAAACAACAATAATCCGAAACACACAAACAGAACATTTAAAAATATACCAAACTGCGTTACAATAAATTTTATTTTGCGTAAAGAGTATTTACGTCCTTTTGTAGTCTATTAAAAATATACTCATCTATTTGTACAATAGTGAAACTATAATCATAATAGTTTCGCTATTCTACAATAGATGGCAGAATTGATTTTTCCATAGTTTTCAGTTGATCATATTTGAGTAGAGAACTTTCTAGAACGATATACGTAATGACTGTCATTACGTATATCTTTCTAGAAAAATTAGGTCAACCTAAAATGAACTTTATATGTAAGGTGTACGGCTGATTTTAGCTTGACTTTCTATTATATCATTAGAAATTATATTAAATCAGGAATTTAATTAAAATAAAATGAAAATTGTACTTTCTGATGATATGAAATATCTCCATTTTTAATCATCTGTATTCTACTATCATTTCTGCATTCAAGGATGGCACAATACGGCATAATTCAGTGTATAATAGATTTTCGCACGACGACTATCTCCTAAAGATTTGGTAAGTATCACTAAGGCAATTTAGAGTAACAGCGCATAATAGTGATGCACGCGGCACGCCCACTCTTCACTTCCACTTGTTTTCTTTGTTTCATGAAATAGACACATTCTACTACACATATTTTAACACGGATACATATTCGACTAGATATGGCTTGGCTCTTCAAGGTGGCATGTTTTTTATATTTTATGCTTTAATTATAATAGTAAGTATAAGATGTATAGTATTTAAATGTATGCATAATTTCAATTTTTCGTTGTTTTATGCTTTTAGTGTTTATAATGTATTATTTATATTTAAAATGTTATTATATATATGTTTATTAATATTGCATAACAAATTCAAAATATAACATTATTATTATATCTATGACTGTGTCTTGTAAAATTAAATTAGGTACAAAATAATCTCTTATTTATAAATAAAAACGCATGTAAAACTAATGTACTTTCCAAAGGTGGTGTCAAGTTTTCACAACTGGCTAATTAGTATGAAGAGAGTAATTAATATGGAGGAAGCGAGACAACCCTGTAACAATTGTGATGTATTGGAACTCAGTTCTCTCTGCATATCCCGTAAAGGATTTGGCAGTAAGATATGTATGGAAAGGTATTATTATGTTTTAGTATTAACAGTTTAGGTAAAAGACTGCATTGCTTACCTTTCATATCAATACTTTGATTATATTTAAGCTGAGTGATTCTATCAAATGCCGTGTCAACATCATCAAGAGTAAACAGATCAAAGTCTGAAACATTTTTGTGTGATTGATACAGATCATACATGAACATTTGACCCATTTTGTAAACTGGCAGAGTTGCATATATCGGACAGTTAAGTCCAAGTTGCCCAACTGCATAAGGTAATGCTCCCAGATGCAATGGATCTGAATGAGATAGTAGGACTGCATCAATACTGTTCACGTGTCTGAAAAAGAAAGAAAATAGTGATTGTAGTAAAAGTACAAAGAACAACTCTATTCTACAATAGATCAACTTCCTTCTAAAAACTTTTTTAAGGAAAAACCTAATTTATTATGGCTATCATGGCTAGTTACTTGATTCTGCAATGCCTTCCTAGGGTTTGGTACCAGCTTCTCCCTTAGTCATGCCACATATTGACAAGTCTTATGTAAGTTGTTGTAACTTAAAATGCAATTTTTGTTTTATTTACCAAAATTACTCCACCTTTATAAATCTGTTAATAACACGAAGAATAAAAATGAAACTTCTATCAGAAGTTGGATTTGTTTAATAGAGACATTCTTCATGTTATTAAAAGAACTACAATTTGGAGTAATTTTCATAAATAAAACAAAAGTCGCATTTTTTACGTTACGATAACTTATGTAGGACCCATCAATATTATGACCCATCCTGTTGTGTTCAGTCAGAAAATTAAGGTGGCTAAATTTATGCATGCAGGGTGCATAAGACCCCTGCTACATGGATGGGAAAAGATGTCTATAGGATATAGTTATTTCTTTCCATCAACAAAACCACGATATTATATATAAACCTATTAATTTAAGCCACAGTCTATGACAGAACATTTTAAAATATGTATCACAAATAAACTCACTTGTACTTCCAGTTCACTTATCTAATGTCTAGAAGTGTGCAAAACATCCCTGATAATCGCTGAAACCGGTTAGGTGTGTAAAACAACATAAAGGTGAATTGGAAGTATAAGTGAATTTATTTGTAATTGTAATGCCTATTGCCTATTTCCTCAAGTTTCGAGGCTGGAAAGTATCCAATAATAAACATTTTAAAATCACATGGCCTACATTCTCAAATAACTTGATAAATCAATAATTACTAAGCACATATAAAAATCTTACTGACTGTTCAGATCAATCGATTATATTGGTATGTATCATTGTTGTCTATTTAGAAATTTCAAAATTTAAATTCAATATTTGAGAACTTGAACTGCAGGAGTGCTTTTCCAATTCAATTTTCCAGAAATTAAAACCGTTTACTTAGATTATATGTCTAGTATAACTTCTAACTGTACCGTTTTAAGGTGAATTTGATAGAAAAATGATAATTGTCCTATGATTGAGTATACTTAAATGTGTCAAGTGTATTCTGTAATTTGCGTTAATTTTTCGTAACGATTATATACCTAGGTATCTTCTTACTCACCACATATAGCAATTATTATATAGTATGTATAATGTATGTGTAGTCTATTAATATCTAAATCTCTTATATACCTAATACATTATACCACAAATACATTTCAATAACAGAACATTTATTTTTTTCTGGTACTTTATTAGCATTTATAATAACATACAAGTAATAATTAATTTATCAAACAAACATATCCAGGGGAAGATCTGGTTGCTGGGAGACTATTGTTTAGAATTGGTTGCTCCACCGCCAGACATGCCTTGTTCACCATGATATGCTTTGAGCTGGTGTGGTCCCAGCTCAAAGCATATCATGGTGAACAACCCACATTGCCATATCCATAACAAATTTGAATCACCTACATTCATTTAAATTTTATTATAAATAATAGTTATCTCATATTTTGCCTTTATTAGTTGTCCTGTCCATAAGTGTTAATCATGTGTGTTTGTGAATAATCTGTGTATGTAACAACATTGTTTACATTTATTAGGTAGGTAAGTCTTCAATTTCACATATTACCAACAGCAAAGTTTATTTTGTAAATTTTGGTCCAAACTTCTAGTGTTCTCTAGCTTCTGTATGTTTGTAGGAAAGTTTATTTTCAAGTTCTGTATATTCGTGTATCCAATTCATGACCGAAGGACTTGTCTAGTTATCTATTATCTAGGTATAAAAAAATCCATTGCCCACGCACAAGAACATTTCCTATCATTGCAAGTACTAAAACAACTTACATAAAATAACCTCAACAACTAACCTCTTTAGTTCTTTGATGAAATCCATATCGAATTTTTCATCCCATCCACAGTCCAGTAAGAACTTAAATTCGTCTATTTGAAGCACGTAGCATGGAGGAGATTCATCTCCTGCCCCAGAGAGGCAGTGTAATTTTATAATCGAAGTCATGATTAAATAATGTACGCACTTTTATAATTTATTATTACAGCATATTTTTGCCTGCCGATACTGTTGAATGATCTTATTTTTATAATTTTAAGTCTACATGCAGTATTTATTGTTCATAATAAAAATATTGTTTTAGGTTACCGATAGTGTATAACCGTTAGTCTTTGGTAGTTCGCGAGCGACCTAGGTGGGAAGAGCGCTCCTTTAGGTGAAGTTGTGAACTATGCGAACTAGTTCATTGAAAATCCCGCTCTTAGTTCTTTTTATATTTCTGTTAGCATCCACTTTACTAGACAGTGGCACTATGTGACCAACCGAGTTATTTACTTTTACTGTGCGCGCCTTGATATTTCGATAATCGATATCGATACTAAACAACTTCAAATCCCCATGGTTGAAATTTTATCAAATCATATGAAATCATAACAATCGTCAACTGAAGTATTGCTGGCTAATTATCAAACAGAATACTGTTACGAATAATCTAGAAGCGTGTAGAGTTGGAGCGCGCGCTCGTTAACTATCTAGAAATAAAGGAAAGAGATAGCTACTCCTATTGACAAACAAATAGTTGACCTGGGCTATGCCATAATGGACTTTGTGGGATATAGCATAAGATTGAAAGTAGCGTGTGCTAGGATTTATGACTCATAACATGTTTACGATAAAAAGTGATTCATTGTTTCCCGATACATTTAGATTTTTCTGGACTTTACCCTGCCTATAAATAGAGAGCTGTTGACAAACACAGGGCAGTGTGCCGTGCCGTGGCCTTATTCCTCGACATGGAAAAGGCATTCGACCGCGTATGGCACGCTGGTCTCATCTTCAAGCTGGACGAAATGAGGATGCCGAGAAGGATAGTACGCGTCATCGCAGCCTTCCTACACCAACGAAGTTTCCAGGTAGCGGTTGAAGGCAGTCTGTCCACCGAGCACCTGATGCGGGCGGGGGTCCCGCAGGGTAGCTGCCTTTCACCAACACTCTATTCAGGCTACACGAACGACATCCCAGCCCCAGAAGACATCTCACTGGCGCTGTACGCTGACGATGCCGCGTACATCAGCTCCTCATTAAATCCCACCCACGCAGTACGCAAAATGCAGAGAGCGCTTGAAGCTGTTCAAACCTGGCTGAGGAGGTGGAGACTTACCATCAATGTACGGAAGACCCAAGCTCTTACTCTCGGAAAACGATCCAAGAAGACACCCAAACTCCAAATCTCAGGACAAGAGATAGAGTGGACCAAAACCTGTAGATACCTGGGAGTGGAAATAGATGACCGCCTGAACATGAACGCGCACACCAAGAAAGTGGTGAACCAAACACGGGTAGCAATAAACCTCCTCTACCCCGTTCTATCCTCAAAGCTGCCACTTGCTCAGAAGCTGGCCATTTACAAGATATATGTACGCTCACGCCTCACGTACGCAGCTCCAGCATGGTACCAGCTTCTGAACAAGAAAAACAAGAAGACCATTGAGGCACAGCAAAATAAGACTCTCCGCATCATCCTCAACGCCTCTCGCTATGTGAAGAACTCTACCATCTTACGGGATCTTCACATGGAGACAATTGAAGAGTTCACCACCAGGTTAGCGAAGAACATGTACTCCAGGACAGATTCTTCAAGACTGCAACACATACAGAACATAGCCCCCTGGTCTTCCACCATCCTCGATAAGAAACCCTACCCCAGGAATATCCTCACCCCTGAAGCGGGGGGTATCACCTAACTATACCCACCTGCCTCCTGACTTCCTAATACCAAGGACAACCGCCTCACCCAAATATCTCTGCTCCGAACTTCCCCCCCCCCCTCAGCCCAATTGCCACTGAGTGTTTAATCCCCCGCGGGGACTCGACCTGCGGGGCGGATTGCACGCTGAAGCGCGTATATAGGGGGGCCCTCTCCCTTTCATCCTCTCATCCATTAGAATCCACCCTACCCCAGCACGAACCACCACCATTACCACCTTTATTATTCAATGACCAAATTCCTAGGGAGGAACGGGTTTACCCACTCCCACCCCAATGACCTGCTTGTATTTACAGGCAGCGCCTGACACCACGGTCAGGGGGCAACAGCCCCGGAACCGTTTCCCCGCCTCCTCATCCAGGGGACGCGAGAAGACCACGTCGTCGACACAGGGCAGTTTTTATCAAGCGACCGAAAGCGATACATCAAGTGACCAGTGCGAAGCGAGAAGTGTTTTATTGTGTAGTGTTCTAAGTTCAGTGATAGTACAGCGAGTGACTAGGGTGTAAAGTGTATTTTAGTATTACGTTGTGTTGTGTAAATACACGGATTTAATATAAGTGGTGTTTTCCTACAATCACGAACCCGAGTACGTTACAATACTAATACCATTTATGTCTTATTTTACGGTACGTTTAATTAAAATTAAAAAAAATCTCTTCTATTCCCATTTATTGTTACAAATAATTTATTATTATTATTATTATATATCACGTTAATTATGACTAATTATTAATATAAATCATTTTATTTTTTCGTTTTTATTTCGATAAAAGATTTTATGTGCCATAAAAAAAAGTCAACTTTAATTGTAAAAATTTTAAGTATTCTAATATAATTACACATTATACTAGGAATTAGCCTAGCTGTTGACTAATCATTAATATAAATTATTTTATTTTTCATTATTTAAATAAAAAATCTCATATTACATAAATGGTCGTGTAAAATTTTCGTGTAATACTTTGTATTTTTTAAATAACAATAAACAAAACTTACAATAATCATAACTATATTTTTTTCTTTATTTATTGTTCTTAATAAATTATTTCAAAAAAAGAACTAATGAACTAATAGAACGAACTAGTTCATCCTTGGATTTTGAACTAAATTGAGCGCTCTCTGTAGTGACCGGTTAGGCCCAAGCCTAATAACCGTAACGTAAACAAAACGTTTACGTTTGTAGCAAGGAAGTTACATTCTACCCGGAATGCTTACACGCGCTTCAAAATCGTTCCGAAGAGTACCACGACATGAGTGGAGTATGTCTCTTTCTACTAAATAAAGCGCCAATCGCCATATATATAAGTGTAGCCATGCGTAGTTTACAAATTACTACTAAGTAATTCTACTAATTTGAAAAAGTTTTTGCATTACATAAGTAATTACTTAATAATTAAAATAAGCACATTTTAGAACTCACTATGTTAATTACAATACATTTTATGCTAATGTATCTATCGACGTGTATGAATAAAAGGGATTTAACTATTAACGAATATATAAAAATCTACCATCCGAAAGTTTTATTTACACTGGCAATTGCAAGAAAGGGACAAGATCCACTCATGTCGTTATCTTGCTCAGAACGTTTTCCCCCTCTGTTATGTAAGAAACAAATGTCAACTTTATTAGCAATGAAATAAAGTACATTTTTATTTTTCAAATATTGCTTCGTAGTAATTCCAGGTATCGTATATAAGTTCGTTGGTTTGTAGTTAGAAGGGTTGTTAAAAAATCGATTACTTTTTCAAATAATCGATTTTCAAAATGATATTAATAGATTTTTATTAAATCGATTATAAAAATTACACGATTTAGTCGATTTTTTAAATGTGTGACGGATGAAAAAACTCAAAGCTCATTACTTATACAAGTCAATTAAAGGACTACGTAATCTGTATGTATTTTGGAGACCATAAGATTGTTGCTTAGTTTTTACACATATTATTCATTTAGTTACATCTAAAATGGCACTGAACATTTGTGTTTACATTATTTTTAGTTTTTTTATTGTTTAAAGTATCTACAAAGCTATTTGAAAATCTAAAGAAATATTTGTTTTATAGTGTAGTTTTTGAAATCATAAATTGTCGTTACGTTTTTAAGCTAATCGTTTTATTTTATTTTCATTCTAGTTAAATGTAAAATGGGGCTAAACCTATCTGTCAATACCCGTTTTAGTTATTTGAAATGAAATTCTAAAGAAATATTTATTGTATACTAGCTGAAAATTTTTGGAACTGGCCACTTGTATTATATATGTACCTAATAATAAAAAAATAGGTTTGAATTCCGAAAATAGAACTCTTTGCAAATATTATTATGTATATATTTCATCCATTTGTTATTTTTCTCAATATTTGGCAGCAAATTGAAAATTGTCTGTGTCACGTCGGCATGAATTCAACGCGAGAAAATTTTCGTGCCATGATTTTTTTTTGACTTTCAATGTCATTTAAGCCAAAAAGAAAGCCATGATAGACTTTGATTGGTCTTTCTCGATGCAGTCCCATCTCGTCCTACTGTTTAAAACTGGTTTTTAAATTTAAATTTGGTCGCACTAATCTTACTTTACTATCTCAGCGACGAATAAAGATAACATCAGAGTTGTGCGGCGTATCGGTCAGCAAACTTTGTGCCCATTGGATACATTGGATTGGTTCTTATTTAAATGAATCAATATTAATTGCTTTTCGATTATTCCAAAATAATTGATTATTCCTTTGTGTAAACATCGATTTTTAGCAAACCGGTTAATTCTGAAATAATAATAATAGACTTTTAAATAATCGATTATTTTAATCAATGTCACATTCCTAGTAGTTAGCAAAGTGCAAAGAGCATAGATTAATATATAAATGTAAATTGTAAATGTATGTAATTTACTTTTTGGTACCTATTGTTTGTACAGTGGGCATTTGGAATGTGTTCTGTGATGACTGTTGCCTTTTTCCAATGAAACAAGCTAAGTCCAATGGGATTGCTGCGTTGTCGGTCTTAATAATATTAAACATCTATATATTAATACGTGAAGTCAAGGGCGTCGCCAAGGGGGGCATGGACGGGCAGCTGCCCCCCTGGAGATTCTAAAAAAGTCCAAATGTAAAGCAATCAAAGTCTTGACTTTCTTGATTGATAAGATTAAAATCTCTATAAGATTAAAATCTAGTAGTAATTATGGTCTAAGAGCCCACGACACAAAACCTAGTTCCATAATACTACCGGATGATATATACATAGATACAATCTCTGTAGATGTAAGGTGCTACTACGTACTACAAGTGAAAACTTTCATGTGCTCTCGGCTTTACCGATAATTCATAGTTTTCTTATTCTCCATATCAATTTGTATGTTGCCAGTCTTAGGATGATATTATTTACTTACTGATTTAGGGTAAAAGTAAAAAAGGTTTTAACATATCGTCAAGTTAATTCTTTTATTACTTTTTGGAAAATATTTGGAAGCTCTTGTAGATATAATAGGGGATTTTCATAAAAAAAGTCCCTCTAAAGTAAAGACGGAAATGGGTTTTGTAGAATGGAAATCATTACTAGAAATGGTAAATTTTATATCTCCAGCATCCTAATCCATAATATAACAAGAATTTAATAGAATCGTAGCATTCTGATTGCTTAATTTCACATTTTTCTTAGTCGAACAACTTTTACTTGCGGAGTTTCCTGTAGAAACATAACTGACGTTTTACTAATAGTATTTTAGTTTACCACTCGAACTCGATTAAGACAATTTTCTATCAAACATAAACTGATATAGAAACAGTACTTGACCAACAAAATGCGATTCATCCTTAGCGTGATTACATACAATAAAACGATTTTTCAGCTCCTATCGCACGTTACATGTGAAATAGGTTGTAAGGTTTTTTTTTTACACCAAACGAAATGTCAGAACTTTAAATATTTGCGTACGTGCATTCTATATTTGGTAAAATATGTTAGTAAGTAAACATTATTTTTAATAACTTGTAACACTCATATTCTTGCTAATTAAATCTAACTCGCGCGAGTTAACATGACCTGACTTGATTGAAATGACACTTGAGACAGTACTTTGCTGTGTGCAAAAAGGTTTATTTTCAATTTTAAAGCGCAAATACACGTAAAACGGTGACAGAGATGCTATTGTTAGGTACTTCCTTCGCACAGCGACGGCAGGGCGCCACGCAGGGTAATTACAAAGGGGAATCGAGTACCGACTACCGAGCTAGATTTCCATGTTAACTCGTGTGAGTTCGTATATTTCATTTCATTTATGATCTTTTAGGTAATAGAAAAATAAATATATAAATAGGTCCATGTATTTGTTATGAATGCAATAATTGACAGAGTATATAGTAGGTAACAAGTATATTATTATGAATTTTATTATCCTTAGAAAAAAGATCTAGGGCATTGAACGGTCTCTTAAAATATTTTGATAATTTAACTTTTAAAAATATGTTTTAAGTATTCTTATTTTGTGGCAGGACTTTGTAAGCTTTCGACACTGAATCCCAAATAAGATCAATTATCCACAACTTGAGATCGTCATTCTGTTTATTTATTCCATGATTATCATTTGTAGAATGGGTAAGAACCTTTTCTTCTAATCGATTTGTAGAAATACTTAAGTTATGCAAACTGTGAACAGTATTGTATTGAGGGTTTATGGATTTAGATTTTGATGCATTATTTAAAACATTAGAATGAACAATTTTAGGTCTATTAATACCATCTTTGTTACAAACTAATGATATTCTTTTTGAGTTTGTCGATGATTGTTGTTTAAGTCTGATATCTTCTCTTGATATTATTTCCTGTACTTGAGTAGATTGAGTAGCTGATGCTTTCTTTTGTAAAAAAATTAATCGTCTTTCCAAGCGTTCATCTGAAAATATAAAATTTTATATTATACACAGAATTAATATATTCACGCATAGGTAAATGTAAGTACTAAGAGAAATTAATCTTAAGGCATGATCGAATTGAATGTGTGGTGTTATTAAATTCCATAACCGGTGTACTTGTATAACCAGAGTTGCGAATGTGGCGGAAGTAAGGCTACTTTGCGTAGACCCCTATTTCCCAACGTGGAGTTCACGCCCCGCAAGAAGGCAATTTGATATTTAAGGGGGCAATTTCAAAAATGGACTCAACACGACTTTAACCCTTTTGCTCCGGGCTAATTAAATGCAATATTAGATATCGTTGCCAAATTAAAAAAAAAATTCATACGAAATGCCGTAAATAATTATTAGATATAATTTTGTTACTAGTTGCTAAAATATCAATCTAATCAAGATTCGTCAACTAAACTTCGTCGGGGATTTACTTTTTTTCTAGAGATGTTATAGTGGGGCATGGCCCAAAAAAGGTTGGGAACCACTGGCCTAGACCGTAGGTAAATAATGGCAATTGGTTTGTCTTGTCTACCTCGCAAAAGATTTTGCGACAATATGACATTTAGTTACAAGAATTGAAGCGGCAAGATTTACGATTGATTGAAAATCAGCGCAACTGAATTAATCTGGACAATTCTTCATATACTCTTTGCGGTAGATACATTTAAGATCCAAAGCACACCAATATCTTCATGCAATGTCAAAGAATAAATTAAACCTGAAAGATTGCTTATCGACGAAGCCAGGTATTGTGCGCTTCTTGCGGTCAATAACATGAAGCTAGTTGTATAAAAGCTTCGTTCAGGAATAAGGCTATTTATGCTGACTATACCTACATTGAAGGCAATGAGCAAAAGAACATTTTATTTAATTTCCACAATTCATATACACTAATTGCCACGAGCCTACTTTCCAAATGAACCAAAAAGTAAGGAAAACCAAATAAACATACCATTAATCTTTTTAACGAAGCAGTTTACGACGAGGCTGCCAAGGAAAAGGCTGAGCGCCATAAACACGTACGCCCACCATTCCAACTTCTGCAGCTAAAACGATAAATCAACACAATTAAATGACTTAGATAATTAGTTACGTGACTCCTAACGTCAATGACTATGTACATGACTAGCCGTTGCCCGCGTTGTCGATTTTTCCTAAAATCGTGATTTTGGGATAAATCGACGTGGGTAGCGGCAGCTCGTGAGCTTCTTTTGTGCTCTCGGGTAAAAAAATGTTGCTGCTGGATAGTATAGCTTTCTATTAATGGTAATCGAATTTTAAAGATTGGCCGAGTAGTTTTTGAGTCCATTACATACTTACAAAGAATTAGATCTTTCTTCCACTGGATTCAGGATTTGGTTTAGGGAGGAGCAATCTTAACTTACTTCGACTGCTTAATTTTCCAAAAAACCTACTAATAAAAAATCTGTAGAGTACCTGAACCTAATTGGGGTATTTTAAGGTCAAAGCAATTAAAAATGTACCATTGTATAGATAGAGTATTGAAATTTGTATAAATAAAATGCAAGTATATAATATCACAAACTGGGTTTATTAAGTGCAAAATGAATAATTATACAGAACGACTTTACAGACCAACCTTATAGCCAGCGAGGTAGTTGAAAAGAGAAATTAGAAATTGCTACATGTGAAAAATAAGCCACCAATTTAAATGTTGCTAGCTCAAACTATAAAACATTTGTTATTTATGTTCTAATATTTATTGAACATAGTTGGGGCGAGCCACAAATGGAACAATAAGTTAAATTACTGTAAAAGCTTTTAAACATATTCTTACAAGATATTCAAATTTTAATAACACAACAATATCAGAATAAAATTGTTTTCTTTTTATAATAAAGTACTTAAATTATTTTCTTAAGTGATAGGTAGAGGGCTTAATTTACGATAAGACCTAACAAAGGTTTTGTTGCCGACCTTAACTTCGGCCACCCTGACTCTACCATCCGGACCAGGAAAAAGTTTGATAACTCGAGCCATAAGCCACTGAAAGGGAGAAGTATTATCTGATCTCAGTATAACGAGATCTCCAATTTTTAAATTTGGATGCTCACTAGTCCACTTTGGCCTATTAAGAAGGTATCTGCGCATATAAGGCATCTGCGTAACCCACCAGCTCTACTGACAAGCACTTGCATGTATAAATAAAATGCAAGTATATAATATCACAAACTGGGTTTATTAAGTGCAAAATGAATAATTATACAGAACGACTTTACAGACCAACCTTATAGCCAGCGAGGTAGTTGAAAAGAGAAATTAGAAATTGCTACATGTGAAAAATAAGCTACCAATTTAAATGTTGCTAGCTCAAACTATAAAACATTTGTTATTTATGTTCTAATATTTATTGAACAAAATTCAAAAACATATTGCTCGTTGAAGACGACAGTATTCTAATCATAGATAACAGTGTATAGTAATTCTAATATTTAAGCTAAGCTGTAACTTTTGAATATAATTGATTTCGATACGGTATTAAATTAAGTTTTCTGTGCTCTAAAAATGCTGTCGAAATTACAAAATCGATTGTTTACAGAATTTCAAAGTTATGTCGAAGAAACACTTTTTTCAAAATTTTAAATCAAAAAAAAGCAAGGATGCTTAACACAATTCAGTTATCTACTTATTCTAATTAAAAATAAAATATTGAAGTTAACTCTGTGTTGGTTCAGACTGCCTTTGAAGAATAGACTATCTGCACTTCTGGCAAGCAGTTCGTAAGAGGCGAACAATTGGCTATGCAAGTCACTACCATCGTGGCTACAAGGTGGTAAAGTTCTGCATTGCCTCGCCCGGGTCAGGTACCACCACCTTACTTATTTTTCTCGCAATAACGTCAGTGTTTGTTACTGTAGTGTTCTGGTTTAAAAGGTAAGGTAGCCGGAAAATTTATGCATGTGGTATTAAGACCTTTCCATAAGGATAACAACGCACCATTAACATCTTTGGTGTTTATTGGCGATTGTTGTCTCTTTCCATCAGGAGAGCCATCTGCTTAGTTATCTAATGATATAAAAAACCCCTTTGGATTATTATAATCATTACTTAGTTATTTTCTTTTTATTAACAAAGTGGTAGTGTTACAACGTCTTGACCGGGTTTTAGTTACTACCGCCATAATAGTGCCAGTGCTTTCCGTTGTCTGCCTGTCGCTATGTTTTGATTTTGAGGGTAAGGTAGCTGATAATTTTATGCATGTGGCATTCTAAGCTTGTCACATGTATAGCAACTCAGCATTAACATCTTTGGTGTCTATAGACAATGGTGATCTCTCTCCGTTAGGAGAACCATCAGTTTGTTTTCGATCCTGTAAAATAAAATAAAATAAATTATGCATACAAAAAATCTCAGTAATCTAAGCTACTTAATTCTTTCCTCTACTAGTTTCGAATAAACTATAATCTTTCAAACAATTAATACTTGATGTTAAAAATGCGAAAGTAACTCTGTCTGTCTGTCTCTTCTTCACGCCTAAACCACTGAACTGATTTGGATGAAATTTGATACAAAATAGCTCGTAACCCGAGAAAGGACATAGGATAGTTTTTGGCCCCAAAATTCCACGGGAACGGGAACTATGCGGGTAAAATCGCGGGACTTTTATTTTAAAAATTTTTCTACACGCACAAAGTCGCGGGCACAGCTAGTAAAGTATATCTTTTTAGCAAAAAAAGTATTCCTCATAATGTGAACGGGCTATTATAATACTCGCCCATGTTGCGCAACGTATTGGATCTCGCGGAAAAAATGCAGTAAATATTATGCTAAAATGTTTATATAATTAACTAATAATTATTATTAAAAAATAAAATTATCAAAGTATTATAATAAGTAAAATATAATAAATAATATGGAAACAACTCCATTACTTTTGCAAACAATTGTGTAGCAAGTCGCAAACGTGTGACATATTTAAATTTATATATAGCCATCTTCTTTCTACGTATATTTAAGCGTGTGTGGGACAAGGAAAAGAGATATTGTCAATATAGTTAATTGGTTTTTCAATCAGTAGTTAATAAATAATTCCAAATTAAATGAAATATCGTGTTTTTCACTATACAATACGGCATTCTTAGTGTCTTGTCAGTCTCACTGGTAAATGACAACTAACGCAAAATTGTTTCTCTTTTTACATTTTGTTTCTCTTTTAATTGGTACACTTTTAGAGCGCGGACTCGATGTCCATATTTTTGTAAGACAAAAACAACGTAAATTTAATATTTGAAAAGCTGTAACTTTCGAAATCTAGTTTCGATTTTGATTTTTAAAAGGAATTCGACGTAGTTTTTTAGTACTAAAATATCAGAGAATACTAAAAAATGATTGGTTGAAAACTTTCGAAGTTATGCCAAAAAAACACTTTTTTTTTAATTTTTCGTCTAGGAATACTTTCAAATGGATGAAGCGATTTTGATGCAATTGATGCATTAGACGTAGTTTTTTTGAGGAATATAGCTGACTACTTTTTGTACTCAATCGGTACATTAATCTCGAAGTTATAAAAAAATTACTGTTTCACCAAAGTTTTTTTGGGGTTTTTTAAAAATTTCTCCAAATCTCCTGTGCCAAGTTGGTTCCAATTTTCAGAAAGTCTAAGTTGGGCGGAATCCAATCGAATGCCATCAACCGCGTCTCGATCGGTTCAAAAGCCTTTCAAAATTTACGAGATGTTTACATACACACATACACACTGACACACACACACGCACACACACACACACATGCATACTGACGTCATCGTGAAAATGGTCGGAAAAGGTTCCTAGGATCTCAAAACGTTGAGATCTGATGAAAACTCGATTTTCGAAAATCGAAGCAAAATCCATAACTTCCTTATCCACATTCCACATACGTAGCGATAAGTTAAAAAGTCTGAAATATAATTAAATGAGATCACATTTTAAAAAATCAAATTTTGAAAGGTATTGCTATATATCAATTATATTTCTTACAATAAAGTGCGGCACGAGGAGAATTGTATCGTTCGGAAATTTCGAGATTCGGGTATATATTATAGAACAATCGTCGTTGTCTATATTTCTTGTACGCATTTTATCGATTTTCGATATTTAAGGGTTTTCAAAGTAAATCGATAATCGATAAATAATAGATTGTCGGTTTGCATGGCCTAGGTGGCACTCGAAGCGAGCTGCCCCGCCACCCCTGCCTAGCCACGCCACAGCTTAAACTTACACCGTGAATTTAAGCTTGTCCGTACAGCTTACAGGACTCACAACATTAAGTCGTGACGCTGTCTTCTCCGGCATTTTATATACTTACATAATTTTCGGTAAAGGATTTTAAATTTCCAATCCCATTTGTATAATGCCAGAAAATTGAGCTTCTTGCAATAAACAATAGAGTTGATATTGAAATAACTTTACCATTAAATATTTTGAGTCCAAGTTTAATACAGAAATCTGAAACTTTGACTACGATGTTTAAGAAGTTCAAATAAAAAGTTGAGTGTTTAACATTTAAATTCGTTATAGCACAAATCCAGCACTAAAGTTAGAATGCAGTTAGAATGGTTTAATTCCTCTGAGAGTTAGAATCGTTAGAATAGCAGCGTTTACTTCTGCTTGACAATTGTGACATTTATTCTCAGTCATTATGACAGATTACGTAACAAAGAAAAAACTCTATGGAAAAAATATTTTGTAAGTACGTGCCGGAAAGCTTGCCGGCATCGACACCTCGACTTGTAACTTCAAACAAAATGTCTTTCAAAGACAGCGAGGTGGATATTTGCTCTGTGTTCAAAGAGTATACAATACTATGATGTCTTTCATAAACGGCCCCACGAAGTTTGTTATCTTTAAACAGCATTGCGGTATGATCAATGCTCGTTTCTGATTGGGTAAACATCGCATTGTTATATTTAAATCAGTGGTGCATGAAATTTAAAATAAGAACAACAATTTGATGGCCTGAAAAAGTAGTTAGGGAGGGTGTAGTAATGAAAAATTTGACTTAATTTTTTCGATTCGATTCGAGCAAAAACCAGTCGATTTTTAATATTTTACATTTTTTTAATATGTACTTAAAACTACTAAAAATTGAATTAAGTTTTGTAACATACAGCTTTTTAATTATAAAAAAATTTCCATTTACAACAAATGTACAAAAGGTGAACTTAACGTCTGATGACATTTTCTACCAGTTTACCTTAAAGTTGTAATTATATATTCTAAATTGAAATATCTTTTACCGAAGTCGCGGGCACAGCTAGTTGTATATATAAAAGAACACTTTGAGTTTATTAATTCACCTAGTTAGACAGGTTCAGGAGGCCTCGCCACGTACTTTCCTATCCCGATGACGATCCCGACATTTACACATACACTCACAACACGAGACCGTCGTCGCCGGTCTCGACGACGAAGACTTATCTATCGCTCTGCGCCTCGCGGGGCGCTCAGCCACGACTCGCCCCCTTCATTTTTAGTCCGAACGCCGCACTAAGCCGAGGTCCGGTCTCACAGGAGACAGCTCTTAGCGCGGGCGTTGTAAGCCCAAATATTAAATTAAACTCTGGTTGAGCACTCTGCTCGCCCAAAAAGTTCGGTGACACAGTAACGACCAAAAGGTCAACTGTAATAGTCATTTTGGAAAAAAAAATTACCTAGTTCTCCATGTCGCCCTTCAATTTCCACCCTTTTACCTACTCCCATGTATGTAACTCCAGATTTTTTTTCAATCTTTTACAGTAATTGCTATAAGACTTTGGTACTAGCCCCCACATCTCATTGAGCATTGAGGACCAATTACACTTACTGATCTAACTCCAAAATAAAACAGTTATTTGCTTGTATTATGGGTGTTAGTCAACGATACTAATACATAGAAATACATATATAAATACTAGAATATATTTGATAAACACCCAAGCCCAGAAATACGAACATCTATGCTCATCACACAAATGTTTGTCCCTGTCGAGAATCGAACCCGAGTCCCATCGATTGCGTAGGCAGGGTCACCAACCACTCGACCAATGGGATAGTCAAATAATAATGTTTCTTATTACCTTAATATTTCACAGACGAATTCCTTCATCGACAAACTTTTTAAAAATCCGTATTATATTTGTAATACCTACCCTTAAAAAGTATTTTTCAAGATTTTTTTACCACTTCATTGGTGTGACTAATCGTACTAGAATGTATTACCTTAATATTTCACAGATGAATTCCTTCATCGACAAACTTTTTTCATAAATCCGTAATATATTTGTAATACCTACCATTTAAACGATAGGTACACCATATTTTTAATATATGCTAGAAAAAAATAAACATCACCAACTTTATGTGCATAGGATGTACCCTTAAAAAATATTTTTCAAGATTTTTTTTACCACTTCATTGGTGTGACTAATCGTACTAGAATGCTGTAATATTCGGATCAAATTACAGCTTTCTGGTACGTAATGTCTGAGTTATATAGGCTGCGGACTGAAGGACGGACATGGTGAAACTATAAAGGTTTCTAGTCTTCAGGAATCTTCAGGAACCTTAAAAAGGAGCCCGGATCATTACGGAAAATTAAGGTAAAGTTCTCCCTAAATTAATATAGCTTTTCACACAATAAAGTGTATGCAATGAACTTCTATGTTGCAGTAATATACTAAAGAATTTACCTAATAATGTTCACAGATGTCTGATGTTAAGAGCCAAGAGACAGGTTTATGTACACTCGTACATTGAAGTAGTGATATTGGGGCGTACTATTAATTCTATAATGAAATTCCAACATTATTAAATTCCCTTTCAAAGTGTGGGTTCTAAAATAGTAATTTCGTGTTATTATTGTCATAGGCGTGTTTGATGAAAATAAATATTTGTCAGATGTAAGTGTATGAAGTATTTAATGTCATGGTGTTAGTTCGGGTCATGTTCGGGCTACCTTGGAAAGTCTCTGCGAGAGATCAAATCTACTTGTAAAATTTTTTTACGATTAATATCTTTCGTTATATAAATTCTTTATTTAAGGCGATTAAGGCGAACGACCTGGAGTAAGTGACAGGAGCAGCGCAAGTACTATTCCGCGCGCCGGCATCCCCCGACACCAAAGACTATTTACAGTGGATGCAGATAGAAAACTACAGGGCACTACACAGTCGATAAGGCGGTTATCTATCTTGGACCTAAAACTTTCGTGAAAGGGCAAGCTTATGTCACGCTCAGTATAAATTTTTAGACGGTGTTGTAATAACTGATCTAGATCAAAGAAAACTTTTATACAATCAACATTGCATTAGTATTGCATTATAATTGCAATAGCATTGGAAGAGTTAGGGCGATTGTAAAGTAATTTACGCCGGTGGCAAACCGAGGAAACAAGAAAGGTCATAACATTGTCTTTGTCTTTAGCTCTACATTCACATTTTGCGCCTAAATGTGGGTTTGACGTGGGTTTTATAGTTTTTTAAATTGTTTTTTCTAAAATTTTTAGTTTCTGTATCACCACACTCTACAATACTTACCTATGGAGTTATATCGATTTTTTTAATATGTAGTTGCTAAAATAAAATATAATACTGCAGAACCTCCTTGTCGCTTGTCACCGTAACACCTATTTAAGAATCCTCACTAATCAACTACAAACTCACTATTGAAAACGGTATCAAAATCGGACTAGTAGTTTTGGAGATAAATGGCAACATTGGTTTGTACAAAACAAATGTTTATTGCAGCGCCTTCTGGTAAGTTTTCCCCGTATCACCTATCTAAGAACATGCACTAATCAAATCCTAACCCATCACTGAAAACTGCATTAAAATCGGATAAGTAACTTTGGAAATACATAGCAACATTGGTTTATACAAACAAATGTTTACTGCAGCACCCCCTGGTGAGTTGTCACCGTAACATCTATCTAAGAACACGCATCAATCAAATCCAAACCCACCAATAAAAACCGCATCAAAATTGGACTAGAATTTTGGAAATAAATGGCAACATTGGTTTGCACAAACATCCTCTCACCCCAAACGCATATACCGTCTCCGTACTGTCGTGGGTAAAAATAATAATTATGATGAAATTTCCCCAAGTGCCAGCGACGAAGAAAATTCATGCATATTCACACCAGATCCCTTGCAGGTATAAATAGACAGGAAATTTATATAAATGCTCATGAAAAAATTAAGTTACATAAATAGTCAATAATTTATAATTTGAATTCATTGATTTTGTTATTCTAAATTAACTTTCACCAATAAAACTACTCAATAAGCACACTGATGTGTTATTGCTCAGTGTATAGCTCTTTTATCTATGCAATAGTAAAGAACACAGGCGATTTTGGTTTTGTACATCCCTTGCGTGTCTTTCAGAGTGCCGAATGTCAGATAAACTACAATAATTTTTTATGTTTTTTAAATTATTTAAATAAAATATACCACTAGGAACAATCGTATAAAAATATAGAGACTTTAATTTGATTAATTTCTCATCATATTTAAGGGTCACCATTGTATAAAAGTTTAATTACATTTGCATTAAAACAGCAATAAGTTGACAATATATATATGTATATGTATAATTTTCATTATAAGTATCAAATAAAAATTCTCCCTGTTTTTGTAGTAAAGAATAGTTTAATGCTAATTTGTTTTGTTTCTTTTAAGTATCTATTAAGTGTCTTTGCGAATCTTAGCTCAGAATTCTTTCAATCTAACTTAGATTTCTGAGATTAGCAGCTGTTGTACTGAAGGCACCCAATGACAAGATAAATACCTAACCACAGACTACTAAGGAGAGAACTGATTGTTTAGGTTAACCCATGAAGCTGTATTATATCTGGAGACTTCTAATACCTACTTGAAACACAATTTTAAGTACTGCTGACATCTTCTGAGGTCTCGCCCTCCCCTACCACAGCTGTATAAAAAGAGACGGAGAGACCTCATAGAGTAAGATATAAAGTAAATATTTGTTTCAAGTGATTATACGAGTGATAGCTCCACCTATACCTTCTATTTTAAAAACTACGTCGAATACTGTGAATTGGAACAAAATACCCCGTGTTGGTTCCGGTTTCCTTTGAAGAATAGACCGACTGCCGTTCTGCCAGGCAGGTCGTAAAAGGCGAACTATTGGCTATGCGAGTCACTAACATCATGGCTACTAGGTGGTAGAGTTCTGCATTGTCTCGCCCGGGTCTGGTACTACCGCCTTACCTATTCCTGCCGCAATAGCCTCAGTGTTGGTTGCTGTCATGTTCCGGTTTGGAGGGTAAGGCAGCCGGTAAACTTATGCGTGTGGCATAAGACCTCGCCACAAGATAGCAACGCACCATTAACACCTTTGGTGTATATAGGCGATGGTTGACTCTTTCCATCTATCTTGCACTATAAAAAAAACTGACGTTCTGCCAGGCAGGCCGTAAAAGGCTATATTGATATATGATAAGATTGGCTATACGTTTACTACCATCCTGAATACTAAGGGGTGGAGTTCCGCAACGTCTCACCCGGTTATTTCTTACCACCGCCTTACCTATTACTGCCGCAATGCTTATCAATGTCGTGTTCCGGTTTGTAGGGTAAGGTAGCCGGTAGACTTATGCATGTGGCATTGCCATCCCTCTACGCAGATAGCAACGCACTATTCACATCTTTGGTATCTGTATGCGATGGTTTCTTTTTCTATCAGAAGAGCCGTCTGCTAGTCTGCTATCTAATGATATAAAAAAAGGATAAATTATTATATAAAAATAAATGTGATACGGTTTTTGAATATATCTCCCACATCCGTAATCCGAATGAAACGTATAAAAGTATTTTCTGTCCAGCAACTTTGTAATTTATTCATACGAAAAAATCGCCGTCAATATTTACTATAATATTGGAAAAGCGATGTAAAATGGGAAACGATTGCTCAAAGCATTCTCAATAACTCGATACTAGTTTTGTGTTACTTTTCGAGTGAATATTTGTATAGATTTAGCTTAGATTATCCATTTTGATTTGCGGAGAGATACGGATGAGGATGTGTTTGTAAGGAAGATAATGTGGACGAGGAAGAGGAAGAGGAAGCGATTGAGGAAGAGGACGAATGAATTAAAAACACTTCACGTATTCATTGTACTATATCGCTTTACACTAGTCGTCTGTACTATCGCTTCGAATTGCTGTATAAAAACTAAACTGTAGTCGCCATCACATCCATATTTATACCCAAGGTAAAGTTCGACTACGTACGGAGATTTGGATCTCCCGAAATCATCGCGTAAACAATAATTTTAGTGTAAACAAGTCCTAGTACATGCTATTTTCACCCTTATCACCGTTGGCAGAAGATCCATTATGTCATAGCTGCATGGGTAATGGCGGCTATTGCTTATTAATAGAAGCAGCCTTTCTTTTATTTCTAGATTTTTTCAGCGTTCTTTTCACTGTACACAGTAAATTTTCTAGATTATTCGCAACAATATTTTAGTATTTTGTCTATTTATTTACATTAATTCTTATTTATTCTCATAAATGATAATACGTCGAAGTACGATAGTATTATTAAAACGCCAAACTATCAACATGTTCGATGTTTCCCAACCAGTATCTGAGATACGGGAGTGGTAACACACCATCCGCCGAAATCCGAGCTGTTAATCGGATTTTTGATTTTCGAGAAAAACCTCAATAATATTTTTGCCCCGCCTGGGGATCGTTCTGGCTCATGATCTGAGCTAATTAGGCTAGCACCCTGACTACGCAATCAATGAGGCTCGGGTTCGATTGTTGGCAGGGGCAGGCATTTTTTTTTTCTTATCGATAGGGAAGCGCTTGACCACGATCTTGCCTGATGGTAAGTTAAGATGCGGCCTAAGATGGAACGCGCTTCCCTAGAAGGTACCTGTTCACTCTTCTCTTGAAGATCCCCAGGTAGTACCCGTCGGGGAACATAAACTCACGAAGCATATTATAGTCCCTTGCGTTTCGGATCAAGAATGTCGAGTCGAACCGTTTTGTTCGGGTACGTGGAACGTCCTCGATATAGCAATGCCTAGTATCTGTGCACCTCGACGATCGATAGAAAAACGGAGATGGTGGAATTAAGTTGTGCAAATCCGCAGCGCATTCTCCAAAGTGTATCCGATAAAAGACTGATAAATAGACACTCTGCGGCGATGAGCGAGGCTTTGGGGTTTTTTTGCCTACCAGATCATCATCGTTTATGGGCCTCTTGGCACGCCTCTCTATCGCCTCAAGCATCTCCAGCTGGTATTTGGCGGATCCATTACATAGGTGAGAGTAGTATTCCATGCACGACCGGACATGTGCTTGATAAAAATTGAGCAACTGTCTCGGGCTGAAATACTATCTCACCTTGGCCAGACTACCAAGCTTTTTTGAGGCAACTTGGCCTTTCGATACGATGTACGAATTAAAGTTGAGAGTAAGCGTTAAGGTGATACCACGGAGCTCGAGGTGGTCAGTTATCTGCACGGACATACCTTGAAAAGACGGAGTCAGGTGGAATGGACTCCATTTAGCGGAGAATAGACACGCCTGGATCTTAGCCGCATTAAACTTGACCAGATTGGCATCGCCCCAATCGGGGACTGCCTGTAGGGACAGGTTCATACGATTGATCATCGCCTGTCTGAGAGACCAGATCTGTACCGTACTGGCCCTCGCGCTGGATGCGTAACTCTTCATAACAGTACTATGGTCTGCGTAGCCATAGATACCGGGCTTCAGCAGGTTGTTAATGTGTAGCAGGAATAGAGTTGCGGAGAGAACTGATCCCTGAGGGACTCCAGCATTTATATACATTTTGTCGGACGAGCAGCCGTCGACGACTACTCTAATAGACCGGCCACTCAGAAAATCTGAGATTCAGGCGCAGAGACCAGTAGGTAGACCGGTTAAATAAATTAAAATAGGTTTAAAACCAGTTTAAAATCAATTTAAAAATGGTTTAAAACCGGTTTAAAATAAGTTTAAAACCAGTTTAATATCGATTTAAATGATAATCGATTTAGTAAAAAAGGTTTAACAAAGGCTTGAAACCGGTTTAAAACAAGTTTAAAATCAATTAAAAGCCGGTTTAAAATTAGTTTAAAACATTCATTGCTGGTTTAATATAATTTTAAAACCGGTTTAATATCGGTTTAAAAATCAGTTTAAAAGCTGTTATAATCAGTTTAAACCCGGTTTAATATCGGTTTAAACCAGTTTAGTAAATCGTTTAAACGGGTTTATTACCTGTTTAAAATCAGTTTATATCGGTTTAAAACCAGTTTAAAATTAAAAAAACTTCTGACCATACTTGGATAATTAGGTCAATAAAAAGGTAATTTGGTTTTTGTTATCTTGTAATATATTATTTTGTAATTGTAATTAATTATGAAAAGTAGAAAAAAGACAAGCCCGCTGACATTCTTCCGCCGAATCTTCTCAGTGTGTGGCTGCATTCCGACTCGGAAGTAATTCTAAAAATGTTGACTCGTCAAAAGTGACTATTCAGATTTATTTGAATAAAGCTTTTTTTTTGAGTCTGAGTTTCAAAATTTAACTACTTTCTTTTAAATATTCTACAAGAATGGAACGAACTGCCTTCGTCTATTTTTCCTGAAAAAATATAGCCCTGAAACCTTTAAGAGTTGATAGGTTTATTTTGAATGGACGTGTACTACCTTCTTTGACAATCTTCATTGACAATTTCCACCAGGTGAGATATAAGTCAAACGCCTGTTCCAACTAAATTTAAAAAAAAAATTACCAATCAACTTGCAAAATTTTTTTGTAGTGCGAAAATAAAAATAAAGTGTAAATACTTACGGCCCGTTTCTGAAACACGAATATGTATATTTAAGAGTCCGTGCACGAAATTAACTCATTTTGAACAATTTTGATGACCACTTGTGGGCAAGGCAAGAAGAATTTGAAACCTCTTTTTTGTTATTTTAAGAGTAGAGTTCTTATTCTTGTCGACAGCTTGTTAAGATTTTTTAAAATAACGAATATAATAATGGCAATTAGCCATATTCAAAACCCCTTTTCCGCTAAAGTTACGAACGAGTGATGTTTGTGGTTCGCTGAACAAAGAACTACAAAATATACTGAATGTTAAAAAATCAGAATAACATCATTATATAGTCTACTCGTAAAGTCGTTGAAAACATTATTGAATTCAATACGAAATATAGCAGAAAAAAATGTTGAAAAAACGTGATTTATGGAAAACATCGGGACAAATAAATATTTTTTTTCTATACCTTAGAAACACTTCAAAGAAAATTTAAAAATTACTCATTAATCGTAAGGTACCGTTTAATAGAATATGATTTTTTATTTATAAATAAACAATAAGTTCATTTCGTATTTTAAAAGCAAAGTGAACTTATAGTGTACGAATATTATCGACCACGCAAACCCGATCCCGTCAGTAACGACCGGGCTCTCCCAGCCCGAGTACGTATCACTTTGTTTCGCAAGCGTTCGCGAGTTTTACGTAAATATATTTCCGAGTTTATACGCCGACTAACATATTTTGATCCAATAAGTATTTTATTAAGTTGATTATTTATTAAATTTATTTCGTCTTCAATACTAATTATAAATATAATAACTACTATTCATAATTATATTACATAATATGTTATAAATAGACGTAAGGGTAATTTGCGGAACTACTGACCCGATTCCGAAAATTCTTTCACTTATGGAATTTCACTATTTAAATTTTTTTTGGGCACCTATTTTAAACGAGTATGTACAATTCGATTTTGGAATAATAATAATTTTCATTTTTTTAGACTTTGATTAATGAAAAATTTGATCATACTTGACTCGCATTGATTTAGTTAGATCAAAATACAACTTCTGGTTTCCTAAATCTTTTGAAGTCTATAATTTGTTATAGATAATGGGTCGAAAGACAGGAACGCATTACGCATGCATAAATAAAAAAAAGAAAAGAAAAGAATATGTAGGACTGATACGTGCTAGAGCAGTACTGAAAGAACGGAGATCTGATCAACTCGCCACGGTTTTGTTTCCAGAACATGTAAGTTTTTACTTTCGACCAGCGTTCGAAGTTTAGAAGTATTTGCGAATACAAACTAATATCAAATGTTGTAATTTTAGGACATCTTTAACAATGGAAGGGCTAAAATGACTGAAATGCCAGTTGATGTTGACAATACATTCCAAGTTGATTCAGGCATGGTAATTATCACCGTTATGTTATATAATAACTAAATGATATGCCAATGCCAAAATGAAAAAAATGCCAAAGCCTGATATGCCAATGGAAGAATATGAAATCGCCAAAGAGCTGTTTTTGTATAATTTAAAACAACAAATACTGGACCGATATGAAATCGAAAGAGACACTGTCCTACAAGCAGAAAGCGCTCTGTGGCTGGAACTAAGAAGGAGTCTGTTAACAGCGTCAAATTTTTCCAAAGTCTGCAAGCGACGTGAACATATCAGTTCAGCACCTCTGGTAAAGAACATGATTTATAGCTATTCAATAAGCCACGTGCCAGCTATCCAACATGGTAAAAATAACGAAGCTATGGCTTTGGCACAACTAGCAAAGCAGTTTCGTTGCGGGTTCCTGGCTTACAGAATTCTGGTTTACAAAAGTTACAATAGTGGGAACGAAAGAAGGGCCCAATGCCCTTTTAAAAAACCTACAATATTTTTTAAGAATCTATTCAACGATACCCAACACTATGGGGCACGTGAGAAAAAAAATAACATTCCCACTTTACATGTAGGGAAGCTACACTGATTTAATGACTTTGTTGCCGTGACTTATATGTATATTCATACCAAATTACAGCTCTCTAGTACTAAGGATCTCTGATCTATCGTGCGAACGGACGGACGGACGGACATAGCAAAACTATAAGGGCTCCTAGTTTACTTCGGAACCCTAAAAAGGGTCTTGACAGACGGACAACAAAGTAATACTATAAGGGTCCCGTAATATGCGACATAATTAGTAATATCTTTTCATTGCATTTTTTTTTGTGTTATGTAACTAAAAATTTACGCAGCTTTCTTGTACAAAGGATCTCTGAGCTATCGTGCAAACGGACGGATGGACATAGCGAAACCATAAGGGTTCCTAGTATACTTTGGAAAGAAGGTTAAAATGTATGTGGTTATATTTATACTTCTTATAATAAAGAAATAGGTAAAATCTTGTTTTATTTTCACCTGAAATGAGAAAAACACGTAAGATAATTTACTTTTGGTTAGATAAACCCTTGCTCAGTTAAAAATTAAATAAAAGGGCAATAAAATGTCACACACTCATAAATGCGCAAGCAAAACAACTGAGTGTGTACTTATGAACACACGTAAGAAGTTATACTTTTTTGGCGTAACAAGATAAAAATCTTTCTAAAAATTTTATCCTTCGCGTATGTTTGTAGAGAAACGATACTAACAATAGAAGAAGATATTTAATATACTAAAAGAAAGTTTTATTATAACGGTGTGCGCACGCATCGTAAAAATCTACTCTCATCATTTTGCCCTAACGCGTCAAAAGAAGTATAACTTAAAAAAATAAATAAAATATACTTACTTTCCCCCGTGTTGGTTCGGGCTTCCTCCGGGTAAGGCAGCCGGTAGACTTATGCATGTGGCATTGCCATCCCGCCACACGGCTAGCAACACACCATTAATATCTTTGGTGTCTATAGGCGATGGATTCTCTTTCCATCAGAAGAGCCACTCGCTTGTTTGCTGTCTTAGATATAAAAAAAAACTTCCTCCCGATCTTTTATATATATTTTATTACCTAAAATATAATTTGCATTCGTATACTCTTAATTTTCCTATTTTAATTTATTTTTGACAATGTATGTAACATTAAAAGATGATAATAATATATGCAACATAAATGCAAATTTGATTTGCCTAGAATACGGTTACGGACCAAGATTGTTTGCTCCCGCTGCACTCATGAGACTACGCACACTACGATCGTTAGCGACATTTCGAACACTACACGCACACATTGCTCCGAAATTACCTAAACTAGTACTGCGACGGAATTGATAGGGACTCTTAATACAATCATCTAACAAACTGTCAAAATTAACAATTTATTGACAACCTGTCAGTTTGTGGTACGCCTTTAACGGATAATTACGTAATTTAATTATTTCGGCTGTATGCCGATAATTTGCAATTATGTTAGCGATAAATTCAAAGATTTTTAGGGCAATAAACATCTTTTCAGAAACTCAACAATACTCAACATGAAGGATTACAGCTGAATTATCACCCACATTGATAAATGTTGACAGATTATCAAAAAGTTAATTCGAAATCTCAATCTTCTGTTAAATACAGATAAAGTGTTTGTTAACATTAATTTGTGTTTCAAAACCAGGCTTTAGTCTTATTATGTTGTCCATGGTTAGCTTATTCAGTTTAATCAAGAGGTCCCGCAGGTTCAAGGCAGGTAAAAAATTGAAATTTCAGTATTGTGAATTCTGAGAATATAGTAAACGCTGTTTGAAACTTTTAAGAAATTACGATCTTTTTAAGGACTATGAGTTTTACATAATATCTATCCATGTATTAATACGTGAAGCAAAAACTTTGCATTCCTTTTTAAGGCAATTACTAGAACGATGGAGTTTGAAATTTTGCACGATTAAAGTTTACATTGTGGAGAACTGCAGAAACTTAATATTTTTAAATAACAAGTATATATTACAAGTAAACGTATGTTGTCAAACATAAAGGAAATATAATTGTTTAGTCTATGGTCAAATTTCGACTAGAAAGCGATCGCTAGTTACAAAAAATCCAGCTAAAATATAACTGAAAACCTGAAAAATGTGTTAGGGGCCACCCATAAATTACGTCACACAAATTTCATGATTTTTTGATCCCTCCCTCTCCCTTGTCGAAGATCACATTTGTGAGACCCCCTCCCCCCTACGTAGTGTACGTCACATATTTTGTAATTTTACATTGGATTAATGATCTCATTTGTTTATTTTTTATCTACACAGGCATTGATATAAAAACCCAAGATACACAATCAGTGTGTCAAAAACGTCCTCCAAAAATGAGGTTCATTTCAAATAGAATTGCGTCGGTCGCGACTCTGTCAATTTTATTTCTTTTCGTACATTGCTTTGTAAAAACAACTATAAGTCGTGCACTTAAGGTTGGATATGCAAGGACATATGTTTTTGCCATATCTATAACTATTTAAATGAAATTAAGGACACTTTTGAGTGTCAGTTTTGATCGGGACTGTGCATCTTGGGTTTTTTATATCAATGTACACAGGTGACTTTTTACATTTAGTGTTTAATTATATTTTGAAAAATGTGATGTCACTAAAGTTGGAACCCCTTCCTACCCCTTTTAACACAATGTCACACTTCGTCGACCCCCTCCCTCCCCCATAACGTGTGACATAATTTATGGATGGCCCCTTAAAACATTCAGTCACATTGATAACAAACCATAAACTAACTTTAAGGCTAATTTTTACTTCCGACGCAAAAAGGGGGTTCTGGGACCTCGCACCACTATGAGTTTAAACGGATCAACTCATTTGGATGCGGTTTTTTTATACAATTCGCTTTTTTAATGGGGGTAGTCGTCAGATATATTGTAGTAACGCGCACTTTATTGAGTGTAACATTTGTAAATATTATATAATCTATGGTTATACGTACAGTAATATTAACAGGTTTAATAATTAATTGCAATACATAACGCCGCAATATATTTTTCTAACAATTCTATGAGCACATGTTATCTATCTATCTCCATTTTCATTCTTATATTTTTTTCTTTGGTATATCACAGGACAGTAAACAAGCAGATTGCTCTCGTTCTTCTGACGGAAAGATAGAAAAAGGATAACCATCCCCTGTAGACATCAAGATGTAATAATGCGTTGTCATCTATGTAGCGTCACGTGTATAAGTTTACAGCCACCTTAATCTTCAAACCAAAATACGAGAATAATAAGAACAGGCAATAATACGAAAGGAAAAGTACCAAACCCGGACGATTCGTTGCAGAATTCAATCACCAAGTAGATTCTTACGATAATTACAATGTAATGATATAAAATCGTAGTTCTAATTAATCATACATATTATTCTAATTTTTTTTATATCATAAAATAGCACACAAGCAGACGGCTCTCTCTATGGAAAGAGACAATCATTGCCATTAGACGCTAAAAATGGGTGCGTTGCTATCTTTGTGGTGAGGAGTTAATATCACATGTATAAGTTTATCGGCTACCTAACCCTCTAAGCCGGAACACGACAGATATAGGCAAGGCAGAGGTACTAGATCCGAGTGAGACGTTGCAGAACTTTACCACCTAGTAGTCACGACGGTAGCGACTCGTGTATCCTGCCTTTTTATACTTCCTGGAGAATGGATTTAAAAGGGGCCTGGAATGACACGGGATAAAATTAAATTAAAAACAAAATTTATGTCCAAACAAAAGTGTTGGAAGAACTTCCTTTTACGTAAACAATTGAAAAACTTTCGTCTATAAAAACTTCTCGAACAAACAAGGCAAAAGAAATAATTGCACTCTCAAATCTATCTTCGTCGCTCGTTGGTTCAACTACATAGACTGAAACTTGTAGAACTTTAGTGCTGCGTGTTGCTCATAAGTTGCAGTGCACTTGCTAGAATGACTTTTGTTTATGTTTCAATGCACTCTAGCTAATGTGAAAATTGATTGCCATTTCATTTCGTTAATTCCAGATATAAAATCAGATCAGCCCATAGATATATTATACAGGTTTATTTGAAATTAACGCATCAACTCTTGCAGGCAGCCTCTCTGCATAAATCCCAACAACATTTGTTTTACGACTCTTAACAAATCTTTATAAATAGAACAAAAAAAAAGAAAAACAAATTTTTTTTTGTTCCTCTGCAGACTGGGGTCAAGTTCAAAAGCGCATCACCGCCGCTGCGTCACTCCACAATCCCGTGCCCCGCTGCACGTAGCGATAGTCCAGGCATAAATACGCTCAGAGTAAATACCAGTTCAGAAGCAATAAATATTTTTGTATGGAAAACTCAAATTTTTAAAAACTATTAATTATAAAAAGTCGTAGAACAAAATATGTTGTTGGGACTGATTTAGAGAGGCTGCCTGCAAGAGGTGATGCGTTAATTTCAAATAACCCTGTATACTCAAAGGATAAGCCATTAAGGAATTTCGATTTTTTTAATTGCCTTTTAATGGCATAGGATTAACTGTAACACCTAGAACTCAGAATTATAGTTCATAGAATATCCCGCTGTGCTGGCGGCGGAGGTGGGATGAGTAAGACGCCTATATCTATAAGTTGCTTACTAAATTGATCTCCATGATCCCAATACTGAGACAAACACACACATAATACGACATTGTCATCGACGTCAAAGATATTTTCCCTAATTAATTAGCCAAAACTCCGCCCTAAGCCGAGGTCTGGTCTCACAGGAGACAATGTTAGCAACCCAAATCTTTTATGAGATAAAGAAAATTGAGTTTTATATATTAAGATTCAGGAGGATTTGCCTTTCTTCTCTTTATGCTAATACATCGGTTTCGGAAACTCTTGACACCACCTCATGTCCTCATTTTTGCTGTCTTTCCCAACCACTACAGGAGTTATTATGTTTTTTCCGGGGTTATCTTCAAAAATAGAAATTTAGTGACTTGGATAATCACGTAAGGCCGTTAGCCGTGGCCATCGTAAGAAACGTGCGGTAATTGCTATCAAGTTTGTAAAATGTTGCGATGGAATCATTATCCCATCAACTGAAAAACTAGTGAATCGTCGTAAACTGAAGCGTTTATTGATTTCAACTCACTCTGTCAAATCTTCAAGGGAATCCACGTGATAAAAGTTTTTTATTTCTACAAATAAAGTCAGTGGACATAAGTGTGAAATAAAAATATATCTTTGTATAGTATAAAACGAAAATCATTTCAGCTTCTCCAAAATGAATCTCAAATGTATCATTAATTTTGTATCGAGTCGGTATAATGTGCCCGACTGTTTTATATTAAAAAAAGCGAGGGAGGCGAAAGCCCAATATATTTTAGGGAAATATTGGAGTTGTACGTTCGGATACGTGGAGTGGAGGCAAATGCAGCGCGTTCGCAATCAAGGTGATATTGCCGGGGCCAGGTGCGTCCCGCGACGGCGGACCACGAATTTATAACAGCTATACTGACAAGGTGATTTACGACCGAGAATATTTGTATTTCAGTGGGAAATAAAATAATGTACTCTACTCCACGTATTTTTAGTTTCGTTTGATGTTTTAATATCTAGATGACTCTAGATGGCTCTACTGATGGAAAGAGACAACCATCTCATTGTAAATATGAACAAACTGCACATCACATTCTTTGGGAGTGTAATTTTTGGCAAAACGAACGTAGTGAAATTCTTGATAGTATCCAACACGGAATTGTTTTCTGTGGTATCCAATGTATATCCACTGTAATTTATTACTCCGACCTTGTGGGAACACGTGGAAACTTCCGTGCCTTCAAGCGATTTTGTCATACTTACTACTGGAAGCAAAATTAAGTAGACCATTTCGGTAGGTTCCTAATTTCCAAACTTCCGTGGTGCAATAGCAAACAGTAAAAGTCTCATTTCGTAGCATTTTTATGCTTTTAACATTTTGCTGTCTCCTGATGAAAAGGGAGAGAAACAGAATGTATTTTCCTACTCCTCCTATACTCCACTTCTGATTAATTTCGTTGAAGGTTCCAAGATAGTTTAGCTTTTCCCCAGGGCACCCTGAGTTTGCAACTCAGTGGTTATCAGGACGGTTGCCGCTGTTGATTCTGGTTTACAGAAGTTACAGTGGTGGGAACAAAAGGTGGGCCAATTGACCTTTAAAAAAACCATCCCATATAGACACCAAAGATGTTATATGTATAGTGCGTTCCAATTCGTGTGGTGGAGTGTTAATGCCCCATGCATAAGTCTATTGGCTTCTTAGACTCCAGACCGGAACACAACAACAATAACTATTGACGGTATTGCGGCAGCTGGAATAAGTAAGGCGGTGGTACCAAAAGTCGGACGAGACGTTGCAGAGTTCTACCATCTAGTAGTCACGATGGTAGTGATACATAAAGACAATTGTTCACCTTTTACGAGATACTTGGCAGATTGGCAGATGGTTTATTCTTCTAAGTGAGCCTGAACCCAAACGGGGTTAATAAATGTCGTCTAAAGGCAATCGCGGATCCAGCCTTGTGAGCGCGGTGCGCATGCCGATAACCTTAATTGAGGACCATATACTGATGCTATGTAATCCCTAATATGTATTTTGTACGCCTAATGTGATATAATCAAAAATCCTAAAATACGCGTTTTTTTTGCAGTTGAAATGTTTTGTTCAAATGCTTTTTTTGTAATTATGCTCTTTGAGAAAGCAATATGTTTATTAGGCGCTGGTAAGTCTCCGACCCGCACTTGGCCGATTTTTGGTTGCCGTGATCACAACCTTTGTGGAAGGCTGGATCCGTGCTTGTCTAAAGACATGTTGTTTTCTTCGTTGTGTAGTAGCTTATATTGTTGACGCGCCAAAATAACTTTTAAAAAGTTTAATTGAATAAAGTGTTTACGATTTCTGATTTCTCCGTCATAGTCTGAGTCACTTATGAAGAATGTCTATGTAATAACTAATAAGTCACTATGAGTAAATGGTACTACCATCGTGGTATAAAATTAATGGTTATAAACGCGAATTCGCACATATGGAGCTTCAGTCTACGTAAAGCAGTTGCATCTGCTACAGATACATTGACAAATAGATTAATGGCCCGGAATATTGGTGTTCCAGTGAGAAATAAAATAATGTACTCCACTCAATATTTTTTAGCTGTGTTTGATAAAATTATGGACTCCCTAAATCTAGTAATACATTGTAGAAAAAATGTTTATAATTATGCAAAGAATTATTTTAAGTGAGATTTGAACATTAATTACGCTCTCCTGTAAACCGCAGTTTTTGATATGTTCCTAAATACGTAGGGACCGTCGACATTTCGGTATCAGAATCGATTAGTTAACGCCCTTTCTTTATTATGTAGGTACAATCTTTTTTCAGTCGACTCGTACGTTCCGCAAACTCACCATGGACCATTTTCAATAAGGTTTTGTTATTTCAAAAAATATTTAACGGGAAAATCGGCTACAGAAATTTGTAAATGGTTTTATAATAGTTCAATGTTCCACACATTCGATGCACATCGATTGGTTTTAATATTTTCGAAAGCTGCGGTTTCCGTATTAATTCCGCGTTCTGATTTGAATGAATCGAAGTTAAAATTTTATTTTTTATTACGATTGTTTTGTTTGCTTATTGTTGTTGACTAAAAAAGTGCAAGCACTGAAGTGTTGAATTCTTAAATGATTTAGCTTCTTTGGTCTAATTATTGGTTTGACATACAAGAAGAAGCAGATAGTCATTGTTTTGAATTTTCGGTTTTTCGGTTTCGAGTTAGTTTTGATTTTATTGTCTATTTAATCCTATATCGCATCCTGACGAAGGTTCATTTACGGGCAAAGTGAAAACCGTTCACCTCGTTTCACCGGTTTCTTGACGGCGAGATCAGTGGTGATCTCCATTTTACCGACATGATAACGATTATTAGCTATTTCTAGTGATAACCACAACCGACAGCTTCACGTGTTCATCTGAGCCACGAGAGTGGTAATTCACCACTCCGCCAGACTCCGAGCTGATACTGAGATTTTGGATTTTCGAAGAAAACCTCGAAAAAGCCTCAGAGACACTTTTTCCCGACCCGGGGATCGCATCCGGACCTCATGATCGGAGCCGAATAGGCTAACCTCTGGATCTATTTATTTATTTATTTTATTTTATAGAATATCAAATAGGTAGGCAAAAAACTCCAGAGCCTCGCTCATCGCCGCAGAGTGGCTAGTTTATCGGTCTTTTATCGAATACATTTTGGAGAGTGCGCTGCGGATTTGCACGACTTAATACCGCCATCCCCGTTTTTCTATCGATCGTCAAGGCGCACAGATACTAGGCATCGCCATATGGTGGACGTTCCACGTACCCGAACAAAGCGGTTCAATTCGACATTCTTGATCCGAACCGCAAGGGACTGGAATATGCGACCTGAGTCTGTGTTCCCCGACGGGTACAACCCGGGGATCTTCAAGAGAAAAGTGAACAGGTACCTTTTAGGGAAGCGCGTTCCATCTCAGGCCGAACCTTAGCTTACCATCAGGCGAGATCGTGGTCAAGCACTTCCCTATCGACATTTAAAAAAAAAAATCAAACAAGCAGATGGCTCTCTTCATGGAAAAAGACCATTGCCAGATTAATTATTGGGGGTCCACTGTATTGTCAAAGATATATATTTTTATAGTATCTTCACGCCCGTCAAGACGTAGGCCGAGGTATAACCATTGCACGCATCATTAGCCGAAGATACTTAGTCGCACAATGTGACGGTGGCAAACCTATCTCCAACCGGTACTTATCCAAGCCCAGGTCACATTAATTTTATCAAAAGACTGAAATAACATATTTTTCGATTTCCCCGACTCGGAACCTCATGTGGTCAACACCGATACCGGTCCACTAGACCACAGAGGCGATAAATAGTTAAGCGTCACCTACAGAAACCAAAGATGGCAATGGGTGTTGTTATCCACGTAGCGACTTAGCATGGAACGGCAGCCGGTGGTACAAACCCGGTCGAGAGGTTACAAAATTTGATTTAGTAGTCACACTATGTAAATGACGTATTAGGGTACGTTCAGATGACTAGCGTTCGAAGCGCGTTATTTATACATATAATAAAATCGTAGGAAAGTCAAAACTGTACATTGAATATTTTTTTAAAGAATACTTGGGGCGTGATCTACAATCGATATAAGTAGAAGCCAGAAATATAGTTTTTAGAATTTTTGTCTGTCTGTATGTATGTCCGGGGTAAACTCAAAAAGTACTGCATGGATTTACTTCAAATTTTGTATGAATATTACTAAGAGGTCGGGTCAACATATAGGCTACATATGATATATATAGATAGCGTGATAATATCACGCTATCACCTACGGGAGAAGAGCTGTGTGGAGTAAACGAAGTCCGAAGACGAAGTCGCGGGCAACAGCTAGTATTTTTATATAGTGTTCAAATGACACGCGTTGAACGCACGTTGCCGCGACCGCCATAGTTCAGTAGAATTCTTATATTTATCGAAGATGGACGTAGAAACTGTTTTAACGGTGATATTATACCAACGGTTGAAACTTCGCGACAGAAGACGGAGATTTTGGGTCCACCCAATTTTGTCAACCAGGCTGACTGAAAAAACAGTACATAATTTTGTATCCTAAATTGTAAAAATAATCTTTCACAGAATATGAGGAGTCTTCCCAAGCCCGTCTCTTTGAGTTCCTATCTGAATAAACGCTACTTGTCATGTCCCATATCGCAGCACGTTTTCCTATTTCATCTATATTCTATAAATATTATAAAAGCTTCGGTTTCCATTTCGGACGATTTCTAGATGATCTGATGAACCCTAAAATATATCAATCCGCGTCGAAAGCACGCACTCAACTAAACGGAAACATAGCCCCATATTGCAGGACTTTTATCTATTTCATCTATAAATAATTCCGTATAAACTTCGGTTTCCATTTAGGATGATTTCTGGACGACCTGATGAACCCTAAAATATGTCTATCAGCGTCGTAAAGCGCGCTCAACTGAACGGAAATATAGAAAACCAATGATCTCAAAGCGCGCGTTGACGCGCGCTGACTACAGTCGAGCGCTAGCGCAGCGTTTAATGCGCGTTTTATGAAAACGCGCGTTAGCATGTGTATGGCCTACACAAAAAGTAAACTAGTTGTAGTTGACTGCTTGTCATCTGAACATGCTCTTAGACACTAACGGCCGGTTTCTGACACACGAATAAAGGATACGTTCAGATGACTAGCGTGCGACGTGCGTTCAGCTCGCGCTATATTTTTATATAGTGTTCGCATGACACGCGCTTCACAGGCGTTGAACGCGCGTTGCTGCGGCCACCATGGTTCAGTAGAATTCTTACATTTGTTGAAGATGGATGTAGAAATAGTTTTAACGGTGATATTGTAACGACGACGGCTGAAACGACGTGACTGAAGACGGAGATATTGCATCCACCCAATTTTGACAACCAGGCCGACTGAAAGCCAGTACATAACATTGTATCCTAAATTGTAAAAATAATCCTTCACAGAAGATGAGAACGAGTTCTTCTCAAGCCCATCTCTTTAAGTTCTTATCTGAATAATCGCTACTTGTCATGTCCCATATCGCAGCACGTTTTCTTATTTCATCTATAAGTAATATCGGTTTCCATTTTGGACGATTTCTGGACGATCTGATGAACCCTAAAATACATCAATCCGCGTCGAAAGCGCGCACTCAATTACACGGAAATATCGCAAACCAATGATCTCAAAGCGCGTGTTGACGCGCGCTGACAATAGTTGAGCGCCAGCGCAGCATTCAACGCGGGTTAGCATATGTATGGCCCGAATAAAAGTATGTAGTTGTAAACGCGCGTTCCGTTTCCGTCCCTGTTTCACTGCGACTGTTTGAAACAGTTCCCTGTTTCAAACAGTCGCAGGTTTAGATCCTTGCGAGTCGAAATTTTGAGTGAGATAAAAGATATTGTGGAGTATCCATACTAATATTATAAAAGCGTCTACCTGTCTGTTACGCTAAATAGGTGATCCGACTTTGATGGAATTTGGCATAAAGATAGTTGAAGATCAAGGGTCAAACATAAGATTTTTTTTCAAAAATCAACCCTTAAGAGCCATTTCACAAAATCACCCAACTGAAATTTAGGTATTTTCTAATCGATGCGAGAGCTGGACGTCGTCATCCATATAGTCCACCTAGTACTGGTAAAATGAAAATAGTATTGATACTTTTAATATTTTAATTATTACTACGCGGTTTTATTTTTGGCACACAAACGTAGCGGATTTTATACAATTCTCTTTTATTTATTTTTGAAATAAAAAATAAATGAATATTATTTAAGTGATTTATTTTTGCACAAGAACAGAATATAGTTTTATTTTATGCCAATTTCTATAGGAAAATGTCATTATTTGATAACAAAAAACCCAGTTATAGTTTTGTTAATTTTCATTGAAATAGGCATATTTGTTTAATTAATTAGATATACTTAGTTATAGATCTTTTAGGAAAAAAGTAATCCATTCAGGCACAATTGTTGGATGTTTCTGGTACTTTAGTATTTTTTCTAATTAAGTTTGTTGATTCTAGCAGTAGCAATACCTTTTGGAAAAATAGCTTCCTTGCGTAATTGTCGAAACTTGATTTCTAAAAACATTTATGTAAGAAATACAATTGATGATTAAAAAAATCTGTTTGATAGATGCAATATTTAAAAGATTAATCTATCTAATGGTACCATTTAATTAAATAAAAGTACCTATAATATGAAAAATTAGGAGATATTGGAAAATTTTGATTTCCCGTCAAAAGTTGGTCTTAAGTGCCTCTTTAGGGTCTGAAATAGGAATTAAACTTTGTATGAAAAACTATATCGACATGTATAATTTACACGCCCGCGCCGGCGTAGCCGAGCGGGACAGCTAGTAATATTATAAATGCTAAAGTCTGTCTGTTTTTCCGTCTGTCTGTCTGTTACGCTTTTACTAAACTGCAGAATTTTATGAAATTTGGCATAGAGCCAGTTTGAAACCGGGTCCAAACAAAGGCAAGTTTTTCAATAATCAACCTCTAAAGACAGCCCTTTGAATATATAGGAATAATAATTCTACTCGTGGGCGAAATCACGCGGGTCAGTTAGTAATTAAATAAGTGTTAATAAAACAAAGTGTAGTAAATGTTCAAAGCAAACATTGTCTCAAGAAAACCATAAACTAAAGGAAGAGTTAAAACTAAAGTAACGAGGCGGCTAGATTAATAGGCAAAGTAATTAGGGGCGAATTTAAATACAGCCGAGAACTTAAATACGGCTGGGTGAAAAAATGTAGCATAAAGTGGCCAAGTTAGGATTGAGGCTGTGAGCACACTAAGTTAAATTGATTATATAATGTTAAAAAAGTACCAAAAGTAAGTAAAATTTCCCTGCGTTGGTCCGGGCTCCCTTTGAAGAATTCGCCGTTCTGCCAGGCAGTTCGTAAGAAGCGAACGATTGCGTGTCAATACCATCGTGGATGGTGGTAGAGTTATCGCCCGCTGAGTCTGGTACCACCGCCTTACCCACCGACATGCCATGCCTATGGGCTGTGTGGTAGGTTCGGTCGGCCTAATATCAGTCGAATGGCTCCTGACAATACATATGACTTATAGTTTCACTATAAATGTGCATGCGGAAATACTCAATCAGTGTTGACCAATCAGATCCTCTGTACATCACTATCTTTCACTGTGGATTTGAGTTAGCCAATCACGGCGTTGCAACCTCGCTACGTCTTACTTCATTTACCTCTACCATTAACATCTTTGGTGTCTATTGGCAATGGTTGTTCTATCCATCAGGAGACCCATCTGTTTGTTTGCTATCTTATGATATAAAAGAAAGTGCGTCTGTAATGCGGAGTACGGAATAACGGCCGTTCCATTCCTACAAACTTTTCGGTTCACTACGATAAACCGCTTCGTCGGTTGGCGATATTGGTATAGTGATCCCTATCGCTGCACAGATCGAATTTTTTTATAAGATAGCAAACAAGCAGATGGCTCTCTTGATGGAAAGAGACAACCATCGCCTATAGACACCAAAGGTGTTAATGGTGCGTTGTTATCTTGTGGTGAGGTCTAATGCCACAAACATAAATTCACCGGCTACCTTACCCCCCAAACCGGAACAGGACAGTGACAAGCACTGACGCTGCGACAGGAATAGGTAAGGCGTTGGTACCAGACCCGGGCGAGACAATGCATAACTCAGAATAGCCACAATGGTAGTAACTCGCATAGCCAATCGTTCGCCTCTTACGAATTGCCTGGCAGAACGGCAGATGGTCTATTCATCAAAGGAACCCGGACCAACACGAAAAGAAAAAGAAAAAAAACATAAGGCTTAACGATTACCGCTTATTTCTAGTGTAGTTGATATCTTTACATGTTCATCCAAGGTATGGGGGTGTTAATACACAACCACCAGACTCTGAACTGCTACTATGGTTGTTTTTTGAGAAAAACCTCAAAAACCTTCAATAACATTTTTGGGCGATCCGGGGATCGAATCAGGATATTCATAATCTGAGATAATTAGTTTAATGTCTAGACCACGATGCTGAATAATATTATTTGTAACATTTAGCTAAATCATACATGTACAATGGTCAGTGTAAGGTTTCTTTTTAAAATTTTTAAAGTTAGTGACTCTAACTGTGCAACTTTTAGGGCGCGAATACTATTCCAGATATGTGATAATGATTTAATGCTTCACCCTTCATAGAGTGAAGTGTTATTCGACTTTCCTGAACATGCTTCGGTTACAAAGTGAAATGTGCGTTGAGTACATAATTTATATGTTACTTTGCTACTAACATGGAAAAAAGTATGGTATATTTCTGTGCTGGTGCACGTGGGTGGAATATTGTGCTGTTGGGTATTCTGACCTTTGATAAGTTTGCCTTTCTTTTCACACCACCTTTTGTTTTAGATGTATCATAGCAATTTTGTATAAGATTTAGCGGAAATTGTGCAAATTAAATACCTTAATTTTGTCTTCGAATTATGGATTTCCGCATTATAACGCCTGAATCTATGATCTTCTTATTCATATAAAAATCAATTGCTGTTAGTTAGTCTCGCTAAAACTCGAGAATGGCTGAACTGATTTGGCTAACTTTGGTTTTGATTTAATTGTTGAAGTCCAGGGAAGGTTTAAAAGGTGAGAAAATATAGAACAAAATAAGAGTAGTTTAAAAGGCAGAACAACGTTTGAAGGGTCAGCTAGTATTTTATATTTCTTAAAACTCTTATTTGTTTTGTCATATTAAATAAAAGAACTATCAATCTTATTGTGCAATCAACTTAATGACACGGTGCGGTGGGTGACATAATTTTAAAATATTTTCAGACTTTTAATTACGTTCAAATGAAGCTAGTGAATTAGGGTTTTTATGCCACATTGATACGCTGCGACCGCAGAGGTTTTAAGGATAGCGGAAAGGGGTTATTTATTAAAAGTAAATTATCACTGACTTTTAATTCATAACATTTAAGATACATTAAAATAAAGCTTTTTATCTATACATATAATTCTCTGATAATTGCCATTCGTATAAAGAAGAAGAAGAAGAAGAAGAAGAAGATCGATACATATAATAAAATCGTAGAAAAGTCAAAACTGTACATTGATTATTTTTTTTATAGAATACTTGGGGCTTGATCTACAATCGATATCGAAGCCAAAAATATAGTTTTTAGAAGTTTTGTCTGTTTGTCTGTACGTGTGTCCGGGGTAAACTCAAAAAGTATTGCATGGATTTACTTCAAATTATGCATGAATATTACTAACAGGTCGGGTCAACATAATACCTACATATTGTCACGCTATCATCTACGGGGGAGGAGCAGTGCGGAGTAAACGAAGTCCGCGCGGACGAAGTCGCTGGCAACAGCTAGTATATTATAAGATCTGTCTTGATCTTGCCTTGCTTCCTGCACATTCATAACTCTCTTCATATAAACACGCCGGTTTCGAAGACTTTTGTCATCACCTTCGGATAGCATTGTATATCTATTTTGTAACCATTTCATCTACCACTCTTTCTACATGTCCGAACCAACCAAGCATGCATTTCTCATTTTACAACGACACTTACTTTCAAACTTTACCTCTCTTAACCTAGTAGGTAAAAAATGTAAAACAATTATGTATTAATGATAAGGGAGACCGGGATATCTAAGTACATGTATAAAATATGATCAAACAATTGATTTCATTTCATGGTTTTCGTAGCTATTTTGAAAACCTACACACACCAGTCTGAATCAAGCTTAAAACTCTTCATCTTTGTTTCCCTGATAATTGTACAAGTGACAAATGCTATTTTTAAGTCTTAAAATGTCAGATACAACCCAAAGTTAATGGAACAAACACTTAAGAACTGCGGCACAATAAATAAAAAAGTGTTTTTTCCGTAGAAGGAAATTTCATCGTATTAATCGCGGTGGACTGAGGTTTTTAATTAAGAACGCCTCAGAGGAGCCCCATTAATCCACAGCTCTGGCGGAAAATTAAAGGGGACAGGCGACAAAAGTACAAATTAATAAGAATCACCTAAAGGACTACGCTGATTAACTTTTACCGCCAAAGTTAATTCTATGAGAATTCCATTTTCAAATATTACAATATCTTAACGCCTCATTTACATTAAGGTAAGAAAAATGTAAAAGAATTAAAGAACTGAGATTTAGAATTCACTACGAGTATATGCACAGAGCACAAATACATTACTCTCGGACTATTTTTTTTAAGCTATTGCATAGCTTTTATCGCGGACCTTGAGCGTGGAGACCGAATCCAGAAATTCCGTAACGAAAAAACCTAACACCCCCCACTCCGACCGGCACAGCGGTGATACTTTTTAGTTTTTCCATCTATTGATAAATACTAGAACTTTTCATGACTTTTTGAAATATCACGCTTGTCTCTTTGGTTCAGCAACCCGCCTTTAGATGACATTGGTTGTATTGGAAAACTACCGTAATCAGCTGTTTGTGAGAAAGTATATAGGTGTATAGGTATTTATCATCTACGTACAACAGTGAATATCTGTACTCGTATAATTTGTGTACAAAGTGTTTTAAATATGAATAAACAAAGTGCATTTATTAAATATTCCTGAAAAACCGACATGTATTGAAAGATAATAAAAATATTTTGAAAAATATTAATATCTCATTTATTTAATATAAGAAAAAAATTTGTTTTTTTATCGGTCACCACGCTCAAAGTGTAACTTGAATTAATATCAAAGAAAAAAACAAAGAAAAAAAAATACTGCATAAATAAAATAAATATATAATTGGAATTGCATAAGTTGATAAAAAATGCTATGCAATAGCTTTAGCTTTAGTCTCCGAGTGCTACACGTCTTTTTATAGACGGATTTTGCCCATTGCTTGGTGACTATTACTTACAATAGAAACTATTATTTATTACATTGTCCATTTTAACAATGGTTTTTTGACAGCTCACGGTCATGAAGTTTCGTATTGATTAAGTTAAAACTTTAAACAAATAATATTTATTGTGTGTACTTTAGGGATGGGTACTGCTCCCTTAGTGATGTGCCACACATTAAGATTACTACGATTGTGCCACAGTGGCGCGCGGCACTATGCTGCCACCGGCTGTTAATGAAGAACCAGTATTGGGATATATATTACGAAAAAGTCGCAAGTTGGATAATCTGATATGTGAAATTTCTTTAGCTAAATACTGTACTGCATATTTTGTTTGCATATTCATATTTGAATTTCGAACTAAAATTATATTCATACCACTTTTACTCTCTTCATTATATAATTCATTCTTCCTCTTCCTCAACCGCTTCCTTTTCCTCGTCCGCTTCCTCTTCCTCACAAAGATATCCTCATCCGCATGCCCTAACTTCGTCCTTGATAATTCTTCTTCTTCCTCCTTCTCCTCATAACTACTTCCTCATCAAAACTAGTTCTAAACAATAGGCTCGGGCGGCTAAATCTTAATTACCGGTTCCCGTGGATATGTCAATTTGATAAATAAAATATTATTGATATGTTATAAATGTTAATAAATTACATAGGTTTAAATAAATATTTATAGACATATATGTATGGTGTATTATTATTGAGATATATATTTCTTATGATGTAATATATAAATTAATAGATTACATATATATTATACATACTATCTATACATATAATAAAATCGTAGGAAAGTCAAAACTGTACATTGAATATTTTTTTAAAAGAATACTTGGGGCGTGATCTACAATCGATATCGAAAGCCAAAATATAGTTTTTAGAATTTTTGTCTGTTTGTCTCTTTGTCTGTTTATCTGTTTGTCTGTTTGTGTGTATGTATGTCCGGGGTAAACTCAAAAAGTACCGCGTGGATTTACTTCAAATTTTGCACGAATATTACTGATAGGTCGGGTCAACATATAGGCTACATATTATTACGCTATCACCTACGGGGGAGGAGCTATGCGGAGTAAACGAAGTCCGCGCGGACGAAGTCGCTGGCAACAGCTAGTATTATAATAATTATTATTATGTGTGGTGACTTACCCACAGACATCATCGTGAAAATAATCGGAAAAGTTTCCTAGGACCTCAAAACGAAATCGGGGCAAAATCAGTAAACTCCTTATCTACATACGTACGGGAAGTTAAAAATACAAAATACATAAATTACATTAATACATTAGATACACTGTTAAGTTTAGAAATACGAAGAAGCTACGAAAAATATGTCCCTTCCCTACCTACGACTTTCCAAACGCATTTTTATGTTTTGTTTGAACGATTACTATCGGTTTGACACAACGAAAGTCATCTGCCTTCCTGTCAGGCAGTTTGTAAAAATTAAATTCCATCAGTTGTAAAAGGAAAAAGCGGCCAAAAATATCCCTACTAGACGGGAGAGTTACGCAACCTCTTCTCTGGGTTTGGTTCGCCTTCCCTATTTCTGCCGCAACTAGCACAGCAAAAGCACTAGCGTTTGCTAGTGCTTGTCATTGTCGTATTATGGTTTGTAAGGTGAGATAGCCACCATGCATGGATAACTATGCACTATTAACATTATTGATGACCATAGGCAGTGGTTGTCTCTTCATGGTACAGCCAAAATACAGCTTTCTAGTATAATAGGTCGCTGAGCTCAGCCGCTTATAGATAGACGTACATACGCACTGACATGGCGAAATTATAAGGCTTTTTTGTTGACTGCGTATCCCCAAAAAGCAATTTGTCGCTAAAATAAGCTATTAATTTAAAATTTAACCTAAATCAATGACGTGTATAATATTACCACTGGACTTGCTGCTGTCAAAGAATTTTTGTGCCTATTTGAATATCACCATTTTGGCGCTGTAGACCGATGCGTGCGTCCGTGGAACTAAAACTAGTGATTCCCACATGTCGACATCTTCGATAATTTTATCGATCGTTTAATATTTACAGCTAGGTGGGCTGTGGGTCATGAAAATACAAGTTTGCAATATATGCATTTCTTAATGTCTCAAAACTTCTGAGTACACCAAATATAAACTTAGAAATTCACTAAAACATTAACAAATTAATTAAAATGCGTAACTGCTTCATAATATTTAGACTACCATGGCAACCATATACAGCATACGTCAAAAATAGTTCCCGAGATCCTCGTGTGTAGCGTTTTAAATGCACATAAAAAATTAGGTGTCATTGGCATGGGATAACCTGTCCAGTGGTAATATTATACATGTAATTGCCCTAAATATTTCCGCCATCTTTGTTGCACGACCCAGAACCGCAATTAGGTGCGCCTCGGTTAGTCGAGATCAAAACCTAATGAGCCACGTATGTTTTAGTGCACACGCTGGAAAAAAAATATAATCGTACTGACAACTTTTTGAAAAACTTGTTTACCGTAACTGTATAAAGAAAACAGGGTTCATGGAAAAATGGTCGTTATGTCTGTCAGTCGTATGACGCTTGACATGCAACAAAAACCTATATTACGATAGGCAGAACATTTTATTCAAATATCAATTTTAAATCAATGGGATAAAGTATAAAATATCCAAGCCGTCACATGACATTCACTGAGCTCTGAAAACGACTAACATTCGAAATTTAAATAAGCGTTTCATTTTTATTTCCTTTTTAAATTAAATAGCATTGTTATTTTTTTCTAGCATTATCTTTTACATCTGCCATTATTAAGCCCGTAAATGTAGACAGTAAAAAAATATTAAGTATAAAATATGAAATCGTGCACACATATTTCGAGATGTATGATGAAATGAAGCTTGAGTTTAACTGACTCGTGAGGTTTTATTTATTTTTTGATATATCATCAGTTTTTGAATCTATCATCTTTCTGTTGATTGTAACTTTGTTTACATGCCCAGACTCCAAAACTGGTATTTAATGTTTACGTGTGTGTGTGTGTGTGTGATGTGTGAAGCTGTATGCAAAGTCAAAGTCAAAGTCAAAACATTTTTATTCAAATTATCCTTTACAGGCACTTTTCACGAGTCAACATTTTTTGAGTTACTACCGGATCGGAAACGCGGCCACACACTGCTCTCCATTATCAATTTGTTTTTTAATGTGTTGCAAATTAGCTGTCGTTAAATTCTAGTAACACCTACGGTTACGACACGTACCACGTACCACGGCTATGACATCAGGTCTCACCAATATATTTTCTTGTTTACACATATATGGGAGTCTAAGCTAACTTGTACCTGAAGTCTTACTAGGTGGTAGACTGCAAGGTCTTGATCGGGTTCTTTTCGCTATCGTGTTCCACTTTGAATGGTAAGATAGTTGATAAACTTATGCATGTGGCATTCCTAATATGTTTCGTATCTATAGGCGATCATTATTTTTTTATGGATTGTTTGTTTGACCATGTGCTTGTTTGCTAGCCTATAAAATAAAATAAAACCTGGAAACTTATAACGATGGAGAATTACAATTCCAAAGGCTCATGGATAGGGCAAATTGAAAATCAATTTAGTTCAATTAACAAACCAACTTTCAGTATTTAAATAGGTTAAAAATAGTGGTCATATTAATAGTTTCTGTTAAAAGCGTTTTACTTTATTTAAATAAAGTAAAACGCTTTACACAATAATTTCTGTTAAAAAGAGTACGGAGTTGAGTACATAATTTATCAGTATCAGTTTCAGTTACACTAATCTATACATATAATGAAATCGTAGGAAAGTCAAAACTGTACATTGAATATTTTTTTAAAAGAATACTTTGGGCGTGATCTACAATCGATATCAAAGCAAAAAATGTAGTTTTTAGAATTTTTGTCTGTTTGTCTGTATGTATGTCCGGGGTAAACTCAAAAAGTACTGCATGGATTTATTTCAAATTTTGCATGAATATTACTAATAGGTCGGGTCAACATAAAGGCTACTACATATTATCATGCTATCACCGACGGGGGAGGAGTTGTGCGGAGTAAACGAACTCCGCGCGGACGAAGTCGTGGGCAACAGCTAGTAAGTTAATAAGTTACGATTTTAGTGGTGTGTAAAATATGGTAATCGGTCGTTGTTCTCGATGAGGTGTTCGGTAATTATTTGTTAAGACGGCAAAATTTTGAAAGATTGGATAATTTAAAAAAGGTGGAAAACGTTAAACGATTGGAAATTTTTAAAAAGTCAGAAAACTATTAAAAAATCTTAATACGTTTAAAAATCGGAAAACGGTAAAAAGATCGGAAAACGTTGATGAAGAACCACGGCGCAAGCTGACGGTAGCACCTTTGCGGGACGGCTGCAGGAAACTCGGCGCTGAAGCTCAGCCTGGCAGTACTCGTGTAGAAGGGGATTGGGCACACTTTACGTGGTTTAGCTGCCACTGATAAGTAGAATGCCGCCATCGATCCCTGGAACGCACGACGTAAGCATGTCACCCTTCGTCCTCGGCCATATCCACCGGGTTCACATTATTTGCACATTTGGTCGAGTGGTTAGCGACCCTGACTACGCAATCAATGGGGCTCGGGTTCGATCCCCGACGGGGACAAGCATTTGTGTGATGAGCATAAATGTTTGTATTTCCGGGTTTGGGTGTTTATTATGTATGTAAGAGTATTTATATATGTATTTCTATGTATTAGTATCGTTGACTAACACCCATAACACAAGCAAATAATTTGCTTACTTTGGGGTTAGATCAATAAGTATACGTAATTTGTCCCGTGAATATATATTTATTATTTATTATTTTAGACTGGCATAATGGCAGAATAATAAAACAATCAGGATAACTACTTTACGAACAAGTGCCTAAGGATAGGATTAGTGTCACTAATCTAAAATACTCAATAAAATTATTACACGCCACAGGTTGAAAAAGTTACACACTACGAGACAGTTGCACGGCTAGCGCCACGTTTAAATTAATATAAGAAAATTATAGAAATTATAATTATAAGAAAAAGATCAATCGTAGAGCCGAAATTGTTACCAGCCATTATAAAAAATAACTCGAAACTCACCCAAGGCCGCACAGTCAAAGCAATGCCGTGGTCTTTGGTCGCGCGGAACCACAAGCCTTTATACGCCAACGGTGGGGGGTAAAGGGGGAAGATCCGGACGCATATCGGAACATCCGTCGATGCCGAATCTTACGCAAGTTAACTAAAAGCCGTTAATATCATTCCTAACGCTACGAGTATTTACGTTCCAAAACAACAACAACATGACTTAACGTTAAATTCCCGGGAAGGCATAGAGAATTGAGTGCCATATATCACGGTCTAGATAGACTTCCCTTGCTTCTTGCACATTCATAACTCACTTTATACAAACTAGGCATGGATCATTTAACAGTTAACATATTAAATTTCGTACTATTTTTTTAATAATTAACAACTGTTATTTATATTAGCAAATACTGTTAAAAGTAATTTTTACACATCACTAAAATTACCAATAACTTGATTTATGATAATACTGTTATTAAAAATATTTCGAAGGCCGTAATAATAATAACTGTTAAAAGTTATTAAAACTATTCTAGAGGACCTTTTTTTTGGTAGCTTCGTGTTTTTACTGCTTCTAATACTTATTATATATAGGCTACTGATATAATATAGCATAAATAAATAACTGTTAAATATTAATTAACTCTAACAACATAACAGTTAATCTAATTTAATAATAATTTCCATGCCTAATACAAACACACCGGTTTCGAAGACTTTTAACACCACCTTCGTAGAGCACCAGACTAAGCCGATCGTGGTTATATCAGTCTTGGTCTCCCCCAGTACCTACATCCATCCAAATTCGTATTGTATATGTATATGTTTTCATAATCATTCATATGGCATTCTTTCGATGTGTCCAAACCAACGGATCATGCCCTTTGTCATTTTTACACCAACACAGCTTTCAATACCAACCTCTCTCTCATCTGGGTATTAAAAATAAAAACTGCTTATAATTATCGTTATGTATAAATATATGGTTACATCAAAGAAGTATTTAGATACACAAACACTTTTTTAATTTTAGAAAGTATCCTCTTATAATGTTTAATTTCGAGAATAAAACGCAACGTCGCTTTGTTGTGTTCCGTTCGGTGTTTAAAATTCATGTCGCGAAGTTGTTAAGACAAACATTAAAATCGAAACTTGTCCGTTTGTTAGAAATTAGCTGGTAAACAGTTCTTTTGTGCTTAAATCTAATAATTAAGCATATACTTTTCATATTATAGTCTAGCAAATATGCAGATGACTCTCCTAAAAGTTTGCTTTGCTTTAGATGCGAAATCTATATATTATTATATGAAAGAAAAAGTTTCGACTCCTTTTTAAGACAATTGCACGAACGGTGAAGTATGAAATTTGGCACAATTGATGTTGATTGCGGAGGACTGCCGAAACTTAACATTTCTAGAAATACATATTCATTAGAAATACATTATATTAATAAAAACAAACATTACACCTACTACAATTACGTGGCATGATAATATACACACATGTATATGACACTATTTTCTTTACGATTAAAGTTGTTTGTCAAACTTAAAAGAGATAATATTGTCTAGTCTATGGTCGAATTTCGGCCACAGGCGATCACTAGTTACATTGATGGTGCTTTGTCATCTGTATAGCGGTGTGCGGTGAAATTCTAGATGCATTATATTGACAGTTATCTTACCGTCTAAACTTGAACATAACAATTAGCTGTTCTCAGGGATGCAAACGATACATCGATTTTTTCAAACATCGATATATCGTTCAGAAACATCGATGTTTTAACATCAACGTTGAAACTCCAAACATCGACGATCCGTGGTTCTTCATGAGCGATGTTCTATGAAAGATGTTTTATCATAGTACCATCTTCCCCCGGCTCTCGAGTATCGCAACAAAATATTTAAAACAAGTAATTTATATGGCAAAACATCGACCATAATCTATATCGTTGTACTGATATTGATGTTTTTATAAGCGGTGCATCCCTAGTTGTTCTGACTGACTGGAAAATTACCAACACCTATGCCAGATTAAGACTATTTCATGCCCGAAGCGATACACGTCTGTGCCTGACGCTCTAATACCAGTTAAATGATTCTCGAGGCACTTTTTTCCTCGCACTATTCCTCTGTGGAACCAATTACCGGCAGGGGATTTTCCCAAATGATACAACTTAGGTACCTTCAAGAAAAAGGTATACTATTTCTTAAAATTCCGGCAACGCAACTGCAAGTCTTCTGATAGTGTAGTTGTCCATGGGCGGCGGTAATCACTTTCCATCAGATGAGCCTCCTGGCCTTTTGCTCCCTTTTCTATAAAAAAAAAAACACAACAAGGCAGATCATTACGGGACCCCGAACGCCAACAGCCGATTTTCAAACAGCCTTACCTTTCATGTGCTAGCAATTATTTTAGGTGCTGTTTTTGTTGCCCCGTAGATGTAATGTCCTAAGTAGCTATGCCCTAAGTAATTACGCTATTGCTAACCATCACACTATATTTTTAAAGGCCTATCCAACGACACCCCACTCAATGTTAATAAAAAATATTTGTTAAGCGGTATAAAATATGTCTAAACGCATATTAACTTTGTAGCTATGAGTTTTTTGGTATTGACTGCCGCGTTGGTCGAGCGGTTAGCGAACCTGGCTCGGGTTCGATTCCCGACAGGGACAAACATTTATGTGATAAGCAGAGATGTTTGTATTTCTGGGTTTCGTTGTTTATTAAATCTATTTGAATATTTATGTATGTATCTCTATGTATTAGTATCGTTGTATATACTACAAGCAATAATTTGCTCTCTTTTGGGTTAGAATTTAGATCAATTAATGTAATTTGTTCATTAAAGATCATCTACTTAAAATTCCAAAAAGCTTCTGTTAAACTGCACAACTATGAATTAGTTTCTGAGATTATTCAGCAAGCGAGCAGTCCTGAATATGTAAATATGTGGGTATAGTGATTGTACAGAAATTCAAATTGCTCCCAAACTAACCAAAGAAGTGAGGGCAAAGCGAAGCAATTAGTGAGATTTAGGTAAATTTGCAATTCAATGTGTTCGATCCGATTTACTTTACTATGGAAGAAGTTTATCGCCTTCTTCAGCTCGGATATTGCGAAATATTCTTTTGCTTTTTTCTTCGCCGAAAAGCAAGTTTTTGTTTCGAATAGTTTTGTCCTTTACCTCTATAGGTAAAGTAATAAGTAGCTATAATCTTTTATCGCCTTTGTAATAGTTGTTGGCGGCTGTTATTCAATTTATTTTTCAATACCTAAATAAAACTAGCCAAGTTCCTGTCGGATCACGCGTAATAAAGGTTTTGTGGTTTTGTGTCCGTACCGCTGAAGGGTCATAGTGATAGAACCAGCGGGACAAATTTATTGACAGGATGACGTCATAACTGTGAAGGTCGATGACGTCACATAAGGATAAGAAAGGGGAAAAGGAAGATCTTGCCAGCCAGGCAAGGTGTATTGTCTAGGGAACGAAATACATTTGAGAAGCGTTGAAAATTGTATTATAGTGTGTACAATTTTCAACTATAATTGTGGTATCGCGATTCAGGATTTTATTTTGAATTTCATTTTTTTTCTATTTTTTATTATTTTTTCTGGTAGCGTTTGTAGATTGCTTGAACCGCTACAGTTTCCACGTGAACTAAGAAAGGAATTTTTATGGTTAATATTATAAATATACATATGTATCTTCGCACCTGTGTCCCCGAAGAGGTATGCAGAGGTACAACAAGTGCACCCATGATGAGCCGAAGATACTTGGACCTACGATGTGGCAAGCCTACCGGGTACTTTCCAATCCTGAGCAACGTTGTTTTTATTAGAAACCTGTAACTGAAAAGACACATATTTTAATTGCCCGACCTGGGAATCGAACCCGGGCCCTCATGTGGTCAACTCCGACACTGGACCACTAGACCACAAAGGCGATATTTATTATAATAATTTTATATATTTATTCTTATTTTATATTATTTTATCATAGGCGATTATAATAATTTAATTATAAATATTAAATAAATATATAACCTTGTGAAATATTTGTAAACTTGTGTAAAAATCGATTTAATAAACTCTCATTATTTTTGAAGACTTATCTTACGATACTAGGCAGCGAGGCCCGTCATACCACGTCATACTCAAAGACGAAATCAAAGTTTATAACTGACATTGACACAATTTATGCCTTTAACAATTTGCCTTCGGCAATTCGTATTAATGTTTGTGTTTAAATGACAACGCGACGCCGTTTGTATAATGACGAAAGATACAAATTACCTGCGACATGACGTAGAATTGTTACGTGCTTCACGTTCGTATTATGCAAAAATACCACTTATATTAAAACTGTATGTTTACAACACAAATATATAATACACCACAATGTAATACGTAAATACACTCATAAACACTAGTCACACTCACTGTACTAACACTAAACTTAAGCGAATATGCTGAACTAAAACACTTCTTGTATTCACTGTACTATATCGGTTTACACTGGCTGCCCGTATTATTGCTCCGAATCGCTGTATAAAACTGGCTTCTGTTTGCCAACACATCCATATTTATACCCAAAGTGAAGTTCGACCATATTCCCGAAAATTCCAAACACATCAATGCTAATTGTAAACAAGTTATTTTAAGTAAGTTAGTAAGTACACGCTATTTTCATCCTTATGTCCTAAGCGGTAGGGTAAACTGTCGCATTACTTTCGGATAACGGCGATTATTGTTTATCAATAGAAGTAGCTTTCTCTTTCTTTTATTTTTAGATCTCTCCAGCGCTCCAACTCTTCGAATGTCTAGATCATTCGCAACAATATATTATGTATCTTCAGAATAATATTCGTCACTTCAGAGTACCTAATATTGCCGTACTCAAAGTGGCCCCAATTTCGCAGCCGAGCGCTCAAGAACCGTGTTGGGAACTATAATAAACGTCGAAAGTAAGTAGGGACTTATTTTTACCGACGAAAAAATGGAGGTTATTAGTTTGACATATAAGCTGCAGCGTGCAGTCCGCTGCGTTACAAAAGTTTTTGTCGAATCCCACGCGATCACCTTATTTCTCTGGGATAAATTAGCCTATGTGCTATTCCAAGGTCATCATCTACCTGTATGCCAAATTTCATTCAAATCAGTTCAGTAGTTTTTGCGTAATAGAGTAACAAACATTCATCCATCCAAATATCTATCCATCCAAACGTCCATCCTTCCAAACATCCAAACTTTCACATTAATATTGATACAGATAGATTGTGGAGATTGGATAATATTCGAGTACGATAATCTATTTAGGCGTTCAAGCACGTGTACTAAGTTTCGTAAGTGTATGTATGTTTGTGTTTGCCTGAATGTATTTTTATATATTTTTAATAAAACAAATTTATTTTAATGGTAACAGATGATAAGCGTATTTAATTAGATATTTTGGTCCCGAATGTTTACCGACTAAACATCCGATAGGACACGCGTTCGATTCTTAGCAGCGACAAGCATTTATGTGATAAACATAGATGCTGTTTTTGAATCCCAATTAAATTTAAGAGTTAAAAAGTTAGTTTTCATAAGCAAGGTTTTCCTCTTTATGTTTTATAGAACAAATGTTGGGATTTTCTCGTTTCTATAACGTCTATAGAATTAGCGCTATTCATAATATAAGCCATATATTATTCAGTCAAAAAGGCCCTCAAAATGATTCTCCCTCTTCAAATAAACTCAACGATTTTCATATTCTCCTCGAGTGATATATCGTGCACTCGAGGGCTCTACGTTCGTTACATACGATCATCGACTTTGCTTTGTGACAAATGCCTTGTATATTTCATAAAAAGAAATCAAATAGGACGCTAGACTAGGGGATTGTGAGGAAGTTCTTGAGTGATCTTCTAATTTTATCACTTCGTAAAATTTAAGAAAGAAAGAAATAATTTGTTAGACACAATTAACAATGCACTCGTACTTGAATTTCACTTCACAACATAAGTATATATTTTTAGTATATTAATCGACGGGTTTCACTTTTTAAGCATCTTTAGGATGTAATATACTCAAAACAAATGTGTATATAAAATGTATATATTAGTATATTACATCCTGAAGATGTTTAAAAAGTGAAACCGGTCGAGTAACTTCTCGGCTCGTACTTGAATTTTAGTTCAAAACATAAGTATATATTTTTAGTATATTACTCGACGGGTTTCACTTTTTAAGCATCTTTAGGATGTAATATACTCAAAACAAATGTGTATATAAAATGTATATATTAGTATATTACATCTTGAAGATGCTTAAAAAGTGAAACCGGGCGAGTAATATACTAAAAATATATAACTATGTTGTGTAGTGGAATTTAAGTACAAGTGCACTGCTAATTATTGTGACTAACAGTAATGGAATTTCACCAAGTGCTGACAATGGAAAGTGTAGAATATATAAAGAAATAAATTACTTATTAATGGACAATTTTTACCGTGTAAAACAAATTATATTTCAATTTAAAATTCTAAGTTAAATTATATTCTAAGTTAAAAACAAATCAAAGCTTTTACTAACAAACATATCTAAAGGAAATAAAAAGCTAGAAGTTATAGTGATTCTCTTCTTTGATTTAAGAGTCCTGCTCTTGTCGGAGGAGTAATCGCCATTCTTTGTTATCCATAGCCATGGTTTTGACTTCCTGATACGACACGACATTTACTTTGTCCTTGATTTGATCAAGGTAGGAGCGTCTAACAGCGGCAACTGACCTGATAACCACTGAGTTGCGAGCTCAGGGTGCCCTGGGGAAAAGCTTAGCTGTCTTGGGACCCGCAACGAATAATCAGAAGTACATAGGAGGAGTAAGAAAATACATCCTGTTTCCCTCCCTATTAAGCAGGAGACAGCAAAATATTAAAAGCCTAAAAATTCTACAAAATGAGATGTTTACAATCAGGTTATTTAGTAAGAAGTAGCGATTTTTTAATACTAACATGGCCTCGTTTGTCAGGTAAGAAGGTTCAGTCTGATTTTAGGGACTTGACTTGGCGTGCCGATTCTGTTACTAACATAGACTAGTATATAATCTTATGGTTTAGTTACTGACACGGTATTTGACACGGTAGTGTGACAGGTTTTATTGCCCGAATTTAAAATTAAAAAAAATGCCATTAAGAATTACACCGAACATCAAACAGTTGCTACTTGGACTATAAATGTACAACTGAGCTTTCACTGAGCCTTCGCCAAAATACTTTGATTCAATATATAAGTGGGTTTTTGCTTAGGAACATTATATCATCCAATTTTTCTTTTGTTATATTCATTCTTTATAACGACAGACTGACAGAGCATAATGTAGATACCATTGATCTTGAAATATATTGTACATCGGTAATTTTAATATTGTCAAATACGTGATTTAGTTTCGTTTCATTGGTTTTCCGTGTTGGGCTCATTTAGTTTTATTTTATTAATTTCACATGTCACGAAAATTGTGACTTCTGTGTGGTAGAGCTTCGCAAAATCTCAACCGTGTTTGGTTTCACCGTTTTACATATTCCCGCCACAATATCGTTTCTGCTTAACACTTTTGTGTTCTGACTGCTAAGTGTGAGTTTTTCTTTTCGCATTCGATCGTGAGAGCGTTTATAGTTTACTAGGAATTTGTATGTGATTTGTACAGCGCCACCTAGTGGTAAACGTGAGAAACCAGTTTACTACTAGGTGGCGCTGTACAAATCACATACAAATTCCTAGTAAACTCGAAACGCGCTCACGATCGAATGCGAAAAGAAAAACTCACACTTAGCACTCTGATTTAGAGTCTTGATAGTAGTGATACGTCTGGAAAATCGTTTGTGTCTTACGAAGTGCCTAGTAAAATAGCAGATGGTCTATCTTTAAAGGTGGTTAAAACCAACACGGGGGAAATTGCGATAGGAAAAGAGGTGAGTGATTGCAACATTCTATCAATTAGTCATCGCAATGTCAGTGAGACGTTTGTACTTTCGTTCCCCATGATGATCCAGGTCTCCTTTGAAGAATAGACCGTTCTGCAGGCAGTTCGGTGTTTGTCACTGTAGTAATCCGGTTTGGAAGGTATTAGGTAGCTGGAAAATTTATGCATGCGTCATTAAGAACCGCGCCTCAAGGATAGAAACGCATCATTAAAATCTTTGGCGTCTATAGACGATGCTTGTCTCTTTCCATTATGAGAGTCATCTGCTTGTTTGCTATTTTATGATATAAATATGATATAACTACATAGTATAAAAAAGTCGCTTTCCGCTGTCTGTCGCTAATCCCTATGTATGCTTAGATCTTTAAAACAATTTTGATGTGTTTTTTAATAGACAGAGTGATTCAAGAAGAAGATTCATATTTATAATTACATCCATTATATAATAGAGAAATACTGTTGTAAATATATTAAGCAAAACAACGTTTGCCGGGTCAGCTAGTATAATATATAAAAAGAGCTATCTGGAGTATCTGGCAGGGAATTCTGAAATCGGCCCGCGCCGATTTAAACGCAGAAATCTTGCAAACAGTTGATTTCCCACTTTGCCGTGGCGTACACTACTGGCGCTATTGCGGCAGTAATAGCGCCAGGCAGGTAAGGCGTTGGTACCAGAACCGGGCAAGACAATGCAGAACTCTACTATACCTAGTAGCCACAATGTTAGTGACTTGCATAATCAATCGGTCGCCTTTTACGACTTGCCTAGCAGATCGGCAATTGGACTATTCTACAAAGGAGCCCGGAACTAACACGGAGAAAGCTAAGATGTGGCCTAAGATGGAATGCGCTTCCCTAGAAGGTACCTGTTTACTCTTATCTTGAAGATCACCAGATTGTACCCCTCGGGAAACACAGACTCAGGGAGCATGTTCCAGTCCCTTGCGATTCGAATGAAGAATGTCGGGTCGCACCGCTTTGTCCGGGTACATTGAAAGTCCACCATATGGCGATGCCTAGAATCTGTGCGTTTCGACGATCGATGGAAAAAACGGGGATGGCAGAATTAAGTCGTGCAATTCCGCAGCGCACTCTCCAAAATGTATCTGATAAAAGACCGATAAACTAGCCACTCTGCGTCGATGAGCGAGGCTCTGAAGTTTTTTGCCAACCAGATCATCGTTGTTTAATTGAACCTTTTGAATACTTCGATTTAAATAAGAAATCAGGATTGAAAATAATTATCAAGAGCATTTATATATCAATTTCTAAGTCTATTAAAATTGTCTAATAAAACAGCTGAATAAATCAAATTAATCGGATTATAACAAAGATTTAAAAATAAGAATAAGCAGCCTTGGCTTTGCCTCAAATAATAAAGGATTTAATCCGATTTTTAGATAGGTATTAACGTAAAGCAGTTTGGCCGAATAAAACACTTGAATCACTTTTAGACGCACAATATAATTTTGGGCAGAGTAACGCCCTCAACAAACGATAGAATTACAAGAATAGAAAATATGATGTCCCCGCTTATTTATACCATTCGTTATCCATTTTATTATGACGTCATAACACAGGTGTGCCGTTGAGATGAATAAAAATACAATATTATTGTATTTTTATTCATCTCAATAGCTGTTCGTAATCTGATGGACCTGTTTAATACCTTGAAGCGGCGAATAAGCGTGTATATGCATATATGCATATAGCAAGCTGAATGCAGCGATGGAGATTAACGCCTATTTCGTGACAAACCAATTGACATTCGATTCACTCTGTGTGATGGCATTTTTTATTGTAAGATTAAATGGCTAGTTCTGATGAAAACGGATTCAGTCACTGGAGATCATTATGCAGTGTATAGTGAACAGACTGTACACACTTTTATAAACACTATGGTTATAGTAGAGGAGCCTAAGATACCAAATGGGGATTTATTTATTCGAGTGTCATGGCGACCTATTAGATTTTGTAGATTAGATGATAGGAAAAATAATAGGTTATATAATGTTTTTCATTTCAGTGGTGGGGAAAGCCATGAAGCTGTATTATATCTGGAGGCAACACTTCTGATATCTACTTGAAACACAGCTTTAAATACTGTTATCATCTTCTGAGGTCTCGCCTTCTCTTTCTAACACAGCTGTATAATAAAAGATGGGGAGACTTCAGAGAGTGAGATATAACGTAGGAATTTGTTTTAAGTGATTAATACGAGTAGGTATAGGCATACCTACTTCATGGGGAAAGCATCTAAAAATAAACAAATTGTCAAAAAGTGACATGAAAAGTCTAAAGCGCCTCAGATTAAGATATGATAGGTTAATTGCGAACTAAAATTTAGAAAATGAGTGGTAGGGTTACAAAGTTGCAAGAAACGACGCGATGTCTTGATATGCTCGAGAGCATCTGAACTTTTTTATTTTGAAGTAAATTGTGTAAGAATAACGAAAAAAACACAAAAAAACACAATCTGATATTTTCCACAGGCCGAAGTTATCGGATTTTTTTTATATGTATATTCGGTGGAGAGTTTCCTGAGAAGGCACCTGTCCACTCGAACCTCGCATACTGCTGAAACTTTATAGGGAAACGCGTTCCATCTTAGCTTACCATCAGACAATATCGTGGTCAAGCGCTACCCTATCCACAATAAAAAAAACCTTATGTAAATCTGCTGCGCTCGGCTAAATCCCAAAATCCCCTCTTGGGCTCCTCTACTATTGACCGCCCTGTTGTGTTAGCGACCGACGAGTGGTTAGCGACCCTGACTACGCAATCGACGGGGCTTGGGTTCGAGCCCCGACGGGGAAAAGCATTTGTGTGATGAGCATAAATGTTTGTATTTCCGGGTTTGGGTGTTTATTAAATATATTCTAGTGTTTATATATGTTTTTATATGTATTAGTATTGTTGACTAACACCCATAACACAAGCAAATAATTTGCTTACTTTGTTAGATCAGTAAGTATAATTTGTTCCATGAATATTTATTTATTTATTATTTATTTTTTTCTGAGGAAGGTGTTGCGAAGTGAAATGAGCGTAGACTGTATCTTTTGTGCTATATGTCTGTGCTGTTAAAACACACATGTGATTATTATTGACACTACGTGGTTATAGATGGTAGTTAGGTACCATTTTTCGTTAGGAGAGCTGCATGTTTGCTATAGAATTATATAGATATTAACCTTAAAAAAATATTACAATAATGTATTAAGGCGAGGTATTTCGACGCGCGTCAATTCTTTAGAAAATGGGTGGCGCGGTATGTTCTGAAACCGCGGGAAAACGTGGTAATTTTCGGATAAATAAATATAGGACATCAGCTGAAAACTAAAATTTAGCACATTCTTTTTTTGTATTTACAACTAATTATCACCACATAAAAATCATGTGGAAGATTAGAAATATTATTAACAAATTATTTGTTTTAGAGATTTTTTAGCCTGCATTCGGAATTTTATATGATTGAGTGAAGTACATTCTATCATGTAATAAGTTAGCACATTCCTTAGATAATATCTTCAGATATATCCTGTAATTTTGCAAAATTGTTATTTAACAATCAATGCAAAAAAAAACGTGATTTAGCAAACCAGTTTTTTCCCGTTTGTCGCGATGCCTCGCCTTAAGCGTCAGCAGGGCAGGACTTAGATTTCTGGAGGCTCTGGGGCAAGGAAAGAGCGTTTTTTTTGAAATCTTGTTTCACAAAAAATGTCAAACAATATATTATTATTTTTCTATATTAATATTATAAATGCGAAAGTTTGGGTATTTAGATGGACGGATGTTTTGATGGTTGGATTTTTGTTACTCAATCCCGCAAACACTCCTAAACGGATTTGAATAAAATTTGGCACACAGGTAGATGATGACCTGCTACATGCTGCAGCTAGTTTAACTATATATTTCTTGCCTATATGCTATGCCATGACTATGACATGAATAATATATTGATGTCATACGTGTTGAAATGAACAAATATGGATATATTGTTTTGACAATGCAAAAGCTGACTCATCGGTAATTATATTTCATACAAATGTCTAGGGTGGGGCCCTATTTTTTCGTGGTGGCCCCATAGCTGTAGCCTCGTATGCCTTCTCGTAAATCCAGCCCTGAGCTAGGATCAAATATGCACGTAACCTATAACATGTACAAAATATAGAAATCGTTTTATTGTATCAAAAAAGGCTATTTGTTTAGAGATTTATGTCGTGTGTTTGTCAACGAACCCACCTTCGAGCTCCCTTTTTATAGCGTTATATCGACCTTGTCACGGTGCTTTTATATATTCAGATTTAAGGAAAATAATCCGACTTCAATTTAGCATTAGTTTGTAAAAAATGAAAAGTTCGTGTTGGTCCTTATCCTTTGAAGTCCGGGACCTTTCGAATATTAAAACAACTGCCTTACTGCTAGGCATCTCGTAAAGGATAAGAAAAGGCGTGCCACTAACATAGTAACTGTAAATAAATCGCTATTTTATTACGGTAATTTTAATAAATTGTAACACCCATATTTTTGCAAATAAATAATTTCATTTCAACTACTAACTTGGTGGTAGAGTTCTACACAACGCCTCAATCAGGTTTTGGTGACACTATCTTACCATCTTCTACCTCAGTAGCGTCAGTGCTCGTCGCTGTTGTATTCTGGTTTGCATTATGTATTTGGCATTCCATTTGTGACATCCGGATAGCAACACACTATTATCGCGTCTAATATTACAGGTATTCCTGGGCGAGGCGTTGCGGAACTCTACCACTTAGTAGTCACGATGGTAGTGAAACGTATAGCCAATCTATCTCCTTTTACGACCTGTCTGGCTGGACGTCAGTTAGTTTATTCTTCAAAGGAGCCCGGACCAACACGTGGAGAATTGGTGATATATCCACAGAGTATGTCAAACTTAAGTAAGTTTTATCACGCGTCTGTAGACTTTCTAGTTTACCACGATTTACCAGTTTTGTTGGTTGGCGAGATGAGTGCTGATTAGGCATGGTACATTTCATGCATCACTGATAATATCACTTGTTATAAAATAACTCACGTGTCACACCAGTTATATGCATCGAAACCGTCCGTTATATATAACGCAAACGTGATTAATTTCACGTGGGCTTTTACTACTTATGCTTATAATTCACAGAAATCTATCGAGTGAAAAAGAAAACGCAATAATATTTGAGCAACACCGTGTTACCAGCTAGAAGAAAGAATCTGTTTAATATGTTATTTCACTTTACTAACCACTTATAAATAGTAATAACTGCACGGCGATATAATTTACGGAATAAAATGCACCCACTGTGACAATAATCTTCAGTAATAAAATATAACGGTTGTGATTTATCACCCGTGATATAACAGTGACAAAAAACAAATAACTTCACTAAGTGATAGTGAAACAAAAATAGCTGTAATTCCCATCGCTATTGCTGATCCCCATCGCCGCATTTTACCGATCTGAAAACGATTATTTACTATCTCTAGCGATAACCGCGGCTGACAGCTTCACGTGCTCATACGAGGCACGGGAGTGGTAATCTACCACCCCACCAAACTCCGAGCTGCAAATAAGATTTTGGGATTTCAAGGAAAACCTCAAAAAACCTCAATAAAACATTTAACAGAGATCTTCCTTTTTGCTAAAGACATTCTAAATCCACGATAGAGGAGACTCGATGATATAGACATTTCACCATGTGAGAAAAACAATATTCAGGTTAAGGAAACAATACACTCTCCAGTCGACTACAAAAAGCCTTTGATCTTTAGAAGCCCGAGAAATCTTGACCCGATGTTGATATGAATGCATATGCGAGCACGAAAACGTTTCGTAATCCCGAACCGATATACTTGATATTTAACAAGATCGAGTTTTGAAGGAATCGAGACATTTAAGCTGGCGCGTGACTCCATTACCACGATACAAAGAGTACAAACATCAAAGGGAGTGCTTACGAGTTAGGAATTCCTTTTCCCTTTGTTAGTACGACGTTTCGAGCCGCCTCGTTAAATGCTCTAAATTGTTTGCCGCTTGTTCGGTAACGATTTCGTTAGGAAACAGGGGTGACGTATCAAGACTTACATGTTAATCTTTTATCCTTCGTTTGAATTGAAATCGTATAAGGATGTTTATATTTTTATTGCTTGAAAAAGCGACTGATGGTCAACATAGTGGTATTAAACAATAATGAAATACTTCTCATATAGGTTAATAGATACCCAGCGTATAGAAGCAATTTTTGACTTGCTGAAGAGGTAAATACCTTATGTGAATGATAGTAATAATGTATATTTTTTTTAATTTTATAGAAAAGGAAACACGCGAGGAAATCTGCTTGTTTGCTATCTTATGATATGTAAAAAATATTGCCCTCCAGATATAAAGAGACAATCGACACCATAGATATTTTTACGAGTTTGTCGTTTGATATTGTGTAATAAAATACCACTTATATCAAAACCATCTTTATTTACCACCAAATGTATGACACACCACACAGGTTTACAAAAACCAACCGACTAAACCTAAAGCTGTTACACTATCCGTATGCAGACCAATTATTCTCATATCATTTTCCACTTTACAATATGTGTACAACGTTGATTATGTTATAGCCAAAACAGAACACATTAGTGATATATATTGTTTCTATTCAGCAGAAGATTTATTTCTCAAAAGAGAACTTTAGCCGAGACTAATACCTGTTTGCATTAAACTTGGGCAGCATGTAATTCGATGCTTAAATATTTAAGAATTTCTCCAATTGCATCAACTTTAAGTCATTCTTAAAATATTTTAGGACAGTCTTAATATACGACGTTAATGAGATAGTACTAGTGATTGCTCTGCGGTCGAAATTCGACTATAATTCTTGCTAAACAAAAAATCTTCTTCAAGTTTTTTTTCCAGATTGACGTATGTATATTATAATTTACGTCAAATTAATGTAGTGTGTATAATATTTATTTTTATTAATTTAATGTATTTTTATTGTGTATTATAAAAAATATTAGGTTTCTGCACCCCTCCGCAATGTAAATTAGCTGTGCCAATTTTTATATGTAATCCTCCAAAAGAATAGTTGGCGTTGTTATGCCATGTCTAATACGTCTAAATATATAAAAATGTTGAGTCATCAAAATGTTTACAGACACAGGTCAAAATTTTTTAATTTAACTTTAGATTAGATAGTAATGGCGATTGATTTATGATCGACATTCGATATAGCCTAAACAAGAAAATCTTCCAAGTTCGACATTCGACCTTAGCCATATTGACGTGTGTATATTATGATGTATGTCGAATGAATGTAGAGTGTGTAATGGACCAACAAAATTGTTGGTCTCTGATGTAATGTTTATTTTTATTAACATAATGTATTTCTAAAGCGTAATAGATAAAATATTAGATTTTTGTACACCTCCGTAAATTTTATCTGAATATAAATCATAAAATACTCATAAATTAATTGCTTCCTTTTTATGTAATAAGTCCACTTTGCCTTTTGCACACAGTCAAACTTTAATTATGCTTTTCTTATTCAATTAGGGGTGGGCGTTGATAACAGAGCCAATCATTATTTCGTAATGGTAATACAAAACAAATTAGGTGTTTAAGGAAAAACCAACATTGTGGAGCCATTTATCAAAGATATTTTGTTTGTAGTTACTTTTCAATGTTTTTTAGTTTACCGGCTCAGGGCACAGACGTTACTAAAGACTAAAGCTTTAACTCTCTCTAGGGTCGCTCGACCTCTACTGAGATATTTATAGACAGATAAGATCAATACCTAATATTTGGTGTCTGAACTTTAACAACAAGCAACAAACAATCAACGTTCAACGACTTCTGCTAAACATTACACGGAAACCTAAGATAAAGCCTAACGAGGCAATATCTATTAAGTGTAAATATAAGTTTCCTAGAAATCTCCATATTTCTCTTATTTATATTTTGAAAACCCCAGGGAAGCAATAAAATACGGAATTATTTAAATACGTGATATTGATAAGAAGTAGGTAATATTACGCAAGATCGCTTGAAATCCGGCTATTCCCCGTACTACGGGTACGAAATTACGTATTCGAGTTTGGTAGGATTTGTGCCTCACGCATATGAAGCTACCAAACTTCTATTGCCAATGTTCTGTATTAGATACTTCCAAGTATACGTCGTTATTGTTTAAATTGACTTGCTCTAGTTTCTGTAAAGGAAAAAGAGTCCATGTTTTGTATTCACATGGACCGATTTTTTAATATCACATATTATCTCCTCGGGCTCTAGGCAATAGCATATTCGGCTCAGGTCCCGGGTTTGATCCCCGATTTGGGCAAAAGTATAATTGAGATTTATTCGAGGTTTTGCTCAAAAATCTAAAAATCTCAGTCGCAGCTCGGAGTCTGGCAGGTGGTGTGTTATCACGTAGGTAATCGATAACTGTTATCATAGCACGTAATCGATAATCGTTATCAGTTATCAGGCAATAGCATGTTTGGCTCAGATCATAACCTGCTTGAGTCGGGAAAAAGTGTCATTGGGGTTTTTCGAGGTTTTTCGTAAAAATCCAAAAATCTCAGCAGCAGCTTGGAGTCGGGCGTGTGGTTTGTTATCACGTAATCGATAACTGTTATCATAGAACGTAATCGGTAAGGGTTCGAAGTTTGGGTCGGAAAAACTGTTATTGAGATTTTTCGAGGGTTTCTTGAAAATCCAAAAATCTCAGTAGCAGCTTGGAGTCGGGCGGGTGGTGTGTTATCACGTAATCGATAATTGTTATCATAGGATATAATCGATAATCGTTATCAGTTAGGTAAAATTTTGATCACCACTCATCTCGATAACCGACAAACTAGTAGATATAGTAGACATTCAGACAACTTTGCCCACCTCGAAAGTCACTGTAATAAATCATTTTATTTTAATAGGATCTTATACATTATACTTATTGTATGTAAATGTAACTTATCTCTTTGTAAAAACAAATATCCTTGGAAAACACACATACTACATAACACGCAGACAGACGAATAAACAGAAAATCGGGCGCACACGGTTAAACTAAGGATTCTTTATTGACTGTATAGAATACTAGGAATAGCACTTAAAACAATGTTTGAGATTAAATAAAGTACGAATTAATCTAACCCGTAAGTAAGTAAATTATTTCCTTTTGACATAAATGTTACTCAACGATACTAATACCCATAACTAATATTTCCTTTTGCTAAAAAATAGCCCTTAGCCTTCCTCATAAATATGGCTACACAAAAAAAAAACAATCCGACTATTCCATTTTTTTAATGTTATAAGATAGCAAACAAGCAGATGGGTCTCCTGATTGAAAGAGTCAACCATCGCCTATAGAGACCAAAGGTGTTAATGGTGCGTTGCTATCTTGTGGCGAGGTCTAAAGCCACATGCATAAGTTAACCGGCTACCTTACCCTTCAAACCGGAACACGACAGCGACAAGCACTGAATATTGCGGCAGGAATAGGTAAGGCGGTGGTACCAGACCCGGACGAGACAATGCAGAACCTAGTGAATTTCATTCGGATTTCGTTCAAAATTAAAACAAATAAACTAGTAATTATTATGAAGGTGCAAGCGATCGCATGTGGCCGAAATTCAACCATAGATAAAACTATAAAATACTTTTAAGTTTGACTTTAGCCGTAAAGAAAATAGTGTATATATATATATATATATATATATATATATATATGTATATGTATATATATATATATATATATATATATATATATATATATATATATATGTATATATATATATATATATATATATATATATATATATATATATATATATATATATATATATATATATATATATATATATATATATATATATATATATATATATATATATATATATATATATATATATATATATATATATATATATACGCAATTCATTAGTCGCGAGTAATGCGAGTCATTACCATCGTGGCTATTCGTCCGGGTCTGGTACCATCGCCTTACCTCTTCCTGCCGCAATAGCGTCCGTGCTAGTCACCGATGTGTTTCAGTTTAGAGGGTAAGGTAGCCGGTAAACTTATGCATGTGGCATTAGAACTCTCCACAAGATAGCAACGCACCATTAACATCTTTGGTGTCTATAAGCGATGGTTGACTCTTTCCATCAGGAGACCCATCTGCTTGTTTGCTATCTTATAAAAAAAATATATAAAACCCATCATGATGTTTCGGCTACAGAGTGTGTCAAACAAATATACAGACATACATACAGCCAATAAAAGTATCGGGTTTGATGGCTTTTTTCGTTACAAATTATTTTTTTTGTTGTTAGATTTGCACAACTATTTTCCGTTTTGGCGCAGAGTTTGAGTTGCATCTGTTATTTAGTTTAAACTAGTTGCAGCGTTAAGCCCGCTGCATTATAAAAGTCTTTGGCGATTCCCTCGGGATCACATAATTTTCCAGGATAAACAGAAGCCTATGTGCTATTCCAGGTCATCATGTACTTGTGTGCCACATTTCCTTCAAATCCGTTCTGTAGTTTTTGCGTGATTGAATAGCAAACATCCATCCATTCATCCAAACATCCAAACTTTCGCATTTATAATATTAATCATAGATAAATAATTGGTCTCGCGGCGCTTGACAAGATACCGCACTATCTAAAACAACAACTCCTGAATGCGGCAACTCAATATTGTAGTGTGTGTGACATGACAATGTGCAAATGGATAACAGTGAGTAGTGTGCTTTTAGAGCTTGCATTCTGATTGTTCTGACTGAATCGGGTACGCCAGTTTCGGCGTAGTATTTGTTGCCGCATTTGACAAGTACGTCGGCGGTATCTAGTCAAGCACAGCGAGACCAATTATTGTCAAGCACAGCGAGACCAATTATTGTCAAGCACAGCGAGACCAATTATTGTCAAGCACAGCGAGACCAATTATTGTCAAGCACAGCGAGACCAATTATTGTCAAGCACATCGAGACCAATTATTGTCAAGCACAGCGAGACCAATTATTGTCAAGCACAGCGAGACCAATTATTGTCAAGCACAGCGAGACCAATTATTGTCAAGCACAGCGAGACCAATTAATTATTGTCAAGCACAGCGAGACCAATTATTGTCAAGCACAGCGAGACCAATTATTGTCAAGCACAGCGAGACCAATTATTGTCAAGCACAGCGAGACCAATTATTGTCAAGCACAGCGATACCAATTATTTATTTAAGATATTAATATAGATAGAGTGCTCTTTAAGTTATCTCACATCTAGCGTGTATCGCGAATTTCGTAATGAACAAAATCGAATAAAAACGTTGTACATTTAAATAGAACAACGTTTAAGGCAATTTTTTTTGTATTAAATTTTTCATCGTTAGTGGAATTTTTTGTTCGGAGTCCCTGAACATGATAAAGAAGGCTATCAGTAAATCGACTTTATCAAAAATATGTACTTATGAGTGGTAAGAAGGATTTAAAAGCTGTCGATATGTGATAGAAAATTTGACTCGCTCCGGTTGGCCATCAACATCTTCAACTGAAGTTAATATCGCAAAAGTAAAGAAAATAGTGACTGAAAATCTCCATTCAAGTTTAAGAAAATTAGCCGCGAACTTTCTGTGTCTCAAGAGTCAATCCGTACCACTTCAAATAATCGCTTGGGCATGAAACATGTCGCCGCTCTAACCAGTCCTAAAATACCTGAATTTTCGCCAAAAACTCAATCGCATGAGAGTCACTAAGGGCATGCTAGAGCGAGTCAATTCTGACCCAAAATTCATGAAACGTTTTGTTATGGTGACGAGATGTGGGTTTACTAGTTTAACATGCAAACTATTCAGCAGGCTTCGAAGTGGCACCTTCTAATTGAACCGAAACCGAAAAACCACGGCAGTCGATCAAAAGTCAAATTTAAATCAACTCTTATCTTTGACTGTGCATTCGGAATTCTTGCCAAAAGGTCAAAAGATAAATAAAAAATATTATTTGAATTGCGGTGAAAAATTCTTGGATTTTATCCTACGTTAATGCGCTTTCGCACAAGACTATCATTGTGATCTTTGAGTATTTGGTTTAATATTCAAAGATTGTGATAGAATTTTTGACCAAAAATTCTATCACAATCTTTAACACAACAAATAACACCGAGCACCACTTAAAACGCCAGATATGGCTCCAGCCGAATTCTTTTTTTCCTAAATTCAAATTAGCACTTCGTGACACCCGTTTTTATTCGTTAGATGACATAAAGGAGAATTCGCGGCGAGAACTGAACTCAATTCTGGAAAAAGCGTTGAAATGTTAAAATGTTTAAAATGTTTTGATGATTAGATTACTCGTAGGCGTAAGTGTATCGTTTCTGAAGGAGCATACTTTGAATTTTGAAGGCGATAAAATGGATGAATAATTACCATTTTGTGTATTATTGATCGTTTCCCGGTAATTTCTTGACACTTCTAGTTTATGGACTCGGAAAAAATAACAGTTTTATTATATTAATATAGGTTATATTTTTTTTACATAATATAATATCCCTGGACAAATTACACGAATTGATCTAACCCCAAAGTAAGCAAATTATTTGCTTGAGATATGAATGTTAGTTAACGATATTAATACCGAAATATATGAGATACCGAAATATATAATAAACACCTAAACCCAGAAATACAAACATCTATGCTCATCACACAAATGCCTGTCCCTGTCGGGAATCGAACCCGAGCCCCATCGATTGTGTAGTCAGGGTCACTAACCACTCGACCAACGTGGCGTTCAAATTTTGTTGCGACTTTGATAAAGACGCAAGGACTATATACGCAATAGCACTTCAAATTCGTCCTTTCTCCTTCTATTGAGCGTATTGAAATTGTGTTTGAATTTGATAGTATTTGTGCCCTACATTTACGTTGAGTGATAAAATGTGATTGATAAGAACCCGTCCGACCCGAAAGTTATATAGATAGGCATTGATATCATAAAAAAACTGGCCAAGTGCGAGTCGGACTCGTGCATCTAGGGTTCCGTGCAAACCTGTATTTTTTATGTTTTTATATTATAAGATAGCAAACGAGCAGATGGGTCTTTTGATGGAAAGAGTCAACCACCGCCTATAGACACCAAAGGTGTTATGGTGCGTTGCTATCTTGTGGCGAGGTCTAATGTCGCATACATAGTATAAACAATATATCAACAGCAAAATAACCAAAATATTTTTATTATATGAGCTTATATCAAAAAGTAGCTATAATTCCCATCTCTAATTCCGAGATATCGAGTCCGTGAGAAGTATCTGTGTGTGCGTTGCTTGAGCTTCCTTTGTATGTTGATTTACTTGTGTATTATTTTGTTTTATGTTATATCTCTAAAAAAAACTCTCTTTTTTTTATAAACCAGTTAATAAATGAGTTGTTTTTTTATATCATAAGATAGCAAAGAAGCAGATGGGTCTCCTGATGGAAAGAGTCAACCATCGCCTATAGACACCAAAGGTGTTAATGGTGCGTTGCTATCTTGTGGCGAGGTCTAATGTCGCATACATAGTATAAACAATATATCAACAGCAAAATAACCAAAATATTTTTATTATATGAGCTTATATCAAAAAGTAGCTATAATTCCCATCTCTAATTCCGAGATATCGAGTCCGTGAGAAGTATCTGTGTGTGCGTTGCTTGAGCTTCCTTTGTATGTTGATTTACTTGTGTATTATTTTGTTTTATGTTATATCTCTAAAAAGAACTCTTTTTTTTATAAACCAGTTAATAAATGAGTTGTTTTTTTATATCATAAGATAGCAAAGAAGCAGATGGGTCTCCTGATGGAAAGAGTCAACCATCGCCTATAGACACCAAAGGTGTTAATGGTGCGTTGCTATCTTGTGGCGAGGTCTAATGTCGCATACATAGTATAAACAATATATCAACAGCAAAATAACCAAAATATTTTTATTATATGAGCATACATCAAAAAGTAGCTATAATTCCCATCTCTAATTCCGAGATATCGCGTCCGTGAGAAGTATCTGTGTGTGCGTTGCTTGAGCTTCCTTTGTATGTTGATTTACTTGTGTATTATTTTGTTTTATGTTATATCTCTAAAAAAACTCTCTTTTTTTTATAAACCAGTTAATAAATGAGTTGTTTTTTTATATCATAAGATAGCAAACAAGCAGATGGGTCTCCTGATGGAAAGAGTCAACCATCGCCTATAGACACCAAAGGTGTTAATGGTGCGTTGCTATCTTGTGGCGAGGTCTAATGCCACGTGCATAAGTTCACCGGCTACCTTACCCTCCAAACCGGAACACGACAGTGACAAGCGCTGACGCTATTGCGGCAGGAATAGGTAAGGCGGTGGTATCAGACCCGAGCGAGACAATGCAGAATCCTAAATGTAAAAACCATGTAGTGGCTCGTAAATCCAATCGGTCGCCTCTTACGACCTGCCTGGCAGAACGGCAGTTAGCCTATTCTTCAAAGGAATCCAATCCGGGACTAACACGGGGAAAACCAAACAAACATAAAAAATCTAATTAAGAACCTCCTGTTTGGGAAGGCGGTCGAAAATACAAGTATGTTATGTATGTATTTTATGTTAGTACATTGTACAGCTACAATACAAAACCGAGTAGTCAGCAGCGTGAGATATTATTCGGGATTCTAGTGCAGAATATTAATGAGCCTGTAACATGATTGATGGGCTGTCGGCGACGTGTGATGAGCGCGCAGTGCATCAATCAGACACTTCAACATCCTTTGACTTGTATTCTAGGGGATGTATCTTTGTGTTCCAGATTGGAGGTTATATCAACGTTATTGTGTTGCCGCTATGTTATATTTTTGTATTTCATAAAAAAACTAGCCGTTTTCCACGTTATTAATAACCCGCATGCATCCCGATGCCACGTGGATATTGAGATTTCCATGTATCCTATGTCATTAAAGAATAATAAAGCTTTCTACGGTTGAAAGAATATTTAAAATCGGCTCAGACCAGACATTACGCCTCACACACTTACAAACGTTACTTCTTAGGGTTCCGTACCTAAAATTTAAAAACGGGACCCTCCGCTGTCTGTCCAGGCTGTATCTCCTAAGCCGTGATAGCTAGATAGCTGAAATTTTCACAAATTATGTATTTCCTTTGCCGCTATAACAACAAATACTAAAAATAAAAAAATGAAAATATTAAGGAGGGTCCCCATACAATAAACGTGTTTTTTTCGTATTTTTTTGCTCAATATAAATAACGGTAACAGGTGGACGCTTAAAATTTTCATTGAATATTAAGTTGTATATTACCTTTAAAAATTAATAATTCCTTTTAAAAAGTATTATTTAGCATTATATATTTTTTTACATTGATTCAAATATCGAGTGGCCAAAAAGGCTACTAAGATGGCCAATACAGGTACTTCTGCTATATATTAGACTAGCTGTGCCCGCGACTTCATTCGCGTGAAAAATATTCAAAAATAAAAACTCGCATAGTTCCCGTTCCCGTGGGATTTCCGGGATAAGAACTACCCTATGTCCTTTCTTGGGTCTCAAACTATATTTGTACCAAATTTTATCCAAATCGGTTCAGCGGTTTAGCCGTGAAAGCGTAACAGACAGACAGACAGACAGACAGACAGACAGACAGACAGACAGAGTTACTTTCGCATTTATAATATTAGTATGGATTATGAAAATAAAATTATAGAAATAAATAGAAAACTAGATTTGGACATATTTTATATTTGGCCTATAAAATTAATTACAAAATTTTCTGTGGAAAATGACGAACTGGGAAACTAGGTTAACGGTTCAAGTACCCAGCTTAACGAAATTTAGTTCTCTGCTTAGCTCACAGGAAAATAGAAGCGATGATAGTTATTGAATTTGTCATGAATTGAATTATTAAATATAATTTAACGATTAATTATTGAATTATTTTCCCGATATTTCAGAGTTGATACAAGCATCATAATCACGGGGAACTGAGTTGTTGCGGGTAGTTAAAATATTACGAGCAGTGAAATCTGTATAGTTTATTCTCTCTCTGTTTCTTATACTCTTTTGTGGTCGAGTGGTCCGGTGTGGGTGTTGACCACATACTGTCCTGGGTTCGACGCCCAAGTCGGGTAATTTAAAAATGTGTTTTTTTCAGAGTTTTGATAAAAACAACGTTGCCTGCGATTAGATAAGAGTCCTGTTAGCGATAGGTTTGCCACCTATCACATAGTGGGTTTAACAGTCTGTTTCCGAAACACAAATTAATTTTAACAAGCAATTAATCTGTGTTTAACAGATTATTTGCTTGTAAAAATATGTTAGTACAGATTAACTGCTTGTTTAAATTGATTTGCGTTTCTGAAACAGGCCGTAAGTATCTTCGGCTAATCGTGGGTGCACTAGCACTAGGTTGTACTTATACCGAGGTGGGTTCGGGGATATGGGCGTGAAGATACTTCAAATTACTAACGACGTAGGTCTAACGGCCGGTTTCCGAAACGCAAATTAATTTTAACAAGCAATTAATCTGTGTTTGACAAATCATTTGCTTGTAAAAATTATGTTAAACAAAGATTAATTGCTTGTTAAAATAATTTAATTTGCGTTTCGGAAACCGGCCGTGAGTGTCACATACATCACGATTTAGATTTCAGACAGACTTGTCTTTCATCCTCAGTTCATCATTATTGTGCTTATATATTTTAAACCTTTAATCAGCGGCACTTCGTGAAGCTCCATTATAATTATGTTAAAATGCACTTGTACTGCTTCACTAAACACTTTATATACAGTTTATATTTTTTTCAGGGCTACTTTTATAAAGTATCGTAAGTAAGTATCGTAGCCCTGCCGTAAAAGCAAAACCAGTTGGCGATATAAACAAAATTATAATGTTTTGTGAAACAGTACAAGTGCATTTTAACATAATTATTCTGCCTATTGACCTTCAAGTATTCGTAATTAATTTGAAAGCACGACGTGTGTTCGTATATTTGAATTTATATCTAGATTATTTTATTTTTATTTTTATTTTATTTTATTGGTTTACCAACGTTTGAATACAATAAATAATTAATTTTAACACTTGTCAACAACCATGCTAACTGTATCAAACATTTACAGGTAAACACCACATGCTTATAATATTATAAAATAACTTATTTAACTTAACAAAAAGAAACTAGAAATTACAAAAAAAAAGAGATAAATAAACATAACAAAATTTAAATCTTCACATATACAACTCAATTAATTTCAAAATTTAAAAATCATATTTTTGGAATATTGCGATTAAGCAAATACGAAGATTGTTCAAAATATTTCCGCAATTTAAGAAAACTAGCGATCGCCTATGGCCGAAATTCGACCATAACTAAACAATAAAATCTCTTTTAAGTTTGACAACTAATTTTAGGCGTAAAGAAATTAGTTTACATGCGAGTATATATATATATATATATATATATATATATATATATATATATATATATATATGTATGTAAACTAATGTATATTAGATATATATGACACATGAATGTAGTGTTTATTTTTAATAATTTAATATAGGTATTTCTAATGCATTTTATTTAAAAATATTAGGTTTCGGCTGTCTTCTGTACTGTGAACTAGAGCTGTGTCAAATTTCAAGCTCCTCCGTTCGCGTTATTGTCATAAAAAGCGGTGCAAAGTATATGTTTCACGGATTATTTATGACAATATCGGTAAGCAAACAAAAATTCTGACAAAATGAAAGAAAAATCTGTTGCCCGTTATTTTTACGTAATTGATCACGATTATTCGCACATAAATAGAAAAACAACTAATTATAATCGACTACAACGTAGAAACACGTAAAAATTAGCGATACAGAATGACTTGACTTACGAACACGTTCAAACTTGTATATTAACAAGACCATCCGAGTTTAATACGGTAGTAAGCAAGGACCCTATATTAAAATATACGCGTTGGTGATGTTCTGTCCACACGTCGTGAGTGTGTGCATGATAAGCATATATGGCTTTTGTTCAGAAACTCCGGGGAAATTTAATTACATCAAAAAATAATATTATGTCTATCAACCTATTTTGTGTTGAATACGATTGTGTATTGAGGAGTTACTACGAAATTGATGGGAATCAGGTTCGATTCCCCACAAGAACAGATGTTTATAAGACGTGACGTGTTTGTTTTTCTGAGTTTATTAAATACTAGCTGCAACCCGCACCCCCTGCATTATAAAAGTTTATCGTGAATCCCACGGGAACAACTAATTTTTATAGGATAAAAATCCCGGAAAAAATATTCTATGTACTGTTTTAGGTCATCTCCTGCTTGTATGCCAAATTTCGTCTAAGTCGGTCAAGGCATTTCAAGTCAAGATTTAAGGTCAGTGCACGCACCGTCGACTACGACCAGAAAAAAAACTAGTGATCGACTTGCATAATTTCTCGGGAAGCCCATAGGAAGGCAGCTTTGCGAGAAGCGCTTTGTGCCATACTCCTTTGCTATGTCTAAACTAACTGCCAATGCCTCCCCCTTGGACACAACTGCTTCCGCCCACCGATGTGTTAGGTATATTAGAAGATCACCAGCTGAGCGGCCGCGACGGAAATTGTACTGGCGGTCGCTAATCAGCTGGTGCTCTTTATATGGGTATAAGTATCTGTAACTCAATATTGTGTTAGCCCATATCTGAAAAAGCCAATATTTTGTACAAAATCATAAAGTTGAGGGTTGCGTCCCAATAACATCGTCGGGAAGGAAATCTCAATTTTAGTTACTTTTGTAAGCTGGATGGGACGATTAGTCACACAGTGACTGTCCGTCAAATAAATTTAAAAAAAATTTGCTCAATCGGAAACCTATAAGTATGTCAAATTTAGCTTGCAAGATTTGACGCACACTAACTAAAACGTCAAGTTTTAATTTTATTTATAAAAGCTTCTAAAGATATACTTTACATATAGTACGGGAGCTAGCAACGTTGAAAAAAAAACAATTTTAGAATAGCTGATTTCTTAATATGTCATTTGCAATGCTCCTTCGAGTAGAGTGCGGGGTGTCTGGCTGTTGGTAAACGTTGCGTTCATTACTGCGCAGCATATCTTCATAGGTAAAAATTTTTAATTTTGCATTATTTTAGAAGAATTTTTTCCTTACCATCAACTTTAAGACACTATTAGGAATACTAATTCTAATTAACAGACATTTTTTTTTGGTTGATAACTATGTGCCAGACGCTATTTTATATGAATAAAAATAAATAAATTTTAAACCATTTTAGAATGTCTGTCATTTTAATATTATTTTAATAAGAAGTTAATGAATACAAAATTAATTTGCCAGACATTAATTCGGTTGTTTAGTCAACTATCTGATCGATTTAAAGTTATGGATTACGGTGGTATTATGTTAGTTGTTAGAGAGAGATAGCGGCAAATTTGACGGACGGAAGAGAGACAAGAGTACATCAAAATTATTAAAAAAAAATTCTTATTTTTTATCTTTACAAGCAAAAATTTTTATTTTTACATTATTTTAGAATAATTTTTTTCCTTACCATCAACTTTTGGACACAATTAGGAGCATTAACATCTAATTAACAGACGTTTTTATGGTTGATAACTTTGTACCAGGTGCTATTTTATATTAATAAAAATAAGTAAATTTTAAAAACCATTTTAGAATGTCTGTAATTTTGATTTGAACGCAACGTTTACCAACAGCCAGACACCCCGCACTCTACACGAGGGAGCATTGCAAATGACATATTAAAGAATCAGCTTTTCTAAAATTGTATTTTTTTTTTCAACGTTGCTAGCTCCTGTACTAATATATGTAAAGTATATATATATATATATATATATATATATATATATATATATATATATATATATATATATATATATATATATATATATACAGATTAAAGATATATAATTTTTATTTTGTATGAAGATCTAGTGCATCAAGTTTTCTGAGCCATGTCAACGCGTAATAATGAAGAATTGAAGCATTTACAATTCCAAAGGCTCATGGATTGGGCGAACTAGAAATCAAATTACGTTCAATCAATAAATCGAGTTCCGTTTTAGTTTCGAGACTATTTCGTACTCTTTGTATAAGCCCTAACTTCCATTTATTTCTGCAATTAACCTTTGTAATAGTGTGCCAGAAGATAGACTGCGTCTTCATTTCAGTAGTAAAAACGGATATAATCTTTATTATATATATATATATATATATATATATATATATATATATATATATATATATATATATATATATATATATATATATATATATATATATATATATACAGATTAAAGATATATAATTTTTATTTTGTATGAAGATCTAGTGCATCAAGTTTTCTGAGCCATGTCAACGCGTAATAATGAAGAATTGAAGCATTTACAATTCCAAAGGCTCATGGATTGGGCGAACTAGAAATAAAATTACGTTCAATCAATAAATCGAGTTCCGTTTCAGTTTCGAGACCATTTCCTACTCTTTGTATAAGCCCTAACTTCCATTTATTTCTGCAATTAACCTTTGTAATAGTGTGCCAGAAGATAGACTGCGTCTTCATTTCAGTAGTAAAAACGGATATAATCTTTATTGAAGGAAATATACAGATAGTATATAACATATAATAGGTTCAATATTTATTAATAAACACACTTGCACTGGTTTTTTTATATCATAATAGCAAACAAGCAGATGGCTCTCCAGATGGAAAGAGAAACCATCGCCTATAGACACCAAAGATGTTAATTATGCATTGCTGTCCGTGTGGCAGGATGGCAATGCCACATGCATAAAGCTACCAGCTACCTTATCCTTCAAACCAGAACACGTCAATGACAAGTATTGACGCTATTGCGGCAGGAATAGTTAAAGCGGACGTATAAAATACAGAACTATAAAATACAGTTGCAGAACTCTACCACCTAGTGGTAAAGAAGTGACATGTATCAGTCGGTCGGTCGTAATAATCGGTCGCCTCTTACGACCTGCCTGGTACGACGGCAGTTGGTATATTCTTTAAAGGAGCGCGGACCAGCATGGGGGAAATGTTTCACAATAAGAAAATCATATTTATTTCTAACCGGTTTCGTTTTCATAAGCATCATCAGGGTATTTCGGGTACCTGTACATACCCTAATGATGCTTAAGCAAGCGAAACCGGTTGAAAATCTATATTAATATTATAAATGCAAACGTTTGGATGTTCGGATGGATGTTATTCAATCACCTCAATACTGCGGAACGGATTTGGATGAAATTTGGTACACGTGTAGATGATGACCTGAAAAAGTACATAGGCTACTTTTTATTCTAGAAAAATGAGTTGTTCCCGCGGGCCAACGCCCTTAAAATTTCAGCATTGTGGAAGTAGGTTATGAATTATAATCCCGATGGCAACTTTGCTATCGACTGGCGCATACTTGTAACCACCCAAGGTGGTTGTCGATTTTTTTAGACTTAAAAATTTGTAAATAACATATTAAAATTGTAGCTTTGTAGGGGCGGGTTATATTTTTTTTTAATTTTTAAAATTTTAAATAATGGTGACACAACCGTGAGGTGTCTGCCATAGCGGCAATTTTTTAATTTACCAATAATAAAACACTGTTTGAAAAAATTCTAGCACAGAGTACTTAGAGATTAACAGAAGTAAATGTTCCATACAAGTAATATTCGAGCATAGCACACACAGACACCTCTCACGGACGCGATATCTCGGATTGGTGCGGAACAAACTGTACCGAACCATTCCGAGATATTACGTCCTTGACAGGCATCTATGTGTGCGATGCTCGAATTTCACATGTATGTAGATTGACTACTGTTACTCTCCAGTATACTGTGGTTCTGGTTTTGTGAGAAACTAGATAGTTGGATGATTCAGTAACTGTTCTACGACTACTCTTATCGGTGCCGCGTTAAGTACATAAATGTTATAGTTGGAACTAGTTAATAACAAACTTGTACTTTTACTTCACTATAATTAAACACTAAATTATTTAGTTGGAACTAGTAATAACACACTTGTACTTTTATTTCACTATAATTAAACTCTAAATTATTTAGTTGGAACTAGTTAATAACACACTTGTACTTTTATTTCACTATAATTAAACACTAAATTATTTAGTTGGAACTAGTTAATAACACACTTGTACTTTTATTTCACTATAATTATACACTAAATTATTTAAATTTATCGGCCGGTTTCACTTTTTAAAGCATCTTCAGGGCGTAATATTCTTTACTGACAGTTTAGTTTTAGATACAATATAAACAAAATATTTTTAAAAATGATAGTGGGTTAACCTAATAATAAACACAATTTCTGTATTGCCAGCTTACACAATTTTCTCTAAACATTTAGGTATTTCCTAGTTTATAAATGTGTTCCCCTGTAAATTAACTGTAATTACTTACAAAATAATGTCAGAATTGTAAATGTCAAATAAAGACAACTAAATTACAAATGAATTATTTTATGATGTCAACTATCCTCTTTCCCCCGGACCACCGCAAGGTACTAACGCTCTCTAAAACCCATATTTCTTTAAATACAGTTTTTGAATAATTTATTTCGTAAAATTATTTAAAGTGAAATATTCGGAGTACATAAACATAAGGATAACGGCGTATTGCAGTCAATATGGAGGATTCTTCGTGAGACCCTAGTACATTGGAATAAGCCACGCTTATCACGTGCACCATATTTTATTATGCATTCAACCCCGCCTACTTCTATTGTACAAAATCTGCGTGCAGGCACAGTTTACGCCATTTTGTCATATTAGCACAAGAAGCCATCATTGAACTCGTTTAAGTTGAGAACACACATATAGAAAATTATAATATTTATATTTAATCAAAATGAATAGTTCATTATCAGAGTCCGAGTTGAATCTAACTGCCCAGGTGGACAAAACGCCGCCTAATTTCATATCAACTCGTCAAAAAAGGAAACGCAATAATCGATCAAGGAATCGACAGGTTTGAAGCTTTTAAAGAAGAAATGAGAATTTTGATTCAATCAATGTTCCAAACTCAGGAAACTGAAATAAAGAAAATAAATCCCACTTTGATTGAAATAAAAAACTAACGAGAATATAGAGAGTACTATTTCTTTCTTAGCCGCGCAAAACGAAGAATTAAAAAAGAAGATTTAGTTTCTAGAAGTGCAGAATATGAAGAGCAAAGAAGACATAGTCATTCTAGAAAATAAGTTTGAGACCTTACAAAGAGAAATCCGTAAGTGTAATATTGAAATAAAAAATGTGCCTAGACTAGCAGATGAATGCAAAGAAAGACTTATAGATATGATTCTCACCTTGTCACAAAACACTGAATGTGGTATAACCAAGGCCGACATAAAAGATATTTACAGGATCAAAGGATAAGGAAAATTAGCTGAGAGCCCTCCTATCATAGTAGAATTGTCCTCACCAATAGTAAAGACAGACATCTTAAAAAGTTGTAAATCTTACAATAAAACACACAACCATAAGTTGTGTGCTAAACACCTAGGCTACAAAAAGAATGAGGATACTCCCATATTTGTCTCTGAACAGCTAACTATAAAAGGTGCCTGACTATTCTTCTTGGCACGTGACCTAGCTAAATCAAAAAGCTTTAAATATTGCTGGACCGCATATGGGCGTATTTATTTAAGAGAACATGACAAAGCACCGATTATAACAATTAGTAACGAATCTCAAATTCAAAATCTACTTCAAGGAAGATGACTAGATGATAAGCGTTTTTTTCAATCACATTTTCTTCTTAGGACTACAAAATGTAAATATTTTACCAAATTATTGTATATATGTATTTAACATATTCGTTTTGTTTATATATTTTTACCACTTCACATACACCCATACACAATTACACATTCACATCAATGAACAATCGGTTACCAGAATCAATGGTCGATTAACAAGCATCCCTACTAGTAAATTACAACTTTCGCCTCATCACAAAAAAACTTATAGCCTCAAATATAGTCATACAAATTGTAAATCACTTAGAAACACATATTAAGAAAATAAAACAGTATCTTCACACTTTAATTATGGATAACTTATTCAAAAATATGGAAGTAATAGACAACATAAAAATAGCTAATTCTAAAAAAAGTGATATTAACGAATACACAAAACAAGAACTACCAATACTCGACTCAGAATTTACAATAATTTCGCAAAACATACGAAGCATTTATAAAAATTTCGAAGATATTAACATTACACTGGCACAATTTAAAACTCCCATTGACCTGATAGTGTTAACAGAATGTCGACTTGATCGTAACAAACCTATACCACAAATTAATAATTATACTTCGTTCTATACAACAAACCATGTAAACCAGTGTGATGGAGTGGTAGTTTATCTAAAAAGTACATATAAAAGTAATGTAAAAGAAATTAAACTAATACATGCATCATGTCCACAAGAAAATTACAAAATAATACAATTTTGTGCATATATCGGTCTCCTAGTAACAATAATGCAGACAACTTTATCAACTCTCTAAATACGTATCTAGATTCACTAAAATCACATAAAAACATTATAATAACTGGAGACATTAATATTAATATCATAGACAAAACAAATGAACAACTGTATGATCGCCATAACCGTTTAACCTATCTCAACATGCTGGCGACTCACGGTCTTTTACCAGGACATACGTTACCTACACGGGAGCAAATTTGTCTAGATCATTTTATAATAAAGTTGGAAAAGAAATCCTCTTGTTCTATCATAGTCTTTAATACAACTATCACAGATCACGAAATGATATATCTAAAATTAACGACCGCTATCATACGAAACGAGAATTCTAATTACTACAAAAAAACTGTAACTAATCTGGAAAATGCTCTTAATTCCCTAAAGGATAGCAACATTAACAATTTACTAAGATGTGATAATCCGGTATATGTAGCCAACGAAATGATTTTGAAAATTCAACAAAGTGTGCTTGAAAATACTACCACAAAATCGATTTCTAGTAAAGACCGAATAATTAAACAGTGGGTTACTACTGGTATCTTGAGATGTATTCGTAACAGAAATACTACGCAAAGAAAACTACGCGACGACCCAGAAAATGAAATTCTAAAAATAACATATACACGATATCGTAACCACTGCAACAACCTAATAAAAAATTAAAACAAAAATATGAAAGAGAACTACTTATGATAAATAAAGACAACCCCAGACAATTATGGAAATCTATTAATAGCATAACAAATCGTAACAAACCTAAAACAGAAAACTTAAATTTATTAACCTTGCATAACTCCCCATTAGAATCTCTTAATTTGGTAAACAAGTATTTTGCAAATATAGGAAAAAATCTTGCAGATAACATACTTTCATCAAACTTATTTATACAGCAAACTTCTATAAATCGCAACTCCCAAGCCTCTTCATTCGTTTTACTGGAAACGGATAATGAAGAGGTATTGACAACACTTATGAATCTCAAATCAGACTGCTCCCCTGGTTGGGATAACATATCCATAAGATTTTTTAAACAGTCCTATGAAGTTGTGATTCCCATAATCACGCACTTAACCAATCTATGTTTTGCGCAAGGTATTTTTCCATCAGCCCTAAAACAAGCCACCATTCTTGTAAACTTGAGTTATAAAAGTTTACAAGAATGGTGACAGAGATAATGTGTCAAATTACAGACCGATCTCTGTGCTGCCAGCTATTTCAAAGATTGTCGAAAAATTAATAAATAAGAGACTTTTGAATTACTTAGACAAGTTTGGAATACTTTCACAATCTCAATTTGGGTTTAGGAGAGGAGTATCAACTGAAGATGCTGTCACAGCACTGACATCCCATATTATCAATGAAGTAGACAAGGGAAATAGATGTATTTCTGTGTTCCTTGACTTAAAAAAAGCATTTGACACAGTTTCTGTACCCATTCTTGTAAAAAGGTTAGAAGCCATAGGTATAAGAGGGATTCCACTCTCCTTACTCATAGATTACCTTAGTGAACGTAAACAACGTGTCAAAATAGGTCAATTTATCAGCGAACAATCAAACACATCAAATGGAGTACCACAAGGTAGTGTTTTAGGACCAACACTGTTCCTTATATATATAAATAGCCTATGTAATTTGAATATAACCAGAGGGAAAATATATTCTTATGCAGACGATACAGCAGTTTTTTTTCTGGGCCATCTTGGGGCTGCGTTAGACAGCTTGCCGAAACGGGACTAACTAAAATAGCTGACTGGCTCAAATGTAGCTTATTAACATTAAATCTAGATAAAACAAAATTCGTTGCTTTTACAAATTATAATACCACACAACCTAACTCAGATTTTAATATAAGAATTCACAGTTGTGACATGTTCCATATAAATTATTGCTCTTGCAACTCAATAAATAAAGTCACCGAAATCAAATATTTAGGTGTCTTAATTGATCAGCGGTTATCTTGGTATGCGCACTTAGAATTATTAATATCTAGAATTCGTAAACTAATCTGGGTCTTTAAAACTATAAGATATGTTGCCGATTCAAAATTACTAAAAACTATATACATATCATTGGCTCAATCAGTTTTGATATATTGTGTCCCTGTTTGGGGAGGTGCTGCAAAGACCAGATTCCTAGAATTAGAAAGAGCCCAGAGGTCATTAATAAAAGTAATATATTTTAAACCATACAGGTATCCTACTAATAGTCTTTACAAATCATGTGACCTTTTAACAGTTAGACAGTTATACGTATTACACATAGTTTTAAAATTGCACCAAACTTTAGTATATGATTCCGGGAATCTGGCCAAAAGAAGGAAGTATAATGTTACGACAGTAATAAAAACTAAAACTACCTATGCTAGTAGACAGTATAGTAGTCAAGTTGCATACCTGTATAATAAAATTAATAAGATCCTAAATATTTATCCAAAAAACAAATATGCTTGTAAAAAGTCTCTAACATCATGGATTAAAATGTTAAATTATGATGAGACTGAAAACTTGATTAAATGACTATTAAATACCTTTAATGCCATACAAAAAATATATATAAAATATAATTTTAAATTAATCATACAAATATATACGCATCCATACACACATACACACACACACACACACGCACACACACACACGCACATACACATATTTAAACATATACACACACACGTTTAGTTGTATTTGCACATTTATTTTTTATTTTTTTTCTCCTTAAAAAAATATTTGCTAATCACATATATTTTACTTCTAAGTGTATCACTTGCCTTATTTAGCACCTATTATGTTTAAAAAGTATCAAAGGATTATTGTTAAGAAAGAGCGGTGTCTCCTAACACAAGTGCTCGTGCACTTAAAAGGAGACTCCATTTATCACTCAAATTTTTGTAAACATATGATACTGAATAAATAATTTTAATTTTTTTTTAAACTATTTGTGTGGTCATTACTAATTAAATTTTAATGAATTTAATAATAAATTAAGTGCCGACGATTTAAAGTTTAAAATCTATTCAATGTTGTCGCAGCTTATGTCCCATTTTCATTTTTCCCATTTTTTATCTTTCATTTTCAATTTTTTTGTATTTAATAAAACTTTTTACTTATTTTGACGGACAAAAAACAATAGGAAAATCATGGAACTTAATTCATCCGAGAGGAGAGAAACCGTTATTACTTTTCTATTTTTAAAATGTCATCTATTTAATTTTTATAAAAACCAACCTGATATAAACGAGTTACAAGGCCAGTGTAAACATATATATTTTTTTAAGTGAAGAGGTATACAATTTTTAACCCTGTTACTAGGGCCGAGCTAACATCCAAACATATAAAATTCTATTTTTATTATAATGTGTAAGGGTTTCATTTTTAATCTAAGACTGCGGGTTGCTGCCGCATAAATGCTCTTTCTAATGCATTTTCTGGTACGACACGTGTTGTGAGTAATTTCAGTTTAAATTACATACAACGCGTCATTTTTAATCATAAGATAGAATACAAGGAAATGCTCCCCTGATGGAAAGAGATAACCATCGCTTATGAACACTAAAGATGTTAATGGTGCGTTGCTAACCGTAGCGGTTCAAGCAATCTACAAGCGCTACAAGAAAAAGAGATAAAAAACCAAAGTGTCTTCACGCCCGAATCCCTGAAGAGGTAGGCAGAGGTACAGCAAGTGCACCCACGATTAGCCGATATGACGGCCCCACAAGGTGCTGTGTCCCGAAAACCCCCTCTTCACTGTCGGCCATGATGGGCGATTATATGCGAGCACGATAGTGTAGAAGGGCTACTTGCCTGTAGTCGCCCATTATCGTCCTAAATCGTCGTCGTGATCGCCACGATCGATGACTTGTCGGTTTTTTGTAAGTAAAACAAAAGGAATCATTTTTAGTTGTGCGTGCGTGTCCATACCGACGTCCACACTATCGCCGATCATTCATACAACGGAGCACAGCGAGCCTAGATTGACCTTCGATCTTAGGAGAGAATACTGCAGCGGTTCAAATAATCTTCAAACGCTACAGGAAAAAAAATCAAAGTGGACTGTGGTGCCGTAGATCGATACCACTGAAGAATCGTAGCGGCAGAACTAGTGGGACAATATTGTCAGGGTAACGTCATGACGGGGCAGGTTGATGGCATCACACAAGGAAAGGTAAAAGGAAGATCTTTCCAGCCAGACAAGGTGTACTTCCTGTGGTCCGAAGTCCATTTGCGAAGCGTTGAAACTTGTATAGTGTACAAGATAAATAATTGTAATATCGCAATTCAGGATTTTTATTATTTTTTTAGTATCGTTTGTAGATTGCTTGAACTGCTACACTATTTAATGGTGGCGGGGTCTTAATGCCACATGCATAAGATTGCTGGCTACCTTACCCTTCAAACCGGAACACGACAGCGACAAGCACTGACGCTATTGCGATAGGAATAGGTAAGGCGGTGGTACAAGACCCGGGTGCAACAATGCAGAACCCTATCACTATCATTCACACTATTCAAAGGGAACTAACACGGAGTAAAGTGTCTATAATCTTCCTGCAAGTTTAAGCAATAAGTTGATTATAGACCGTGGTCCTACAAACTTTTTTTTGATTAATAACAAGCTGATTTTTTGTGGACAGCTTCATTTTGACGTGACAACCATCTTTTCTATCTTCGAAAAAATCAGGTAAAACCCGATTCGAGATATTTAGTTTTTTAGTTTAGAGAAATATTGGTTGTAATAAAGATAGATGAAAAAGAAAAGTTTAGATTGTCGAACTAAAGTTCTAAGAAAAGTTTCTACTTTACGCGTAGGACAATGTTACCCCTGAATTACAATAATAATTAAAAAGCAAAGCAAGTAAAGCTGTTATGAGAAAATTAGGTTATTTTTAAATTGATTAATTAATATCAATTTAAAATCTCATAATTCTGAAATTTTATAGTGGAGGACTCGTCAAAAAAACCATCGAATGTGTAGGACAAAAGTTTCATCGTGTTTTTCATAATATAACCAAGCGATTAAAGCCAAAAAATGATTATTGTTATTAATAAATATTTCTCCTACACCGAATCAAAATTTTCAAAGTCCTATAACTTATTAGTTACCCGATTCGAGATTTTTCAAAGATAGAAAAGATTGTTATCTCGTCAAATCGAAACTGTTCAGAAAAATTCTTGTTCTGCATTGTCTCGCCCGGGTCTGGTACCACCGCCTTACCTATTCCTGCCGCAATAGCGTCAGTGCTTGTCGCTGTCGTGTTCCGGTTTGGAGGGTAAGGTAGTCGGTAAACTTGTGCATGTGGCATTAGACCTCGCCACCAGATAGCAACGCATCATTAACATCTTTGGTGTCTATAGGCGATGGTTGACTCTTTCCATCAGGAGACCCATCTGCATGTTTGCTATCTTATGATATATAAAAAAAATCAGCTTGTTATTTAATCAAAACAAAGTGTGTTCGCGGGACCACGGTCTTTTAGATTCTATCTCAATGTAATCGCATGTAAATCATTTAATAGTGATAAATAATTATTGATATTTGAAAGGGATGGTTTACGGAAAATCGAAACCATAGTTTTGGATCATGATTCTGAGATGAAAACCGTTGGCGATTTGTGTAGGAAATTTCTGTTTTTTGACATTTTTTTTAAACATAATCATTTCTTTATGTTTTGTGATGTCAACGATATACAAAAATGTCACTTTTGGGTTAGATAGGGTTTTTTTACCCGTTGTGTACGTGTTATACACTATACAGCGTGTAAGGTCAATCTATCGAAAGTTGAAACCATAGATTTGGACTATGATTCTGAGATGAAAACCGTTGGCAATTTGTTTACGAAATTTTGATTTTTTTTGACGATTTTTTTACCTTAGTTTTTTATAATTTATTTATTGTAATACTCTAAAGTGCTTTTTTTAAATAGAAAAATTTAAGGAAATACACATAATGAGCAATGTAGTGTCACATGCCGTGCAAATGTGTGGCTGGTTCGAAACTTCCGCTGGCGAAATGAGTCGGAGCAACTTATACTTTACGTTGCGTGGCGTGAAAATAAGAAGAAAAAAATCATAAAACGCACATTTGCATTTCCCACAAAAAAAAAAAAGAATTGCCATCATTATAAGAACCGTCCCTTACACGCATATAATATAATTTATTTTCATATAGTAGAAAATGTAGCGGGATTATAATAAATGTGTCTTTTAGAGACGGTCTTCAGACGAGGAGGAATTCTTGCGCAATAAATATTGAGCACTATAAAAAAATATTAAAAGCGTGTATTAGCTGCAATACCAAATTGGTAAAATAAAATCTGGTAATGGTAATAATCCCGATCGCTGCACTGAATTTTCAAATTTTATTAAAATCAAAAACATATCGTTTATAATACAGTGCTGTGCGCTGCCTAGTCTCATGCACCTTACAAGCTGAAAATCTTATAACAGGTTCATTTATTAGATGCATCGCCACAATTAGCATTCGAAAAGTTTGTAAATATCTAGTTCCTGCCCGCGCTACCGCGAATTTTCCCCGAGGCTCATAATTGTCTTAGTTTGAGTGTTTTATTTATTTTATTTTCTATATTGAAACACAGTTACATCATAAACTTTAAAACTAAAGTATTATATATAGGAGTATTAATAATAATGCAACCTACAGCGCTGTCCACGGGTCAACAACTAAGTAGTAATAACATTTTCAATGTGTACAGCTTGGAATGTGACCGCAGCCTGGTGTTCCTCATTTATTTGTCATGTCTCACATACTGTATTTAATCTTTGCAACCTCAAAACCAAACTAGTACTCTGTTTTGAAAAGTTTCAGACTGAGTGATCTGTGACAGTATGCTATAATCCGACAAATTTATTAAGTTGACTTCGCCTTGCACATCGCATCATTTGTGATCCGATTCCCAAGAATCATCTGTAATTACATTTTCTGATAAACAAATAGGAGACCTTATGTAATAGGTTATTTGTCTCAGATAGTAAGGTTCTAAGTGCAATACCTGGGCAATCGGGCAAGTGTAACTGCGGTTTTTGGAGGTCATCCTCGTAAACTGAAATATCAGAAGCAGCTCGAATTTCGAGTTTCCATATGTTTCAGTCGAGCTTCCAGTCAGCCGTGGTCATCGCAATTAACAGGAGATAGCTACGATAAATATGTAAATTTAGAACGTGGCGACGGGGATCACCACACAGCACACCAACTGACAAATCTCTTTAACCAAAACTTTTATTGATATATGGTTCACTCTGCCTACCATATTAGGTTACTAGCATTTTGGTACATTATTCTTTATACAAGGCTCTGGCTTACAAGAAAAATACAAAAAAGGCTTAAAAATATAAAGCGCGCTAAATACAGATGTTGTTATTGGCGTTATATAACCCCGCCCACGCGCTACCACCAAAACGGCATATAAATAACAAATCGGACAGATTTATGGACGCTTACAGCAAATTACGGGAGCAATTATGCGTAAACATGAAAATTAAAAGTAGCTGCCGTTTTCTCTTTACATTAATGGTTTACTTGAGGGATAATTAGTGAGTTCTGAACACAAACCACATAAATATTAATAGACACGATGTTGGGCGGGAACGCGTGGCCGCGTATAGGAGCAAATGCTCCTAAGCACTGAATACGGTAAACCTAGCTTTATTGTATTCTGTGTACAAATGTCAAACGTGAAAATATAAATAGTATATTTTCACGTTTAATATATTTAGATTTCGTTGTTATTTAATAATTATTGTAAATACCCTGAGGATGCTTGTGTAAGCGAAACTGGTCGGAAATTAAATATAATTATCTTATTGTGAAACAGTACAAGTGTTATCAGCTAGCAAATATTGTGATAAAAATATGCCTTATTGTGCTATTTTATCCTGCCGAATAAGGCTGAGTTTAAAATAGCCTTAGGGTGATTTAATTTCATCGGTAATCATTTTAACTCTGTATTTCTGGGCGTAAATGCAAGTTACATTTTTAACCTCAGAAAATGCTTTGAAAGGCGTATCAAGTTTAATTCGTGGTTCTGACATTAAAGACAATTTGAGGTGCAGGTTAATGTCTGTGATTTTGAGAGAAAGGTTAATTCTACTAAAAATAATAGGTCTCTGAGAGAAAGGTTAATTCTACTAAAAATAAATCGGATACACTCTAGTTTCTAATGATTAATTATGATTTATGAAGATAAGAAAAAGCTAAAATATTTGTTTTAAAAGATATGGATTAATAATATTTTTAATAATTAGAGTTAATTTCGGCAAAAATAGACTTTAAGTCATGTGTCAGTAAACGCAAATCTGGAAATGTTATATATCCAAGGAACTTATATATGATAACTGGAATATTATGAAGCAATATTTAAAAAATAAAAATGTACTTTATTTCGTTACTAATAAAGTTGACATTTATTTCTTACTTAACAGAGGGGAAAAACGTTCTGAGCAAGACAACGACAAGAGTGGATGTTGTCCCTTTCTTGCAATTGCCCGTGTAAATAAAACTATCTGATGGTAGATTTTAATATATATTCGGTAACCGTTAAATCCCTTTTATTCATACACGTCAATAAATGCATTAGCATGAAATGTATTGCAATTAATACATTTTAGAAATGTGTTTATTTTAATTATTACGTAATTACTTATGCAATGCAAGAACTGTTTCTCAAATTAGTAGAATTACTTAGTAGTAATTTGCAAACTACGTATGGCCGCACTTATATATGGCGATTGGCGCTTTATTTAGTAGAAAGAGACACACTCCACCCATGTCGTAGTACTCTTCGGAACGACTTTTAAGCGTGTGTGAACATTCCGGGTACCCTTGGTTACATCCAAGGAAGTTACATTCTACCCGGAATGTCCACACGCGCTTCAAAATCGTTCCGAAGAGTACCACTAAATGGGTGGAGTGTGTCTCTTTCTACTAAATAAAGCGCCAATCGCCATATATAAGTGCGGCTATGCGTAGTTTGCAAATTAGTACTAAATAATTCTACTAATTTGAGAAACAGTTTTTGCATTGCTTAAGTAATTACGTAATAATTAAAATAAACACATTTTAGAACTCACTATGTTAATTACAATACATTTTATGCTAATTTATTTATCGACGTGTATTAATAAAAAGGATTTAACGATTATCGAATATGTAAAAATCTACCATCTAGATAGTTTTATTTACACTGGCAATTGCAAGAAAGGGACAACATCCACTCTTGTCGTTGTCTTGCTCAGAACGTTTTTCCCCTCTGTTATGTAAGAAACAAATGTCAACTTTATTAAGAACAAAATAAAGTACATTTTTATTTTTCAAATATTGCTTCGTAACAATTCCAGTTATAGTATATAAGTTCCTTGGTTACATCACAACAATCAAACGTCATATTGTTTTTGACATTTCCATAGAAACCACAGAGTATGTAATGTATGTACGAACTGCGACCACGGCGTGATGTCATTTAGACGCCATGACAGTTTAGAGCGTTTCGCGGTAAATTTAAAATTTAAAACGCGAAATATTTAATTGAAATGTACGATAGTAAAACAAATAAATCGTTTTTGGTTATTATACATATATAATGAGGTAAATAATAGTTTTTAAAATATTGAAATGATTATATACAGTGTGTAAAAATCCTTCTCTGATCCGAAAGAGGTATATAGATAGGCCAATGACATTTACTTTTCAATTTCCATTATTTTTAAATTATTATCCAATACTTATACATATTACAGATATTTTGATTATAAGAAACAACTATGCACTAAAATTTAAGTTTATCCGGCAGCAGCTGTAAATATTGTGTTAATAAATTATATACAGTAATAAGGGTTCCGTACCCAAAGGGTAAAATGGGACCCTACTAAGACTCCTCTGTATGTCCGTCTGTCTGTCTGTCCATCTGTTACCAGGTTGTATCTCATGAACTGTGATAGTGAGACTAGTTTACTAGTTAGACTAATATTAAAAATAGAATTTTTAAGGAGCTCCCATACAACAAAAGTGATTATTTGCTATTTTTGCTTGATCACAACAACGACAACTGGTAGACGCTTGAAATATTCACAGAATATTTAGTTATATAAATTTTTAAATTAAATTAAAATAAAATAAATATTTAAGGGGGGCTTACAACAGAGTTTTGCCGTTTATTATAGATGATGTTACGGAACCCTTCGAGCGCGACTTCGACTCGTAATTATTAAATTTATATATTTTTTTTGCGAATAGAGCGATTTCAACTCAGTTAAAAATTCATTTAGACACTAAAGCAATAGATACTGTAGCATCCTTTCGTATACAAATTATACTTATATTTACTCTAGGCTAGATTATATTTATCCATTCCAATGTTGTGTAAAAAATGTATCGTTCTTGAACAAGTTTCATGAATAATTGAGTATTTAGTTTTATCGTAGCAATATTTGAAATATTAATAGGAACTGTTTTTAGATTTTTTTTATATTATTTTTTGGAATTATTGTTTTTAGGTAATAGTTTCATTTGTATTAGGTTGCTTAATTTGTATATCTAGGTATTACCATAGCAACTGAGTTTTCATTTTGGTGATAGATTCTACTATGGCGAGATACGAATAATTTTATAGGGCAATGTGTATCTTAGCACCGATAATCTTGCAATGAGTATGGAATTTAGAGGAAATATAGTCAATGTGGTGCTTCCATGAGAATCTATCGTCAATTACTAAACCAATATATATGTCGTAGCCAGATCGCAAAATTACCCACATCATGAAATGGTGGAGAATTTCATGAAATGTTCATTGTCCATTGACCATATCATGACGTTCCTTGATCAGATCAATGATAAGAAAGCGTTTGTCGATATGTTTAACTAAACGCGCGACTACAACATTAAATGGGTAAACTTTATCGATAATATCGTAAAATAGTTTCATTAGCTATCGATAGTGGCGCTGGAAGCGGTTTGTTTACGTGTCAACAAGGCGGCTCCCCTTACCGTGTGTTATTTAGTAATGACCTGTAAAACTATGTTGAAAGAATTTTTAATATTTCCAAGCGTTCCTTGTTTTTATAAATGTCCGTTGTACTTAAAGACAATAAACAACTTACTAATATATTCTTGATTCTTATAAAATAGTTAATGATTTAACGATCTAGTCAATTTTACTTGCTCATATCATGAAATGCCACCATTTCATGAAATTCGCGACCATTTCATGATGATGTGGGCAATTCTGCGATCTGGTCACGACATACATACCTATTATGTGTGTTTACTTTTTCAAAACAAGGGTCCATCCATAAATTACGGTGCACGAACTTCAATATATTTTGATCCCTCCCCCGTCCTTGTCACAGCTGGTCACATATGTGAGACCTACCTACATAGTGTGATGTCACAATATTTTAATAATAATAATAATAATAATAATAATAATTTCTTTATTTGCAATAAATAGGGTACATAATTAGATCTTATTTAACAACATGTTCTTTATTCCTATTTTGCCCTTTTTGTGGCGTGCAAATGTTACAATGTGTTACCCTCACTAAAATCGAAGAAATACTAGGTATATGATGTTGGATAGTCACTAGAGTAATACCAAGTCCAATTAAAACATTTGCTACTAGTCTGGAGAATTTTTAAATACGATAACATTTTTATTTAATTTTATTATTGATTTTTTTTTATAGTTCTATCAAGCCATTACCACCAATCAATTTTTCCTCTCGAATTTACAGAGTAATAATAAATTTTAAAAAAAAAACACATGTCATTTATATATCAAATTGAAATTAAACAGTTATTAATGTCTACAATTATAAAATTGATGCAAGAGTACATAACTAATATAATTATATTTAATTTTTTTTTTTAATTGTTTATTGAGAATTTAATATAAATATTAGATGCATATACCAAAATGTCATAAAATGAATGTCATGTGAATAATACTAAAATGTCATAAAATGAATGTCATGTGAATAATACTAAAATGTCATAATAAATAATTTTAAATGTCATATAACAAGAATCATATAATTAATATTTTTAATGAATACAAAATTAAAAACCAAATTTGAATACAAAATTAAAATTTCATTGGAATAATAATCTTATTCGATTATTTTTATCGTAACATGTGGCTTTTTAAATTTAGGTACTGTTGTAATACTTAGATATAAAATCGAAAAAAAAGGGGTTGGCACACAATTTGGGACCCCTACCTACCCCTTGTCACACAATGTCACACTTCGTCGACCCCCTTCCTTCCCCTTAACATGTGACGTAATTTTTGTATGGCCCAATAAGATATGTTTAAAGAGTGCAAACAACTATGGGTGATGTGAAGTGCGGTTGAGTGACACAAATTTTGTGCGAAGAATGTATATGCATGCTATGCATGAATTTTGTTTTTTGTATATTAATAAATAAACCGACGTCAAATGCCCATTTGTGCAGTTGATAGAAATTGTATTGTAAAAGAGTGTGTGCCTCTTGTACCGGTTTATTTGCAACTTTGCAACTAAAAGATAAGTATCGTCCGCAAACTGGTGTACAGAACCACCTCCGCAGATGTTGGGAATGTTGTTTACATATAGTAGATACTCAGTGGGAATATAGTACCGTAAAACAGGGTGAATAGGAATCACGGTCTGAATAGGAACAAAACCAAAGAGTTTTTCAAGTCCACAGATCCAAGTCGCATTAGCGTAAAAATGCCATGTGTTTTTTTTTATCTGCACACTATTATTTACTCTGTGAATTGGCAACACCTGATTGTCTATGAAATAAAAGACAAAAAGAAATTAACATCACAAAGCATTGTATACTCTTTGTCTCAAAGTTGACTGTGTTTTTGCGAGGTTAATAGGCACAAAACGGTGTGAATAGACACGAAGTGTGGGGTGAATAGCGTTTCTATTCACCCCGTATACTGGGTAAATAGAACCAGTCTATATTTTGTCAATTTTCTTCTTAATGCATGGAAAAACTACCAAATAAAATTTTCGATAGAAAAATAGACTGGTAGACTCATCAAAAGAAACAAGTATAGTGGTATGCAGTCCTTGAAACTTATAAAGAAATACAAGTCTGAAGTTTCGAATTGTGCCTATTCACCCCATTTTACGTTAAATATTTATGTTAGCTGCGATGGCGTCCTTGAAGTCGTAACCGCCTCTGTGACGACCTTTTTAACAATATTAGGTACATGTGTAGGTAAATAGGCCCACATTTTATATATATACAATGTACATATATAAATTCCATTAATATCGAACAGGGCTTTTTGTTACTCATTATATAAAAAGAAAGCTCTGTAAAAATGAAGCCATAGTTACAGTAACATAAGTAAAAAAATTACTTTAATACTTTAGACTCAAGTAGAGCCAATTAAAATTCTTCACAAAGCTAAACTGACAATCTGTTTCAGTTTTTAGATCATGCTTGGAGCGGCCTTTGTATGCAAGAAACACGGAGTTGACCTGACTACGGGGAGAATAGCCTTTTTTATATCTTCAGATGGCTCTCCTGATGGAAAGAAGCAACCCTTGCTTATAGACAACAAATATGTTAATAGTGCGTTACTATTTTTTTTTAATATATCATAAGATAGCAAACAAGCAGATGGGTCTCCTGATGGAAAGACTCAACCACCGCCTATAAACGCCAAAGATGTTATTGGTGCGTTGCTATCTTGTGGCGAGGTCTAATGCCACGTGCATAAGTTTACTGGCTACCTTAACCTCCAAACCGGAACCCGACAGTGACTAGCACTGACGCTTTGCGGCAGGAATAGGTAAGGCGGTGGTACCAGACCCGGTCGAGCCGATGCAGAACTCTACTACCTAGTAGTCACGATGGTAATGACGCGCATAGCCACTCGGTCGCCTTTTACGACCTGCCTGGCAGAACGGCAGTTGGCCTATTCTTCAAAGGAGCCCGGGACCAACACGGGTTAAAAATGGGTATTATATGTTGAGGTGTTAACACCACTAGAATAAGTTTACCGCCTACCTTATCCTCTAAACTGGAACACAAGAATGATAAGCATTGAAGTTGTTGCGGTAGGAATAGGTAAGGAATTAGTATATATATCTCTGAGATGGGGAAAATATCTAGATTGATTATATTTTCTTATTTTGACTCAATTACAAAGACCTCCTTGTAAAAAGACCTCCCGCATAGATAAATCAAATTCACGGCGAACAATATTTGCTTACAAACATGCCTCTGGATTCGCTTAATGACTTGTAAATACGAACGGGTGGGTTCGTCATTAATAACCGGGGAGGCTGTCTTGTACAGTTCCTTTAGGCAATTACTCGCCTCTCGAGTATACACTACGTGTTTGATATATTGTTTAAATTTAGTACTGGGTTTCTTTGAGTTGCTTTTTCAACCGATTTTCAAACATGGAGGATTTCCTAAATTCGTCGGAATATTTTTTATGTATGTTCACAGTTTAACCGAAGACACCGGAACCGATTAAAAAAAATATTTTTTTTGTTTCAAAAAGTTATACTTTTTAGGTCATCCCATTTTAATTTGGTGAAGATTTTCCCCCGTGTTGGTACAGGGCTCTTTTGAAGAATAGGCCAACTGCCATTCTGCAGGCAGGTCGCAAAAGGCGAACCGATTGGCTATGCGAGTCATTATTATCATGGCTAGGTGGTAGAGTTCTCTATTGCCTCGCCAGGGTTTGGTATCATCGCGTTACCTATTCCTGCCGCAATAGCGTCGACGCTCGTCACTGTCGTGTTCCGGTGTGGAGGGTAATGTAGCCGGTAAACTTATGCATGTGGCATTAGACCACGCCACAAGATAGGAACGTACCATTACCACCTTTGGTGTCTATAAATAAATAATGAAATGGAAAGGCGATGGTTGACTCTTTCCATCAGGATCATCTGATTGTTTGCTGATTATTAGATTCCGGAGATATGGACAGTGGGAAGTCGGTTGTAGCTAGTTTTACTGCGTTTAAATTACAGACATATTAATAATTTTTAACGCGAGTAAAGCCAAAAGTTAATTCATATCAAAATAATTATAAATGCGAAAGTCTGTCTATTACGCTTTGATCGCCGGACCGATTTTGCAAAGAATACACAAAACATCTGTAAACCGGTAGACCTTGCACGTCATTTTAAAATTTCCGCTAAATTCGGGTATTTGTTCAAAAGAACAAAAAATATACCGAAGCATAGATTTTTGAGCTCAGAGTTTCGGCTCTAGCAGTTTAGAGATCGATTCCCTCGTTATTGAGGTTTTCTCGAGAAGTTTCCCAAAATATGATTGTGGTGTGCTTGTGGCCATCTTTAAGGCGAGGTATTTTGACGCGCGCCAATAATATCTATACATGTAATAAAATCGTAGGAAAGTCAAAACTGTACATTGAATATTTTTTTAAAAGAATCCTTAGGGCGTGATCTACAATCGATATCGAAGCCAAAAATATAGTTTTTAGAATTTTTGTCTGTTTGTCTGTATGTATGTCCGGGGTAAACTCAAAAAGTACTGCATGGATTTACTTCAAATTTTGCATGAATATTACTAACAGGTCGGGTCAACATATAGGCTACATATTATCACGCTATCACCTACGGGGGAGGAGCTGTGCGGAGTAAACGAAGTCCGCGCGGACGAAGTCGCTGGCAACAGCTAGTAGTATAATATAGAAAGTGTGCGGCGCGGTATGTTCTGAAACTGCTGAGAAACGGTTTAATTTTTGGATAAATAAATATAGGACTTCAGCAAAAAACCAAAATTGAGTACTTATCCTTTTTTGTATTTAAAACTAAATATCACCATAAATCATGTGCAAAATTAGAAATATTATGAACAAATTACTTGTTTTAAGTATTGTTTTAGCCTGTTTTCGGAATTTTATATAATCGAGTGAAGTACATCCTATCTTGTACTGAGTTAGTACATTCCTTAGATAATATCTTCAGGTATATCGTGGATTTTTTGTAAACCCGTTATTTAACAATCAATACATGAAAATGATTAAGCAAAACAGCTTTTTTCGTTTATTTCGGTGCCTCGCCTTAAACGTTCGGTTCACTCTGTAAGGGGTTTGGCGTTATTATATTACTAGCGATCGCCTGTGGCCGAAATTCGACCGACGATAGACTAAACAATAAAATTTATTTTAAGTTTGACAACCAACTTTAGCCGAAGAAAAAATAAAATACATTTGTGTAATATTATACACGTCAATGATTTGTGCATATTGTCATGTATGTCACATGAATGAAGTTTGTGTAGTGTTTATTTTGTTAACATATTATTGGTATTTGTAATGCATTTTATTTAAAAATATTAGGTTTCTGCCGTATTCCACAATGTAAACATTAACTGTGCCAAATTACATACTCCACCGTTAGTGCAAATGTTTTAAAAAAGGGTACAAAGGATTTCCTTTACATATTAATATATAGTATAGTTAGGTATATTGGATTCGTTGGTTATAGCACCACCAAGTTATCTAGTCAGCAGACTGCATCGCTAGTGAGGAGTTTAGAGTTGCCATTTCAAAATTCTACTGAGAAGAACTGAGAATTTAAAAAGTAGAAATATTTCACTCAGCAGGGTAAAGGCTATCTATCTTCTATATATATAAAAATCAATTGCTGTTCGTTAGTCTTGCTAAAACTCGAGAAAGGCTGGACCGATTTGGCTAATTTTAGTTTTAAAATATTCATGGAAGTCCAGGATAAGTTTAAAAGGTGAGAAATTATAGAAAAAAACTGGAAAATTAGTAACAAAGGCAGAACAACGTTGGCCGGGTCAGGTAGTTTACAATAAAGTATGCATACGGTAAACACACCAATTATGGACACTAAGAACAAATTTGTAGTAATTTTTAAATCTCTTTAATAAACTTTTTAACATGGAACATATTAAATGTTGAAAGTTATTTGTTTATTCTTTATTTTTAATATGTTCAATGTAAGCTGCTGTTATTATTTTCAAATCAAAAACCAAATAAAAACTTTATTTATTTAAGCCAATTATGAACAGAACAAACGATATCTCATTATGGACACCCAGTAATCAAAGCCAAGACTACGAATAACAACTAACGTTAAATATTGAGTTAGTAATTAAATAATACACACTATTATTGTTAATCAGTTTTTAATGTAAAATACCCTTTACAATATATTTCGTTTGTCTTGAAATTATAATAGTAATAATATCGGTGGAAAAATTACATGAACAGAGTTAGTAACTGTAAATACCCTGAGGATGCTTGTGTAAGCGAAACCGGTCGGAAATTAAATATAATTATCTTATTGTGAAACAGTACAAGTGTTATCAGTTAATAAATATTGTGTTAAAATGGAGTTTCACCAAGTGCCAACGATAAAAAGTGTAGAATATACATGAATTGACCTAATCCCAAAGTAAGCAAATTATTTGCTTGTGTTGTGGGTGTTAGTCAAAGCCACTAATGCATCAAGTTCTCTTCTTGAACGAGAACAGAAAATGTGTATTAAGAATCAATGAACCAATGTATGTAATTGTTTATTAGTATTAAATTGTCATTTTAGCAACCATGCGGGCTTTGCACTTTATTTACCCACTTTTTTAAGGCGATATCTCCAATTAATAATTTAAAAAAAAAATTATACCCCCGCGACAACTGGCAAAATATAGAGAACACGGTGTTCTCTCGTGTAATTTCCGTACTAAACCTAGGAACTAAAACACTTTCTATTTAAAATAAAGTAATAATAAATTGACAGCTAAATGTTTTTCTTACTTTACTAAGGATTTTTGAAACAAAGGCCGCTAAGATAATTTTTAAAACACTTTAAGGTGTATTTCGCGTTAATTTTGTTTCAATTAGACGGAAATGATTCAAATAGTGAACTTTAGTAGACCGATAACGAGTGTCTATGTAATAATGTCCCCATTAAATGAAAACTTTTTGCTCTTATTCTACAACATTTGTTTTTCTTGTCCATGACTGGTTTCTTGTTCATTACTGGTGCATTTACCTTATAGGTCATATACCTATTAATATACCTAAAACACAAATGTTTTCTATTTATAATAGAAATCAGGGATTCTTATCATCCTTCGTCGAATCCCTTTTATTCCACCAAGCAGTAATAATGAAATCCACGACCACAGCGCCCCCTTCCCTACATTTCCTCGTTATTTATCACAACATGTAATTAATCTATTCAGAGAATACCCTGTCTTCTATTGTTTATTCATTAGCCGCTCAGTCGGAAGGTCAGTGAGTAACCGCGTTCAATAAAGCTTCCATTTTGTGTAGATATTCGTGTAAGATATTCTAACTAGTTTGATATATTTGTCACTTGGCTGGCTTCGTGGTAGCGCCTGTTGATCTGGGCAACCTTTAAAGACTAGACTATCTGTCATTCTGTCAGGCAGTTCGTAAAACGCGTATGATTGGTTGTATTTGTCACTAGTATCATGACTATTATGTAGTAGAGTTCCGTAACGTTTCGCCCGGGTTCAGTAATACTTTTAGGTAAACGTAAAACCAAATGCGATCGTTTATTCCGCAAAAACGTAAATTTCTTTTCGTATATATTTTAGAACCACAAATTATACTTTCCGTTGGCCTAAAACTATGAAAGGCAATATTACCTTATACTACAAATATAGGTAAAAATCTAAAAGCTTCATTTGTAGTTAAATTATAAAAAATATAGTATTTATTTCAAGTACACATATTTGTTACTTTATGCTATGCTTGCTTTTATAAACAGAATTTCGGGTATAGCTTGTACAAAACGCGAGACTTATTAATTACTCATTTTGCCCGCTACTTTGTCCACGTGGAAAAAAATCTAAAATAAAAGTAGCCTAAGTTACTACTTTTTGTCGTGATTCAAAAGATGAAGTTCCCGTTCCCGTGGGATTTCTGGGACAAAAACTATGCTGTGTCCTTTCTCGGGATTCAAACTATCTTTGTATCAAATTTCATTCAAATCGGTTTAGTGGCTTAGGCGTGAAAGTAAAAGAATAACTAGGTAAATATAAAAAAATTTAAACGCAAACTACATAGTGTGTACTACATCATTACTTAGTATAAAACAAAGTTGCTTTCTCTGTCTGTCTCTATGTCCTTATGTTATGGATTTTGTTGCGGTTTTTTTTAATAGATAGATTGATTCTTGAGGAAGGTATAAGTGTATAAACCTTTCCGATATTCCCACGGGAACAAAAGCTGCGCGGGTGAAACCGCGGGCAGGTCGCTAATACTATATAAATAATTTTTATTGCTTTTGGGTATAAAGTGTTACATACTTCAAAAACTATTGCAATCGATTCTACTGTTGATTCTAAACAAACTACGAGTAGTTTCGGCTTTTGTATTAATTAATGAAGCACCAAGGTGCTTATACGAGTATATCGAGGTTGTTTATCAGACATTGTAATTAATGTTTCGACTATACACGCTACTCAAATGTTTATTCATTAGTTTACCAATCAGAAGGTATGGTAATGGTTGTTCGATAAAACTACCTTATCTGTAGATTTTTCCAATAAACCTCACTAATTAATAAGCTATTGAATATTTTCGCTTTGATCTCGCAATAGCGATAATTATCCCGTCTTTTGTGTTTGGGCCACTAAAGGAAAAAAATGTCTACGTGTTAGACTTTTTGACAGAAAATACATTAATGATTTAAATATCTGATACCTGAAAATATATACTAATGATAAATATCTGATAACTGAATCACTACTGGCATTAAGGGGTCTTGATAGATTCACCTGTCGCGAAGGTGAGTAGAATGCTCAGCTAGAGTTTAAAGTTGGGGGGCTGTACGTCCTCAACTCGAAGGCTGTCTCCTATGACACCGAACCTCGGCTTAGGGTGTATTATGTGTATATAGGGTATAGGGCACTGTATTGTCCTTTGGCTGATTCTTGATCTTGGTTTCGATTCGCTGATGGGTTAAAAATCCTCCTCGTCGGCGGTGGCAATGGTGTCGCGTGTGTAGGTGTGTCGTGTGATCATGTGTTCAGTTAGTCAGAGTTTTTGGGTTAATGGGATTGGTGAGGTATAAATCATCAATTTACCCGTGTCGATCCGGACATCTTTGAAGAATGGCCATTGCTATTCTACAAGCCAGCTCGTAAAAGGCAAATGATTGGCTATATGAGGTACTACCAACGTGGCTACTAGATGTTAGAGATCTGCAACGTCTCATCTGGGTTTCGGTGCCCCTGCCTTATCTATTCCTGCTTCGACAGCGTCAATGTTTCTCACTATAATGTTCAGGTTTGTCAAAGTTACTGTCTTTGCAATATCACTGAAGTAACAGTAATTTTGTATCGATCAGGCCTGCACCAGTTGTTTAATTCCTTTTATCGAGTAAAAAAGTTTGTTTGTCATTGATACACAAACAATCAAGGTGGTCAAACTTATAATAAGTAACATAACTTCTTTCAAGCAAAATTTCTTACCATAAACTTAAAACTTATCCATATTTATCGCGCCAACTCGAAGATTATTAAGAATGTCTACAAAAAGGTTATCTTTCTTTTGTAGGACGTTAATTTGTAACTTACGATTTTCCCTAAATATAATTGGTTGCTTGAAATATCAACTGCCCTTTACAGGCGACAACTGCATTATGTATCAAGAAATGAAGATGTTTACTTTACCAATAATATCTTGGCAGTTTTTTTTATATCATAAGATAGCAAACAAGCAGATGGGTCTCCTGATGGAAAGAGTCAACCATAGCCTATAGACACCAAAGGTGTTAATGGTGCGTTGCTATCTTGTGGCGAGGTCTAATGCCACATGCATAAGTTTACCGGCTACCTTAACCTCCAAACCAGAATACGACAGTGACAAGCACTGACGCTATTGCGGCAGGAATGGGTAAGGTGGTGGTACCAGACCCGGGCGAAACAATGCAGAACTCTACCACCTAGTAGCCACGATAGTAGTGACTCGTATACTGACCTGCCTGGCAGAACGATAGTTGGCCTATTTTTCAAAGGAGCCCGGGACCAACACGGAGAAAATTTGTCTAAAAATAAATGGAGATGATTGGATCATAAAACTACTAAGAAACCATGGATCTCATCAATAGTAAGCCAACAAATTAGGCACTATTTTATGATATATTCAAAACGTTGTCCTTCTGTCTTCTTGTATCTGTCTATAGACTGTTGCTTTACTTTTCTTGGTGTATTAAAATATGCACCATGAATGATTTTTCTATTTGCTAGCCGCGCTACAACTCCTGTCGTGTGGTTACTTTAACAAAGCCTGCATTTAATAACTTATATGCCGTTGGAGAATAAGATTGACGAATTAGATGTTTTGTTTTCAAAGCAAGAGACTTTTTGCTTCCAGCTCCTTCTGTTAAAATTCTTTTAAAGGTACATTTGTATTGTACAGCCAAATCAGAAACATCTAATGTAGCTAATGATACAGAAGTAAATGCAGAAAAGCAGGATGCAAGGGCGAGCAGGATGAATACAATGAGTGAATCGGAATATTTAGCCGTGGTAAGCAAAATAACATAGGAAATAAAATATTTGATAATTTAAAAATACAAATCATTAGGTTGATTGGGTCTATTGGGTTCTCAACAGAATTTTAATGTATGAACGTGATCAATTTCGTATTATAAAAGCTTTTCCGTAAGTTTTATAGCCCGCAAAAAAAATCTTTTTCCTTAAAACAGACACGAGAAATAAGTCTGGAAACTCCTGATGGTTGACTTGAAGAATATCTATGTAAATATTTTTAATGAGCGAATTTAAGAAAATTTGAAATTGTTATTTTAAATATTGTGCACTGCAGCCGGGGGAGCCAGCGGACTGTTCTTCTTCTTCTTCGAAGCCCCACACCAGCCGTAGTGCTCTTTGGGTTGAGTCGGGTGCCGGGAAGAATAAATCGAGACCACAACTTTTCTTTTACAATGGTGCTTTATTGTAACGAAACAAAATTAACAATTAAGCTAGCGCCGTTACAAATTTTCCTATTGTATGAGAGAGAACCACTACCCTCCCTAACACTGCCCTACTCTAAGCCGGTACCCTTTAGGTATACTAAAGCCCAGGAACTTGTGAGGGAAACTTAACTTGAGACGTAATGAAACTGTAACTAAAACGGAACGGAACTGATTGTATGGCCGCGCTCTTCGATATTTATAGCCCGCGGCTAGACGAGCGGATTATGCCGACAAAGACGTCTGGCGCCATGCGGTTGTATCACAATGAAATGGACCGCGTGGAAACCTTTTTATTCGTAATATGCCTAATAGGCAATTATCTTAACTACATGAAGCCTTATTATTTCTGTACAACAAAGCTGTATGTAGGTCTTAGGGCGAATAAAAGACGAAAACGAACATTATTTATTATAGAAAACATACAAACTAAACGAAATATACAATTTATCCTGCCTTACATAACTATTTACATTTAATATTTACACGAAATATGTTTATGCTGCACAAATATTGAATGAGAACTTTCCACAATAGGCTTGTTAGACACTTATCTAAGTATTAGCACTTATGCTACTTAATATAAAGGTATTACCATACATTTGAATTATTACCTAGGATATTTACTACGATAGTGCCTCCTGAGTGAGCACGATGCTTGAGAAGACTGCTTTTATTTCTACCAAACAAACTTAAGAACCATTTCGACATTCAGAATTTTGATTAAAAAAACTGCACCTAATTCAAATCATACATTTGGCAGCAACAATGTCACATACAAAGGTAAACACGTTAAACTTATAACACCCCTCATTTTGTGGAGGCTCTAAATAAACATTGGTCGATAGAATCCTGTGACAACTAAGAAACGTCGTTTAGGCCGTTGGTCATGAAAACAGACATATATGCATAAAAATATAATTTCGTATATTATTACACTCCTGGTAATCGGCAATCGGGTAAAAAAATAGTATTGTCACAACCTATGACACTTACTAGGATGCCATCTAAAATCAGCGAAAATCTAGTAAATTGAAAGGACTTTGCTTTTTAATTTAATTTGTGGTATTATTGTAAGCCGGCTCCTCTTGTCTGATACTCAGATTGCGAGATAACAAAAGATTTTAATTAAAATCGCAGTACAGTGGTTTCTAGCTGAGGTGGCGACCCTTCATGCAAATATAAATTCGATGAACTAAACATCAGATAAATTACAATGATTTATTATCGTAATAGAATATGTGTTGATAACAATATCTATTTTAACCTATTTTTAATTGACTTCCTATAAAAGAAGCCCCTTTGTTGGTTAGGCGCCCCTCCTTGTATTGAATGAAATTGAATTGTAGCAATGACCACTGAAATAGATAATTAGTATAATACCATCCTCATATTTTTTAAAGCTGATTGAATGTTGTTTAATAACTATTATTGACTTGTATCCTTGAAATCATATTATATAAGTTTTGCTTTTAATTTTCCGTGACATTTTGGTTGATTGATTATTTGATTTATTGATGATTGATTATGCAATTTTTAACAATTTTATTAATAACTATAATTAAATTTTGGCATTTAAATTTTAAGCTTTATGATATGGTTTATTTATATTACGTGATATGTAATAAATGATAATTTTTAAATATTTGCATATCGTGTTACGGTAGAATATGCTCGTATCTTAGATTAATTTTATTAACTTGTAGCACCCATATTCTTGCAAATAAAATATATTTTAATATTTCAATTTCGAAGAATAGACCATCTTCCGTTCTGCCAGGCAGTTTGTACGAGTTCTTTAATCGTGACTTCTAGGTGTTAAATTTCCGTAACATTTCGTCCGGGTATATGGTGTTACTTCCGCAATAGCATCAATGCTTTGCCATCGTGTTCTGGTTTGTTAAGGTAGCCGGTAGAATTATGCATATGGCATTGTTATCTCGCTACACAAATAACAACGCACAGTTAACATTTTCGGCGTTTATAGGCGATGTGTTTTGCTAATATACTACTATACAGACTAACTGGTGAGCTAGTCTGTATAGCAGTAGTTAGCGATAGTTGGCGATCATATTATTTGATGAGAAAAATAACAGTAAACAGTACACCGAGAATCCTATATTTACCTTTGCTATATTTGGACACCGCGCGGACGCACGTGTCGCGCAGGTAGTGAGTTTGAGGGCGAGGGGTGGTGGCGGCGTGTCCTTGATGTTTCACATTTCAGTTATTTTTAGAGAAATATTGGTCAAAAATTAAGCCCCTAATTCTATTATTTCATTTTAACGAGAACCGAGTACCGAGTACTCTCCAGAAGTATCGAAGGTCACTCACCAGTCATCTATATTAATATTATAAATGCGAAAGTTTGGATGTTTGGATAGATGTTTGGATGGATGTTTAGATGGATGTTTGTTATTCAATCACGCAAAAACTACTCAACGGATTTGAACGAAATTTGGCACACAGGTAGATGATGACTTGGAATAGCACATAGGCTACTTTTTATCCCGGGAAAATGAGGTGATCCCGCGGGATTCACCAAAAACTTTTATAATGCAGCGGGCTGCACGCTGCAGCTAGTTCAGTATAAAAACACAAGTGGATAAGTGCAAAAACATATCACTCCTTTAGTGAGTCAGATGAAAAGGTATATCGATAATACTTCCCCTCTTTCTTGTCATTGGAACATAGGTTTTATTTTACTCCAAAAGTTTGATAATTATAAACAAGTTTAAGTAATACCGGAATAAATTTCAAGAACAAAAACGTAAATTCAGTTAAAGACGATGATTAAAACGAAACTTTGGTAGTTAGAGTTTACGTTTCCGAACTTAATGAAGTTGCTGTAACGAATCCCGTTCCTAAACAGTTTATTGTCAAAAACTTTAAATAAATCGAAGTAGACATGCGGTAAGTAAAAAGAAGTAAGAATCTATACAAATAAATACAATTGGAGTGTCTGTTTGTAATATTAAAATAACCGCTTTTTACTAAATTCATATGGATGTATACACGGTACCTATACCAAAATAACATTTTTTACAATTTTTGTCTGTCTGTTTGTTACGGCTAATCTCTGGGACGGCTGGACCGATTTTGACGAGACTTTCACAGGCAGATAGCTGATGTGACAGGAAATAACTTAGGCTCCTTTTTTTTAAATTTATCCACGCGGACGAAGTCGCGGGCGCAGCTAGTTACATTTTGAAATTACCGCTTCTTTGGTCTAATGGTCCGGTGTCGAAATTGACCACATGAGGTTTTGGGTTCGATTTCCGAGTCGGACAATTAAAAAAGGTGTTTTTCAGTGTTCTGATAAAAACAACGTTACGCGGGATTGGAAAGTGCCCGGTTGGCGATAGGCTTGCGCACATTCTCACATTGTGGCACCAAGTATCTTCGCCCAATCGTGAGTGCACTTATTGTACTTCTGCCTACCTCTTTGGGGACACGGGCGTGAAGATACTTTTTTGAAATTGAATTATGATTTATATCGTAGGATAGCCAACACTACTTTTTCTATCTTCAATCGCCCTATTTTTTGAGTAGTTACCTAACTATGAATCGATGGGGCTCGGGCTCGATTCCCGACAGGGATAAACATTTTTGTGATAAACATAGATAATTGTATTTCTGGGCCCGGCTGTTTATTTTGTGTCGTATGTATGTATGTATTTCTATGTATTAATATCGTTAACTAACGCCTATAACACAATCACATTATTTGCTAACATTGTGATTAGATCGATTAGTGTAATTTGTCCAGTGATACTTAATTTCAATGCGAATATGAATATGATCTTTAGAAAAAAACTTTCACCAGGCCAAATTTCACCAAAATTGATTCAGCGGTTTAACCGAGAAACCGTAACAGACAGATAAACAGACGAAAGATTTCCGTATTTATAGTATTACTAGCTGACCCGGCAAACGTTGTTTTGCCATTAATATTAGGAATCCATAGCTTTATATGGTGGTTAAGTATTCTTAAATTTTCTAATTTTCTGCCCAATTTTCTTAATATTTTCTTTTATAAGAACCTTATACTTACAATTACAAACACAACAAAAAGAATTACCGAAATTGGTCCAGCCATTCAGGCGTGATGTCGTGACCAAGGACGATATATATATATATATATATATATATATATATATATATATATATATATATGTCTCTTCTTAAATCTTAACGTCTATTAATATAAAAATATAGTGAAGCAATTTATGCCGAAACAGACCTAGCACGCCGCGCTCGTACCGATAAGAAACCGGTTTCAATACCAGCCGTCACTCAATAGATTTGCGCGCTATATACAGGCTGATTAGAGATTATTTAGTTAGTAAACCGCCCCGGTGAAGTGGTAGGTATTGACTCGGATCAAGCACTCAATGGGGCCCGGGTTATAATCCCAACAGTGAACATGACTATCGGGCGCCCGTTATGAATATTAATATATGTAATTCTATATATTAGCCACCTCTATATATATATATATATATATATATATATATATATATATATATATATATATATATATATATATATATATATATATGTATATATATATATATATATATATATATATATATATATATATATATATATATATATATATGTATATATATATATATATATATATATATATATATATATATATATATATATATATATATATATATATATATATATATATATATATATATATACATAGAATATATAGATAGAATGGGTATATAATTATATTACACAGTTGTAATAGTAATATCAGTAGGTATTTAGCTTCATTATTAAGCGCTTGGAGTTGATATTATGTCGTAATTGCGTCTTTATTTGTTCTACATTTATTCGACGCAGTCAAGTCTTGTATGGTGGTACGCTAGCTAATTCTGAAAACAATTTTAAATGTACTGATTTCAAAGTTAAACAATGCCTTAGGACAGGGCTTCCCAAATTTATTTTTACTGCGACGCCCTTAACAATCAGCCATTTTTCGGCGACGCATAAGAATAAAGATGAAAAGAGGTTTTTATTTTACTTTGTTGGCTGAACATTTAATAGTGGAGTGCTAATGGCACGATAGTCATTAGAAATTGAGGTTCAAAATTCAAGTATGGAATAGTGTCGCGACTTCCTTGGGCGACGCAGAGTTTGGGAGGTCCTACCTTAAGGTCACATCCTTAATAAGCGAATATGACATGACACTATTTGTCAAACTAAAGTTCTTTACAGTTTTTAGTTATTAATTATTTCTTTGCAATACGTAGAACTTTTTATATTTTTCTAGCTGACCCGGCAAACGTTGTTTTGCCATACAAATTACTTGTATTGAATATTTTGGTAGAGGCAGGGTGAATTGAGATAACAACTATCCTATCTTGTATGTTGGACCATACAGTAGATATCTACAAAATTTAATTGAAATCGGTTCGGTAGTTTCGGAGTTCATCGCAGACAAACAACGTGACACGTAATTTATATAGATTAAATATATAATTGAACGATTTTGAAATCCGTCAGTTTATTTTAATATCTAACTAGCTGACACGACAAATGTTATTTTGCCATACAAATTACTTGTATTGAATATTTTGGTGGGTAATTAAGATATTGGTGGATATTTAATACAATTGGAGATTATTGGTGGATAATTAAGATTGGAGGTAATTGAGATAAAAACTATCCTATCTCTTAAGTTGGACGAAACAGTAGATATCTACAAAATTTCATTGAAATCGGTTCAGTAGTTTCGGAGTTCATCGCTGACAAACAACGTGACACGCAACTTATAAGCACATGCGTAAGTTCATCGGCTACTTTACCTTCCTAACCAGGATACGACAGTGAAAAGCACATACGCGGCAGGAATAGGTAGGGCGGTGGTACCAGAGCCGGGAGAGACAATGCAGAACTCTACCACCTAGTAGCCACGATGGTAGTGACTCGTATAGCCAATCGGTCGCCTTTTACGACTTGCCTCGCAGAACGGCAGTGAGCCTATTCTTCACCGGGACCAACACGGGGAAAGAAATAGAAGACTTTTTTCTAGTCCTTTGCAACTACCCATGATTGAAACTCTTTCCTAAGCAAATTATTTGGTTTGTAAACATGCGATGTGTCTTGCGATGTGTGTTGATTCTGGTTTACAGAAGTTACAGTGGTGGAAACGAGAAGTGGGCCCGTTGCCCTTATAAAAAAAAATGCAATGTGACCTCCTATAATCATACCATATTGTAGTTCATTTTTAATATTTTAGTCTCAAATATTAGGGCCAGGGATAAATTTGAACATTTTCTCTGTGTAAAGATTTTAAATAGTAGCCTGGATTTCACTGTTCGTTTATTAATAGGCTACCTACTAAATCCGGTGAGGTTATTACGTATCGCTCAATGCGAAATTATCGTAATTGTTTAGTTATTGCAAGACAACAGCCATGTAAATTAGTAGCAATCATTATCGCTTGATTATTTTTGTTGCTGTCACATGTGTAATTTTGACCACCGAGCGACCGTTTATTCATATCAATACTAATATATTTTTTTAATACTCAAGGCCAGAAATGCAAATATATCTAAGTTTATCATTAAACGCTTGTCTATGTCTGCTGGAATCGAACCCGAGCTTCATAAATTGCGTACCTAATCATGGTCGGTAACCACTCGAACTGTGATGTATGTGTAGAGTCGTCGTAGGCTAAGCCTTATATATTGGATAGTTTGCCTAATAAATCAGAGTGCTAAGTGTGAGTTTTTCTTTTCGCATTCGATCGTGAGCGTGTTTCGAGTTTACTAGGAATTTGTATGTGATTTGTACAGCGTCACCTAGTGGTAAACTGGTTTCTCACGTTTACCACTAGGTGGCGCTGTACAAATCACATACAAATTCCTAGTAAACTCCAAACGCGCTCACGATCGAATGCGAAAAGAAAAACTCACACTTAGCACTCTGTAGTATATCGCATCACCGCCACCGATTGTATTCATTTGACTCCTAGTTACAACCCTATAATCGGAAATGTAATTCGAGATCAAAAACTGTTATGCTGTAGTCAATTTAAAGTAACAACTGATAGTTTTTGTGATTTGTCAAAACGTATTAAAACATCTTGAAACATTATATGTATACCTTAAATTCATAAAGCTAAATATCGCACATAGATTTATTAAATTAAATACCCAGAAATACAAACAAATAATAAAACTTTATTGTTTGAAACAATTGTATTGTGCATTTTTTTTATGTTATAGGAACACATAGAACAATAATTCCGTGGGCCATAAGGAAGAAGCTCTAAACATTAGGGTCTTCTTTTAAAAAATATAAATATCATTACATAAAAATTGTTAATGGAAGGTTACAGCTCGGTGGACGTCTGTAGAGAACGTGTATGTAGGTACATAGTCGTCATTTTGTTTGTTCGTTCCAGAATCTAATGTACTGTTACTTACTCGGGTTCGTAATTGTAAGAAAACACCACCTATATTAAATTCGTGTATTTACACAACACAACACAACGTAATACTGAAATACACTTTACACCCTAGTCACTCGCTATACTATCACTGAACTTAGAACACTACACAATAAAACACTTCCCGCTTCGCACTGGTCACTTGATGTATCGCTCTCGATCGCTTGATAAAAACTGACTTGTATTAGTCAACACCGTTGTATTTATAGGCGGGGTAAAGTCCTAGCTGGATCCAGAAAAATCTAAATGTATCGGGAAACAATGAATCACTTCTTATCGTAAACATGTTATGATTCATAAATCCTAGCACACGCTACTTTCAACCTTATGCCATATCCCACAAAGTCCATTATGGCATAGCCCAGGTCAACTACTTGTTTGTCAATAGGAGTAGCTATCTCTTTCCCTTATTTCTAGAAAGTTAGCGCGCGCGCGCTCCAACTCTACACGCTTCTAAATTATTCGTACTTTAGTTTAGTTATTAAATAGTCCCTTTTTTATTTTTTTTACAAATCAAAACATGACTATAATCAGACTACTTAGAAAAATGCTCTATAAAAGGTAAAGGTATGCCCTTAATGGTAAATTTGGCGGCAATTGGAAGTGACATTGACATATTTGCATTTTTTATCTCGAATTCCATTTCAGATTATACAGACAAGTAATGGGGCGCTCAAAATATGAATAAAATTAATATGATTGTTTAATTATTATATTAAGATAGCATCACAATCTCGTGTGATATCATCGCGACCCATACAACTTAATAAAAGGCGAAATATTAGAATTATAAAATTAGCAAAGTAAATTAAAGCACCAAAAATATGACCATCACAAAAATAGATTGAAGTACTAGACGAACTGTCCGAAAAGTTCGCGTCTGACATTTGATGGCTGAGTTAAGGATCACTAACTTTGTACAAAGAGCCAAAGGCTCTTACATTACACTCCTGACAATAGCTCATATAATAATAAACCTTTTGTCTCTTTGTAACAAAAAATATTTATTGGTAATTTCAAGACTGAATATCGTCAGCACTTGCTGAAACTCCATGTTGACGTGTAGTTATATGTTAGAAATACTTGTATTGTTTCATATACTTTATTGTACACATAAAAGTCATATTACATTTTGATTTGTGAATACAATTAAAAAGTACTTTTTTGCTTTGACTGACGATAATTGGTCATCGTATAGGCTTCTTGATTACGTCAAATTAGAGGGCATTAAATTTTCTAAAAGTCCTTTCGAAATAAATAATGAAAAAAAAACATTTTTGAAGTCCGTAGATCTTTTTTTAGAAGAGAAAAAAATTTGTTTTTTTATCTTGGTAGTTTTTTTACTATTTCTCCAGACTCAAACATGATAAAAAAACTATGTGGTCGTATCTGAAAACTAGCCGTTTGGAGCTACAATGTGCTCTTTTTCTTTTTACTATACGATTATTTTCCGCGAAGTTACAATTAGCAGTAATCGTCACGTAACAAAATGCCGTATGCTGTGTATATGTCGCAGTGAAATTGTCAATACCGTTAAATTATGATCTAACTGATATTATAATTTAACTGCGATATATATATATATATATATATATATATATATATATATATATATATATATATATATATATATATATATATATATATATATATATATATATATATATATATATATATATATATATATATATATGCGTATCGATTTCTCTCTCTGTCCCCGTTTTTTACTACATAACGTAAACACACACACGTATTTTACTTGTGTTAAATGTTAATAGACTGTCTTTAAGCTAAGTGCTTTTAAATTTAGTTTTTCTCATATCTAACCTACTTCTACTTTGAACTTTCTTCCACGTTCGTCCGAGATATAAAATGACGTTTCCATCAGCATATATCTGGATATCAGAACCATCTATTCGGATGTTATTTAGTTCATTTACGTAAATGACAAATAGGCTAGGACTAAGGTTGCGTCCCTGAAGTGTTCCACATTTATTAATTAAACAATCTGGAAATTATTTTTCACTTTCACCTTTCGATTTCTATTATTTCGTTAATCCTGGAACCACAACTGAGTAGATTATCTCTGCAATTTTAACAGGCAGTTGCTGTACATAGTTGTATCTTTTCATAGGGAGAGTCATCTGCTTGTTTGTTAACTCACGTTAAAAAAGACGATACGGCACTACCCTATGTAATAACTTGTGTTATCTTAATACTCCTAACTTTCAGGATGTTTAAATTGTTCATTCATTTCCTAAATTAGTCTTGAAATGTGAAAGATCAAACATTAGAAATTCAAAAGTTAAAAGGTCCTTTTTGGTTTGGTTAGAAAACTGTAGTCCTTTAATAAGACCACAGACAAGATAATACATAGACATTGCAAAAATATTATACGGGAATATAGATTATTTACGATGTTTATGTAAATTAAACGTAATATAGAATTCATATATGTTTTTTTAATTATCTCCTCTGTGATCTTGTGGTCCAGTGTCGGTATTGACCAAATGAGGTCCCGGGTTCGACTCCCGGGTCGGGCAATTCATAAATGTGTTTTTTCAGTTTTATGATAAAAACAATGTTGCCCGAGATTGGACAAGTGCTCGGTTAGCGATAGGCTTGCCTCCTATCATATCGTGAAACCAAGTATTTTCTGCTAATCGTGGGTACACTCCCCTCTGACAACCTCTTCGGGGATACGGGCGTGAAGATACTTTATTTTTAATTTTTATATGATAATATCTTTTATTAGGATCTATATCACAGGTAAATCGCTTAGTTTGGGATTAGCTTAAATGATGTTACGTGTACATTGCCAGTTTTACTCCTGTCATTCAGTCAGTTTTTGTCACTATTGTATTCGGGTGCAGTATTTTTTTTTATATCATAAGATAGCAAACAAGTAGATGGGTCTCCTGATGGAAAGAGTCAACCATCGTCTATAGACACCAAAGGTGTTAATGGTGCGTTGCTATCTTGTGGGGAGGTCTAATGCCACATGCATAAGTTTACCGGCTACCTTACCCTCCAAACCGGAACACGACAGTGATAAGCACTAACGCTATTGCGGCAGGAATAGGCAAGGCGGTGGTACCAGACCCGGATGAGACAATGCAGAACTCTACCACCTAATGGCCATGATGGCAGTAACTCACATAGCCAATCGGTCGCCTTTTACGACCTGCCTGGCAGAACGGCAGTTTGTCCATTCTTTAAAGGAGCCCGGAACCAACACGGGGAGAGAATAATGCATGTGGCACTAAGACCCCACCAAAAGCATAGCAATGCACTATTAACATCTTTGTTGTCTATAGGCGATGGTTTGCCTTTTTTAGAACAGCCATCTGCTTGTTTGCTATCTTATGATATAAAAAAATATTATTATTATCGACGTTCTGAATCGGGCAAAGCGTTAGTGAATTTTGTCTGTCTATTAGCAGCCCGGGGTCTAACTGTGACATATTAAACATTGCACGTAAATTTAACCTGGATTGTTGTGATTTATTGTGATAATTTTCGGGTCATTGTCAAATTTTGCCCAGGTTGGGGTAAAAGAATTGTTTTCTACATGAAATATACGCATTCTGAACAACACACAATGAACTTAAAACTTAGCATTTAATTTTGAGAGCAAATAGTGCCATTTTAAATGCAAATATATTTTTGTTTCAAATTAGGTCTATATACCTCTGTTGTCACGTTTTTTTGCATTTTTGTGTACAAATAAGTAATCATTATTGATTTCATGATTGAAAGTTAGTATTGTTGTTATTATTTTTATCTGAGATAATGTAAATGGAATAAATTTACCTGCGCAAAATTTGACATTGACTGTTTCACAGACTTGCATTTATAAATAAGTGGAACAAAGTTAGAGGAAACAACTGATTTTATTATTTTTGACGTCTCTGAATTTAATTACTCTGTCAACAATTAGTAGCAAGTAATATTAATTATTTTAAAGTAGGTGCTCTCCTTTCCATTACAGTAACGAGTCATTCTGTCTCCAATTAATTTCTTGCCACCTTAAAAATTGTTGGTGAGAAAAATTGGATGGTATCCAGTAACTTATTTTCCAACGACGCTAAGACGAGTGAGTTGAAGTGCTTTTGTTTTTAAGTATTTTTTTAATCGTTGGAAAGGATTATCCGGTCACTTTTGTGTATTTACAGCTTTGTTTTTTATTTTATAAGATAGAAAGCATGTAGATGGTTCTGCTGATGTGAATCGCTTTTACACACCAAAGATGTTAATGGTAGTTTAAATACCACATGATTTATCCCCTGTATTGGTTCGGGCTCCGTTGAAGAATAGACCAACTGCCCACTCAACCACCAAAAGTCAACCAATAGGGTATATGCGTCACTACCATCGCAATTACTAATTACTATGCAGTAGTTTTGCAACGTCTCACACGGGTATTTGGTATCACTGCCTGAGGAATAGGTTCCTCCCGCAATAGCGTTAATGTTTGTCACTGTCGTGTTCCGGTTTAGATGTTAAGATAGCCGGTAGACTTGTGTCATGTATGTGGCATTGCCATCCCGCCGTACGGATAGAAACGCACCATTAACATCTTTAATGTCTATAGGCAATGGTTTCTCTTTCCATTAGGAGAGCCATCTGCTTATTTGCTATCTTATGATGTAGGAAAAAATCATGCATAAATTCACCAGCTATCTTACTCTACAAACCGAAACACGACATCGACAAGTTCCGGCGCTGTTACGGCCGAATCTAACCGAGACGTTGCAGAACCCTACCACCTTCTCTCACTTTTTACGAGATGCCTAGAAGTTAGGCAGTTTGTCTATTCTTCAGAAAAGGGGCCCATACCAATACAAAGTACACATCTAACCCACTCATATTATAAATGAGATTTTTTTACTGTAGGGTTGTAGCTGAGAGTTAAATGAAATCATCTGATGAGGTGAATGACTACTCGTTTATAGTTTGTTTGGATGTTTTTTACTCAATCACTTGAATTTTTTTTTATGGCAGAAGGCTTTCGAGCACCTGATGAGTGATCACCGCCACCGGTAGTGTAAGGAATTGAGCAAATTTATCCAAGGTCTGAAATTAGAGAAGATCACAGCGGTACAATAGTCCACCCACTTCTACCACACTTTCTTTCACGTCAGAAGCAAAGGCAGTATACACACAAATTATGTACTCAACGCACGTTTTACTTCGCAACCGAAGCATCTTCAGGAGAGTCGAATAGCACTTCACTTTATGAAGGGTGAAGCATTAATGATTTTCATAGATATATGGTTTTCCCTTTCCATAAAGAAATCCATCAATTTGTTTGCTGTCTTTTCCAAATTAATATTATGCTGGGGAAATATTTCATTTTTTGTTTGTTCGTTTGTTTGTTACAATTAAACTCAAAAAAGACTTGACTGATTTCAAAAATTCTTTCACCTTCAGAAAGCTGTATTATCTTCAGGTCTACCTGGTTACAAGTATTAAATATTTACGTAAAAGGAAGGCTCCATCTTGAGTTGTAATATCATCATTTTTTTATGTCATAAGATAGCAAACAAGCAGATTGATTTGGGACAGACTCCTGATAGAAAGAGTCAACGATCGCCTATAGACACCAAAGGTGTCAATGGTGCGTTGCTATCTTGTGGCGAGGTCTAATGCCACATGCATGAGTTTACCGGCTACCTTACCCTCCAAACTGGAACACGATAGTGACAAGCACTGACGCTATTGCGGCATGAATAGGTAGGGCGGTGGTACCAGACCTGGGCGAGATAATGCAGAACTCTACCATCTAGTAGCCACGATGGTAGTGACTCCTATAACTAATTGGTCGCCTTTTACGACCAGCCTGGCTGAACGGCAGTTGGCATATTCCTCAAAGGAGCCCGGGACCAACACGGAGAAATGACATGGTTGAAATGAAATAAATAATTATTATTATCTTTGAGTGAAGTAGGCTATTTTTTACTTACTGAATAAAGAGAAGAAATGATTTTTGGTTACGCGACTGTTAGGCTGTATCACTTAGCACTTCAAAACAGCGGTTAATTGGACACAACTTGTTTAATATTACTTTTTTTTACACAATTTTGTAGCTAATTGGACTTAAGAAACAATATTACTTTAAACTTGGATCACAATTCGCGATGCCCTGATAAAGGAAGGTTTCGACCCGAAGTATTTAAGCTTGTTTCTTTGCTGAAGGCCAGCCGGCGGGTAAAGCCAGGTCCGTAGCTGGGCAGCAATTAGACTAGTTATATTATTTTTAATATAACTTGTCTCACGATACCCATGGGCGAATCCAGATTTTGGGCCAGGGGGGGGCAACCGTAACATTTTAAGACTATATTTTTATCTTATTATATTTTCATTTACAACAGTTTATAGCTAGTAAAGAGGTAAACAAATTCCAGGGGGGGCATCTGCCCCTCCCTGCCTCCCCAACTCTCGGTATGCCCATAAATGTACCCTTACATGAGAAAAAAAATTAACATTCCCATTTTACATATAGGGGAGTTACCCTGAAAAAAAATATTTTTCAGGATTTTATGTTGTCACTTTGTTGCCGTGAGCAGCATGTGTCTTCGTGCCATATTATAGCTTTTTTAAGCTATCGTGCAGACGGACGGACAGACGGACGGACATAGCGAAACTATAAGGGTTTCATTATACTTAGGTTTACTAGGTAGGGTAGTTTACTTTGAAACCCTAAAAAGAGACAAAATATTAAGTAAGAAGTATTTTTTCCTCTATCTTCCTAATTCATTCACGATTATGTTGCATAAAACAGTGCTTAATTGCATTAAATCTTTATTGTAGTCTTACAACAAAGCTTAATTTAATATTTGTAAATGTTCTTTTACATACATCAAATGCAGAAGTTTACCGAGACCAGCATTTGTTCGTGCAGGCGTAGTAAACATTTGGTCGTTGCTCTAATGTACGTAAACGGGTGTACCGGTTGGGTACCCCTGCACTCCAAATGCGGGCGCGATGCTCTACATTTAGATTACATTTTATGTACTACTTTTAACTAGTATTTATTTTCATTTACTTGTAATCCAAAAGCTAGAATCTTAAAATAAAATATCATCACGTCTGCCTTCTTGCAAGGTGGGTAGAGTGAACTGAAGGTCAATAGGCATCCCGGGTCGTCGTATGTCATCAACCTGATAACGATTTTTACCCCCGTGATGGTCTGGACATCCTTTGAAAAGTAGACCGTTCTGCCAGGCAGTTCGTAAGAGGACAACGAGGCTATGCGAGTCACTAACATCGTGGCTACATGGTGGTAGAGTTCTGCATTGTTTCGCCCATGTCTGGTACCATCAACTTATTTAGTCCTGCCGTAATTGCATCACTGCTTGTCACTGTCGTGTTCTAGTGTGGACGGTAAGGTAGCCAATAAGTTTATTCATTGGGCATATGTGGTTTAAGACCCTGGCACAAGGATAGCAATGCTACATAAACATCTATAGTCTCTATAGCCGATAATTAGGTTGTTATTTTTCAACTTGACGAAAATTTGTTTTGTGTCTATCTTTATATTAATACGCGAAGAAAACCTTTTTACCCCTTTTTAAGGAAATAATGCAACGAAGGAGTATGTAATTTGGTTCACATTGCGAAGGACTACAGAAACCTCAAATTATTTAACTGTATGCATTAGAAATACATTTAGACCGGGATCCTAGAAACAAACTTTTTTTTATTAATAACAAGCTGAATTTTCGTGAACAGCTTCGTTTTGATGAGACAACCAACTTTTCTATCTTAGAAAATTCTCAAATCGGGAAACTAATAAAGATGGGTAAAACAGAAAACTTTAGAGTGTTGTACAAAAATAAATTTCTACTTTACGTGTAGGCCAATGTTATCCTTGAATAACAATAATAATTTACAAGCTGTTGTGAGAAAATTAGGTTGTTATTAAATTGATTAATATCAATTTAAACATCTCAAAATTCCGAAACTTTAGAGTGGAGGACTCGGAAGAAAAACCATCGAATGTGTAGGACAAAAGTTTCATTGTGTTTTTCATAATATAATCAAGCGATTAAAGTCGAAAAATAATCATTGTTATTAATAAATATTTCTCCTTTACCGAATCAAAATTTTCAAAGCCCCATAACTTTGTTATTTTAACCCAATTTGAGATTTTTCGAAGATAGAAAAGATGGTTGTCTCAAATTCAGCTTGTTATTAATTAAAAAAAGTTTGTTCCTGGGATCCCGGTCTAATTAAATTGACAAAAATAAACATTACGCACACGACATTCATATGATATACATGATAATACATATATGTAAATTATTATCTTTACGGCTAAAATCTAATGGCATCCATAGGCAAAACATTGTTCAGCCTATGGTCGAATTTCGGCCACAGGTCGATCGCTACCTTTTGTTACGGGGCATCAAAAATATTTATATACCCAAATTTTCAACCTCCCATCCCCGTCTACATCAAAATATTCAATACAAAAATATTTAAGGGAGATTTTTTTGCCAGGTCAGCTGATTCGCTATAAGGCTTTTCATAAAATATAAATATTTATTTACTATGAACAAAATAATTGTAAAGGGAGAATTTTTTGCCAGGTCATCTGATTCGCTATAAAGCTTTTCATAAAATATAATATTTAATTACTATGTACCAAATGGTAATTTAAATTGTTCTCATATTTTACTTTGCCATTTCATATGGAATATTTGGAACAAAGCAAACACGTATACCTGCTATGATATTATTAAAATGTTTAAAATTTTTGATACTTTAGAGATGTCCAATTAAATATATTTTTACTGTTTTCTGACATAAAATTTACAATTATTTTTTTTCAAAGAAATATAATATTTGAAACATTTTAGTGAAATATTTTATAGATAAAATCACAATAATTCATCATATTTAAATAACATTTATTATTAAATAGAAAGTTTTCATTATTAAAAACATTTGTTTAGTTATTAAAACGTACTCGTAAGTGAAATCAGCACTTAACAATAAACTGAGAATGAAGTTAAATATGGTTATTTTTATATGATATGAATTTATTCATTATATGTAAGCTTTTCCGTATTTCAAATATTTTTATTAGTATGAAATGTTAGTTTTGTAAAAGTTTGCATGCTTGTTAAATATTATAGTTTGCTAAAAATACATAGGTACTAACTAAAGTTAAAACAAAAATTTGCATACCAATTGATGGTGAAGTAGGAAGGATTGTTACTTTTAGCTAATTAAGATCTATTTGTACTCCTATTTCATGCAAATAAAGAATTATTATTATTATTATTATTATTATTATTATAATCCGCCGTGTTGGTCCCGGCCTCCTTTGAAGAATAGGCCAACTGCCGTTCTGCCAGGCAGGTCGTAAAAGGCGACCGATTGGCTATCGAGTCACTACCATCGTGGCTACTAGGTGGTAGAGTTCTGCATTGTCTCGCCCGGGTCTGGTACCACCGCCTTACCTATTCCTGCCGCAATAGCGTCAGTGCTTGTCGCTGTCGTGTTCCGCTTTGGAGGGTAAGGTAGCCGGTAAACCTATGCATGTGGTATTAGACCTCACCACAAGATAGCAACTCACCATTAACATCTTTGGTGTCTATAGGCGATGGTTGACTCTTTCTATCAGGAGACCCATCTGCTTGTTTGCTATCTTATGATATAAAAAAAAAAGAAAAAAAATATAAATGCGTGTAAGTTTTCGTTTGATTTGATTTTCTAATTTTTGTATTATTTTCAGAAAAAATAACTAACTATTTGAAGTAATTACGTTCACATTTGAAATTACATATTTTCTTTTCATTATTATTTTTATGTGTATTTGATCAATTACTAATTTAATAATTTATTTATTAAGTGATAATATCATATATAGCTTTAAGAGTTACAAACTGAAAAAGGATCAACATAATATGGATTTTAATGTTTAAATTAAATGAATAATCATCATATTATTTTCTGTTGTAAATGTTGTATACTTATATATAATTACTAAAATTATAACGTTGTATTTTCATTATTAAGATGGTTTTGAGGAAATTGAGAGGTAAAAAAAAGTTGCCCGGGATGGATAAGTACCCGATTGCACTGGTTGTACTTCTGCCAAGTTTTTCGAGGATATGCGCGTGAAGGTACTTAAGGGGTAAAATGACCCGCTAAAGTACTGTGTAGAAAAGTCCATCTATCTTTCTACTAGATATTAAAAGGCGAATGATTGGTCAAATGTATCACATTCATGTATCACATTCATCATGACTACTGTGTGGTAGAGTTCCGCAAAGTCTTGCATGAAATTTCACCATCGCTTCTCCTATTATTATTTTTTTTAAATGCAATGGGCCCACCTCTTCTACCCATCACTATAACTTCTGTAAACCAGAATCAGCAGTGGCAACCGTCCTGATATCCACTGAGTTGCGAGCTCAGGGTGTCCTGGGGAAAAGCTAAGTTGTTTTGGAACCCGCAACGAAATTAATCAGAAGTATGTAGGAGAAGTAGGAAAATACATCCTGTTCTTCTTCTCCTGTTATTGCTACATCACATCGCCTTAACTAATATTGCCGCAACAGCGTCAATTCTTGTCCCTGTCGCGTTTAGGTTTGGCGAATAAGGTAGCCGATAAACTCATGCATGTGGCATTAAGACTACGCCACAAGGATAGCAACGCACCATTAAAATCTTTGTGTTTATAGGTGATGATTGCAGGTTGTGGATTATAGGCTTTTCTTCAGGAAAGCCATCTGCTTGTTTGCTATATCGCGATATAAAAAAAGGTTATGCGTACAACATTTTGTTTAGAAAATCTAAAAAAATAAGAAGAACAATACACAAAATACAATGCTAAAATCTCGAGCAGCAAAAGCGACATAAAATTAAACATCCGGAAAGATTCGAGCAATATCTGTAATAGGGATCTTGTAGATTTATCGTATCCTGGTACAGGGGATTGAAACTGTATCACACACAGGCGTTTCAACGAGTCATACGTACAAAATTAGCTTTTACAAAAAAGGCTTCGATATGGTACAACATTGATTAGCAAATTTAGCTCGGATTATGCGGTCTCGGATTCGATTCCCGAGTCGAGCAAAAGTGTTATTAATCATAATCATTTATTGCAAATAATAGTGCACAACAAAAGAAATTTTTAACAAACGTTTTTAAAAATTTCTTTTGCTGTGCACTATTTTTGGATATTTGAACTCATTGCATGCATTAAGTATAAAATCCTATATTACAAACGAGCATGTATAAATGTATGTAACTGGTTCCTTAAAAATGACTAACGATTTTGACGATGTTTTGAATTTAGATAGTCTAGCTTTTACAAAATTAGCTTTTACAAAAAAGGCTTCGATATGGTACAACACTGATTAGCAAATTTAGCTCGGATTATGCGGTCTCGGATTCGATTCCCGAGTCGAGCAAAAGTGTCATTAATCATAATCATTTATTGCAAATAATAGTACACAACAAAAGAAATTTTTAACAAACGTTTTTAAAAATTTCTTTTGCTGTGCACTATTTTTGGATATTTGAACTCATTGCATGCATTAAGTATAAAATCCTATATTACAAACGAGCATGTATATATGTATGTAACTGGTTCCTTAAAAATGACTAACAATTTTGACGATGTTTTGAATTTAGTTAGTCTAATACTATTAAAATTAATCTAGGTAAGTGTCATCTCCGTCATGATCCCTTTTCTCATGAAACAATATCATCCGAACGAAGCTCGGTCACCCAACTAGTTAATACTCGTAATTAAAGCCGTATAAAAATAAAAATAAAATATTGAGGTTTTTCTAAGGTTTTCCTCAATTATACAAGTTTAAATAAAACTTCGGTGTCGGTATCTCAAATGAGCACGTAAGGCTGTTACTTTTGCTTATTGCTAGAAATAAAAAGTAATAGTTATCAGGTAGGTAAAATTCGGCGACGGTTTAGGGCAATGCTACATGAGAATCTAAAATCAATACAAGTAAAAACTACGGATCAATCCAGGGTAACTAAAAATTCAAACATTAACACACATAACACAGTTAATCTGGATTAAATCTAAAATCACATTTTTTGAAAAATCTCTTTGTTTAATTTATTATTTTTTACAGTTGTTCTTTAAAGTTGAAAATATGGTACTGATGGAAAAAATACCCAAGTTTGAGGCATTTTGTTTACAAAACTATAACTGCAATTATTATGTAAAAATATATAGGTATATTAAAAAATCAAGTTTCTATGAATAAATCGTATGCCTCAAAATTTTATAACTGTTTCAACTCATTAAAAAAAATTAAAACAAATATATGTTTTTAAGACAAAAATAAATTTTTCGCCATGAAATGCTTACAGACATTAAGTTCACCTATTTTGTGTATTTTGCAATAGTTAACAAAAACAAAACATTTGATTTAGGGTTTCAGGAAGCTGGGAGATGCCAGTTGCAATTTTACAGTTTTTAATCTATTTTTTTTTTCGAAATTAAAACGCAAAGTTTGTAGTTTAAGTTTGTGTGTGTTTAAAAATGGTCTGATTTAGTTGAGGCTTAAAACTCAATGCTGGTCTTCTTTTGCTCCTATTCTGAAGATTCTATCACATTCTACACTTAACATTTTTTAACATACACGCAAGAGTCGTCGCCGGCGGCGACTCGGCCTACATTTTTGGGTCATCATCACTCGAGATCCTGGCCAAGAGTTATTAACGAGTCGAAATTTTAATGTTACTTACTGTGCAGCACAGAAATATTTATTGAAAATATTAAATGTAAATAGGTATGTAAGGCAGGATAAATTGTATATTTCGTTTTGGTTTGTAAGTTTTCTATAACAAATAATGTTCGTTTTCGTCTTTTATTTGTCCTAAAACCTACATACAGCTTTGTTGTGTAGAAATATTAAGGCTTTATGTAGTTAAGATGTTTGCTTATAGGCATATTACGAATAGAAAGGGTTCCACGCTGTCGACGAACTTACGTGTCGACTCTTGCAAGATGGTATTTATATGCGGGAACTCAGATTTACGAAAACTCCGAAAAGTGCAAAATTCTTTGTGAAAATGAATGTGTTTCGGTTGTTAATAGTATGTACGATGTAAAAGGTATAAGCCTTAGGCATATGTTATGTTATATGTTCACGTACTTTTAGAGGATACAAAGGCAGATAATAGGATAGTACGATCTGAAAATGCGCACAACTCTATAATTATAAGAGTTTAGGTCTTAGGGCATAATGTACTTTGTGTTGCTTATATTTGTAAAGAGAAAGTACCGTTACACACGCTACAGGGCCACACTAGCTAATTAGAGGTAGAAGAAGCTACCTAACATGAAATTATTGAGATTAGATTACGAGAAGTAGGATTTAATAAATCCCAGACATTGTGGCGCCAACGCATGGAGCCAACGCATGGCGCCAGCCGTCTTTGTCGGTATAATCCGCGCGTCGAACCGCGGGTTATAAATATCGAAGAGCGCGGCCATACAATCAGTTCCGTTCCGTTCTAGTTTCAGTTTCTTTACGTCTTCAGAAATGAGTTTCCCAGACAAGTTCCTGGGCTTCAGTATACCTAAAGGGTACCTGTTGAGAGTAGGGCAGTGATAGGGCAAGTAGTGGATCTCTCTCTCATAAAACAGAAAAATTTGCAACAGCGCTAGCTTTATTGCTGGTCTGTTTCGTTACAATAAAGCACTTTTGTAAAAGAAAGTTGTGGTCTCAACTTCTTCTTCCCGACACCCGGCTCAACCAAAAATCACTACAGCTGGTGGGCTATCGAAGAAGAAGAAGAACAGATATATAGTCCACTGGCTCCCCCGACTGTAGTGCACACTTACTTCGCCATTTATCTTCAAGTGACCTCGGCTTAGGCACACACACGGCCTCACAGGAGCAATCCATAAGGCGGGTCCTAAGCCCACTTAAAATATGGCTGAGCAGTCTGCTCGTCAAAAAAGACTGATTTCGCTGTAACGGCCATTTAGACCAACTGCTGTTTAAATGAACTTATCATTTCAAAAAAGACTATCCAGACGAGAAAATATACTCGTAGTACCTATCAGCGAAATCAGAGGTATTCTATGGCGATGCGTACTATTGGCTGATTTATCAATATTACACAGTTTTACTACTTCTTGTAGTTTAAAATTAAAACAACTTGAACAAAACAAAACCTACATTATTTTCTATTTGAATTTGACTCAGATATGCAATTTTCCAATGACAGAAACTGGCTACACGTGCCATTTTCCCTTGACATGGCACAAATCACGGCTGATGCATTCACGTCATACGCCCGGACGTAATGCTGCAGCTGATGCAGCAGTTCGCGCTTCACCACTTGCAGACATGACAGGTGTGCTGAATAAACGAGTTAGATGTTACATTTATTACTAGTAACTGTTGGCACTGGATAGACGTTTAGAAAATCAGACTTTATAAAATTGCGGGAATAAAATACGCAGATTGTATGGAGTGAAAAAAAGACTCTTTATTTGTAATCTTCTATATCTACAGTATGTAAAAAAACCCTCTCCGATGATCAAAGGCATTATTTGGTAGCTTAATACAAACATATCTGTGACATTATTTTATGGATATTGATACATAAATTTTCAAAATATTTGCTTGATTTAAGGGGATGTTGCTCAATTTTAGTATTAAAATGAGGCACTTTAAACAACGATATTTTTCTTATTTTAGTAAAAAGAATTATTTTGTAATTTGTTTTGAAAATGCCATTGACCTACCTAAATACCTCTTTCGGATCGGACAGGGTTTTCATTACACTCCGTATATATATAAAAATCAATTGCTGTTCATTAGTCTCGCTAAAACTCGAGAACGATTGAACCGATTTGGCTAATTTTGATTTTGAATTAATGGTTGAAGTCCAGGGAAGGTTTAAAAGGTGAGAAAATATAGAAAAAATAAGAGTGATTAAAAAGGCAGAACGTTTGTCGGCTCAGCTAGTCTTATATATAAAAATCAATGGCTGCTCTGTTTTCCCTTAATTTTGTTTTAAAAAAAGGGAAAGTTTATATTTTAAATTTATTTTTTAATTTAAACTTAATTTAAATAAATTTAAATTTCGGAACACTTTAAAAGGTACTAAAATATGTCAAAAATTAAAGAAGAATCGTAATAATGGCACAACGTTTGCCGGGTCAGATAGTCTTAAATTAAATATTACTACCTAGACGATTGAGCTTCGTTCGTTCGGTTTTATTTGTAAAATTATATTTTTTCGAATATATCAAGATACCTCTACTATATTGATTGAACGTGATTTTCTTATATCTTTTGATAGCAGAAAAGAAGATGGCATTCCTGAAAGTAACAGAAACCATCGCCTACAGACACCCAAGATGTTAATGGTGCGTTGATATCCGTGTAGCGGGATGGCAATGCCAAATGCGTAAGCCGGCTACCTACCGGCTACCATACCCTCCTAATCACAATACGACAATGATAAGTATAGACGCTATTGGGGCAGGAATATGTAAGATGGTGGTACCTGGGCGAGACTTTGCGGAACTCTACCACTTAATAGTCTCGATGGTAGTGACATGTATAACCTTTAGCTAATCGGTCGCCTTTTATAACCTGGCTGTTAGAACGGCAGTTAGTATATCCTTCAAAATATATTCTGCGGGTCCCCCTCACAAACACATGAGTACATGAATATGTTGAATATGAACATTCTATGTCATATAGATCTATCTTACAAACTTATATCTTCAACAGACGAAAACAATGAAATTATCTGCAGTTTAAGATGTATGTACCTATATAATATTGTTGGAATTGGATAATATTTAAGTATAATGATCTATCTAAGCGTCCAAATAGGTACGTGTACTAAATTTCGTAAGCGTATGTATATTTGTCCAGCAATTTATCAGGAACCAACAGCCATACCCAGATAATTCTTTTTGATTTCAATCAGATGTAGTCCAACTTAGGGAATAGTAAGTTTTATCAAAATGTAATTAGTAATTTTTGAGATACTACTTTTGGTAAGGTTTTGCAACATCTCACTCAGGCATTTGGTACCACCGCTTTACCTATTCCTGTCGCAGTAGCGTCAATTCTTGTCATTGTCGTGTTAGGGATAGGAGGATAAGATAGCCGGTAGACTTATACACGTAACATTGCTATCCTATTACACAGATAGCAACATACCACACACTGATTTGCTATCACTACATAATATAAAACAAAGTCGTTTTCTCTATCTGTCCCTATGTCCCTATGTATGCTTAAATCTTTAAAACTACGCAACGGATTTTGATGCGGTTTTTTAATAAATATATGGATTCTTAAGGAAGGTTTTAGTGTGTAAACCTTTCCGATATTCCCACAGAAACAAAAGCTACGCGGGTCTTAGTAACAATTTTTCCTAACCTGGGAATCAAAATCTGGGTGCTCATGACATAAGCCAAATAGGCTAAACCCTAGAAATAATTTAGACTAATGTTTAAACTAATGTACAAGCTATCGAATAAATCTATGTTAACGTTTTGAATTCGATAGATATATGATTGTGATAGCCCTTAAATTCATAGTTCGTTGAATAAATCAACGTTGAAACAAGTGAACAAATTCCGATAATTGGCAATTTGACGTTACATCCATGTAAATTATGTCAATATTGTTATCCAAATTTGCAATCGCTTTAACTCATTACCTCATAATTATTTTAAGTTTACGTCAAACGAAAATTATTTGATTTAAAGTGAGTGATTCATTAATAACATAAATTATCAGATTTTGTTGGATTCTAAAATAAATACTGGATTGCTTTGTTCATTTCGCTAACATTGTTAATATGTTAGTTTGTTTGTTAGTTTGATTGTGTGTTTGGATGTTTGGTAATCAGTCATGTGGAAAATACTGGATTGATTTGAATGAAATGTTGCACATCGGCAAATTATGGTCTGGAATTAGGACGTTGGTTTATTTAGGCATATAGAAATAGTTGAAAATAGAAAACCACTGTTGCCTTGGCTTACTCTTTAGGAGAAAACTTACTTACTCTTCCGTAGGTTGAAAGGTTAGAGACCTTGACTACGAAATCGACGGGGTTCGGGCAGAGCCGTCTTAGACTATGCTGGGGCCCTTGGGCACACATGAACTCGGGGCCCTTTTAGAATGTAAAGAAAGCAAATTATACAATTTTTTTCACTATGACCTGCTTTATTAATCCTATACATTTTATCATAACGCAATATGTCATTAATGATATAAGTATGTATGCTGTTGTTTTTTCTTGTGATTACGGTAATAGTTTCTTTCGAGATTTCTGTAGAAAAATTCTTCTGTTAAATCCTCAAACTCAATTTTCTGAAAAATATCATGTTCTATGCTCATAATTGACAAATTACTTACCCGTTCTTGTAACATTGTTGTTCGCAATTCATTTTTTATTCTCTTAAGCTGCGAAAATGCCCGACCATTTTATTTTGATATTAAATGTAAGAGAAAATGTCGATCCTTCGGGGCCCTCTGAAGATAGGGGCCCTGGGCACTGGCCCCGAGTGCCCTTATGGTAAAGACGGTATTGGGTTCGGGTTGGGCTGATACGGAAATGCATTTGTGTGATGAGTATAAATGTATGAAAGTCTGGGTTTAGGTGTTTATCAAATATATCTCAGTATTTATACATGCATTTCTAGTATAAGTATGGGTGACAAATGTCCATATCACAAGCCAATAATTTGCTTACTTTCTTTAACAGATTAAATCGTGTAATATGTCCTGGTGTAATCCATACTAGTTCCATACTTTTCCATATTAATATTATAAATGCGAAAGTCTGTCTGTCTGTCTGTTACGCTTTCACGGCTAAACTGCTGGACCGATTTTCATGAAATATGACATGGATATTGTTGAAGATCCGGAGTCAAACATAGGCTAATTTTTTTTCAAAAATCAGTCTCTGGAGGGCTGAAATACGGGATGAAATTTTTATTAAAAGCTATTTGGATGACTTATTAATATACTCGCGGGCGAAGCTGCGCGGATCAGCTAGTATTATTATATTATTACTAGCTACAGCGTGCAGCCCGCTGTATTGCAAAAGCTTTTGGCTAATTCCGCGGAATCGTCTAATTTTTCCGGTGTAAAAGTACAGAATACTTAGAGACTAATAGAAATCAATGTTACAAACAAGTAATATTCGAGCATAGCACACATAGACACCTCTCACGGACGCGATATCTCGGACTGGTGCGGAACAAACTGTCCCGAACCACTCCGAGATACCGCGTCCGTGAGAGCTGTCTATGTGTGCGTTGCTCGAATATCACATGTATGTAGATTGACTACTGTTAGTCTCAGTATACTGTGGTAAAAGCCTTTGTACTATTGCAGGTTATCATCTATCTGTGTGCCAAATTTCATTCAAATCGGTTCAATAATTGTTACGTGATTGAGTAACAAACATCCATCCATTCAAACATCCAAACTTTCGCATTTATAATATTAATAAATAATTACTAGCTGCCGCGTGCAGCCCGTTGCATTATAAAAGTTTTCGCAATCGATGGGGCTCGGGTTCGATTCCTGACGGGGACAAGCATTTGTGCGATGAGCATATTTTTATATTATAAGATAGCAAATAGTCAGATGGGTCTCCTGATGGAAAAAGTCATCCATCGCCTATAGACACCAAAGGTGTTAATGGTGCGTCTCTATCTTGAGGTGAGGACTAATGTCACATGCATAAGTTTACCGACTACCTTACCCTCCAAACCGGAACACGACAGTGACCAGCACTGACGCTATTGCGGCAGGAAAAGGTAAGGCGGTAGTACCAGACCCGGTCGAGCCGATAAAGAACTCTACCACCTAGTAGTCACGATGGTAACGACGCGCAGAGCGACTCTGTCGCCTTTTACGACCTGCCGAACTCTACTTGCGGGCAAAACAGCGCGGGTCAATTAGTTAAAAATAAAGGCAAATTCTTGTACATTAATAACGTTAACGTTACTTAAACACAGAACAAGATTAGATTCTCTCTCGGATGGTATGAATGTTATTTCAATGAAATACATGAAAGCCTTAGAAATTCAATTCGGCATGCAGTAAGTAAATTAGCATGTGAAATGTAGCAACACGAAGCAGCGAGATAAGGAGCAGCTGAACTCCGAAAACCTTATCTGTTTTATCATTCACTCTTGCATTTTACATGGAAATGCACTCCTAAGACTCTTTAGCAAGATGCTTTACTTCATATCGGGCGATATTACTTACATCACTATTTTAGTTCTCTTTCAGTGACGTAATTTTAAAGAAAAAGGTTGGAGTTTTTATTTTTTGTAAATATAATTATGTATAAAATATAATGAAGTTTAAGTATAAAAATACGAGTTTAAAAGTTAATGTTAGTAATGTAGTTAATTTTTTATAGTACCTAGGACATTAATTTATTTAATTTTAAAAACGTTATTACGAACAATACAAACTTTAATTCTACCGTTCGTGCAATTGTCTTAAAAAAGGGTCCAAAACTTTTTCGTCACGTATTAACATATGTATCATTAACTTAAAACTTGCCACTTGTTTACACACCTTGTCTTTTAAAAAGTCAGGCAATATTTACTGCTTAAGTTTAAAAGTTACTTTATAATTATAGTTCAGGTGAAAAGCTGTTTAGTATTTTGTAAGTAAAAAGTTGCAGCAGAGTCTCTTTAGTCCTACGACATGAGGCTAGTTTTTACACCATTAAATATATATGAATGAATAAATGAATGAATGAAACTTTTTATTGTGCACAAACTTAGAATTTAAAAATACATTAGTATAATTAATTACTATACTACACACATTAATTACTATAGTAGTACACAAAGGCGGTCTTATCGCCAAAAGAGCGATCTCTGCCAGAAAACCTTTGTTGATAAGGATAACCATTTTAAATACAGAAAAATAAAAAACGGTTTTCTGCTATTTTTCCATTCTGTTCACCAAAGTCAACAATTCTAAAGCCTAGTTCGCATTAGTACCAGCATAATGCGAACTAGGCTTTAATTTTTTTATATAATAAGATAGCAAACAGGCAGATGGGTCTCCTGATGGAAAGAGTCAACCATCGCCTTTAGACATCAAAGATGTTAAAATGGTGCGTTGCTATCTTGTGACGAGGTCTTATGCCACATGTATAAGTTTACCGGCTACCTTACCCTCCAAACCGAAACACGAAAGTTAGGAGCACTGACGATATTGCAGCAGGAATAGGTAAGGCGGTGGTACCAGAACCGAGCGAGGTAATGCAGAACTAGATTTGTTCACTTGTTTTAGTCGAGTATAGAGCTGGAAAAAGTCTATGAGAACTTCCTCACGGACTTTTTCCAGCTCTATCATCAGACACTGGAAAACATCCTGTTACAAAGCCCTTAAAGGAACCAATCGAACGAGAACAAAATCGATGGTGTTGCTCAATTTTCATTCATTCGTTTTGCATTTATCTCGTTTAGTTTAAAAGATCCTGTAGCCACCTTCCGGTTACATCAACATAATCTTAAAATCATTCAGTATCAAACAGTAAACCAAAAAAAAAAACCAATTAACCCATACTCGACGCGTTTATCTGGTTTAGTCATGAGATCACATGGATTTCCTCCAGTTTTATTTTTAGAAACTGGAAGTCGTTCTGTGCCAAATTCCTTACTCGTCAATATTTAGAAAAGGTAAGCTTACGTAGCGCTCCCCAGGGTTAAAACCCTAGACCGAGTACAGGTTATTAATATAGATCCAAGGCAAATCAAGGCACAAGAAAGTTTTATAATAGAATACAACCGTCTGCACACGTTACATCGCCCTGACTTAGCCAAATTAAATATAAACAGAAAACGTATAAGAAAAATCAAAATTGGAGAGTGGGTTATTTACTCTAATATTTTGAAAGTACCAATAATATTGAAAGACTGTAAACAAGACAGCAATACAACGTAAACGTAGGAAAAAGAATAATTTTCGAGCAAAAAGTATTGATTGATATCTAATAAAAACACAAATGTGAAATGAAAGCCAAGCTCAATACAAGCGTGTGCGTCTCTGTCGACTTCGCAGAAAAAAGAATTGCGATCTATTCGGGTGCCAAATATTGTAAAGAAACTTCTTTAATTTTAGATACAAGAACATGCAAAATTTTCAAATAAATTTATATAACAATTTATTATTTCTTGATACAACCACAGTGTTTGACACTTAAAAAGTAGCATAATATATATAATTCACTTAGCATAATATGTATATCTAGCTCAAAATTTGACATGGCTAGTTTTTCGCAACAGCGTAAATACAGAATGAATTACAAGAAGCACATTAATAGGCGTAGAATTGGCACAACTTGTCTATTATGTGAAATCTAGCCAAGTCAAATTTGGAACTAGATATATATGCTAAGTGAAATAAATGATTTGTGTAAATAATTGTCTGTTAAAATTATATTTCTTTTTAAGTGTCAAATACTTTAGTTTTATCAAAGAATAATAAATTGTTATATAAATTTATTTCAAAATGTTGTATGTTATTGTACCTAACATTTTAGGAGTTTCTTTACAAAGCTTGGCACCCAAATAGATCCCAATTCTTTTGTCTGCGAAGTCAACAGAGACGCATAATTTTATATTGAGCTTGGCTTTCATTTCACATTTGTGTTTTGATGAGATACCTTTTTTAATAAATTATGTTATATTCAAAGAAAAAGACAGTGTTTTCTTTTTACGAAGCAATATAACAATATTGAACAAAGGAATGTAAAATAATATTGTATAAAATATTGCAGAATTTTTATTGTCATTCGCGCTGTAAAAACAGGTGTAATAAAGCTTCCCAAGCGGAATTATTTTCATCAAAAACATTATCTAAAATTCCTTCCCATAATACCAGGCGAAGGTTCACTCATAATGTATTTTTCCAGCGTTAAGTGCCTGAAAGCTGTCTTAGCCTTTCCCCAAGACGTTACCTGAATTAATTACATGGTAAATTAAATATATAAAAGTACAGAATACTTAGGGACTAACAGAAATCAATGTTACATACAAGTAATATTCGAGCATAGCACACATAGACACCTCTCACGGACGCGATATCTCGGACTGGTGCGGAACAAACTGTCCCGAACCACTCCGAGATATCGCGTCCGTGAGAGCTGTCTATGTGTGCGTTGCTCGAATATCACATGTATGTAGATTGACTACTGTTAGTCTCAGTATACTGTGGTAAAAGCCTTTGTACTATTGCAGGTTATCATCTATCTGTGTGCCAAATTTCATTCAAATCGGTTCAATAATTGTTACGTGATTGAGTAACAAACATCCATCCATTCAAACATCCAAACTTTCGCATTTATAATATTAATAAATAATTACTAGCTGCAGCGTGCAGCCCGTTGCATTATAAAAATTTTTGGCGAATTCTGCGGGTTCATATTATTTTCCGGAATAAAAAGTAGCCTATGTGCTTAGTGCTGTTGCAGGTCATTATCTACCAATGTACCGCCCCGTTGGTCGAGTGGGTAGCGACCGCGACCACGCAATCGATGGGGCTCGGGTTCGATTCCTGACGGGGACAAGCATTTGTGCGATGAGCATATTTTTATATTATAAGATAGCAAACAGTCAGATGGGTCTCCTGATGGAAAAAGTCATCCATCGCCTATAGACACCAAAGGTGTTAATGGTGCGTCTCTATCTTGAGGTGAGGACTAATGTCACATGCATAAGTTAACCGACTACCTTACCCTCTAAACCGGAACACGACAGTGACCAGCATTGACGCTATTGCGGCAGGAAAAGGTAAGGCGGTGGTACCAGACCCGGTCGAGCCGATACAGAACTCTGCCACCTAGTAGTCACGATGGTAACGACGCGCAGAGCGACTCTGTCGCCTTTTACGACCTGCCGAACTCTACTTGCGGGCAAAACAGCGCGGGTCAATTAGTTAAAAATAAAGGCAAATTCTTGTACATTAATAACGTTAACGTTACTTAAACACAGAACAAGATTAGATTCTCTCTCGGATGGTATGAATGTTATTTCAATGAAATACATGAAAGCCTTAGAAATTCAATTCGGCATGCAGTAAGTAAATTAGCATGTGAAATGTAGCAACACGAAGCAGCGAGATAAGGAGCAGCTGAACTCCGAAAACCTTATCTGTTTTATCATTCACTCTTGCATTTTACATGGAAATGCACTCCTAAGACTCTTTAGCAAGATGAATGAACTTCATATCGAGCTATATTACTTACATCACTGTTTTAGTTCTCTTTCAGTGACGTAATTTTAAAGAAAAAGGTTGGAGTTTTTATTTTTTGTAAATATAATTATGTATAAAATATAATGAAGTTTAAGTATAAAAATACGAGTTTAAAAGTTAATGTTAGTAATGTAGTTAATTTTTATAGTACCTAGAACATTAATTTGTTTAATTTTAAAAACGTTATTACGAACAATACAAACTTTAATTCTACCGTTCGTGCAATTGTCTTAAAAAAGGGTCCAAAACTTTTTCGTCACGTATTAACATATGTATCATTAACTTAAAACTTGCCACTTGTTTACACACCTTGTCTTTTAAAAAGTCAGGCAATATTTACTGCTTAAGTTTAAAAGTTACTTTATAATTATAGTTCAGGTGAAAAGCTGTTTAGTATTTTGTAAGTAAAAAGTTGCAGCAGAGTCTCTTTAGTCCTACGACATGAGGCTAGTTTTTACACCATTAAATATATATGAATGAATAAATGAATGAATGAAACTTTTTATTGTGCACAAACTTAGAATTTAAAAATACATTAGTATAATTAATTACTATACTACACACATTAATTACTATAGTAGTACACAAAGGCGGTCTTATCGCCAAAAGAGCGATCTCTGCCAGAAAACCTTTGTTGATAAGGATAACCATTTTAAATACAGAAAAATAAAAAACGGTTTTCTGCTATTTTTCCATTCTGTTCACCAAAGTCAACAATTCTAAAGCCTAGTTCGCATTAGTACCAGCATAATGCGAACTAGGCTTTAATTTTTTTATATAATAAGATAGCAAACAGGCAGATGGGTCTCCTGATGGAAAGAGTCAACCATCGCCTTTAGACATCAAAGATGTTAAAATGGTGCGTTGCTATCTTGTGACGAGGTCTTATGCCACATGTATAAGTTTACCGGCTACCTTACCCTCCAAACCGAAACACGAAAGTTAGGAGCACTGACGATATTGCAGCAGGAATAGGTAAGGCGGTGGTACCAGAACCGAGCGAGGTAATGCAGAACTAGATTTGTTCACTTGTTTTAGTCGAGTATAGAGCTGGAAAAAGTCTATGAGAACTTCCTCACGGACTTTTTCCAGCTCTATCATCAGACACTGGAAAACATCCTGTTACAAAGCCCTTAAAGGAACCAATCGAACGAGAACAAAATCGATGGTGTTGCTCAATTTTCATTCATTCGTTTTGCATTTATCTCGTTTAGTTTAAAAGATCCTGTAGCCACCTTCCGGTTACATCAACATAATCTTAAAATCATTCAGTATCAAACAGTAAACCAAAAAAAAACCAATTAACCCATACTCGACGGGTTTATCTGGTTAAGTCATGAGATCTCATAGATTTCCTCCAGTTTTATTTTTAGAAACTGGAAGTCGTTCTGTGCTAAATTCCTTACTCGTCAATATTTAGAAAAGGATATCTTACGTAGCGCTCCCCAGGGTTAAAACCCTAGACCGAGTACAGGTTATTAATATAGATCCAAGGCAAATCAAGGCACAAGAAAGTTTTATCATAGAATACAACCGTCTGCACACGTTACATCGCCCTTACTTAGCCAAATTAAATATAAACAGAAAACGTATAAGAAAAATCAAAATTGGAGAGTGGGTTATTTACTCTAATATTTTGAAAGTACCAATAATATTGAAAGACTGTAAACAAGACAGCAATACAACGTAAACGTAGGAAAAAGAATAATTTTCGAGCAAAAAGTATTGATTGATATCTGTGGCACCACTGGTCCGTACCGTGGAAGGGTCGAAGTGATGAACCAGCGGGCCAGCTGCTTGTCAGGTGACGTCATTACTGTGGAGGTTGATGACGTCACACAAAGACAAGGAAGGGAAAAGGAAGATCTTCCCAGCCAGGCAAGATGTACTGCCTGGGGAACGAAGTCCATTTGAGAAACGTTGAAACTTGTATATAGTATTACAAGATTAATAATTGTAATATCGCGATTCAGGATTTTATTTTTGAATTTCATTTTTTCCATTTGTTATTGATTTTTGTCCATTTTTTATTATTTTTTCTTGTAGCGTTTGTGATTGTTTTGAGCCGCTACAATACTCTCCCCCAAGACCGAAGGTCGATCTGGTTGTGCCAGTGAAGCGTATGTGCCTTGAGTGCTCGAGTCTGCGGTGAGTCGAGACGAGCCGAATAAGCGCGGTCCTCGGTAAGTCGGGACGAGTGCGCCTCCGCTGTGGTTCGCAATGAGTCGGAACGAGCGGGACAGAGTTGCTGCTTGGAGATCCAGTGAACGTGGGCAGTTCGAAGTGGATTCCGGAAAGCGTAGTTGAGGCGTAGCTTGTGAAGCTGGCTGATGCTGTTTGGAAGCAGAGGGGAGTATATTAGACGCTAATGGTCAGAAGGCTGATGCGTGTTGTTTTGCCGAGGGTCACCACTGTGGCATGTTGATAGCTGTTAGTGGTGATGATCACGTCGGGATAACCACTGTGGCACCACTGGTCCGTACCGTGGAAGGGTCGAAGTGATGAACCAGCGGGCCAGCTGCTTGTCAGGTGACGTCATTACTGTGGAGGTTGATGACGTCACACAAAGACAAGGAAGGGAAAAGGAAGATCTTCCCAGCCATGCAAGATGTACTGCCTGGGGAACGAAGTCCATTTGAGAAACGTTGAAACTTGTATATAGTATTACAAGATTAATAATTGTAATATCGCGATTCAGGATTTTTATTTTTGAATTTCATTTTTTCCATTTGTTATTGATTTTTGTCCATTTTTTATTATTTTTTCTTGTAGCGTTTGTGATTGTTTTGAGCCGCTACATATCTAATAAAAACACAAATGTGAAATGAAAGCCAAGCTCAATACAAGCGTGTGCGTCTCTGTCGACTTCGCAGAAAAAAGAATTGCGATCTATTCGGGTGCCAAATATTGTAAAGAAACTTCTTTAATTTTAGATACAAGAACATGCAAAATTTTCAAATAAATTTATATAACAATTTATTATTTCTTGATACAACCACAGTGTTTGACACTTAAAAAGTAGCATAATATATATAATTCACTTAGCATAATATGTATATCTAGCTCAAAATTTGACATGGCTAGTTTTTCGCAACAGCGTAAATACAGAATGAATTACAAGAAGCACATTAATAGGCGTAGAATTGGCACTAATTGTCTATTATGTGAAATCTAGCCAAGTCAAATTTGGAACTAGATATATATGCTAAGTGAAATAAATGAATTGTGTAAATAATTGTCTGTTAAAATAATATTTTTTTTAAGTGTCAAATACTTTAGTTTTATGAAAAAATAATAAATTGTTATATAAATTTATTTCAAAATGTTGTATGTTATTGTACCTAACATTTTAGGAGTTTCTTTACAAAGCTTGGCACCCAAATAGATCCCAATTCTTTTGTCTGTGAAGTCAACAGAGACGCATAATTTTATATTGAGCTTGGCTTTCATTTCACATTTGTGTTTTGATGAAATAAAGAAGAGACACCTTTTTTAATAAATTATGTTATATTCAAAGAAAAAGATATTGTTTTCTTTTTACGAAGCAATATAACAATATTGAACAAAAGAATGTAAAATAATATTGTATAAAATATTGCAGAATTTTTATTGTCATTCGCGCTGTAAAAACAGGTGTAATAAAGCTTCCCAAGCGGAATTATTTTCATCAAAAACATTATCTAAAATTCCTTCCCATAATACCAGGCGAAGGTTCACTCATAATGTATTTTTCCAGCGTTAAGTGCCTGAAAGCTGTCTTAGCCTTTCCCCAAGACGTTACCTGAATTAATTACATGGTAAATTAAATTTTTTCCTCACCCGGAACATTGGTGTGCTTATTTTTAATTTTCAGCTGCTTTTACAAACATTTTAAGCGGTTTGAAATGACGTCACGTGATTTTATTGTTATTCTTGTTGTGTTTTTTATCATTTTTAGAAGGTTGAATGATAATTAGAGTAGGGGGGCAGTAACGAATGAGACGAGGCAGGATAGAGATGGGTGGAAAAAGAGAACTGAACTAACATTATTAGGAATCATTGGAGGGGTTTTAACTGGATACTAGATACTATAGACGACGTATTAGTATTTAGGCAATAGGCATGTACTATCATGGTACAAGATTTCATACTAATTTGTATTGTGTTTGATGGCCGGAAGGACGGACCGACCGGCAGACCATAAATTCAAGCAGACAGACTGGTACACTTCCAGGAAGACAGGTAAGGACATACTTGGTGGTAGAGCTCCGCAACGCAGCTGAACGTATTAATGCTGCAATAGCGTCAGTGCTTGTCACTTTCATATTCCGGTGGAAACTGATAACAACTGTTCTGACAAAAAAAAAGAAAATAAATAAGTCGTAAAATGTTTAGAGACTCTGGCGCACTCGACGGAGCTTGGGTTCAATTCTCGGCAGGTACAAGCGTTTATGTGACGAGAGTAAGCTTTTGTATATTTGGTCCCCGTGTTGCTCCCTTTTATATATATATATATATATATATATATATATATATATATATATATATATATATATATATATATAACAGCGTCCTTATATAATAGCCTCAGTGCTTGTCGCTGTCGTGTTCCAGTTTGGTTTGGATGTTAAGGTAGCCGGTAAACTTATGCATGTGGCATGAGACCTCGCCACAAGATAGCAACGCAGCATTAACTCCTTTGGTGTTTATAGGCGATGGTTGACTCTATCCATCAGGAGACCCATCTGCTTGTTTGCTATCTTATGATATGAAAAAAAAGATTAGATTTTGTTATCAAACGGTAAATTAATTTGCGTGTTATTATAAAAAAAAACCATTGTTTTTCAGATATTCTTAACAATATTTTTTTAAGCCGAATCAGATTTTCAGGAAGTCTAAGTTTGACAGAACCCAATCGAATATTATGTATATTTCGATCGGTCAAGCTGTTATGTTATGAGATGTTTACATACACACACACGCAAACCCATCCATGGACACATACAGACACAGTACAGACATATTGACAACATGGTAAAAATTGATAGAATAGGTTTCTAGGACTGCAAAATGTAGAGATCTAGTGAAAATTCAATTTTCAAAAATCGTGGCAAAATAAGTAATTTCTATATACTATTAACGTAGCGGGAAGTTAATAACTCTATCGGTTCAGGCATTTTCGAGTAAACAGTGAATATACACAAAAAATATATTGACGAATTGTTAATCTCCACCTTTTTAGAAAGTCGGTTGAAAAATAACACTTAACATTAAACGCTTTAAAATACTCAATAATGTGTTTCTGAACGTCGTTATGACATAAAATGGTTTTTGATTGTAATTCCATTATTATGGCTTACAATCAGGAAACCATTCAAGTATAAAATTGGATTTTAACTTACTTTGTGATAATGGACCGATGTCTAACCTAGATATAATACAGTAAAAATACTTTATAGATAATGATTGTCGTATTTTATAATATTTTTTTCAATTCTAGAATTTTCCCAAAAAGGCGATTTTAAAATGAATTTAATGTTGTTTGTAATTCAATGTGCGTTTTTTATTAAGTACATAGAAGCTGTCACAAGTTGTAGGGTGAGTACAAAATTGCTAAAGGATGATTAGGATCACCAGCGCAATTTTAGCAATGAGTTCTAATAAGCTTAAGACTTAACACTTATTTTCAGCGATGCAATATTACCAAACGATCATAGCTTAAGACAAAATAAAAAATAATAGTGGTGTTATTTTAGCAAACAGATTAAAATTTTAGACACGGCACACAATTAGTGTTATAATATTAAGAAACCGATTAAAACTTAACACAAAATATATAATTACAGTGGCGTTATTTTAACAGACAGACTAAAATGAAGACATATCGTATATTACAACGAAGTAATATTAGCAAACGGGTAAAAACTTAAGACAAAATATATGATTATAACAGCTTGATTTTGTTAACGGATTAAAACTTAAGACAAAATATATGATTATAACAGCTTGATTTTGTTAACGGATTAAAACTTAAGACAAAATATATAACTATAGCAGTGTAATTTTGTTAACGGATTAAAACTTAAGGCACGGCATACAATTACAGCGATGTAATATTAATAAACCCTATAACACTGCCCTGAGGTACTCCACAGTTGTTGAAAAGGTAGTTTAAAATATTTTTATGTCATAAGATAGCAAACAAGCAGATGAGCCTCCTCATGGAAAGACAACCATCGCCGATAGACACCAAAAATGTTAACGGTGCGTTGCTACCTTGTGGCGAGAACAATGCCACATGCATAAGTTTATCGGCTACATTAGCCTTCAAACCAGAACACGAGTGACAAGCACTGACGTTATTGTGGCAGGAATAGGTAAGGCGGTGTTAACAGACCCAGGCGAGATAGTGCAGAATTCTACCACCTAGTAGCCAATCAATTACTTTTTTATGCCATTTAACCTATTCTTCAAAGGAGTCCGGACCAACCTGGGGGAGACAATGTAGAACTCCACCACCTTTTTGTGATTTCCGCATACTTTAGATATTTCAGCACATTGTTTCCTGTTTTAACAACTCTTTATCCAATCAAACAAAGTTTGCAAATAAAATATTATGTATAACCAAATCAAATGCTTTACATGAATCCAAAAATAAACAAAGTGAATAATATTTTAATATTAGGAAGTTCATACTCTTTACTAAGTCAAAACCTGCCAATGTAGTGATCCAATGTTTTCTAAATCCATATCAATTATTTTCTAGTAGGTAAAAATCAAGTAATTAATTATTATAGAGCTTTTCGTATAATATTTTATTTAGAATTTTTAAAATGGCTGGAATTCAAGTATTGTGTGAAATAGTACAGGTGTAATTTAACATAACTATTTTTTTTAATATCTTGTTTTTTTTCTGAATGCAGGGAATCTACTCTTTTGCTATCTTATAATAAATAAGTTTTTTAGGACCGAAGTAACCAATTAAGACAAGATGGTGGTTTGTGTTTTGAAATACCTCCCTGGCAACACAAGCCTGTAGAAGTGGAAAAACATCTTAATCGAGTTCGAAGCACTTGGGGTTCAGGTGGAACAGAGAGAAGGCAAACAAGGAAACCGAAATTAGCACTAACAAATAGGTAAATATCATAACGCTATACATAAGTTTTAAATTACAAGTATGTAATTTATAAAATTGCATATTAAAAAATTTAGTTTATAAGGTAGAACATGTTGATAAATATACATTAAATTGTACAACTTAACTGAATTGATACAAATTATCTATTATCTTTCTTCTGTGTTTAAACTTTGTAAAATGTCAATATTTTAACTAAACAAAAAATTAATTTTGTAATTCATAGAAATAAGTTGTGATGTCAATTAATGTGTGTAATTGTATCATGTAACTATAATTAAAAAAAAAAAAACACCCCCGGTGAGTTTCTTCCGCCGGATCTTCTCAGTGTGTGGCCGCGTTCCGATCCGGTAGTAATTGTAAAAATCGACTCACAACATTTTTAATTTAATGATAAATAATTATAATTTTAAAATATTTGCACACCATATCATGGTAGAATATGTTGGTAACTTAGTCAAATTTTAATAACTTGTAACTCCAATATTCTGGCAAATAAATGATTTATTTCTTTCTTTCTTTCTAAGCATTATTGGAGCATATTGTATTACCATATTATGGTGTGGTATATTGTTACTATTATCGCTTATTTTTATTTTTTTATAAAATAATAATAATAATAAGTATTCACGGGACAAATTACACTTACTGATCTAACTGCAAAGTAAGCAAATTATTTGCTATTGTTATGGGTGTTAGTCAACGATACTAATACATAGATATACATATATAAATAATAGAATATATTTGATAAACACCCAAACCCGGAAATACATACATTTATGCTCATCACACAAAAGCTTGTACCGGTCGGGGATCGAACCCGAGCCCCGTAGATTGCGTAGTCAGGGTCGCTAGCCACTCGACCAACGGGGCGGTATACGGCCTGTATGCGACGGTCTACCGAAAATCGAAACCATAGATTTGGACTATGATTCTAAGATGAAAACCGTTGAAAATTTGTGTGGGAAGTTTTGTTATTTTTGATAATTTTTTTACCAAAACTTTGTAAGGTTTGATTAATTATTCTAATATGCTACAAAGCTTTTTGTAAAAAAATGTAAAATTTAGACAAATATAAATAAAAATATGACATGCAAATATAACAAATATTACATGCAAATATTACAAATGTTACATGCAAATATTACAAATGTTACATGCAAATATTACAAATGTTACAAACAGTATTATACGTCACATAGCGCGCAAAATAACGGCGGGTTCGAGGGTTCTGCGGGCCCTACGAATTCAAGCGTTGCACGCTTTATATTGCGTGTGAGAAAATAAGAAAAAATCATAAAATGCTAATTTTGCATTTCGCACAGTAAAAGGAATTGCCATCATAAATAGAATAGAGAATAGAAAAATTAGGAAAACATGCCATTTTTACGTTCTATTGATGATGGCAATGGATAGAACATAAAAATGGCATGTTTTCCAAATTTTTCGGTAAATCGTACCTTACACGCTGTACAATTACATTAACAGCTGCTCGAGTGGTTAACATTTTGTGTGATGAGCACATATGTTTGTATTTTCCGATTTGGGTGTTTGTTAAGTGATGGGGCCGATTAGTCTAATCTAGGTATTTTTAATCTATTGGTGACACCTGCACATCTTTCTTTTAATCAAAGGTTTCACGGCACGCCGGTTACAAAAAGCTATATAATTATGTGTGCCAGATGTCCCACGACGGCTTAAATTTTTGTTTACTTATAGTCTTAAAAACGACTTAAAATTCATAACACATTTGAAATCTGTAGTCTAACTAGAAGACAACAAGGTGATTTCCTTCCTCCTCCCCGTATTGTTCTCTTAAAGAGACCGTTTGCTATTCTGCCAGGCTGTAGGTAAAAGGCGATTGGTTGGCTATACATCTTACTACCCAGTCCCAGTAATTTCAAAAATATTTGAAAAAGCCATGCATAAACGATTAGTGAATTTCATAAACAAAAATGATATAATACATAAAGAACAATATGGTTTTCAAAAAAACAAATCCACTACATTGGCAGCTTTCTCACTCATGAAAACAATTGCAGAGAATATTAACAAGAAAAATGATGTTGTTGCTATTTTTTTTTGATATGAGTAAAGCTTTTGATTGTATTAATCATAATAAATTGATCAATAAATGTGAAAAGTATGGTATCAGAGGAGTTGCTCTTAAATGGATTGAGAGTTATCTGACTAACCGCCAACAATATGTCGAAATAACACGACTTAATAATAGACAAGAATTAGTAACATATAAATCTGATACTCTTCGCAGTCAGAGTGGAGTCCCACAGGGTAGTGTAATGGGTCCATTATTATTTCTCTTTGGTACAAACGATTTACCCAATATACTACATCATAAATGTATTCAATTCGCGGATGATATATCACTTGTAGTTGGTTGCAATCAAAATAATAAAAATATCCAAATAGAAGTTAATGAATCTATTAAAGCAGTATTTCAGTGGCTTACTGCAAACAATTTGAATGTAAATATAACTAAAACTAAGATGATACAATTTCTACATTATAATATATTTCCTAAAATTCTAAAAGTTGAAAATGATGGACATTATATTTCTGAAACGCTTGAAACTAAATTCCTTGGTATTTATATTGATCGACATTGTAATTGGAAATCTCATACAAATAATCTATGCAACCAACTAAGTAAATATGTTTACGCACTACGTAAAATAAGACAAACCATCGGGAAACATGCTGCTCTTACTGCCTATTATGCATATGTTACCTCTCTTCTAAGATATGGGCTGATACTATGGATGAACTCACCCAACTCTAACAGTGTATTTTTAACCCAAAAAAAATGCATAAGAGCTATATTTAACGTGAGCCCGTTAGATAGCTGTAAGCCCTTATTTAAAAATAATAATATTCTTACATTAACATGTATATACATATTAGAAGTTGCTCGTTTTGTTAATAAGTATAATGAGCTGTTTGATGTGGCAAAGAATAAATCTAGGCTTGGGTATAGAGATCCTACAAGGCTGATGATGCCAAGCTGTAAAACTCAAATATTTGAAAAAAGTTGTTATGTAACTATTATAAGAGTTTATAATAATATACCTAAAGAGATAAGAGAGCTGCCAGGTAACCTACAATATAATAAATTAAAAAAATGGCTTCTGCAACATACATTTTACTCACTACAAGAATTCTTTGATTTAAAAAATTTTAACTTATTATCAAACATATGACCTATATAATAATTATAGTGTTAATTGTAAATGGTTTTTAATTTTGTATTCATTAAAAAATATTAATTATATGATTCTTGTTATATGACATTTAAAATAATTTATTATGACATTTTAGTATTATTCACATGACATTCATTTTATGACATTTTAGTATTATTCACATGACATTCATTTTATGACATTTTGGTATATGCATCTAATATTTATATTAAATTCTCAATAAACAATTTAAAAAAAAAAATTAAATATAATTATATTAGTTATGTACTCTTGCATCAATTTTATAATTGTAGACATTAATAACTGTTTAATTTCAATTTGATATATAAATGACATGTGTTTTTTTTTTTAAATTTATAATTACTCTGTAAATTCGAGAGGAAAAATTGATTGGTGGTAATGGCTTGATAGAACTATAAAAAAAAATCAATAATAAAATTAAATAAAAATGTTATCGTATTTAAAAATTCTCCAGACTAGTAGCAAATGTTTTAATTGGACTTGGTATTACTCTAGTGGCTATCCAACATCATATACCTAGTATTTCTCCGATTTTAGTGAGGGTAACACATTGTAACATTTGCACGCCACAAAAAGGGCAAAATAGGAATAAAGAACATATTGTTAAATAAGATCTAATTATGTACCCTATTTATTGCAAATAAAGAAATTATTATTATTATTATTATTATTATTATTATTACCTACTATCGTTGCTACTAGGTAGTAGAGTTCCGGAACGTCTTGCCTTGGTATTTGTTACCACCATCTTACCTATTTCTGCCGGAATAGCAATAAATCTTATCATTCTCGTGTTCTGATTACGAGGGTAAGGTACTCGGTAAACTTAAGCATGTAACATCACCATCCCGTCACACGGTTAGCAACGCAGCATTAACATCTCTGGTGTTTATAGGCGATGGTTAGTCTTTACATCAGGAGAGCCATCTGCCTGTTTGTTATCTCATGATATATAAAAAACCGTTTTATGTTATTTATTTATTAACGATTGTTTTAGTGAAATAAACCGTTACATGGATACTGTGATTGCACCATTCCTGGATACATATCACAGGAACATACAAAGTTCTTACCAGCAACTGACAAACAAAATATTAAAGAAAATTAAAGAAGAAATCAACGCAGCCATTATTCGAAAACAGAAAATCAACACAGAACTTGCACAATTGGCGAATTCCTTGAATGTTCCTGGTATGTTTTTATTGAAATTTGTGTAATGTAAGAAAAGTATCTTCGCATCCGTGTGCTCGAAGATGTAGACGGAGGTAACTACTCCAGTGCACTCGAGATTAGCAGAACATATTTAGTCCCATGTCCAGCACGTCCGCCGAGTGGGAAGTGCGTTGGAGCTTCTGGCCCGCAGATCGTTAGTTGGAATTGCTCTGCTACTTCGAAGAGTCACCTGCCTGCGGTGGTGATGGTGGTGGACTGCCATGGTAGATGCTTGCTGTTCCAGTCACCGACTGCAATAGTTGGTATTGGAGAATTGAAGATCTCTGTGATATCAGAAGCTGAGACTTTTGAGTAAGGTGGACGATAGATAGTGGTCTGGTTGCCGGCGACCAGGATTTACACTCCTAGTGCTTGCATGGTACTCGTGCGTACTCGTGGTAGAGGTTGGTGTAGGACTCTTCGATGAATTAGCATAGCTAATCCCCGGATGGCTGAACGACCTGAAATCTCGTCTTGTCTGTAGCAGTGATAGTTCGCGATCTTGAATTTATCTGCGGGGCCAAAAAGCGTAACAATATCTACATCCGGTCCCCTTACAGCTGTCGAAGAAGTGGTGACTTGCGCATGAATCCGCAGGCATTCCAGTAGAGGCTTCTGAGGGTGTTATGACCCATAAAGGGCCAGCAAGTCGGTCATTCCTCTCAGGACGGCCGATACGGGTTCTGTACCCTCTCGCAGTGCCCCCAGCACATCTTGGAAAACCTGTTACGCCTTTTCAAGTACTACAAGCTTCCCTTCGTCCGGGGAAACGGAGGGTGCCGTTCTTTTTGTAAGTCCCTTTTGACAGAGGCTTGTGTGGTTGTTATGGTTGGGTCTCTGTGTGTAACCGTCTGGATTTCGTGATCGTCTGCTTCTGTTCTGTTTGTTCAGGCTCAGGCACAGGCTTGCTCCTGCCTGCCTTTTTCTTTTTAGGCTTGCCGGTTCTGCCTGCCTGTGTCCTAGGGATAGGATCATTTGCTGGGGCGATCAAAGTGGTGACAGAAGGTTGTGGTTGTTTCTTCTGCTTCGGCTGCTCTGACACAGATGCAACGTCTTTTATAGATGCGATTATGTTTGTTTTTTTTGTCTAGCGAGAAGTGTTGCCAAGAATGTATATTTATTTTTAATTAAATAGCCAACCAATTCATCACATTTAATTCACATTTTAATTCACATTAGGGCTAAAAATTTTAAATATAAAATAATCATTTTGACGGAGTTTGACCAAGTGCCGACGGAGAAGGGTATAAATTATAATTACGTTTACTTAAGATACCTTATAATTTATAACTAAGTAGTATAATTTTGTGTAGTTTCGATAGTGTTTGGTTCCACCGCCTTACATATTCCTGGCGCAATAGCATCTGAGCATACTTTTGTCGTGTTTTGGTAAGAGACACGGTATTGAATGGAAAAGTATCGATACTGCACTCAAATCATAGTATAAAAAATATCGTATCCGTAAAAGTATCTTCACACTCGTATCCCCGAAAGGGTAGGCAGAGGTACAACAAGTGCACCCACGATTAGCCGAAGATACTTGGTCCCACTATGTGATAGCCTATCGCCAACCGGGCACTTTCCAATCCCGGGCAATGTTGTTTTTATCAGAAAACTGAAAAAACACATTTCTGAATTGCCCGACCCAGGAATCGAAACCGGGACCTCTGTGGTCAACTCCGACACCGGACCACTACACCACAGAGTCGATATCGTATCCGTAAATGTATCGAATCAAAAGCGTCAATATTTTAAACTCTAAACACTCAAATTATTTTATTTTGACGTATTCACTCATTTTTAATGGTTTTAAAACAAATCTGTTGTTTTATTGTTGTTTAACAAAATACGGCCAAAGTTTAACATTTCTTCATTGATATAAAAACCAAACCAACCAAAAAAATACACTATCAGTGTCTCAAAAACGTCCTCCGAAAATGAATTGTGCGCTCATTTCAAATAGAATCGCGTTGGCCGCGGCACTGTCAATTTTATTACTTTTTGTACATTACTTTGTAAAAACAACTATAAATCTCGCGCTTAAGTTTGGATATGCAAAAATATATGTTTTTGCCATATTTATAAGTATTTAAATGAAATTAGGGATACTTTTGAGTGTCAGTTTGGTTCGGGACTGTGCATCTTGGTTTTTTTTTTAAATCAATGCATTTCGTATATTTACAGTTAATGGCAATTTCTTTTCATTAGGAAAGTTATCTGTTTATGTTCTATGATATATACGAGTAAAATATGTATAAATAACATGCTGCGTCACATTGTTTGAAACAAATAATACAAAATTGGCTTCGTTTTAATCAGCTATATTGATGGTTTAGTGATAAATACACTTTATTCTGAACATTGGTATTGTTCCCTAGAGAATAATTTATATACTGACGAGTTAAATATGTGCTTGTAATGCTTTTACAATGTTATTAGCCTGAGCTTGTTTGTCCATTTTCTACACAGATATGATAAAGGGGAAAGGTTAGAGTGTTTAATTTTTTTGTGATAAATAATCTTAAAAAAATTCCTCTCCATTTAGTCGGGGCTCCTTCAAAGAAGACTAACTAACGTTCTGCCAGGCAGGTTGTCAAAGGCAACCGATTGGCTATACGTGTCACTACAATCGTGATTTCTAGGTGGTAGAGTGTAACGTCTCGTTGGGATATTTGGTATCACCGCCTTACCTATTCCTGCCGCAAAGCATCAATGCTTGTCATTGTCGTGTTCGGTCTTCAACTGTCTCCGTGTCATATTACATCAAAATTGGTTCGACGATTTAACTATGAAAGTGTAACGGATAGGCAGACTTTCACATTTAAATTAACCAACTGCCAGGCAGGTCGTAAAAGGCGACCGATTGGCTATACGAGTCACAGAGTGGTAGAGTTCTGCATGGTCTTGCCCGGGTCTGGTACCTCCGCCTTGCCTATTCCTGCCTCAATAGCGTCAGTGCTTGTCACTGTCATGTACCTGTTTGGAGAGTAAGGTAGCCAGTAAACTTATGCATGTGGCATTAGACCTCGCCACAGTATAGCAACGCACCATTAACACCTTTGGTGTCTATAGGTGATGGGTTTTTCCATCAGGGGACCCATCTGCTTATTTGTTATCTTATGACATAAAAAAAAGCTATAGCATTTAGATGTCTCGGTTGACAGTATGAAGTCGCGTGTAAAGTATCAATGTGAGTTAGTTTTCTGTATAATGTATGTTCCTTAATGCCACATATGTAAATTTTTCTGCTACCTTATCCTTCAAACTGGGATACGATGGTGATAATCATTGATGCTACTGTGACAGGAAAAAGTAAGGCATTAGGGCCAAAACTAGGCGCGGCTTTTCAGCATCCTTACAACGACAATCAAACAACAACAAACAAACTTTATTAACAGAGAGATGTCACATAAAGTTACTATAATATGCGTATATCATATCATTCCATAACTCTATCATGTTTGTATATCTGTAGTTGTTTATAAGAAACAAAGATTGAAATATGTATTAGCATTAATATCAGAAGTGGGATATTTGTTGAGATTATTTTGAAAATGTTTTTAGAAATGTGTGACGAAGAGCGACGGTCTGTCAAAACTCTGGCCAGTAAACACGTCTCCATGGTGTATGATTGCACAGAACAAGCAAGATACTCCATATCCAAAATGGGAAAGTATGCCGAGGAAATGATAAGCCTGACGCAAAATCACATGGAGAGAGCCTTAGCTGATACTGTAAAGAATGTGGATGATGAAGAAAAAATCATACCAAAGTGAGATATTACTAGTGTTTTTAGTAGTTTGCTGATAGTTATTTACGATCACAACCCAATGATATCCATTGGTAGTACTAACTGCCAATAATAATATTAGATAACAAACAGGCTCATGGCTTTCCCGGCTGAAATAGAAACCATTTCCATCCAAAGCTGTAGTTTCCAGTTTTTTGATATTATAAGTAAGCGAACAATCAGATGGCTCTCCTGATGGAAAGAGTAACCATCGCCTATAGACACAATGTTAATGGCGCGTTGCTATCTCTGTGATGGGATGGCAATGCTACACGCATACGTTTACCGTTTACCTTACCCTCCAAACCGGGACACGACAATGACAAGCGTTGACGCTTTTGCGGCAGGAAAGGTAACACGGTGGTACTAAATACCCGGGCGAGACATTGAGGAACTCTACCACCTAGTAGTCACGATGATAGTGACACGCATAGTCAATTGTTTACTTTTCACGACGTGCTTGGCAAAAGAGTAGTTAGCTTATTCTTCAAAGAAGCCTGGACTAACACGAGGGACAAAAGTTGCTGCTGGAAATAGTCAATAATCGTTATAAGATCGGTAATATGCAGCGTTGGAGATTACCACTCGTCTCGGAAACCGACAAACCGATGAATCGTATTGAATCGGATAGTTTGTAGACGTTCGGCTTACTATGCCTACTCCGTGTGGGAACCGAGCGTGATGATATGTTTTTTTTAATCCTCTACATCGCCTCTGTGGTCTTGTGGCCCGGGTTAGCGTTGCCTACAAGAGGTCCAGGGTTCGATTCCCGGTTCAAGGAACTCAAAAATGTGTTTTTCAGTTTTCTGATAAAACAACGTTGCCCGCCATTGGATAAGTGCGTGGTTGGCGATAAGCTTGCCACTTATCACATTAAGGACTACGTATCTTCGGCTAATCGTGAGTGCACTGCTTGTACCTCAGCCTATCTAATTTAGGGATATGCGCGTGATGATACTTCTTATTTTTAAAATCCTCAAAAATACATATCACTACTGTTTCCAAAAAGAAATCTTCCTAAACTATCCTTATTAAAAACCGTCCCAGGGCTAGTTTGTTTTGCATTTTATAATTGGCTCGTTAGTAACCTAGACGGTGGGTCTGTATGGTTAGAATATTGTTTGAAATTCACATTTTATTCGCATAATTTAAATTATATTCATGCGCTGTTTACATAATAACCTTTTATGTACTAGTAAATAAATGAGTCACCCCTGTAGTCTAGTGATACTGGTGATGATCAATTTTTTAAAGATTTAATTGGAATAGGCGTTTGTCTTCCATCGCACCTGATGGAAAGTGTCGATGAAGACGAAGGTGGTACACGCCCATCCAAAAGAAACCTATTCACTCTACTCTTAAAGGTTCCAGGACTATGTTTGTCAGGAAAAATAGAAGCAGGAAATTCGTTCCAAACCTTGGCAACTCGAACTCATATGGGTTCGATTCCCGGTTTGGACAAATCAAAAATGTATTTTTTCAGTTCTCTGATAAAAACAACGTTGCCTTGATAAGTGCCTGTTGGCAATAAGCTTGGGACTAAGTATATTCGGCTAATCGCGGGTGCATTGGTTGTACCTCTGTTACTCTTGTGTTTCGGTTTAGAATGTAATGTAGCCGGTATACCTATGCATGTGGCGTTAAGACTCCGCCACAAGAAAAGCAACGCACCGTTAATATCTTTGGTGTCTATTGGCGATGGTAGTCTCTTTCCATCAGAATAGCTATGAGACGTAACAAACCTAAGCAAAAATGTAGGCATTATCCTACAAAGCATACTATGGCGAATTATAAAGCCATTCAATGACCGCCCCGTTGGTCGAGTGGTTAGCGATCCTGACTACGCGATCGACGGGGCTCGGGTTCGATCCCCGACGGGGACAAGCATTTGTGTGATGAACATAAATGTTTGTATTTCCGGGTTTGGGTGTATGTATATTAAATATATTCTTGTATTTATATATGTATTTCTATGTATTAGTATCGTTGACTAACACCCATAACACAAGCAAATAATTTGCTTACTTTGGGGTTAGATCAGTTAGTGTAATTTGTCCCTTGAATATTTATTATTTATTATTATTATTATTATTATTATTCACTTACCTTTTGCACCTGGCAATATGACAGATAATCTATTCTTTAAAGATACCTTTACTCCGTGTTGGTCCGGGCTCCTTCGATGAATAGACCATCTATACGAGTCACTACCATCATGACTACTAGGTTGTAGAGTTCTGTATTGTCTCACCCGGGTCTGGTACCACCACCTTACCTATTCTTGCCGCAATAGCGTCAGTGCTTGTCACTGTCGTGTTCCGGTTTGGAGGGTCAGGTAGCCCGTAAGCTTATGCGTGTGGATTTAGACATCGTTACAAGATAACAACGTGCCATTAACACCTTTGGTGTCTATAAGCGATGGATGACTCTTTTCATCAGGAGACTCATCTGCTTGTTCGCTATCTTATATTATACTAGCTAAGCCCGCGACTTTGTCCGCGTGGAAAAATTTCATAAAAAGTAGCCTAAGTTACTCCCTATCACATCAGCTATCTACCAGTGAAAGTCCCGTCAAAATCGTTCCAGTCGTTCCAGAGAGTAGCCGGAACAAACAAACAGACAGACATATAGACAGACAGACAGACAAAAATTGTAAAAATGTTGTTTTTGTATATGTATCGTGTTTACATTCATTTGCATTTAGTAAAAAGCGGTTATTTTAATATTACAAACAGACACTCCAATTTTATTTATTTGTATAGATAAAAAAAATATCAAATACAATCACGGTAAGGTTTCTGACTGTTAATACTATTAGGAAAGTGGTTTTACGGTTGTTGTATTAAGTATTACGGTTACGCTTACGGTTCTTATGTGTAGTATGATATTGCTTCCTAATAATACCTACCGCTAAGAAATCAACAGTAAGTGCTCTTACTGCTGTTACAGTAAGGGTTAGTCAAAATTGTATAAAATACTTGGTAAATATAAGAAGTGTAATGGCACATACGGTGCTTTTTCCTAGGATCCTGGGTTTTCACATGCAGTTACTGTTGACTTGCTAACTGGAAGTCAATGTTCTACACATAATTTAGAAAAATGGATTCGTTCATCTTATAGCTCTCGATGCGCTGATTCCGAATATGGTCTTAGTTCAATATGGTCAAAAACTGTACTTAGGGTCGACTACATTAGCAGGGCAGTACAGAGTGCTAAGTGTGAGTTTTTCTTTTCGCATTCGATCGTGAGCGCGTTTGGAGTTTACTAGGAATTTGTATGTGATTTGTACAGCGCCACCTAGTGGTAAACTGGTTTCTCACGTTTACCACTAGGTGGCGCTGTACAAATCACATACAAATTCCTAGTAAACTCCAAACGCGCTCACAATCAAATGCGAAAAGAAAAACTCACACTTAGCACTCAGTTCTGCTAGGCAGTTTGTTAGGGGCGAAATACGCTATGCGAGCTACTACAATCGTGGATACAAAGTGGTAGAGTTTTACAGTGGCAATAGCGTCAGTGCATGTCAACGTTGTGTTCCGGTTTGGAGGGTAAGATAGCCGGTAGACTTATGCATATGACATTAAGACCACGCCACAAGGATAGCAACGCACCATTAACATCTTAAGTATCTAGAGGCGATATTTGTCTCTTTCCACGAGGAGAATCATCCTTATTTGCTATCTTATAATACGAAAAAGGTAGCCTGGACCAAAATGGAGAACTTTGTTTTTTGAAAGTTAATATTTGATTATTTTTTTTCTAGAACAAACGTAACAGATTGTCTCAAGGATCTCTCCAAGTCTGCAGTAACTTTGGGATATGAGCTAGACCTTAGCTTAACAAACGCAAGAAGACATAATGACCAATCTTGTGAGAAACTTGTCAATTGCTGCCTTAAAGCCGTGAAGAGCACTGACGAGGAAGTACAGACTTTAAGCGATTATTTGTATCAGTGTGTTTACGCTTGAGTATATACTATTCCTATAATTATAATTATCTCTTTTTAATATTCTATGCTAGAGGTTCCCAAACATACTTCATTCATCTAACGCCCGTTTTAAAAATTAGTTATTTAAAAGCGCCCCCGTTTTTTTTCACTTTAAAATTTTAATAACATATTAGTCTTGCATGGAGTTTAACGAAACCAATATTCTAGACAGACACACGAAATAAACGAGTATTTTTCAGTGTTTGGTACCTACTACTAAATATCTTAAGATATTAATAGCATTGAACGCATTAAATATAACAAATCTATACTTTTCCATACTAATATTATAAATGAGAAAGTCTGTATTTATGAGAATAAATGAATCTTTAACCTGTCTATCTGTCTGTTACGCTTTCACGGCTAAACTGCTGGACAGATTTTCATGAAATTTTGCATGGAAGTAGTTGAAGAGTCGGGGTCAAACACAGGCTAATTTTTTTCAAAAATCAACCCTTGAAGGGTTGAAATAGGGGATGAAATTCGTATGAAAAGCTATCTTGACGACATGTCTACTCGCGACTCGCTACTCGCGCGCGATCTACTCGCGAGTGAAGCTGCGTGGGTCAGCTAGTATTTAATAAATTTTTATTTTATATTTATACAATTTATACAATAAAATAGGATAAAAATATGAAATAATAAATGGATGTTGTGTAGTTGGAGGACTTTAATTTATTGAATTTTAAAATATTAAGTGGCTGAGGTTACAAATCACCCATCGCCACCTTAACTTACCTCAGCGCCCCCTAATTTTTTCTGGGCCCTTTACTTCCTCTAAGCCTGCAGCGCTCAAAAGGGGCGTTAACGTCAATTTTGGGAAAAATGTTTCTTTCCCAAAAGAGAACTATGCTAAAACATTTTTACTTTCTCTAAGGAAGTTGGCTTTATAGTTTTCTGAGTAAATCTGTATGTATGTGAATGGTTATGTATATGTGGATGTAAACATGTCATAAATTTTAACGACTTAACTGATCAAAACTTAGTTGATTCCATTGCATTTAATTTCAAAAAAATAATATTATCTGCAAGTTTTTACTGATTTAGCGTACCAAAATTGTTCCATTTTAGATAGTTTCATATTAATTTACTGATTGATTCCAAAACTTTATCAAGTACCCCATGTTGGTCCGAAGCTTCTTTAAGGAATAGATTATTAGCCATTCTGTCTGGCAGTTTATTAAAGGCAAACAATTGGATATACTAGTAACTACAATCGTCATTTCTAGATATTAGAATTCGGCAATGTCTCGCTCGGGTCTGGTTCCATCGCCTTACCTATTTCTGTCGCAATAATGTCAGTACATGTCGCTAACGTATTCCGTATTGAAGGTTATGCTAACTGGTAAACTTATGCTTGTATCATAAACCCCCCGTCACAAAGATAGCAAGCAATCCACTATTAGGTTTTTTAACCTAACTTCGACATTTCTCAGTTAATATATTTTGTATTCAAAACATTATTTTTAGATTTCATAAAATTGCGATTATTACCGTTACTAAGATCAAAATCAACTAATACATTACAAAGTCACTTTTAAAAAATTAAATTAGTGTCGTTAAAACAAATTTTAGATTTTCGAATACTTTAAACTCAAAAATCTACACTATGACTTTACTGCTTGGAGCTAAGATACCTAAGCATTGTGGATTTTAAAAGATTGCTAGCAGTATAAACCGATTCGTAATTTTTACGGATCCGTAAAAGAACCCTATTACTATGCGTCCGTGTTTGTCAGTCACAGAACTTTATCTCTTAATTGGAAATAGATGGTCATTTTTTTAATATTACAAGATTATTAAAAAGGGGTCTCTCTTGTGATCTAAATTTCTTACTTATGATTAATTACGATAGCTGCCGGTAGCACATATTATTACAGGTGTTATTATTAGTGGCAGAATTCCGTGACGTCTCGTCCAGGTATTTGGTAAGAAAGAAAGAAAGAAAGAAAGACTACTATTTTACCATTACTACCTACTACTACCATTTTACCTATTCCTGCCGTAATAGAATAAGAATAAGAACACATTTATTTGAGACGCACACCACAGAACATATGCAAATTATAACAACAATATACAATTTAGATAAACAAAACTTTTGTACACAATACACTATAAAGACAAAGAAACAAAAAAAAAAACAAAAGAGATATAAAGTACATAATGGTGGTGCGAAATCTCAAATTGGCCTACCACTTAGCATGTGTTGGGATAATAATGACAATCCCAACGCCGATTTTCTGTGGCAGCCAATTCCCTGAAAAAGGCAGTAATAGTTTTAGCGTCTAATCACCCCTAAGAGTTTATTAATAATAGCATATAACATACACAATAACATGATATGATATAAGGAATATGGAGTCGAATATATATAGCAAATAATTTTAATTTATAAATGACAATGCTATTAAATTTAAATAAGTAAGAATATTAAATGTTTTAATGAATAAAATCTAGTACACCCACATACACAAGTACATACAAATATGTATACATATTATAGCGTCAATGTTTGTCAGGGTCGTGTTCCGGTTTGGAGGGTAAGGTAGTCGGCAATCTTATGTGCATTTGGCATTCCTATTACACCACATGGATAGTAGTGCACCATTAACATCTTTGGTGTCTATAGGAAATTGTTTCTCTTTCCGACATGAGAGTCATCTGCTTGTTTGTATCGTATGATATAAAAAAGTAGTGCAATATTGCGCCTGGGTTTTGGTATCACCATCTAATGGTGCTACTGCAATAGAATTTGCGCTTTTTGCTGTCAGGTTCCGTTTTGGAGGATAAGCTAGTCGGTAAACTAATGCATGTAGCATTCCAACCTCGACACAGGTAAAGCAACGCACCATTAAAATTTTCGGTTGAAGTGATGTTTTAAAAAATTGTATAAGTATATACACGCACTAACTTGGTAAAAATCGTTGAGTTAATAGTCAGTGATGATGATATATGATTATATCTATGTCGTGTCTTAAGATCTAAAATATATCTTACCATCAGAGATATCATTATCATCTAATCGATATCCCTATTCAAAAGGATTAAATTTTAATACAAAAATTGGTTTGTGCTAAATTTTATTTAAATATTTTACATGCTGCATATACATTGACGTTGATAATTCATCGCACGTATACAAAATTGACACATTTTAATGGGAAAATTATTCCATTTGCAATTATGGATGGCATTGGTTTGAATAAAGTTTAGGGTCACGAGTCCTGTTTATAAATTACGTCCAATATACAAACGTGGCCAAATAATAATGAATTCGTCAACTCAATTAAGTTTTGTTTTAGTTGAAAATGTTGCTCACACCTTTTCCGTTGATGAGATAGGAATGGCGGTTATAAATTATTCATCAAATCCTCTTTGTATTTTAATGGCTATGTTTATTAAATACGCAAGGAAATTAGATTTTATTAATGTCTTATTGATATAAAAATAACATTGGTGTTTATGCTGTTTTATTTTTAGCACTATACCTAACTTCACCATCATATAGATTAGTTGCTATACCAGAGTGATAGAAGTAATGATTTTTATCACTACTGTTAGAGCTATTAACGTGATCATCATCATTAAAATCAGAATCGCTTTGCGCAATCATTTGCAGAATCAGAATCATTTTGCAACTTTCCAAAATACCAGGTTGCAATTCTAGCAATTGTAAAGCTACCCTGCACAAATAGAACGAACTCACCATTTTACGTCGCCATTTTGAAGCTGATGTAATATTTTTAAATATTTTTTTGTCTTAAATAGTTTTCTGTATAATATGTAGTTAGTAAAGGAGGAATCGGCTATGAGTACCAAGACCAACAACTATTCCACCTAAATTTTTTTATATAGTTCTCTTCAATTAGTCCTACTCATCAACATCAACAAATTTAAGAGCAAGCTCTTGTCGGTGCAGCATTTATTTCATCGTGAAACTTCTTCAAATTTTTCCTATCCATGCCGCCTCCTTGATTTCCCTATACGACATGACATAACAGATGACTAATCAAAGAATCGTGCGAAAAATGAGCCAAATAGTCCATCACCACCACCAAAACCACTGACTAGTAATTTCAAAATAAAAATTTTGGCTTTGATTTTATTTTATAACAATACATTAAAGCCTTATTTCTAACATAAGTACGTTATAACATTTTTATAATAAAGTATATCCTCTGTGACAGCCTTGAGAAACAAACTGTATAATGGAACAAGACACTGATATACAATTGTATAAATCCTGCCGAGACCCTTGTCCAGCGTCCCTCCTAATTACGGTATTCCATCTGTACCCAGTAATTAACGATTACTTGGATTCAACAAAGCGAAATCAAATTATTTAAATATTTAGACAAGGCCTGACCACTAATGAATTTGGATCAGTTGGAGCTAAACAAAGGACACAGTCATAACTCGCCTATTTAATTTATGGAGGCTATATTATTAGTAGGTAATAATTTTCATAATCCGGAACAAGGTTAAATTGGCGTGAAATTTATGGGTGTTTAAGTGGATAAACGGAAAACTGAAATATTTATGTAGGCGTATCTACACACAGAAAACAGCAGGGGAAAATTATTCGATACAATTGTAAATTATAATATAGTAGATGCAACCTCTAGTTCGTTGCATTATAAAATTTTTTTGTGAATCCAAAAGGAAGGACTTATTTTTCTGGGATAAAAAGTATAATATGTGCTATTCCAGGTTATCATTTACCTATGTGCCAAAGTACACCCAAATCGATCAGACCGTTTTTCGTGATTTAGTAACAAACACAGACCACATGAATATTAATAGATACGCCATTAGGAAGGTAATGTGTCGCCACTCGCCGCGCATATAAGCAAATGCAAACGCAAAGCAAACAAAATGTTTTGTTTTGGTTGCGGAATCTCAAATGCGTCCCCTGATTTCGCCGGTCGCGCTGCTCTGAGCTGTGGTTACCTCCATTAGTAGATAAATTGTTTTATTCCCTCATCGTACCATGTGTCACGGTTGCAGGTCGCTCGGTTCTTTCCGCAGCGCAAGTTACGTCGCAATTCGAATCGCCGGTAGCTGTGAAGCAGCTCGGAGTCGGATTGTGCTGTTGTTAACACCTTCATGTCTCTGATGAGCATGCAAAGCTGTCGGTGTCGCTTACGATAGAAATTAGCGGTAAATCGTTATCAAGGCGGTAAAATTTTAATGTTGAGTATCAGCATCAAAATTTTAATACAGATTACTATAATATGATTGATAAAATCGATTTTAAGAAGCTTTGTCGTACTTTCAAAACATCATTTAAATTACAATCTTACTTTTTTTTTAGTAGAAGTGTATAAGCTATAGAAAGAAGGGCGCAAATGGAATACACCGCATCAATCTAGATCTGTTATTAAATTTTGTTTATTATATTTTTAATTTGAATGGTTTTCTGAATTTATTGCATAGTATATGCAAGGTTGTATTTATTCACATCGAATTACAATCTACTTCGACAAATGTTTGACTATAATTTATTATCTATAATCCAAGTTGATTTTTTTCCACTACTTCATAGGATAGCAAATAAGTTGGTAGTTCTCGTGATAGAAAGTGATTAATCATAGTAGAGGATACTAAAGGATATAGGAATAGATTATGAAGATCGAAGAATTATTTATGAATTAAATAAATATAAGGATACAGTCATTGAAATAGGAGCAGAAAGAGGGAAAGGTAAGATAAAGCAAGGAATAAGACAAGGTTATTTACTTTCACCACATAAATTTAACATTTTTATTGAAACAGCCATACGAAAAGTTAGGGAAAACAGCCATACGAAAAGTTAGGGAAAATTCAGAGGCTGGTGTTAAGTTCCATGGAGAATGAATACCATTCTTTCGTTTTGCAGATAACATAGCTGCAATAGCAGAAAACAAGCAAGATCTAGACAATTTACCTAATGTTATGAATTATATTTTCAATGAATTCTCGATAAGATTAACATTCCCAAAACAAAAATTTTAGTAGCAGCCAAAATTAAAATAGAAAGAGAAATTTCAATAGCCGGTGATAAAATGAAACAAGTAAATTCATTCAAATACTTTGGAAGTCTCATCACGTCAGATTGAAGATGCACTCCTAATATAAGAGCTAGAATAGTAATGGCGAAACAGGCTTACATGAATAATAAAAATATATTTTTATTCTAGGAAGGAATACCAAAAAGAAACTTTTTAAACTGATGTATGGAGAATATTCCTATATGGAGTGAAACCTGGACTCTTCCACAGAAAGAAAGATGCTACCTGGAAGCCTTTTTATTTTTAATTATGGTGTTGGAGGTGTATGAAAAACACAAGCTGGACAGAAATGGTGACCAACGAAGAAGTGCTAAAGAGAGTAGACGAGACGTGGAGCCTGATAAGAACGTTGGAAGACCGTAGAGGGAAGATGATAGGTCACTAAGTACGACATGACAGTTTTATTAACAATACCGTAGAAGGAAAGCGAGGTAGAGAGGGGTCAAGGATAAGCTATATATCATAAGTGAAGGAAAAAATAAATGTCATGTCGTATAGGGAAATCAAGGAGGCGGCATTGGACAGGAAAAATTGGAAGAAGTTTCACGATGAAATAAATGCTGCACCGACAAGAGCTTGCTCTTAAATTTGCTGATGTTGATGAGTAGGACTAATGGAAGAGAACTATATAAAAAAATGACGTGGAATAGTTGTTGGTACTCATAGCTGATTCTTCCTTCACTAACTACATATTATACAGAAAACTATTTAGGACAAAAAAATACTAAAAAATATTACATTAGCTTTAAAAAGGCGACGCAAAATGTCTAGTACCAGTTTCTTATAATTGGTGAGTTCGTTCTATTTATGCAGGGCAGCTTTACTAAACTAAACTAAATAATAATACCCAATGACAATAGTTATTCATTCATTCATGCATTCAAATCAAACACGCCGTTTTTTGCGTGATTGAGTAATAAACATCCATATATCCAAATTTTCGCATTTATAATTTTAGTATAGATAATAATTCATACTAATGTCATAAATGTGAAAGTTTGTCTATCTGCATATAACTTTTCAGAGCTAGATCACTGAACCGATTTTGATGAAATTTGTCAAGTAGATAGTTGAGGAGACGGGGTTAAACAAAAGGTTTTTTGAAGTTCCACTTTTTTTTGTGCGTTAGAGAGAAATTAGGAGAGTAAAATTTTACGACGCTCGCACACGGTCACGAAAAATCGACATCATGAAACTAGCTAGTCAACATTTTAGTTTTACAAAAAATGTTTTTAATTTTTTTTATTAAGTACAGGAAATTATTTTATGATATTTAAATATTATAATATTATTTATCTAAATTATGCGTTATAATAAAACTTTCTTTCAATCTATTAAACGCATTTTTAGGGTTCGGTACCTAAAACGTAAAACGGGACCTTATTACAAAGCCGCCTCTGTTTGTCCTTGGGGAAAGCTGTTCAGTTTCATTTTCGTCAGCTAACATTTTTACGCATTATGAATATGCACATAAAATTAAAAAATAAACATTTATATAATATAGAACTAGGCTAAGTATATGTAAGCACACCCTATTGTGCCATGTTTCATTCCTTAGATAAATAATTGGTCTCGCGGCGCAAGCGCAGCTTGGCGTGTAGCTTGGAGACCGTCTGCTCCGCAGTATGAGGTCGCGTGTTGTCGTGCAAGAGCTACAAGAGCTGGAGTTGGAAGTTCTCCGTTATTCGCCTTACTCAACAGACCTTGTACCTACAGAATTCTACTTTTTCCAGAATTTGGATAACTTCTTGGCGGGAAAAAAATTCAATATCCGAGAGGCAGTACAAAATAACTTTGAAGAATTTGTTGCCTTCTGTCCAGCTGATTTCTTCAAGAGGGCCATAAATAAGCTACTAGTTATGTGTTGGAAAAGATACATTGATTGCATGATTGATTACTTTGATTGATAGAAATAAAAAATATAGAAAAAAATACGCTTCATTTATTTCATGAAAAACGGCAATTTCATAGGTAAAGGCCTATTATAAAGATACTAACTGAAGGGTTAATTAAAATTTTGAAATTAAAACATTACGAATATGAAATCTACGACTTCCTTAAAACATTTTTACGATTTACGTAATATATAATGGTTCTACGTAGTCGTATCAAAGGTACGGGGTGCCGTATGTACATCATTTTTATGACTTCCGTTGAAGTGAGATATACTCGTAAGTTAAATGGAATACATTTTCCTTTTAACTGAAGTGTACTTTTACAATTTAAACGCTGTAAACCTGCAAGAACCTCTCAATTACTGTATCTCTTCAGTTCTTTTAGACATGAGTTTTCTTTATGATATTTAAATAGTCATATTGATTCATCAGAATTATTACAAAGTCTGGAATGAATTTACTATTACGTCATACCCGTCATACGTCAATGTTACATATAGCTATAGTGGAGGGCCTGGGGGATTTCACCTCGGATTAGAGTTATAGTGAATTAATTAATATGGTCGATGTGGGATATTGTTTTTTAAACTATAAATTGCAATGTTCACCCAACATTTTTTTGTGCACTCCATTGTTTCATTGTTTAAACAAATTATTATGAAAAATTAATGTTTGACCATATATTTTCACTTTAAACAGTATTTTTTTTAATTTATATGTTAAATCTTACTTGAGTAGACATATAAGAACATTTTTCAAAGATACCTGTGTATAAAAATAACAGTAGCGATTTTGAATAGGAAGAAAAACGTGGAGGGGAGAGCGGAGCGAGAGCTGCTATGTACAATGGAATTTCTCGGCTAGTTTAGTTGCAAGTAATACGTGTTCAGTGAATATTATGCTTCTATGACAGTGAAAATTTGGTTTTTTAGTGAAAAATTCTTGTATATTTTTGCACTGGAAGGTGTATTGAAGACGACGTTTTTATATTGAACTAGCTGACCGGCGCTGCTTCGCCCGCGGGTATATTAATAAGTCGTCCAAATAGCTTTTAATAAAAATTTCATCCCCTACTTTTTTCTATTTAAGCCCTCCAGGGACTGATTTTTGAAAAAAAAATTAGCCTATGTTTGACCCCGGATCTTCAACTATACCCATGCCAAATTTCATGAAAATCGGTCCAGCGGTTTAGCCGTGAAAGCGTAACAGACAGACAGGCTTTCGCATTTATAATATTAGTATGGAATGATATGTCAATTGTTTTTTTATCACACATCAAAGTTCTACGTACGCACGAAAATAGAATTAAGTCGAAAAGATTTTAGAGCGATGATTTTTTATGATTTTAAAAGTTCTCTTTCTCCGCAAGACTGTGCCGCTCGTCTTCAAAATGCTTTTGGGAGAGAAGCACCTTATTTGAGGCGATGGTTCGCTGAATTTAAGAGAGGTCGAGTTTCTTTACATGACGAATTTCGTGAAGGGCGGCCTTCAACTACCGTCAACGAAAATAATGTGGCCTGTTAAGCGGTTAATTGAAGAAAACCGCCGGATTAAACAATTCAAGGACTATTGGGGATTGGTATGAGCTAAATTCAGAAAATTATAACGTAAACGTAACGTAAACGTACCGTAAACTTAACGTAAACGTAACGTAAACGTAACGTAAACGTAACGTAAACGTAACGTAAACGTAACGTAAACGTAACGTAAACGTAACGTAAACGTAACGTAAACGTAACGTAAACGTAACGTAAACGTAACGTAAACGTAACGTAAACGTAACGTAAACGTAACGTAAACGTAACGTAAACGTAACGTAAACGTAACGTAAACGTAACGTAAACGTAACGTAAACGTAACGTAAACGTAACGTAAACGTAACGTAAACGTAACGTAAACGTAACGTGACGTAACGTAAACGTAACGTGACGTAACGTAAACGTAACGTAAACGTAACGTAAACGTAACGTAAACGTAACGTAAACGTAACGTAAACGTAACGTTAAACGTAACGTAAACGTAACGTAAACGTAACGTAAACGTAACGTAAACGTAACGTAAACGTAACGTAAACGTAACGTAAACGTAACGTAAACGTAACGTAAACGTAACGTAAACGTAACGTAAACGTAACGTAAACGTAACGTAAACGTAACGTAAACGTAACGTAAACGTAACGTAAACGTAACGTAAACGTAACGTAAACGTAACGTAAACGTAACGTAAACGTAACGTAAACGTAACGTAAACGTAACGTAAACGTAACGTAAACGTAACGTAAACGTAACGTAAACGTAACGTAAACGTAACGTAAACGTAACGTAAACGTAACGTAAACGTAACGTAAACGTAACGTAAACGTAACGTAAACGTAACGTAAACGTTACGTAACGTAAACGTAACGTAAACGTAACGTAAACGTAACGTAAACGTAACGTAACGTAAACGTAACGTAAACGTAACCTAAACGTAACGTAAACGTAACGTAAACGTAACGTAAACGTAACGTAAACGTAACGTAAACGTAACGTAAACGTAACGTAAACGTAACGTAAACGTAACGTAAACGTAACGTAAACGTAACGTAAACGTAACGTAAACGTAACGTAAACGTAACGTAAACGTAACGTAAACGTAACGTAAACGTAACGTAAACGTAACGTAACGTAAACGTAACGTAAACGTAACGTAAACGTAACGTAAACGTAACGTAAACGTAACGTAAACGTAACGTAAACGTAACGTAAACGTAACGTAAACGTAACGTAAACGTAACGTAAACGTAACGAACACGAAATGTACTTATATTATTAATTACTAGCTGACCTAGCAAACGTTGTTCTGTATTTTTAACTACTCTTATTTTTTTCCTATATTTTTTCACCTTTAATTGTTGAAGTCCAGGGAAGGTTTAAAACCTTCCCTGGACTTCAACAATTAATTCAAAACCAAATTAGCCAAATTGGTTCAGCTGTTCTTGAGTTTTAGTGAGACTAAGGAACAGCAATTGATTTTTATATATATTTAGATAATACTAATATTATAAATTCCAAAGTGAGTTTGTTTATTACCTCACGTCTAAACCACTAAATCGATTCTTAACATTATTTTACCAATAGAAAGATACATTATCAGCGAGTAGCTAAACCCGTTTTTTGTTTAAATTAGCCAAGGTATCATAAATTTGCGCGTAAAAGTTTTGACGTGCGCTGCCATTTTTTTACTTGTTAGAAAATTTAATTTACTTTGGAGATCCTCTTGACACTTAATATTCAATTATGTAAGTGTAAATAAAATATTTAGGCGAAACGACGTTCCAATAAATAAATACCGGCGGAGAGCTCATTATTCAATTAACATCAGCTATTTCGGACGCACTTTTAAACATGATAAACAAAAATAATACAAAAATAACAAAAAGGTTATTATGGCTTGTTTTATTCCTAGTTTTTTCTTTATTTATTTACGTTTATCTGTCAAATTTAATTTTTTTATTTTGTTTAATTTCTTGTTATTATTATTTTATTGTATTTTCTATTATTTATATTAACTTACTAGCTGACCTGGCAAACGTTCTGCCTTTTAACTACTCTTAATTTTTTCTATATTTTCTCACCTTTTAAACCTTCCCCGGACTTCAACGGTTAATTCAGTAATATAATAGTAAGTAATAATAGTAATAGCCGGTAAACTTATGCATGTGGCGTTAGACCTCGCCAAAAAATAGCAACGCACCATTAAAATCTTTGCTGTCTATAGTCGATGGTTGACTCTTACCATCAGAAGACTTCTCCTTGTTTGCTATCTTATGATATTAAAAAAAACCTGATAGCTCTGGCCAACGGTACACACGAAAACATTACGCACCTACATACGCGACACCGTTGCCGCCGGCGGCGACGAGGACCCCTGTTTTGCCCATCAGCAAACTAGGCTCAAGGACAAGGATCAGCCGACGGAAAAAACAATGCCACTAGCCTCTTATTGCAAATTAAGAAACCCACCCTAAGCTGAGGATAGGTCTCACTAGAGACACCTTTAGGGCGGAGGGTGTAAAGCCACCACACCTTTAAATTCTGGCTAAGCACTCTGCTCTCCCCCGCGACTGGTGAAGTTGCGACGGCCCTTAAAGCCAGCGGCAATTATTCAGATATTCCGAAAAAAAACCCCTTTAGGTAACGGCATCGAGGGACGCTTGTTATCCTCGCGTCACACGATATCCTAGCCTATGCGACTTATAATAATTAATGTGTGTGACACTCGCCGGTGTAACGCAATACAGAATTTGTGAGGATAACCTCTTTCATTATTTACTAACTTACACTATAATGACTATAGATCATAATCAATACATGTCCTTACAATGACAACAGAACAATATGATTAAAATATACGACACATTTATATCATTAGCCAGCAAACAAGCAGATGGCGCTCCTGATGTTAAGAAAAACTATCTCTTATAGACACCAAAGATGTTAAATTGCGTTGCTATCCACGTGGAGATAAAGCAATACCACATACATAAGTCTACCGGCTACTTTACACTCCAATGACAAGCAATAACGCTGTTGTAGTAAGAATATGTAAGGCGGTGGTACCATATGCCTGGGTGAAACGTTGCGGGACTCTACCACATTGTAGTCACATTTAAAGTGTCACGTATAGTCAATCGTTTGCCTTTTTCGAACTCTCTTAAAAAGGTGCCTTAGACTAACACAAGGAAAAACTGTTAAAACGAAATGCAGGTCTGTTCCATTGATATAAAAAACCCAAGATACACAATAAGTGTGTCAAAAACGTCCTTCAAAAATGAGTGCACAATTTTAAATTGTGCACTCATTTCAAATAGAATCGCGTCGGCCGCGTCTCTGTCAATTTTATTTATTTTCGTACATTGCTTTGTAAAAACAACCATAAGTCTTGCACTTAAGGTTGGATATGCAAAGACATATGTTTTTGCCATATCTATAACTACTTAAAAGAAATTAGGGACACTTTTGAGAGTCAGTTTTGTTCGGGACTGTGCATCTAGGGTTTTTTATATCAATGGTCTGTTCTATCTATGATATAAAACTTTGTAAAGTAGGTTAAACCGTTATTTCACATTTTAATTAAGATATATTTACACGGTGTACGGTAATGTGTTTAGTTTTATCTCTCATAAAAACTAGCGATGCTCTGCTTAAAAATCTGGTGCGAGGAACACTGTATATTTTATTAGACGGCTGACGCGGACGAGACTGCAACTTATCTCGTTTGTGGGTCTATTATTCATTTTCCTTACGTTGCAGTAACATTTTATGTAGCATTTTAACAACATTTTCAAAGATCCTGTTGTGAACTAGCCTTTGCCTGCAACTTTGTATAGACTTTTGTTTTTTATTTATTTATTTTACACTTTATTGTGCGGAAAAAATGACATAAAAGAAAATATCAATCGAAAATAGAACAAAAGGCGAGTTTAGCTCTAATAAGTGTGATATCTTACAGCTAACACAAGACAGTGAAATACAATGTTAAAAGAGAACAGGTAGACACTACAATATTAATGAAAACAAAAAAAAGACTAAATTATATATACATTAAACAAATTTTGTTAGAGTATATATATATATATATATATATATATATATATATATATATATATATATATATATATATACATTAAAAAAATATTTTAAGAGATAGCAGCACTTATAAACACCAAAGATGTTGACGATGCGTTGCCATGCGTGTGGCGGGATGGCAATACTACATGTCTACTTGCTACCTTCCCTCTAGCTCGGAATTTAGCAATAACAAGCATTAACGCTATTGAATAGGTAAGGCGGTGGTGCTATATACCCGAGCGAGACGTTGCGGCATTCTACCACATAGTAGTCACGATGGTAGTGATAGGTATAGCCAATCAGTCAACATTTACGACCTGCCCGGCATACCAGCAGTTGGTATATTCTTTAAAGGGGGCCCGAACCAACACGGGAACATCCATCTTGAGATTTATTTATCAGCATATTGTTGGAACTCGCCTCCAGATTGCACAGCTACATGTTGCTGTTGTAATATATACTGACAGGATAACGTGTGCCAGGTATAGCTAGTTCTGTATAGAGCAATCAGTACGGGGATAATATTAATATCTGAATAATGTTGATTCAGAGCTGCTACATAACTAATGTCTTTTGAGTTAGACAAATGTGTAAACACCTGAGTCGTCGAAGATTCTGCGTGAGATTTAGGCTGCGATCACAATAGTTAAAGCAAGTGTTAAATTAATTATCATCTTATAGCAATATTAAAACACGATAAACTGCCTTTATCATCTAGGCTGAATATAGAACTTATTAGCCTCGAGTTAGAGAAAAAATGTAAGAGGTGTTTTTTCTATCTGGAGCGTCATTTTTATTTATTCATTTAGACTTTATTACACACTTAAATAAAGGTGTACATAATTTTTTAACGTAGTAAAACGGTAGCAATCGACTTCCATTTCCTGTATGTCCAGAACCTTGCATCAGATCTTTATGCATGGTTCTGGGCATACAGAACTTAATTAAATGGGACTACACGATAATATACCCTCCAACAAAATCATGAGTTCGGAGGTAACAAACAGTATTGTTCAAATAAACTGTTTTATGACAGCGTGTTATGGTCTATAAACTATATTTTTCTAGCGTGATGTAATAGACTATATTATAAAGATCAAAGATCAAAGTTAGGAGCTACGCGATCTAACGAGTAACGATCGAAACGTGCTACACCGTAGACGCTAGACATTATAACTTATAATTTAATGTGGTAGTGGGCGTTAAATGTTATAACTGTTTAATTAACATTAACACTGTTAAACGTTAAAGGATTAAAAGAGCATTTTTAACATTTTGTTATTTCTACAATTTATCACGTCACTAACGCAAACTCCGTAAACTTATTAATTTTCATCATTCAAGTTTAATAACAATTCGATAGATGGTATCTTCATATTTGAATTAGACTCTTGCCTATATTAGTCAAAAAATAAAGTCTTTATTAATCTTTATTTGTCAAATGATAAATTCTATTTTTGCCTGCGTGAAAAAAAATATTTAAAAGCTAATGCTTCAAATTTCAATTTGGCCTTTGACTGTCAAATGATAAAGTCTATGTTTATCTGAGTGAAAAAATAACATTCAATTATGAAATAGAAAATAACTGTAGAATATCGGTGTAGTTTAGGTTGTTATTTTATTAGTTATGATGTTTATGTTAAATGTTCAGTTTTTATGTGAACTATTAATATTATTCACTTGTTCATGACTCATGTCATTGCGCGCAAATTAGTGGGTACTAATTACCTAGTTTCCATATTAAACCAGTGTTAATAACAACAAAAAATGTATATGTTAGATACTAAGTGTTTTGGTATAAAATATAATACAGTTTAAAACTTTAAACAATTTAATATTTGAGTCATCAGTCAACATGGCTGGATGTGCTGGACGTAGGCGGAGTGTGACAGATAATTGGGATTATTTTGAAAAAGTGATGACAGTAATAATAGTGCAGTGTGCAATTTTTGACTTTTGACAGAATCTATCGTGAAGAGCGACTACAACCAATTTAAAATCTCAGGTTGAATTCGTCATTTAGTCATTAAATTATCTTCACGTTCGTATCACCGAAGTGGTAGGCAGAGGTAGAACCAGTGCACTCACGATTAGCCGGATACTTAGTCCCACAATTAGGTGGCAAGCTTATCGCCATAAGCTAATCGCCATGGTTGGCGATAGGGTTGCCACCTATCATATTGTGGGACTAATAGCCAATTGCACCAACATTATCTTAGCTTAGGAAAGCCCTAAATAGTAGGCTGTCACTTTTTGTCTTAAATGAAAAGAATGGGACAGCATGTCATTAAAAACTGTCCTAAGTTAAGGCAAGGTTGGTGCAATCGGCCATAAGTATCTTTGGCTACTCGCGTGTGCACTGATTATACCTCTGCTTACCTCTCCGGGGATACAGGCGTGAAAAAACTTTAATGTATTGCTTTTATTATCCAATTTATAAAGATCGCTATTTCAATAAAAGCTTACAATGTATTCTTTAACTTTTCTCCGAGGAAAGCTCAAGCATCTAGATTGTGAATGGCCCGAACAGCCCGAGTATGTGAAACAAAGCTTGTATTTATTTCTACAGAATTTCCCAAGAGTGAAATTCTTAAGACATACTGTACAAGAATAAATGGACAAACCTATTTAAACTTTATTAGAAAATAAGCTATATTTTATCCATACTAATGTAATAAATGCGAAAGTGAATCTGTCTGTTTGTTTATTCAACACGCCTAAGCCACTGAACTGATTTAGATTAAATCTGGTACAAATTTAGTTTGAGATTTTAAAAAGGACATAGGATAGTTTTTGTTCTAGAAATCCTACGGGAAAGGGAACTATGAGCATCCCGGGACTATTTTAGAATTTTTTAACGCGGACGAAGTCGCGGGCACAGCTAGTCTAACTATAAAGGTTGGCTGGTAAAAGCCTGTACATGCTGAAGGAGGGTGTTCAGTAATCGATTCTGATACCAAATATATGAAAAAAGATTTAAATTTTGACCTAATTATACAATAAAACTGTTGTTTTTATATTATTTATTTAGTACTAGCTGTTGCCCGCAACTTCGTCCGCGTGGACTTCGTTTACTCCGTACAGCTCCTCCCCCGTAGGCGATAGCGTGATAATATGTAGCCAATATGTTGACCCGACTTGTTAGTAATATTCATGCAATATTTGAAGTAAATTCATGCAGTACTTTTTGAGTTTACCCCGGACATACATACAGATAAAAAGACAAACAGACAAAAATTCTAAAAACTATATTTTTGTCTTCGATATCGGTTGTAGATCACCCAAGTATTCTTTTAAAAAAATATTCAATGTACAGTTTTGACTTTCCTACGATTTTATTATATGTATAGATAAGGAGTAGGTCGTACAGAGGCGTACACTGTATTTTCTCGTAAAATTCTCTACATGTTGGATGTACCTGAAAATCAATACAGAACTTTGGTGGAAAGTTTCCCTGGACCTCAACCTTCCCTGGACTTCAACAATTAATTCAAAACCAAAATTAGCCAAATCGGTTCAGCCGTCTCGAGTTTTAGCGAGACAAACGAACAACAATTGATTTTTATAAATATAGATAATTCAATAACAAATATATGACAATTTAATTACATCACTGAAACATTGTAACACAGCCTTATATTACAATATGTGACAGTGATAAGGTGTCGCCTCAAGCGGGATTTGCTTGAGCTAGTTCATTTATCACTTCCAAACTAGCAGAGGTGCACAAACTAATGCTATAAAATCATAGACTCAATAAGATCTATGATTTTATTAACTGCTGAGTACAGACAGTATAGGTATTTTATAATAACTTATTCATATTCATTAAACTGTATTAAAATGCACTTATACTGTTTAACAAAATACATTCATTCATTCATTAGTACATTTTACACTGTTCAATGTCGGCATTTGGTGAAATTTCATTAGGTAAAGTATTAATGCTCTTTTCAATGTCCCTCACACACATTGATACAAAAAACCCTAAATGCACAGTCTCGAACAAAACTGCCACTCAAAAGTGTCCCTAATTTCTTTTAAGTAGTTATAGATATGGCAAAAACATATGTCTTATCAACCTTAAATGCAAGACTTATAGCATATCCAACCTTAAGTGCAAGACTTATAGTTGTTTTTACAAAGCAATGTATGAAAATAAATAAAATTGACAGAGACGCGGCCGACGCGATTCTATTTGAAATGAGTGCACAATTTAAAATTGTGCACTCATTTTTGGAGGACGTTTTTGACACACTGATTGTGTATCTTGGGTTTTTTATATCAATGCTCACACAATTCAATATTTTTACCTAATCTATATAAATATTATAAATGCGAAAGTTTAGATGTTTGGATGGATGTTTGGATAGATGTTTGGATGGATGTTTGTTACTCAATCACGCAAAAAGTACTGAACGGATTTGACTGAAATTTGGCACACAGGTAGATGATGATCTGGAATAGCACATAGGCTACGTTTTATGCCGGAAAAAGCAGGCGATCTCGCGGGATTCTCCAAAAACTGTTATAATGCGGGCTGCAGGCTGCAGCCAGTTCTTTATATGTTCAAGCTGTCAAGTTATGGAATTCATTGTCACCCCAGGTACGTATGAGTCAATCTCTTCCATTCAAAAGGAATCTAAAAGATCTGTACAGGAATAGAAGGGAAGAGAAAAATTTTGGACCTTTTTTTAAAATAAATGCGTGAACGGTGGAAAATGAAATTTGGCACGGTTAAAGTTTACATCACGGAGGACTGCAGAAATCTAATATCTATATAAATAAATAAAATTGGAGTGTCTGTTTGTAATATTAAAATAACAGCTTTTTACTAGTCTTGTTGATGTATATCAGCTATCTGCCAGTGAAAGTCCCGTTAAAATCGGTCTAGCCGTTCCAGAGATTAGCCGGAACAAACAGACAGACAGACAGACAGACAAAAATTGTAAATAATGATATTTTGGTATATGTACCGTGTATATGTCGCAGTGAAATTGTCAATAGCCGTTAGATTATAATCTACCTAGGGATTTTATAATTTGGTTAGGTTAGGTTAGCAGTTAAATTATAATATCACTTAGGTAAATTATAATCTAACGGCATTGACAATTTCACTGCGACATATACACGGTACACATACCAAAATAACATTATTTACAATTTTTGTCTGTCTGTCTGTCTGTCTGTTTGTTCCGGCTAATCTCTGGAACGGCTAGACCGATTTTAACGGGACTTTCACTGGCAGATAGCTGATGTGATCGAGAGTAACTAAGGCTACTTTTTTTGAAATTTTTCTTATTTACTTAATTTACTTAAATTTACTTAATACTTTTTTTGAAGTCGCGGGCTCAGCTAGTTTTTAAATAAAATGCATTACAAATACATTAATAAATTAATAAAAATAAACATTACACACACTACATTCATGTCACATACATGATATTATACAAACACACACACACACACACACACACACACACACACACACATATATATATATATATATATATATATATATATATATATATATATATATATATATATATATATATATATATATATATATATATATATAGTGTGTAAAGAAAACTCTGTCTGATCCTCAAAGGCATAGTTTGGTAGCTTATTTCAATCACATTTATGTTATTCTTAAATGCTTTTGATGAAAAAATTTTCGCGATTAAAAAAAAAACATTTTCGTAGCTAGTTATGAAAAACAGTTATGAAAATGGACCAAGGCGTTTTTATTATCCTGTTCTGTAATTTTGCTGTTATTATTTACTTTTAGATTTTGTGCACAATGTCTGCTGCTTCTTCATCATAGCTTGATAAGCTGGGTAGGCTGGAAGAAATCTTTGTATTTAGAGATATGTCTACCTTTTGTACGCTTTTCTTATGTTCATGCTATTGTTACATTTACCTTTGTGTACAATAAACTATTAAATAAATAAAATAAATAAATAAAATTTGTTTATATAAAATTTATTTATTTTATTTATTATACTTATTATATTTATTTATTTTATTTATATATACTTTTATCCTGGAAAAAGGTGGTCCCGTGGTATTAACCAAAAACTTTTATAATGAAGCTGCAGGGTGCAGCTCTAGTTTGGTAAATTTTATACTTTCCATCGCTGGCGCTTGATGAAATTCCCTTATTTTGATTAACAATGAGACACCTGTACTGTTTCACAATTTACACACCATACATTCAGTCATAAAAGTATCGGAAATGGATGATTTGTTAATAATTTAATGCTTTGTTTTCTTTTATTGTTAGATTGGCATAACTGTTTTCCGTAATTTTATGATGAATCTTATGAGTTGTATAAAGCGTTTAAAAGCGGTCGAGATATGATGGAAGATTTGCCTTGCTATGGTAGGCCGTAAACGTCTTCAACTGAAGTTAACTGAAGCAAGTAGTGGCTGAAACGCATTTAAGTTTAAAAGAGACAGCTGCTAAACTTTCTGTCTCAGGAGTCAATTCGTACCATTTTAAATAATCACTTGAGTATGAAACATGTTGCCGTTTTGCTAGTTTTAAAAGACCTGAATATTCTCCAAGAACTCAATTGCATTAGAGTCGCTGAGAACATGCTAGAACGACTTAATTCCAACCTAACTTTTCTGACACGTATTGTTTCTGGTTTATGAGTTCGGCATGTAAACCAGTCAAAAAGTTTTGGAGTGGCGCCTTCCAACTGAGCCAAAACCGAAAAAACCACACCAAATAAGTCAATCAAAAGTCAGTCATGTTGACTGTTTTCTTTGATTAACGCGGTTGTGTGCACGCGAAATGTCAAACGGTAACCAGGGAAGAAAATTAAATACCATAATTTTCTTCTTCTCATATTAAGACGAAGAAAATTATAGTATTTAACTTGCAAAATTTTCGCGAAACCTTTTATGGAACTACTGTGATGCAACATAAATGAGAAGTAAAGTAAGGAATGGGGCAAACTTATCTAAGGTCTGAAATTAGAAAAGACCACAACGGCAAAATAGTCCACCCACTTCCACCACACTTTTTTCCACGTCAAAAACAAATGAAGTAACATACAAATTATGTACTCAACGCACGTTTCACTTCGCAACCGAAACATTTTTAGGAGAGACGAATAGCACTTCACTCTATAGCGATAGACACAACAGATGCTAATGGTGCGTTGCTATCTTGGTGGCGGTTTCTTAATGCTTCATGCAAAGGTTTACTGGCTAACTTACCCTCAGAACCAGAACATGACAGTGACAAACACTAGCGCTATTGCTGCAGGAATAGGTAAGGTGGTGGTACCAGACCGGGCCGGGACAATGCAAAATTCTACCACCTAGTAGCCACAATGATATTGAGTCGCATAGCTAATCGTTCATTTACAAAACAAGTATCAACGTTTACTCACCTTAGAAACTCATAACAAAAGCAAGTTTAACTTTAGCAAAGTTAGTAAAATTGATTAATTTTCCGTTCCGTATTGGTTCGTGAATTTCACGGCAAAAATAAAACACAGAGAGCACTCATAACAATTTTGAAACACAATTTTTACAAGGGAAAAATGTCGGTGGTAAAAAAACGATTCAGTATTCACAGGTCGCGAGAAATGAGAAAAAGTTGTGCCAACTTTCAAATATAATTAGACCGAGTTGTACCATTTCAATTTCGCGGATAACTTTTCCCGGTTAAAAAGTCACTTGATTTTACGAAGTCCGAGTAGAGCTTGAATACGGATTAGTGTGTAGATAGCGTTAGTCCAATTAGGGTAATGGGTTACTGTCGTTTTATACTGTTTCTTTAAAGTTTAACTTTGCTGGGTTGACTTTAGTTATTTTGGAATGAAATTCCTTATTTATATTATTTGATTACCTGTAATTCAAAAATGATAGTTCTTACCCTACTGCGCTAGAAGCAATGTAACATTTTACGAACATATTATGTTTGTATTCAGTCTATAAAAAACCCTGTTTGATTGTAAAAGGCATTAATTAGGTAGCTTAATAACATAAATTTTCAAAATATTTGCTTAGGTACACATAAATTTTGAAACTATTTGCTTGATGTAAGGGGAAGTTGCTTAATTTTACTTTACTTTGAAAAAATATTTATTTCGACATAACTCCGAAATTTTTCAACCAATAATTTTTTGATCTTCTACGATATTTTAGTACTAAAAAGCTGCGTTTTTTTTCATATCATGAGATAGCAAACAAACAGATGGGTCTCCTGATGGAAAGAGTCAACCATCGCCTATAGAAACCAAAGGTGTTAATGGTGCGTTGCTATCTTGTGGCGAGGTCTAATGCCACATGCATAAGTTTACCGGCTATCTTATCCTCCAAACCGGAACATGACAGTGACAAGCAACGACGCTATTGCGGCAGGAATATGTAAGGCGGTGGTACCAGGCCCGGGCGAGACAATGCAGAACTCTACCACCTAGGAGCCACGATGGTAGTGACTCGTACAGCCAATCGATCGCCTTTTACGACCTGCCTGGCAGAACGGCAACTGGCCTATTCCTCAAAGGAGCCCGGGATCAACACGGGGGTCAAATGCCGTTTCAAAAATGTCCAGGATAATAAACAGCATTAGACCAAAAGTAATCAAAATATACTTATTATTCCTTTATTTTGTAAGAATCATATATTTAATATTTAACATATTAATTTGTTATTATTAAATAAAATGGTAAAGTGCGTGTCGGGCCACGCGCAATGTAGGATTCCGACGTTGCCTATCACAATAATGTGGACTTAGAAGAAAGACTTAGCCACGACCCTCCCCTCCATTTTTAGTCAGAACGCTGCACTAAGCCGAGGTCCGGTCTCACAGGAGACAGCCCTTAGGGTGGGCGTTGTAAGCCATTTGCACCACAGGTTCACCGTCTATAAAAACTTTTCTGAGTACATTTTACAAGTTTGTCGACTATTACTCAAAAACTTGTAAAGCCTTCTAAGACGTGATAGTTTTTCCCTTAATTTCATTATAATTTATATTCTTCTACTATTTTTTTCCCACCCCCAAATCCAACCGCTTAGTCTGCAGAGGGGAGCTGGCCACTTGACTATTACAAAAATAATCACTTAAAAGCTTAACATTTTACAAACGAATCCCTTAATAGAATACTCGTTTTCACAAACCTACAATATTTTTATAAACCTAACAATACCCCACACAAAGGGGTACGTAAAAATAATTAACATAACCATTAAAGACGTTTGGGACTAGCCTGAAAAAAAATATTTTTCAAGATTTTATGTTACTACTTTGCTGATATGACTAGTGTGTATTATATTCGTACCAAATAACAAATTTCTAATAGTAAGGATCTCTGAGTTATCGTGCGGACCGATAGACGGACAGACATAACGAAACTATAAGGGTTCCTAGTTACTTCAGAACTAGGGCCCCTTAAAACAAAAGAGCTCTGTATTAAAAAGGGTTATATTGCTTGATGAAAATTATACAGATTTCATATTTTAGAGATTAAAAAAAGTATGAAATTAAAAAAAGTGCAACAGAATTTATATAAAAGCGCACGAAGAAAACTATGTGAAGGAATATAAGACGTAACGACAGGCCTGTGCTAGGCGTTCCAACGTTGTTTTATGGAGACTTCAGACAAATACTGTCTAAAGTCTCACGAAGCACAAGGGTGGATGTCAAAGTTTTCAAATTTACGGTAAAAGTTCCTTTGCATCGCAAAATATGAGACATACTGCGGTCAAATATATATATATATATATATATATATATATATATATATATATATATATATATGTAGGAAGTGGGTCAGATATGATAAATAAAATGCGGATGTGGTAATATAACAACTCTTTATATTTTGTTCAACTTGTATCAAATAAACATCATAAAATCACTATTAAAGCTTTCCATCACTAATGACTAGTTCTGGTTTAACAATTCCAAGTAACTTAATTATTCCTTATTACAAATAAGTCATAATTTAAGCAATAGATAGTCAATTATAAATTGTACTGCGACTAATTTATAGTTGACAATAATAATTAACTTGTTTGCACAAATTAATTATCCGAGAGTCAAGGATAAGCTACTAGCAAGATACAACAAGTGTACCGAGCCACGCCAGAGCCTAGACTGCCCTATCAGCGGGCGCTCCGAGCCTTTTATACAGGTAGCAAAACAAGTTGAGTAGTAGGGATATCGAACGATGCGCTTGCCGGCCCAGGCCCTGCATTTGTTGTTTACACTTTACAATATTATTGCATTTGACGACGCGGACGCCGTCATATATATATATATATATATATATATATATATATATATATATATATATATATATATATATATATACATATATATGTGTGAATTCTTCCGGTTTGTAGGGTAAATGAACCTACCAGTGTTAAGTATCTTTAACAATTACACATTGCTGTACATTGAGTTAAACCAAATGGAAGCAATGTCAATAATGCGATTAAAAGTCCGTTAATGAAAATAGCTTTAGCAAGTATGCTCGAATAATACTAACGAATTCTAGGTATTGCCTTTGTTCTCACTTCATTATTAGACACTAATTAAATTCCAAGTTTATAAAGAAATAAATTTACGGAAAAATTTCTCTGGTTAATAAATTAAATTGTAGATTTAGTTCTTATTGAATTAAAAATTATCTGATTGATCAAGCTTTTTGTATATATTATATTTTTGGAAACATTCATATAAAGGTAAATCTCATATGAGTAATCAGTGAGTAATAAAACCCTGTCCAAAACAAAAGGCGCATATAGTTGGGTCGATGAGATTATCAAAGGTGGGTTATCAAATTATGAAATAAATTCTCAAATAAATTCTCTAATCGACCCACCTATAGGGTCGATTTGAGAATATAAAAATGTCAAATATTATTACCCTCTAATTCCGTTAAAATTTAGCGAAAAATTTATATATAAACACACAGACTGAACGGTAAAAGATTGAACATACTAAAGGAATCTGTTTTGTACTCAATTCTGATACCAAACATGTATAAAAATAGGTACTTAAATATTGACCCAATTTTCCAATAAAAATCTTTATTAATTTTCAAATTAACCCGCGCACGGCGCATAGAAGTTTTTTTACACACGGTGACTTACCGAACTCGCGACTAACGAATGTTAGTACATCGTGCTGGTTACTTTTTAATATTATTGCACAAATACTCTTTGAGGTTTACTATGTGGTTTAACAATATTTTCTTTTTATGGAGAAAACAAAAAAACTTAAACATTTGTTATAAAGATAAGGATTAATAATATTTTTAAGATATAAATTTGGCAAAACAGACATTAGGTCACGTGACAGTGAACGCAAATCTGGAAGTGTTACGTCAGGCCGTGGTAAAACGTCACTTTGATGTTGTCATTTTCATAGAAACCACAGAGTAGGTAATGTAGATGTTACCACGTCGTGACGTCATTAGAAGGCCATGATAGCTCAGAGCGTTTTCGCGGTAAATTTTGATTTTTATTTTACGTATGTACGTTAATTAACAAAAATAATGTACGTTAATAAACAAAAATAAATATGTTTTTGGTTAATATGCCTAATATGGTAAATTATTAAACAGTTTTTCAAATTTAGTCAATTAGTCTATTATGTGTGCCCGCCAATGCTTTAAAGGTCATAAATAAACTCAATTTCTGCAAATAAACATACATATATGTATGTGCCTTTTTATTTTTTTTACCTTTTTTTATTTTTTTGTCTGAGTTTGTTTTGTATGTAAATATTGTCATTATTTTCTATTCAACAAGCATGTCTTTACATCTATTTTTTTTTGTATCAAGTTACATATTGTATATGTGTTACATATTTGCGAAAACTTTTTGTAGAAAATTTTGTAGTTATATTTTCTAGTTGTAAGTATTATAATCTGTTTGTTTCTCTAATATTTAATAAATAAACAAATGTAAAATACCTTAACCAACAAATGGAATTGCTATAAAGTTAATTAACTTCAGAAAGTAAAAGAAAATAGAGAGGCTGCAGTATCTAATGTAATTCGAGGCATTATTACACCTCATCAAAGTTCGACGTAAAAAGACGTCGTTTATACTAAATGGCTAAACTTTGGAACTGCAGCGCTCGCTAACAAACTTGCATTGTCACTTTGAAAGTGCAGAGAATTCGTTTTGAGTCCAAGTTGAGATTCTTGGTGCTCTTGCGCGATGAGTTGGAAAAATTTCTCGAACAACATCGTTGTCATGGAAATTAACTTATAACTAACTCAGCCAATTACTTCTTCGTGGAAACTCATTTTAAATTTGATCCGGTTTTGGTTTATAAATTTATTCTTAGAAATCTGTAGAGTAGAATAGAATTAGAAATCGTTTATTTAAGACATATACCCCGTGTTGGTCCCGGGCTCCGTTGAAGAATAAGTCAACTGTCGTTCTGCCAGGCAGGTCGTAAAAGGCGACCGATTGGCTATACAAGTCAGTAACATCGTGGCTACTATGTGGTAGAGTTCTGCATTGTCTCGCCCGGGTCTGGTACCTCCGCCTTACCTATTCCTGCCGCGATAGCGTCAGTGCTTATCGCTGTCGTGTTTCGGTTTGGAGGGTAAGGTAGCCGGTAAACTTATGCATGTGGCATAAGACCTTGCCACAAGATACCAACGCACCATTAACACCTTTGGTGACTATAGGTGATGGTTGACTCTTTGCATCAGGATACCCATCTGCTTGTTCGCTATCTTATGATTTATATAAAAAAAACTACGTCTAATACATAAATTGCATCAAAATCGGTTTATCCGTTTGGGAGTAATCGTTGACGAAAAATTTTGAAAAAAGTGTTTTTTCGACATAGCTTCGAAATTTTTCAACCAATCATTTTTTAATATTCTACTTTTATTGTTTAATATTCTATTCTATTTTAGTACTAAAAAAACTACGTCAAATTCCGTTTCAAAAATCAAAATCGAATCTAATTCTCAAAACTTCTAGCTATTCAAATATAAAAATTACGTTATTTTTAGCAAACTTACTTATTTTTTTTCATAACTTTCATGTTAATTCACCGATTGACCTAAAAATCTTACCGGCTTTAAATACTGCGTCAAATATCGTTAATTTAATCAAAATCGGTCAATTTATTTGGCATTTATCATTGAAGAAAATTAAAAATAAAATGTGTTTTGACATTGCATCAAAATTTTTCAACCTATAGATTATTATTTAGCTAAAGCAATATTTTAGTTCTCAAAATATACAGCTTTTCAAAAATTAATATACTGCCATTTTTAACAAAATAGATGTTTGAACTGAAAAATATATGCTTATATTTTTACTCTTTAGCTAAAAATTTAGTGGGAAGTTTCAGGGATGGCCCGTAGGGTCAACCGTTTACACATTTTTTGATTAATAACAAGCTGAATTTTTGTAAACCGCTACGTTTTGACCAGACGAAAATCTTTTCTATTTTTGGAAAATCTCGAATCAAGTAACTAATATATTTAGGCGCTTCGAACTTTTTATTCGGCGAATAAAAAATATTTTATTCACCGAATTATTAAAAATAATTATCGTTATTAAAAAATAACAATAATTATTTTTGTTTTAATCGCTTGACTATTTTATGGAAAACACGTAAAAACTTTTGTCCTACACATTCGACAGTTTTTCTGACGAGTCCTACACTCTAAAGATTCGTCATCAAGATCATGAGATTTTTAAATTGACATTAATCAATTTAAAAATAACCTAATTTCTTATAACAAGTTGGTAATTATTATTATAACTCAAGGGTTATTTTGTCCTACACGTAAAGTAAAAACTTTTAAAATCCGAAGTTCTAAAGTTTTCTTTTTTATCTATCTTTATTAGTTACCCGATTCGAGATCTTTTTAAGATAGAAAAGGTGGGCGTCTCATCAGAACAAAGCTATTCACAAAATTCCGCTTGTTACGAAAAAAAGTTTGTTCCTGGGACAATTGTCTATATCATCATTACATAGTATAAAACAAAGTCGCTTTCTCTGCCTGTCCCTATGTCCTTATGTCCCTATGTATGCTTAAATCTTTAAAAATACGCAACGGATTTTGATGCGGTTTTTTGTTAATAGATAGATTGATTCTTGAGGAAGGTTTAAGTGTATAAACCTTTCCGATATTCCCACGGGAACAAAAGCTGCGCGGGTGAAACCGCGGGCAGGTCGCTAGTATATTATAATATAGCAAACAAAAGGCACACAAAGTGTTTTGATTACTTGGTGCAAGCGGACCTTAATTACTAATGAAAAAAATACAATATTTTAATTGAATACAACAAATAAATAATAAAAAATACAAAAAAATAACATTTCAATTTAAAGTTTTCTCTAATCTATTTTCCTCTTAAAACTGACACGAATGTTATCGGATTTCTGATGCATTTCCAATAATCTTTATGGTTTAGGTCTACCGTTAAGGTCTTTAGAATAAATACTTCTTTTATTATAATATGACAATCACTTCAATGTCTCATCTTGGGACTAGTGAGACTTGGGACTGCGAACAATTTATTTAAAGAATCATAGTCAATCATAGTCAATTATTTTTTTGAGTTACTATCGGATCGGAATCTTGGTGATACACTAAAAAGATCCGGAGGAATTAACTCAGCGGGCTTGTCTTATTTGTGCACATATAAATATCTAAAAAAATGTATTAACAATAATTCATTAATAATACATTAAAATTACTCTGAGATTGATATGGGGAGCAACTAATCCCATGCTTTATTATTTTTCAAATATTTAGATATTTTATAATAAGCTAAAGTTTTTTTACAGAGTTTTGATTTTATATTTTTTTAATTTGTATATTAGTAGATCTTAAATAGCATTTGAAAGATTATTGTAATACATACGCAAACATTCGAATTAATATTAATACAAAAATTTTTAAATGGAAAAATTATAAAGATTGAAAATATATATATATATATATATATATATATATATATATATATATATATATATATATATATATATATATATATATATATATATATATATATATAGTAGCGGTATTTACATCACAGTAAAATCTGTAAAGATAAAAATATGAAACATTGACTGGTTTGTGTTGTGATATTTCTAAGATATATTTTGTTACATATAACCTTTTTTAGCACGTATACTGACAGTAATCTTGATATTATAAACTGTAATAAGTATTTTTAAACATTGCACTGCACCGTTACAATAGTTTGATATGTGTATGCGAAATGTTAATTTTAAAATAAACAGACTTTACTAAAAAAATATCAGGAGAGCACTGGAATAAGAAAGATAATATATTATTCATAAAATAAAAAATGAGTTTTATGTAAAGTTTTCGTGAATATAGATAATTAAATTTTGCATACATAAGACATAGGGATACCTAAATTTTAGACATTTTTTTGTATCATATATAGCAAGCAAGCAGATGGCTCTTTTGATTGAAAGAGACTACCGACGCCTATAGACACCAAAGATATTAATGGTGTGTTGCTGTCCTTTCAGCGGGGTCTTAATTCCATACGCGTAAGTTTACCAGCTACTTTGCCCTCGAAACCAGAATACTACTGATACAAGCACTGACGCTATTGCGGCAGGAATAAGTAAGGTCGTGGTACCAGACCCGGTCGAAACAACACAGAATTCTACCATCTAGTAGCTAGGATGGTAGTTACTCACAAAGCCAATCTTTATTCGTTCGCCTCTTACGAACTGTCTGGTAGAACGGCAGATGGTCCTTTCTTTAAAATTGTGGCCCGGATCAATACGGTAAAAATGTTTTAAATGTAATGTAAAAAAGTATTATCCGAAAAAATAATTAAGGAAACCGTGGCAAGAATCTAGTATTTAATAAATTAAAGCCTATTAAGCTATAATCAGATTGATTATAGCTTGAATTATTCCGATCTTGTAGCAACACGTGGAAATTTCCGTGCCTTCAAACAATTTTGTCATAGGTATTATTGGAAGCAGAATTAAGTAGGCCATTTCCGTAGGTCCTCAAATACCAAATACTTATATAATCAGATTGATTTAGGAAATAAAGTAATACTTACAAATAAAATAAAATTACAAAGTAAAGTAAATACAAAATAATATAAAGTTTCTCTAAATAGTAAATATTAAAAATATAGAATACTAGCACCGGCGTGCAGCCAGCTGCATTATAAAATTTTTTGGCGAATCCCGCGGGTTTACTTGATTTTTCCGGGATAAAAAATGCTTATGTGCTATTCCAGATCATCCTTTATCTGTATTCCAAATTTCATTTAAATCCGTTCAGTAGTTTTTGCGTGATTGAGTAACAAATATCCATCAATCCAAACATCCATCCATCCAAATACAAAACTTTTGCGTCCATACTAGTCCATACTAACATTATAAATGCGAAAGTCTGTCCGTCTGTCTATCTATTACGCTTTCACGGCTAAACTGCGTGACCGATTTTCATGCAATTTAGCATGGAAATAGTTGAAGATTCCAAGTCAAATTCAGGCATTTTTTTTTCAAAAATCAACCCCCAAAGGGGCTGAAATAGAGAATGAAGTTTGTATAAAAACTATATCGACAGCATGTCAATCTACTCGCGGGCGAAGCTGCGCGGTTCAGCTAGTTTATAATATTAATATAGATTTAATGTGTAAAAACGAACCAATTTAAAAAAATTAACAACATAAAATATTAATATTTTTTAACAGTAAGACTGTAGCTGTACTATAACTGTAGAATTGTAGGAAATAGAAAGTCGGTTTTCCATTTCCTATAACTCCAAAACCCTGTATCAGATCTTAACCAAATCAAGATATGACTACGTACCTTCCTAAACAAAAAAATAATTTTAAAATGGCTTTATAAATAACCGAGTTCTGCAACAAACATTGAAAAATACATAACCGAAATGATAACCTCCTCCTTTTGGGAAGCCGGTTGAAAGAAAACATATCGTTACGCAGTCTCTCTCGCAAGACAGATAGAGTGAATAAATGTTAGCGAGTGGTTTGCGACCCTACCTACGCAATCAACGGGGTTCGGGTTCGATCGCCGACGGGGACAAACATTTGTGTGATGAGCATAAATGTTTGTATATCCGGGTTTGGGTGTTTATAAAATCTGTTCTAGTATTTATATATGTATTTCTATGTATTAGTATCGTTGACTAACACTCATAACACAAGCAAAATAATTTGCTTACTTTAAGGTTAGATCAGTCAAAGTAATTTGTCCTGTGAATATTTATTTAAACACTCAGGTTTAATATGATACACCAAAATGTCCTGTGAAATGATGAAACCAACTAAAATACAGTATTGAATACAGTAACCACAACAAAATTTTCAAATCCATTCATTGAACTATGAGAACACAAAGGTGCTGTGACATTCTTGCAGTGGAATATAAACTAGTATTACGTCGGACTTTCTGATAATACCTACATCTACGAGCCTTTGGACTTGCTACTTGGTGACATACTGTTACATTTTTATCCAACGTCAGGAAGATTTTCGTGCCATGGGTGGTTTTATATGTATTTATATATATATTTTAAATTATTTTAAGCTATTACATAGCTTCTATCGCGGGCCTTGAGCGTGGAGACCGAATCCAGAAATTCCGTAACGAAAAAAACCTAATACCCCGGCATCCATTCCATCTATCGATAAATACCAGAACTTTTAATGACTTTGAAATATCACGCTTGTCTCTTTAGTTCAGCAACCCGCCTTTAGGTGGCATTGGTTGTATTGGAAAACTACCTTAATCATATTATAATTGTAATTGCATAAGTTGATAAAAAATGCTATGCAATAGCTTTACCGCGGCAGTCTTCGAGAGCCACACGTCTTTTTTATATATAAGATATTCAATAAGCAGATGGCTCTCCTAATGGAAAGATACAACCATCACGTACAGACATAAAAGATGTTAATGATGCGTTGCTATTCTTGTAGTGGGGTTTTAATGCTGCATGAATATTTTGCTTTTTGTAATGCCTTGATTCAGCACTAAAAATTTTCTATTTCCTTGTTTTCATAATGTTTTCGGGAATTATCAGAAAATTATGTTTGTATTAGCTAGTTTCTCAATCCTATACATTATAGAATCTACAAAATATACTGCTAAAAGAATCTATAATCGCAACTTGTTTTCATTTATAACAACAGTCTTAACAAAACCATATGTGTGAATGTGTAATATTTAGGTATACGCATTTTAATTTTTTCTTTTAAAAACGTGGGTTATCTACTCCTACTTTAAAAATAATGACTATGAAATAATGAAAATAATGACTCCTACTTTAAGAATAATGACGGCCGTGTTGGTCCCGGCCTCCTTTAAAGAATAGGCCAACTGCCGTTCTACCAGGCAGGTTGTAAAACGCGACCGATTGGCTATCGAGTCATTCCCATCGTGGCTACTAGGTGGTAGAGTTCTGCATTGTCTCGCCCGGGTCTGGTACCACCGCCTTACCTATTCCTGTCGCAATAGCGTCAGTGCTTGTCGCTGTCGTGTTCCGGTTTGGAGGGTAAGGTAGCCGGTAAACTTATGCATGTGGCATTAGACCTCGCCACAAGATAGCAACGCGCCATTAACTTCTTTGGTGTCTATAGGCGATGGTTGACTCTTTCCATCAGGAGACCCATCTGCTTGTTTGCTATCTTATGATATAAAAAAAAATATTAAATTTGCCACAAGCAAAACACGAGTAAAGAATTAACTGTAACATCATCTGCTAAAAGGTCTACAGCGAAAATAGAGTATTGTTATAAGTGATACCATTTAATTAGTTTAAATGGTAACTCTTTTTTATATTATAGTATAATTTACCAGGTAACCAAACAGTCTGTGTAGTTAGGTGTGTGTACAAAGAAAATTGAAGAGACCAATACATATATCAGGGGCTAAACTGTTAATTTTATTAACATGTTAACCCCTGTTTTTTAAATTTATACAGATTCATGTAAGAATCTGTCCAAGTATAAAAAACAGGGGCTAAACTGTTAATAAAATTAACAGTTAACAGTTAGTAAAATTAACAATTAATTTTATACTTGGAAAGATTCTTACATCCAATTACTAATTTTCAAGCGCCGATAGTAAGACATTTAATTAAAAGATAATACTGTCTAGATCCTTATGGCGATATCAGACGATTAATTTTTCGATAATTTTCGCCTTTCATTCGGTGTTTTCCACTCGAAATGAATTGTATAAACACAAAACGAAATAAGAGAGCCGAATAAATGCACAAATGAATAGATCTAATAATTCTAGATATTGGCACTCGGCATCTTTTCCTTTCACCCCGAATGAATGATAAATTAACAGCCTGAACCCAAAATCCGAACCGAAAATCGAAACCCAAGTTATGAGGGTAAAACAAGCGATAAATCGTTCCGAGAAAAGGTAGGTGATGCGCTTTACTCGTCTTGATCAGATAAAAGGTCGAGAAAAATTAATTTTTGTATTTTATAAGTAAAAATTTGGAGTAAAAACTCTTTGGTCGTATAGTCCACATCTGGCTGGTTTTAAAACTATTAAATAGATGTCATTTTAAAAAACAAAATTGGAAGTTTACTCAGCTCATATTAATATAATTTTCCCTCGTGTTGGTCCGGGTTCCTTTGAAGAATAGCCAACTGCCGTCCTGCCAGGTAGGGCGCAAGAGGCGATCGATTGGTTATGCGAGTCACTACTATCGTGGCTACTAGGTGGTATGGTTTTGCATTTTCTCGCCCGGGTCTAGTACCATCGCCTTACCTATTCCTGCCACAATAGCGTCAGTGCTTGTCACTGTCGTATTCCGGTTTGGAGGGTAAGGTAGCCGGTAAATTTATTAATGTGGCATTAAACAAGATAGCAACGCACCATTAACATCTTTGCTGTTTATAGGCGATGATTGACTCTTTCCATCAGGAGACTTATCTGCTTGTTTGCTAACTTATAATATAAAAAAATAAGAAAAAAATAAGCTTATTAGAAAATGTACTAAATGTAACACATATACCTATTTACATACACTAAAATATAATACAACATTCTATTTTTAAAAAGCGGAAACTCCGTCAAGCGTTATTTCCGTCCGAACAAATATCTGTCTTTCTTCCTTCAAGTCGTTCCTAAAGAAGTTTTATTTAAAAAAAATAGATATTTTATTATTTAGGTTAAATCTAAATACATGAATATGTCAAATAATAATAATAATAATAATATATATAATAATAATAAATACTAGAATATATATAATAAACACTCAAACCCGGAAATACAAACATTTATGCTTCTCACACAAATGCTTGTCCCCGTCAGGGATCGAACCCGAGCCTCGTTGATTGCGTAGTCAGGGTCTCTAACCACTCGACCAACGGGGCGGTCAAAAAAGTTCGCTTGGGTGTAAACTGCCAGTATTTTCTGGACCTGATTTTTACCATATTTTTTTGTGCAGGCAGTTCGCAAAAGTCGAAAGAAAACCAATAATGCCAAGCTACGAAGTGGTAGAATCTTACAACATCTCTTGTGTGGCACCATCTCCTGATCTTATCCTAGCTTAACAACTTCTGCTTTGTATAGTAAGGTAGCCGGTAAACTTATGTATGTGGTATTACCAGACCACCCATGGATAGCAAAGCACTATTAATATCTTTGGTACCTATAGGCGATAGAGATTCCTTTCCATCAGGAAAGCACCGTCTCGGCCCTTTGGTCGAGTGATTAGCGAACCTGACTACGAATCATTGGGGTTCGGGTGAGATTTCCGACAGGGACAAACATTTGGGTGATGAGCGTAGATGTTTGTATTTCTAGGTCTGTGTTTATTATGTATAATTCAAATTTTGATATTATAATGTATAATTCGAGATTTTCAATAGCATACATTTCAATAGCATAAAAACATTTGCAAAATTTAATCCGAAATCTCAGTTTTGTACCATAGTTTTTATATAATATTTATTCATATGTATTAGTATCGTTGACTAACACCATAACACAAGCAAATAATTTGCTTACTTTTAGGTTAGATAGATTTATATTTGTCCACCGATATCACTACATAGTATAAAACAAAGTCGCTTCCTCTGCCTATCCCCATGTCCCTATATCCTTATGTCCTTATGTCCCTATGTCCCTATGTCCATATGTCCCTATGTCCCTATATCTCTGTGTCCCTATGTCCCTATGTCCCTATGTCCCTATGTCCCTATGTCCCTATGTCCCTATGTCCCTATGTCCCTATGTCCCTATGTCCGTATGTATGCTTAAATCTTTAAAACTACGCAACGGATTTTGAAGCGGTGTTTTTAAATAGATAGATTAATTCCTGAGGAAGGTTTTAGTATATAAAACATTCGAATATTCCCTCGGGAACAAAAGCTAAGCGGGTGAAACCGCGGGCAGGTCGCTAGTTATATTATATTATTATAATCTTGTTTGCTATGGTATTAAAACAATCTCATATTATAAATGTTTACATTTTTGCTCTTTAATGCTCTAAAAGAAGATTTAACATGAAAATACTTTTAAATATTAACTTTTACATGCGTAATAAACAAACTTACACGAAGAGGCCTGTCAAAAGATTTTATCGGTAAACATTTTGTTTATGCCTTTGTTCCAGCGCCCCAGAGAAATCTGCCATATAAATAATGCCGTCTTTTGACGGATGTCGTGTAAAGTAGAATATTAAATGAAGAATAAATTACAAAAAGGATAGTTTCACGATTGTTTTATTGTTTAGTTCTATATTAAGAAGTATACACATTTAGACCCGCTGGAACCTTACTATTTAAATACAATTTTTTTTTAATATCATAATGTAACAAACAAGCAGATGATTCTCCTGATGGAAAGAGAAACCATTGCTTATAGACACCGAAGATGTCAATGGTGCGTGCTATCCGTGTGGTGCCACATGCATAAAACTACCGGCTACTTTACCCTTCAAACCGGAATACGAAAATGACAAGCATTGACGCTATTGCGACAGGAATAGGTAAGGCGGTGGTACCAAATACCCGGGCGAGACGTAGCAGAACTCTATTACCTAGCGGTCACGATGGTGGTGACACGTAATCGGTCCCCTCTTACGACCTGCCTGGAAGAACGGCAGTTGGACTATTCTTCGAGGGAGCCCGAACTAACACGAGGGAATATATTTAACCATGCTAAAGTCGTTCAAAAATATTTAAATAGTTTGTTTCAAGCGGAACTTAGCAAAGATTCATTGCAGTAGCATAAAAACATTTGCGAAATTTTTTTGCTCTTATTGAAAATGTTATATGCCTCTTCTGATGATAGAAGATAACTGTTACTTAAAGACACCAAAAATGTTGCGCTAAAATAAATATCATTAGACAAATCACACTAAACTATGTAACCCCAAACCAAACAAATTATTTGCTAGTGATATGAGTGTTAGTCAACGATACTAATACGTGGAAATACATATATAACTATTGAAATATATAATTATAAATATCAAAACTCATAAATACAAATATGCTTATAATAATAAATGTATGTTTCTGTTTGGAATCGAACCTGAGTCCTATGGATATCGCGACCCTGAGTGGCTAACTTATCGACTAATTTTATATTTTTATTACTATAGCTATTACAATAATAATAATAAAGGTTATAAAATGTAGAGCGCTAAAAAGAGACTGATACCGTTCCATACAATCTTGGGCCCTCCTGTAATAGGATGAAAATTATCTTAATTGATAGCTAGTTTAACATTATACGTATATATACTGAAAATTTTACAGATTTTAGCAATCTGAGAACAGAGATATAAGATATTCACTAGAAGTAAAGTTACGGTGCTACGGTATAGTTTAACCGTTTACTATTATATGAGCAACTGTAATACAGGCAATACGTTTCATGTTTATAAATTGACACAATACTAAAACACAGATTTTTGGAAAGCACAAATTAAAGGATGCCTCCCTGTAAAAGTAACGTAAAATAGCGCAGCAAAGATTGAAGTCCGCGACTTGCGACTGTTGTCAGTTGTAGTTGTCACTTTTGGCTGTATTAAATCCACAGACATTAAATCGTATTAAGTTCGATGTAATATAATCAATCGATTATTTAAATTATATCGATTATATTCTTTCTTTTTATATTATAAATCGTTTGTTAAATAATTATGGTAGGTACTTACTGTTGATTAAACCAATTATTAATCAAGAATTCACTTTTCCATATACTTACGAGCTTCCATTTCGATTAAAATTATTTACATAAATCGATTATAATTTTATCGATTATAAAATTATAGTACCACAAACTTGCTTTCGTGATTTCTTTTTTCTCAAAAAGCAGATGAGGCTCATATTTTGAACTTTGAAATAGGAAAATACCCGGCCGAGGGTGCAAGTAACCGCGTTCCGCGCGATTCTTTCAGTTGCCTGCCCTTGCAGTGGGTCCCGCACGCAACCGCGCCGCAGCGGGAGCAAACCACGTCGATCAATTTCATAATTTGATTTATCCTAAATTTTACATCATACATGAGTCGCGCTCGAGGGTAAACACCGTTGCGTGAGTTTTTAGCTTTACCACAATTTTAATAACAGCGAAACATACAAACGTTTCCATTTAAAATGATGCTACATATGCCTTTTTACGTCGGCAAATAGTACTGTTTATACTTATAAATATGTTTTTTTCAGAGCAACTTCTTAATTGGTATAGAAGGAAGCATTTATCAACTAAAGTGGCAACGGAACGTTGCCCTCCGAAGGATTGCCAATGCCCTCCGCTTTGTCCGTAACCGTTCGTCTTATATGATTTCATCGTGAACCCGACAACCAAGATGTTCGACAGAACAGAAACCTCGAAACGCCACGAACTGAAAACCAGCACTCTCAGACATGCGCGCCCGCTGGACACGTAGCCTCACCCTCGTAGTCTGATCGTTTTTACATTCGGATCTCCCCCGTAAGCCACCATCTCCGTCCGCCGATTCTCTTATCGGGCCTCCCTCCTCACCTGACAGGGCTGATCGCACGAGTTACATACTACTACATACCGTACAAAACAACCACTGGATACGATACTATTAAGATACTATTGAGATTATTATTGAAATTAACCAAAGAGTGGAAACACTCAACAAAAATGACCAGGTCGTATTCGACCAGGCTTACGGAAGATTCCAAGATCAGAAGGTCCAGACTTTTTTTTATTTCATAAGATAGCAAACAAGTAGATAGGTCTCCTGATGGAAAGAGGTCCAGACTTCAACACCTTTTTCCTATCGCCTAGCGGCGATAAGAAGATATCTTCACGATTAAACCAAAAATCAACAAATTGTCACATTGGCCTTTATACGTAGGTACCATCATTATGTTTGAAGTCTACGAATTTCTCGGAACTAAAAGACATATCGAGATACTTCTTTTTGATTTAATTTAGGTACATTCCAATTAAGGGAAGAGTTTAAGTTCATTAAAGTAGGTTCACTTAAAGTAGGTTTATTTTTTTAATTACTTTTATTTGTAAGACAAATTTAACATTATCGTTAGTCAAATTCCTCCAGAAAAGATCTCCAATATCAGATTTGAATGAAACAAAATACTAAATTGTCTATTGAATTACTGATATTCGATGTCGTAATTTTTTGGTTGTCAATTTTCCCCAAAATAGATTACTAGGAAGCTCGCATTTATCAAAAGAAAGCGTAACCTAAGTCGTGGAATTAATATTTATTTTGAGGAAAATGGACCATTATTGTACTCGATGTATTGTGTTCTATACAACACAATTGAAGCGAGATTAGTTTTTATAATAGCGTTTATGAAACTTTTATGAAGCGATTATATTAGATTCGTATTGTTCAATTGCTGTTTACTTACTGGAGAATATGACAAAAGTCGACAAACAATTATATAATCATTAAAATTAAAACCCCTTAAAAATAAATTTTATTACTTTAATTTTGGAATAAGCTAAATGAAAAAAAACGCGACTGAATTTTGTTAATACTTTTTGAGCTATTGTATAGCTTCTATCAAAGAAAAAAAAAATACTGCATAAATAAAATAAATATATAATTGCATAAGTTGATAAAAAATGCTATGCAATAGCTTTACCGCGGCAGTCTCCGAGTGCCACACGTCTTTTTTTTAATTTGGAGCACATGGCTTTCATAATATATTTCAAACAAGTATACGGCTTTCTTAATACATCGAGATAACCACTGAAGAGATAACCATCTCATATAGACATCAAAAACGTATACATTCTTTTTGAAAATTACAATGACAGTCTTTGAATCACCACGATTGGTTGATCGACTGACGAAATAAAAGATTATTTATCTACAAGTCCACATTTACCAATTTTGACATCTATGGCTTGTTTCTTGTGATAATCGGAGTCGACACCTTTGTAAGCTCCTCCAAGAATGTGGTTGTTAATAGTTCAACAGTGAACTCCGGGCGGCTACTCAGATATTGTCGGGTTTAACGACTTAAATTACGTATTTTGCCTGACCCGCTATGCAAAATCAAGACAAAGACGAATAGATAGACCATCTGACATTCTGCCAGGCAGTTCTTCGAAGACGAACGATTAGTTATACGTATCATTAAAATTGTGATTACTAGGTGTTAGAATTCTGCAACGTGTCGCCCGGGTATATGGTATCACTACCACCTTACCTATTTCTGCCGCAATATCATCTGAGGGAATAATGAGGGTGAGGAGTCAGTAGATTTATGTATGTGTAATTGCTCTCCCGCCACATTGATAGCAAATCACCATTTACTTCTTTTGTGTCTACAGGTAATGGTTTCTTTTTCTATTAGAAGAACCATTTATTTATTTCATACTTTATTGTACACATAAAAGTCAAATTACAATAAATATTTGTGAAAATACTATAAGAGGCGAGCTTATCTCAGTAAGAGATTTCTTCCAGTAAACCCAAAAGAGGAAAAATGCGTGAAAGAAATGTAGAATACTTCATGCATACAGATTATTAGTTAAGAAATATACAATACAAAAACACCAATTTTAATTTACTTATCTATATAATATAAAAGGCAAAAGTGACTGTCTGATGTATCAACGCACAGGACCTAAGGTCCTGTGCGTTGCTAAGCTAGGAACCTAAGCTAGAAACTAGAAATTTTGCACACGTATTTTTTTATGACTTAAGCATCCACTAAGGAAGAATTTTTCAAAATTCAACCCCGAAGTGGATGAAATAGGAGATAAAAGTTTGTATGAAACTTTTTATTTCCTGGACATATTTGCCTAAAATTTCCTATGAATTTTGTACAAAAAAAATAATAGATAACGTGTTTAAGCGTTATTCAAAATTCGATCCCTAAGGGGGTAAAATAAGGGAAGTAGGTTATAAAGAAAAGTTAAATAAATTCTAAAGTAAATATGCGTGAGCGAAGCCGCGGGTAGAAGCTAGTTACTAATACGTTACAATGCCTTTTTATCCTTAGATACTAAAATCTAAACTTATCAGTATCTTAAATGTGATTATTTATCAATAATCACCTTTAAGATTTTTGTGAAAGATTGTCAACCACTGACTGTTTCTAATATGAAAACAAAATGAATCCACAGTTTTACAGCGTTAATAGTAAAAGAAACCATCTACTTGACTACTATCTAATGATAATAAGAAACTGTTTTTAATATCAAAATAACAACTTTTGACAAAGTGCAAATAAATATTTGTACGTTATTTATTCCAAAAAATTCAATGTGAAGGAGCCCTAAGGTGTTAAGTCAAGTCGATAAAAAATATAGGGAATGTATACGTGTATCGAGATATACTTCCAATAAAAGATTACTGTAACAATATACGGTACGATATCAAAGGCACAATCTTCGACGTCTCGTAATTTCCTCTCGACTACTTTTCCACTAACAAACATGCCGAAGCTTCTAAGTTTCATAGGCCGAGTGGTTGGGAAAATTATTAGATCATATCTACTTATATGATTTTTAATTTACAATTTAATATTTTACGTTATTATAATTTATATATATTTAAATATATTTCTCCGTATTGGTCCCGGGCTCCTTTGAAGAATAGGCCAATTGCCGTTCTGCCAGATAGGTCGTAAAAAGCGACCTTATTGGCTATGCGAGTCATTACCATCGTGGCTACTAGGTGATAGAGTTCTGTATTGCCTCGCCCAGGTCTGATACCACCGCTTTACCTATTCCTGCCGTAACAGCGTCAGTGCTTGTCACTGTCGTGATCTGATTTGGAGGGTAAGGAAGACGGTAAACTTATGCATGTGGTAATAGACCATATAGCACCGTAATCGATCATATAGCAAAGAAGAATTTCGCCACCTCAAGCCTGTCGACACTAACTCAGTGGAAGAGCGCCCCGGCTTTAAGGAGATAGTCACAGATTCAAATCCCGCGTTTCGATATTTTTCTTTGTTGTTTTTAAACAATAATAATAATTTGTTTCAATAGAACCCCTAATTTCAAAAACTGTCTCCTAGTCTATAACGGTGTTGATACACTTGTATTATTATTATTAGGATTTCCTATGGGAAGGAGAGAATACATGGAGTGGACAGATTCAATAAGAAAATATCAAAAATCTTTATACTTTTTGTGATATTGAGCTTATGATAGCCTTAGTTTTTATTTACGTCTTTTTATCAGAGGGATTAGCGGTTCATCCAATGTGGTTTTTGCTTCCGGTTTGTCACGTACAAATCGAAATCAAAGTAATAAAAACTTTATGTACCTTTTCTACTTTTTCCTTATTGACTTGTGTTTGTATAGAGTGCCTTATTAAAGAATAGGGACAAATTCTTTTGGAAAGAGTTTGACAACGTTAAATAGTAGTTTTCGTCAGAAATGGACGTTGTCAAAAAAGGAAGGAAAGAGAGAGGGAGGAGGGGTAGGAGGGAGAAAGAGGGAGAATAAAGGAAGGGAGGGAGGTAGTAATAGAGGGAAAGAGGGAAGGAGAGAAGGATGGAAGGGTGAAAGGACGGAGGGAGTGAAGAAGGGAAAGCGGGAACGAGTGAATAACGGAAAGAGGGAAGGACAGAAGGACGGAAAGATGGAAGGAGAGAAGGAGTGAAAAAGTTATAAACGTCAAATAGTAGTTTTTGTCAGAAACGGTCGTTGTCAACTTAGGAAGGAAGTAAGGAGAGAGTGAGGTGGGAGGGGGGAAGGGGGAGAGGGAAAGGATAGGAGTGGAGAAAAGGAAGCCGGGCAGGTGAGAAGGGCGGAAGGATGGAAGGATAGAAGAAGGGAAGGAGGGAAGGAGTGAAGAAGGTAAGGAAGAAAGGAGGGAAGGAGTGAAGGAGGGAAGAAGTAAAGAAGGGAAGGAGGGAAGGAAGGGAGGAAGAAAGGAAGGAAGTAGGAAGATAATAGAAAGAAGAACGAACAAAGTAGAAAGAAGAAATAAGAAATGAGAGACGAAAGAAGAGAGAAGAAAGAAAGAAGTAAGGAAGTTGTAAACTGAAACGCTTGGTTTCTTATAGATGAAGGATGCAGATTATCCTCATACTAGATATTTGCTCTGTAGGCTAAAAATATTATTGTACATTTGTACTACGAAAAATAAAGAGTTCCCGTGGTATAAGCTTATCAAACAGTTAGCTGGCCATATCTTATAATTTGTAATTTCCAAAAAAATCTGTAAGCCAATTAAGTTTGCAGGCCATCCCTAAAACTAGTCGCGACATTGAGGTATTTTTAAACTCAAAGAAACAAAACTGTTGTTTTTTCCAAGAAAAAATCTAAATCTTATGTAAAACCAATGACAGTAATTTCATTTTTTTATTTTTATTGATATTTCATATCGACTGGCATTGGTTTCGAAATGTTTTTTCAAAAATTTTCTGTATTGATAAATCTCAAATAAATCAATCGATTTCGATCCAATTTACTGTATTTGACACAATTTTTTAGAGAGAGAAGCTGATTAGATTTTGAAGTTGGTCGGTAAGCTTGAAAGTTATTATAAAAATATTAAGTAACTTTTCTGTAAACAACAAAACATTAATATTTAAAACGCTGTAACTTTTAAAAACTTGATTTTATTTTAAATTTTCAAATTGCTTTTGAAATAGTTTTTAAGTACAAAATTACTGTAGAACATTCAAAAATGATTGGTTAAAAATCTCGAAGTTATGTCAAAAAACACTTTTACTATATAACTCCCGAACGGTTTTTTTATATCATAAGATAACAAATATGCAGATGGGTCTCCTGATGGAAAGAGTCAACCATCGCCTATAGACACCAAAGGTGTTACTGGTGCGTTGCTGGCGTGTTACTACCATCGTGACTACTAGTTAGTAAAGTTCTGCATCGGCGGTCGCCTTTTACGACCTGCCTGGCAGAACGGCAGTTGGTTTATTCTGCAAAGGAGCCCGGGACCAACACGGGAGAAACACACGTAAATTTCGTACAACACGTCGTAAATTTACTTTGAAACATTTTATGCATTGAACGCAGTTTTAAGAGAAAAAAGCTGATTAGATTTTGTACTCAATCGGTAAATTAATCTGGAAGTCATATTGAAAAAAATCTGTTTCATCAAAATTTCACAAAATCTACCAGACCGAATTTAAATTTTCAGAAAGTTTAAGTTGAGTGAAATCCGATCGAATGCTGTCAACCGCGTTTTGATCGATCAAGCCATTCAAAAGTTAAGGAATGTTTTACATACACACATATACATACATAGATAGATACAGACATACTAACGTTATCGTGAAAATAGTCAGAAAATGTTCCTAGGACCTTAAAACGTGGAGATCTGGTGAATACGCGATTTTCAAAAATTGGTGCAAATTCAGTAACTTCCTTATCAACATACGTAGCGAGAACTTAAAAATATATCAAACGAGCAGGCTTACCTGATAGAAAGAGAACATCTATTGCAACCAAGATATTTAACAGTGTATCTGTGTAACGATATAATGTCAAGTGAATAAATTTACCTTCGAAACTGGAACAAGAATAACACGTGCTGAAGTTATTGGTACGAGTACTTAATTTTTTGACAAGAGCTGACGCTAACTCTACCATTTAGTAGCCATCGCATAGACAATTATTAATTTCTTACGAACTGCCTGGAACAACGGCAGATGGTCTTTCGTACAAAGGTGGCCCGGAACTCTGAAACCTCATGATCTCAGTCGAATGGGCTAACTCCTAGACCACGAAGTCGTCAGTTTTCTTTATTCTTATTCCATTATCATCAACCAATTAAAATACTTGGATATTCTCAACAAGGCAATAAAGTTTTATATTTTTAACTTTAAAAATAAATTCCAACGATTTGTTACCCAAGTAACGAATAGTCAGAATTTATAATTTAGTAATGGATATTTAGGTCTGAGTTTCAAGAGATTTCCCACGAATAATACGAAGTTTTTCAAGTGTGAATAAAACTCAGAAATTTTCTAACCGTCTACAAGTCTGGCGTTTGTAAGTAATTAGGCTCTTTTTAGGTCTCAGTCGTCTTATATTGAACCAGTTTTCAATTTATAGATTCTTTTCTTTTTTGTAAGACTGGAATTTATAGTTTTGTTTGATAAGTTTTAGTTCAATTAGTTTTTCAATATTTTTTTAAGCCGATATATGTTTTTGAGAACTTCAGAGAGTAACTTCGCTAATTGAATTTGTTTTAGCGATGACAGCTTTTGCTATATTACTAAAATTAAAAAGTATCTTCACGCCCGTATCCCCTAAAGTTAGGCAAAAGTACAAACAGTGAACCCACAAGTAGCCGACAATACTTAAACCCACACTATGATAGGTGGCAAACCTATCGCCATTCGGGCACATATATAATCCTGGGTTATGTTGTTTTTATCAGAATACTGAAAAAGACACATTTTTAAATTGGACGACCCGGGTATCGAACACAAGACTTCATGCAGTCAATGTCCCGTGTCGAACAGGACCACTAGACCACAGGCGGTTATTATAATATTAAAATTAAAATACAGTAAGTACAGTAATTTACTCCTGTCCGAATTGAAAGGAGTATAGGCTGGGTGACCGAGCTTTGTTCGATATTTTTTCACGTGAATACAGATTATTACATATATGTATATATATATTTATATATATATATATATATATATATATATATATATATATATATATATATATATATATATATATATATATATATATATATATATATATATATATCACCCTTACCTAGATCAATTTTAATAGCCTTTTTTTAAGAGCCTTTTACGGGAAACCAAATACTTGACGCGAAAGTAAGTAGGTTAATTTCGTAATTTTTGTAGTTTTTTTTATTTTCTTGTCCTTTAATATGTATTTTTTCCTTTTTATCGTTGTATAGGTATTGTTGTATAGGTTTTTAAAAAATGTTCTAGGTTTATGACAAGTTTTCGATTAGGGGACTCGTTTGTAAAACATTAAGCTTTTAAGCCCTAATTTTTCTTTTTTTCTTTTCTCCCCTCTCTGCTGGCTAAATGGTTGGTTTTGGGTTTACAAGTTTTTGAGTAATTAGTCGACCAACTTATAAAATGTACTTAGAGAAGTTTTATAGGACGTGAACCTGTGGTGCGGATATATTATATTTGTCATTGACGTTGAATAGGTAGCTTAAATGTTCATAGTGTGAAGCTATAAAAGCCTTCGTCTTAGTCCGCATTACTATGATGGGCAACTTCGGAACCGTACATTGCATGTGGTCCGATACCCACTTTACCTATTTATCTTTTCGTCAAGAGACTTATGACTTATCTGCATGTTTTTTTTTAGTATAGAAAAGGGGGCAAACGAACAGGAGGCTCACCTGATGGTCAGTGATTACCACCGCCCATGGACAACCACACTATCAGAAGATTTGCAGTTGCGTTGCCGGCCTTTTAAGAAAGAGTAGTAAGTGCACAAGTATCTACGTCTATTTACTGTTTTCATCAAACGGGTTAGCTAGAAGAAATCTCAATATCAGATAAGGTTCCTATTGTTTGAATATACATATATTATTCTAATGTTTAATGTAACTATTTTTGTGTGCAAAAAGTGTTAAGTAAATAAATAAACTATACTTACCGATAAAATAAAATCACTCCAGGAGTATTTCTGAAGCCTTAGCTTTTTATTCGACACAGTAAAATAGCACATTATGGTACATTTCTATTTTTTAACTTCCCACTACGTTTGTAGGTAAGGAAGTTACTGATTTTAGCCCGATTTTCGAAAATCGAGTTTTTAGGAGATGTTCACGTTTTGAGGTCTTAGGAACTGACTATTTTCACGATGACGTCAGTATGTCTGTATGTATGTATGTGTGTGTGTTGTGTGTATTCCTTTTTTAATTGGCCCTCCTCTCGTTCCCACCACTGTAACTTCTGTAAACCAGAATCAACAGCGGCAACCGACTTGAAAACCACTGAGTTGCGAGCTCAGGGTGCCCTGGGGAAAAGCTTAGCTGTCTTGGGACCCGCAACGGAATTAATCAGAAGTATATAGGAGGAGTAGGAAAATACATCCTGTTTCTCTCCCTTTTAAGCAGGAGACAGCAAAATATTAAAAGCATAAAAATGCTACGAAATGAGACTTTTACAATCAGGTTAAGCCTGATTGCTATTGCACCACGGAAGTTTGGAAATTAGGGACCTACCAAAATGACTTACTTAATTTTGCTTCCAGTAGTAAGTATGACAAAATCGCTTGAAGGCACGGAAGTTTCCACGTGTTCCCACAAGGTCGGAGTAATAAATTACACCGGATATACATTGAATACTATCAAGCATTTGACTACGTTCGTTTTGCCAAAGATTACACTCCCAAAGAATGTGGTGTGCAGTTTGATCATATTTACAATTTAATGAAGAGCATTCGCAAAAAAGAGAAAGAACTCATTTAAACGAGAATAATTTAGCTTTAAAATTACCGTGGCTAGTGAGAAACTGCGCAACACAATGGTCTATTTCTATCCACGTTTTACTTAAACGATCCCGGACTACTTCTCGGACTACTTAAACAAAAAAGTTATATAAATGCCGTCCTTTAGTTGAACAACACCCACGCGACTGCCACTCATCAATTAATTCATTAGTAACGTCTATTACAGGATTAAAGAGACGACGTATTTTTGTTTGAGCTTGTGGGTTCATAAATTCTGGGTTGGTAAAATTCCTAGAATTGTAATACATTGAAGCCCAACGCTGAATTTCTAAATCTAATGGTAAGACACTTGATAAAACGGTTAAAGCTTCGGAGCTTACAGTGATTGATTTTGAAGTGGTTTGCACCGGATCGCATCACTCGTAACTTTGTCAGCCCACGCTGAACAAGCATAACAAATACAAACTAAATACGTTGCATTGTAAATTATCTTTAAAGTGTTAAACGTTAAACCCCATGTCGAGGCAGATATGCCGGCAAAGGATAAGCAATTCCGTTTAGCCTTTTCACCGATGTAATTAATATGATTTATAAAAGTGTAATTTTTCTCTAAGACCAAACCTAAATATGTTACGGATTCTTTTCTCTTTATTGTGCTATTATTTATTTTTATACTAGGAGATGATAGAAGCGAACCTTTTAATAATAAGTTAAACGTTTTATGGGGTGCAAAGTTTAAATGATTTCTTAAGCCCCAGTTGATTATCAAATTAAGACTAGTATAAGCCAGTGACTATCTGTGCTCGTGTGTTAGCTTGTATTATTAAAGCAACGTCGTCTGCATAACCTGTAAGCGAGCATCCTTCCGGCAAGGCTAATTAGAATAAATCGTCAAATCCTAAGTTCCATAGATATGGTGAAAGTACTGATCTCTGTGGGCAGCCTAGAGTAAGGCGTTTAGATACAGCGTAATGTCCTAGCTGTAATTTCGTATGACCGTTTTCTAAATACGATTTAATTAGTTTATATATATTTGAATAGCACCCCCTTATTTTTAATTTCAACAATAACATCGGCCACCACGCATTATCAAAAGCACCCGAAATATCCAAAAAAACACGCACAGCATAATTATTTCGTGATAATTCTACTGTTTTCCTCATCGATAATACTGCATCAACTGTGCATTTTTCGGCGGTAAATCCAAACTGTTGTTTATTGAACGTGGGCCCTTGTGGTAGGAGTCGAGGAACTATCAATCTTTCTAACAGTTTACCAAGAGGTGGTGTTGTAAGTATATAAAAATCTCATAATTTTTGGACGGCTGGACCGAGCGAAACGCGGTTGGATTCTGCTCAACTTAGACTTCCCGAAAATTTAAACCGATTCGGTCCAGGAAATTTTGAGAAATTTTGATAAAGCACCAAAAAAATTTTTGGCGAAACAGTATTTTTTAATATAACTTCCAGATTTATGTACCAATTGAGTACAAAAACTAATCAGCTCTATTCCTCAAAAAACTACGTCTAATATATAAATTTCATCAAAATCGATTTATCCGTTTAGGAGTAATCGTTGACGAAAAATTTTGAAAATAGTGTTTTCTCGACATAGCTTCGAAATTTTTCAACCAATCATTTTTTGGTATTCTACGATATTTTAGTATTAAAAAACTACGTCAAATGCCGTTTTAAAAATCAAAATCGAATCTAATTCTTAAAACTTATAGCTTTTCAAATATTAAAATTACGTTGTTTTTAGCAAACTTACTTATTTTTTACGACATAATATATCTACAAGAGTTTGACATTTACATACATTTTTGCTCATATGAGCGACTACGCATTTTGGGCCCAGCATCGTACCTATCCATTAGTATGTGCGTAGTCTGTGGTCCAGACAGACTTAAAATATTGTTGGATAGACTTATCATATACAAATTGATCTAACACCAAAGATCTAACACCAATGATTTATTTATATATTAAGATAATATCATACCAACTGGCTAGTGATATATTATATTGGTAGTTTCATAATCTCGTTTTCGCCTTTATTATCATGACCTCCTATTCAATTTAGTTTATTCTGCATTACTTCCAAACTTGTAATCACAACGTCGCAAATGCCAAAACGACTGTCGCATACTTAATTTGACTGGGCTGATATGTGCTCACGACGTACAAATTGAGTCGGGAAACTAATTTCAAGTTACGTACGTACAAACATGGCGAAATCTGCAACCCGATACGTTCTCGTTAAAACTTATATTCAAGATGGTATGGTGAATGGAAATGATACATCAGATGTGTGTTATACCAAATTTGATGTTTGTTAAAACTGATAAAATTCGCCCAAGTACGTGTTAGGCCACGCCCAATGTAGGGTTCCTTAGCTCATCTCAATCATGCCGACTATGAGGGATTTTTTATTCAAACTAAACGCTACGTCTGCAACCTATTTAACGTCAATAGCGGCTATATCTGCACCACAGGTTCACAGTGGAAGTTGTATCGTGTTTATGTATGTAAGAGTCCTAAACACTTCGACTAGATTGGCGTTTTGTTAGCGAACAAGCAGATGGGTCTCAAGTCTAATGCCACATGCATAAGTTTACCGGCAACCTTACCCTCCAAACCGGAACACGATAGTGACAAGCACTGACGCTATTGCGGCAAGAATAGTTAAGGCGGTGGTACCTGACCCCGGCGAGATAATGCAGAACTCTACCACCTAGTATTCACGATGGTTGTGACTCGTATAGCCAATCAGTTGCCTTTTACGACCTGCCGGCAGAACAGCAGTTTGCCTATTCTTCAAAGGAGCCCGGGACCAATACGTGGAATAAAATATTGAATAATATTTTTAGGGTATCACCTGTAAACGTGAAGTGGGGATGTTGGTGTATCTCGCGTACTTACCTCGTTATTTACGATATTTTTTGATAAGTTTAAAAACTATTTTTTGATTAAGGCGAGGTATTTCGACGCGCATCAATTCTAAAGGAAATGGGTGACGCGGTATGTTCTGAAACCGCTGAGAAACGTGTTAATTTTCGGATATTTATTTATTTATTTATTTTTTTTGCACTAAAATTGTACAATGCTTAAACTTAATGCCATAAAGGTATTCTCTGCCAGTCAACTAGCAAGTGGAGCAGAAAAATTTCAATAGGGGGTGCAAATAAATATTTTAAATGGAAATAGGAAACAGTATGATGGGCTAAACGGAACAAAAATATAATAATTACTAGGAAATAGGAAATATAAATAGATACATGTAACATATTTACATAAACATATATTAATAAACACATAATAGACTATACATATATATACATAGCACATATAATAAACAAAATATTGAACTAAGCAAGTAAGTATAACAAAAGTATTTAATAATGTCTGTCTGTAGATAATTTCAATTTCTCTTAGATATTTCGTTGAAAATTAACACCGAAAGCTAAGTGTTAAGATAATGGGTCGTCAAAGCACGCTTGAAAGACCACTTAGAAGAGGACCTCCTAACGTCAAATGGAAGAGAATTCCAGAGCTTAACGGCTTGAATAAAGAAAGATTTATAAAGAAAATCCGTTCGAGAGAAAGGGATGTAAAGAGAAAGATCAGAACGGAGGGAACGATCATGAGTGCTACACTGAAAGCAGAATTTAGATTTTAGGTAAGTGGGAATATTTGGGTCATTAACAATGGAATATAACATGTGCAGCACCCTAACTTCTTTACGTTTAGCTAAAGGTAGTCATTTAATTTTTGAACGAAAGAATGAAATATGATCAAATTTGCGTAAATTAAAAATAAAACGTATGCGGTTATTAAAGAGAATCTCTAATCTATTGAGTAGATACTGAGTGAGGTCTGAATAGCATACATCAGCATAATCTATAATAGGTAGCACAAGGGCTTGTATTAATAAGAGTTTTGTACTCACAGGGAGAAAATTTCACAGGGAAAAAAGTAAAATTGCTATTTATCAATCAATACCAAAAAGCATGATTAAACAAGCCAGTTTTTTCCCGTTTGTTGCGATGCCTCGCATTAAGTGCTAAGTTTTGTTTATTTATTTATATTTACGCACAAAAAACTGAACATAGGTTAAATTTAACGCCTAATCTCATGTATTACATAAAGGAAATAAAAAAGGACATCTTAAATGTTTTTGTTAAAGTCAAGTGTCCCTTCAGGGGGAGAACATAACCCCTGGGATAGAGTGTACTTGGAACCCTTTCCTCATACACTTCAAAAGTAAGTTAATTTGTTGGTTCCGGGGCTCCTCTGAAGAATAGACCAACTGGCATTTTGCCAGGCAGGTTGTAAGTGGCGACCGATTGGCTATGTGCGTCACCTGGCTACCAAGTGATAGAGTTCTGTATTGTCTCTCCCGGGTCTGGTACCACCACCTTATCTATTTCTGCCGCAATAGCGTCAGTGCTTATCACTGTCGTGTTCCGGTTTGGAGGTTAAGGTAGCCGGTAAAGTTATGCATGTGGCATTAGATCTTGTCACAAGATAGCAACGCACCATTTACATATTTGGTGTCTAGATAGCAACTTGTCGCCTCTGTGGTCTAGTGGTCCGGTGTCGGAGTTGACCACATGAGGTCCTGGTTTCGATTCCTGGGCCGGGCACTTTAAAAATGTGTTTTGTCAGTTTTTGATGAAAACAACATTGCCCGGAATTGGAAAGTGCCCGGTTGGCGATAGGCTTGCCACCTATCACATTGTGGGACCAAGCATCTTCGGCTAATCGTGGGTGCACTTGTTGTACCTCTGCCTACACTTTCGGGGATACGGGCGTGAGGATGCTGTTTAGATAGCATATATATATATATATATATATATATATATATATATATATATATATATATATATATATATATATATATATATAAATATAAATATATATATATATATATATATATATATATATAAATATATATATATATATATATATATATATATATATATATATATATATATATATATATATATATATATATATATATATATTGCTATTACAGATTACATAGTATAAATGTTATTACATCAAATTATACAGCTGATCATAAGCTGAGCTCCAGAAAATCGAAGCAATTTAGTAGATAACAATAAAGAAGTATATTGGTGGGTCCCTTGGAGACCTTTGTGGCACCTTGAAAACCAGTTCTAAGCCTTCGTAAAAATAACCGCACTAAACATACATGTTTATTGTTTATGCAGAATCTAATCTCAAATAATATTGTATTCATTTGTTAAGGGTTGCACTGAACATATCAATCACTTTATTTCTTTGATATCTGAAAAGAATATTGATAACTTCTTCATAAATTTAATTATTCTAATGAATTATGTTATTGATGTTTTACAATCACCTATGTAATAAACACCTAAAAAACACCTAAACACCTAAAGTAACTGCTAATGCAACTCAGTTGGTAATTCATTTAGATATAAGGATGGTACCTACATATTTTAACATCCTTTTCCAATGCAAATTATTTACTCTAGGCAAAATATATTTACCCATTAAAATGGGACATTGAAATGTTACATAAAAATTTGGTCTCTTTAATATTTAACATTTCTGGTTTTCATTAATAATTGAGTATTTAATCTTATCATACAGTGGTAATACGTAGCAATATTCGAAAAGTAAATTAAGATTGTTAACTATTGCTTTTAATAATTTAGGATGTAATTGATAAATATCGCCATAGCACCTGAGTACATAATTAAAGATAGATTTTGGTAGTTTATTATTTAAAAAATTCCATATACTGAGGTACTGAAAAGGTATGCGCTATGCCACCCGTGAACCACTAAAGTCAAGTCCGTGGACTGCACGTACTTCATTCCGTTGTAGGCCGCAGTGTGACGCGTCGCGTGTTCCAAAACTCGAGATTTTAAAAGAAGACTTAATTATTGTTCAATATAGTTTTACATTACAACTAAGGTTTTTAAAATATATTAAAAATTAATCTTAACGAAAAGGAACTCGGTTTGTACTGTGTGCATGTTCGTTTCTTTTGTTCGTGGTACATTAATCTGTCTAACATTATACGAAGAATTTTATAAGGTAATTTGTATTTAAGCGCTGATAATTTTGCAACGACACGACGTAATTCAAAGGAAATATGGAGAGTAGGGGAGAGAAAAAGGAGTTATTTGATGGTCTGTGGTCAAATAAAAGGGGGCTGAAATAGTAGATGAAAGTTTGAATGGGGTATTTTATGTTGATGACATGTTCCTTGATTGACAGGCAAAGCTGCGTGGGTCAGCTAGTGTTTCATAAATTCTGTCGTCTGTTTTCAAGGATTGTACTCCTGATTTTTTCAAGGTTTTGATCAAATATTATAAAATACTAGCTGACCCGGCAAACGTTTTTTTTGCCATTCATATTAGAAATCCATAGCGGACAAACAACGTGACATGTAATTTATATAAGTCTACGCCCTACGGGATTCTACGGGATTTCTACGCAGCCAAAATGGCATTAAACTTTATATGGTGATTAAGTATTCTTAAATTTTCTATTTTTCCCGCGCAACTTTCTTAATATTTTTTTTATAAGAACCTTCTCCTTACAATTACAAACACAACAAAAAAAAAATTACCGAAATTGGTCCAGCCATTCAGGCGTGATGTAGTGACCAAGGAAAATAGGGATTGATTTTTATATTAAAATTTTATAATTAAATTAAATTAAAGAAGTGAGTTTTCATTGTATTTTTTTTTAAATTAGAAATCTGAAGTTTATATTCATCTATTTGACCGCCCCGTTGATCGAGTGGTTAGCGACCCTGACTACACAATCAACGGGACTCGGGTTCGATCCCCGACGGGGACAAGCGTTTGTGTGATGAGCAAAAATGTTTGTATTTCCGGGTTTGGGTGTTTATTATGTGTGTAAAAGTATATATGTATATATGTATTTCTATGTACTAGTATCGTTGACTAACACCCATAATACAAGCAAATAATTTGCTTACTTTGGGGTTAGCTCAATAAGTGTAATTTGTCCCATGAATATTTATTTATTATTATTTATTTATTTATTTATTATCTATTTAAATGAGCATTTATTGTATATTTTATTTCGCGTATCTCGGGACTGGCTCTATCGTTTTGCATATTTAGCTAATGTTTTGACTTTTTAAGTTTCTTATATAATCGCAATTTTACAAAAGAAAGTTTTTAAAGTCCAGCCTCGTGCTCACAATTTTATAGTTTTCCAGCTATTCCGCAACTTCAGCAGCCAATGGATTATATTCAACTCTTACTTCAAAACATATTTTCATATTAATTTAGGACGGCTAGCCACATACCTGCTGCAGTGGTAATCTAGGGAGTAAAAGTGGGGATGACCCTTAATTGTCACCTTAATTGTGATGTATGTAGGCACGCAGGCGCAATTTCCTAGATTGGCCCTGCGGCAGGGCGGCAGGGGCACGAGACCATTCTTGGATCCTAGACCTCTGCCGCCCTGCAACGTTATTGCGTGTGTAGCGTGATCGGGGTAATTTCTCAATCAGTTGGTTGGTTGGATGGCATTCGATTGGATTCCGCTCAACTTAGACTTCCTAAAAATTTGAATCGATTCGGTTCAGGAGATTTTGAGAAATTTTGAACAAACATCAAAAAAAAAAAATTAGCGAAAGAGTATTTTTTAATATAACTTCCAGATTTATATACCGATTGAGTACAAAAACTAATCAGCTCTATTCCTAAAAAAACTACGTCTAATACATAAATTGCATCAAAATCGGTTAATCCGTTTGGGAGTAATCGTTGACGAAAAATTTTGAAAAAAGTGTTTTTTCGACATAGCTTCGAAATTTTTCAATCAATCATTTTCTGGTATTCTACGATATTTTAATACTTACTAAAAAAAACTACGTCAAATGCCGTTTCAAAAATCAAAATCGAATGTAATTCTCAAAACTAATAGCTTTTTAAATATTAAAATTACGTTCTTTCTAGCAAACTTACTTATTTTTTTTAAATAACTTTCAAGTTAATTCACCGATTGACTTAAAAATCTTATCAGCTTTTTAATCTTTAAAACCTGTGTCAAATATTCAATCAATCAAAATCGGTCATTTTTTTGGAATTTATCAATGGAGAAAATTAAAAATAAAATGTTATTTGACATTGCATCGAAATTTTTCAAGCTATCGATTATTCAGCTAAAGCAATATTTTAGATCTCAAAAATTGAGTTGCTATCATAGTTTTCAAAATATGTAGCTTTTCAAAAGTTAATATACTGCCATTTTTACTAATACAGATGTTTGAACTGAAAAATCTATGCTTATATTTTTTGCTCTTTTGAGTTAAAAATTCCTTAATTTTCTGAGATGTTTCAGGGATGGCCCGTAGGGTCAACCATTTACACCTTTTTTTTTGCTGTAGCACCAAGAAAGGGCACCAGGGCTATACCGATGTTTTGATTTTTTGTTATTATTGGTGCCTTTCAATATGCCTGTATACTGAACGGCAGGCAAGTTTGTAGAGGCAACTTAAATAACAAATATTGTCACGACTGCCATGCACTCTAGATTTTTACTGGGACAGGTGTGTGAATAGCCGCTTGAATGTCATTCACACCTAAATATATCTTCCGGAAAACACAATGTGAAAAAGTTCTTCCAGATTCTAAATTGGCAACTAGATTCAAAGTATGACCTATTAAATTTGTACATGAACGTTCTGTTGTTGGACTACCCCAACTTTATCGACTAAATTGACCCTGGTCTCAAGTTAACTTAATTTAACATAGAATTCTATACTAGTCTACTAAACTATATATTACTATAGATCGCGCGCATCGTGTGTCATTTGTTCCAACGACTGTGAATAGTTTCTACATATTCTGTTTTATTTTCCGTGGAACTGGATACCAAATTTTAGGCAAAATCATCCAAGTGGCCAAAATATGGATCTTAGTATTTTCAAACTTTTGAAATCTATATTAATATTATAAATGCGAAAATTTGGATGTTTAGATGTATGGGTATTTGTTACTCAATCACGCAAAAATAGTTGAAACGATTTGGATGAACTTTTTCACGCATGGCGTTCACCAAAAACTTGTATAATGCAATATGCTGCAGGTTGCAGTTACTATTATTATTAATGCGAATGTTTGTCTGTCTGTCTGTCTGTTCGATGTAAAGGTTAAATCACTGAACCGTTTTTAATAAAATTTAGTATGAAAGTAGTGGCGTCCAACACAGGCTATTTTTTTTCAAAAATAAACTCCTAAATAAAATGTTGTGTAAGTGATTAGAACTGAAATAAAACTAACCGCCTAGGTAGATTCTCTTTTCCTAAAAAGCCTCAATTTAAAATTAAAAATCAATTTTATGACAATAAAAACGGAACAAATTACGTATTATAATATCTGTTTCGATAGAACAACTATAGAATAAATTATGAAATATATTCGTTAATTGTACGACAATCAATTGCCAAGTACAACGACTTGTTTAAAATAACATATTTCACGTCAAAGATGGCATCGTTTGTATGTTGATAATTACCAAATATAGAACTTAAACTTCTTAAACAAATTAAAAAATAATTTAAAAATTAATGAGATAATATCATAGGTGTAGTAGGGCACGGCCTATCTTAACCTCCAATCGAAACAAGACAGTGACATGCACTGACGATATTGTAGCAGGAAGATATAGTAACATAAATACGCACTCTATATTAGTATTTGCTCTATGAAAGCTACATATTTTATGAAGCTTGCACTTCAGCAAAGGTAACGCATCCCTTGTCGCCTGAGGTCCACAAACTAAGTTTGGTATGTGGACCTAATACAAGGAATTCATGCTAAATTTCTGCTCTGCTTTGAGTTGCTCTAATTTTGATGTCACCTTTGACGGTACTAAATATGTATTAAACTAGAGTAAGGTTATGTTTTATAATATTCTATATTATCTATATCTACGAGCAATTCTTGAATATAATATATGAACACTAGCTGACCCGGCAAACGTTGTTCTGCCTTTTTAACGACTCTTATTTTTTTCCTATTTATTTTCTCACCTTTTAAACCTTCCCTGGACTTCAACAATTAATTCAAAACCAAAGTCATCAGTCATAGCCAAATCGGTTCAGCCGTTATCGAGTTTTAGCAGTTTTAGCAAGATTAACGAACAGCAATTCTCTGCCCTCTCTTCCATTGTATATATATATACATATATATATATATATATATATATATATATATATATATATATATATCCATTTTGTTGCTCGACTTAGTATTTTTATATATATTTGGTCCAAAATGTAAAAAAAAGTCGAAAAACATCTAATTGTTATGAGATTATTATGAGTAATAGTTATGAGATTATTATATTTATTATATAAAAATTTATATAATATATTAATATTTGTATGTTTATTGGTCTGCCCGTAGGTTTAGATAAATATATAATATATATATATATATATATATATATATATATATATATATATATATATATATATATATATATATATATATATATATATATATATATAATCTGAATATTGGTCTGCAACGATTTTCAAAGAATGTAGAACACAGGGGGTTTCGAGGGTGATATCGATCTAGCTAGGTTTCATTTTTAGAAAACTTCTTTTTTACCAAAAAAAAAATATGGAGCAAAACTTGGTCACCAGGTATTTAATATTACAAATGCGAAAGTTTGGATGTTTGGAAATTTGGCACATAGGTAGATGATGACTTGGAATAGCACATAGATTACTTTCTATCCCGGGAAGTCGATCCCGTGGCATTCGACAAAACTTTTACATAGCAGCAGGCTGTATGCTACATCTAGTAAATTAAAATTATCTGGGAAGATACATAACATATCACTAACATTTACAAAATGTAACTTAAGCAAAAATTTAATGATTTAAAACTTTAAAAAAGTTAATTTTATTCTTAGCCTGCTCTCACAAGGCTACAATTTTAATATGTTGTAATTTACATACGTTTAAGGCTAAAAAAATTTACAACCGATTTTGAAGCTTGCGAGTATGCGCCAGTCATGCAGCTAGCAAAGTTATTGGGATGACAATTCATAACATGCTGCCACAAAGCCGAAATTTTGAATACGTTTTTTTTATAGTTAAAAAAAATAAATATAAACAGCTAGTCAATTCTAGCGGTTGTAAATGTCTGCATTAATGTCGATACCGTTAACTAACATCCATATTCTCACAAGCAAATAATTTGCTTACTGTGTGGTTGGATCAATATGTGTTATAATATAATTGACCAGTGAAGAGATGAGCGCTTATCAGATAATCGTCACAAACATAAAATTCACGCCGAGGATGTAGAAACAGACGACCAAACCTCCAACTTAGACGATGACAAAGAGTCCTAACAGTTCAAGCTCAAAGAAGGGAAAAAACGATAAATTGCACGCACAATGAGAAATAATAATGGTTGTTACATACGCTTAGACGTGTAAATAATATAGACGTAAAATTATGTAAATCACACAAAGAGTGTGCATACATCAAGTGACATAATATGTCTAGCGATATTTATTATTATTTCTTTCTCTCCACCAAATCTCACTTGATGCATGCCATGCTCTGTTACCACATCATGACTATTATATTTTTTGGAATTGTGCTAATTTTAGTTTCATTTTGAGATAACAGCTTTACATGAATTTTCATCTATAGAAGTATTAATCATACTCCAGATTGCTACTACCGCTATTAATCATATTCCAGATTGCTACTGATATTTAAAAAAAAAATGGTATCTTTACGCCAGTATCTACGCCCCGCCGTGTTGGCACGGTGTTATCCCGTCGTGTTGGTCCCGGCCTCTTTTGAAGAATAGGCCAACTGCCGTTCTGCCAGGCAGGTCGTAAAAGGCGACCGATTGGCTATCGAGTCACTACCATCGTGGCTACTAGGTGGTAGAGTTCTGCATTGTCTCGCCCGGGTCTGGTACCACCGCCTTACCTATTCCTGCCGCAATAGCGTCAGTGTTTGTCACTGTTGTGTTCCAGTTTGGAGGGTAAGGTAGCCGGTAAACTTATGCATGTGGCATTAGACCTCGCCACAAAATACTAACGCACCATTAACATCTTTAGTGTCTATAGGCGATGGTTGACTCTTTCCAGGATACCCATCTGCTTGTTTGCTATCTCATAATATTAAAAAAAAATTACGTAACTAAGGTGAATACATGCCAAATTACAGCCTATAATTCCCGTAACAAAACGCCAATCTAATACAAGCAGATGGGTCTCCTGATGGATAAAGTCAACTATCGCTTATAGACACCAAAGGTGTTAATGGTGCGTTGCTATCTTGTGACGAGGTCAAATGCCACATGCATAAGCTTACCGGCTACCTTACAGTGACAAGCACTGACACTTTTGCGGCAGGAATAGGTAAGGCGGTGGTACCAGACCTGGGCGAGACAATGTAGAATTCTACCATCTAGTAGCCACGATGATAGTGACTGGTATAGCCAATCGGTCGCATTTTACGACCTGCCTGGCAGAACGGCAGTTGGCCTATTCTTCAAAGGAGCCCGGGACCAACACGGGGAAAGAAATAGAAGCCTTTTTTTCCAGTCCTTTGCAACTACCCATGACTGAAACGCTTTCCTAAGCAAATTATTTGGTTTGTAAACATGCGACATGTCGTCCTATAATCATGCTAATTTTAGTTCTTTTTTAATATTTTAGCCACAAATATTAGAGTCAGGGATAAATTTGGACATTTTTCTGTGTAAAGATTTTAAATTGTAGCCTGCATTTCACTGTTAGTTTAATAATAGGCAATTTAGAGAGTTTTTTTTTAACATTAGATAGCAAACAATCAGATAGATCTCCTGATAGAAAAATACAATCATCGCCTATAGACACCACAGATGTTCATAATGCATCACTGTTTGAGTGGCGTGGTGTTAACACCACTTAAATTTACGGACTACCAAACTGGAACACTACAAAGACCAGCTAGCTATTACGGCAGGGATAGGTAAAGCATTAGTATTAAATACCTGGGTGAGACTGCGAAAGTCTACCACCTACTCGTAGTAGTTATCAAGATATGGACACGTATAGACAATTATTCGCTTTTATAAACCACTGGCTATGATACCCGGCTTCGCTTGGGAGTTGATATGAGATTATGTGGTAGTTGAAATATAACAAATGTAATTTAAGACTTATTGAACTTATTGAACCACACACAACCCAAACAATCGTTGTTCTGAATGAAGTTCAAATACTCGACAACAGATGGCGCCACTACACTTAATTTCCAATTCGAAGGGAAAAGCCTTATATCTTTAAAAACACGCCCTTTAGATAAAAACGGGAAGTTTCTTGTTCGAGGGGGGAATAAAGGGCTATCACACTATATAAGTCCCTTTATCGTTCCGGGACTCCTTTTTAAGTTTTACCGGTACGCATATTTTATCAACTTACTTTTATTGTATCCTAGCTATGATACCCGGCTTTGCTCAGGAGTTGATATGAGATTACGTGGTAGTTGAAATATAACACATGTAATTTAAGACTTTATTGAAAATGTAATTTTAAATTGTGCGCCATTACTACACATGCTGCCATTGTTCGCGGCGCCTTTCGAAATGCAACCCAAATAATCGTTGTTCTGAATGAAGTTCAAATACTCGACAACAGATGGCGCCACTACACTTCATTTCCAAGTTGAAGGGTTAGAAAAGCCCTAATTAATATCTTTAAAAACACGCCCTTTAGATAAAAATGGGAACTTTCTTGTTCGAGGGGGGATAAAGGGCTATCACACTATATAAGTCCCTTTATCGTTCCGGGACTCCTTTTTAAGTTTTACCGGCACGCACATTTTATCAACTTAGTTTTATTGTATATAATAATAATGATAATGATTATTCAAATGAGGCCGGCGTAAGATAAAATCCTTGATTCCAATCTCGGGACGGGCAATGAGTTATTAATAAACTGTTTGTTTTTATAGAAAATATAACTTGATTTAACAACTTCCAGATTTGTTAATAGGTAGGGAAACGGTCATATCATGGAGATTATTATCGTCGGCTTGACGTGCATGCTCTAATTGAATCGCTACTATCGAAGAAATAGGCGTGGTCGGGGTTTTTGGGGTTAACTATTGATTTACAACATTATCAATCAAATCATTCCCAGTCATGTTAACCTAGTTTAAAATCAACTCTATTATACAGCTATTTAAGATTATATTTTGGGATAGAGCGCGTGGTAAGGAGCGCTAATCAGAAAATATTATATACACGTTATCGTAAGTAGTAGACGATTATTCAAGACCTGTAAGTTTAGTAAATAAATCTACTATACATGTTATTAGTGGTAAATCAGTGAAATGTGATGAATCTTTAAACCGACTAACGACAAGGAAAGTGGAATGTTTGTTTCATTATATGAATTATTGTAATATTTTGTTTGAAATATTGAGTTTTTAAGGATTATTTTTAACATTAGTTTGATAACAGCAATAATTGTTGTTTTTATTTTTATTACATTTGACGCTGATGAATTTATCATTCAGAGACTAGTTCATATGACTGTGCAGGTTTATTATCAAGAATTATTGTTGGATTAAGTTTTTCTAAGACCACAGCAGCTACAATTATCACATACAATTTTAAAAACATACAATTTTTCCGTTCTGGTTTTGATTAAAATTCATTTTCTTGTGCGAAATTTGCGATTTATGATATTTTCTTATTTTCACGCCACGAAATGTAAAGCTTATGTTGCACCGACTCGTTGCACTCGCATAACTCTCACACCAGCCGTTTATTTTGCGTGGCATGTGGTGCATAATACATTGCTATTTTTGTGTATTTCCTTAAATTTTACTATTTTTTAAGAAAATGTGCTATTAGAGTATTACAGGAAATCAAATTATACAAAATTAAGGTAAGATAATCGTCAAAAAATTACTATACAAATTTCCACCTCTTTTCATCCCAAAATCGTGGTCCGAAGCATAAACAATTGCTGTTTGCTATTGATTTTCGATAGACCGTCCCTTATAACCTGTATATAGTTGACATAAAAATACGAGTTTGCTCCAATTATTACATTCGAAGTGTAATAATTTGAGCAAAATAAAATGTATATTGTATTTAAGTTCTGCAAAATCCATCAAGCAAATGTCTTGTGATATGAACTATACACGTTTTCATAAGTTTTACAATGTGATACAAGTAATATTCTCAGTTTGAACAAAATACAAGAAAATATACTCCAGCAACCACTCGTGCTCATTTCTTTTATGTCTTCAGTTTATGTTTTTATTTAGCATCACTTTGTTGCAATAAATAAATCAAATCAAAAAATCTTTATTCATAAACTGGTTTACATAAAACATGCGAGTCGATCGGTGTCTGCTTTTAAGTACATTTGCACTTGTGTTAGGATGCACCGCTTTTCCGTAACAAAAGATTGTTATCTATGTTAAGGCTATCGATACACCGGGAAAAATATTATTTTATCTTAAATTAGGAAACATAAATTTGTCAGTCATGTATGTGTGTGTGTGTGTGTGTGTGTGTGTGTGTGTGTTTGTACGTATTTTTGTGCCGTATCTCGCTTTTTAATATTTTAGGCTATTATATACAATCTAATACATATATAAAAACATGTAAGAACAACTATGCCATTTTCTTGCATAATCCTTCCAAGTCGTCATAACTTTGTGTCTTAAGCCAGAATGTTACAGTTGTCTTACAGTTATAATAGGTCATAGGATAAATATTCAATTTTTTGTTGATGCTATTATACAGACTTGCCGATTGGCTATGTAGATGTCACGCGGCGAAGACAGTTTTTGTTTTTACTATTTTAGCTACGTTATACTTCCTCCGCCTATCTAGATTCCTGGAATCATACACTAATGTTTTATGTAGTCTAAGAACCACGTTAAGTACATAAAGTTGTCTTACTGTGAGAAGGTCGCATGATTTGTACAGACTTGCCGTAGGGAACTTATATGGTTTAAAAGTCATTACTTTAAGCAAGGATCTTTGTGTTCTTTCCAATTCCAGGAATCTATTTAATTCCAGGAATCTAAATAAACGTCAATAGTTTTGTTTCAAGATAGTTATAGAGTGATCTCTACTTTTCTTATATTTTTGACTTGAAACTGATTTTGAATTAAGAATACGTTAACATTTATACAAATATATAAATATACAAATATATAAATATTTTTTTTAAATTTATTTAGGACATTGTCGCCGAGCGACAACATTGTCCCATCAAAGCCTCAATTACAACATTTACTAAATCACTAGTTAAACACTTATTTACTTAAACCTAATTCCGCTAACTTAAACAACACCCTGGCCTCCTCAGACAACGGAAGATCCAGAATGCTATCCAAATAGCCAATGTGTGTTGTATTGACGTCAAGGCGACGGTTCCTGAATGATTCGTTCCCAACACACTCCATCAAAATATGTTACATCTTCAACTACTCCACATTCGTCACAATTCGGTGATCGAACTTTATTCATTAGACATGCGAATTTATATTAATGTTGTACTATAAAAAATAGGTAACATACAACTCTATAGCTAATCAAACCACAGAAGTAATTTGTCCAGGGAAATTTATATACTTATTTTATTTGTAACTAGTTGCATCCCGCAGTCCACTGCAATATGAAAGTTTTTGGTAAATTTCACGAGGGAAACTTATTTTTTACCCTGTGTGCTATTCCGGGTCACTATCTACCTGTTTACCAAATCTCATTCTAACCAGCACAGCCGTTTTGCGTGATTGAGTAACAAATATAAAAAATCCAAACATCTTAATATTCAAACATATAAACATCCTAACTGCAAACTTTTGCAGTTATTATATGTATGGGATTCACACAAGCGGAATGTCCCATCGATATTAAGAAGCGTGGGCTCTACAACAACGTATGCCACAAAGACGCTACATATTTTATCAAGCTTGCACTACAGTCAAGGTGACACGTCCCCCGTCACCTGAACTCCACAGACCGAACCCAAATACAAGGAATTCCTGTTAAATTCCTGCTCTGCTTTTAGCTGCTCTAATTTTGATATTGCCTTTGACTTAAAACTACTTATTAGGCTGTGGCAAACGGGCGACTTCCTTTGCATTTTCCCTTCTTAATTTTCTTTCTTCTTCATAATTAAATTTATATATGAACACGGATATATCATGTCGGATACGAATTGTGAATAATAGTAACATTATAATTACACACATATACAGACTGACTGGTGAGTTACCTTCAATATTTAAGGAAGTGATAGTGGGCGATCGTATATGATGAGAAAAAATAACATTAAAAATAAATATTAAAATACTTCTTAGTAAACTTAGTAAACAGTACACCGAGAATCCTATATTTACCTGCGCCATCCTTGGACACCGCGCAGGCGCAGCGTGCTATCGACACAGAATAGTGGGCGGTGGCAGCGGCGCGTCCTTGGTGTCGACTAGCGCGTACCGCGGTGTGCTTAGGGACTATAATATCCATAGGGAAATATTGGTCAAAAATTAAGCCCCTAATTTTATTATTTCATTTTAACAAGAATTTAGTACTCTCCAGAATTATCGAAGGTAACTCACCAGTCAGTCTGTATATCTTTCGCTCAGGCCTCGGGAATGGAGGGGGGAACTGCCCTTAATCCTCCCCCTTTTATATACCCAAAACTGATTCATTTATTTATAATCAATTATGCACAATAAAAATACATTCATTCATGCTGATGTTATAAATGCGAAAGTCTGTCGGTCTGTCTGTTGTCTGTTCTTATGGCTAAATTGCTGAACTGATTTTTATGAAATTGGGCATAGAGAAAGTTGAAGACCCGAAATCAAATTTAAATAAATATTTTATTCAAAAAGCAACCCCTAAAGGGCCAAAATCGGGGATGTAAATTCATGTAAAAAATATATTGCTAACGTGTTACTCCACTCGAGGGTGAAATTGCGAGGGTGAGCTAGTATATATTTCCTGATGAAAAGAGAAACCATCGCCTATAGACCAAACATCAAATATGTAAATGGTGTGTTGCTACACGTATAGCCAATTGGACGCTTTTTACGACCTGCCTGGCGGAACGCCAGTTGGTCTATTCTTCAAAGGAGCCCGGACCAACTCGGAGGAAAAAGATGTATTGCTTAGAAGTGGTCATCTTTTGTAGGTATAGGTACTTCAAGGAAACTAAATATTTTATGAAAGTCACAATACAGCCAAAATGATTTGTCCCTGTCGCATAATCTATGAGAGATTAAACTCAAATATAAGGAATTCTCGTAATTTTTTATATATTTTGATCCACCCTAATTTTTATATTTTTATATTATAAGAAGGGAAGAAAAGGAAGATATTATAAATAATTTCTTTCTTTTATTTCTTTCTATTTTAATTTTCCTTCAAATTCTTTTTAGTCTTTTTTTCAAAAGGAGAGAACGAGCAGAAAGCTCACTTGATAGTAAGTGATCACCACCGCAATGGACAGCCACGACACCAGAGATCCTGCAGCTATATTGTCGGCGTTTTAAAAATGAGTAGTAGTAGTAGTAACTAATATTTGAGTAGTTGTCCGCTTATATAATCAGTAAAACTACAAACCGTACATTACGAGTTTCATAATTAAACAACTGCTTTTTTTGCCTCGTAGTCTAGGGGTTAGCCTATTCAACTCAGATCATGAGGTTTTGGGTTCGATTAGGCACAAGTATTATTGAGGCTTTTTCGAAGTTTTTCTTGAAAATTTAATATTTCAGTAGCAGCTCGGATTCTAGTGGAGTGGTGTATTCTCGTGCCTCGGCTGAATATGTAAAGCTATCGGTTCCGGTTATCGTACCGTTAAAATGTCGGAAAAATGCGGCTATGAGCGATCATCACTTATTGCGCCAACCAACAAACCGGAGAATCGTGGTAAACCGGAAATTCTATATAGACGTTCGGTTTACTCTGCCTATCCTGCAAGGAACACGGGCGTGATGATACTTCCTCTTTCATTTGAATCAAAAATAGTGAAACTTATTTGCGGAGTAGGTAAAGTAAATTGAACGTCTAAACATTTCAATTTACCGTTATTCACCTGTTTACCCTCATGTTATTGGACGCGTTTATGAAGATCAAATCCTTTATTGCTAGGCTTCTCGTAAAAAGAAAGAGAATTCCAATACTTGTTAATAACATCGTAAATACTAAATAGGTGGTAGATTTTTGCAATATATGCACTGGAGTTGGTATAGTTTTACCTATCGCTATATGCGATAGTGAATGCCTCAGAAGTGGCGTTTTTTTGTTTAATTTACTATGAAACAAAAGTTTTGCGACAAGAGATCAGCACATCTTGCTGAGGAGTCCTCCGTGATCTTGCTGCTTGTAATAACGCGGAAACTTATGCTCGTGGCTTTAGATCTCGCCACAACATAGCAACGCACCATTCACATCTTTGGTGTCTATAGGCGATGGTTGACTCTTTCCACCAGGAGACCCATCTGCTTGTTTGCTATCTTATCATTTAAAAAAATATATATGAGAAAAACAATTCTACTAATCGTGGTAAAATCCCGTTAATTCTTAAAAAATTATGTGAAAATGCCGCAAGGGTTTAAAGTTACAACATTCTTAAATAACAAGACATCCTAAATTTTTTTTTTGTCATTTATGTTGATTAATTCTTCAAAACTTTTGTGGTCACAAATTTTTGTTGTTCAGTTTAATGAGAAGGTAATAGCCTAAGGGCGATCGAAATTTACATGTGACTGAAAATTTTATACATTTTATATATAGAGTATATTATATAGAGATAGAATCTATATATAAAATACTCTATATATAAATATAGAGTATTTTATATATAGAGTATATTATATAGAGATAGAATCTATATATAAAATACTCTATATATATAGAGTAGCTAGCAGATCGGTCTCCTAATGGGAACAGATGATCATCACATACATACACCAAAAATGCTAGTTGTGTGTTGCTCTCTGTGTGGCGACGTGTTAATGCCACTTGCATAAGTTTACTGGCTACCTTACCCTTCAAACCGGAACACGACGATGCTTTTATTTAGACATAACATAGATGCTGCATTTTAGACATACAGAGAAAAAAACGGATAAATAGCAAACGAAGCTAGCGAAGTTAGAAAGAAGCGAAGAGTACATTCTAGCGTTTGTATGTTTGTTTATTTTCTATTTTATATCATGGAACAGTAAATAAGCAGATGGTTTTTCTAACACAAACGGGGTAGCCATTGTTTATAGATATTAAAGATGTAAATGGCGTGCTGCTATCCGGTTAGCAAGATTGGAATGCCATAAGTTTAGCATCTACATTTCCCTCCAAACCGGAATAGGACAGTAATACACACTGACACTACCAAGGAATAGCCAAGGAGGAGATACCAAATGATTTCTGATTTCTGATTTCTGATGTTGTAGAACTTTACCACCTAATTAGCAATCGTGGTATCAGCGACATATTTTTGTCTTCTCTCGATTTTTATGTATTCTACAAGGCCCGAATCGAAACGGGGTAAACTCGAATTTATTGACTGGAATGTCGTGAAATGGTGCAGCAAAATTAATAGGAGGAGGTAAATGGTTGCCGGGATATAGGGGTTCAACCCCGAGCCACCTGTTTGGGGCAAACTACTAGTTTCTTTCTTTCGTTTCTTCATTCAAACCGCAAGGGACTGGAATATGCTTCCTGAGTCTGTTTTCCCCGACGAGTATAAGCTAGGGATCTTCAAGAGAAGAGTGAACAGGTACCTTCTAGGAAAGCGCGTTCCATCTTAGGCCGCATCTTAGCTTACCATTAGGCGAAATCGTGGTCAAGCGCTTCCCTAACGATAATAAAAAAATATATATATTAAAAAAAATCGTCCGATTGAAGGTTTTGACAAAAACTTAATTTCCTTAGCACTGAAATTAAGTATTTGTTAAAACAAAAATAAATTGTTATAAGCGTGAAAGTATATCTGCATGTTCGTAACACTTTTGTGGCTATGAAATTGGAACACATTTTTTAGCCTGTTTTCGAAATTTTATATGATCGAGAAAATTCTATCATGTAATAAGTTAAATTACACGATATACCGGGAGATATTATCTAAGGAATGTAGATAATATCTCCCGGTATATCGTGTAATTTTTGTAAAATTGTTATTTAACAATCAGTATAAAAAAACGTGATTTAGTAAACCAGTTTTTTCACATTTGTCCCGATGCCCCGCCTTAATGAAATTTGGCAAGGAGCTAGTAAGATCTAGGGTCAAATACAGGCTACTTTTCTTAAAAATCACCATGTGTACTCATGAATGGAATAAAAGTTTAAGTGAAAGGTTAAGAATTGAGATAATTTACTCCGTGTTGTTCCAGGCTTCAATTGAAGATTAGACCATCTGCCTCGTCGTTCGCCTCTTACGAACTGCCTGGTAGAACACCAGGCAGTTCGTAAGAGGCGAACGATTGGCTATGCGAGTCACTATACTCTCTTTGCTATTACGTGGTAGAGTTCCGCATTGTCTCGCCCGGGTCTGATACCACCGCCTATTCCTGCTGCATTAGCGTCAGTGCTTATCACTGTCGTGTTCAATTTGGAGGGTAAGGTAGTCGGTAAATACCGCGCCACAAGGATGGCAAGGCACTAGAAAGAAAGAAAGAAAGAAAATATTTCTTTGCAGGAGTACGGTTGTTACAAGTTGTTAAAAATTAATTAAGTTACCAACATATTCTACCATTATATGGTGAGAAAATATTTAAAAATTATTATTATCATATTTGGTGTGAATAGGCGATATTTTTCACTTTGCATCAGAAGAGCCATCTGCTTGTTTGCTATCTTATGATATAAAAAAGATATTACTCTACTTGTATTGCATGTAAGCGCACTATTCTGTGGGAATTCTTCTTAAGGCAAGGCATCGCGACAGCGACAAACGGGAAAAAAATGGTTTGTAAATCACGTTTTTTGTATTGATTGTTAAATAACAATCTTACAAAAATTACACGATATACCTGAAGATAATATCTAAAGAATGTGCTAACTCATTACATGATAGAATGTACTTTGCTCGATCATATAAAATTCCGAAAACAGGCTAAAAAATCTCTAAAACAAATAATTTGTTAATAATATTTCTAATCTTCCATATGATTTTATATGGTGACATTAAGTTGTAAATACGAAAAAGAATGTGCTAAATTTTAGTTTTCAGCTGATGTCCTATATTTATTTATCCGAAAATTAACAAGTTTCCCAGCGGTTTCAGAAAATACCGCGCCACCCATTTTCTATAGAATTGACGCGCGTCAAATTACCTCGCCTTAAGCGCGAAGGGCGACCAGAGCATTTCTTTTCTTAAAATCTAAATAAAATAAAAAACTCTACGCTACAGAATTGACTGCAACTTTTAGAATAAGAATTAGAGGAAGATTTTTATTCTAAAGCAATTGTAAAGATGGGAAACTTTTGACTTGAAAATCAGACAAAAATCTTTATCTTTTTTGTCTAACGTCCATTAGGGGTACTAATGGACTAAAATAAAGGATGAAAAATAATGTGAAATTTATTATACTGAAGACATTTTACTCGTAGGCGAAGCTTCGGGAGCCAGCCAGTCTATCTGTACGATCCTTGCGATAGGGGCTGCTGCAATGATCGCTACAATCGTACATTGAAATCTAAGGACTCAAGCAGGAAAGAACGAAAAACACACTCACCGGGATGATGGGTCCGGGGTCCTGGGAGATCTCCTGTGCCCTGTCTTCCTCGATTGGGGCGGCTTAAGGTGGCGATTTCACGTCAGCTAGCTACTAGCGGGGTTGTTTTCCGGTTTTTAAATGTTGGATCTTGTTGAAGGTGAGCGACGCGATGAACGCTCGAACGGAAATATGTTTTTTCATCACCTCCGCCAATGACGAGCACTCGCGACGATTGGCTCGGCGCAAGCGGCGCGAAGAATTTATGAATTTTTAAATGAAATAGGAAGTTGGAAGGAAAACGGATCAGTGATGTGTGTACAATATCTATATTAATATTATAAAGAGAAAACGTTTGTATTTCTGTACGTCTATTGCAAACTAGCTGTTGCCCGTGACTTCGTTCGCGCGAACTTTGTTTTCTCCGCACAGCTCCTCCCCCGTAAATGATAGCGTGATAATATGTAGCCTATATGTTGACCCGACCTGTTAGTAATATTCATGCAAAATTTGAAGTAAATCCATGCAGTAATTTTTGAGTTTATCCCGGACATACATTGATTTTATTATATGTATATAGATAAACTCAAAAACTACCAGATCGATCTTAAGAATTATTTTATCATAAGAAAGCTATACTATTAATAAAGGACACTAACTACTTTTTATCCGACTTAGCAAAAGGAAATTATGATTGTGGATTACGTGAACAAAGCCGCGAGTAACAACTAGTTTACTATATATATAATTGATTTACAAAAAAAGCATCTTCACGCCAGTATATCCGAAAAGGTAGGCAGAGGTACAAAGAATGCACCCACGATTAGCCGATGATACTTAATCCTTTAATATGATAGTTAGCAAGCCTATCGAAGATCGGGCACTTATCCAATCCCGTGAAACGTTATTTCTGTCAGAAAACTAAAAAGAAAACAAAAATAAATTTAAAAAATTATTTAAAACAGCAAAAATATGTGTCATACAACAACAAAAACAGCAATTCAAAATATTTGTTCGACCCGGGAATCAAACCAGGGACCTCATGTGGTTAACACCGACACCAGACCACTACATCACAGAGGAGATTAATTGATTTACAAATATGCAAAATAAAAAAAACTACGTTCGTAGTAGTTAAGTCGCACGTTTGCTTTTCCAGGATAATGTCCAGTTTTCACCACAAAATGGCGACATACAATATGTCAGCACGACCGCAACATTCTGCTGAAATTAAGGGAATTAATGTAGCAATTTTCAGCTTTTGCAACATGTTAGAAAATTATTTGAATGTTGTATTATTTCCGCTTGGTTTGTTATGATTATGGAACACCAAATTGTAAGCTAAACATTTTGTTCTATTAATTTAACTCGAGAATTTAGTTTTCCCATTTTGAATCGTGTCCCATTTTAAAGAATATATCACCTTCTTTACTGCTAGGCTAAAGGTTAATATTTGTGACTAATATCATGACTGCTAAAAACATTGCACAATTGAGTTCACAATTTAATTTCAATTAGTTTTAAAGTTGCTGCAAAAGACATAGCAGCAGAGCACGTGGATAAACAAAAGGTTCCGTTTTCCAATGTCTCGTTCTGGCTTGATACCACAGTCTTACATTTTTCTAATCGCGTCGTTAGAGTTACTAGCAAAAAGCAGAGCTTTGTAAGGGCTCGCAAAGTTATACTATCTAGTAATATTGTTATAAAAGTATTTTTATGAGAATTACATCTTTTAATGTATGGACTTTATTTATAATTATCTAACCTAAAAAACTCAGCGTATTTTCACCTAAACATTACATTCGCATCAAAGGCCCGCGTCGTCAGGCTTTGTACTAGGAATATTTGGTTTTTGTTTGTTGGTATTTTCAAGGAAAAATATGTATTAAAAATGAAGGTTGATCTTATAATAAACACATCTTTGACATTTTTTTTTCTAAAATCAGGAAGTTCCTGGTTTTACGTCGATTTACGAAATCAAAATCAAAAAATGTTTTATTTAAATAAACCTTCAAAATTTTTGGACTACGCAGGCACGAAGAATTGACGGTAGACACTCAGCGAATACATTTTTAGAATTTTTCTCTCAGATACCCTCGGAGTTCGATTTCAGAGTCAGGCAAATGTAAAAATGTGTTTTTTCAGTTTTTCTGATAAAACAACTTTGCCCGGGATTGGAAAAGTGCCCTACTGGCGATAGGCTGGCCACCTATCACATTGTGGGACTTAAGTATCTTCAGCTAACCGTGGATGCACACGTTGTACTTCTGCCTACCTGTTCGGGGATACGGACGTAAATATACCTTTTTTTAGCTTTTTAACCTCGTCCTCGGGCTAAGATTGGGAATTGATCTCAATACAATATAAATCAATTAATACATCTGTACTGTTTCTCAATAAGCATATTGTGAAACTCTCTAACGCTCTATTTACTCTGTTCGCAGCAAACATCCCTGCTCTAGACCTAAATTCTCTTTGTGCCTCCCACAATATTACATCAAACTTCCCTTGCATTCTCCTTTTAATGATTTTATCATACACCTTCGAAACTGATGGCCCTATAGCTATTGCAGCTTATACTTGAACCTCTCCTTTATACGAGGGCACGATAACCGCGCGCCGCCAGTCAAATATGAAGAAACAATTCATGAAGTAGATAGTCTCTTAATAAGGTCAAAAATTCTAATAGAAAATGTATCTTCTATCAATTTTAACTCGTTAATTTAATAAGAGATGGCGTTAGTAGTAATAAGATTCTAATACAACTTGTACCTTCTATTTTTTATTTTTATAAAATGGTATTTTTATGGTAGATAACAAATCTAGACATGAATATAAACTACCACGTCGAAGCTCAAACCTAAAAATGCGATATTTTTTCAGAAAATGTACCACAAAAGTGCATAGAAAGTAGCCTAGTGTAGGGCTCGCTTCGCTCGCCCTGATAAATATAAGTAAATATTCACGGGACAAATTACACTTACTGATCTAACCCCAAAGTAAACAAATTATTTGCTTGTGTTATGGGTGTTAGTCAACGATACTAATACATAGAAATACATATTTTTATACAAATACTAGAATATATTTCATGAATACCCAAACCCGGAAATACAAACATTTTGTTTTTTTTTTGTTCATTTGTGTGATGAGCATAAACGTCACACAAATGCTTGTCCCCGTCGGGGATCGAACCCAAGCCCCGTCGATTGCGTACTCAGGGTCGCTAACCTCTCGACCAACAGAGCGGTCTCGGCGATGACTGAGGTTTTACGTGCTCATTTGAGACCCGGGAGTAATAACACACTTTCCCCCGTGTTGATTCGGACTCCTTTAAAGAATAGGGCAACTGCCGCTCTGCCAGGCAGATCGTAAAAGGCGGCTATGCAAGTCACTACCATCGTGGCGTTTAGGTGGTAGGATTCTGCAATGTCTCGCCCGGGTCTGGTATCATCATCTTACCTATTCCTGCAACAACAGCGTCAGTGCTAGTCACTGTCGTCGATGGTAAGTTAGCCGGAAAACTTATGCATGTAGCATTAGACCTCGCCACAAGATAGTGCACACCATTAACATCTTCGATGTCTATAGGCGATGGTTGACTTTTCCATCAGGAGATCCATCTGCTTGTTTGATATCTTATGTATAAAAAACACTACTGACCAGAATCCAAGCTGCTACTGAGATTTTGGATTTTCGAGAAAAACCTGAAAAAAAACCTCAATAACACTCTTTCTCGATTCGGGAATCGAACCCAGGACATCATGATCTGAGCTCAATAGGCTATCCCCTAGAATACGAGGCAGTCTAGTTTGATAAATTGATAAATTGTTATACTGTTCGCCTCTGTGGTCTAGTGGTCCAGTGTTGGCGTTGACCACATGAGGTCCCGGGTTCGATTCCCGGGTAAAAAAAAGTGTTTTTTCAGTTATCTGAGAAACACAAAGTTGCCCGGGATTGGAAAGTGCCCGGTTGGCGATAGGCTTGCCACCTATCACATTTGTGGGACCAAGTATCTTCGGCTAATCGTGGGTGCACTTGTTGTACCTCTGCCTACCCCTTCGGGGATATGGGCGTGAAGATACTGTCATGTATCTCTTCAGATACGAGTGCTCGTACGTGATGAAAGTGCTCGTACAATGCAGTTTTAAAATTTGATAAAGTAGATGATTATGATAAAGGGTTCAGATCTTTCCATTGTTCCAAAGGTTGTTTCTTTCCATTCGGAGAGACATCTGCTTATTTACTTTCTTATTATGTTAAAAAAAAATTACGTTCTGGCCCTAATAAATTTAAGCAGATATTAATCCAAATTTTGTATTGTTTTGTATAAACTCCTACTTCACTTTATAGGATCACCGATCAGATTATGTAATTACTTCTAAAATGTAATTATAAGATGAAACCGAATCGAAAGAAAGTTTTTCGCCGATTTCGACAAATGGTTGATCGAATTAAAAAAATATATACTTACACATTCAATGCTATAGTCGCATTTTATCTAAACTAGCAGAGTGCTATAAATGTTTCCTTGAGTCATCTGTGATGAGTAAAAATTAATTTTCCAAAAAATTGTAAATTTACATACACAGCCCGAAATCCTCCTTGAGAATGTTACTCCGTGTGATTAAGGCTGCTCTTGAAGAAAAAAGACCTTCTGTTCTGCCAAGTTCATAAGAGGCGTACATTTAACATGTGATTCACTTCCATCGTGACTAATATGTGGTAGAGCTCTGCATTGTCTCGCGTGGATCTGAGTGCTTAGTGTGAGTTTTTCTTTTCGAATTCGATCGTGAGCGCGTTTGGAGTTTACTAGGAATTTGTATGTAATTTGTACAGCGCCACCTAGTGGTAAACGTGAGAAAACAGTTTACCACTAGGTGGCGCTGTACAAATCACATACAAATTCCTAGTAAACTCTAAGCGCGCTCACGATCGAATGCGAAAAGAAAAACTCACACTTAGCACTCTGGTACCACCGTATTTAAGTGTGAACGGTAAGGTAGCTAGTAACCTTATGCATGTAGCATTAAGGATAGTAACGCACAATTAACAAGTTTGGTGTCTATACGCAATGGTTGGTCGCCGCCCCGTTGGTCGAGTGGTTAGCGACCCTGAGTGCTAAGTGTGAGTTTTTCTTTTCGCATTCGATCGTGAGCGCGTTTGGAGTTTACTAGGAATTTGTATGTGATTTGTACAGAGCCACCTAGTGGTAAATGTGAGAAACCAGTTTACTACTAGGTGGCGCTGTACAAATCACATACAAATTCCTAGTTAACTCGAAACGCGCTCACGATCGAATGCGAAAAGAAAAACTCACACTTAGCACTCTGACTACGCAATCGACGGGGCTCGGGGACAAGCATTTATGTGATGAGCATAAATGTTTGTATTTCCGGGTTTGGGTGTTTAAGGGAATTTAAGGTAGCCGGTAAACTTATTTATGCTTGTGGCATTAGACCACGCCACAAAATAGCAACGCACCATTAGCATATTTTGTGTCTATAGGCGATGGTTTGATTCTTTTTATCAGGAGACCCATCTGCTTGTTTGCTATCTTATGATATTAAAATAATGGCATTTTTTTCTAGATGTTTTATCCCCAAAGTGTAGGTAGGTATTACTAGTCAGTAGATATCAGTGGTCGATTACGCATATTGACCTGCTAATATTCTGAATATTAGCAGGTCAATATTGGTATTCGACCGCTCAGTAATCAGTAATTCAAGATCTTTAAAACGTTTTATACAAAACCAAAGTAATTTTAACAGTTTTTTACTTGGAACCTTTTGTGAATTTTCAGAGTTTTCCTTATTTTTGACATAGAGAAGACAAATATTGTTGCAACTTCAAACGGAAGGCGGAGTCTCTCGGGTCGTTGCATTTTTCATGTTTATCTGTAAGTCATATCCATTTGAACATAGAAACGTTGTGAGATTATTCTCAAATATGTTTACGTTTTCTTTTTTTTTATATCATAAAATAACAATTAAGCAGATGGGTCTCCTGATGGAAAGAGTCAAGAAAGTTTTAAAATCGGTCCAGTAATTTTTGAGTTAAATCGTAACAACCCTTATCAAGATAACACTAAATTATTCATAGAATTTATACGGATAAAGGGAACCTTTAAATAAAACCTTTCACAATATATTGAGATTCCTGTTGTAGTAAGTGTCGTGGTTATTCGATGGAAATGATGCATGAATGATTTTCGGGGCCGATTAGTTTTCCATTGTTTTCCTCCATTCCACACACCTGCAGACAACATCAATATGTTTCGCTTGGTTCATGAAAGCATTATATTTGAATCAAAATGGACAGTTTTGTGAGAAATATTCTAGAGGTAATTTCCAAAATTAATGTACATTTGTTATATCTATTTCGTGCTTATAAATCGCAATTTCAGTTTAATATTTTTGAAGTAAACCTTCTGAAAGGTGATCTCGGACGATTCATTTTCGATAATTTTCACCCCCCTTCCTTTAGTGCCTTTCACTCGAAATGCATTATCTAAACACAAAACGAAACAGGAGTGCATAATAAAGTCACTAATGAATCCATTTAACAATGCCGGATATTGGCACTAGGCATCACTTTCTTTTACCCCGAAATAATGAAAAATAAACAGTCTGAATCCAAAAGAGAATATTCACTCGTATTCAGCCGTTTTGTCTCGAGTTCTGTAGCAGACGAACGGAGCAAAATAGTGTTCAAGTTGGAGGATCAAAACACGCTGCTGTTTTTTCTTTAAACTTTAAAAATTAATAATGCCCTTGAAGCCATAAATTAAAATTTAAATGAATACGAATAAACTCTGTCGTGTGTGAGCTCAAATTTGATTTTTTATCTATGACATGGGATAACAAACTAATAAATGGTTCACTTGATGGAAAGAAACGACTATCCGTGAAGCAGGTGTAATGCCTAAAATACATAAATTTCAAATGCTGCCTTACCCTCCAAATTGGAACAATAAAATGACAAGCACTAACACTATTGCGGTAGCTATAGGAAAGGCCCTGATACCAGAGGCAGACAAGAAAGTCTTGTCTTGTGTTGCACACTCTACCATCTGAAATTAGGTACAAAATAAATAAATATTCACGGGACAAATTACAATTACTGATCTAACTCAAGCAAATTATTTGCTTGTGTTATGGGTGTCAGTCAACGATACCAATATATAGAAATACATATATAAATACTAGAATATATTTAATAAACACCCAAATCCGTAACTACAAACATTTATGCTCATCACACAAATGCTAGTCCCCGTCGGAGATCGAACCAGAGCCCCGTCAATTGCGTAGTCAGGGTCGCTAACCTTTTGACTAACGGGGCGGTCAATTATAATAGTAGTGACATGTTTAGCCAATCGTTCTTCACTTATGAAAAAATTAGAATAAACCGCCTTTTCCTTACAAATATATTGAGATTAAATTTCGTTTGATACTTGACAATGAGAGATATGATGGTAAGAGGTTTATACATATTAAAACTTTATTGTTTTCCGTGAAATTTTTCCAATATTTCGCTACACTAAAGTTCTTGTCCTAAAAATTAAAAACACAACCAAAAATAATTCGCCAATTAGGTGCAGTCGTATTCAAGTGATGCGCATGAAACATTTGTAGCAATCGTAGACTCTGTATCTAGATGGTTTGGTTGTATTCATTCATAATCTATCTATATATATAAAAATCAATTGCTGTTCATTAGTCTCACTAAAACTCGAGAACGACTGAACAGATTTGGCTAATTTTGGTTTTGAATTAATTGTTGAAGTCCAGGGAAGGTTTAAAAGTTGAGAAAATCTATCCATCTTATCTACGTATATAAAAATCAATTGTTATTCGTTAGTCTCGCTTAAACTCGAGAATGGCTGAACCGATTTTGATTATGAATTAATTGTTGAAGTCCAAGGAAGGTTTAAAAGGTGAGAAAATATAGAAAAAAAATAAGTCTTATCCATTTATTAAACCGACGTCTTTATTTTCGTTACCATCACGGAGGATACATAGAACAGTTCGCGGATAATAGTAAATTTAATTAATTTCACCTTTTTAATAATGGATTTCCGCAAAGTAACACCTGAATCAATAAAATAAAGTAAGATTAATTAAGAGGCAGAAAAACGTTTGCCGGGTCAGTTAGTAATTAATATTTATGATTTTCATGACCGAACTTCGCCCGTTTTTCTTATGGCCTACAAGATGCAGTTTACGATTTATTTATTTTTGCTACAAATGTTCCATGCGCATCACTTTAATGAGACTGCATCTATTTTTTGTTGCATTTTGGGCATGCATTTGGTGCGTGGCAATGTCACATACATAAGTCTACCGGCTGGCTATTGTTGTGTGCTCGTATGGAAGGTGGGGTACCTTCCAAACCAGAACACAAGAATGACAAGCATTGACGCTATTGCGGCAGGAATAAGTAAGTCGGTAATACCGAAAACCCGATCGAGTCGCTGCGGAACTCTACCACCTACTAGACACGATGACAGTGACACGTATAGCCAATCAGCTTTTTTACGACCTGCCTGGCAGAAGAGCAGTTAGTTTATTATTCAAAGGAGCTCGTACCAACACGGAGGAAAAAGAAAAGTATCATTTTGAAAGGCCTACGGCAAGAAACTTGAAGTTAAATTTAAATAATTCGTGGACGTAAAACTAGTCAACGGCCAGAGAAGCTGTTTGCTTAATCCCAGTAATATAAATGTACCTTGATGAACATAACATGAGGAACACTCGAAAAGCTCGTTAAGCCTTTAACCCCGGTTGAGCCAACACCGCTCGTTACTTCGAGAGTTCAAATCACGTCAAATTTGAGTGCGGTCCAATTTGAGCAACTACATCTTGGTTTCATATTCTAACTCGCTTGCGAAATTTTCTATATGAAATTTGGTAAACTATTTTATTTTATAATGATGTTTTCACTTTATATTTTGATTTGATATATGTTTTACTCTTTTCCGTCTTGGCTGCTTTTTGGGCTAATAGGCTAAGGTAGATAATTTTTGAAACAAAAGAAAATCATATTAGGATGAATAGAAGCCATACCATTGCAAATAAAAGAAAATAATGCCAAAATAAGAGGAAAAATAAATTACGGGTGATTTGAGTTTGGAAAGTGTGAGTAGGGTAGGTAGGTAAGAGTAGTAGGGGAGGAGGCGGTATTTGAAGAGGGTAAAATGGTTTATCACGATTTTCGGGAAAACCACGTATTCTATCGAAAAAAGTTTAATTGCAAAGTTGTCGGCAATAAATTCTACAAATTTTGTATTTGCACTTTTTTCATATAACCTCAAAATTATGCGAAAAATTTGAAAAACGGACTTTTTGGTTTTTTATTTCCTACAAAAAATAGATTTTTATACGAAACTTGGTGAAAAGTTGCTTTTATGTATCCCAAAAACACTGTATTTTTTTTTCATTTAAAACATTAATTTTTTTTCTTATTTTGGCTTAATATTAAAAAGTCATCATAATTTTCAATCGAAAATTCACCCGTCAAAATGTCTGATGTTTTTAAAAAATCGGTATTAGTTTTTTCCTTGGAATCTCTACTTTCTGATGGTATTTTTGTTTGGTATTTGGTAAATTTTCGCAGAAAATGAATAATAATGAAAGAACTCGGATTTGAAAATTATTTATTCATCATACTTAACATAAAATTTTAAGCTGTTTATTAAAATTTACACTTTAATTACTAGTGGGCAAAATTCGACCATTGGCTAAACAATAAAATCTCTTTTAAGTTTGACAACTGACTTTAGCCAAAAAGAAAATAGTATACATATTATCTAATACCTTTAAACGAGCAATTCTTGTATATATATAATTGGAATCTCGGAATCGGCTCCAACGATTTTCATGAAAGTCACAAATTAGGGGTTTTTCGGGTCAAGGAATCGATTTATCAAGGTTCCAGGTCCAAGAAAAGCTCGGTTCCCAAGATATGGATATGTGAAAAACCAAGCAAAGTTCGGTCAACCAGGTACAGAAAAAAATAATTATATATTCTATAGAAATCGATTTATCAAGGTTCAAGGTCCAAGAAAAGATCAGTTCCAAAAATATGTGAAAAACCGACCAAAGCTCGGATAACCAGATATTGTGTATAAATTACGTAAGTCACATGAATTTAGTGTGCGTTGTGGCGGGGAGTGATAAGAAAGGTAGTCTGTCTGCCTGTCGGTTAGTTAGTTGGTTAGGGGGAGAAAGGTGTAATATGCACATATTTAAATTTTGTTGAAAAATCCGTATATTAATACGTGAAGTAAAAACTTTGTATCCACTTTTACGGCAAAAACACGCACGGTGAAAATTTGGCACAGTTTAAGTTAACATTGCGGAGGAAGAAGTGCAGAAACTTAATATATTTAAATAATATGCATTGGAAATATAATAAAGTAAATTAAGGTATCCCTGAAGAGTTAGGCAGGGGACCAGTGCACCTACGATTAATTGAAGATACTTGGTTCCACACATGGTAATAAGTGGCAAGCCTATTGCCAACCGGGCACTTATCCAATCCCAAGCAATGTTGTTTTTATCAGAAAACTGAAAATATGAGATCACAGAGGTCACTACAGAGGCGACCACAGAGGAAATAGATTAAATTTATTAAAATAAATATTGTGAACACTAAATTCATTTTAAAAAACACAATAACAATTTACGGCTTAAGTCCTTTTTTAAATTAAGAAGAGATTTTATTGTTTAATCTATGGTCGAATTTCGATCCCTTATACAGACAAACCAACAAAATTTACCTCTTAATATTAGTGAAGATAATCTTGAGCGTAACTATGAAGCTAAACTTTGTAATATGCATTAGTGGAAGACGAAAGAGGTCTCCTCGTCAATGATATTAACGTAAGTTTCTTAACAAAAGCCTGTTTATCCGACGCCCTGTCGAAACTTGTACGTCGATACGGAACGCCTCGAATGTTACTTTAGCCTGCATAACTTCAAGCTCTTTTGAAATATACTCACTCGAGTGACCATGCTTTAAAGCAAATGAATAACTCGTCTGCACAAAATAATTTTATATATTTTTTGAACGGAGTTGAGGCTTACGAATAGCTGATAATTATTAAAGACCGCCGTATTTGTCAGGTGATTAACAATCCTATCAAAGTCGACTGGGCTTAAATTGGATTTCCAACAAAGATAATTGTTTTGTGATGGGCATAGATGTATGTCTTTCTGGATTTGGATAATTTGGTGTTTATTGGTATCTACGTATTTCTATGTTTTTTGTGATAGAGGTATTGACTAAGCATTCATATGAAATGCTTTGTTTACTTTGAAGTGAAATCAGTTTGTGTAATTTGTCAATATATTATTACTTTCTTTCTTTTTACAATCATAGGTAAAAGACAGATTTGCTGATATATCTATGGTATTATTATGCATGTGAGATTCTGTCTGTTTGTCTGTTTATCTATCTATTTGTCTGTATGTCTGTTACGCTTTTACGGCTAAACTACTGAAACGAATTTCGTCTAAATTTGGCATGAAGATAGTTGAAGATTCGGGATCAAATATAAGCAATATTTTTTTCAAAAATCAATCCCTAAGGGGTCGGAATAATGTATGAAAATGTGTATGCAAAACTCTATGGATGACATGCTAATTTATTCGTGGGCAAAGCTACGTGGTGGAAGCTAGTTAATAAATCATTTTCTCCGTATTGGTCCGCGCCCCTTTGAAGAATATACCATTTACCTGTTGTGCCGGGCAGTTTAAACGATTGGCTATAACAATTATACTGAGTACTACTAGGTGGTAGAATTCTGCAACGTTTCTCCCAGGGTTTTTGTACCACTGCCTTACCTATTTCTGCATTAATAGCGTCAGAGTTTGTCCTATTATCGTGTTCCAGTTTGGACGTAATGCAGCCAATAAACTTTCACACGTCATAGTACCAGTCACAAAAGAAAAGCAGTGCACTATAAACATCTCTGGTGTTTTTAAGCGATGTTTGTCTTTTTCGATCATGAGAATATTATTGTTTGCAATCCTGTGTCATAACGAAAATGAAATAAAGGTTGTAAACATATATGTTTATATTGACTTTCCAAAACGGGGAAGCTTCTCAATTTGATTGTATTTTTTAAATGTTACCTTAAAACTTGGTCTATTTGAATAATTCTTTTTTTTGAAATGGCACATCTCCAATTTGGTTTCATGCTTAAGTGAGGATCTGACAGAAATATAGAGATAAAGGAAAATGAAAATCGCTCTTTGCAGTGTTACTGCGTTTAAAATTAAAGTATAAAAGTTTTAACTTTAGTACGAGTACTTATTTTTCTCCCAAACTGATGGTGTTCCTACAAGCTAAGCACAAAGCTTATCCGCAATAGAAAATACGCCTTGCGGCTGCATCTCACGCGACAACTCCGAGGAAGCACCTCCTCATGAATCTTTTGTTGTCATCCGCTTGATATTTTAAACGTTTACGTAAATATCTGAAGAAATACTACTAATATATATTTTCAACTGTTTGTTATATATTATTTCAAACGTTTATTATAATTTAAGTGGTCTAATTATAAACTCATGGTTAAAAGGTTAGACTGTTCGTTACAGAATAAGGTCCTGGTTCGACTCCCTGGTCGGGCAAATGTGTTACCCTCAAAATTGAAATTTCGGCGTGATTATATAACATTTAAATACTTATTTTAGGGTTTAGTAGAGTTCAACGTTGGTATATTGGTATGATTCAAACCGACCGGCTCGTATCGGCTCGGCTCCGACGGTATATTTTTACAATGCGGCTCATAATTTCAAATGATCTTTCATGGTCTCAAAGGAAGTTGTAACGTGTAAACAGTAATTATAGTTTATATTTACGTTACATTCACGTTCCACAACGGCTGAAGACTGGCGCGGCATGCGCACCAATCCGTTTCGGCGCGGGCTAATTGAGAACCTTAGCCTACTCGGAAATAGATAATAATGTCCAGAAAATTGAGCATATAAAAATTTGGTTTCGGTTATCTGATGGTTCGGTTATCGGTAACAACAGATAAAGGAATGAGTAATATCGACTTATCAGGAAAATGGTGAATCGTAATGAAAAAGTGTCTAATAACATCTACATTTTGATATTATTGATTAGTACTGAAGTGAAAACTTGTTTAGGAATGCTGAGCACTTTATTTTGAAATTATTGAATGAAACTAAACTGTCACGCTCGGCTATGTAACACTCGTTCGGGTAAAGTTGGGTCGAGTTGAATATGAATGACAGAGTTGTCAAAACGCTACTGCTATAGTCGGTCGGCGCCCTCTATGAACTATCTACGTAAACCTCGCCTTGATGAAGTTTTTTTCTCTTTTGTTGTATGCTGTAGCACTCTCAACATTTTTTACTTCAAATTAAACAAAATTAGTTAATGTGCTATTTTTTTTAATGATTTTTTTAAATGCCTACCTTTTTGGGGATACAGGTGTGAATATACTTTTTTTATTTGTTATCTAATACATAAATAAATTATAAAATGACACAAGATTGTATTTATACAAATACAACTGTCTAATTAAAATGATGGTCTCCCCGAGCATGTATATTCATTCACATTTGCATTGTATATTTCGTCCGCTCCGTTTGTCGAGTAGTTAGCGAACCTTACTACTAATTGAGGGGCTTGGGTTTATTTAACATTGGGACAAACATTTATGTGATGTGCATAAATATTTGTATTTATATGTATTAGTATCATTGACAAGCACCCATAACACAAGCAAACAATTTGCTTACTTTGGAGTTAGATTTTAATCTAATCGTTTAATTTGTCCAGCGATATTTATTTATTTATTTATTTCGTACGTTAATTGTTTATCTGACATATTTAATTCTTTCAACACATTCGAAACCAAAGAATATGTCTTTTCTTATTTTAACACTTGAACTATTTTTCAATACCAATATTTTCACTTCGGTGTCACGAACGCGATTCGCGAGTGTTACAAAAGATTTTTTGGAAAGCTCTTATTTCGGCTGCATTAATTCTGGTTTCATGCGTTTTTTTTAAATAAATAACTGCTAATAATAGGTCAGTTACTGTTTGCCAACAGTATTAAGTTCCATTATGTAGTATATATTTAGTTGTGGATAAGTTATTTTACAGGAAAACTGAAATTAAAAAAAAATCAATAGGACTTTTTTTTACATATCATAAGATAACAAACAAGCAGATTGCTCGCCTGATGCAAAGCGAAAACATTGCCTATATACACCAAAGATGTTAATGGTGTCAGTGTGGCAGTTTGAAATTCCATATGCATAACTTTAACTTCCAAATTGGAATATGACAGAAATAAGTAATAAATAAATAAATATTGCTGTACAATTACACGAATTGGTCTAACCCCAAAGTAAGTAAAGTATTTGCTTGTGTTTTGAGTATTAGTGAACGATGCTAATACATAGAAATACATACATAAATACTGTTATATTTTTTAAATAAATATACATATTCACAAAGTAAGCAAATTATTTGCTTGTTTTATGGGTGTTAGTCAACGGTACTAATACATATAAATACATATATAAATACTAAAATATATTTAATAAACACCCAAACCCGGAAATACAAACATCTATGCTCTGAGCCCCGTCGATTGCGTAGTCAGGGTCGCTAACCACTTGACCTTTAGGGCGGTCATATACATAATAAACGCCCAAACTCAGAAACACAAACTCATCACACAAATGTTTTCCCTGTCGGGGATCGAACCCGAGCCCCCTCGATTCGTAGTTAATTTAGCTACCAACTTTACTAACGGGACGGTCACGCAATTATGCTTTTGTTTATTTATATTTTAAGATATCAAACAAACAGATGAATCTCCTGATGGGAAGAGAAAATCATCGCCTTTAGATACCACTGATGTTAATGGTGCGTTACTATTGGCGTGGCAGATTAGCAATGTCACATGCATAAATTCATCGCTACCTTACCCTCCACATCGGGACACAACAGTGATAACATTGCCGCTATTGCGGCAGGAATAGGTAAGGCGGTGGTACCAAAACTTGACGAGTCGTTGCAGAACTCTACCACCTAGTAGTCACGATGGTAGTGACAATAATAGCTAATCGTTTGCTTATTACAAACTGTCTAGCAGATTGGCAGATGGCCTATTCTTCAAACAAACTAATTCGTTATTATATCGTATCAAACTTTAAACACCCTTTGCTATATTTGTTTACTAACATAAATGCAGGTGCTGTTATGCATGATTCGTTATCGTTTATGATACTATAGTCGGCGACAGCGTACTAAATTGTAAGGCTGGATTACAATTTCATTGTCTTGCATGGCGTACTACAAGTTTGTTATTGAATTAGTTACAATACATATCGTTATTACGCAACGTTTAGTAAATGTATCTAAACTATTGAGTTCTACTAATAAACTAGTAAACTCCCCCATGTTAGTTCCGGGCTCCTTTGAAGAATAGACTAGCTACCGTTCTGCCAGGTAGGTCTAAAAGGCGATCGATTGGCTATCGAGTCACTACCATCGTGGCTACTAGGTGGTAGAGTTCTGCATTGTCTCGCCCGGATCTGGTACCACTACTTTACCTATTCCTGCCGCAATAGCGTCAGTGCTAGTCACCGTCGTGTTCCGGTTTGGAGGGTAAGGTAGCCGGTCAACTTATGCATGTGGCATTAGACCTCGCCACAAGATAGCAACGCACCATTAACATCTTTGGTGTCTATAGGCGATGGTTGACTCTTTCCATCAGGAGACCCATCTGCTTGTTTGCTATCTTATGACATAAAGAAATCTTGGTTTAATTTTGTGTATTTCTAAGCGTAAGAGCATTCCGCAATTTTTAAGGTAGAAAGCTAAACATTGGTTTGTGGACTATTTGTGACTAACAAAAAATCTTGCGTCATTTCTTTTGGAAATCTGCCTCCAATTTACCGCGAGTGAATCCGCGGGCAAGAACTAGTTCTCAAATAATACAAACCATAATTAAACATATTTGGAGTAGAAAACAATTCAATGGTACAACTTTTGAGAAAGAAATTGTGCGACTCTAAAACCTAGTAGTCACGATTGAAGTGGCATTTAGCGAATAATTAGTAAACTGTACTACTGCTACTGAGATTGTATTTCAAGAAAAACCTTATAAAACCTCAGTAATCTTAATTTTCCCCGACTCAAAGATCTAATCCTGGTCCTTGTGACTAGAGTCGAACGTACAAAAAAAGTCGAGAATAACCAAAACATTAAATAACTGGTCTACAGTTATTTAATGTTTTGGTTATTCTCGATAACAGCTGTTTATATTAAGTTTACATAGAGTTTCAGGGAATAGTACTCAGGGTATATGAGCTGATGTGATGGAACAGCGAACAGGCGGTAAACGTATTAAGATTCACTTTAATGCGCTTAGCCTGGCTTACGTACTACATACTGTTCGAATAGATAGCAAACAATGACTCGCCTTGAAGCCCGTTGTGTGATAAATTTTTTCTTATTCCTTTATAAACAAAGCACTTTCTCCGGAATGAAAAATATAAATTAGACGCATCAATGGGCATTCAGTTGAACATTCATATCCATACTAATATTATAAATGCGAAAGTCTGTACTGCTGTCATGCTTCCACGGTTGAACCACTAAACCGATTTTGATTAAATTTGACAGGTGATAGTTGAAGACTTGGGATCAATTTATAATAACAAATATTTACAGGTGTGGACAGAGAGATTAGCATCCAGGCGAAGAAATCTAGTTATTTTACAAATTTCCGCGAACATTTAAACGTATCTTTGCGATGCTACTGAAAGGGAAAACATATAAAAGCGGTGTAAGAATTCATCATGGATTTGATAAATAATGAAGACCCTAGCGGTACAGTTATCAATCCACATCCACCACACTTTACACTACGACAGCACCAAACATAAAAGCACACAATATATGCACTAAGCTCAAATAGATTAACGTATGTTATCAACTGCGCTTGACGACAACTACTATCCGGCCAGATGTGCGGCACACCTGTGTTATGACGTCATAATAAAATGGATAACGAATGGTATAAATAAGCGGGGACATCATGTTTTCGATTCATTGTAATTCTATCGCTTGTTGAGGGCATTGCTCTGCCCAAAATTATACTGTGCGTGTAAAAGTGATTCGTTTTATTCGGCCAAACTGCTTCACGTTAATACGTACTACATATTTAATAAGCTATGCTAAGTACAAGTTGTATTACATTTCATTGATAGTGTGAACAAATTTGAATCAAAAATCTGCCTAGATTTCTTCCTTATATTTTAAGGGTAATGAGGATGAGGAGTGCAGGCAGTTTCGGTGAATGCTCGGCAACTCGGACCGCTGCGCCCCATCACCAGTATGCTATGGCGAACGGAATTGCGTGCACGCGTTCCACCGCGTTTTAAGTATTAATTTTAAAATCATGAAATCATAAATAGAAAACGATTAATAATTTTAGTTAAAGGATATAAAAAGCTATATGATTTGCAGGATCCACATCATGATGGTCAACAATGGAGAATAATATTTGAAAAGAAATACAGAAATGCGTTGCGTATCGGCTTGTTCCAGTTTGTTCGGTCCTTTATAATGCAGGCATTGTTAATTACTTGCGATTAAGTGAGCCGTCTGCACATTGACTCCCTTTATATAAAAAAAATCATTAGTATCAGTTTATTCGCAGAACTTGACAGCGATATATTCCATGTTTACCTTATGGTAAAGTAATACGAGACTAGCGCCGCGAGGCAATTAATAATTTTACAGTGAATTAGTGTTATTTTCGCTCAAAGAAAATTAATAAGGACCAATTTTCATCTCCTTTCTGCAGAATTAATATGCAATTATTAAAATCCGTTAATAGAATTAAAATGTAAAATTGGCGGGCCTTTAAATTTTTCTAATGGACAAAAATGAACAATTTATTCCCAAATGAAGGTTTCATTTTTTATCGACCTTCGAAAATGAGAAGATTATAAATTTTTTTAGAAATTTTCCGATTAAATGATAATAATAAATATTTTTTTATTTGGACCAAACAGTTTGTTTACATTGTTATTAAACCCGCCAAACTGCGTGACGGTTTGTCGGCGGGATTAACGCTTGATAATACATAGTTCCTACTTTACCATCTAGTATCTACTTAGTATTTTAACACGTTTATTAATAATATATACTAACTTATAAAAAAGATAGTGCAATTGGATGCTTTTCGAGAACTCCCTAAGCAGTTCTGTTTTTAATTTATTTTTAAGCTATTGCATAGCTTCTATCGCGGGCCTTGAGCGTGGAGACCGAATCCAGAAATTCCGTAACGAAAAAACCTAACACCCCCCACTCCGACCGGCACAGCGGTGATACTTTTTAGTTTTTCCATCTATCGATAAATACCAGAACTTTTAATGACTTCTTGAAATATCACGCTTGTCTCTTTAGTTCAGAAACCCGCCTTTAGATGGCATTCGTAGTATTGGAAAACTACCGTAATCAGCCGTTTGTGAGAAAGTATATATGTGTATAGGTGTTTATCATCTACGTACAACAGTGAATATCTGTACTCGTATAATTTGTGTACAAGGTGTTTTAAATATGAATTAACAAAGTGTATTTATTAAATATTCCTGAAGAACCGACATGTATTGAAAGATAATAAAAATATTTTGAACAATATTAACATCTCGTTTATTTAATAAAAGAAAAATTTTGTTTTTTTATCGGTCACCGCGCTCAAAGTGTAATTTGAATTAATATAAAAGAAAAAAAACGAAGAAAAAAAATACTGGATAAATAAAATAAATATATAATTGTAATTGCATAAGTTGATAAAAAGTGCTATGCAATAGCTTTACCGCGGCAGTCTCCGAGTGCCACACGTCTTTTTTAAAGTAAGCTTAGTTATTTTGCTACTAGTTTTTAGAAGCCAATCCATTTTATTTAACACTGTAGAGATCAAGTACTTGTTCGTCCTTTTGCCGTAGTAGTTATTTACTTTTACCTCAACTAACTTACGTTTTCTTATTCTCCTGTTGTCATTACAGTTTTGCACCTGCACTTTATACCGATTTTTGTAAAACCGCTCCAGAACCAACAAGTACTTGACCTTTTCATGCGCAGGAAGTAGTTTATATACTATAAATATTTTTTCTAATTTTCTTTATACTTATGTTTCGTTTTGTTGTCAACAAGATATTTCATAAAACGTATTTGCAATGATTTGATATTGTGTAAATAGGTTTTAAATGTACGACCATACGTATTTAATCCATACCTCAGCAATGATTCTAATACTAAGATTTCTATCATTATTACTTAAGATATATTTTTGTTAGAGGGTATCTACTGTAGGAACTTGAATAATAGATTCTGTTATTAAAACTAAGGAAAAAAAATATTAAAACTAAATCAATCTGGCAACTGGGACCGCGGTTCCAGTTAATGCGGTCCCAGTCGCCGGAAATCTCCCACCCCCTCTCAAGTACGCCATTAAAACATTATTTTTTTATTATTATATTAGATTAAATATAATTTGTATAGCGACATCTAATATATTATTATTAATATACAATTCAAATAATTTGTGTAGCAAAAAAACGTTTGCCGGGATCACTAGTAGTGTCGCAATGAAATTGTCAATACTGTTAGACTATAATCTAACTAAATGATATTATAATTTAACTGATAACTTAACCTAACCAAATTATAAACTCCCTAGGTAAATTATAATCTAACGACTATTGAAAATTTCACTGCGACAATTACAATTTGCTACCTAAAAAACTTTGTAAGCTGGTTGGACCCTGCAGTCTATTTCTGAAACTTCCCGCTGAACTAAGGTATTTTGGGATCAAGGAAGTAAAAAATATATTTTCGCATGGATTTTTGAGCTCAAAAAGTAAAAAGCGACAGTATTTTCATTTTGAAAAGTAAAAAAATTATCAATCTCGGCAGTGTCCATTGTAGGCAGAATAAACAGACCGTTTATGGACTTTTTGGTTCACCACGATTCACTGGTTTGTCGGTTGGTGAGATGAGTGGCAATCCCCATCACCGCATTTCACTGACCTGATAACGATTATCGACTATAGGTCTATATGGGTCAATATGGGTCTTATGACTGTTTTGTTAATTCGTATCTTGGTGTTTCTGCTGAAAAGCCTAGTAGCAACACTGTGCAGATCCTCACTACAGCGCAAGGCGTTTTGGACCCGGATATTAATCTCATCTTCCCGACTGTTGGTGTCCGTTATAGTTAGGCATGGAAATAATTGCTACTTTTAAATCATTATCATTCGATGAAATTAAGAATAAAAATCGCAATGATTTCGCATGCGAAATATCGCTAACGATGATTTTCAGATTCTAAAAAAACCTCAATAACTTTTTACCCCACCCAGGTATCGAACCCGGGACCTCATGATCTGAGTCGAATAGGCTACGCCTATACCGCAAGGCAGGCAGGCTTAGAAGTTAATCTTTATTAATATTATAAATGCGAAAGTTTGGATGTTTGGATAGATGTTTGGATGGATGTTTGGATGGATATTTGGATGGATGTTTGGATGGATGTTTGGATGGATGTTTGTTACTCAATCACGCAAAAACTACTGAACGGATTTGAATGAAGTTTGGCACACAGGTAGATGATAATCTGGAATAGTACATGGGCTATTTTTTATCCCGGAAAAATTACTAAATAAAAAAAATAATTATTGACCGATGTCAATACGATGAAATTCCAAATATTTACGAACAATGAGATTTCATCGAGTGCAACATATTACAAACCAAATGAAGAGACGTCGCATATACGATTTGTGACAAATCATATCGTATGATTTGTCGCAAGCTATTTATGAAATGTTTTGTGCCTAGTTATAGTACAACCCAGATATTTAACATTTGAGACTCCTTTGTAAGTGATATCTCCTTACATGATGGTCATTTCGAGTACCCTGAGGATTTCGGTAGCTTTTCATGTGGAGATATTCTGTCTTCTCGTGGCTGATATTCAGACCTACCTTCCGAGCTTCAGTGTTAAGGATCTCTGCGGACTTTTGCACCTCGTCACTGGTTTCTTCAAGCAGAGCTAGATCGTCCGCGTACCCTATCACCTTATGCCTTCCATTCAACATTGTTCTAAGGACACATTTCAATACTAGATTAAAAAGCACAGACGACAAGAAATCTCCTTGTTTAAGACCAGTAACTGCCGCAAACTCTTCAGTGAAGTCATTCTGGACTCGTATCTTCATCTTACTATCATTGGTGGCCACTTCTATCATATCCACTAACTTCTTTGGGATTTGGAAATTTCGTAATATGGTGTATAGGGCAATTCGGTCAATACTTTCGTAGGCTTTAGTAAAATCCATGAAAAGTGAGTGGATGCTTTGGCCGTATTCCCACTTTTTTCCATAAGTTGCTTTAATAAAAAGATCTGGTCAATAGTACTGCCGAAACCCACATTGATAATCGTCAAGGATTCGTTCCGCGTATGGTTCTAGTCTCTTATGCAGCACATTTGACAGAACTTTGTAAGCCGTTGGTAGTAAGGCTATTCCTCGATAGTTGGTACATTTTCTCTTGCAACGTTTTGTGGATTGGACAGATGACTCCTATATTCCACTGGACTGGCTATTGTTCTGCCTTCCATATTTTGTAATAATTCATATATTTTGGATTGTATCGCTCCCCCACCGTATTTCCATACTTCTGAGGGTAAGCCATCAATCGCCGGAGCTTTATTATTCTTGAGCCTCATTATGGCTTCTCGGACCTCTGTAAATGTGAGGGATTCCACCTCTGTTCTGTTATCCTCTGTAGCACGTAAGACCGGATTTTCGAGAAGTGGACAGTTTAGAAGTTCCTGGAAATAATTCTGCCAAAGCATCTTAATGTCTTCTTTAGCTGTTACCAAGTTTCCATCACTGTCTTCCAGAACTTGTATCCTAGGTTGGTAGCCTTTTTTGAGTGCGCGAACTTCTTGATAAAACTCATGGTATCGTATGAGTGTCTCCATATCCATTACCATGATATTAAGGTGTTGGCGCTTTGCTCCCCTTATCATTCTTTTTACTTTAGTCCTAATTTTCTTATGTTCCTCCTGCCAGCACGGATTTTGTTCAGATAGTGTTCTATATTCCCTTCTTTCCTCAATGATGTTCTCACAGATCTGGTTCCACCATTTCTTCTTTTTCGGTTTCTTTTCCTTTCTGAGTATTTTAATAGCTACTTCTCTAACTCCACTAATATTATTCCAACATTCATGTACGTTGTCTTTTAAAGGTAAGTAAGTAAGTAAGTCTTTAAATTGGTTACTAATCTTTACTTGGAATCTCTGCTTAAATCCTTTATCATGTTATTAAGTGCAATGAAATACAAAATCACATTAATAGTAAATCTAATGAAGTTAAATGGAAAACTATCACGTATTAGAAGTCCCTACAAGTTTTTGAGTAATAGTCGACCAACATTGATATAAAATACCTAAGATACACAGTTCCGAACAAAACTGACACTCAAAACTGTCGCCATAACTATAAAATTCAGTCAAAAAAGTTTATAGTTATGGCACAAACGTGTTTTTGCATATTCAATCTTAAACGCAAGATTTAAAGTCATTTTTAAAAAACAATGTACAAAAAGCAATAAAATTTTTGACTTAAGTTAGCCGGTAGGACAAGGCACATGTGGAGTCGAATATAAATATTTTTATGCATTGAGGTAGTATTTTAAGGGTTTGTAAAATTTACATAAAAAAATCTTGTCGAAAATCTGTTTTTGCGTAGAACATTTATATATCAATAAAACAAATAATGACCATTAAAATAATTTTATTTATATTTCAAACGTTATAGGTTATTGGTTCTATTACACAGAACCTACACATATAGGCAAACTGTGGGTTTATAGCCATGTAGTATTTGACGCTTGATATTGATACATTTAGTTTGCATAGTCTAATAGATTTAGAATATATTGAAATAGGATATAGGTTAGGAATTTAGAATATACTGAAATAGGAAATTTACTGCATAATTTACTGAAATAGGAAATTTACTGCAATGGTGACTATGACTACGTTAGAAAGTTCATAGATTCTTACATGATAACAGACACATTTTTTTTCAGACTTATTATGTAATGTATCGACAACATAGTAAGGAAACGCATTAATTTCCTAGAAATAAGTTAAGCTTTTCGTAGAATTCTCGTTTTGAATTAGATATCAGTTTTTCTGGTTTTTTTGCAGTATGTAAACGAACATTTGTTTAGTTATAGTATCTGCAGACGTACGAGCGAATACTGCCCATAGACATTTGAAACACAATAGGTTAGTTGCTAATGCGATGTCGGCTTCTGAAAATTTTATTGACCCTCGTATAAAAAATTCCAATAAAACAATTTAGAGCTAAAAAATTGTGTACAATGTTATTCGGAAGATTAAACTCGTTTATAATTTTGAAAAAATATACATCTTTTCAAATACTGAATAACTAAGTATCATTTAAAAAAAACTTTGGATTTTTGAACTTTTTTAATTCAATAGTCTATGCTTAGGCATAGTTTTTTCTTTGAGGTTAAAATACTTAAATTTAGCGGGAAGTTTCAGGTGGCCTGTAGGGTCAACCAGCTCACAATTTTTTTAATATATTTACATTAGTTGGTTACATAGGTGTGTTACATACACAAAAAAACTAATAGATACGAATATTTATTTTGGAGTATAGTTTAGTACATATAATATTATTGCCAAAGGTAATTTTAGATTAGATTAATTTTAATAATTTTTTTAATATCATAAGATAGCAAACAAGCAGATGGGTCTCCTGATGGAAAGAGTCAACCATCGCCTATAGACACCAAAGATGTTAATGGTGCGTTGCTATCTTGTGGCAAGGTCTAATGCCACATTCATAAGTTTACCGGCTACCTTACCCTCCAAACCGGAACACGACAGCGACAAGCACTGACGCTATTGCGGCAGGAATAGGCAAGGCGGTGGTACCTGACTCGGGCGAGACAATGCAGAACTCTATCACCTAGTAGCCACGATGGTAGTGACTCGATAGCCATTCGGTCGCCTTTTACGACCTGCCTGGCAGAACGGCAGTTGGCCTATTCTACAAAGGAGGCCGGGACCAACACGGCGAAACTTATTTATCAATGATTAGATGTTTCCTGTTAATTATAAATTTCTTTTATAATTACGTTAGTTTTTTCGATAGGGGTTACTAATAGGTATTTTTAGTTTGAGGTATAGTTAGTTATGATATTAGGTATAGAAAATTAAGAAGTTGTGGGAAGTTCAGGTCTTACGTTTTTTACTTACATTTTAATAACAAAACTGTCGTATATAAATAATTAAGACGAATATGTAAATATTATTTTAACGTACTAGCGGCCCACCCGGCAATGAAGAGATTTTTAATAAAATAAAGAAAGGTTAAATAAGTTCTAAAGTAAATATGCGCGAGCAAAGCCGCGGGTAACAGCTAGTATGCAAATAAAACAACTCGTACATATAAACAGTCACTTAAAATTTATACGAGACTAGCTGCAGATCTCTGCATTGGATAAAAGTATTCTATATGCTATTCCAGGTCATCTTATATCCGAGTCCAAATCCAAATTGGTACAGCCATTTTTGACGTGATTGATTATCAAACATCCAAATATACAAATTTTAACATTTATAATATGTATAGTATAAGATATCCGCAATCAAAAACAACATTTTATTAAAAATAAATTATTAAATAAAAAAATAAACATTCTTAATGCAACCTGTGCCTTCCACTTAAGAAATTGTTATCAACAACACGTGTAAACAGAACAAAATTCGATGCTACTTATGATTTCCTATTGTTATATTAAAAGTTTCGTAGTATATCTCCAAAGTTCATCGTAAGAATCACAATTATATATTGTTATTTTATATTCGTACAAATAGAATAAAAAGAATCACCTAACTTGGTCCTCAAAATAAGTAATCAATATAATCAAACATTTTAAAATCGTCAAATTGATGTCCTCTTCTCTTTTGGCAGTTGGTTAACAACTATAAAAGGTATTCAAAATTATTAATGAAAAAAATAATTAATCGTATTAAAAAAATTACTTAATAATGAAAAAAATCCACTCCACTAATAATAACAGAATCAATTTGTATTATTCGACTAAATTAAAAGGAGGTTGTAATGCACTGTCCTTTTACTGAAAAAGTGACCATTGAAATTTTGTCGTATTATATTTGGAGCGTCGAGTACATTTTTAAGACAAATAAAATGAAAATCATACATTACACTCTATATTTAGTAATATAAACGACAAAAATAAATCGATAAACTCTTATACTTACCGAAAATACAATATGTTATATTTTTTAACGTTCATGATGTTGTATTTTACAATTTATCACAGAACAATTCTGTATTTTCGACGCGCGGACAGTGACGTGAGCGACGGGCTTCTATTTGAAGTGAGTGCATAATTTTAAATTGTGCACTCATTCTTAGAGGACGTTTTTGAGACACTGATTGTGTATCTTGGGTTTTTATATATCAATGTCGACCAACTCATAAAATGTACTAAAAGAAGTCTTTATAGGCAGTGAACCTGTAGTGCGGATACATATTTGTCATTGACATTGAATAGTTTAAATGTTCCCATTATGAAACAATAAAAGCCCTCTTTTAAATCCACATTATTGTGATAGGGCAAATTCGGAACCGTAATTGCGCGTAGTATGACACTCACTTCACCAATTTTTTCAAAAGGTTTAATCATTGATAAATAAGTTTCGAATATAGCAACCGATTTTTATCCGATTTACGGTATTTGACGCAGTTTTTATAAAAGACAAACTGATTAGAATTTATAATAAATTTGGTATATTAGTCCAAAAGTTATTTTGAAAATACAAATTAAGTTTGTTTTAAAACAACATAATTTTAATATTTGAAAGCTGTTAGATAAGCAAATACGTTTTATAATACAAACATGTATCTACACTTACCAATATCAAACAAGATAAACCGAAGCGTTGCCCTAGACGTGATTTGCTTTAACATTGTCTGACTTTGAACTTGTTGGTCAAAGCCTTGTGATATTAGGAGGATTCAGCAAAGCAAAGCCTTCAGGGGTTATTGCGGTTTCCATTATACTGCTGTTCTGACGGTTATGTTAGTCTAACCTGTGTTTGGCGGTCTTTGATGCTATCTGACGCAAAAAGGCGGCTGTTGTCGGACACAAAAGATAAATGTTGCAAAGTTTTTGAAAATAATGGTTATCCTGCATTGATGTATAAACAAAGTAACATGTGTTTCGGAAGCAATTTTTATAATTCATCCGTATACAAATGATAAGATTTCCCCGTGTTGGTTCCGGGCTCCTTTGAAGAATAGACCAACTGTCGTTCTACCAGGCAGGTCGTAAAAGGCGACCGATTGGCTATGCGAGTCACTACCATCGTGGCTACTAGGTGGTAGAGTTCTGCATTGTCTCGCCCGGGTCTGGTACCACCGCCTTACCTATTCCTGCCGCAATAGCGTCAGTGCTTGTCGCTGTCGTGTTCCGGTTTGGAGGGTAAGGTAGCCGGTAAACTTATGCATGTGGCATTAGACCTCGCCACAAGTTAGCAACGCACCATTAACATCTTTGGTGTCTATAGGCGATGGTTGACTCTTTCCATCAGGAGACCCATCTGCTTGTTTGCTATCTTATGATATAAAAAAAGACGTGTGGCACTCGGAGACTGCCGCGGTAAAGCTATTGCATAGCATTTTTTATCAATTTATGCAATTAAAATTATATATTTATTTTATTTATGCAGTATTTTTTTCTTTGTTTTTTTTTCTTTGATATTAATTCAAGTTACACTTAGAGCGTGGTGACCGATGAAAAATATTCATATTTAAAACACTTTGTACACAAATTATACGAGTACAGATATTCACTGTTGTACGTAGATGATAAATACCTATACACCTATATACTTTCTCACAAACAGCTGATTACGGTAGTTTTCCAATACAACCAATGCCACCTAAAGGCGGGTTGCTGAACTAAAGAGACAAGCGTGATATTTCAAAAAGTCATTAAAAGTTCTGGTATTTATCGATAGATGGAAAAACTAAAAAGTATCACCGCTGTGCCGGTCGGAGTGGGGGGTGTTAGGTTTTTTCGTTACGGAATTTCTGGATTCGGTCACCACGCTCAAGGCCCGCAATAGAAGCTATGCAATAGCTTAAAAAAATATATAAAAAATAAAATAAAACGAAAGTATACGTTTTAGAAACTACGATACGCTGAATGTAATGTGACATCATTTATAACAAAATAATATCTTCACGCCAAATCCCTTAGACAGAGATTTGAGTGAATTAAATGCCATATGTCGCGGTCCAGGCAGATTTGTCTTAGGTACTTCGCTCCACATTTATAGCTCCTTTCATGCAAGTACACCGGTTTTGTGGAATGTAATATGTCCCATGAAATAAAAAAAGACCATCTAACACCGTCTCTAACAACATGCCGCAGTATATTGTTCGAATTATTGGTTAAACGTTTGTTTATTGTTTTTATTTTTTTAAATTTCCATGTACAATAAACACGTATATAATCAAACATTAAATAAACTATGTACATAGGTGTGCTTATCCCTTTAAGAGATCTCTTCCAGCAAAACCTGTACAAGAGCAGGTGTTGAAGCAAGATTATATAACAGGTAAGCGTACATTAGAGCTTAACTCATGCAACGTAGGTTCATGTAACTAACAATTTAAACAACTAATAATAATATCAAAATGAACAAAAAATAAAACAATTGAATTGTACAAAACAGAGAAAACAAAAAGAGCTATAATAATTTCCAAATCAATACATCATCTATACATATAATAAAATCGTAGGAAAGTCAAAACTGTACATTGAATATTTTTTTCAAAGAATACTTGGGGCGTGATCTACAATCGATATTGAAGCCAGAAATATAGTTTTTAGAATTTTTGTCTGTTTGTCTGTATGTATGTCCAGGGTAAACTCAAAAAATACTGCATCGATTTACTTCAAATTACATATTATCACGCTATCGTGTCCGCGACGATATCGATAACGAAGTCCGCGTGGACGAAGTCGTGGGCAACAGCTAGTAGTCACTGAATAAAGATTATCACAAAAAAGTATATATATATATATATATATATATATATATATATATATATATATATATATATATATATATATATATATATATATATATATATATATATATATATATATATATATATATATATATATATATATATATATTATATATATATATATATATATATATATATATATATATATATATATATATATATATATATATATATATATATATATATACTAACAAATATAACGATAAGAAAAAGATATCAAATATACCTCTTGTAGAAATAATATTGTTTAATTTGCTGTTTGAAAGAACCAATTGTCTCACACTGTCTGTATTGAGAATTAACACATAATATGGTCAATTGATTTAGAACTTGAACTAACCTGACTTTCATACAATATTTTATATCGATAACACTTGTACTGTTTCACAATAAAATCGATAGAAAGTGTTATCGATATAAAATATTGTATGAATATGAAGTTTCACCAAGTGCCGACGATAAAGAGTGTTGAATATAACCTGACTTTCCTTGTAAGTACTGAGTGACCCGAGTAGCTTCAGCTGTGAGTAGAGTAACAATGTTGTCGATATAGTTTTTTATCCCCTATTACAGTCCCGAAGGGGTTGAATTTTTTAAGTTATTTAAAGTTAGTCTATGCTTGACCCCGAGTCTTCATCTACCTCGTTGCCGAAATTGGTTTAGCGATTTAGTTGTAAAAGCGTTATTTAGGATTCTACATGTTAGCAACTGCGCTTAGTAACAAGTACTAGCCGGCCAGGTGAGGTGCATCTGTGTGATTTATGCACCTGTTATTGTGAGATAATAACTTCATTATTAACAACAATGGACAAATGTAAATAAGTAGTGTATAAATAGCCTGTGATAAGATGTTTTTGATTCATTGTAATTCTATTTTTTCTTGACGGCGTTACTCTGCCCAAAAATTATACTGTGTAAAAGTAATTCAAGTGTTTTGTTCGCCCCACATGCGTCTCAATCTCAAACCCATTGGAACATGTTAAAAATTTCAACAAAATTATCCTGTCGCTTAAGAGGACTTCAGTCGCATAAGCATAGAGAATTATATATGGAAGTATATAAAGATGAAACACACACAAACACACACACATCCATACTAATATTATAAATGCGAAAGTCTGTCTGTCTATCTATCTGTCTGTCTGTTACGCTTTCACGGCTAAACCACCAGACCGATTTTCATGAAATTTGACATGGAAGTAGTTGAACAGCAGGGGTCAAACATAGGCTATTTTTTTTTATAAAAAATCAATCCTTAAAGGGTTGAAATAGGGGATGAAATTTGTATGATAATATATCTAGATGACATGTTAATCTACTCGCGGGCGAAGCTGCGCGGGTCAGCTAGTACATATATTTATCCCGCGTGGATATTCGCGTGAATATATACCCCAAAAATTAGAAATCGATCCTTTACATGCTTTTTTTAACAATTTCTTTATTATTTGGTTTGTAATATTATAACGAGCACCTCTAATCGTAACCCTTTGTTCTATTTTAGTAAATAAAGATATATTGCCAGCTAGTTTCAACAAAAAATATATTTATGCTGCAAAATTTTCCAAAGCTTTAGGGACTTTGTAATTGATTAAACGCCCCCAATTCATGTCAGGACAGCCTTATCTCGGGAACCATTTAAATTATAAAATATCTCTATTTGGATATAAATGCCAAGCGCAAGATTTCTCAGATTTATGAATTTTAATTTTGTTTCATCCGCAGAGAAGTATTATCTCTTACAGCGCACATTATTTTCGGAGTGGCGGCATAGATTATTTTGTAGAACCGTAAATATAGACGTGAATATTTTTACATTTTATTTTTGTTCATCATTGTTTGTTTCAGTAAAAGCCAATATGATTATTGAATTCTTAATCCATAAATAGTCATAGTAGTTCATGCTTATCCATACATAGTCATAGTAGTTCATGCGTAATAGACATAGTCTCTATGTCTATTAATGTCGATGTCTATTATGCATGAACGTATAAACCGTAAAACATAGTTTGATGTAATTTGACAAGAAGATAATTCTTTTTGCTTTCTTTTTCTTTAGATATACGTTTGCTTAAAGTTTAGTAGTTTAGTAGCTTAAAGCTTTGATTTGCTTTTAATTTAGAATAAACTATTTGTTTTGTACGGTAAAAGTTGTCCATTGATAAATAATTCTTTATTCTTATTCTTATAATTGAGGACCGGGGCAAACATAAGTTAATTTAAAAAAAATACCTATTAGTTGGATAGGGAGTGATAGTTTGTCTGAAAATAATAAATACTCCAATTAAAATTAAACTCCGTGTTGGTCCCGGGCTCCTTTGAAGAATAGGCCAACTGCCGTTCTGCCAGGCAGGTCGTAAAAGGCGACCGATTGGCTATGCGAGTCACTACCATCGTGGTTACTAGGCGGTAGTGTTTTGCATTGTCTCGCCCGGGTCTGGTACCACTGCCTTAGCTATTCCTGCCGCAATAGCGTCGGTGCTTGTCACTGTCCTGTTCCGTTTTGGAGGGTAAGGTAGCCGGGAAACTTATGCATGTGGCATTAGACCTCGCCACAAGATAGCAATGCACCATTAACATCTTTGGTGTCTATAGGCGATGGTTGACTATTTCTATCAGGAGATCCATCTGCTTGTTTGCTATCTTATGATATAAAAAAGATTAGATTGTATTGTAAGTACACATATGAATTATTTTGTATAACATTTATACAAATACCCATTACATGATTAATTTGAATTAATTTTTATTTATTGCGTTTATTTTATTTTTACATAGCCCCATTGATTAAGTGAGTAGCGAATTTATCTACGAATCACTTCAATTCAATGCAATGGCGGATTAGGTTCAAATTATTTTGTGCAATTTATAGTTATAAAAACTTAAGATTTGTTGTTGTAGAGATAAATAAAGGATATAATTGAGGAACCGATATTTGTAAGTCAACAAAAAATAATGTATTACAAATCGATCAACAGTTTTGGGGAAATGTATGAACAAACATACATAATATAAAAATATATACATACAGCGATACACTTTTGTTTGGTTATTCAAACATGCTAACTTTGGATTATATATTTGTATAATGAATACAAAATAATCCAAAGTTATCAGTTGATAAAATGGAATATATATTATACTAGTTGTTACTCGCGACTCGATTCGTGTGTCCTAAATCACTATTTTTTCGTCTAGTTGGTTAAAAAAGTAGGCTATGTCACTCCTAGATAGTGTAACTTTCTATTAGTAAAAAATAAATCACAAATGGTCTAGTGGTTTTTGAGTTAATTCGTTACAAATATCTAATAATAAACTATACTCATATCTCAAAAAATTAGATTGTTTCCTACTTTGAAATATACCATTAGATCAATAATAATTATCTCGATATAGCTTTTAGTTCCCAATAAATTCGTAGCTAAACATATAAACATACAAATATACAAACATATATATACTTAGAAAATTTAGTACACGAGTTTGGATGCTTAAATAGATCATCATACTTAAATATTATCCAATTCCAACAATATTACATACATACATGTCAAACTGATAACATCCGTTTCTTCGGCGGTTGAAAATACAATTAATGTTTCCTCTTAAAATATTTGTATAGATTATAGATATATAATTAAAGGTAAGAATATAAATTACATCGACTCTACAAAATTCCTTTATCTTTGGCGTCAGGTAAGCAGCCATCGTATTAAAGGACGAAGCGTAAGGGCCCGACCTCCTTTATCACGGGCCAACAATGGGCCCTGTAAAATGAAATACGGAACCCGAGTAGATAACTTATCCTGTAGAAATGTTTCCCAAATATCTCAAGGGTATGTAAAAATTAAATTGGCCCTTTACCGAAATATCTCCAAATCCTTTTGTGGGGTCAAATACAAATCGTTCACGAAATTTGATTTGGAGAACGTTTTTATTTCAATTCTCATGTGAGTATTTTATTTACATCTTTTATTATATAATACAATGTTTTTAAAATTGTATTTTTGTATATTGATACTCTTAGAAATCTTCTTAGAAATCACTAGTTGACGTACGTTTTACCCGCGAATAGATTAACATATCACCAATGTAGTATTTCATCCCTTATGCCAACATCTTAGGCACTGTTTTTTTTTAAATAAGACTATATGTTTGAGCAAGATCTTCAACTATCTTTTTTAAGCATATCATTAGATCACAAGCAAGCACATGACTCTCTTTATAGAAAGAGAAACCGTCACTATAAATGCCAAAGATGTTAATGGTGCGTCGCTATCCGTGTGGCGGGATGGCAATGCCACATCTACCGGCTACCTTATCCTCAAACCTGAACCAAGACACAAGTTTGCGCGTTTTCCACTAAGAAATCTCTCTTCGCCATATCTCCTCGCTTCGAAAATACTTCCCTAACAGCTACAGCCAGTTTTGAAATCCTCGGAGTTGACATATCGAGCAACTTTCAATTCCGTGGTCACTAAGAAGGCAAAGCCAAATTAGCCTAAAAAAGGCTGGATGTTCTCAGCAGGGTCAGGCAGCAATTCACACCGGCCCATCACTTACAACTTTATAAGGCGCAAATCCGACCTATGGAATACTGCTCTCACTTGTGGGCGGGAACTCCTCAGTACCAGCGCCTTCCTTTTGACCGCATTCAACGTAGAGTGGTTCAAATCGTCGACGACAGGACTATTTCTGATCGGCTTGATTCTTTGGAATTATTTAGAGATGTGGCTTGGTTTTCCATCTTCTATCGGATCTATCATGGGGAGTGTTCCGAGGAACTATTTGGATTAATTCGTGCCGCAGAAGTTCGCAAACACACTTAATGACGTAAACATTAACAAAATCAATGCAGTTATATTCATAAAGTGTGTTCACCATGTGGGTGATAATGGCCTACTAGACTTGTCTAACTCCAAGTTCGACAGATTGCTGATTGAATGAACTTCGATATCCGTCCGCCCGCACTTACCATTTGTATTGAATAATTAGGTCAAAATTCAAGTACCTATTATTTGCATTTTCGGTATCAGAAGCGAATGCTGAACACAAATTCAATATGTACAGTCTTTTATCAGTGAACCGTGTTGGTCCCGCGCTCTTTTGAACGATAGGCCAATTGTCATTCTGCCAGGCAGGTCGTAAAAGGCGACCGATTGGCTATACGAGTCACTACCACCGTGGCTACTAGGTGGTAGGGTTCTACATTGTCTCGTCCGGGTCTGGTACCACCGCCTTACCTATTCCTGCCGCAATAGCGTCAGTGTTTATGTTGTTGTGTTCCAATTTGAAGGGTAAGATAGCCGGTAAATTATTATAATTATGCACGTGGCATTAGATCTCGCCACAAGATAGCAACACACCATTAACATCTTTGGTGTCTATAGGCGATGGTTGGCTCTTTTCATCTGGAGACCCATCTGCTTGTTTGCTATCTTATAATATAAAGAAAGACCTATTTATTATATCAATGACTATTAATATAATATTATTAATAGATTTACTGAGGAGAGAAATGATCCTTTGTCAATAGACGTGTGATTAATTATCACGTGTTTTGTCACCGTGAAATGGTTGAAAGGGTCCTTTGGGGTACTTCAGGATAATTAGGACAACGATACGTTTAGGGAATCGCATCAGCTTTATTGTAATAATAGATTTGATACATTTGTATTAATTAAAGTGAGATTCAGGGAAAATAACAATATCAAGAAGCAAGTATCCTTACAATTGACCGGCCCGTTGCTCGAGTGGCTAGCAAACCTTGCTACGAATCGATGGGGCCCGAGTTCAATTCCTGGCAGGTACAAATAATTATGTGATGTGCAAAGATGTTTGTATTCCTGGAGCTGGGTTTTTATTTTGTATATAATAGTATTTATAATAGGTCTTTACCTTTGAAATTGCCGTTTTTCATGAAATAAATGAACCGTATTTTTTTCTATATTTTTTATTTCTATTAATTAAAGTAATCACCCATGCAATCAGTGCATCTTTGCTAACGCATTGGTAGCTTATTGATGCCCTTCTTGAAGAAACCAGCTGGACGGGAGGCAAAAAATTCTTCAAAGGCATTTTGTACTGCCTCTCGGGTATTGAATTTTTTACCCCGCCAAGAAGTTATCCAAATTCTTGAAAAAGTAAAAGTCTGTAGGCGCAAGGTCTGGTGAGTACGGCGGATGACGAAGAACTTCCAACTCCTACTTTTACTTTTCTTTCCCACTTCTCGGGTATACTACGGGTATCCTATTTTTAAATCTAGTTTCAGTTAAAATATAATATAAGAGTGTTAAAAAAATGAAATGTTGTATACGAGAATCACAGTTCATACCGACACCAGTCTACTAGACTCACCGACCATACAACCCATAGACCCCTAATAACAGGCGAATGGCTTCTGTCAACACATCTGACTTATAGTTCCGATGTAAATGTCCATGCACCAATACCCAATCAGTGTCGACCAATCAGATCCTCTGTACATCACTATCTTTCACTGTGGCCTTGAGTAAGCCAATCACGACGTTGCAATCCCGCTTCGTCTTACCTCAGCTAGTTGCCAGAATGCATTCAATACGGAAAATCGAACATTAGGCATCTATGGGCTGTGTGGTCGATGACTAGACTACACAGGGCGATTTTAGTATCTATATATTTAAAAAAAAGTTCTTTTGCATTTATGGTTTTTTAATATTTTTATATACTGGTAATATGCATTTATAGTAATTATAAAGGGGGTAAGTATGTGTGAATGTTTGTCCGTCTTTCACGGTGAAACGAAGCGACGAATTGATGTGATTTTTTAAGTGAAGATAGTTGAAGGGATAGAGAGTGCTACATTTTGTCTCTTACTTTACGAAGGAGCGCGGGAAAAAGCTAGTTAATTAAAATAAAACATTGCACACACTATCATGTTTTTGGCACACACGTGTATTAAGATGAAACGAAAAAATAAATTTCTTTTTCTTCTTTTAAAATATAAAAAAGAAAACTTTTTTATTTCGCACCGCGAGGTAGTACACTGCCTTGAAAAATTAATAATATACTAGAAGATTTTTTCTAGAAATTTTTGTGCTTATAATCCTTAAAAACATCTAAAACTTGATAAATAAGGCTATTTTAGACTTAAATTTCGCTCTAAATATAACACGTTACGTTACTTTTTGGACATTTATTTAAAACTACAGTATCATCCAGAAAAAAGGTTTTTTTTTAAATCATAACTTGTTATTGGTTTAAAATAGAATATTTTACAATTTCAAAACAAAATTCAAAAAATAACTAAGTTCGTGCGCCACCTTAAATGTTAAAAAAAAATCTTTAAAAAATCTTTTTTATAAGCTTTAAATTATAGGTATTTATAATTATTAGTAGGGATCTACAATTACTACGTAGGGACCTCAAAGAAAAGAACTTACTCATTCTTAAAAGGCCGACAACGCAACAGCAACTCCTCTGGTAGTGTAGTTGTCCATGGGCGGCGATGATCACTTACCATCCAGGTGCGCCTTATCTATTTATATATATAAAAATCAATCCCTATTTTCCTTGGTCACGACATCACGCCTGAACGGCTGGACCAATTTCGGTAATTTTTTTTGTTGTGTTTGTAATTGTAAGGAGAAGGTTCTTATAAAAGAAAATATTAAGAAAATTGCGCGGAAAATTAGAAAATTTAAGAATGCTTAACCACCATATAAAGTTTAATGCCATTTTGGCTGCGTAGAAGGACAATCCCGTATACTTATATAAATTACGTGTTTGTCCGCTATGGATTCCTAATATGCAAGGCAAAACAACGTTTGCCGGGTCAGCTAGTCTTCTATAAAAATACACGCAGACTAAGAAGAAAAAGAAAATATTTTTTCGCTCCACATTAACTTGCGTACTAACTTGTTTATATCTATTGTAAAATTAGTCATATATTAGTTTGTTTATCCTTTGATTTGTTTAATAAATATGTGTACTTTAACCTTCAAAGGATTAGGAAAGCATTCGCAATTTCTTAAAATACTCTGTTACAATTCTATAGACGTCTCGTTAAGGCTTATCGAAGCGTGTACTTACCGATAGAATAACAAAAATTCATTTCGTTGTTGTTATTGTTTGACACCTCAGTAAGATACCCAAATTCAATAGCGCCAGGATGTAAACAAGGCAAGTCGATCCGTCTCGTTAAAATATCATGGAAGTGAATAAATAATTCAATGGCTCATACTGTTTTAGCCAACTAGGTTAACATCTTGAGGAACTGGTTTTGAAGACCAAGTCGGTAAAAAAATGTAATTTTGTTTTACCGCCCCTTTGGTCGAGTGGTTAGCGAACCTTACTACGAACCAATGGGGCTCGGTTTCGATTCGCGACAGGGACGAACATTTGTGTGATGAATGTATGTTTGTATTTCTAGGTTTATTATGTGTGTAACAGTATGTGTATATGTATTCCTATGTATTGGTGTCGTTGACTAACACCCATAACACAAGTATATAATTTTCTTTCTTACTTAGATCGATTTGTGTAATTTGTCCAGCGATTATTATTATTTCATAGGATAGCAAAAGGATAGTGTTCTGATGGAAAAAGAAAACCATCGCATATTGACACCAGTGATGTTAATATAACGTTGCTATCAGTATGGCAGAGACGGAATGTCAAATTCATAAGTTTACTGGCTTGCCCTCCAAACTGGAACACGACAGCGACTAGCCTGACACTATTATGGCAGGAATGTGTCAGATAGTGGCACGTAAACTATGCTTGGATAGCTAGTAGCCTCAATGGTACAGATAAGTTTGGCCAATCGTTGGCCTTTTACGAACTGCCTGGCAGAATGGCAGGTGGTACATTCTTTATAAGAAGCCCGGATCAAAGCGAGGAAAGAAACTGGAGAGATTGAATCGTACTATACGATACTTAACCTCTGGCCATATGCGCTTTACAATGCTATATAAAACGCAAGTTTCGTCCCACATGGAGCATTGTTCACATCTTTAGGCCGGATCACCTTAGTATCTAAACTTTGACTATATCTTGGTCGAGTGGTTAGAGACCCTGACTATGCAACCAACGGGGCTCGGGTTCGATCCCCGACGGGGACAAGCATTTGTGTGACGAGCATAAATGTTTGTATTTCCGGGTTTGGGTGTTTATTATGTATGTAAAAGTATTTATATATGTATTTCTATGTATTAGTATCGCTGACTGACACCCATAACACAAGCAAATAATTTGCTTACTTTGGGGTTAGAACAGTAAGTGTAATTTGTCCCGTGAATATTTATTTATTATTATTTATTTATTTATCTATACATCTATATAAATAAATAAAATTGGAGTGTCTGTTTGTAATATTAAAATAACCCCTTTTTACTAAATGCATATGGATGTATACATGATACATACACCAAAACAATATTTTTTACAATTTTTGTCTGTCTGTCTGTTTGTTCCGGCTAATCTCTGAAACGGTTGGATCGATTTTGACGGGACTTTCACTGGCAGATAGCTGATGTGATAGGGTGTAACTTAGGCTACATTTTTTTGGAATTTTTTTCACGTGGACGAAGTCGCGGGCCCACCTAGTGTATATATAAAAATCAATATCTATTTTCGTGGTCACGACATCACGCGTGAATAGCTGGACCAATTTCGCTAATTTTTTTTTGTTGTGTTTGTAATTATCAGAGAATTATTTTTATAATTACTTGTAAAAGAAAATATTAAGAAAAATTTTATTTATAAATTAATAGTAATTTAATGTTGACATCACTAGATTTAATTTTTGTAATCATGACATTTAATTAACATATTTTTATTAATTTTATAAATGTCCGTCTTTATGTTTGCTTAAAATTATAATTTTAAAATATATATATTATATTATTTGTTTTTAAATAATTGGTCATTTCTGTAAGCAAAACAAAATTCTCTCTGGTTGACGTGATTTTTATGAATTGTATTTTACAAATATTGTATAAATTGTCTTTTATATTTTTGTTGTGTTATGTTTTTTAACGTTGACAAGTGTTCTTAAATATACCTACGTCGAATAAATATTATTTGATTGATTGGGCGGAAAATTAGAAAATTTATGAATACTTAACCACCATATAAAGTTCAATGCCCTTTCGGCTGTCTGGAAGGACAATTTCGTATACTTATATAAATTACGCGTCACGTTGTCTGTTATGGATTCCTAATATGTATGGCAAAACAACATTTGCTGGGTCAGCTAGTAATTGATAAAATTCAACATAGAGTGTTACGGCTTATAGTGGCTACTTTTACCAGCAGGATTGAACCACTTAATTGCGGAGAGACATTGATCTCCATGTTTGTTCTACCAACTACGTAAAGGGGAGTATTCTGATGAGCTATTCATTTAATTATATTTTTGTTTTAGCACTCACCCCGTGCTTGGGAAAATTTGAAAACTTTAAAAATAACAAGGAATAATTTTGACACGTAAGATTTGAACTTACGACCTTCCCTCAAGCCGAGACGCTCTAACCAACTGAGCCAGTGTCGACTAGTTCAAAGTGGTGAAATTCTTTTTATACGACGTGTTCGTACTTCAATATTAGTGAGGTAATAAAATAAAATTGCTCGTAAACATCTCAACTTAGTCACTAGTAGTAACTAGTCGGAATTTTTCGATTAAAAAGTTTTTTTATAAGAAAAGTTTCTTAAAAAAAATAAACAAATATGGGAATGTCAAATCACAAAATGATGATCATTTTGTGGTTTGGCTTTTAGGTCTTAGGCTTATAGGTCATAACATCTTTGGTGACTATAGGCAATGGTTATCTCTTTTCATCCAGAGAACCATATGATTTATAGGGATTATGGTCGAATTTCTATCAGTAGGCGATTGCTACTTAATATAATAAAGTTAAAGAGTTTTTGTTTGTTTATTTGAACGTGTTAGTTGTAAGATAAATGTGTGTATGATATGCATATTCATAAGAAATGTTAAAGCCTTGTTGTTTTCTTGCTGCTTGAAGTGATGTTTCTGAATTACGCGAAAGTCGCCGGTAACAACTAATGTTTAATTAAAAAAACTTTAAAACATTTTTTTCCAGTTTTCCCAAGCACGGGGTCAGTGCTATAACACAAAAAATAATTAGAAACACGAAAGTACTGATCAAAATTATAAATGTGAATTTCATCTGTAACTATGAATTCATTTAACTATTTATACGTATGTATACCTAGCGATTAGTACAATCTACGTAATCGATTATATAGAAAAGAAGAATTTCGCCACGTAGAGCCTGTTGACACTAACTCACTGGAAGAGCGTACCAGCTTTAGGGAGATGGTCGCAGGTTCAAATCCCGCGTGTCGATATTTTTCTTTGTTGTTTTTAAAGTTTTTTCAGTTTTCCCAAACACATGGTGACTGCTATAACCCCAAAATAATGTTTAATTAATCGGGAAATAATATTGTATTTCCCGAGTTAGCACTAGCACACTTTTCATGTCATTATTTTGCTGACAACTCGCAAAAATTTTTAATTTTCCGGTTTCCGAATTCTAATTCTAATTACCGGATATCTATATCTATACATACTAGCTGACCCGGCAAACGTTGTTATATATTAGGAATCCATAGCGGACAAACAACGTGACTCGTAATTTTAAGTCTACGGTATTGTCCTTCCACGCAGCCAAAATGGCATTAAACTTTATATGGTGGTTAAGTATTCTTAAATTTTCTAATTTTCCACGCAATTTTCTTAATATTTTCTTTTATAAGAACCTTCTCCTTACAATTACAAATACAACAAAAAAAAATTACCGAAATTGGTCCAGCCGTTCAGGCGTGATGTCGTGACCAAGGAAAATAGGGATTGATTTTTATATATATAGATAAGATAATAAAATCGTAGGAAAGTCAAAACTGTACATTGAATATTTTTTTAAAAGAATACTTGGGGCGTGATCTTCAATCGATATCGAAGCCAAAAATATAGTTTTTAGAATTTTTGTCTGTTTGTCTGTATGTATGTCCGGGGTAAACTCATAAAGCACTGCATGGATTTACTTCAAATTTTGCGTAAATATTATTAACAGGTCGGGTCAACATATAGGCTACATATTATCACGCTATCACCTACAGGGAGGAGCTGTGCGGAGTAAACGAAGTCCGCACGGACGAAGTCGTGGGCAACAGCTAGTGATATATATTTTCAACCGACGAACCGTTTAACCTTAGTTTAGATGTTTATAAAATATGTTTCAGTATTTATGCGTATTTTCATGCATTTACTATTGACTAATATTCGTATTATAAGCCAATAATTGGTTTGCTTTGGGTTCAGATCAATTTGTGTAATATGTCCAGCATAATTTATTTATTTACAGTTTAGATGTTTATAAAATATGTTTCAGTATTTATGCGTATTTTCATGCATTTACTATTGACTAATATTCGTATTATAAGCCAATAATTGGTTTGCTTTGGGTTCAGATCAATTTGTGTAATATGTCCAGCATAATTTATTTATTTACTTGACGTTGGTATTACTTACCATTGGTCGAGTGATAGCGAACCTAATTACGGACCGATGAGTTCGATTCCAGACAGGGACTAACATTTGAGTGGTTAGCATAGTTTGTATTTCTAAGTTTGGTTTGGGTGTAACGATATTTATAAATGTATTTCTATCTATTAGTATCGTCAACTGACACCAAAGTAACACACAAGCAAATAATTTGCTTTTTTTATATCATACTAGCTGACCCGGCAAACCTTGTTCTGCCTTTTTAAGTACTCTTATTTTTTTCTATATTTTCTCATCTTTAAACCTTCCCTGGACTTCAACAATTAATTCAAAACCAAAATTAGCCGAATTAGTTCAGCCGTTCTTGAGTTTTAGTGAGACTAACGAACAGCAATTGATTTTAATATATATATAGAAGATAGGAAACAAGCAGATGGGTCTCCTGATGGTAAGAGTCAACAATGGCCTATAGACACCAAAGATGTTAATGGTGCGTTGCTATCTTGTGGCGATGTCTAATGACACATGTATAAGTTTACCGGCTACCTTACCCTCCAAACCGGAACACGACAGTGACAAGCACTGATGATATTGTGGATTGCTTACGGGGATTAGATCAATTTGTCTAATTTGTCCACCGATATTATTATTATCCTACATTATTACTAGTTTATATAACATAAACTTTTATAGTCTATTTTAATCCTTTTTTTTAAAAAAATAGCCTATGTTTGACTACTGGTCCTAATTTACGTAACAAAATGGCAATCGAGTCGAGGCGTTTAAGACTCTTACACATTTTCACACTCATTATGCTGCGTCGTTCGCAGTCGCAGACGCGTCGTGCACTACTCGACTTGTTTATGTGTGTGATAGTCCTAAGCGCATCAACTTAATTACGTGAATCGGGGCAAATCTTCAAATATTTCCTTGTTAAATTTTATTAATATCGGTTCTACCAGTTTAGCCGTCTAAGCGTAACTGATAGATCGACTTTTGCATTTGTAATATATATTTCTTTAGATTGGTTTTTCATACAATCCATCCATTATTTCAGCCCCTTAAGACTAGGCTTTGACAAAAATAGTAGCTTTTGTCTAATTTCAAATCTGTCAACTATCTCTAAGCCAAATTTCATCAAAGTCGGTATAGCGGTTTAGTCGTGTAAGCGTAACAGATAGACAGACGGACTTTCTCATTTATTTGCAAGTGGATCATAAGTTTTTTAACTCGGAACATCAAGGTCAGATAGGTTTAACCTTGAGGTTCACCAGGCATCTTGAGGCATCACCAGTACTGTCATCCAAATATAAATGTATTTTACTAATTTACAACATGTCTTTGATATGCAGAAAAAACAGTGTCGGTGATAGTACGCAGCCTTGGGGAATGCCAGCATTGACGAGGTTAAGGTTGACCTTGTTCCCCAAGGCTGCGTACTATCACCGGCACTGTTTTTTTCTGCATATCAAAGACATGTTGTAAATTAGTAAAATACATTGATATTTGGATGACAGTACTGATGATGCTACATACTCCGGCCGTAGCGGTACTTCTCGGAAACACGTCGAAGACGGCCGGAACAAGCTCGTGTCTGAACTTGAGAATCGACTCGGAATGTAGTCGTCAAAAACCTTGTTACATTTAACTCCAAGAAGACGCAGCTTTGCGCGTTCACCGCAAAAAAGACACCTTATGTCGTATCACCTGGATTGGAGACTATTTTTCTAATAGCTTCAGCCAGTATTGGAATTCTGGGAGTTGACATATCGAACAACGTTCACTTTCGCGGTCCTTTGCAAGAAAAGGCTAAACTAGCCTCCAAAAATTTTGTTTTGCTCAGTAGAGTAAAGCAGTACTTCATGCCAGCCCATCCCCTCCAAGTTTACAAGCCCAAATTCGACCTCACGTACAGTAATGTTCTCATGTCTGGGCCCGAGCTCCTCAGTACTAGCTTCTTTCTCTTGATCGCATTCAACGTAGAGCAGTTGGAATCGTCAACGACCAGGCTATTTCTAATCAACTTGACTCTTTGGCGTTACGTAGAGATGTAGGTTCGCTCTGCATATTTTATCATATTTATCATGGGGATGGTTCCCACGAATTGTTCGGTTTAATTCCTGCCGCTAAATACCATCATCGGACATCGCGTCGAAATTTAAATTTCTATCCTCATCGCATCGATGTCTGGAAATAGAAATCGATAACCATGCGCTTTTCTCCGCACTTTCTGCCTCTCACTACTCCTTTGTGGAATCAATTACCGGTGGGGGTGATTTCAAACGGATACGACTTGGAGACCTTCAAGAATAGAACTCACTCATTTTTAAAAGGCCGGGATTGCAACTGCACGACTTATGTTCTTGTAGATGTTCATGGGCGGTGGTGACCACCTAACATCAGGTGCCCTGCTGCTACTATTCTTTTGCCCCTTCTACTATAAAAAGATTATAATATTATATAGTACTACCGATTATCGTCTGTTTTTTTAAAGTAGCTTTTGTGTTAGCCCGTCTTTAGCTATTTCCATGTCAAATTTCATCGAAATTCATTTAGCGGTTTAGTCATGAACGTGTATATTTATAAAACTTGTGAAAAATCTCCTGATAGAAAAATGTTACTACACTGTTAACGACTTCCTTAATGACAATCACATAAATCTTTCATGAAATGGATCGGTCCAGTCCTACATTGCAATACCCTAATAGGGTGTATATGTTCACTATCTACTATATATTATTGTAATACCTAAAATTGTTTGTAACATATAATATAATAAATGATTGAGTATTAATAAACAGACAGACGTTCGCGGTTATATTATTATGGATCCTAACACGTAGTTACAAAACACAAAAGACGAAAATGTTGGGCTTAAATTAAAAATAATAATATCTGATTTCACAAAATTAATTTTGCTTTAGTCCAAACTAGAAAAGCGCCGGCTGAGATTAAGATTCCAACAATTACAGCGTCCCAGAACGTAACTTCACAAACTTCGCTCCGGCGACTTTAAGACGAGTTTATTTCTCAAATACAACTCCCAAACAGAATATTTCATCCCTGGGTCACGGGTATTTGGAGATATAGATTAACTAGATGTGTAACTAACCACACAACATACCGAGAAAATATTTGTTTGTTTGTTTGTAATGTATAAACTCAAAAATTACTCAAACAATTTTAAAAATTCTTGCACTTATACAAAACTAAATTATTTCAAACTTATAATAGACTACATTTTTATGTAACTAAAGCAAAATTCGTGTGCTATAGCTAGGTATCTATAAAAACAAAAAGAGACACAACACTTTCGTTTCCACCACTGTAACTTCTGTAATTCAGAATCAACGGCGACCACCGTCCTGATAACCATTAAGTTGCGATCTCAGGATGTCCGGGGGAAAAGCTAAGGCATCTTAGAACCAGAAACGAAATTAATTAGAAGTATATAGGAAAGTAGAAAATACATTCGATTTCCCTCCCTTTTCAGCAGCAGACAGCAAAATGGTAAAAGCGTTAAAAAGTAAGAAATGTAAGTATATTCATCTCTCCTATCTTGCCATTGCTATACCCGACCCGACACACGATGATTTAAGCAATATTTAAATTCAACATCTTGTTAGCATTGTGAAATGAAAATAAATAAATAAATGCTGCAAAATGAGACTTTCACAATCAGGTTAAGCCTGATTAGCTATTATACCACAATAGTTCAGAAATTGAGGACCTAACAAACGGTCTACTTAATTTTACTTCCAGTAGTAAATGCAACAAAATCACTTGAAGGCACGGAAGTTTTCACCTGTTCCTACATAAAGAGTACTGTGTAAAGTGTGACCTCTTAGTTTTACTTCTTCGATGACTCAATAAGCTATTTGACTGAGATTATATTTTAGTCCCGGGCATTGATCCTCGGGTTTGGCAAAGGTGTTATTAAGGATTTGTCACGGTTGTTATTGAAAATCCTAAATTTTAGAAAAATGTTGGAGACTCAGTTCTCGTTTTATATTTTAAGTCAGCTCAGCTCAGATGAAGCCAAAATGCTTTTTGCATTTGTAAATCGTACCATTAGTAGTTGAAGATAATATTGTAGTATTATAGATAGTATTGTTATAGGATACGATGGAACTGGCATACACATGGTGTAAAAGTTCCTTAAATAAAAATGATAAAAAAAAAACTAATTTTATTTATTTATTTATATAAATAAGCTGAAATTGTAATTAAAGCTGAAATCGCCTCTGTGATCTAGTGGTCCAGCGTTGGCGTTGACCACATAAGGTCCCGGGTTCGTCTACCGGGTCGGGCACATAAAAAAAAAGTGTTTTTTCAGTTTTCTGAGAAACACAAAGTGCCCGGGATTGGAAAGTGCCCGGTTGGCGATAGGCTTGCCACCTATTACATTGTGGGACTAAGTATCTTCGGCTAATCGTGGGTACACTTGTTGTACCTCTGCCTACCCTTTCGGGGATATGGGCGTGAAGATACTTTTTTGTAATTATCTCTATAACTGCCGAACCGGTAAATTGCAGCTAGAACTAACTAGGCTTAGATGACTCTACCTACCTCGAAAATGATCCAACGTAATGATATTTATTGTATTTTTGAATTTATGATTAAAGAACAGACTTTTTCAAGACAAGAGAAGACATGTAGCTTGCTTTATGTATCATATTATTCATCTATAATATTCATCTATTTATTGTCATCAATTTTCTGGGTGAGGCTCCGGTCAAATCAACGGAATTTCGTCATGAAATGCGTTTCCAAAACAATCCGTGTCATACAGTGTGTATAACGCTAAATGTATAGGAAAGAGGTAGAGAAGCCTAAAACAAACAGCTGTTGAGAGAATTTTAGTTTAATAAGGTCGTACTCGATTCCAATTAAGACTCTTCCATTGAATTTGATCCTTAACATTTTGAAATCTAATCTTTAGTTGTCTTTAAGTTCAGCTTTGATCGTGCAAGTGTCTTATATCAAACTGAAACGTTGGTTTTGAATTATAATTATATTTTTATAATGAATCCGTTATTATATTTTTATATCACTAGATAGAAAATAAGCAGGTGGCTCTTCTGGTGGAAAGCGAAACCAGTGCCTAGAGACAACAACGATTCGACAATATTAACAGTACGTTGCTATTCGTATGGTGGAATTATAATGCCCCATGCATATGTCTATATACTTCTAGCAAACTAGCATACAGATTTCTTTTTGGAAAAGAAAACTATCGCTTATTATTAACACAAGTAATGTTAATAATTTGAAAGGTTTCAAATTATAAAATGTTAAATCATGACGGTTTTGATTGAAAGGTTTCAAATTATAAAATGTTAAATCATTACGGTTAGATATTGTTTTGTTTATAGTTTTATTAGTTGTAATTGCCCTGATAATGCTTATTTAGATGCGAAACAGGTTGGATAATATATTATGTAATAATTTATTGTGACATAGTAAATATGTTTTAATATAAAATATTGAATGAAAATGGAGTTTCACCAAGTGCCGACGACAAAGGGTGTAGAATACATTTTATCTCTGTAAAATGCATTGTTTCCTTGGCAATAAAAAATGCATCAAGCTACAGACAGTGGCAGGACGAGATTTAAAATTAATTTGACAAGGTTTATTTTGCGAGGCCTTTTGGTATTCGGTGTGACTACATATTTTTTGCGCTCTGATGCCTCTAGTTTAATAAAAAACCCCTTGAAATTATATTTTTTATAGTATAAGTAGGGAGGCACTATAACATCATGTGCTGAAAGGTATGTAGCGATAATACAAATCTGCTTTAAGTATTACCTTTGAACTAACAAGTTTCCGTGGTAATTCACATTTATATAATAATATAAAGTAGACCCAAGTAGTCTGTAGTTAGGTGTGTCAGACTACACTGACGAAATCAATACACGCAACAAGGCCGAAACTGTCAATTTTTATAAATAAACAAATATTGCTGGACAAATAATACGAATTGATTTAACCCTAAAGTAAGCAAATTATTTGCTTGTGTTATGGGTGTAAGTCAACGATACTAATACGCAGAAATACATATATAAATACTGTAACATAGATAATAAACACCCAAACCCTGAAACACAAACATTTATGCTCATCAGTGTTATGGGTGTTAGTCAACGATACTAATACGTAGAAATACATATAAAAATACTGTAACATACATAATAAACACCCAAACCCTGAAATACAAACATTTATCCTCATCAGTGTTATGGGTGTTAGTCAACGATACCAATACGTAGAAATACATTTAAAAATACTGTAACATCACTACATAGTATAAAACAAAGTCGCTTTCTTTGTCTGTCCCTATGTCCTTATGTCCATATGTATGCTTAAATCTTTAAAACTACGCAACGGACTTAAATGCGGTTTTTTTAGTAGATAGACTGATTCTTGAGGAAGGTTTTAGTATATAAACCATTCCGATATTCCCACGGGAACAAAAGCTACGCAGGTGAAACCCCATGCAGGTCACTAGTACATAATAAACACCCAAACCCTGAAATACAAACATTTATGCTCATCAATATTATGGGTGTTAGTCAACGATACTGATACGTAGAAATACATATAAAAATACTGTAACATACATAATAAACACCCAAACCCTGAAATACAAACATCTATGCTCATCACACAAATGTTTGTTTGTGTTGGGAGTCCAACCCAAGCCCCTTCGACTCGTAGTGAGGTTGGCTAACCAACTCGACCAACGGGACGGCCAAACGAGGCGGGGGTGTTTTATACTCGGAACGATACATATATCCAACAAAAATTAAGTCTTGATGTTTAGAGAATATGTCATTTCCATTTTATACTTGATTGACATGAAATGTGAACGCCTGATTTCTGATTAAATATTATTTACTTATACTTTTTCTATATATCATAAGATAGCAAACAAGCTGATGGGTCTCGTGATGGAAAGAGTCGACCATCGCCTATAGACACCAAAGATGTTAATGGTGCGTTGCTATCTGGTGGCGTGGTTTAATGCCACATGCATAAGTTTACCGACTACCTTACCCTCCAAACCGGAACACGACATTGACTAGCACTGACGCTATTGCGTCAGGAATAGGTAAGGCGGTGAAAAACTTTATCAGAACTTTAAGTCATTTTCCTACAACTTTTTTTCAGTTTTGAAGCGCAGAGCCCTGTTTTATCGCGAGGCCGTAGGCCCACAATCGCAAAAATATAACAAATTCAATCATTAAGTTTAAAAATTATAGCACATTGTAATTAATTAAGGTTCCTAAAATAAGTTCACATCGCATGAGCCCCGTAATTACATTCTCGTTACAGTCGTGACTCGTCAAAAGTGCCAACTACTCTGACATTTTTATAGCATGACTGAATTAGCCACGAGCACAACTTAAGCTGGTTTTTAATATACGGATTACTTAACACGCAATTTGCATCGTTATTTAGGCCAGACACACGTAAGCAATTTTTGTCGCTTATTCCGGCAATACTTTAGTGACGCGCATATTATGTATTAATTAATATGTGAAGTAAAAACTTTGTACTCCTCTCTGATTATGTATTAATTAATATGTGAAGTAAAAATGTTGTACTCCTTTTTTTCCAATAATAACGTGAACTGAGGAATATGAAATTTCGTAAAGTTAAAGTTTATTTTGAGACCGCTCGTGACCACGGTCAATGTAACTTGGCCGAAACGTCGAGCTTTACAAGTAAGTTCCATATATGTACGCGTTTATTAAATAATAATATGTATTAAAAATACATCAATCCAATAAAAATAAATACTACACATAACACTCATGTGATATATTTACATTATAATATACATACATACATACTATTTTCTATACGGCTAAAGTCTGCTCTCAATCTTAAAAAAGATTTAGTTGTTTAGTTTATGGCCGAATTTCAACCAGCTGTCGCGTCAATAGCTAGTTTATTTTATTTAGTTATTTCATTTTATTTTATTTATTTTATTTTTATTTATTGACATGAAAATTCTAATCCGGCGGTTCAGACCGGTTGTTGCTCTGATATGTAATCGTCACGCACTTGTAACTGCTTTTCCCTCCGCGCTATCTTTCCTAAATATTGTGAAAAGTTCAACAGACAAACTTTAGACAGATTGTTAACCGCCCCGTTGGTCGAGTGGTTAGCGAGCGACAACGTTTGCTGGGTGAGCTATTAGTATTACAGATATATGTTACACCTACCCCTTATTTCTTTTCTACTAGCCCAAAGGTTGACTGGCAGAGAATGCATTTAGTGTTAAGTTCATTTATTGTACCTGTTGTGTGCATGTGTACAATAAAGGATACCAAAATAAAAAAAATAAACCAACAAATATTGTTTCTTTTATTTTTATTATTAAATGGAAAAATTGTCTTGTAACGGTTATAGAGATTATTTTTGACCGCCCCGTTAGTCGAGTGGTTAGCGACCCTGACTACACAATCGACGGGGCTCGGGTTAGATCCCCGACGGGGACAAGCATTTGTGTGATGAGCATAAATGTTTGTATTTCCGGTTTTGGGTGTTTATTACATATATTCTAGTATTTATATATGTATCTCTATGTATTAGTATCGTTGACTAACACCCATAACACAAGCAAATAATTTGCTTACTTTGGGGCTAGATCAGTAAGTGTAATTTGTGCCGTGAATATTTATTTATATTTATATTTATATTGTATATCTAAGGTATCGATATCTTAAAAAAAGAACGAATTTTTTTGTTTTTATTTGTATCATATTTATGACAATGTTTCTACAAGAGGAAGGTTAACTGGTAGAAATTGTTTTCAGACGTTAAGTTCGGGTTTGCATATTTTTTGCAATAAAGTTTAAATAAATAATTTTTTATTTCCTATAACATACGTGATTCCTATAGTAAGCCATCATTTAGTATCCCGCGGGAACAACTCATTTTTCTAGAATGAAAAGTAGACTATGTACTATTTCAGATTATTATCTACCTGTGTGCCAAATTTCATCCAAATCAGTTCAGCCATTTTTGTGTGGTTGACTAACAATCATCCATCTATCCAAACATTCAACTTTCACATATTTTAATTTTATTTTAATTTAATTAATATTAATATAGATTTTTCGGTGGCACTTTAATTTTAGATTCGGACGAGAACGTCAAGTACACCGAACAACTACCCAAGCGACTCCGCGAGTTACTACTACTTAAAACTTAATTTTGATGACTTTAAAACTTTTAAATTTTCTGATCGTAAATAACTAACACATTGATATGTGAATTAGGTGATACAAATAATACGTGAATTATAAAATTACAGATAATACTTATACATGACACTTAATCCGTTGAATAGGTCTTTAACGAAAACAATATAGTTAAAAAAAACAATCAAAGCTCACTTTATATAAGTCTCTCAGATAAATCTCTCTCTCTCTCTCTATATGTATATATATATATATATATATATATATATATATATATATATATATATATATATATATATATATATATATATATATATATATATATATATATATATATATATATATATATATATATATATATATATATATATATATATATATATATATATATATATATATATATATATTTAAAAGGTGTGAAAATACAGAAAAAAATTAGAGTAGTTAAAAAGGCAGAACAACGTTTGCCGGGTCAGCTAGTAATCATATAAAATCCATTCATATAAATAGAAATTATTCTTATTTTACAATTAAAATAAACTTAATTACGAAACGATTTCTTTAAACGAAAACGTTTTTTAATCTCAATAAAACATTTCCATATATATAACGAAACATATTATGTTCAATAAAATTAAACAAACACTTTGTAAAAAAAATAATTCATATTTTACAATAAGAAAAATTGATAACGGAAGTTCTTTATTAAAACAGAAACATTTTTTAATATTTTATAAAAATTTAAATATTTTATTCAATTTCAAGAAATTTGAGAAAAGTCAAATAAATTGCAATTCAGCTTGATTTTAAAGTCGATCGTTTGTTCCTGTTTTAAACGATGCATGTATATAATAGTAACAGTTTTTACTCACAATGTATATCGAGAACCAAACAATGAGGCTTATGTTATATTGTACGACAACATGAACATGTAGGTATTTTTTTTTCATTATACTATACAGTCTATGGAGTAAGAAATTATGCTACTGGTGTCTAACTAGTAGCATAATTTCTTACGGCTTTTTAACTCAATGTTCATGGAAGCTAGAATGACGCTTCTTGAGTGGAATATCATCTGATGTAAGCTGTTTTTAAACAATTGAAATATTCCGATTGAATATCTCAATTTTAACAAGTTTCGGCGCTCTCTTTAAAAATGATCTCCTTGTACAGCAACGCCATGTTTCTTTAAGGCTGTTTTACATACAATTAATTATTATTTTACAAGATATTGTGCTCTTTATCGCCACAGCGCCTAGTGCAAGCCAAACCGTTTCTAATTCGAAATTCAAAATAACACTGCCCATGGGCAGTGTGATTTCGAAAGAAAGAAAAAGAACAACATGTAATTCCAATTATTGAGATTCATGATGTAGATTATATTTTCGCATGATGAAATCGTTTATCTAAAGATGACATCAAATTAAGGGTAAAAAAGGTAATATCAAATAATATAGATGTACTACTGCGGCTCTCGTTGAGTGTAGTAGTGTTCGTATCTCCTGAAGATCTTTCGTTTGAAAAGTGAAACGTGCGTTGAGTGCGTAAATTGTGTGCTTTTGTGTTTGGTGCTCTCGTGGTACAAAGTGTGGTGGACGAGGGTGGATAAATGTGCCGTTGGGGGTCTTTATTATTTTTCAGACCTATGGTAAGTTTGTTCCATTTCTTACACCGCTTTTATATGTTTTCCTTTTCAGTGACATCGCAAAGGTACACTTAAAATTTCGCGGAAATTTGCAAAATAACTAATTTTCTTCGTCGGAAAATAGATGTTAATATACTTGATATTATTTCGCGTAAATCTACATTTGCGTTGATTGTACTATTATCAGAATTTATATAAATAGTCACAAGTCCAATTACACATAAAATAGTTGTTTCATAAACATTATTCTTTACTATATGCAAGAGTTCCGCAACGTCTTATTCGGGTATATATCATTGCCATTCTGCCAGGCTATAGGTGAAAGATGAACAATTAGCTATACATGTCACTATTATCGTGACTATTATTTTACTACTAGAGAGTAGAGTTCCGCAATGTCTTGCCCGGGTATTTGGTACAACCTACCTATGTCTGCCGCAATATTATCATATATAAGTCCGGCCAAATTTTCAGACGCTGCTCAGAATTGATGATATGCTCGATTTATGAAATAAAAAATAATTTAAAAAATTCAATATTTCTTTTTTATCCGAATCAATAAACAAAACGCATTGATGTAATTTCAATTACGCAATACTCAAACTAAAATATTTTAGTGCTTTCAACCAAATTAAAAGTGATCGGGAAAAATATACTTATAGCGAAAGATTACATACAAAGGTAATAATAGTTAAGTGGAAAATGAGAGACACTGCCAACATTACAGAGCTCATTTACAAGACTCGGTTTTTTTATGTCATAAGATAGCAAACAAGCAGATGGGTCTCCTGATGGTAAGAGTCAACCATCGCCTATAGACACCAAAGATGTTAATGGTGCGTAGCTATCTTGTGGCGAGGTCTAATGCCACATGCATAAGTTTACCGGCTACCTTACCCTCCAAACCGGAACACGACAGCGACAAGCACTGACGCTATTGCGGCAGGAATAGGTAAGGCGGTGGTACCAGACCCGGGCGAGACAATGCAGAACTCTACCACCTAGTAGCCACGATGGTAGTGACTCGATAGCCAACCGGTCGCCTTTTACGACCTGCCTGGCAGAACGGCAGTTGGCCTATTCTGCGAAGAAGGCCAGGACCAACACGGCGAATCAAATTCATGAATTCAGTGGGATATTTTTACGAATATTTCTATATTATCTTGTAATAATTTGACAACAATAATTAAAACGCACTTCCAATTCAATATTTAGTTAATAATTTCAAAATTTGGCAAAGGTAACCCTGTATAAAGCCCAACCGGTTTGCTAACCACTCCATCTATGAGGTGGTCAAATAGTTTTTAACGTCATTTAATATTTTTATTTTCTTTCAATTAAAATCTTTAACTATATGCATGTAGTAACTGTACATAGAATGCTTAGATACAATCCACGTAACAGCATATAGTACGTTCACGTTAAGCATGCAGTGAGTTCAACCGGTTTGCTAACCACTCCATCTATGAGGCGGTCAAATAGTTTTCAACGTCATTTTATATTTTTAATTATTTTCTTTCAATTAAAATCTTTAACTATATGCATGTAGTAACTGTACATAGAATGCTTAGATACAATCCACGTAACAGCATACGTTCACGTTAAGCATGCAGTGAGTCATCGTTATCCGCAGGCCGATTAACCAATCAAATCTCTTTCGTTGGTTAATAGGCCAATCAAATGGCGTTGCACCAATGACTCACTCCATTCTTAACGCGAATGTAATGTATTATAAACCGGCCGCATACTGACATTACAGTATCTGAAGAAGCCTTTCATTTATGTTTAATACTTTCCCCTTTAATTAAGCACCAACTTTGTAACCCCGTTTGATGTCATTTATAAGGTGGTGAATTTTAAGCTCCCAACGGAGAAGTTGATTATTTAACGTTGGGTTACTGCGACTTGGTCGGCTATTCGTTGTAAGAGAATATGAAATTTATGCAAACCGTGGACGAATTATTAATAGCCATTAAATAAGTAAATTGTAGAATAATTTTTAAAAAGCGTTAAGCTCTCTGCTTAAGCTAGGTTTAGATGGTAGATGCGCTTACCGGCTCACTTACCCTCTAAACTGAAATACGACTGTGACAAATACTGACGTCATTGAGGCAGGAATAGGCAAGGTTAGGCAAGACCTTAGGGCTTGGTCGGGACGTTGTAGAACTTTACAGTTTAGTAGTCTTGACATTAGTGCTACGTTTTATCATTCTCTCACTTGTCAAATCTTTTGAAGTTTTTGATGACCATCCCATTTGTCGAGTGGTTAGAGAATTTAACTACAAATCGATGGGGTATTAGTCCGATTCCCGACAGGGACATACATTTGTATGATAAGCATAGATGTTTATTTTTCTGGGTTTGGATGTTTATTCTGTATATAACAGTATTTATGTATGTATTTCTATATATAAGTATCGTTGACTAGCACCACGAAATAAAGAAAACAACGGAATTGGCAAGTACAAACATTTGTATCAGGACCGCGATCGCCACACTCACACATAAAATAAGCATTATTGCATATAAACTACTAATGCAAACATTGTTTCATTGGTCGTTTTCATTTTAAACAACAATAATCCGAAACACACAAACAGAACATTTAAAAATATACCAAACTGCGTTACAATAAATTTTATTTTGCTACAAAAAAAAAAGAGTATTTACGTCCTTTTGTAGTCTATTCAAAATAGACTCATCTATTTGTACAATAGTGAAACTTAAGATCGTAATAGTTTCGCTATTCTACATTAGATGGCAGCATTGATTTTTCCGTAATTTTCAGTTGATCATATTTGAGTAGAGAACTTTCTAGAACGATATACGTAATGACTGTCATTACGTATATCTTTCTAGAAAAATTAGGTCAACCTAAAATGAACTTTATATATAAGGTGTACGGCTGATTTTAGCTTGACTTTCTATTATATCATTAAAGATTATATTAAATCAGGAATTTAATTAAAATAAAATGAAAATTGTACTTTCGAATGATATGAAATATCTCCATTTTTAATCATCTGTATTCTACTATCATTTCTGCATTCAAGGATGGCACAATACGGCATAATTCAGTGTATAATAGATTTTCGCACGACGACTATTTTTTTTTTTTTTTTTTATAGAAGAGGGGGCAAACGAGCAAGAGGTGCACCTGATGGTAAGTGATCACCGCCGCCCATGGACATCTGCAATACCAGAGGTCTTGCAGTTGCGTTGCCGGCCTTTTAAGAATGAGTAAGCTCTTTTCTTGAAGGTCCCTATGTCGTATCCGTTCGGAAATACCCCTGCCGGTAATTGGTTCCACAACAGAGTAGTGCGAGGTAAAAAGTGTCGGGAGAAACGCACAGTTGTGGATTTCCAGACATCGAGATGGTGAGGATGGAACTTCAAGTTTTGACGCGATGTCCGATGGTGGAATTCGGCGGCAGGAATTAATCCAAACAACTCGTCGGAACACTCTCCATGATATATACGATAAAAGACACAGAGAGAACCTACATCTCTGCGCAATGCCAAAGAGTCAAGCTGTTTCGAAATGGCCTGGTCGTCAACGATTCGAACCGCTCTACGCTGAATGCGATCAAGAGGAAGAAGCTGGTACTGAGGAGCTCCGGCCCAGAGATGCGAACAGTACTCTATATGAGGCCGAACCTGTGCCTTATAAAGTTGAAGGCGATGGACCGGCAAAAAGTACTGTTTCGCTCTGCTAAGCACACCGAGCTTTTTGGAGGCTAGTTTAGCCTTGCCTTCCAAATGACCGCGAAACTGAACGTAATTCGATATGTCAACTCCCAGGATTCCGACACTAGCTGAGGCTGTCAGGAGAGTATCCTCAAATCGAGGTGATACGACAAAGGGCGTCTTTTTTGCGGTGAACACGCAAAGCTGTGTCTTCTTGGGGTTAAAAGTAACCATGTTTTGGCGACCCCATTCCGAGACATCGGTAAGTCGATTCTTGACTTCAGACACAAGCTTGTTTCGGCACTCTTCGACGTGTTCCCGAGAAATACTGCTTCGGCCGGAGTATGTAGCATCACCAGTACTGTCATCCGCATAGCAATGTATGTTGCTAATTCGCATCATATCATTGATATGCAGAAGGAACAGTGTCGGTGATAGCACGCAGCCTTGGGGAACACCAGCATTGACAGATTTAAGGTCGGAGCACGCACCGTCGACAACGACCTTGATGCTCCGATCAGCCAAAAAACTGGTGATCCACTCGCATAATTTCTCAGGAAGCCCATAGGAAGGCAGCTTCGCGAGAAGCGCTTTGTGCCATACCCGATCGAAGGCCTTCGCTATGTCCAAACTAACTGCCAATGCCTCCCCCTTGGACTCAACTGCTTCCGCCCATCGATGAGTTAGGTATACTAGAAGGTCACCAGCTGAGCGGCCGCGACGGAAACCGTACTGACGGTCGCTAATCAGCTGGTGCTCTTCTAAATACTTGAGGAGCTGGGAGTTGATGATTGTCTCCATAATTTTGGAGAACAAGGAGTTTATGGCTATGGGCCGATAGTTAGACGGGTTAGAGCGATCTCCTTTTTTAGGGATGGGATGAACCAAAGCTGTCTTCCACGAATTCGGTACCACGCCGAGTGAATAGGAGAGCCGGAATAGACGTGTTAATACTGGTGCCAACTCTGGAGCACACATTTTTAGCACAATCGGAGGGATGCCATCCGGCCCACTCGACTTGTGGATGTCCAAGGAAAGTAGTGCTTTACGCACAGATGATTGCCGAAATTGTAGTTCTGGCATACAACTATCACACTGCGGGATGGTAGGCGGTGCGTTCCCTTGGTCATCCAGAGTCGAGTTGGCCGCAAAGAAGGAGCCCAGGAGATCGGCCTTCTCCTTTGCGGTATGGGCCAGAGAGTCATCGTCTCCGTGCAAGGATGGAAGAGAGGGCTGTGAGAAATTCCCTAAGACAGCCTTGGCGAGAGACCAGAACGCACGAGTGCCCGAAGGAAGGCGAACTAATTTCTCGCCAATTCTGCCAATGTGTTCCGATTTTGCCTTGGCGATAGCTCTTTTGAAGTACCTCGAGGCGAAATTGTACTCCTTACGTAATGTGCTGGTTTTTTCATCACAAGATGCGGACGCTGCAGCCCAAGCCCGGTAGCACTCCTGCTTGCGGCGCAAAGCCGTTTTACAGGAGCGACCAAACCAAGGCTGAGACTTACCACCAATTGGTACCGCAGAAAATGGAATGAAAAGTTCCATGCCCTGCAGCACCACATCGGCAATAGAGTCAGCGACGACATTCGGATCATCCAGCGAGAAGCACAACCGCCCCCATGGGTAGGACGCAAAAAAAGACCGCATCCCGTCCCAATCTGCTGACCTAAAGTGCCAAACGCGACGACAGCCTGCTAAAGGAGGCCGTGATGGGCGCGAAACCGGCACTTTACTCCGGATCAGGCAGTGGTCTGACGAACCAAGTGGGACGTCCACCGATACCTGATAATGGTCCGGATGAGAGGTCAGCAGAAGGTCCAACAGTGAAGGCATATGGTCATCCACATCGGGAACTCGCGTGGGCGAAGTTACCAGTTGTGTAAGACCATACGCCAAGGCAAAATCGTGAACAGACCTCCCCGCATGATCGGTGGTGCGCGAACAAAGCCATTCGGCGTGGTGGGCATTAAAATCGCCCAAGATCACGATCTCTGCGGAGGGGGTCTGCTCTAACACGGAATCTACAGCCGTTTGTAAATGCTCAACGAGCCGGTCAACTTCAGTATTCCCGCTATGGGACCTGTATAGGCACGCGTAGCTGCGTGGATGGTCGTCGCAAGCTACGCGTAACCAGAGGATGGATAGGTCCTGACCTTCAAGTCTGCCGAGGCGCCGGTAACAGATATCTTCTCTGACGTATGCGCACACCCCAGCCCGCGGTACAAAGGAATGTTCCAGTTTGTACCCCGGGTAGGAGAGGTAAGAAGTATCAGCCGGAGAAGATATCTGCGTCTCGGTCAAAAAGAGCAAAGCTGGCTTCGCCGTCTCGAGATGGTAGTGGACGGCGTTCAAGTTGGAATGAAGCCCCCTGACATTACAGAAATCCACAGTAAGCGTGGTAGGGGGTGCCATGGCTTTCTTGCCCTGTTTGCCCCGGACAGGATTGTCTATGAGCGCAATTTTGCCCCCCCCCAGAATACGCAGGGCAGCCTGAGCATCCATGACCAGGCTGGAATCCAGAGCACGGACGCTCAGGGGGGGATTCTCCACTGCTGGTGCAAGTGGTACCCCCCTGGGGTAGATTCTCTTTTGATTGCGCATTCATAGTGTGCGGGGGGGGGGGGGGGGGGGGTTAGGCCTCCGGGACTCTCACAAACCAAACGAAACGCAGCAGCAGGGCTGCTACTTTACGTCGGTGTCAAGTGAGAGAGTGGTATCTCCCCGGGCGTGCCGGCCTATTCAGTTGCAAAAGCAGTATGGCACTACCACTAATTTGGTTGACTGACTGCACCGGTGTTAAATAATTTTTGTCACAAAAGTTATTCCACCAGTGGGCGATGGGGTCGTCACATCCCTACGCCGGAAACTACTACTACCTCCTAATGATATGGTAAGTATCACTAAGGCAATTTAGAGTAAAAGCGCATAATAGTGACGCACGCGGCACGCCCACTCTTCACTTCCCCTTGTTTTCTTTATTTCGTGACTAGCACCCACATTGTAATAGCCGCCCCGTTGTTACCGACCTTGACTACGCAATCGACGGGGCTCGGGTTCTATCCCTGACGGGGACAAGCATTTGCGTGATGAGCATACATGTTTGTATTTCCGGGTTTGGGTGTTTATTAAATATATTCTAGTATTTGTATATGTATTTCTATATATTAGTATCGTTGACTAACACCCATAATACAAGCAAATAATTTGCTTACTTTGGGGTTAGTACATTCGTGTTTTTTGTCCAGCGATGTTTATTTATATTTATTTATTTTAAGAAATGCCTACCAGTAAAGTGGTTATCTTTTCTTAAAGAACGTGACCTGGATATTTAAGAAAATAATAATGATCATCTTCATTTCTCCAATGAAATATGAGTATAACTTAAAGGATGTCTCATGTCTCGGGTGAACCCTTTCCTTACCTTGCTTGTCATCATCATGTATATTTAATTATAATGGAATTACAACACATTAGACTTTGTAAACTTAAGACGAAATTAAGTGAATACTGTACTAATGAACGCTATTATGCAACATGCTCTCATTTCACACAAGTAGCCGGTTTCTTACACTGAAATATAACTCTACAAATCTTGACTTTAACCCGGCCTACTGTATACAAGAAGCATTGAGCATGTTTGCCTCTTATAGCTATAAATGTATTTACATGTTGCGTAAGTTAACACATTTGTTAGTTATGTTATGCATAAGTTAACACATTGAAAATTTAAACCAATTTGGTCCAGGAGATTTTTAGAAATTCTGTAAAACCTGCTAAAAAAATTTTCCGAAATAGTGTTTCCTTAATATAGATTAATGTAGTGATTACGCACGAAATCTAATCAGCTCTTTTTCTAAAAAAAACCACGTCCAATATATAAATTTCATCAAAATCGATTAAACCGTTCGGGAGTTATCGTTGACAAAATTTTTGAAGTGTTTTTTGACATAACTTCGAGATTTTGTGGCAAACCATTTTTCGACCTACAATATCTTAGCACTTAAAAAACTACGTCAAATTCAGTTTCAAAAATCAAAATAGAATCAAGCTTTCAAAAGTTATGGCTTTTCAAATATCAATATTTTGTTGATTACAGCAAATTTTTTAAATAATTTTCAGCTCGGACTAACGGGGGAACAAAATAAGAATATATAATACAGGTTGCCTGGTAAAATACTTTACATACTGACGGAGGATGTTTACTACTTGATACTGGTAACGAATGTGTAAAATAAAATGGTACTTTTTGACTTAATTGTCCAACAAAAATGTTTAGCTCGGACATCCGCACACGGCGCATAGAAGTTCATTATTCACAAACAGCGATTTACCGAACGGGTGACTAGACACGTTAGTACCTCGTATGATGACCATACTTTTTGAATATTACTGCACTAATGTCGTTAAGGTTTACTATGTAGTATAAGCAATATTGTCTTTTTATTATATTTTTATTGTTCACATAAAGTATCGTTTTACCGGTCAATATAATCATAATATACGCGGTATATTAATATTATGATTATATTAAGTAACCATACAATACTTTTGACGATCGGACAGGGTATTTTTATACAGTGTGTGTTATTGTTTATAGTTAAATTAGCTCCAGCTGCATAATACAATATTTTAGTGAATCCCGCGGAAATGTCCCATTTTTCGGGATAAATAGTAGCCTGTGTTATTCCAGGTCATAATCTTCCTGTGTGCCAAAATCCATCTAGTAGTTGATGTTCGGATTGACACGGTCATCCATGCTTCCAAACATCCTAACTTTCGCATTTATTAATATATCTTGATAATAATCGACAAAATATTTCCTGCACTAATGCGTGTATAGCGGCAACTACAATCCGCTGATGAACTACAATCCAATTATGTAGGAAAATTGAAATTGAGTCTAGGAATATGAAGTTTCGACTGAAAGCAGATACCCGTACCTAGTGGATTAAATTGATCCGCGTAGATACACCAAGGAAATGTTATGCCGGTGCATGTAATTAATAGGCTTTTAACTTTATTAAGCGTATATTTTGTGAATCTCTATTGGTGTGTTTGCTTTAATTTTAATATTTATGTAAAATTGTTAAGGATATATTATTTTTGTTTCTATACATCACTGTAAAATTTGTTAAAAAAGTCTATCTGACTTAAAGGTATGTCTTTTATGTCATAAGATAGCAAACAAGCAGATGGGTCTCCTGAAGGAAAGAGTCAACCATCGCCTATAGACACCATCGATGTTAATGGTGCGTTGCTATCTTGTCGTTGTATCGAGGTTTAATGCCACGTGCATAAGTTTACCGGATACCTTACCCTCCAAACCGGAACACGACATTGACGCTATTGCGGCAGGAATAGGTAAGGCGGTGGTACCAGACCCGGGCGAGACAATGCAGAATTCTACCATCTAGTAGCCCCGATGGTAGTGACTCGCATAGGCAATCGGTCGCCTTTTATGACCTGCCTGGCAGAACGGCAGTTGGTCTATTTTGCAAAGGAGCCAGGAACCAACACGGGGAAATGTTAAGTCTATTATTTACTTTCGAGGATATGTGTATTTTAATTATGGTCACATTAGTAATAATTTATAATTTATATTATTTCTTATTTTAATTTATATTCTTCATCGTAGACGTTTGTTAACCTTCGTTATATCAATTAATTTTACATTAAAATACTTGTAGCATCTTACAAATCACACTGTATATATTTGGTATTCATTTAAAAGGTTTCCCCATTTTACACAATATTTATACACATTTTAAAAAATTCACATAATATACTTCAATTATGTGTCTGATAATATATAGTATATATCATCAGATATATAATTAATATACAGTATATATCATCAGATATAAAATTAAAGTGCAAATCTGTAAAAGATTTCCTCTTTGCTAGAATTACAGCTTATTTCGATATTCAAAGTATATTTTGTTTTGTGCAGTATCTTCACACACGTATCCCCGTAGTGGTAGGCAGATGTACAACAAGTGCACCCACGATTAGCCGAAGATACTTGGTCCCACAAATGTGATAGGTGGCAAGCCTATCGCCAACCAGGCACTTTCCAATCCCGGGCAACTTTGTGTTTATCAGAAAACTAAAAAAACACTTTTTTTATGTGCCCGACCCGGGAAACGAACCCGGGACCTCATGTGATCAACGCCAATGCTGGACCACTAGACCACAGAGGCGACATATTTTGTTACTATCTATTTTATTATTATTAATAGTAAAGGTGGATATTTCAAACAATCTGTTTGAATAATTATTTTGCTAAGCGTACAATAAATTTAGATAAAACAATAAAATCAGATATTAATGGTTTAAGTTAAGGCAGATATTAATCTTTATTGTATAGAACCAATGAGGTGCAAGTAATTTTTTAATGATATTTAACGATTTGATTTTTCTGTATCTGTCAAATAAATTAGATTTTTAAGCCTACTTTATGACTTCATTGTCTAAAAAGCGATAAACCGGGAAATGATGACACAAAATGTTAGATCATTTGTATATTAGACCATACGGCGGTTCTTCCGGGGTCTTATTACGTAATGACAAAAAGGAAAATAATGGTCATGGCGCTGGTACCGGCGGCCCAATCGCGTGACCATTAATCGAAAGTTCTTAAGGCGTAGGCTTATAAAGTATGCTTAGCAAAATAATTATTCAAACAGATTCTTTGAAATATTTCCACCTTTAAGATAAAATAAATGTGTGTGCATCATCACGACCGACTCTCTTGCGGGGTAGGCAGAGTAAACTGAACTCCTATAGACTATCCGTTTCACCGCGATTCACGGGTCTGTCGATTGGCGAGATAAGTGGTGATCCTCATCGCCGCATTTATCAACATATTTTCTCTCACAGAATCACTAAAAATAGACGATTCTCGACTATTTCTAGCGATAACCGGGACCGACAGCTTTACGTGCTCATCCGAGTCACCGGACTGGTAATACACCACTCCACCAGATTCCGAGCTGCTATTGAGATTTTAGATTTTCGAGAAAGACCTCGAAAAACCTCCATAACACTATTGCCCGACCCGAGGGTCGGACCCGGGACCTCATGATCTGAGCCGAACAGGCTACCCCTAGACCACGGGGTAGTCGATAAAATAAATATTAACAAAATATACTTTAAATACCGAGAATCGCTGCTAGTCAAAGTAGAAATTATTTACAGATTAGTACTTTAATTTTTTAGCATCTTTTTTACTGCTGATATGGTGTAAGGTGAGGTGGATGTGGGAGGATAATTGTACCACTGGGACATTATTTCTTTACCTTCAGTAGGTAAGCTGAATAGTTTTTTTGATTTCTTACACTCAATTTAAAATTTCATTGGTAAGGGTAATTTATTGCTTCTGTTTTTAATATTATATGATTTATTAATCTGGCCATCGCAAAATAACGCCTGAATCTTCAAATAGTAGTGCTAGTGTCAAGCTATAGCTAAGAAATCTTTTATAGCACATCCATAGTTGTGTAGGGACTAACTATTTCAAGCCATTCATATCACAATATATCGTCGACATAGATATAATACGTTTTTTATATTACATTCTGTTTTTAATATTATATGATTTATTAATATGGCCATCGCAAAATAATGAATGAATCTTCAAATAGTAGTGCTAGTGTCAAGCTGTACCTAAGAAATCTTTTATAGCACATCCATAGTTGTGTATGGGACTTAAATCGCACACATATTTCACAGTACCTTATCGGGGCCAGCACGAACGTATTATGTAAAAGCGCAACCTTTACTCGGATAGCATCTAATATTGCACTGAATTGCAGGAGGTCCGTTTGGAATAACGCCAGGTAGCCATTTTTGTAACTCGATATAAGTTAATAAAGCCAATGATTGGACCGCAAAGTTTTATCGCTTGCCAAATCTGTCGCAGTTCGTTAGTTTTTCTCCGTGTTTTTCTAGGCCCCTTTCAACATACTGGCTTGGCTCGTAAAATACGAGTTAAGGCTAATGTCATTAATATCGTGATTACTAAATAGTTTGTAGAGTTCTGAAACAATCGGATTTTGGTACCGCCACCATACCTTTTCCCACGTCAACAGTTTCAATGTTTTCGCTTACGTATTTCAGTTAAGGTAGGTTAAGAAGGTAAGGTAGCCAAAAACCTATGCACGTAGAACTACATCCTCGTCACACAAATACCAATGCACGATGGTTGTGTAGTTGGTTGATAGTTGTTTCTCTTCATTATACAAATATAGAGTAATATCAATGAAAAACTTTAGCCATGGACAGATTCAATTGAAAGAAGAATGATGAGGGTATTTAGAAAGTTGGCCTCAATAGCAACGCATGTTAATATAAGCTTATCGTATTGTAATCCATTTTTAATTTCTTTTGAAATGTAAATTATATCATATACACTTTTTATAATGCTTAAATTCACGAAAAGTCTAAAAGGATTATGATTACTAGAATTTACAATTATTACACACTATTTCAAGCCATTCATGTCGCAATATATCGTCGACATAGATATAATACGTTTTTGTATCGCTCATCATGATGATTATTTGATATATTAACAAAGTGTTGTAGAGGAATGTATTTGTACTCGTTCACAGATTAAATAGAAGACATTTGTTTTTGTGTTTTTAGGATGATACTAAGTTAGCTTATTTAGACAGCCTTCTGTGTTCTAAGTTTCAACTATAGTAAATGTAAAAAAGTTTACCATTTTGCGTCATACCTGTTCGACAATTTTATAATTTGTTTAGTTGGTCATGAATAAAAGAAAGGGTTAATTTGATGGCACAAAAAGAAAAAATTGCTTGATTTAGAAATAAGAAAAAGTGTACAAATTTAATTAGTTTCTTGGCTTTCAAGTATATTCCTGTTTAAAATTTAGTTGCTATTAAAATTGTCCGTTGAATTTTAATATGGGCTTATTTTACATTAAAATAATTTGATAATTTTGGTTATCGTAATATTTTTGCAGCACTCTGAGACCGATCTCATCAATCTCCATTGATGAGCAGATCGCCTATCATATATTTCTTTCTTGATGGATCCGTTAAAAAAGTTGATGATTCTACCCCTAAGATGGCATATTTTAAAGAATATTAAAGATGCAAACATATGTTAGACATACATATTTAATCTCAATTCACTAAGTAACAAATTTATGTAAATTGCGCAATGTATCTAAATTAGCAAACTAGGCAATATTCAATTCGCATTACATATCAGCTGCTTTCAATCCACGTGTGTGTTCAATTAAAAAATGCTTTATTTATAAAACCTATATCTACATAGCATAATGCAGAATAAAGGTTTTCGAAAATGTAATTCTATCTGAAGTTAAAGATTTATGCAATGAACAAAATTTTCATTTTTAATTTTTTGATATTATGTAGGTAAACACATGTTTATTTTAAAGGCTAATTATGGAATATATTTTTTATAAAAATATGTAACAAAACATGCAAACATTTTTTTCTATTACAAAATGTAAAATATATAATGTAAATGAAAAAAAAAATACAATTGCTTGTGTTACGACTAATTATTTGTTGTTATATAACCCTGTAATTTCATTTACAGTTTTTTGTAATGACAATTGGTGGCCATTTGTGATATGGTGCATTTAACAAAACATACTAATTTTAATTAAAACAAAAAACATAGAATTAAATTACTATTTTTTCATGGCTGTGTAGACAAATATTATACATAGTAAAATATAGATCCAAAATTTAGATATGTCAGGTTTTATGGCCCATTTTCACAAGAAACTTAAATCTCAATTTGTGAAAAATGCTAGTTTTTTTGATACAGTTTATTCAAATTCAAATTCAAATATCATTTATTCGACGTAGGTACGCTCTGTTACACTAATCGACGTCAAAGACATATCTACTTTATAACTAAACAAGTACACGTATAATTAATTCAACTAATTAAAACATATAACACAAAATTTGCAGCCGGAGACTGCAAGGGAGGATATTTAACAAATTCTTATTGTAGCTTAAAAATATACAATTTGTATTTTATTGTCATGAAACAGCAGCGTTTCGATCGGTCAAGCCGTTTAAAAGTTATGAAATGTTGACATACATGCATACACACAAATATATACATACAGACATACTAAAGTCATCGTGAAAATAGTCGGAAAAGGTTCCTAGGACATCAAAACGTGGAGATCTAGTGAAAATTCTATTTTCGACAATCAGGGCAAAATCAGTAACTTCTTTCTCTAGTCTTTCTACATAAGTAGCGGGAAGTAAAAAATTGGTACTTAAATTTGACATAATTATCCAATATTTTTTTTTAGCATAAACACCCGCACATGGCTATCACGGTTAATTACGATTTGCCGTTGCGACACGTATCGGCCAAAATACGCTATGGTCCGCATGGCGACCACATTTTTGTATATTACAACATTTTGTATATTTCGCAGAGTTTATTATGCAATTAAGCAATATTCTCTTTTTATAATATTTTTATTGGTTACATATGACCATTAACTATCGTGTCCTTCAATACGTGTAGTCTTTTACCAGTTATTCTATACTTTCCATCGTCGGCACTTGGTGAAATTATATTGTTACCACTTTTACTATTCCACTTGTACATAAATTTCACTTTTACACAATTTTTACTATATTACTGGACCGGTTTCACTTTTTAAAGCATCTTCAGGATGTAATATACTTAACTGTTACCAGTTAACCTGTAGATGCATAAAATGCCTGAAACGGTGTCCATTTAATTTATTTGTTTAGGCCATACACAAAAGAATTAGCCTAAGAAAGTCAGTAGTAGCCACAAGATTATTTTTTCGATTTCATAATTTTAAACACGCTTTATGTCCTGTTTACTAAACACTGCACTACGACAAAGTGATTTGTTATTCATTCAATAACAATGTAGTACAACAGTATACAATTAAATTTTAATCCAGTCACAATTACAACGCAGACGAATTTGCTAAGCGATTTGGTAGAGGAGACGACGACAAAGAAACGAGAAATTGGTAAACGATAACAAATTGTGTATAAACACCTGCAATAATGTAAGTAAACATTACAAAGCATGTTTAAAGTTTTTTTGTATGATATAAGCGAATTAGTTTGCATTTTTTATTTTATTTTGAGTATAGTTATTTTCTACACTTTTTATCGTCGGCATTTGGTGAAACTTCATTTTAACACAATATTTGCTAGCATATAACACTTGTACTGTTTCACAATAAGATAATTATATTTAATTTTCGACAGGTTTCGCTTACATAAGTATCAGGGTATTTACAATAATTACAGTTATTTTTAACTACGAAGTATTTATATGGATTATGAAAGCTGTATATAAAATTAAATTGATTGTGTCAGAGGCACTTTGTATAGTGATAAAAAAATATATTGTAAACTTTCTACCTTTAAAAATGTATAAAATGGTGCGTCATGCCGCAACTGAATGGATGATTTAGCAAATTTTAAATATGCGAACTATTATTCATAAAAGTTTTTAAATATGAGGTAGATTTTTCGCTAGCTAGCTTTCAGAGCTGCATGGAACGTCGAACGCCGACTGCGAAATGCCGATAACGATAAACTTTCATGTGGTATTTTAGAATTAATTGTAATAAAGTAGAGTTTTCATTTCTCATAGCGTATTATTAGAAACAAGAAAAATTATGCTCTTGTCGATAAAGGATTTCGTCGTCCGTGTTAATGATGTCTTGTTAACTTTACTAGCGATCGCGTGTGACGTGACCGAAATTCAAACATAGGCTAAAAATAATAAAATCTTTTTTTATATTTTTTTTACTAGGTAGTAGAGTTCTGCATTGTCTCGCCCGGGTCTGGTACCACCGCCTTACCTATTCCTGCCGCAATAGCGCCAGTGCTTGTCGCTGTCGTGTTCCGGTTTGGAGGGTAAGGTAGCCGGTAAACATATGTATGTGGCATTAGACCTCGCCACAAGATAGCAACGCACCATTAACATCTTTGGTGTCTATAGGCGATGGTTGACTCTTTCCGTCAGGAGACCCATCTACTTGTTTGCTATCTTATGCTATAAATAAAAATATCTTAATAGCAAATAAGCAGATGGGTATCCTACTGGAAAGGGTCAACCATCGCTTATAGACACCAAAGATGTTAATGGTGCGTTGCTATCTTGTGGCGAGGTCTAATGCCACATGTACAAGTTTACCGGCTACCTCACCCTCCAAACCGGAACACGACAGTGACAAGCACTGACGCTATTGTGGCAAGGATAGGTAAGGCCGTGGTACCATACCCGGGCGAGACAATGCAGAACTCTACCACCTAATAACTCTACCACCTAGTATCTCTTTTAAGTTTGATAACTGACTTTAGGTGTAAATAAAATTTTAAGTATTCATGTGTGTATATCATGTATGTTACACGTATGTAATGTGTGTAATATTTTTTTTTTAATTTAAAGAATTTCTTATGCATTTTATTTAAAAATATTAAGTTTCTGCACCTCTCTGTCTTAAATATTCATTGTTTTAAATTTTCATAGGCGTAGTAGTTAATACTTACTGCTCGTCGGGACGTATAAATAATTTCATATTGACTCAATATAATATACACAAGTTGAATAGTAAAAGGCATCATGGTGGAGGAGGCTCAGTACTAGATTTTAATATTGATTATGTAAAAAATGAGTACTTAAATTTTGAAATGGGTTTTTATATACGGACGCACATAGATATTAGAGTTCATTGTTTACAAACAGAGATTTGCCGAACTCGTGAAAACCGCTATTGCTTGCGCGGTAACCATACTTTTTGAATATTACTTTTTTATGTGGTTCAATCTTTTTCACCTTAAAAAACTAAAAATGGGATACATTCAGTAGAAAAAACTAACATTTAACATCTAGACTTATTAATCTTTTTAGTCTTAAAATAAGAATTAAATTATTAAAATACAAAGCTTTTGAATTCAGCCTTTGTGTAGATATCCTGCTGACGGATGAATTACTTCAGCTTATTGTGCTTACAGGAGGATTTCCTTTGTATAAAGTTTACGATTCCAGTACCAATACTCCGAGCTTCGGTATCTTATTACTGGGAAAACTAATATTTTCATATCATGTACGGTTTTTAATTAATTTAATTTTAATTAATATATATATATATATATATATATATATATATATGTATATATATACAGTGTGATTTGTAAGATGCTACAACTATTTTAATGTAAAATTAATTGATATAACGAAGATTAACAAATGCCTGCGGACTGGATTGGTTCTGGGATAATTGCGAACTGTGTATGCATATATACATTTTTTATTTAAGGCGATAGGTAATGCCAAACTACGAAATAGACACCTCTTTGAAAGCCTACTACTGCTAACCGGTTGGTCCAATAATTAAAAAAACATATGCATTATGCGTATAATATAATTAAGTTTAAATTTTAAGTTCGTTTTTTTAAATTTTATTATTATTTTTGACGGAAAAAAATCGAATATCTTTCTTATTTCTACGCAAAAATTTGCCTATAACTTCCAAACTACTGTAACGATTTTGATGATTTTTTCTTTTTATTACAGACAATTTATTGCTTTATAAAATTTAAGTTCAAAATTTTACAAAATCATTATTGTGTGCTATTAAATCAATAAAAACCTTATTATTTAATTCGCGGACAGCGCTCGCGTCGAAAGTCAGTCTCCCGGTAGCGTTCATACGGGGAGGCTGTGTCGCATGTTAGCGTGCTCCGCTCTCCATATTCGAGTCAAAGAGTAATAGTACAGATAGAACGTTTGGCACAATAGTAAGGTTGTGCCGTTTGGAAATTGAACATTTCGTTTACGATTGGATGTTTTTTATAGTAGATAATGAGCTTGGACCGAGAAGGCTGTTTTTTTTACAGATGTTGTTCTTATGATATAGACAAGGAATAAGAAAGGATTTTTTTAAATTCATCCCCTAAGATGGTAAAATAGGGGGTGAAAGTTTGTATGAAACTCTGTCATTTTTGAGTTGAAATGAATGATATGCCGTAATTAAATTATCCTTTAACTGAAAAAAAATTAAATACAAATTTAATATTTGTTTGAATTCTAGCCCATAGAGAGATAAAAAGAGGTTTTAATGTTTGTATCAAAAATGAATTGTTTATTTATTGCATTACTATAAAATCTAAATTATTTTAATTTAGTATTTATGATTTTTAATACAATTTATTATTTAGTACTTACTTATTTATTATTTAGTACTTACAATCGAAATTGAAGAAACATGCATGTAATGTTAGAAGTTTCGACCATTAAAGGAGTAAAAATGTGTGTTACAATTTATATGAAAAATCAAACGTTTATGGTCGAAATAACTTGAAATTCGGCACTTACGTTCTTCAACACAATTTAAGAATCATATATTTGGGGATTTTTTTTAATTTCATTCCTTAAAGGGTAAAAAAGCATTGATGTTTGTATAAAAAATAGATTGTTTATTGTAGAATATTGTAGAAATTATTTAAAACTTAATATTTATGATTTTTAATACAATTAAATGAATAGGAGTTTAAGGTTTTCAAATGTCATCTCTTCAAACGATGAAAAAAGTGGTAAAGTTTGTAAAAAAAATAAAATATGTTCAATCAAAATCTCTTCAAATTTATTAGTCATGTTCTTTAATTCAATTAAACGTGCATGTAAGGATGCTGTGAGTTTTATCTCTTAAAGAGGTAAAAGAGGGTATTAAAGGGGCTGAAAGCTAGTACTTTATAAATATTTTTGTTTGCGAGTAGACGCTGAATAATATTTTGAGACTATTCATGTACTTACCTACGTTTACGCTTGAATTTTTTATTAGCTATAGATAGGTAAGTATTTTGTCAATATTTTGTATAAATGTACAAAAATAAAAAAATAAAACTTATAAACAGCGAAGATAATTCAAGCAAGCGAATAAAAATCAAAACTCTAAAGAAAAAAATAAAATAAAACTGGTACTATTTGAAGGTAGTAAGGACTTCGCAACTAAAAATAAATAAATTAAATATATTATACATACAAATAGTCTAAATAAACCAACTCATTTAGTAGTTTCCTCTATAAACATTAAATCAATTTACATATCTACTTTTTTATTACGAGATTTTGAAACAAAAACTAAGAAGCTAGTTAGTTTTAAAATATTATTCAAGAGATTACATTTTACAAAATCAATTTTGAAAGGTTTTGTTAAATATTAATTGTTGATTTATGTATTAAAATAAAGTGCTACACGGGATGTATTGTATATTACAACACTTTCAAAGAAATAGGATACGTAACTGTTATTATTGCGTAAATTGCTATATATAATTTTTTGTTGATTTTCGGTATTTTTTTTTCTTTAGATATTTATCGTTTTTCTAAAATAAATGTATATGTAATCGATAAATAAGCGATTACTGGTTATTGGTTTTGAGTTTGACAACATTCAGTCGATTCATGATGATAAAAGTTCATATAGGTGAACAAAAATGTTAAAACGTAGGTATCTGCATCCACTGTAAATACTCTTTGACTTTGGACCATGCCAGCGCGCTAAATAATATTTGCGCTGCTCCTGTTAGAAACTCAAGGTCGTTCGCAGCTGTAATCGCCTTAAAATATCATTGAATCAGATGTCACAATCTAATATACAGCGTGTTAGGTAAGTCGACCTAAACATTGAAGGAGGTAATAAGGTATTTGTTTCTCATTCCAAATAAATAACAATAAAAAATACCCTTAAATTTTAACCTAATTATTTAGAAAATTCATAATTAATACGCATCAACATATCCACGCAAGTAACACACATATCGATAGATAGATAAATAGTTAGTTACATAAATAGGAAGTAATAGGCAATATTTACGTAACTACCTGTTTATCTGTCTATTGATATTCACGTTACTTGCGCGAACGTGTTGGTGTGTATGAATAATGAATTAATTGGATAATTAGGTTAAAATTTAAAGGTTTTTTTTTAATTTATTTGGAATGAGAATCAGATACCGTATTACCCCCTTCAAGGTTTAGGTCGACTTACCTAACAGGCAGTATTAGATAATCTGCGACGCACGCATAATATGTTCGTTACATTTTGTGACGCGCGTTTCGTTCGTAACAAGAGCTTTCAAACGCAGCATATAGGTCTACTTTGTCTATGAAACGCAGTAATTTGTAATATGCGAATAATATCTCTTATTTGTAGTTATTTAGTCGAACAAACAGTATATGCAAAAGCACAGATGGCAGAATCCTAAAAATAAATAGCAGAACGTTTTATGCTTTATTTTTGAACTATTAAAATTCAACGGTCTGCGCGATCCAGCTAGTAATATTATAAATATTTGTGACTTTGTTTATTTGTTACGTTTTCATGGTTAAATCGCTAAACCGATTTTGATGACATTTGGCAATGAGATAGCTAAAAGTAAAGGGTGAATCAGGGGATGTCTTTATTTCACAAATCAACCCCTAAAAGGCTGAAATAAGGGGCTGAAAGTTTGTATGAAAAGCGTTATCGATAACATTCTATGATTAATTGGAAGGAAAGGCTAAACTGGCCTCTAAACAACACGGTGTGCTCAGTAGAGGGAGACAGTACTTCTTGCCGGCTCATCAGTTGCAACTTTGTAAAGCGCAAATTCGACCTCATATGGAGTACTGTTCTCATCTCTGGGGCGGGAGCTCCACAGTATCAGCTTTTTCCTCTTAATCGCATGCAGCGTAGAGCGGTTCGAGTCGCTGAAGAGCAGGCTGTTTCTAATCGGCTTGATTCCTTGGCATTACGCAGAGATGTACATTCGCTCAGCATATTAGACCGCCCCGTTGGTCGAGTGATTAGCGACCCTGACTACGCAATCGGCGGGGCTCGGGTTCGATCCCCGACGGGGACAAGCATTTGTGCGATGAGCATAAATGTTTGTATTTCCGGGTTTGGTTGTTTATATATATGTAAAAGTATTTATATATGTATTTATATATATTAGTATTACTCTGGGGTTAGATCAGTAAGTGTGATTTGTCCCGTGAATATTTATTTAATACTATTATTATAATTTATTATATTTTACCTCATCTATCAAATAGAGTGTTCCGACAAACTGTTTGGATTAATTCTTGCCATTGAATTTCATCACCGGACATCGCGGCAAAATTCAAAGTCCACCCTCACTTCGATGTCTGGAAACGTACAACTCTCCTATTCTCTAGGCACTTTTTATCATCGCCTACTCCTTTGTGGAATCAATTACCAGTAGGGAGGTTTCGAACGGATACGATTTAGGGACCTTCAAGAAAAGAGCCATTTTATTCTTAAAAGGCCGGCAACGCCGCTGCAAAACCATGTGCTGTGGCTATCCATGGGTGGTGGTAATTACTTACCATCAAGTGAGCCTCCTACTCGTTTGTCCTTTATTTTTATGTAAAGAAAATATGTTAATCTCACCGCAGGTGAAGCAGCGCGGGTCAGATAGTAATATGAATAAACATTTTTTTTTATTATAAGATAGCAAACAAGCAGATGGGTCTCCTGATGGAAAGAGTCAACCATCGCCTATAGACACCAAAGGTGTTAATGGTGCGTTGCTATCTTGTGGCGAGGTCTAATGCCACATGCATAAGTTTACCGGCTACCTTACCCTCCAAACCGAAACACGACAGCGACAAGCACTTACGCTATTACGGCAGGAATAGGTAAGGCGGTGGTACCTGACCCGGGCGAGACAATGCAGAACTTTACCACCTAGTAGCCACGATGGTAGTGACTCGCATAGCCAATCGGTCACCTTTTACGACCTGCCTGGCAGAACGGTAGTTGGTCTGTTCTTCAAAGGAGCCCGGAACCAACACGCGGAAAACATGAAACAGTAATGTAATCTTTTGAGGTTATCCTTTGATGCTATTTGTTAACTCTCCGCAACAAACTCAGTGGTGCGTCAACTACATCGACGCCGGAAGCAATATCGTTTTCTGAGGAATTTATGAAAATACCTCACATTTTGGACGCTTCTAAACATGCAAAATATTAATTTTAACTTTATAAGTGTGTGAATTCAATTTTTTTTTATTTCATAGGATGGCTTTTCCCTGTGTTGGTCCGGGCTCCCTCTCCCTCCCTACCATCTGCCGTTCTGCCAGGCAGGTCATAAGAGGTGAACAATTTACGTGTCACTAATATCGTGGCTAAATCGTAGTAACGTTCTGCATTGTCTAGTCTGGGGCTGGTCCTATCACCTTACATATTCCTGTCACAATAACGTCAGTGCTTATCACTGTCGCGTTCTGGTCTGGTGGGCAAGGTAGCTGTTAAACTTATGCATGTAGCATTAAGACATCGACGCACCATAATTATCTTTGGTGTTTATAGGCGATGGTTAAATTTTTCTAGCAGGAGACCCATCTGCTTGTTTGCTATCTTATGATATATAAAAAAAAAACTATAAATGCTTGACCCTGCAGGATATCTCTTAAATTTCCCGCAAAATAAGATATTTTGAGTTAAAAAGAGTAACTTTTTACAAGTTATTTTGACACGTCAACTTATTTTTTAAAAACTACTACCGGATCAGAAACGCGGCCACACACTGAGAAGATCCGGCGGAAGATGCTTGTCTTTTTTTCATATAATTTATTTTTTTGCAATATCACAATATTGCAAAAATGAGATCGGTATGGGAAGCAATTAATCCTAGGCTTTTTTTGTCTTCTAAATAACCTGAGATTTTATAATATCCTTTTTTACACAGTTTTGTTTTAATACATTTTTTAAATTTATTGATTAGTAGATCTTTTATAGTTTTGGGAAGTTTTTCCGGAAGAAGAACTCTTTTATGGAGCAATGTATACGCTTTTACAATAAAAAGCGTATACATTGTTCCATAAAAGAGTTTATATTCTGTGTAGACGAGATGCATGCACAACAAGATCGTTTTTGTTCCTTGTATTTAGTGAGTCACCATTTTTTTAAACAAGCAAATATTTTTACAAACGTAGGTATATCAAGTTCTCAAATATATATTAGAAAACCTAAGCTAAATTATAAATTGCCCTAAAATAGATTCCTAGGACCTCAAAACGTGAAGATCTGGTAAAAACTTGATTTTAGAAAATCGGGTCAAAATTAGTATCCTTATTTTACATACGTAGCGAGAAGTTAAAAATAACGGAAACTGCGTCAAACGTTATTTCTGTCCAATAAAATCTAAGTTACTTTCAAGTCACGCTTTAAAAATGTATACTTCAAAAATATAAAACATGTAACATTATTTGAACATAATATTAACGACCTCATTAAAATAAAATCTTAATAAAGAGATTCTTACAAAACTTGTTATTTCTGGAGGCTATCCAGTAGTAATAAATTTTATATGGATCTCAAAACCACACTAACACTTAAACACGTGTAGTCCATTGTTTAGAATGTGGCCAACAGTTCAGGAATCGCGTGGACAAGGCGGTAAGTTTCAGTAATTTGGTTAATTTGTGCCTATGTTATGGTTGGACAAACGACCAACGTGAGATAGTATGGAGTTTTAAGCCGCTGGCGTTTTGCCAGCCTGTGGCATCTGGACGTGGATTTAAAGATCTTGGAATGGACGGTGTGACACATTAGATCAGGGACGGCTTGCTGCTTAGCTTGCAAGGATTCATACATTTTAAACATTTCTTGGTATATATTTTAAGTATATTATGGGTATAGAAATATTTGTTAATTAAAGCTGTATTGTCATGCATCTTAAGGGACAGATAGAGTAAATCCAACGTCTAGAGACTTTCTAGTTTCCATGATTTATCGGTTTGTTGATTGGCGAGTTCAATCGTTATCAGGATGGTGAAAGCAGCGACAGGAATCATCATTTTGTTGTTTATAACTGAGACCCAAAGCTTTAAATTTTCTCATTCAAGGCATGTGACCATTATTAGAATCTGAGCGGATGCTGAGATTTTCGATTTTCCAGAAAATCTTCGAAAACATTTCAATCACATCTTCATCCAAACCGGTGATTGGACTTGGGACAGATGCGAATAGCCTAATCCCTAGATTATAAAAAACATCAATATAATACCCTAGACTATCATCAAATCCAACAGGTGCTGTCCAAAGGTGGTGGTATAAAGTCTCTCCAAAACCGAACCAAAAAAAGAAAAGTTATGAATGTTAAAGAAACAAGGCATGTCGGCTGAATCGTGATGTATGGCACTCAATTTCTTTTTCCTATCCTATAAGTGGTTTTTCTTGAAAACATGAATGTTTTTTTATATATCATAAGATAGCAAACAAGCAGATGGGTCTCCTGATGGAAAGAGTCAACCATCGCCTATAGACACCAAAGATGTTAATGGTGCGCTGCTATCTTGTGGCGAGGTCTAATGTCACATGCATAAGTTTACCGGCTACCTTACCATCCAAACCGGAACACGACAGCGACAAGTACTGACGCTATTGCGGCAGGAATATGTAAGGCGCTGGTACCAGACTCGGGCAAGCGATAGCCAATCGGTCGCCTTTTACCACCTGCCGGCAGAACGGCAGTTGGCCTATTCTTCAAAGGAGGCCGGGACCAACAAGGCGAAAAATGTGTTTTATATATTATTTTATATTAATAGTGTGTTACAAACACTTGTACTGTTTTACTTAGTTTTTATTAATTAACACCAACCGGTTTCGCGTTTTAACGCGTCATCAGGGCAAAAATCAATATTGTAATATTACTGATTTGTAAACATTATTGTTTATTTTTTTTGTTTTTATTTTATTTGTTAAGTAATTAAAATAACTCGTCGGAATACCCTCCATGATGATTATGATAGAAGACACAGAGTGACACAGAAAGTATACTCTTTGAAACAAAAAAGGACTACTTTAATCGGTTCCTAACTATTAAAATGTACTATATTTTTATATCATAAGATAGCAAACAAGCAGATGGGTCACCTGATGGAAAGAGTCAACCATCGCCTATAGACACCAAAGGTGTTAATAGTGCGTTGCTATCTTGTGGTGAGGTCAAATCTACATGCATAAGCTTACCAGCTAGCTTATCCTCCAAACTAGAACACGACAGTGACAAGCACTGACGCTATTGCGGTAGGAATATATAGGGCGGTGGTACCAGACCCGGGCGAGACAATGCAGAGCTCTACAACCTAGTAACCACGATGATAGTGACTCGATAGCCAATCGGTCGCCTTTTATGACCTGCCTGGCAGAACGGCTGTTGGTCTATTCTTCAAAAGAGCCCAGGACTAACATGGGGCTATTGGAGATGTTTTTTACTGGTGGTGATCTTGTAGTGTAGATATATCCGTAGTTTTTGTCCCTAATAGCTTAAAATACCTCAATTTAGTGGAAAGTTTTAGGATTGGCCTATTGGGCCAACTGTTTTTCAGTTTTATATCATTAGATAGCAAACAAGCAGGAATACGAGGCGGCGGTATTACACACACCCGTTCGAGACTTTTTTTTTTTTTTATAGTAGAGGGGGCAAACGAGCAGATGGTGCACCTGATGGTAAGTGATCACCGCCGCCCATGGACATCCGCAATACCAGGGGTACTGCAGCTGCGTTGCCGGCCTTTTAAGAATGAATAAGCTCGTTTCTTGAAGGTCCCTAAGTCGTATCCATTCGGAAACACCCCCGAGGGTAATAGATTCCACAAAGGAGTAATGCGAGGCAAAAGGTGTCGACAAAAGCGCACGGTTGTGGATTTCCAGACATCGAGGTGGTGAGGATAGAACTTTAAATTTTGACGCGATGTCCGATGGTGGAATTTAGCGGCAGGCATTAGTCCGAACAACTCGTCGGAACACTCCCCATGATAAATACGGTAAAAGATGCAGAGCGAGCCTACATCTCTGCGTAACGCCAAAGAGTCAAGCCGATTAGAAATAGCCTGGTCGTCGACGATTCGAACCGCTCTACGTTGAATGCGATCAAGAGGAAGAAGCTGGTACTGAGGAGCTCCGGCCCAGAGGTGAGAACAGTACTCCATGTGAGGTCGAATTTGGGCCTTGTAAAGTTGGAGGCGATGGGCGTTATGTTATGGAACGTTATGTATGGGCGAGACGTTATGGAACTCTACTACCTAGTATTCATTATGGTAGTGACACGTATACTTTTACGATCTGCCTGTCACAACGGTATTTGGTCTATTTTTCAAAAAGGGGTCGAACTAAGACGGGGTAAAAGTTATCTACTTTTGGTATCGATAGTGGTCATAGCTATTTTATTATGCACTAGCTGTTGCCAGCGACTTCGTCCGCGCGGACTTCGTGTACTCCGCACAGCTCCTCCCCCGTAGGTGATAGCGCGATAATATGTAGCCTATATGTTGACCCGACCTGTTAGTAATATTCATACAAAATTTGAAGTAAATCCATGTAGTAGTTTTTGAGTTTACCCCGGAAATACATACAAGCAGACTAACAGACAAACAGATGAAAATTCAAAAAACTATATTTTTGGCTTCAATATCGATTGTAGATCACGCACCAAGTATTTTTTTAAAAAAAAATTCAATGTACAGTTTTGACTTTCCTATGATTTTGTTATATGTATAGATAATAAAATTTTATTCGCTATGACTTCTAAACATAAAAATTAATAAATTTATTATCTATTTAAATTAATAAATTAAATGCAACTGTACTTTTATTTCATATAACCGAGAAGCAGTTCGGCCGAATAAAATATTTAAATCACTTTTACATGCACAGATTAATTTTTGGACAGAGTAACGCTCTCAAGATGCGATAGAATTACAATGAATCGAAAACATGTTATCCTCGTTTATTTATACTATATATTTGTCTATTGTTGTTTATAATGAGGTTATTATCTCACAATAACAGCTGCATAAATTACACAGCCGCGCCTTGTCGGCTAGTACTTGTCGTTAAGTGCAGTTGCTAACATTTATTTGATGACTGAGAAATATAACAAAATGCATGTTAGTTAAATAAAAAAGTATTAGTCCATTGACATAGAAAAGTGTAAAATATATTTTTTTTATTTTACCCGTGTTAGTCCTGGCCTCTATAAAAGAAGATAATGCATTATTATTTTCGCCGTGTTGGTCCCGCCCTCCTTTGAAAAATAAGCCAACTGCCGTTCTGCCAGGCAGTTCGTAAAAAGTGACCGATTGGCTATCGAGTCACTACCATCGTGGCTACTAGGTGGTAGAGTTCTGCATTGTCTCGCCCGGTTCTGGTACCACCGCCTTACCAATTCCTGCCGCAATAGCGTCAGTGCTTGTCGCTGTCGTGTTCCGGTTTGGAGGGTAAAGTAGCCGGTAAACTGCTAATGCATGTGGCATTAGACCTCGCCACAAGATAGCAACGCATCATTAGCATCTTTGGTGTCTATAGGCGATGGTTGACTCTTTCCATCAGGAGACCCATTTGCTTGTTTGCTATATTATGATATATAAAAAAAATAACTATAATGCAACATAAATTTGTTGACAGGTTACTTTAGTCTATCTAGCATATAAGCATCTGTGTTTAAGAGTAATAGGGCAATGTACTCCACACTCCGTGGTCCTGCATGCGATACATGCCGCTTGAATAATTCAGATTTTCGCGTGGACAAGGCACATTTTTGGTCCAATGTGTTCGTGAATTGTAAGAATAAAAATTTTATACTTTGGCTACCGGTAGTAGCTTATTCGCTTTATCTTTCAATGCATTCCTATAGAATCGGTATCCTATAGAGTCTAGGTATATATAGTTCAGGACCCATTTGTAAAAAAGTCTTTAAATAACGATTTTCGTGGGACTCACCTCCGCAATACGGGCTAATTTTACTCGGTTGTAGAGTTCTGCATTGTCTCGCCTGGGTCTGATATCACCGCCTCACCTATTCCTGTCGCAATAACGTCAGTGCTTGCCACTGTCGTGTTCTAGTTTAGAGGTTAAGGTAGTCGGTAAACTTATGCAAGTGGCATTAGACCTCGTCACAAGATAGCAACGCGCCATTATCATATTTGGTGTCTAGGCGATGGTTGACTCTTTCTATCAGGAGACCCATCTGCTTGTTTGCTATTTTATGATATTAAAAAAATATTTGACATGTTTTATTGAACACAAAAAGTGTGATAGTTACTTCCAAATGGTATGAAGGGTGTAGCTATGACGTGACAAAGAACATGGTCGGGCTTATCCTATTTACGGTATATCTAGATTGTAAATTGTATATCTAAAACTGTCACGGCCTTAATTTAGATTATTAAGTAAAAGTCAACCAATTTATAAAATGTACGTGGATAAGTTTACGTTTATAACATGGCGATGGCAGCAGGGTACAAGAGGGTTGCGCTTGCACCCCCCTGACAGGAAACAAAATACGTATAAAATAATAACAATATATGTATTATTCTTTAATTTTTAGTGAATGGTATGATGTGTAGATTCTATGCACCCCCCAGAAAGTAATCTTGGCGACGCTCATGATATTTATTACTTGATAATTACTTGACCGATTTACTTAAATAAGATCACAAATGAAAGGTAATTAAATAAGGATAATTATTTATTTAAGGATTCATGTGTGTAAACCTAGTAGTAAATTAAATATTTTCTGAAAACTACATCTTGTAAAATTAAACCTTTTAAGGTTCGGAAATAAAATAGGAAACTTTATAGTTACGCTATCTATGTCCATTCATCCGTTCGTTCGCAGTCTAACTCAAAGATTCTTAGTACTAGAAAGCTGTAATTTGGCAATAATACACATATTTGTCATAGCAACAAAATAGTAACATCAAATTTTCAATAATATTTTTTGGGGGTAGCTCCTGTATACCCCACAGTGTGGGGTATGGTTGGATAGGTTTTAAAAATATATTATAGGTTTGTGAAAAAAAATTGAATATGGGACTTATTTGTGAAATATTGAGCTTTAAAATGCAAATTTTTGTAAGAATTAAGTATTTCCGATAAAAACAACATTGCCCGGGATTGGCAAGTGCCCGGTTGGCGATAGGCTGGCCACCTATCACATTGTGGGACCAAGTATCTTCGGCTAATCGTGGGTGCACTTGTTGTACCTCTGCTTACCCTTTCGAGGATACGGGCGTGAAGATACTTACTTACTTACTTCATTGAGTATCCTCACTTCTCTGCCCATTAAACGGTTGATTTTGGGGGTGGGAAAAATTCACGGTAAAAGTAAATATAATGAAGTTAAAAAAAACTGTTACGGCTTAAGATAAGTTTTTGTAAGCGATGAACCCTGTGGTGCTCATATATCCGTCATTGACGTTAAATAGATTAATATTATAGTATCTATACATATAATAAAATCGTAGGAAAGTCAAAACTGTAGATTGAATATATTTTAAAAAAAACACTTGGGGCGTGATCTACAATCGATATCGAAGCCAAAAACATGGTTTTAAGAATTTTTGTCTGTTTGTTTGTATGTATGTCCGGGGTAAACTCAAAAAGTACTACATGGATTTAGTTCAAATTTTACATGAATATTACTAATAGGTCGGGTCAACATATAGGCTACGTATTATCACGCTATCACCTACGGGGGAGAAGCTGTGCGGAGTAAAAGTACGGGAGGAAGTCCGCGTGGACGAAGTAGTGGGCAACAGCTAGTGAAACAATAAAAACCTTCTTCTTTGTCCGTATTATTGTGATGAGCAATTTTGGAACCTTCGGCCCGGCAGGCACTTTTCCGATTTATTTTATAACTAGCTGACCCGCACAGCTTCGCCCGTGAGTAGATTAACATGTCGTTTAGGGGTTGATTTTTTAAAAAAAGTTTGCCTATGTTTGACCGCAGATCTTCAAATATTTTCATGCCAAATTTCATGAAAATCGGTCCAGCGTTTTAGCCGTGAAAGCGTAACAGACAGACAGACTTGCACATTTATAATAACAGCATGGATATGGATGTCAGCCTTTTAAGAGTTGATTTTTGAAAAAAAAATTGCCTATGTTTGACCCCAAATCTTTAAATTTGCCAAATTTCATGAAAATCGGTCCAGCGGTTTAGCCATGAAAGCGTAACAGACAGACAGACAGACTTTCACATTTATAATAATAGTATGGATATGGATTTCAGCTTTTATTTCATTTTTGAAAAAAAAAAAAAAAAATATATATATATATATATATATATATATATATATATATATTAACATAATAACATTTTTATTAAAAGCCATTTGGACGACTTATTAATATACCCGCGGGCGAAGCTGCGCGGGTCAGCTAGTCTTCTACATACTACTACTACCCGGGCGAGACATTCCGAAACTCTACTACCTGTAGAGTTTCGGAATGTCTCGCCCGGGTATTTCGTACCACCATCTTACCTATTCCTGTCGCAATAGCGGGTAAGGTAGCCGGCATGACTTATATGTGTAACATTTCCATCGAGCCACACGGATAGCAACGCACCAATCTTGGGGTTTATAGGCGATGCTTTCTCTTTTCACCAGGACAGCCATTTTCTTGTTTGCTATCCAATGATATTAAAAAAAACCTACGCTATTTCTTTTGTGTATTAATGATATGTTGTAATTGAGCAACATTCATTGCTATGTAGATGACAGTTCGGGTGATGCTTTATATTTTAGCCACAGCAGGATTTCTCGGAAACAAGTCAACTTATGCCGGAACAAACATGTAGGTACCAGAAATCGATGAACAGTCGCCTACAGTTTTGGCATAAATATTGCTTTCTTTTATGGACGGGGATTCTTAAGTACCAGCTCAAATTGTCGACGACAGGACTATTTGTAATCAGCTTGATTCTAACACCAAAGAGGCGTTATAGAGAGACGCGGTATTGGTCCGCCTCCTTTATCGAACCTATTATCATTGGGAGTATTTTGAGAAACTGTTTGAATGGTTCCTGCCGCCGAATATCATCATCGAACATCGCGATGAAAGTCAAAATTTTTCTTTTTCAAGGTTTTTAATTAACCGATGCGAATCTTCAAGAATAAAGCTTACTTATTCTTAAAAGACTGGTAACGCAACTGTGAGATGTGTATTAGTGTATTTTTTCATGGCCATCAGGTGAGCCTCCCATCCATTCGCCCGCTTTTCAATAAAAAATGATAAAAACAGTTTGTTGTTTCATCGAACAAAGACACTCGAGCTATTTTCCAACCAATATTTGCATATATATACACTTAAACTCCAATAGACTTGGAGAACTTCATTCGCTTGTTTAATTAAAATGGAGTTTAACCAAACGCGCACAATGTAGAGAGAATACTACAAATACGCTGATTTGAAAGATTTAACACCCGATTGATTTGATCAAAGGTTTTAAATCTCGTAATTTTGAAGAGCCTTTTGAACTCGATTAATTGGTTCAAGTTACTATTGTTTAAGCGGGGAAAATATTAAAACCCAGCTAAATCTGGTTCTTTGGTTCAATGATTTGGTTTTTTTTATAGTACAAAATAGCAACAAGCAGATAGGTTTTCTGATGGAAATAGTCAACCATCGCCTTTAGACACCAAAGGTGTTAATGGTGCATTGGTATCTTGTGGCGATGTCTTATGCCACATGCATAAGTTTGCCGGCTACCTTACTCTCCAAACCGGAACACGACAGTGACAAGCACTGACGCTATTGCGGCAGGAATAGGTAAGGCGGTGATACCAGACCCGGGCGAGACAATGCAGAACTCTACCACCTAGTAGCCACGATGATAGTGACTCGCATAGCCAATCGGTCGCCTTTTACGACTTGCCTGGCAGAACGGCAGTTGGCCTATTCTTCAAAGAAGCCCAGGACCAACACAGGGGAAAATTGTCCTATCGGCTCAGATCATAAAGTTCTAGATTCAATTTCTAAACAAAGCAAATTATTGTAACTTTTTTGAATCTGGAAACATCACAGTAGTAAGCTGCAATCTTTTAGTGGTGTTTTTATATCTGTCTATTCTATCTTTTATATCTTACGGCAAAAAAAAAACAATATTATATTCAACAAGTACGAGAGTAAGAATCACTTCGTTATCTCTTTATTTAAAGGTCACACACAAACAGGATGTTTTCCTGATGGAAAAAGACAAAATCATCTATAGACACAGATGTTATTAGTGTATTGCCATCCACGCTGTAGGGTGTAATATCACTTGTGGCATACCATATAATCCAACTACCTTTGTCCAAATCAGATAACAATATTGAGAAGCACTGATGGCGTTGTAGCATGAATAATTCCTTATTCATTAGTACTTAGTTCCGTAAGGCAGTGATTTATTATTTCATGGAATAACTAGTGATTTTTGACATTGTTTAACCGACTTAAAATGACAGATTGTTTGTTGTAAAAACCTCAATAGCATTTTCGTCCGACGTCGAAATCAAAGAGCACGGGCGACTACATACATCGTTTTTTTAGTTATCACCTCAAAATTCAATATATTTCGTAAGATTCTATATCAACTCCTTAACTTATTCGCACTTAATAAATATTTTTTTAAGTTTGGGGAATAGTAGCTAAATAAAGTTAGAATTTACTTAAAATTAACGTAAACATTTAGTAGTCTGTGCATAGGTATTTATATTGTCATTAAACGTCTTTAGTACAACTACTAATCTAGGAAATCTAAGTTAGATTGATAAAATTCTGAGTTAAGATTTTGCCAAGACGCTTTTAAGATACTTAAAATAACAAAAAAGAAATTAGCTTTAATTTATTCTTTAGTGCAAAAACAGGGAAAACTTTTATTTGATACTTATAATGAAAATTATGATATATAAATTTATTGCTGTTTTAATGCAAATGTAATTAAAGTATTCTACAATGGTAACCCTTAAATATGATGATAGAAGTTAGAATTTACGTAAGTAAGTCTCAATATTTTTTATATGATTGTGTATGATTTTTTATTTAATTTTCTCAAAAAACGTAGAAAATTATTCTAGTTTACCTAATATTCGTCACTCCGAAAGACACACAAGGGATGTACAAAACCAAATTCGCCTGTGTTCATTCGTGACCTGAGCCAAAAAAAATTTTCATTAAACCACACGGCAGTCAATTGGCATTATTCCACTACACATCATTTTAAACATTGATTACCCCACAATACCTTTATTTGAACACTGATTACTCTGCAATATCTTAATTTAAACATTAATTACCCCGCAATACCTTAATTTGAAAATCAATTACTCTACAACATTTTAATTTATACACTGATTACTCCGAAATACCTTAATTTTAACATTGATTACTTTGTAATACCTTTATTAAAACATTGATTTGCCCGCACTATCTTTATTTAAACATTAACTACCCCGCAATACCTTAATTTGAAAATCAATTACTCTACAACATCTTAATTTATACACTGATTACTCCGAAATACCTTAATTTTAACATTGATTACTTTGTAATATCTTTATTAAAACATTGATTTGCCCGCACTATCTTAATTTAAACATTAACTACCCCGCAATACCTTAATTTAAAAATTAATTACTCTACTATATGTTGACTATTATATCTACTAAAAGTTGACTATTTTTTTTATTTTCTATCATAAGATAGCAAACAGTTGGGTACCCTCCTGAAGGAAATATAAAATCATCGCCTGTAGACACCAAAGATGTTAATGGTGTGTTGCCATACTTGTGACGAGGATTTAATGTCATAAGTTTACTGGCTACCTTACCCACCAAATCGGAATACAAACGGGGCAAGCACTAACGCTATTGCGGCATTAATAGGTAAGACCAACTAGTAGCCACAATGATAGATCGTATAATCAATCGTTCACGTTTAACGAACTGTCTGGTAAAACGGCAGATGGTCTATCCTTTAAAGAGAATCCGGACCAACACGGGGTAGACTTCACAATACTTTAATTTCAACGTTGATTACTCCGCTACAGGTACTCTATAGTGCGCGCGGAACTAGTTGGCCGCGCCTTACGTATTACGTATTACGTATGGCGCGGCCAACTAGTTCCGCGCGCACTATAATTTACCCATTGATATTTTCAAAATAACTTAATTAAAACATTTATTACAATTTCTTCGCAATACCTTAATTTGTACAATGATTACACCACAATATATTTCTAAAACTATTCAACGCAAAAGCTCAAACCTGACATCGTAATTCAGAAATCCTTAAAATTTGTATCCACTCTGTTATTTTCTGTTCAGTATTTAGTGTGAAAGCTTATGTTAAAATCACAAAACAATTTGTACGAAATGAAACAATCGTTCACTGTTCAAAACAAATATAGGACGTGCAAATAAATTCAACTAAACTGTTTAAACAAATAAAACCACAACATGTTTAAATTGAAGAAGTTTAGAAACGTGAAAAAGTAAACTTAAAATATTTATCAATAAAGTTCAAATTGAATTACGGGGTCGCTGTTGAAAATTTTATCTGCTTTTCCTTTCCTTGCTAGCAACGGACTAATGAAGTCCCTTGTATAGATCAAGAGCCTTTTGCCAGGCTTTGTTTGTTGAAAAAACTATGGACTTTTCTCCCACTGATGCTTTGATTACAATTGCGAGGTCAAAATTTATTTTGTTCTTTTAATTGACGCTCAGAGCCGCGTTGTTAATTAAGATGAAAACGTGTTTTTTTACTAACGATTTATAAAACAAATGACTTTGCGAACAATGAATTTAAATTTTAGATGTAGTTTTTATGTAAAGTTTTCAACTATAAAGTTTGTTTTTTATATATCATAAGATAGTAAACAAGCAGATGGGTCTCCTGATGGAAAGAGTCAACCATCGCCTATAGACACCAAAGATTTTACTGGTGCGTTGCTATCTTGTGGCGAAGTTTAATGGCACATGCATAAGTTTACCGGCTGCCTTACCCTCCAAACCGGAACACGATAGTGACAAGCACACGCTATTGCGGTAGGCCCCGGGAACAACACGGGGAAAAAGTGTGATGTTAAGTTATGCGGAAGAAAAGAGAACATATATAATTTCTATCTTAGTATATAAAAATATTGTTTCACGATATATGTACGGGGCTAATCTCCGTAAGTACTTGACCGATTTTAATGAAATTTCGTACAAACATGTAACTTAATCCAACTTAAAATATATACTATATTTAATCTCGATTAATGACCGCGATTTTTTTATCGCATAATTTACTTAAACTATTATAACAGCAACGCGTACTACAAGTCAGCTAGTTTTATATGAAATAGAATAATTATATAGCAAGCTTTTTAGGATTCGGTAGTAAACTCGGAACCCTTATATTTTCGCTATGTCCGTCCGTCCGTCCGTCTGCACTGCTGGTGAAATTCTTATTACTGGAATCTGTAATTTGGCACGTATATACAGATTAGTCTCCTCAACAAAGTGGTAACATACAATCTTAAAAAATATTTTTTTCAGGGTAGCTCTCCTACATGTAAAGCGGAGAAAAAGTATCTTCACGCCCATATCCCCGAAGAGGTAGGTACAACATGTGTACCCACGATTAGCCGAATATACTTGGGTCCCACAAATGTGATAGGTGGCAAGTCTATCGCCAACCGGGCACTTTCCAATCCCGGGCAACTTTGTGTTTCTCAGAAAACTGAAAAGACACTTTAATTTATATGCCCGACCCAGGAATCGAATCCAGGACCTCATGTGGTCAACGATAAACGCTGGACCACTAGACCACAGAGGCGAGATGTCATTTTTTTTTTCATATAACCCATTGTGTGGGGTATCGTTTGATTGGTTTTTAGGTTTTTAGGTATAAGGTAAAATGGAACCCTATAACTAAACCTCCGCTGTCTGTCTGTCCATCTATCTGTCTGTCACCAGGCTGTATCTCATAAACCGTGACATCTAAAAAGCTGAAATTCTCACAAATTATGTATTTCCGTTGCCGCTATAAAAAAATACTAAAAATAAAAAAATGAAAATAAGGGGGTCCCCAATCCCCATACAATAAACGTGTTTTTTCGTATTTTTTTGTTATGATGCTATGGAACCCTTCATACAAGAGTCCGACTCCCACTTGGCCGGTTTTTTAAATATATTGTGAGTTTGTGAAAACAAGTTCTCGATTAAGGGACTCGTTTGTAAAAATATTAAGTAGTGCTAATTTTTGTTAGAGTCAAGACCCCCCCCCCCTTCTGTAGGCTAAGTGGTTGGTTTTGGGGGTGGGAATAAATTCATTGTAGTAGTAAGTGTAATGAAGTTAAAATGAAAACTATCACGGCTTAGAAGGCTTTACAAGTTTTTGAGTAATTAGTCGACCAACTTATAAAATGTACTTAGAGGTGTTTTTATAGGCGGTGAATCTGTGGTGCGGATATAATACTTGTCATTGACGTTGAATAGCTTAAATATTCATAGCATGAAACTATGAAAGCCCTCTTCTTAGTCCGCATTATTGTGATGGACAACTTCGGAACCCTACATTGTGCGTGGCCCGACACGTACTTTACCAATTTATTATACCATAGAAAAGTAGGTTCTTCAAACAAAATGAGATAATCATTGCCTTTATACGTTAAATATGTTATTGGTGCAAAGTCATCAGATTGACTGCCCCGTTGGTCGAGTGTTTAGCGACTCTGACTGCGCAATCGACGGGGCTCGGGTTCGATCCCCGACGGGGAAAAGCATTTGTGTGATGAGCGTAAATGTTAGTATTTCTGGGTTTGGGTGTTTATTAAATATACTGCTGTATTTATGTATGTGTTTCTATGTATTAGTATCGTTGACTAATACAAAAACTAATTTAAAAAAATCAAAATTTAATTTTTATTTGACACAGAAAACGCAATGCATGTATATAAATACAATTACGCAAAAATGTCGAGCGTGACTTGTGTAATGTTCCTCGCACACCGCAAACACCACCCAGCGGCTGATTGACACGACTCGGTGCATCTAATTTATGACTTTAGTGAGATAAATTTTTGAAGCTCGGTGTGCTCAGCAGAGTGAGACAGTACTTTTTGCCGGCCCATCGCCTTCAACTTTATAAGGCACAGATTCGGCCTCACATGGAGTACTACTGTTCTCGTCTCTGGGCCGGAGCTCCCCAGTACCAGCTTCATCCGCTTGATCACATTCAGTGTAGAGCGGTTCAAATCGTTGACGACCAGGCTATTTCGAAACAGCTTAACTCTTTGGCATTACGCAGAGATTTAGGTTCACTATGCGTCTTCTATCGTACTTATCATGGGGAGTGCTCCGACGAGTTGTTTGGATTAATTCCTGCCGCCTTTTTGCCTCGCACTACTCAGTTGTGGAATCAATTACCGTCAGGGGTGTTTCCGAACGGATATGACTTGGGGGCCTTCAAGAAAAGAGCTTACTCATTCTTAAAAGGCCGGCAACGCAACTGCAAGACCTCTGGTATTGCAGATGTCAATGGGCGGCGGTGATCACTTACCATCAGGTACACTTCTTGCTCGTTTGCCCCGTCTTCTATAAAAAAAACGATTATTTTTATATTATCTTGCATTAATTTTACAATAATAATTAAAACACACTTACTGTTCAATATTTAGTATTTAATTTGCAAAGACCGATTCTATTAAAGTAACTCTGTATAATTGGGATGCTAAAAATATAATTCACATCGTAAAACTAGACAAACTCGACGAAATATGCATATTTTACTCTACGTACTGCACAAGAGACTCCAGCGTGCATATATATTTTTTTTATATTACGACGGATATAAGAATTTAAACCTTTGATATTAATGGATTACGTATTCCCGCAAATAAAATCCTTTTGTCAAAGGCACATAAGATGACTTTCTTCGAATTTCGACGTGTTCCCAGATATCTGATTCCGGTCCACTTCTATAGTATGGCTGAAGACATATTTGTGACCCTTGAGGATGCTTGCCCAATATATTCTACAATTTCCGACGAGTTATTGAATTTTGCGTAAGCCCGAAGTATATGACACACTGGCGGGCGCAGCGATAAATATTTTATTTGTAACTTTACAAATATTTTTCTAACTGTAAAAAAAAGCTAAAAAATGTTTTTCACTATTTCGCTTACAGCTTAATACTTATAAATCATAATGAAAATCGAAACGATTTTTCTATAATTATTATTAATGATATTATAAAGCAAATGAACGAATCTCAAGAAAAATTAACTTGTGATTTTGTGTATCACGAGTATTTATGGATGCATTATGTATTCTTAGAGCCCGAAAGCGATTTTAAGCTAATTATTATTTAAACACTTATCGATAGGTATATCCAATAATAACGGAATAATTTAGTAGTCTGATTTTGAGATCATTAAAAGAGACCTTATTTATACAAAAAAAATTTTTTAATTTCAATTAATATTTAATAGTGACAAAATATTATTCTATGCAAAGTTTTCTTGATTCCTATTTTCAGCGTTGAATTGAAATTATAAATAATGGAGTCTGTATATCCATTTTTATTTTTCCTAGCTGGTATGAGGCAAACTTAACAAACTAAGGTCTGAAAATTAAAGGAGACCCGAACGTCACAATACTTCACCACGTCCACTACACTTTCTTTCACGTCACTCATTGATATAAAAAACCCAAAATGCACATTCAGTGCCAATTGTACCTTTATTTGTTAAAATTCTTTCTCCCATTTAAAAAAAATTATATTTTTTTATGATTGATAAAATTTATAGTTTTGTGTTATCAGCCACATTTATGCCATTTTTTATTTGTCTCTACTTGTTGATAAACATTAAAATATTTTATGTGTTAATAAAAAAAAATTAGGACATTTTTATGATTTCTCTGAATCTCTTTAGATTCAAATACTATCGTTAATATTTTAGAAGCAATATTAGAAAATCAATCAATTTTTGAACTAGTAGACGCAAGGTAGTAATTAGTTTACTAATTATACTATAATATTACGAGTGTATTAGTTTAGCTTACGCTCTTCGTTACCTGGAGCCATACTTAACGTTCCATAATCCCTACGGGTGTGAGTTGTTCTCTACTAAAAGGATGTTTATTTATCTAAGGCTTCCTTCATTTCGCTTTTATAAATATATCTGTATATAAAATATTTCATACGATCTGTTACTTTTAGAGGGTTCATGAAAGAAAGATAAGCATTTATTTAAATTTTATCTCATATTACCATATTGTACCTTTATTTATATGGATGTAAAATCTTTGTTCGTTAGTAAGTCTTCATGATAGAAAGTCATGATATTTTAATGAATATAATATTATTATTACCTAATGACGAAAATAAAAATCTTAATTTTATACTCCACTTTTTTGTAATAATATCATTTATTAATACATACCAGCTGGATGACCGGCCAGTTGATAATATTTCGCTCGTGGATAATATTTCTATTCTAAGTATCACGAAAATGGCGCTTCAATAGTAAAAGACTACACACAAAAAAATCTTTAAGATCGTTAGAGCCGTGTCAGAGCAACTAATTACATACAAATTTATTATATATACTAACAAACATTGCTCATTTAAAGTATAAGAAAATAAACTACGTATGGCAATGGTGAAATTATTGTATTTAATGTGCAAAATTTCTGTGAAATCTTTTATAACACTGATATGATGCAACTAAAACAAAAGGTATGTTAATGATTGGGGCAAACTTACCTTAGATGCTTCGGTTACGAAGTAAAACGTGAGTTGAGTACATAATTTGTGTTACTTACTGACTTTGCTAGTGACGTCATTGATATATAAAGCCCAAGATGCACAGTCTCGAACAAAATTGACACCCAAATCTGTCCCTAATTTCACATAAATAGTTATAGACATAGTAAAAATATATGTTTTTGTATATCTGACCTTAAGATGATGCAAAATTTAAAATTGTGTGCTCATTTTTAGAGGACGTTTTTGGACACTGAATGTGCATTTTGAGTTTTTTATATCAATGAGTGACGTGGAAGAAAGTGTAGTGGACGTTGTATTGTGACGTTCGGGTCTCCTTTAATTTTCAGACCTTAGTTTGTTAAGTTTGCCTCATCCAACAAACTTATATTTTTATCCATTAACATTTAATTTTATCGGCTAAAAATTCTTTAATATCATAATAAGTTTTATCTAACAACAAATCAAACAACTTTTTGTGAAATTTATTTATAGGCAATGATTTAAGACTATCAGGAATATGATTGTATATAATAATAGACATACATTATCTTTTGTTTTAGTTGTAACACAACAGTTTCATATAAGATTTCGTAAATTCAATAGATACATTAATTTCGTCTTTGAATTATTGTTTTCCATAAAGAAAGCCTAAAACTACAACATATATTTAAAAAAAAAATGTTTTAACACTTATCTGATGCTAAGGAAAACGTTGATAACATAACAAAGTTTTTTTTTACCGATTTTAAGCAAGATCGGTGATTCCTATCCAGTAGTAGCAACAATTTTTCTATGTTGAGTTTTTAAAACATGTAATAAGTTGTAATAAAATTGATAGATTTGTCTATGTCTTGAGAAGACTAAGGGAAGTAGGAAACGCAAAAGCCTCCCTATTAGCATATTATGGATATGTCTCTTCTAATTTACAACATGGAATTCCTATTTGGGGAAATTCTGTTGAATTGGTACGAATTTTTAGAGTCCAAAAGAAAGGTATTCGAGCAATATGTGGTGTTAATCAGTTACATTCCTGTAAACCACTTTTCAAGTCTCTTAAGGTACTTACTTCCCTTACCATGTTTGTATATATATATATTTTTTTTTTAAGTTTTTCTATTTATACTGCTGCCATGGCTGACGCAGCAACCTTTAATCTGTTTACATAATACACTTTAATTCAATTCCTAGTTTTTTTTTTTTTTTTTGTATTCATACACATATATGTACAGGTAAGTATTCAGTTAAATGCGTGTGCACAGAATTAACATGCTTGTGGACGCTTCCGCTTACATTTATCTTTTACTTTTATTTACCAATAGCTATATATATAGTTCTTTATGCTATATCTATACACATATACACACACTCCAATGCACACCTTCAAATACACACGCGCATCCAGTCAATTTATTTATTGTACATATATATATTTACACATATATGCACAGAAGTATTCAGTTAAATGCAAGTGCACAGAATTTACATATTTGTGCGCGCTTTCGCGTACATTTGTCTATTAATTTTTTACTTTTATTTTCAAATACCTATATTTAATTCTTTATGCTACATGTATACACATGTACACACACTTCAGTGCACGCACACAATTACACGCATTTATCCAATCGATTTATTTATTATACATATATATATTTACACACAATTACACAGGTAAGTATTCCGTTAAACACGTGTGCGCAGAATTTTAATGCTTGTCGTCGCTTTCGCGTACATTTTTCTTTTATTTTATTACTTTTATTTACCAGTAGCTATATTAGTTCTATATGCCGTATGTATACACATATACACATACTCCAACATACACACACAAATACACACACGTATCTAGTCGATTTATTTATTTTATTTTATATATCTATATTTACACTTGCCTACGTACATACATATATATGCATACATATATATACTTGTATATGCATATAAGTACTTATTTATTTACAACTATATATCTTTTCTTTTCTTTTATTGTATCCTATTTAGGTTCTTCTATCAGAACTTCTCCCTGTCCCAGGGAGTACACCAGGGTGCCCCTAGCAGTAAGAGACCGCATGTCTGGCTATGCGGTCCCATTTCTGCCAAACCGGGCACTCCATGGAGTACGCCGGGTGGATGATCTCGGAATGGCCCTGGTCCCTGCACAGGCAGCACATTGGGGTCCAATTCCTATTCGGACACCCTCTTGTCTCGTGGGCCTCCGCGCAGTAACCACAGATCGTACCGTTCCTGCAATCACGAGCTGTGTGCCCAAACCCAAGACAGTTATAGCACTGGATCACAGGCGACTGATCCAGGGCCGGAACGATTTGATATCCCAGATGCACCCGTTTATCTTTAATTCTTTTCCATACTTTAGGTTCCACCTCAACAATTATATTAACCAGGGAGCTGTTCCGTCCTCGAACTCTTCTAACTACCCTGATGTCACCCGGATCAACCTCAGACAACAAGGTTTTATTCTGACTTACTAGTGCTGCTGGGATCCGGGCGTCATTCAGGTCGTTCGCCACCCCGACAAGCTTGATTAGGGGTTTCCTACTCCTGAGTGGGTTTGCCGTAATTTCCAACTTTGATTCCGAAAGTGCTCGGCTAAAGGCGTCCCTATCTTCCTGCGTCTCACAAGAGACGACGACCTTCCTGTCCCGCACCTTGCGGACCTGGTTCACGGCAATACCTAGAGCCACCACATCAACCCCGGACTTACCATGTTTGTATATTTTAGAGGTATGCGTATTTGTAAAAAAGCACCAAAAGTTATTTAAAACAAATGCTGAATTCACTGGTAACTCATATTTTAGGAATGGTAAGAAATTATATGTGCCTAACCAAAAATTAAATATTTTTACAAAAAATGTGTAATGTATGTCTATTATTATATACAATCATATTCCTGATAGTCTTAAATATAAATAAATTTCGCAAAAAGTTGTTTGATTTGTTGTTAGATAAAACTTATTATGATATTAAAGAATTTTTAGCCGATAAAATTAAATGTTAATGGATAGAAATATAAGTTTGTTGAATTGTCCTTAAAAAAATTTCAATGTAGTAAAAATTTTGTAAATGGTGAACATTATGTAAATTATTAAAAAAAAAAAATTACTCAAAATATGAAACTTGTAATTATAAAAAATAACTTTGTAATATGGAATCATCCTTGTATATTTATAACAAGAACATAAAATAGAGAAAAAAAGACCAGCCCGCTGAGTTTCTTCCGCCGGATCTTCTCAGTGTGTGGCCGCGTTCCGATCCGGTAGTAATTCTGAAAAATCGATACAATTTATAGTTTTAAATGTAATTTTATATAGTTATATTTTTTAAATATTTGCACACCATATATTGGTAGAATATGTCGGTAACTTAATTTATTTTTAACAACTTGTAACACCTATATTCTTGCAAATAAATATTTTCTTTCTTTTTTTCTTTCTTCTAAGGCTAAAGAGATTTTTGTTTGTTTAGAAGTATATTTTCCAGATGAACCAGATGGTTTTTAATATTATTTTAAATTCTATCTATATTTATAAGAAAGCTTATTTTATTTATTTTGTTTTAATATCAATGGAAAACTAACAGTTATACAGATCGATGAACAAGAATATATAAAGATAAAAGGCCAATTTCAATTCAATTTATTTTTCAATTCATTTCAATTTTCACTAGTAAAATTGAAATGTAACTTAACTAAATAAAAACAGACAGCGACATTTACGATGATGTAAGCAATCATATGAAGAAATTTGCATTAAACATTTTTTTTCAACCTATGAGTCGTAAAATTGAACAAATCAAGGTCAACCCTTTGACACTCCATGTTAAGTGTATGGCACCCTTTTATCAGAAAGGAATTTTGCCTATATCTAGTTTTAGCTTATGGTAGTTGAAGTAGCTTTCCCTTTATTAGAAAAATTGAAGGAGCTCGTAGGCTGATTTGATTGAGCAATTTAGAGACTTATAATTGTATAGGCTTTTTTGCCTAACCACGCAAAAAAGTTATGTATTGTGTCACACAAATGAAGTCCTGGGCAACAGGTAGTAAGTTAATATAAAGCTCTGCATCGCCACAATCGTAGATTCGAAAAAAAACAGGTTGTCAATTAATCATACATTATAAATATAATGTTGTAAAAATAAGTTACACAGTTTGACTGGTAAATATTGTACATATTAAAGGACATGATAGTTAATGGTCATAAGTAAACAATAAACATATAATAAAATTATGATATTGCTTAACTACCTAGTTAACCTCAACGAAATTAGTGTACTAATTTTTAAAATTTCTAGGGAACCCTAAGTTGTACTAAAGCATATAGTCACGAGTTTCGTAAATCACTATTGTAAAGAATGAAATTCTTATGCGCCGTACGTGGATATACATACTTAACATTTTTGTTGGATAATTAGGTCAAAATTTTAGTACCTATTTTTTTACATATGCAGCATCAGAATCGAGTACAATCTTTAAAAAGAAATTCAACCTTTAAAAAAAAATTAAAAGGAGAAAATACATTATCCGGGCAACGTGATAAGCTCGAGTGTAAACTATCTGTGGGAGAGTCTCCTTACGGCGTTGGGAGAATTGGCGTCCAGAAAAGCAACATCACTCTGGTTGTAGTTCGCTCTGCTGCATCGTAGGCAGTATCCGTAATGGAGTACTGGAGAACAATCGGAACCACTCCGCCACTTTCACTTTCACGTGGAGTAAAATAACGGCTAGGGATCCTCCCAAAGATCGCTCAGTTAGCGTGATCGTTGCCTGACGCGAAAATAACAGAGGGCAAAGGGCTACGTACACCCGTTTTGAATCCGCAAAGAACGGGATGTGAAAATTAATACAATCGTACACGTAGGTTAGATTAATTATCAAAAAGGCTATTCAAGGTAATATACTTTAAGTTAGCCAGACCTCCGTCATTTTATAAACCCTGAATGCTTCTTAGATCATAGTCCCCAATCCATTCATCCATCAGGAACTATGAAATTTGAATGGTGGTTACTTTGTTATGTTAGCATTTGACATTTTTTTAAATTTTTGACATTATGTTGAACTTTATTTTCATAAGATACACACTAGTTTCATTCTTGATATTTGTTATTTTTTTTTTCACGTCTAGATATGGAATCTTACTTATTTTTATTTATTATTTTATAACGATTTTATTTTTCAATCACGTTTTTCAACGACGTTCAAAAAATATATGTTCCATACTCATTTTGAATGAAAATTATTGATTGATTGATTGATTGATTTGGCAAGTGACAAGTAACAAACGTGTGAAAAATAGTACTTCAATTTCGCTGAAGTACAAAGATCAGTTTTTAATGTTTTATTTTCTTCCATATGGTATTAGAAATGAAGTTCCCAATCCCCAACTACTACTATTTTGATCCCCCTGCCTGATACCCTCGTATAACGTATTTATTTATTTTACAAGTAGTTTTGCTACTTCCATTCTTGATTTAAGGGTTACCAGCATCAAATTACGTGCTTTAGATTGTTTACGGCAGATAATAATTAAAGTGGTATTCATTTATAACGAAATCTCTAATTTTTAAATGTATATTTCTTTGTAAAAGGAACCGCTATCAAAAGTTTTTCAATTTGTAAAAAAAACATGCATCAGAATAATAAACGTTACACATACAGACACTACCTTCATTTGACATACACGATAATATACACACATGCGTTCTATTTTATTTACAGCTAAAGTCAGTTGTCAAACTTAAATGAGATTCTTTCGAATTCGTCGAATTTTGGTAACAGACGATCACTAGATATTTAATTAGAGGTTTCAAAAACTTTTGTAGTGTGAAAATCGGGGTATCCTGTAAAATACTAAGCAATTGGCCACCCTAGTAACAAGTTACAATATTAAAATATTTTATTTAACTATAGATTGCCTTTGTGGTCTAGTTGTCCAGTGACGAAGTTAACACAAGTTCCCAGGTTTGATTCCTGGGTCGGGAAATTCAAAAATACGTTTTTTCAGTTTTCTGATAAAAACAAGGTTGCCCGAGACTGGCGTATCGTCCCGAAGATATTAGCGCGCTAAAAACCCGTTGACGCACCGCCAACAGCGCGGTAATGTACACGCAGTCCGAATGTTTGCGACGATAGCCGATAATTGCGGGTCACATCTGCAAGTATCGTGTCATTGCGCGAAGCTTTGTGGCACAGCATGTGTGAGTGCGCACCTCGGCAAGCGTATGCAACAGCACGGCGGAGTTCTATCAGACAGGTCGTAAGATTCAACCGATTGGCTTTGCGAGACTACCATCGTGGCTACTAGGTGGTAGAGTTCTGCATTGTGTCGCCCGGGTCTGGTACCACCACCTTACCAATTCCTATCGCAATAACGTGTTGTGTTGTGTGCTTGTCGCTGTAATGTTACTAGGGAGGGCAAGGTAGCCGATAAACTTATGCATATGGCATTAGATCTCACTGCAAGATAGCAACGCATCATCAACATATTTTGTTCTATAGGAGATGGTTGACTCTTTCCATCAGGAGATGAGTCTCCTAATGATAAAAAAAACTTTCGCATAAATGTCGTAAAAAGGGTAAAACGTTTTTGCTTCCCGTATTAATATAAAGACAAACAGCGTATAACAACATCGAAGTTATAATCCAAAAATATATCTACAAGGAAATAAAAAATGAGATTATATCAGGAATCCCGTTTTGAAAAGCGTTTCTTAAAAGAGTATAAAAATGTATCCTGTAATCAGAATTTTAATTAATGAGAGATCTGAAACCGGAAAATTAAAAGATTTTGCGAGTTTTTAGCAAAATAATGACATGGAAATATTTCTCTTACTACGATGTATTTCCTGACTCATTAAACATTTAAATGTTTATTTTGTCGTCTTGTTAGCCCCAAGTAATTAATTGCTTTGACTAAAAATCAAGAAAAATCGTTCTACTGCGACTCTCGTTGAGTGCAGTAGTGCTCGTGTCTCCAGAAGATGCTTCGGTTGTAAAGTGAAACGTGCGTTGAGTGCGTAAATTGTGTGCTTTTGTGTTTGGTACTGTCGTGGTGTAAAGTGTGGTGGACGAGGGTGAACAACTCTGCTGCTGGGGTCTTTATTATTTTTCAGACCTACGGTATATTTGTTTCATTTCTTACACCGCTTTTATATGTTTTCCTTTTCAGTGAAATCGCAAAGATACACTAAAAAGTTCGCGGAAATTTGCAAAATAACTAGTTTTCTTCGTTTGAACAATGCATTTCCACAAAGTAACTCCTGAATGTACTTTCGTTACCGCTGTAACAACAAATAATAAAAATTAAAAAATTAAAATATTAAGTAAGGGTCCCCGTACAATAAACGTAATTTTTAAACAATTTGTTAACTCGATCTTAATAAACAGTTAGAATTTTGAATAGGGATGGTACGGAACCCTTCGTGCGCAAGTACGACTCACACGTGGCCGATTTTTTAAATATATTTTTACAAGGAGCGTAATACTTATTGGAAGTTTTCTCGGGGGGGTGTATTTCTATTGTCATGTATGTAATGCCAAATGCCTAAGTTGACTCAGAAGTAGTTACTTCTGAAATGGAAATAAGGGGCCTTTTTCTGATCCATTCTATATATATATATATATATATATATATATATATATATATATATATATATATCGTTCGTTCGTTTCGTAACGATCGTTATAGAAATTATGTGGTGTTAGCGGATTGCAATAGTAATTCATTCATCGTCTTTATATATATATATATATATATATATATATATATATATATATATATATATATGTATGTATGTATATATATATATATATATATATATATATATATATATATATATATATATATATATGTACTTTCGTTACCGCTGTAACAACAAATAATAAAAATTAAAAAATTAAAATATTAAGTAAGGGTCCCCGTACAATAAACGTAATTTTTAAACAATTTGTTAACTCGATCTTAATAAACAGTTAGAATTTTGAATAGGGATGGTACGGAACCCTTCGTGCGCAAGTACGACTCACACGTGGCCGATTTTTTTAAATATATTTTTACAAGGAGCGTAATACTTATTGGAAGTTTTCTCGGGGGGGTGTATTTCTATTGTCATGTATGTAATGCCAAATGCCTAAGTTGACTCAGAAGTAGTTACTTCTGAAATGGAAATAAGGGGCCTTTTTCTGATCCATTCTATATATATATATATATATATATATATATATATATATATATATATATATATATCGTTCGTTCGTTTCGTAACGATCGTTATATAAATTATGTGGTGTTAGCGGATTGCAATAGTAATTTAAAAAGGCAGAACAACGTTTGCTAGGTCAACGTTTGCATAATTTATACAAGATAGTATAAGATAAACATGCTAATGTTAAAATATGAAAGTCTGTTTGTTATGGTTTCAAAAACTGCTCAACCGATTTTGATGAAATTTTATATGAAGATATTTGAAGATCCGTTGGCAAGTATGAGATAATTTTTCTTTCAAAAATTAACCACACAACATGTTAGTGTAAGTCGCCCATATAAGCTAGTATGTTTTGTAAAAACTTTCATCCCTTATTTCAATCTCTCAGGGGTTGATGCCACATTTTATCTACGCAACATGGGATAACGGAGGGCGAGTCTAAGATCTAGGATCAAACATATACTACCTCTACCTCTCCTTTAGGGGAAGATTTTAAAAATCTACCCCTAAAGGGCTAAAAAGGAAATGAAAGTTCTATAGTAAACATCACTGAATGTTTAGATCAAATCATGGATAAATATTATATTTGGAAACGATGATCTATTTTGATCTTTCGAATAGCGTTCAATGCAATTTTTGAGTTTTTTTTATATCATAAGATAGCAAACTAGCAGATGTGTCTCCTGATGGAAAGAGTTAACCATCGCCTATAGACACCAAAGATGTGAATGGTGCGTTGCTATCTTGTGGCAAGGTCTAATGCTACATGCATAAGTTTACCGGCTACCTTACCCTCCAAACCGGAACACGACAGCGAAAAGCACTGACGCTATTGCGGCAGGAATAGGTAAGGCGGTGGTACTAGACCCGGGCGAGACAATGCAGAACTCTATCACTTAGTAGCCACGACGGCAGCAACTCGATAGCCATCCGGTCGCCTTTTACGACCTGCCTGGCAGAACGGCAGTTGGCCTATTCTTCAAAGGAGGCCGGGACCAACACGGCGAAACGGCGGAGTTTTAAAATGTTTTCTTTGCTACATAATCTATAGGCTGAAAAATGTTGAAGTAATATTAAAAAACCTTTTTTTTAATTTTCGTTATTGATTAATCGATTATCCTAAATAAATCAATCGATTTTGACCCAATTAACCGTATTTGTCGCAGTTTTTTAGAGAGAAAAGCTAATTAGATTTTTAAGTTAAGTAGTCGAGTCAGTTAGCCTGAAAGTTATTTTAAAAATATTAAGTAAGAAAATTTTCCGTAAACATCAAAATATTAATATTTAAAAAGCTATAACTTGAAAACTTGATTCGATTTTGATTTTTGAAACTGTATTGGACGTTATTTTTGAAGTTCTAAAATATTGTACAAAGGTTGAAAAATTATTGATCAAAAAACTCGAAGTCATGTCACAAAAAAACTTTTTTTTGATTTTTCATCAACGATAACTCTCGAAAGGATAAACTGATTTTGATGCAATTTATAAGTTTTTGCAATATTTCAAGGAAAAGAGCTGATTACATTTTGTACTCAATCCATGCAATAATCGGGAAGCTATATTAAAAAATACTGTTTTACCAATTTTGTTTGAAGCTTTTTGAAAAATTTCTTGGATCGAATTGGTAAAAATTTTCAAGTCTTAGTTGAGTAAAATCCAATCCAATACCATAAACAGCTTTCGATCAGATAAACCATTCAAAAGTTATGACATGTTTACACACACAGACACACATACATAAACGTACAGACATACTTACGGCATCATGAAAATGGTCGAAAAAGGTTCCTAAAGATAGAAATGTGGAGATCTGGTGAAAACTCGATTTTCCAAAATCGGGGCTAAATCAATAACTTTCTTATATATCTACATACGTAGTGGGAAGTTAAAAGTATTTAAAAATCATACGAAAAATTCTGAAAATTTTACCTATTGTATTATAGAAAGTGGCTGAATGAATGAGATGGAAGTACTTGCGTCTATTGTGACAAAGCTTCGTCAATGACACGACAAATGTAGAGGTTACATCTACATTTACGATAGACTTTAGTGTGTCTGAGGCATTGATATAAAAAACCTAAGATACATAATCAGTGTTTAAAAAAACATCCTCTAAAAATGAGCGCAATATTTTAAATTGTGCTCTCATTTCAAATAGAATCGCGTCGGTCGCGATACTGTCAATTTTATTACTTTTCGTACATTACTTTGTAAAAACAACTATAACTCTTGCGCTTAAGGTTGGATATGCAAAAACACATATTTTTGCCATATCTATAACTATACTTGTGTGAAATTAGAGACAGTTTTGAGTCAGTTTTGTTCGGAACTGTTCATCTTGGATTTTTTATATCAATGGTCTGAGTCAAAACAGTCTGCTTGCAAGAATATCCTCAGAGATCGACGCCCACCAGCTGATAGAGCAAGCAGGTTTCAGATCTGGCTTCTGCACACACGATCACATTCAAGTTCTAGACCAAGTAATCGAAAAATATATAGAACTAGCTACAGCGTGCAGCCAGCTGCATTATACACAGTTTTTGGCGCATCCCGCGAGATTAACTCATTTTTCCGGGATAAAAAGTAGCCTATGTGCTATTCCAGGTCATCAGCTACCTGTGTGCCAAATTTCATTCTAATCCGTTCAGTAGTTTTTGCGTAATTGAGTAACAAACATCCATCCAAACATCTATCCAAACATCCATCCAAACATCCAAACTTTCGCATTTATAATATTAATTAATTAATAATTAATTAATATAGAGATTAATATAGATTCCGCAGACCTTTATACGTAGCTTTTGTCGACTACAAAAAAGCTTTTGACACCATATCACACGACAGCATCTGGGAGGCATTAGAAACTACAAACATAAAATATAAATTCATAAATATTTTGAGAAACTTATATGCGAATAGTACAAGTAGAGTAAAGTTAGATAGAATGTGTACAAAAATCAAAATAAACAGAGGAGTGAGACAGGGCGACCCGCTCTCACCAAAATTATTCATAGCCGTACTACAGCACACAATAAAAAACTTACCATGGTCTCAAAAGAGAATAAACATAAACGGTAAATACTTAAGCCATCTCCGTTTCGTCGACGACATTGTGCTGTTGTCGGAGAGCACTGCGCAACTGAATAATATGATCAGTGACCTACACGAAGCTAGTATCAAAGTCGGTCTAGAAATGAACCTTAACAAAACAAAAGTAATGACTAATTACCATACCGAGCCCATCTTTGTAAATAACATCCCTCTAGAGTTTGTAGAAAGTTACGTTTATTTGGGCAAACAGATTTCTTTTAGAAAAAGTAGAAACATGGAAGAAATAGATCGCAGAATATCAATAGCCTGGAAGAAATACTGGCCTCACAAAGAAATATTTAAATCACAGCTCACACCGTCTATTAAGAAAATAATTATGGATTCAGAAATTTTACCATGTCTGACATACGGTTGTCAAACTTGGACATTCGATCTAAAAACTAGAAATAAAATCCAAACCACACAAAGAAGGATGGAAAGAAGCTTATTAGGGGTAAAATTAAAGGACAAGATTAAAAACAAGAACATTCGCAAAAAAACTAAATTAGTTGATGCCTTAACATTTTCACTACAAATAAAATGGAGATGGACACGGCACGTCGCCCGATATGACGACGATAGATGGACCATCAGAGTGGTGAAATGGCTGGGACCTCGTGGCTGTAGAATTAGAGGCCGCCCATGTGCTAGATGGGCAGAGGAACTGGTAAAGGTAGCAGAAAAAAACTGGATATCCTTGGCTAAACACAAAGAACGATGGAAGTCCTTGGAGGAGGCTTTTACCCAAAGGGGGTCCATACAAGGTACGATAAAATAATTAAAATAAGAATTAGTTAATATAAACTAATTATTATCAAAGATTAAAAAAAAAATTAAATAAATTATATTTTTCTACGTAAAAATTAGATTATTATCGTATGCTGTATGGAATTAAATAAAGCTTTATTATTATTATTATAATGCCCTCAAGAAGCGATAGAATTACAATGAATAAAAAACATCTTATCCATGCCTATTTATACAATCCTTATTTATATTTGTCCATTGTTGTTAATAATGACATCATTATCTTACAATAACAGGTGCATAAATCACACAGGTGCACCACATCTGACCGACTAGTACTTTCATCGTTCGTACCGGTTCATTTTTGAAAAAGGTATCCTTGGTATGACCCCGAACTTTCATCTACCTCATAGCTAAATTTCATCAAATTTGTTTCAGCGGTTTAGCCGTAAAAGCGTGCTAGACAATAAAATGACTCCTTATTTCTTATTATATTTATATGAATATTTTGTACGTTTTGTCCGAAGAGAAACATGTGTTTTGTCAAAGTATGTTAAAATTTCTCAAACCAAGTGAATGTAATTCTTATCTATACATATTATAATAAAATCGTAGGAAAGTCAATGTATGTCCGGGGTAAACTCAAAAAGTACTGCATGGATTTACTTCAAATTTTGCATGAATATTACTAACAGGTCGGGTCAACATATAGGCTACATATTATCACGCTATCACCTACGGGGGAGAAGCCGTGCGGAGTAAACAAAGTCCGTGCGAACGAAGTCGCGGGCAACAGCTAGTGAGAAATAAACGTTTTTTAAACCAAAATATTCTTTTTGTCTTTTCTACTTATTATTGCAAAACTATTGTTACGTACTCGGGTTCGCAATTGTAGGAAAACACCACTTATATTATATCCGTGTATTTACACAATACAACACAACGTAATACTAAGATACCCTTTACACAATATTCACTTGCTGTACTATCACTGAACTTAGAACACTACACAATAAAACACTTCTCACTTCGTACTGTTCACTTGATGTATCGCTCTCGATCGCTTGATAAAAACTGACTTGTGTTTGTTAACATCTCTGTATTTATAGGCAGGGGAAAGCCCTAGCTGGATCCAGAAAAATCTAAATGTATCGGGAAACAATAAATCACTTCTTATCGTAAACATGTTATGAGTCATAAATCCTAGTACACGCTACTTTCAACCTTATGCCATATCCCACAAAGTCTATTATGGCATAGCCCCGGTCAACTATTTGTTTGTCAATAGGAGTAGCTATCTCTTTCTTTTATTTCTAGAATATTAGCGCACGCGCGCTCCAATTCCACACGCTTCTAGATTATTCGTAACACTACCCCCCTCTTAGTTATGTTCGTCCCGAACATCATTACTTCCATTATAGATGGCTAATCGATCAACATGAACAATCTTCATGGTCCCTCTTGGTTGCTTCTGCACTCGATAGGTTACGTCATTGATCCGTGTGATTACTTTGTATGGCCCATCCCAACGTCGCTGTAACTTAGGTGATTTTCCTTTTCGTCGAACCGGATTATGTAGCCAAACAAGAGATCCTTCCTGAAAACCTCGATGATTGGCGTTTCGGTCGTATCTGGTCTTCATCCGCTGACTTGATTCCAATGCGTTTTCACTTATTAACGAGTGTATATCGCGTAACCTCTCACGAATGTCTTCAACATGTTCCGGTATACTTAATTGGGTCTCTGCATTCGGTGGCGGGCCTCCAGTCATTAAGTCTGCTGGTATACGTAACTGTCTGCCGAAGTTGGCACAGGCTGGCGTCACTTTTATGCTTTCATGTTCCGCTGTTCGGTAAGCCAGTAAGAACAGAGGTATGTATTTATCCCAGTCCTTTTGGTGATCTTCTACTAGCTTGGCTAAGTGTCGTTCCAAAGTTTGGTTAAACCTTTCAACCATTCCATCAGACTGTGGGTGATAAGGTGTGGTTCTTGTTTTGTATACACCTAATAATTTACACATTTCCTGGAATACATTAGATTCAAAGTTTCTGCCTTGGTCTGAATGAATCTCCAGCGGAACGCCAAATCTGCATATCACCTCATTGACTAATTTCTCAGCAACAGTCGTGGCTTCCTGATTAGGGATTGCGAACACCTCCGGACATTTCGTGAAGTAATCCATCACGACCATAAAATACTTGTTTCCGTTATCTGTCTTAGGAAATGGCCCAGCCACGTCAATCGCTATCCTTTCCCAGGGGGCTCCCACGTTGTATAGTCTAAGGTTGCCTCGGCTTCTAACCTGCGGACCTTTCACTGCAGAGCATGACGTACATTTTCGGCACCAATTCTCGACATTTTCTCGGCAATTCAACCAGTAAAAACGCTCTCGTACCTTTACCAATGTTCGTCGTACTCCAAGATGTCCCCCAGAAACCCCATCATGCAACTCACGTAGTACGTCCTTGATAAGTTTTCTTGGCACGACCAACTGTAGATGATGTTCTCTTCCTGAAGGTTTTTCCCATTTGCGGTACAGTAAGCCGTTTTGCAACACAAGGCTTCCCCACTGCGCGCAATAACTTTTCGTAATAGCGCTGAAGGGAGCCAGCTCCTGCCATTCGGGCTTTCCCGTGTCTTGCTTCTTCCAATCTATTAGAGGCCGCAAATCTCTATCTTCGTACTGGGCCTCACGCATCTCATCAGTTTCCCACCTGTCATCCGTAGGCTTAGCTCGCAGTACTTGAACCCTTTCCTTCGTCTCCATCCTTACACAATGTTTACAATCTTCCGCACAAGGTCGTCGTGATAACGCATCTGCATTCGAGTGAGACCTTCCACTGCGGTGTTCTATGTTAAAGTCAAACTCTTGCAATTGCTCAATCCAGCGAGCTACTTGGCCTTCCGGGTCTTTGAATTGTAACAACCACTTCAAAGCAGCATGGTCGGTACGCAGCTTGAAGGGTCGCCCAATCAGATACTTCTTGAAGTGTCGAAGAGTCTTCACTACTGCCAATAGTTCTCTTCTTGTAACACAATAGTTTCGTTCCGGCCGCGACAATGATTTGCTGAAGTAGGCTATCACAACTTCTTGATCACCTTGTTTCTGTGATAAGATACCACCAATGGCAGTGTTACTTGCATCTGTGTCTACGATGAACTCCCCTTTCCGATCAGGATAGCCCAAAATTGGTGACTCACACAACCGCTTCTTAAGTTCATCGAAAGCTTGTTGACACATGTCATTCCAATCGAAACTCTTCTTTTCTTCAGTGAGTCTGTGCAGCGGTTTTGCTATTTCAGCAAATCCCTTCACAAAACGTCTGTAGTAAGAGCATAGTCCTAGAAATGCACGAACTTCGGTCTTGTCTCTGGGTGTTGGCCACTTCTGTACTGCACTAACCTGTTCAGGATCTGTCTGTACGCCGTTTTGTGATATCACGTGACCCAGATAGTTGACTTCCTTTCGAAATAAATGACACTTTTTTGGGTTCAACTTTAGCCCTGCAGCCTGTATTTTATTAAAAATCCTTTCCAGTTGGTACAGATGATGCTGAAAATCTTTTCCTATGACTATTACGTCATCTAAATACACTAAGCAGGCATCGCCTACAAGTCCTGCTAGAACACATTCCATTAATCTTTCAAAAGTCGCCGGCGCATTGCATAATCCAAACGGCATTACTTTAAATTGCCATAATCCTTGTCCTGTGGAGAATGCTGTCTTCTCTTTATCATTAGGGCTAAGTTCAACCTGCCAGTACCCAGATTTTAAATCTAAAGTTGAGAACCAAGACATGCCTGCCAGAGTGTCCAAAGTGTCATCTATCCGAGGTAATGGGTAACTGTCCTTTTTGGTGACTTCATTGAGCCGACGATAGTCGATGCAGAAACGTGTAGACCCATCTTTCTTCTTAACTAACACTACAGGAGAGCACCAGGGACTAGAAGATTGCTCTATAACTCCGTTCCTTCTCATTTCATCTATCATCTCCTGTACCTCCTTTTCTTTGGCTATTGGGACACGTCTAGCTTTCTGCTTTATCGGCTGCGCGTTTCCAGTGTCAATCTTATGTTTGACTATAGATGTTCTGCCTATATCTCTATCAGTCTTAGAGAAAATGTTGGCATAACGTGAAAGTAGATCCTTAGCCTGCTGCCGTTGTGACGCGGTAAGGTATCCGCACTTGTTCACCAAATCCTTGAGTTCCTGTGGTACGTCTCTTGATGCTGTACTTCCTGTCGATGTCAGTTTTCTTAACGTCATAACTTCATCACTTTGTCCTACAACATCACCTGCTTTAAGCACCACATCACTGTCACTCAAGTTGACTACCTGCACCGCTGCCAAGCCCTTGTCACAAACCAAACTCCGGCCTGTAATACAGTGTGGAATTGCTCCATTGTCTTCAATTAACACACTCCTATTACCCAGGCCCTTGTAACTGGTTGGTAACTTCACGCGTACCAATGTCTTCGATCTTGAAGGTAAGATGGTTCTTCTAGCCACTGTTACCTTTCCTTTTGATCCCCCATCCATGAAAATTTCTACTAGTCCACATACGAAAACTCCTGTTTTGCAATCAATCTTGCAGGCATTCTTCTTCATGAAGTCTAAACCAAGTACACAGTCATCCATAATATCGGCCACTACGACGTCGTGAGTGTAATACTCGTCACCTATTTGCATCACTACAGATGCTTCCCCGAAGACGGGTATTGGCTGACCTGTGACAGACAGAAGCTTGCTTTTCCCAAAATTCCCCAATCTCAGGTTGCCATTGTTAGCTACTTCTGGTCGCACCACAGTTCGTGTAGCTCCAGTGTCCAGCGTTAAGCTGCAGTTCTTGCCATTAATCAGTCCCTTAATGGACAAACTGTTGCCGTCGCACACCTGGGATATGACAACTTTTGGGGCTGTTTTTCGATCAGCCAGCACCCGCCCCTTGATCCTGGCTGTTACTCGTTTCCCTGGGCTGGATTAACAGGCTGGTTGACCTGCCTGCTCTCTTCAGCTGCTGAGCTTCCGGCCGCTTGCTGCCGCCAATTAACTGCACCCGTTGGTTTGGTGGGGCAGTTGACTCTAATATGCCCACGTTTCCCGCAGGCATAACACATGGGACCCAGTCTTCTAGGTTCCACTTCCTTTGTTTGAGCCACAACTTCTGTAACCTCACGTACTTTATGTGCTCGAGGTTCGTGGCGAACAGCTTCTACCTCCAGCGCATGAGCCAAAGCCTCCTTCATTGTCACGTGGTGCTGAAGGCGAACAGCAGCACGCACTTCCAGGTCTCTAATTCCATCAATAAACGCCTGGACGATGGTGTTATTAACTGTGTTAGCGTCGGCTGAAGGATACGCCTTCCTTACAAGCTTCTCAATTTCCACGGCCCATTGTTGGAGTCCCTCGCCGCTCCTCTGTACACGGTCCTTTAATTGAGCACGGAACACATGCTCCAAGTGACGCTCACCGTAGCGAGCTTCCAATGCCTCCATCAAATCAGCGAACTGATACTCTTTAGGCATTGCATCCAACACAGAGAGCGCCTGTCCCCGTAACGCCGTGCTCAGGGCTGTAAGGCAATGTTCGTCCGTCCAACCACTGGCCTTCGCCGCTATTTCAAATTGAGTCCGGTACGCACTCCATGACGTAAGACCGTCATAAGTGGGTACCTTTACCCGAGGACCCACCTGGTGAGAGCAGCTTGTAATGGCAGCACCCGACTTAACTCCCGTGATCTTCATTTTCATGACCTCCCTCTCCAGTTGGTCCACGTTTTCACCTATTTTGTCGCAGCTGGCCTCTAAGTGATCAACCCTTTTCTCAACACCCTTTATGTCACGCTTGACGAGGCCCACATCGCTTTTAAGCTGGTCTTGCTGTGCCAAGATAACAGTCAATTTATCATCAAAACCAGATAAATGTTCCTTGATCTGTTCCCGTAGCCTTTCTTGTTGTTGTTCCTGTACCTGCTGTTGTTGCTGAAGTTGTTCCCGTAGCTTTTCTTGTTGTTGTTCCTGTAGCTTTAGTTGTTGTTGTTCCTGAAGGTGTTGATGCTGCTGCAGTTGTTGAATAGCTGCCAGGATGACAGAAAGATCGGTAGGGGCTGTGCTTGATGACAATGACGTGCTGGCAACACTAGCGGGTTCCTCACCTGCACGCGTCTCGGTGTCTTCTGACGCCCTCTGTGTCTCAGCTTGAGACCTGGTGGTAACACCTTTCTTCGGAATAAGTGGCATTTTTTAACACAATCCCACTTCTGACACCAGTTGTTACGTACTCGGGTTCGCAATTGTAAGAAAACACCACTTATATTAAATCCGTGTATTTACACAATACAACACAACGTAATACTAAGATACCCTTTACACAATATTCACTTGCTGTACTATCACTGAACTTAGAACACTACACAATAAAACACTTCTCACTTCGTACTGTTCACTTGATGTATCGCTCTCGATCGCTTGATAAAAACTGACTTGTGTTTGTTAACATCTCTGTATTTATAGGCAGGGGAAAGCCCTAGCTGGATCCAGAAAAATCTAAATGTATCGGGAAACAATGAATCACTTCTTATCGTAAACATGTTATGAGTCATAAATCCTAGTACACGCTACTTTCAACCTTATGCCATATCCCACAAAGTCTATTATGGCATAGCCCCGGTCAACTATTTGTTTGTCAATAGGAGTAGCTATCTCTTTCTTTTATTTCTAGAATATTAGCGCGCGCGCGCTCCAATTCCACACGCTTCTAGATTATTCGTAACACTATTTTATTTGTTTATAGTTTTACGTTTTTCTTTTGCCTTACGAGTATTGTAAAATTACTAACGTTTTATACTTCAGTGTTATATTTTCTTTTTACTTATTGTAAATTTACATCTTTATTGTGTTATTTCGTTTCCTTATTCCAATATTTTGTACATTTTCACTATAATGTTCATATTATCTTGTATTCTGTTATGTTTACATAATTTTTCTGACATTCGTGCGTAAAAAATATTTTTCTTACAATTTTAAATTATCTTTTTTTAGTTTCTACTTAATATAAGAAATTATTGTTTAAATAATTGAAATAAATTTATTTTTTTAAATCATAAAATTTCAAATAAGTAGCTGATTCTCCTGATGAGGAGACATTCATCGCTCAAGGGAAGAATTTGATATTTAAGGAGGGCAACTTAAAAAATGGACTCAACATGACTTTAACTCTTTTGCTCCGGGTTATTTAAATGCAATGCTAGAATCGTTGCCAAAATAAACAAAAAAAGTTTGGTGTTAGCGCTTAGCCTATTTCTGCCGCATTAGAGTCAGTACTCATCGTTGTTGTGCTCTGGTTTGGAAGATAAGATCTCCATTGTTGTCTCGTTTCGGTTAGGTGCCACCTTGCCGCCAAAAATTTCCAATGTGTAACTTCAACGAAAAATCTCAATATATAAAGCTTTCAAAAATAAGCCGAGTAAATTATGTGAAATAATTTATGAATCGATTAAAATTTATTCAAATTTTTTTCTAAGAAATATCACACCTCAGTTAGGAGTCGAATGGTGGTGTGACAACAACTCCGTGTTTCGGAAAAGTAGTTTAAGCTAGTAGCCATAGACATACATATATGTCTGTGACAAATATGACTATGACCCTGCCTTTGACAATATTAATAGTACATTCTGTAGAAACTCCTAAATCTAATAGACATGAAAAAGCGCGTGCGCGCGCTACCCTGATTGTATGTTTGTATGTGTGTGTGTGTGTGTGTGTGTGTGTGTGTGTGTGTGTGTGTGTGTGTGTGTGTGTGTGTGTCTGTGTGCGTGCGTATCTACGTGCGTGTGTGTACAAACATGTAGAGTATGACCTATTAATGTCATGTGTGTGATGAATGCACTTAATCTATACATATAATAAAATCGTAGGAAAGTCAAAACTGTACATTGAATATTTTTTAAAAAATACTTGGGGCGTGATCTATCATCGATATCGAAGCAAAAATATAGTTTTTAAAATTTGTGTCTGTTTGTCTGTATGTCTGTTTGTCTGTTTGTCTGTATGTATGTCCACAGTAAACTCAAAAAGTACTGCACGGATTTACTTTAAATTTTGCATGAATATTGCTAATAGACCCGACGTCAACATATAGGCTACATATTATTACGCTATCACCTACGGGGGAGGGGCAGTGCGGAGTAAACGAACTCCGCGCGGACGAAGTCGCTGACAACAGCTAGGATATAATACAAGAAATAAATTAAAATGTACCACTTCTTTTGTTTCCAATACTACACGATGTTGGCTAATATGCCTTCAGACGTTAAGTTAAAATATAAATGAATAGAAGCTAACATCTACAAAAATATTCGCTCTGCCTATATTGGCAGACCATGATGATATTTTAAATTAGTTTTAACTTCAGTAGTTAAATTTTTAATATCTTGTAAATAAAGCATTGATGATGTCGCAGTCAATTATATTAATTAATGGATTCGTGGAAATGGGATTTTAAATTTTGCCCTTTATAAGGATTCGATGAAATTCCGCTAATGAGAATATAAATACGGGGTTTAAAAATACAATTCGTGATTAATTAAATTACTAGCTGATGCCCGCGACTTCATTCCCGTGACCGAAGAAGATTAGTTTGCTTAGTCGTATCAAAAAGCTTGTGCTACTTTGGATTGCGTTTTCTTTTTCATATATGAATATATTTTTAAAATCGATCCAGATATCTTTAAGTTTATCACTTAAATACAATTAAAGCAATATTATTAAAATAGTCCAGTCAATTTAGCTTTTTTAAGCCCCAATCTACGGAATAAATCCTATTTGACTGAATTTTGGTTTAGATACTTACTTACTTATTACGGTGCGTTTATGACAATTTGAAAAATTTAACGTTAAAATTGTGTCAGCTAAAAGTTGTTATAGGTCAAATTTCCTATTGCTTGGAGGTCAATCAAGGTATTGTTACGTACTTCGGGTTCATACTTGTAAGAAAACACCACCATATATTAAATCCGTGTATTTACGATACACACAATACACAAGACAACACAATGTAATACTGAAATACACTTTACACACTACTCACTCACTGTACTATCTTTGACTACACAATAAAACACTTCTCGCTTCGCACTGATCACTTGAAGTATCGCTCTCGATCGCTTGATAAAAACTGCCTTGTATTTGTCAATACCTCTCTATTTATAGGCAGGGTAAAGTCCTAGCTGGATCCAGAAAAATCTTAATGTATCGGGAAACAATGAATCACTTCTTATCGTAAACATGTTATGAGTCATAAATCCTAGTACACGCTACTTTCAACCTTATGCCATATCCCACAAAGTCCATTATGGCATAGCCCAGGTCAACTATTTGTTTGTCAATAGGAGTAGCTATCGCTTTCTTTTTTTTATTTCTAGATAGTTAGCGCGCGCGCGCTCCAACTCTACACGCTTCTAGATTATTCGCAACAGTATATTATGAAATTTTTATTTTTTCCATATTAATTAATTGCAAACAAGCAGATAGGTTTCCTGATGGAAAGAGAAACCATTGACTATATACACCAAAGATTTTAATGATGCGTTGCTATCTGAGTAGATGACAATGCCACATGCATAAATCCACCGGCTACTATGCACTTCAAACCGAAACACAACAACGAGGCTATTGCGACAAGAATAGGTAAGTTACGACAAGGTAAGTTTGCGCAAGTAAGCGATGGTACCAAATACCCAGGCGATACGATGTTCGTCATTTGATTATTTACGAAAAATATTTGTTGCATTTTACTGCACGATCTACTACTGTTTTTGCAGTTAAGTTTGGTTGAGTGAAGAGAAAGCGAATAAAACGCTTCCCCATGAGAGGTCAAAGCGTAAACTTTATTGCTTTTTATTCATGTTTTGGAGTATATTAAAAACTATCATATTATTTTCCCGGGTGTTTTCTGATAACTATAACATATTTCTATGATTCGTAAAATATATAGGAAGTTAAATTACTTATAGACATTTATGATCTAAGTAGGTACTATGTATTATATAATGGCTTCCACCAATTGATGTTTTATATTTCATAGTCCCAGACTCATTCTTTGATATCTGCTACTGCGTATTCTACTGTATCTTTGTTAGTTGAAAATATTTACTGTGTGTAAGAAATAATATATTACTTTGATGCTTTTGAACAATTTTCATCATGAGTGTGCGTTTTATATGCAACTAGCTGACCCGGCAAACGTTGTTTTGCCATACAAAAATATTTTGGTGGGGTACTTTAGAAGGAGAAAATTAACTGAGATAATAATTATTCTATCTCTCAAGTTGGACCAAACAGAAGATATCTAAAATTTCATTGAAATCGGTTCAGTAGTTTAGGAAACCATAGCGGACAAACAACGTGGCAAGTAATTTATATACATATAATATTAAGATTGTTATCGGAGGGTTATGTAGAAGTTAAACTTCATTTTCAAACATTTAAAAACGCTAGTGTCAAGGTTTTGCATTCTACTCCTAAACTCCTTCTTAAAAAGCCGGCAATGCAGCTGCAAGACCTCTGATGGTGTGGCTGTCCATGGGCGGTGGTAATCACTTACCATCAGGTGAGCCTCCTGCTCGTTTGCCCCTTTTTTCTATAAAAAAAACTCGTTCATAGTACAAAAAACATAATAGACATTTTTCAAAGATATAATTAATCGAGTGACAAAAATTTCATAAATAATTTTTATTTACCACCAGGCAAAATATTGAACAACGGGACGCGAAATGTTCCCGAAAACCTGATGTTTGTGACCACGACCCTTAATTGAAATTTATTTAAGTGGTAAAAAAGTCATAATATTAAACAGAAAACTTTATGATTAAAAACCTCCTTCATCCATTTAGAATCCCTCATGCAGGAGAGAAAAAAAGCACTAGTTCAGAAAATACGAACATTCTCCACGCTAAAAACATATTGAGCAAATTAAAAATGTCTTTTTTTGCTATGTTTGAGAAGAGTGTTACATCGGCTCAATTTAAACACAAAACTATTTGCTAAGCTGCCTGGCATTTAGTTAAAAGCGAATGATTGGTGAAACATGTCATCACGATCGTGACTACTAGGTTGTAGTTTCGCAACGATTCACACGATTTTAATACAACCGTTTTAAACATTTCTGCCGCACTTGCGTCAGTAAATATTACATACAATATACATAAAACTGGCTATCTTACCTTCCAAAACCAGATCTACCACAGATGCAAACGCAGTGGCAAACACTGACGCTGTTTTAGCAGGCATGTAAGGCGGTAATACCCAACCGAGACAAGAAGTTGCAGAATCCTACCATTTAGTTAGTAGTCATAATGTTAGTGACACATTAACTTTCTCTTGCCCTGCCTTATAGCAGAAAAGCAGCTGATATTCTTCAAAAAGTGGCCCCGATCAACGCAGGAAAAAACGTCACGAGCCTAAGATTATGCCTACTCGTAGAGTAAAAGGAATTCTTCTCGTGGTAGAAAAGATGAACCATAAAATGTAAGATAAAATATATATGTATGGAAAGTATTTTAAAATAGTTCAGAAGCAGTAATTAGCGAGTTAGTCGCATAGTTGCGATGAAGCCGTACCACTGAACACTGCGGTCGTTAAATAGTTTTGTAACGTTTATTTTTATTGCTTTTATGGTTGTAGGGATAATTTGTATTAATGATTTATTATGAAAGCGAGCAATGCGATTCCTAACACTATTCCAAAATTTATGTGCTTTTACTGAAAAATGACTAATTATACTTTACTGAAAAATCGTCACAATTTTAGGTTTCAGATTTAACATGGTACTTTAAATTAATATCTAGATCTATCAAAAGTAATTATAAAAAAATGTCCTCGTCAAAAGTGCTTGTGAAGGTTTATTTAATGAAATAAAAAAAGCTGACTGTTAGTACTTTCATCATCTGTTAGAAAATTTAAATTTTAACGACGATGCCAATACACTAAAATAGACACTTAAAATCATTTTTAAGAAATTTACAAGAATCGTCTTAAAAATTATTACTGGCAGAAAAACTTCGTGAACCCTTACAAAACTCTGATTCTTGCTAGCTTTAACTGTTTGTGTGTTTATCACTGATCTTGTGCAAGGGACTATGCATATAATATAAACACTTAAACCAAAATAAAAAAAACATGTTTCTGAGAGTAAATTTTTTTAGTACTCACAAGAAAAATTCTTTGAAATTTTCTTGATTTATTAAAACACGATTTTTATTATTATCAATGTTATCTACACAGAACAAATATATAAAGGTTATCTATTAAAATTTTACACCGTATTTTCTGGTCTACCTACAGCATGTAGCAACTCAAGATCCATCTTGCGCCTCCACTTCGCTCTTAAAGTCTAATGTTGATAGAAATCAATTTTTATTTACGGTAACTTTCTTGTAAAAGAGTTTTCATTAGGACATGAATAGCTTTTTATCCTCGGGCTAAGATTGGAAATTAATACCAATACAGTATTAATCAATTAATACACTTGAACTGTTTTACAATAATCATATTGTGAAAAATCTAAACGGTTGACCTTGCAGGCTATCCCTGAAACTTCCCGATAAAATAAAATATTTTAAGCTCAAAATAGTAAAAACTATAAGCATAGATTTTTTTCAGTTCTGAGAAATATTGAAGTATCTCAATCGCTAAGTCACAAAAATCAGCAAGAAAACACTTACCAATGAACAAACGAAACAATCATATATACAATGAAACAATCATAATTGCCACCAAAACACGAAAATTTTATTAAAAAAAAAAATTAAATAATTTAATCAATTAGATTCAATATAATTGAAATCAATTATTCCTTAATCCTAAGACGACATTTTAGTGTATAAAGCTTTTGTAAGAAACAAAAGAATGTCACCAATTAATGAAGCGATCGGAAAGTCCTCATGGCGTGAAATTGATACGTGAGAATTGCGCGAACGAGCCTCTAGGGATGTGAAAATCATTGCACTCACGAACTTCTAATGAAGGGATATTATGAGCTTAACTGTTTAGTTTAACGAACTTGGAAAGTAACAATATCTCGATCTTCGATCTTACTCATTTTCTTTTTTCAGTTTTTTTTTTATATCATGAGATAGCAAACACGCAGATGGGTCTCCTGACGAAAGTTCATCATCGCCTATAGACACCAAAGATGTTAATGTTACGCTGCTATCTTGTGGCAAGGTCTTATGACACATGCATGAGTTTACCAGCTACCTTACCCTCCAGACCGGAACATGACAGTGACAAATACTGACGCTATTGCGGTATGAATAAGTAAGGCGATGGTACCAGACCTGCGCGAGACAATTCTAAACTCTACCACGTAGTAGTTACGATGGTAGTTACTCCCATAGACAAATGGTTGTCTTTTACGACTAGCCTGGCAGAACGGCAGCTGACCTATTTTTCAAAGGAGCCCGGAACACCATGGGAGTTTTCCATGTTTCAAAATATGAAAAATCTTTACACATAAGAACTTCTAGTAAAAGAATATATGAGCTTAATGTGTTTACTTTAAAGTACTTGGGAAGTAACAAAATATTTTTAATACCAATATTTTTTTAGATAGTACCTACTATTAACAGGATAAACTATTGTGATTATATACAAAAAATAATATTGTCCTTCCAAGGTTTAACTGTTTATCTTATTTGTGTCAGCTTTTTAGTAGATAGGTGGTCTTTTTATATGAAGTTGCACTAGCATGTGAGAAAATGGAAACCTTGTCATATTAATTTTATATTCGTCATTTATAAAATACTTTTATTTCTTTGTCGAAACTTAAAAACAAATAGGAAATAATTTACCCACCTAATTCAGTAGCTTGGCGTTAGGGACTCGAAAAATCTTTGCGCAAACGAACATCTAAAGAGATTTCGTTACTTACAAACTTTGTAAGTAACGAAATCTCTTTAATACGACACATGAATTTTTTTGAAGTTACTATTAGATTAAGAATATTTCCATAAAAAAACGTTATCCTTACAAGATACATATTTATGTAAATTATACCAGCTGCATAATGGTTGATGATGTAGTGATAAGTTTGTATATCTTAGATTTATTTTTAGCAGGGATGGAAGGAACACTGCTGATATAAGAAGAAGAGCGTGTGTGGGAAAAAGAGTGAATGAAGCGTAAGGGAAACAACTTCAAAGCACTATGTTAAGTCGAGGTGCCAGTCTTGCCCTGCTTAATTTTGTGCTTGCCCTAACCCTAATAAATGAAAGAGACAGCTGACTATTTTAAAAAGGGCATGAAATCAAAACAAATGAAATTTGAATGAGAGCCTTAGAATAGATCTGTAGTAGCATTCGCCGTTTGTATACCGAATACATTGTAATACCGAAGTGAGGGAAAGGTTCGCTTTGAAGGACAGTTTCGATGTTAAAGTGGGAAAGGGCATGCTTCTTTGGTTCAGATATGTTGAAAGAATCGCAGATGAACGATCAACAAAACAAAAGAACGATGCGAATGTAGGTGGATGTAGGTACCGTGAAACACCAAAACAAGTACCATGATTAAATCAGTCAGGTGCTATCCGAAGAAGGTTCAAGAGTTTCTGAAATAAACGTGTTTGCTTGAAGAGATTTATGAATATAGAGAAAGTAAGACAAGTCTTTCTGGATTTTTTCGACAAGACAAGTCTTTCTGAATTCTCTATATCTACATCGTAAGGGATTTGGCGCGAAGATGTGCATGTGCTTAGTAGGAAGGTCCAAAATTTATTTTTTAATACGAAGCGTGGACTAATACATGATACAATGGGTATGATATTTTGATATAGCCAATTATAAATAACATTTACTACTTTGTTAGCGTATGTAAGTAAGAAAGTTTTTACGCATAAAAATTTATCGATTTATCACTATGCAAGGAAATTAAAATGCCTTAATTACTCGTCGCTGTTTAAGTTAAGTGTGCAGGTCTATGTAAGATGCTAAAGAAAATTAATAATTAATTACATCCATCGAAAAATCCCTCCGGCGTAAGATTGATAAGTAAGAATTTAGCGAACGAGCCTCTAGGGATGTGAAAAAATCTTTGCACACACAAACTTCGACTGAAGCTTAACGTGTTTACTTTAACAAACTCGGAAGGTAACGAAATCTCTTTAATACGTCTCATTTTCTTTTCTTATGTTCCTATTGTTACCAGATTAAATTAAGGATATTACCATAAAAATTTCTGATATGTCTATCAAATTTGTATAAGCTACTTAGCTGGTAGGTATAGAGTTTATTTTTTAATTTAATGAGTGGCTAGCATGTAATAAAATTGGCGTGGTATTTTCAAGATCGACAAGACCAAAAGATAATGCACAAAAGATGCATGTACATTATTATCAGTTGGAAAAAATGTGATGCTCAACCAACTTCAATCACATTCAGTAATAAATTCATACACTAATTTAATATAAAAATATATGATTAAAAAAATAAACCTTATTTCTTTAAATTATGTATAAATTTAAGCCTTTGAAGAGAGTTAATTACTCGAAAAAATCTCGTTGAAAAAAAATTTTGATGGCCGTCAGTTAATTATTTTATGCCTGTAAACAAGAAATCGGTTTATTGGCTTTATGAATTCACTTTGTCTTATTATAAATACTAGCTGACCCGGCAAACGTTGTTCTGCCTTTTTAACTACTCTTATTTTTTTCTGTATTTTCTCACCTTTTAAACCTTCCCTGGACCTTAACCGACCGCCCCGTTGGTCGAATGGTTAGAGACCCTGACTACGCAATCAACGAGGCTCGGGTTCGATCCCCGACGGGGACAGGCATTTGTGTGATGAGCATAAATGTTTGTATTTCCGGGTTTGTGTGTTTATTAAATATATTCTAGTATTTATGTATGTATTTCTATGTATTATCGTAGTAGTATCGTTGACTAACACCCATAACACAAGCAAATAATTAGCTTACTATGGGGTTAGATCAGTAAGTGTAATTTGTCCCGTGAATTATTATTATTATTATTATTAACAATTAGTTCAAAACCAAAATTAGTTCCGTTATCGTTCGTTCGCTCATTCGCTAGTATCGTTGACTAACACCCATAACACAAGCAAATAATTTGCCTACTATGGGGTTAGATCAGTAAGTGTAATTTGTCCCGTGAATTATTATTAATATTATTATTAACAATTAGTTCAAAACCAAAATTAGTTCCGTTCTCGTTCGTTCGCTCATTCGCTCGTTCTCGAGTTTTAGCTAGACTAATGAACAGCGATTGATTTTTATTTATATAGATTATCTTATCCACTCAGAATAGATTCCTATTAAAAATCACTTCATTCGAATCTGTTTTTTTATAACAAATAATTTTAAGAAAAATTAGTTGTGGTGTGCACTTTCGGATTTTCCAAACTTTTTTATTTTTGACCACGCGTAATATTTTAAGGGTAGTCTGATTTTGATATTTCTTTTTTTATTGGAAGTTGTAGTAGTAGGAAGTAGTCTTTTTTATTCCCATTATTTTTTAAAAAAAAATTGATTGTTTACTCACTGATTTTAATCGGTCACTCAAACTCACTGATCCCCGAGGGTTGTTCTATCAGAAACACCCAAAAGGATATGTAAATAAGGATGACTGATCTTAATGTGTGACCACGCATAACTTTTCGTCGATTTAATTTATTATAGTAAATTTATTTTATAAAAAAAGTATTATAATATATATTATTACTTATATTTTTTTATACCATAAGATATACAAGTAGATGGGCCTCCTGATGGAAAGAGTCAACCATCGCCTATAGACACCAAAGATATTAATGATGCATTGCTATCTTGTGGCGAGGTTTAATGCAACATGCTTAAGTTTCCTCCAAACCGGAATATGATAGTGACAAATACTGACGCTATTGCGACAGAAATAGGTAAGGTTGTGGTACCAGACTCGGGCAAGACAATGCAAAACTCTACCATCTAGTAGCCACGATGCTTAGCCAATCGGTCGCGTTTTACGACCTGCCTGACAGAATGGCAGTGGGCCTATTATTTAAATAAGCCCGGAACCAACACGACAAAAACGCCATTTGCAAATAATATATACACATACAACTTTATCGAATCAGTTTTCCTTTTTTCTTTATTTGTATATACTATAAATAGTCTGGCCATAAATACTGTTACAATTAAAAATAAACAAAATGTTACATTTGAATTTGGAATCTGTGATTTTTATATGATTATTCATTGTGTTTCTCAATTTCCCGTTAATACATTGTATTTTTTGTGATATTAAAATGGAATGGGGTGATAAAGAACCGAATTGCTGTGATTCATAAAGTAGGCATAGAGCTAAATACAATTTTTAAAACTCTCCATATGCTCGGTATTAGTCAATTGTTTGTGAACCGGGCTATTGATAGGTACAATGAAACCTCTGTTTGTGACGAAAAAAGATATGCCTTCCACGTGGTGTTCGTACGAAAAACGCGATCAAATCAGTAAGGGAAAGAATTTGAATAAATCCTGTCCCAAAGCAAAAGGTTTTATCTCGGGAGATGAAGATAGCACCTAGAACCCCGTTACGTATTTTAAAAGATGATTCAGGATTTGCAGTTGTACTGGTGAAAAAGAATGGGGTGGTAAAATCAAAATATATGTGGTGGTATATCAAATGGTGGTAATAGTACGCAAAGGAAGACACAGAAATTTTTTGTTACGTAACTGAGTGGAAATGTTCTACAACGTCTCGACTGGGTTCGGTGTAACGTATTCTAGCGGCAGTAACTTCGATGATTGTGGCTTTTTTGGTCTGTGTTTAGAGAGAAAAACAGTCGCTATGCAAGAGTTGTTTTAACAACACTATTGACATATTTGCTATCTATATGGGATGGTTATCTTTTTCCATCACGAGAAATATCTGCTTATTATACTATGAAAAAAAGACGTGTGGCACTCGGAGACTGCCGCGATAAAGCTATTGCATAGCATTTTTTATCAACTTATGCAATTCCAATTATATATTTATTTTATTTATGCAGTATTTTTTTTCTTTGTTTATTAATATTTAAAACACTTTGTACACAAATTATACGAGTACAGATATTCACTGTTGTACCTAGATGGTAAATACCTATACACCTATATACTTTCTCACAAACAGCTGATTACGGTAGTTTTCCAATACAACCAATGCCACCTAAAGGCGGGTTGCTGGACTAAAGAGACAAGCGTGATACTTCAAAAAGTCATTAAAAGTTCTGGTATTTATCGATAGATGGAAAAACTAAAAAGTATCACCGCTGTGCCGGTCGAAGTGGGGGGTGTTGGGTTTTTCGTTACGGAATTTCTGGATTCGGTCTCCACGCTCAAGGCCCGCGATAGAAGCTATGCAATAGGTTAATAAAAATAAATAAATTTAAATGTTATTTCAAATTTTGAAAACATGACCAATGCCAACCCCTATTAATCCACTTTGTACGTATCTAATGAAAAACACTGGAAGTTTTATTTTGTTTATTGTGATTTGAATTTTTATCATATTAAGGTTAAAATAAATTCACATTTTTAAGTTAAATTTTGTGTTTGGCACGGGAATATTGTTTATTGTACAGCGTGTAAGGGCCATTATAAATTTGTCTAAAAACAGGTATATTGGTACATTGTGGTGAACCAGGAGCGATCTTTTGACGTTCTGCCCTCCAATTCAGTAACAAAACCTAAACCGAGTTGAAGCGCTTAGGGATTTTACACATATAAACATGATACAACGTCGGGTCTCGACGTGTTTCGACTCGGTTCACGTGTCGTTACGTGAATCAGGCCCCTGTTCACTCCACCTAACTTGAGGGGGAAATATCATGATATATTTTATTAATAATATAAAAAAGATCGTATAAATGAATCACGCATTATCTTACTGTGCCCTGACTCATATTTTATACAACCGCTAATAATATTTCAAGTTATGCTGTTGTTTGCAGGAACACATAAATTTCATAAAGCTTGTTGGCAAATTTGATCTTTATCTTATATAGTCCCTGGTTTTATTTACAGATTAGAAAAGGATTTGGCGAGGAAGTATACCGATACAAGAAAAATATTGCTTTAAAATTCACTTCGATATTTTGTTTCTAAGATATTATAGAAAGAGTATTCTTTGGAGACTTACTTGAATAAATGAATTAAAAAAAAATGAATAATATAATCTTTATTAATATTAATAAATGCATATATTTGGATGTTAGGATGTACGGATGTTTGTTACTCAAAACTCAATAGCGCAAAAACGGCTAGACCGACTTGGATTAAGTTTGGCACACAAATAGATGATAACTGGATTAGAACATAGAATACTTTTTATCTACTAAGTCATCATATATCTACATACATTATTACATTTATGGATGTAATATGTGTTCCTGTTTATATGTAAATGCGTGGGTATTTCTGTATGTGTTTGTGGAGCATCCGAGGTGCAATGAAAATAAATAGAATATATTTTTAACACTTTTAACCAAAATTACAAACATCCTTATCGTAAATCGAAACTGAATGCAGTGTAGTCGAGGTCGCTTACCACTCAACAAACGCTGGTCAACAAGCAGTAGTGTTTCGAATGAGGGTAGTTAAATTACTATAGTTTATTCCTTAGCGTATAAAGCTGTCGTTGATAGTTTTTATATCAGTTACTTTCAAAACAAGTGAAAATATTTTAATATAGCATTCAGCACGTCTAACCAAAGATATCTAGCCAAAAAAAGAATATGATTCAAGCGACTAAAACCTTTTGATTTTTACCAACAAAATATTTGTTTCTCTTCACGATATACGGTTTTTTGCATAAAATCAAGAGTATGAAAAGGTGGTAAATAACCACAAAGTGGATTATTTTATGCAAAAAGACGTAAATCATTATGAAAAAAAAATTTGATCGTAAAAATCAAAAAGTTTTAGACCCCTGAATGACGTTCCTTTTCGGGAATCTTTGGTTAGACGTACTGACCGCTGTGCTGAAATATGATCACCTATTTTGGAAGGATCTTATATATCATAAGATAGTAAACGGGCAATTGGATCTCCTGATGGACAAAGACGAACCATCGCGTATAGACACAACAGATGTTTACTGGATACGGCTTAGCTACTATTTTCCAAACGATAACAGTACAGTAAAAAACACCGACACTATTGCGGTAGGAATAGACAACGCGATGGTACCAAAAATGGCAGAGTGGCAGATAGTCTATTCTTCAATGGAGGTCCACATCACCACGGGGTGAATTGAAAAAAAAAACGCATTACGCAGAGATGATAACTCGCTCTGCGTTTTTTATCGTATCTATCATGGAGAGTGTTCCGACAAGTTGTTTGGATTAATTCCTACTGCTAAATTCCATCATCGGTCATCGCGTCAAAATTTGAAGTTGCATCCTCACCATCTCAATCGTGCTGATCTCCCGGTACTTTTTACCTTGCAGTACTCTTTTGTGGAATAAATTATCGGCAGGGGCTTTTTCGAACAGATACGACATGGGGACCTTCAAGAAAATAGCTCACTCATTTTTAAAAGGGTGGCAACGCAAATGAATGACCTCTGGTATAGCGGATGTCCATGGGCGGCGGTGATCACTCAACATCCGTTGCAACTCCTGCTCATTTGCCCCCTCTTCCGAAAAAAAAAACATTTTAAGGAAGCAATGGTTTATAGAAGTGTGAAATACGGTGAACAGGATCATCATCAAATTCACCAACTGAAAACCCGGTGTCGCGATTCATTTAGAGTTTAATTGGGATTGGATTAAGCTGTTTACGTTTAGTATACGTCGTAATAGGATAAATAAATAAATATTCACGGGACAAATTACGCATACTGATCTAATACTGATCAAAGTAAGTAAATTATTTGCTTGTGTTATGGGTGTTAGTCAACGATACTAATACATAGAAATATATATAAGTATAAATACTGGATTATATTTGAGAAATATCCAGTCCCCGTGTTGGTCCCGGGTTTGAAGAATAGACCAACAGCCGTTCGGCCAGGCAGGTCGTAAAAGGCGACCGATTGGCTATACGAGTCACTACCATCGTGGCTACTAGGTGGTAGAGTTCTACATTGTCTCGCCCGGGTCTGGTACCACCGCCTTACCTATTCCTGCCGCAATAATTTCAGAGCTTGTCACTGTCGTGTTCCGGTTTGGAGGGTAAGGTAGTCGGTAAACTTATGCATGTGGCATTAGACCTCGCCACAAGATAGCAACGCACCATTAACCCCTTTGGTGTCTATAGGCGATGGTTGACTCTTTCCATCAGGAGACCCATCTGCTTGTTTGTTATATTATATTAAAAAAAAACCGGAAATACAAACATATATGCTCACTACACAAATGCCATATGGTGGACGTTTCACGTACCCGAACAAAGCGGTTCGATTCGACATTCTTGATCCGAACCGCAAGGGACTGGAATATACTACCTGAGTCTGTGTTCCCCGACGGGTACAACCTGTGGATCTTCAAGAGGTGAACAGGTACCTTTTAGGGAAGCGCGTTCCATCCTAGGCCGCACCTTAGCTTACCATCAGGCGAGATCGTGGTCAAGCGCTTCCCTATCGACAGTAAAAAAAAATTGCTTGTCGCCGTCGGGGATCAAACCCGACGATTGCGTAGTCAGGGTCGCTAACCACTCGACTACTCGGCGGTTCCCAAGAAAGAAGAAGATGGTGTTCTCAATTCTTCAGGTTATAAAAATTTTCAATAGTAATTATACCATAAATTAACCGATAATAATAACAAAAAACAAAATCCCAATTATTAAGCACCTTGTTTATTTGAAAAGGATTATTTGGAATATGTTGCCTCTAATATTAATATTATATTACGTTGTTTATTATTTCTAAGTTTCATTTAACTGAAGTGGTATATCGATAAGTAGGAAATAATATTGTATTCTTCTTTATAATATCAGTGTAGACATAAAACAATTAGCCTTTTAGATAGCAAACAAGCAGAAGGGTCTCCTAATGGATAGAGTCAACCATCACCTATAGACACCAAATGTGTTAATAGTGCGTTGCTATCTTGTGGCAAGGTTTAATGCCACTTGCATAAGTTTACTGGTTACCTTACTCTTCAAACCGGAACACGACAGTGATAAGCCGTACTCGTAATAAAACGACTCATCTCAAAATTTTGGCAAAATGAGTTTTAATAAAATACCGACCCAAAAGAGCAAGCTTTACAACCTAGACTGAAAAAATCCCTTTTCTCCTCGAGCAATGAGTAGTTACGCTTATTTGATGACATTTTATGGTGGTTTGAAAAAAGTTATAGCCTACTAAAAAAGAGTTTTTTGTCTATTGCCGGAAGTTAGTAGGTACCTAATTATGAATTCGGTCTTTGTTTTATTACGAGTGCGAAGCATTGATGCTATTGCGGCAGGAATAGATAAGGCGGTGGTATCAGACCCGGGCGAGACAATGCAGAGCTCTATTACCTAGTAGCCACGATGGTAGTGACTTGTATAGCCAATCGGTCACCTTTTACAACCTGCTTGGCAGAACGGCAGTTGGCTTATTCCTCAAAGTCTTTCAAAGTCAAAATTTCAAAGGAGCCCGGAACCAACTGGGGGAAGATTGTAAATCCCACATAATTACTGGAACAACATATTTTTCCCGGAAAAGGTATCCTATGTGTTACTCCAGGTTATTATCTGCCAGTTCGCCAAATTGCATCCAAATCAATTTAGCTGCATTTGCGTAACACATCCAAACATCTAAATATCCAACCATATAAAATTTTACATTAAATTATAATAATAAATTTATTTTGCTTCTCACAAAAAGAAAAACCTAAGACCTAATTACGAACCGTAAAGACATTAAGATTATTAGTCAGTTTTTTTGTAATCCAACTCCTATAAGTGACTAGCGCCTAACTTAGGGTATTTCCGAACCGATACGACATAGGGACCTTCAAGAAAAGAGCTTACTCATTCTTAAAAGGCCGGCAACCTAACTGCAAGTATTATGCCTCCGGTATTCTGGATGTCCATATTTGCATTTTTCTATAAGAAAAAAAAAAAACTTGAGAGGTGTCAAGGGGAGACGGAGAGGGAGAGAGACGCGCACGCTACACGGCTTACAATAATAGCAAAAAGTGTCGTTAAAACTTTTGGTCTTAATTTTTTCCGTTTAGCCCCCTTTCGAAACGCGCGATAAGGAACTTCGTTTTCGTATTTAACAGTATTTATATATGTACCAGCTATGATACCCGGCTTCGCTCGGGAGTTGATATGAGATTACATGGAAGTTGAAATATAACAAATGTAATTAAAAACTTTATTTAAATTGAAATTTTAAATTTTCGCGCCATTACTACACATGCTGCAATTGCTCGTAGCGCCTTTCAAAATGGAATCCAAATAATCGTTGTTCTGAATGAACTTCAAATACTCGACAATAGACGGCGCCACTACATTTCATTTCCAAGTTGAAGGGTTGGAAGCCCATCGTCAAAAGCCATTATATCTTTAAAAACACATCCTTTAGGTTCAAACGGAAACTTTCTTGCTCGAAGGGGGATAAATATCTATGATACTATATAAGTCCCTTTATCATGCCGGGACTCCTTTTTAAGTTTTATCGGCACGCATATTTTATCAACTTAGTTTTATTATATATAATGATAATGATTTCTATGTATTAGTATCGTTGATTAGCACCCATAACACAAGCAAATAATTTTGTAATTTGCTAATTTTAATAAGGGTTAGACCAAATCGTGTAAATTAATTGCCCTGAAGATTTTGATTAGTCCTGAAGATGCTGTAAAAAGCTAAACTAATAATATAAAAAGTGTTCTGTGAAACAGTACAAGTGTATTTAAATATTTACATGTGAAATACGCAATCAGATATAGAAGTTCTTATCTTCTTTTTTTATTTCTTTCTTTCAATCAGTTTTCATACGAGTATTATAAGATTTTTAAAACTTTCCCAAACGATTTTTAAACATCTTCTTTCATGCAAAGATTTTTCCGCTTTATCGCGGCATGAATAGATAACCAACCAAAAACCAAGGCGAAACGTTGCAGTACTATCCCACCTAGTAGTCACCTTAGTAGTAAAACGTATAGCCAATCGGTCGCCTTTTACCACCTGCCTGGCAGAACGGCAGTTGGTATATCTTAAAGGAGCCCGGACAAATACGGGGGGTTCATTTCGTAGGGTTCCGAACCCAAAGGGTACAAAGGGAATCAACTTACTTAGACTTCGCTGTCCTTGAGTCCATCTATCGATCACCAGGCTCTATCTCATGAACCGTTATTTTTTTTATGTCATAAGATAGCAAACAAGCAGATGGGTCTCCTGATGGAAAGAGTCAACCATCGCCTATAGACACCAAAGATGTTAATGGTGCGTTGCTATCTTGCGGCGAGGTCTAATGCCACATGCATAAGTTTACCGGCTACCTTACCCTCCAAACCGGAACACGACAGCGACAAGCACTGACGCTATTGCGGCAGGAATAAGTAAGGCGGTGGTACCAGACCCGGGCGAGACAATGCAGAACTCTACCACCTAGTAGCCACGATGGTAGTGACTCGATAGCCAATCGGTCGCCTTTTACGACCTGCCTGGCAGTTGTACGGCAGTTGGCCTATTCTACAAAGGAGGCCGGGACCAACAGGGCGATTATGGCTAGACAGTTGAAATACAGATATACATACAGATGACGTATTTCTGTTATCATTATAACAACAGTTACTAAAAATAGCATAAAATGTATATTTAAGGGGTTCCATTACAACACAAGTGATTTTTTGCGTACGGAATCCTTCGTACACGAGTATAACTGGAACTTGGCTAGTTTTATTTATAGAGATTTTGGAATAAAGACATTCAAAAGTGAAATTTAAGTTCGGATTGGAATATCCGTAGATAACAATTGCATAATCAGCGTAAGGTTGTAAATCGGTCCCAAATTTTACAATTAAGGAATCCCAGAGTGATAAAATTTGAATAACAAATTCACGATGAATACTTTGTAACTTACTCTCTTAAGATAGTATAGTTAGAATTCATGGTTATCAAGTTAATGTATATATATATATATATATATATATATATATATATATATATATATATATATATATATATATATAAGGTAAAAAATGTCGAACGCGATTTGTGTAATGTCCCTCGCACCCCACGATCACCGCCCGGCGGTTGATTCACACGACTCGGTGCATCTAATTTATGACTTTAGTGAGATATTTTTTAACGAATATTTTTAAATTATCTTGTAACAATAATTAAAACGCATTTACAATTCAATATTTAGTTCTTAATTTTAAAATTTGGCTGGACCTTTTAAATTAACCCTGTGTGTGTGTATATATATATATATATATATATATATAATATATATATATATATATATATATATATATATATATATATATATATATATATATATATATATATATATATATATATATATATATATATATATATATGTATGTATGTATATACAGAATTGCTCGTTTAAAGGTATTAAATATATATAGTTGTTTGTCCGCGATGGACTCCGAAACTACTGAACCGATTTCAATGAAATTTTGTAGATATCTACTGTTACATCCAGTTATCTCAATTAATCCTCTGTCCATCCATCCATCCTCAAAGGAGGGGCCTTTCAAGTCCCCACCAAAATATTTAGGCTGATTTAGTGTCACGCTGACCGCACGCTGATTAATACACATATTGTCGCCTCTGTGGTCTAGTGGTCCAGTGTTGGCGTTGACCACACGAGGTCCCGGGTTCGATTCCCGGGTCGAGCACATTAAAAAAAAAAGTGTTTTTTCAGTTTTTTGCGAACCACAAAGTTGCCCGGGATTGGAATGTTTCCAGTTGGCGATAGGCTTGCCACATATTACATTTGTGGTACCCAGTATCTTCGGCTAATCGTGGGTGCACTTGTTGTACCTCTGCCTACCCCTTCGGGGATATGGGCGTAAAGATACTTTTTATAGCTATTAATTTTTTTTAATAATTTGAATGTTAACATTTCAAGCCATATTGAAGCAGCAAACTCACGGAGCAAACTCAAACTATTTCATAGACTTTCGCATTTATCTTAGAGACTTCGCAATTAATTCTCCTTAAGCATCGTAAAGTTTTGATTTCTAACATTTTTAATTTAAAACTGATATTAAGCTATATCAAGGTAATGTAATGTCTAGGTATGTAAATTTAATCTTACTAAAAAGTAAAATAGTTTAACAAGTAATACTATAAATATTTTGAATGTGTCTGTTTGTTTGTCTGTCTTTCCGTCTGTTATGTTTTCACGGCTAAACCACTGACGAGTTTTAACGAAATTTGGCATTGAAATAGTTAAACACCCTGAGCAGTTCGAATCGTTGACGATCAGGCTATTTCTAATCGGCTTGACTCTTTGGCGTTACGCAGAGATGTAGGTTCGCTCTGCATCTTTTACTGTATGCATCATGGGGAGTGTTCCGAAGAGTTATTCGGACTAATTCCTGTCGCTAAATTCCATCATCGGACATCGCGTCAAAATTTAAAGTTCCATCCTCACCACCTTGATGTATGTAAATCCACAACCGTGCGCTTTTGTCGGCACTTTTTACCTCGCACAACTCCTTTGTGGAAACAATTACCCTCGGGGTTGTTTCCGATTCATTCTTAAAAGGCCGGCAACTTTCATTCAAATCCGTTCAGTAGTTTTGCGTGATTGAGTAACAAACATCCATCCAAACATCCAAACTTTCGCATTTATTATATTAATATAGATAAGAAAATTGATTATTATTAAACAACACGGGTGAGACTTCATACATCGTTTGCTTACCTTTAAAGGAAATTGATGAGGCCCCATACAAATTTGGTCTAAAATTCAACACATGATGATGGCTGCTTACCGTATTGTAATACATTATAAATTTCTTCCGAAATGTAAATTGTATCACGGACACTTTTTATAATACTAAAATTCACGAAACTCCTTCAAAAATTAATGTTACTTGAATTTACAATTGTTACATTCCATTTTAAGCCACTCACATCGCAATATATCGTCAATACAAATATAATTTTTGTATTACTTATCATGAAGATTATTTGATTTTAAACACTTAAAAGTTAAAAAACGATAAAGGTTACTTTTGTTTACATTAAAATATTTATCAGAAAAAACGGCGGGAAACTTCGAAAAGCGCGGTTTATTCTCCTGGCGAAAATTTAATTTTATTGTTATTTATTCAGTGGAGTTTGTTTTTTTTTCCGTAAATATAGTATTTTTAATTTATCTTTGTAATATAAATTATTATTTCTAGCTGTATATATATATATATATATATATTATAGGGTAAGCTCTTATCTTTTTTATTAGATTTAAGTATGAATGAACCCCCTGATCCAGGGGGCACAGCCCCTTTTCCTACTAATTTTATAACAATAGAATGCGACGAGTCAGGTATGGATACAGACCAATCCGTGAATTCTATAAATAAATCTAGAAAACGCAACCATTCCCACAAAATTTGCAAACACTGTAATAAAAAGAAGAGAAAACACATTGGCAACCAAAAAGATATTGGCTGTTCATGTCGGGATGAAATTGCTGTTATAGATTCAGAGATTACATTACCTTCACTTCCTCACACTGAAATACCATTAACTAACAGTTTATCACAACAAAATCAAATAAGCCGGAGAATGTATAATCATTTAGATGCATCACCATATACTATTCACATACAAAGGCTACAAACAAGTCAAAATGATGGTACAACTCTTCACCCAATGACTGTTGGCAGGATGTTAAAGCAAAATAAAATTAATAATATTACCAATGGTAGCTTAAAAAGAATAGGGAGGAATAGAATTGCATTATCATTTAATTCATATCAAAGTGCTAATGAATTTCTGAGTAATAAAATATTAAGCGACTACAATTTAAAAGCTTTTATACCTTCTTTCACTATTACTCGAGTTGGTATAGTGAGAGGTATACCACCAGAGTGGACTCCGGAAGAAATTATGGAAAATATTTCTACACCAATTGGATGTGGCAATATAATAAAAGTTAGACGTATAAATTACAAAGTCATGGTTGAAGGAGTACCCGTATGGAAACCTACCCAATCTGTTGTTATCCATTTTGATGGCCAGATTTTACCCAAACGCATATTTATTTGCTTCAATTCCCTACCAGTTGATCTATACATATTCCCAACTATACAATGTTATAACTGTTGTCGCTATGGTCATACTAAAATGCAATGCAGGTCAAAGCCTAGATGTTATAGATGTGGTCAGGAACACAGCGGTGAATCATGTAAAGTAGATGATGATTGCATAAAATGCTGTTTGTGCTCAGGCTCACATGCTGCAACCAACAAGGCATGCCCTGAGTTCAAGCGTCAGAAAGATATTAAAGTTTACATGGCTCAAAACTGTGTCTCCTATTCTGAAGCATCTAAGTTACATCCACCAGTCTCCAAATCATATGCAGATGTATTATTAACTTCAAAACCTACATACTCCGATGATGGCAATCTATCCGTACCGTCCAATAGTACTTCATATAAAAAAACAGTATTTCTCAAACCTCGAACTCCAACAAAAACAAGTAGAGGATATGACAAAACAGATCATAATAAAATACTTAATGAATTTTCAATACCTACTCCTTCTGATGGCTGCGCTCTACTACATAGGAATGGAAAAAATAATACAAATGAATTACAAAATCCTTTAATTTCAGAAACCATAGAATTGTTACAAACTTTAGCTCGTTCTAGTCCTTATTTACCGTCCAACGCTGCCCCATTAATTGAAATATTATCAAAATCAATACCCATTAACAATGGATACACACAAGCACAACATAATACAGTGGAATTGCCGTAGCGCAATAAGTAATAAAAATGATTTAATATATTTAATTAATAACCACAATCCTTATTTAGTTTGTCTATCTGAAACTTGGTTAAAACCAAGTTTTAGTTTTAGATTTAAAGGTTATAATACGGTCAGACAAGATCGTTTTGATGGATATGGCGGTGTTGCAATACTCATAAGGAAAAATATTCCTTATGTAGTAGTACCGATCTCTATCCCTGTAAATAATGATAATTTTTCTATAGTAGCTGTAAGTGTAAATAATATCTGTTATATATCTGTATATATTCCTCATCCCTCATCAACCATTTTAAATAAAATGAATACTATAATAAGTACTATGCCTAAACCTTTGGTTTTATTGGGAGATTTTAATTGCCACCATGAATCCTGGGGTAGCCACAGAACGAATAGTTATGGTGAACAACTATTAGACATCATTGACTTAAACAATTTGTGCATATTAAATTCTGGTTTACCAACACGCCGTACTCACCCATCGGAAGGTGATAGTGTAGTAGATTTGTTTATCTGCTCTCCTAACCTAGCACCGATATTTACATGGTCAGTATTACCTTCTACACACGGAAGTGATCACTTTCCTATAGTAATTTTATCTTCCACTTCAAACCACCCAGTCTCCACAAAAAACCATAATCATAAGAAATTCAAACTTAAATACGTAACTGACGAAATGTGGCAAAATTTCAGTAAGAAAATAGAGGAAAATATATGTAGCATAACCCCCACTCATGATATTAACGTTCAGTCAGATATGTTGACTGAAATTATAATTAACACAGCTAACTCGATGTTCCCTACTGTGTGCAGATCTACACATATTCCTTGTCCTCCTTGGTGGGATAGTGAATGTAAAGAAGCACTAAAGAACAGGAAATGTGCTGAAAAGACCTATCGCTATAATATGTCTGAGGAAAATTACGAGAATCTAATAGAGATAATGAAAAATTCAAAAAAACTATTTAAAAAAAAGAAAAGAGAAAGTTGGCAGAAGTTCTGTCACTCGATATCTCCAAACACTGCACCATCTGAAGTTTGGTTGAACATCAAAAAGTTCCGATCAGTTTTTAATGACTCTCCATCAACCTTCATTAACCCCACAGTAGTTGACAATTTTCTTAATTATATAGCTCCTTTAACTGTCAATGAAAATATTAATATACATGAAAATGATGTCGAGACAACTTCAGATTTATCTTCACCATTTTCCTTAGATGAATTAAAAAATATATTAAATAACACTAAAGATACTGCTGCAGGTAATGATGGAATAGTTTATTCGTTTATAAGCCACCTGGGAAATAGTTCTTTGTCATATTATTTAAATATCATAAATTCTATAATAGATTCTGGAAAAATACCACCATCGTGGAAAACGCAAATAATTTTACCAATCTTAAAACCAAACAAAGATCCTTTTGAAGCATCATCCTATCGCCCTATCGCCTTATCATCAGTTCTGATCAAAATAATTGAACATCTCATTAAAAATCGTCTAGAGTGGTATTTAGAAAGTAATAAATTTTTGGCCAATAGTCAGTACGGTTTTAGGAAAGGTAAGAGTACGACAGATAATCTAAGTCTTCTAACTACAGATATTAGAATATCTTTTACACTAAATAAATCATTACTATCAGTTTTTCTTGATTTAACTTCAGCATATGATAGCGTCTTACTTCCGGTGTTACAAGAAAAGCTATCTAAATTAAAAATCCCAAGTAAATATATTAAATTCATCATAAACTTATTATATAATAGACCAATCAACCTTATAGTCGATGATGTAGTACATACACGACTGGTATCTAAAGGATTACCACAGGGATCCGTGCTAAGTCCCCTTCTATACAATGTTTACACCCATGACATTGAACACTTTCTAGATAGAAATGTAAATATTTTACAATATGCCGATGACCTTGTATTATACACAATTGACCAAAACATTTATAATGCTGGTATGCTAATGAATTCAACCCTGAATAAATTACAGAAATGGCTAGACATAAATGGGCTTCAAATTTCCCCATCTAAAAGTACTAGCGTACTATTTACAAGACAACGATCTCCACCCAGACCATCAATACTTTTTGGCAATAAACTTATACCTTATAAAGATGACACGAAATTCCTAGGTGTATTAATTGATTCAAAACTCTCTGGAATCTTACATTGCAACTATATAGCGAATAAATGTGAAAAACTAACAAACATAATAAGATGCTTATCAGGTATATGGTGGGGCGCTCATCCTTTTTATCTAAAACTTATTTATAACGCAATTATAAGAAGCATTCTTGACTATGGATCATTCACACTCGAACCTTGTAATAAATCTGGCCTTAAAAAACTTGACAAAATACAGTCAAAATGCTTGAGAATTATATGTGGCGCGATGAAATCTAGCCCAATCAATGCGTTACAAATTGAGTGTGTTGATCCACCCTTACATTTAAGACGCCAATTTATTTCTGATCAATACGTTTTTCGCTGTGTGCAATTCTTAAATCATCCTCTTATGGAAAAACTACAATTTTTATCCGAGCTTATTGATATCTCCCCACACTGGGCACATAAACCTATCCCATGCCTCGTAATTAGCTATAGAAAATATTTATCACTCTCAGCTCCTATTTTTCGTTCATCTGTTCTACCCATATTCACTTGCAACTATGAAGCACTTTTTACAAAAACGCAAATTATTTTTAATCTAGGTATTCAAAAACGTGATCAAAATGCTAATGTTCTTTTCAACTCCATTATTAATGAAAAATTTTCAAATTTCAACCTTATTTTTTGTGATGCATCTAAACATAACAACAATAACCATGTTGGTGTAGGTATTTTCCATTTACAATACAAAATCACACAAAAAGTAAAACTTCCACCTGAAGCTACCATATTTTCGGGGGAATGCCTTGGAGTATTTAAAGCTGTAGAATATGTATTACTATTTAAACTGTCGAAAGCAATAATATTCACAGATTCACTAAGCACTTTACAAGCACTTGACAACTTATCACTCAAAAAAATGCAACACCCGTTGATTTATGATATTAAGAAGTTGCTAAGCAGGTGTCGTGAAAGACAATATGACGTATATTTATGCTGGATACCAGGTCATAGTGGTATTTATGGCAATTGTAAGGCTGACGAACTTGCAAATGATGCAATTCTAAATGGCGACGTTTTTCCTTACTTGATTTATAGCCCCGATTTAAAATCATTTTCAAGACAATCACTCTTTGCATCCTGGCAAGAGACATGGAATCACAATAGCAAACAAAAGGGCTCTTATTACTTTAATATTCAACCAACAATACCACAAAAACCTTGGTTTTTTACTATTAAATTTGATAGAAAAAGTTCTAGTATAATAACAAGATTAAGACTAGGACACACAAGTACTCCTTATCATCTCGCTAAATTGAAAATTTTAGAACACCCAAATTGCGCATGTGGAGAGGATGTGGCGGATGTTAACCACATTTTCTTCTCGTGCACTAAATTTGATAATTCCTCATTATTTGAATCTATAATTGCATTAAAAATTCCGCTGCCTGTATCTATACCTTTTCTTTTATTTTATAAAAGTTATAAAATTTATAAATTACTATCTATCTTTGTTTTAAATAACAATATATCAATCTAATTGTTACTGTAATATAGTGTATAAATTATCTAAAAATTGTATATAATTAATTTGATTTTAAGATATATTTGTTAATATTGATCTAACTTTACTGAATATAAAAAAAAAAAAATCGTTTTTAGGTTTTTCTTATTTACAAAAAGTTTTCCCGTCTGTTTTGTCATTGGCATTGATGTTCACAAACGCTTGCCATTAAAGAAAGAAAAAAAAAAAATATTTATCACTCGTTCACAGTGTAAATAGATGACACTTGTTTTTTTTTTGTTTCTTTCGGATGATACTAAGAGTAATTGTTTATACAGCCTTGTTTCGACTATAATAACAAATATTTTAATTTTTATTGCATTTTATACAATAGTTTGTTTAAATATTTACGTCTTACCTATCCGATATGTTTATAATTTATTTTAGTTGGTCAAAAATAAAAGAAAGTGTTAATTTTAAGGCAGAAAGGAAAAATCTTTGCTTGATTTAGAAATAAGAAATAGCGTACAAGTTTGATTAGTTTCATGACTTTCCAACTAAAAACCTTTTAAAATTAACTTGCTATTAAAAAGTGTCCGTTGAATTCTAGTATTGACTTATTGTAAATTAAATTAATTTAATAATTCCGAGTGACGCCATATTCTTGTAAACCTTTTAGGCCGATCTCATCACTCTCCTTTAATAATATATTCCTTAAGATTCGATACCAACTCCTAAATTTTTCGGCCCTTAAAAAATATTTTTTAAGCTTGGGGAATAACAGCTAAATAAAGTGGGAAAACATATAATTCTTTCCATAGTAGTCTGTGTTTAGTATTTATCTTGTAATTAGGTGTCTTCAGTATAACTGCTAATATCTGAAATTTAAGTTAGATTGACAGAATTCTGAGCTACGATTTTGCCTACACAATTTTTAAACACTTAAAATAACAAAAAAGTTTTCCTTTTGGGATAACTGTGATAGATATGTGGTTATTTTTTATAAGAAAATCTTAATAATACAGCGGGCCACGCGCTAGATATTAGTCCAGATATCAATGCATAAGTAGTTGAAAACCGGTTGAATAATTTTGAAATGAAAAAAATACTTAGATATGAGTATTCCACCTGCTACATGAGGCCCCCCCGGGTTCGATTCCTGGACAGGAAAATTCCAAATCGTGTTTCTTCAGTTTTCGCAAATAAAAAAAGTTGCCCGGTATTGGCTAAGTGCCCAGTTGGCGACAGACTGGTCACCTGTTACATCCATAATGTGATAGATAACTAAGTATTTTCTTCTGTGTTTTTCGGCCTTTTTTGAAGAATAGACCAACTGCCGTTCTGCCAGGCAGGTCGTAAAAGGCAACCGATTGGCTACGCAAGTCACTACCATCATGACTACTAGGTAGGTAGGTAGAGTTCTGCATTGTCTCGCCCGGGTCTGGTACCACCGCATTACCTTTTCCTGCCGCAATAGCGTCAGTGCTAGTCACTAACGTATTCCGATTTGGAGGGTAAGGTAGCCGGTGAACTTATGTATGTGGCATTAGACCTCGCCACAAGATAGCAATGCACCATAACATCCTTGGTGTCTATAGGCGATGGTTGACTCTTTCCATCAGGAGACCCATCTGCTTGTTTGCTACCTTATGATATAAATAAAATAAAAAAAGTATTTTCGGCTATTTGTGGGCGCACTGGTCGTAACTCTGTCTACCTCTTTAGAGATACGATTGTGAAGCTGCTTGTGAATATTACGTGTAATATGAAGTCAATAATACATAGGAGCTTGTAAAAAATAGTTTAAAAGTAATTTATTATTTTGATGTCAACATTTCTTTTGAATTTTCTCCAGAGTAAAAGTAATTTTCTTTTAATTAAGCAATATGTTTTCTTTATGTTTATTTGCTTCTCATTAGAAACTTTCTTTGTTGGAGTTCCTTTGATATTTTAAATCTTTGAATTACATTATCTATCATTAAAATTTATTTATGCTACATTGGAATTTATTGTCCTCGGCGTTTAAGTAAGAAGAAATGTGATATTTGTTTGTTTTTATTCTTTTCACTAAAGACTGGTTTTCCTGTCATGTTTACCGCTGGCACTGACGGTCGACGCTCAGCATGACTAGCATGTCACCGCCCGGCCACGGAAAATTCGCGCTCGCGATTTTTTGCGAACAGCGAAGCGTCTAGCGTCTAAAACAAATGTATGGGAAAGCACTAAGCATGCCACGCGGCGACCGGCGAAGTGACCAACGAATTTTGCCAAACGTATCGCGCGCGCGGCTGATGGCGCGGTGAGCGATTAAAACAAATGTGTGTATTTAGTACAACGCATGCCATGTACTCGAGCGGCGGCCGTGGCGAATAGCTTAGCAATCAAAACGGTTTAATTGTAGTTGCCGAGAAATACACTATGAATATTGTAACTTTAATTTTGACTCTTAGTAACATTAATCTCATTTGGAATCTGTCGGCCATCTTGTTTAAAGTAAGTGAAAAATAATCGTATCGTCATGACTGTAAGAAGATAGTCTTGCAAAACGTCTCAACTAGTTTGGTACCACAGTTATTCCTGGTCCAAAAATGACAATATTAGTTTAGTCTATGTAGGTCCGGCTCTCTTTGAAGAATAGACTACCTACCATTTGCCAGGTAGTTCAAAAAATATACGAGTCAATAATGTCGTAACTACTAGATGGTAAAGTTCATCAACGTCGGAAGGAGGGGGGGGGAGTGTGATGGTTCTGACTAGGATGGGCGATACGAGTGCGGATTTTTATATTTTACTAGCTGACCCGGTAGCGGATAAAAAACGTGACACTTAAGTTATATAAGTCTACGGGATTAAACTTCATATGATGGTTAAGTATTCTTAAATTTTCTATTTTTCTGCGCAATTTTCTTAATATTTTCTTTTATAAGAACCTTCTCTTTACAATTACAAACACAACAACAAAAAAATTACCGAAATTGGTCCAGCAATTCAGGCGTGATGTCGTGACCAAGGAAAATAGGGATTGATTTTTATATATGTAGATTTTTTATCATTAAAATTTTTACATATTTTAAAATATAAAGTGTATAAATTATAGAAATTATTTATCTATTTATTTAATAGTTTATTGTACACAAAGGTACAAAAAAATGTACGAAAAAAAAGGTACGATAACATAAACATAAGAAATGTATACAAAAGATAGACTTAACTCTACACACAAAGATTTCTTCCAGCCTACCCAGCTTATGAAGCTATGATAAAGAAGCAGCAGACATTGTGCACAAAATCTAAAAGTAGATGATAATAGCAAAATTACAGAACATAATAATTAAAAACATGTACAGGGAAATAGTAATAAAACTTAAGCTATTATGCTATGATTTACGATCTATGACCAATAAACTAAATAATTACAAATAAATAATACTTATTTCAATGATAAATAGTAATTTCTTAAACATTTCTTAAATGTTTTGGTGACTGCAATCAGGTTGTTTTGCTATTATTTAAAAAATAATAACCACCCGTTAAGTATTTACAATATACTAAGGGTTTTCCTTTTTGTTCAGAGGTAAGTTTGAATTTTTTTTCTATCGAGGAAACTACAAGTTATCATATTTCCAAGTTATACATAATTTATGGCGTGAAGTATCTTACTTATGAATTGCATGGCTAGGGATCTATCGAACGCATTGTTTCGAAATCAGCTCGGCACAGTATTAAGTAAACATGCAATTTCCACGTTCTAGTCATGATGGTAATTCCTTTTGTTGCGGGAAATGCCAAATTTGCTTTTTATGATTTTTCAAATTTTTACGATATGTATTATAAAGCGTACATTGCTAGGACTCGTCACCCCCGCGGAATATTCGAATCAGACGAAATATCGGGTAGCATGTGGCGCATAATACATTGCTTCTTTTGTGTATTTTCTTCAATTTCATTACTTTTTTAGAAAATTTAATTTCAATTTTATTACGTTTGCCCCGTGTTGGCCGTTTGAGGTTTGAAGATAAGGCCAACTGCTGTTCTGCCAGGCAGGCCGTAAAAAGCGACCGAGTCGCTACGTCACTACCATCGTGACTACTGGGTGGTAGAGTTCTGTATCGGCTCAATCGGGTCTGGTACCACCCCCTTACCTATTCCTGCCGCAATAGCGTCAGTGCTAGTCACTGTCGTGTTCCGCTTTGGAGGGTAAGGTAGCCGCTAAACTTATGCATGTGACATTAGACCTCGCCACAAGATAGCAACGCACCATTAACATCATTGGTGTCTATAGGCGAAGGTGGACTCTTTCTATCAGGAGACACATCTGCTTGTTTGCTTATGATATAAAAAAAAGAAAAATTATATAAAAAAACACTGTAGAGTATTAGAATAAATTGAATTATAAAAATGATGTGGTGTCGCGGGACACCAGGTAGGAACGAACTTCCTTCGACTAAACGGCACTACTCGCTTGTGTACGCGACTGTCGCGCATGCGCACGTCTCATTTAACGCTTTTATTCCACGCATTTTTCTTACGGTTTTACTATCACATTTTTTTCAGTTCGGTCGCGCAGCAAAATCCCTATCCCCTCCAAGCCTGCCGTAAGGAACTTCGTTCCAAAAAGTGAATGTAAAAAAATAAATCTCACAAAGTTCCAAGGATTTTGATCTCAGAATCGTAATCCAAATCTATGGTTACGATTTTGAGTAGACCCTTCCACATACGTTGAATATTTGCAAAATTTGAGCCTACCTCGCCATATGAAATTAAATTAAAATATTTATATATAACGCTTCTAATAATAAACTGCCATAACTAATGACAATAATAGATTTTATAGAACAATCCACAGTTTTCTTGTTCAATTCAAGTCTCCCGACATTTCTCTAATTTAATAATGGCTCATCTTTTTGAATCAACGTCAAAAGGACACTTGGCATTCTCCGCTTTTAGATTTTAACCAGTGGAGACATCTTGCCCGGAAAACCGTAGTGATGCCAAATACAATATCATTATTTCATACTCCAAGATGGGCTCGGAAACGCTGTACTATGTTTATTATTTGATTCTTATTCATTGGAGATTGCGTTTGCAAATTTGGCAAGCATCACTATGACGTTCTAAGTGCTTGTTGTTGATTTTTTCGGCTGACTTGAATTCCTTGAATGTAATTTGAATTTTAAAAATCGCACAAAGACAGATTATTTGTTAAAAATATTTAAATATTTTTAACACCTAGGATTTAGTCCGAGTTAGCCCATACGTTTTTTTATCTTCAGTAAAAATAAAATAATCATTTTAAGTAAGAATAAAATAATTATTTTTACTTAAAATAAAAAAAAAACAAATTTCTGATTAACTATTTCGTTATCTATATAAAAATCAGTTGCTGTTCGTTAGTCTCGCTAAAACTCGAGAACGGTTGAACCGATTTGGCTAATTTTGATTTTGAATTAATTGTTGAAGTCCAGGTAAGAAAATATAGAAAAAAAATTAAAAGTAGTTAACAAGGCAGAACAACGTCTGCCGGGTCAGTTAGTCTTAAATAAAAATAAAATAATTATTTTAATGAAGAATAAAATAATTAATTTTACTCAAAATAAAAAAAACATATTTCCGATTAACTAAATCTTTATTATTACATAGAAAAACTTGAAATACCCTTTGCAATATTTGTTAACTAACTTTAAGTGTTTGTGCCAGTTTACACCGTGTTCGTCCAGGCTATTGGAACGAAGTTCCTTACGGCAGGCTTGGAGGGGATAGGGATTTTACTGCGCGACCGAACTGAAAAAAATGTGATAGTAAAACCGTAAAAAAAAATCCGTGGAAAAAAGTGCGTGGAATAAAACCGTTAAATGAGACATGCGCAGGCGCGACAGTCGCATACACAAGCGAGTAGTGCCGTTTAGCCGAAGGAACTTCGTTCCTACCTGGTGTCCCACGACACCACATCATTTTTTTGAAGAATAGACTACCTGCTATCATGCCACTGCCATCGTGACTTCCAGGTGGTAGAGTTCCGCATTGTCTTGCCTGGGTCTAGTACTATCGCTCTACAAATTTCTACCGGAATAGCGTCAGTACCTGTCAGTGTCATGTAATGTTTCAGAGGGTAAAGTAGCAGGTAAACTTATGGATATGGCATTACGAACTTGTCACAAGAATAGCAACGCACTATTAATATCTTTGGTGTCTATAGGCGATGGTTGTCTCTTTCCATCAGGAGACTTACCCTTGAGGATAACTAGTGTAGCTAATCGTTCCCTTATTAAAACAGCATCGTAACTTCTAGCACAGAATACCTAATAATACCTACTATCGATCGTACAGAAGATTCACTCCCTTATAAAAGTCAGGTTAGGTATAAAAGTCAGGTTTAGGTTTTTCGCCGTGTTGGTCCCGGCCTCCTTTGAAGAATAGGCCAACTGCCGTTGTGCCAGGCAGGTCGTAAAAGGCGACCGATTGGCTAACGAGTCACTAACATCGTGGCTACTAGGTGGTAGAGTTCTGCATTGTCTCGCCCGGGTCTGGTACCACCGCCTTATCTATTCCTGCCGTAATAGCGACAGTGCTTGTTGCTGTCGTGTTCCGGTTTGGAGGGTAAGGTAGCCGGTAAACTTATGCATGTGGCATTAGACCTCGCCACAAGATAGCAACGCACCATTAACATCTTTGGTGTCTATAGGCGATGGTTGACTCTTTCCATCAGGAGACCCATCTGCTTGTTTGCTATCTTATAATATATATAAAAAAAAAAAAAAAAAATTATACATATACTCCTCATAGCTGCTAACCATCTGCAAGCAAAATTGAAACTTATAATCACGCACGAACCGTGTATTTTCTTTGTGAACTGTGCTGCTGTGAACGTCAGGACGAAGCTGTCATTTGAAAAGTTTTTTTGTACCTAGTCAATGTACTATGTGCAAGGGCGACGTGACTGCGACCATATATAGTGTTTAGTTTGTGACTGCGACTGTTGTGTGAGCCGCGCGGTAGCCCACTGCGATACGCTGTTCAGGCGGTGTGCGGGGCCGGATATACCTTAATTCCGCAACGACAGTGTTGTTAGATGTAGAATTCTACAAGGTCTCACCCAGGTTTGGTGTAACCGTCTCTTCTTGCCGTAACAGCGTTAATGCTTGTCACTGACGTGTCCAACTTGATGGTAAGGTAGCTAAAAGAAAGTTGAGGTTAAGGTAGCTTGAGGGTAATGCAAAAAAACTACCAGTCGCTATTATGATAAGGAGGTTCGATTATTAATTTTGCCACTTTTGCTGAGTAAGTAAGTGATATATTATTTTTCTTGAAACGAAAACCACAATTACCTTTCACACGACATGAATATCCATATTTTAAAGAAATAAACAATATTGTTGCCATAATGGATTTTTTTGGATGAATGGATTAATTTTTCCAAATACTATTATTAATAGTAAGTATCAAAATTTGTAAATGATATCTGTTTACAGATTCATACTTTAATAATGATTAAAAGCAACCGTTAATTAATTGGTAATACTACGAAATGTTAACAGCTTTGTTGCGTGTAATTATAACCGCGTATATCTCCGATTTCAGTCACTAGGCAACTCTGAGAATTGTATAATTTGATGAGTAACGGCTATACTACAGAATACTAGAGACTAACATATAAGTCAATGTACATAAAAGTAATATTCTAGCAACGCACACATATATACCTACACATATATACATAACTCACGGACGCGATATCTCGGAATGGTTCGGTAGAAACTGTCTCGAAATAAGTCTCTAGTATTCTGTGCCTGTACTTACCTGCATCACTGCTAGGCATCTTGTAAAAGGTAAAATAACGCTAATACTGCCACTAGCCTCTTTACTACAAACGAAATACTAAAGATGCAACATTTTGTCCGAGTTTTTAGAGAGAGATTCACACCAACCATATCGCAACTGACTGCACTAGATGGCATTTTAAAATGCGGTAAAGAAAATTGAAATATATAATCAGGAATCACAGTTTCGACGGGTCCTAGGTAACTTGTCGTAACATAAAAAATGCGATTTTTGTTTTATTTATGAAAATGACTCACTTTTACAGATCTTTTATTAACACGAAGAATAAAATGAAATTTCTATTAGAAAAATCCAACTTTTAATAGGAATTTCATTTTTAATTTACGTGTTATTAAAATATCACGGAGTCATTTTCATCAATAATATAACGCATTTTTAAGTTACGACAATTTACGCGGGATGCGTCAGTTTATATTTCTGTTACACTAACATTCCTTGCTGCAATAACGCTGCTGAACAGTTCCGTACGCTTCCGAATGGTAATCGGCGCTGTCGGCATGGGTTCGTTCGAAGCCGTATAGAATGTGATCGGAGATTAGCAGTCCAGCGTGTCCAATAATGCTGTTGTGATGCATGCTGCAGTTGCTGTCGGCTGCCGCGGCACGCGTACTGCTCTGATGGACGTGGAACTTCGTGGTATGCGTGCACATCCGTTCAAGCCCGACCCGATGCGAAACGATCAATCTAAGCCCGGTGATACAGTAACGTTCGAACGGTATCAACGAAAAGTTTCTTAGTGCGTTGTTTTCTATGTGGTGAGATGGTAAAGCCACATTTTTTTGTAATATCGTAAGATAGCAAACAAGCAGATGGCTTGCAATTTGATAGCAAACAAACAGGATGTATTTTCCTACTCCTCCTATATACTTCTGATTAATTTCGTTGCGGGATCCAAGACAGCTTAGCTTTTCCCCAGGGCACCCTGAGCTCGCAACTCAGAGGTTATCAGGACGGTTGCCGCTGTTGATTCTGGTTTACAGAAGTTACAGTGGTGGGAAAGAGAGGTGGGCCCATTGCCCTAAAAAAAAAGCAGATGGCTCTCCTAATGGAAAGAGAAACCATCGGCTATGGACACCAAAGATGTTAAAGGTTCGGATAGCAATGCCATATTCATAAGTTTACCAGCTATTTATGTTTGATTTTATGTGTAAATCAAACATAAATAGCCGGTAAACTTATGTATATTTTTTATATCATGAGATAGCAAACAAGCAGTTGGTTCTCTTAATGGTAAGCGACATCAAAGGTTTTAATGGTTTGTATACCACTTGCATAAGTTTAGCGCCTACCTTACCCTCCTAATTGGAACACAACAATGATAAGCATTGATGCAATGGCATCAAGCCAGGAATAGGTAAGACGGCAGTAACAGTTATCCGGGCAAGTCGTTGCGGTACTCTACCACGCAGTAGTCGGGTGGTAGTGGCAAGTACAGCCAATTTGTCGCCTTTAACGACCTGCCTAGCAGAACGACAGTTGACCTATTCTTCAAATGAGACTTTTTTCATGTATCATAAGATAACAAACAAGCAGATGGGTCTCCTGGTGGAAACAGTCAACCATCGTCTATAGACACCAAAGATGTTAATGGTGCGTTGCTATCTTGTCGCGAGGTCTAATGCTATATGCATAAGTTTACGGGCTACCTTGCCCTCCAAATTGGAACACGACAGTGACAAGCACTGACGCTATTGCGGCAGGAATAGGTAAGAGGGTGGTACCAGATCCGGGCGAGACAATGCAGTGCTCCACCACCTAGTAGCCACGATGGTAGTGACTCGTATAGCTAATCGGTCGCCTTTTACGAACTGCCTGGCAGAATGGCAGTTGGCTTATTCTTCAAAGGAGCCCGGAATCAACACGGGACAATTTACATTAAAATTCACTAGTACTGTTTCATAAAACACTCTTTTTTATTTATATCGTAAACGATACATTTATCAAATGACCAAATTGATGAACGAAACTCAACTAATCTTTAAATTGCAAAGTTTTCTGGATATATTACCTTCCAAACTGGAACACGACACTGCACTAACGTTATTGCGGTGGGAATTGGTAAGGCGGTGGTAGCAGACCCAAACGAGACGTTGCAGAACTCTACCACCTAGTTGTTACGATGGTAGGAATGGTGGTAGTGAGTCGTCCGCGTTTTACAAACTGCCTGATTTTTTCTGACAAAATAATCTGACAAAAAATTCTTTAAAATTGGCCGGTAACATCACAGAACAACATTAACTATTGATAACTTATTAGTTATGTATGCTACTGCTGGTAAAAATAATACAAATTTTTACCAGCAGTAGATATATAACACATATACAACGAAATTGTGATTTTCATGTAAATTGTTCCACCAAGACCGCATTCGATTCCCGGAAACAATTATCTGATAGCACCCAGTTGTTGCCGGTGCTGGTTATCACATTAATTTATGGCTCCCCTCCCACTGTGGGGGTGAGCTGCTCAACATTAAGTGCCTTTGCTCTTTATTCCCACTATGATTTATCTTCGGTACAAATGTTTCTGTTTCAAAATATTTCTGGTTGGAAGTTTATGCCTTTTGTATTTGGTTTAGATGACTTTTGTTATGGTTTTTGTGGCAAAAAATTTAAGTAATTTAATCAACGACTTCCTGTGGTTGAAACATTAACGCTATTGCGGCAGGAATAGGTAAGACGGTGGTACTAAATATCCCGGCCATTCTAGACTAGAATCCTTAACCAGCTATGCAGAGTGAACAAGGTATTGTCGTTAGTGAGTATTAATTTTACTCCGTGTTGATTTGAGCCCCCTTAGAATAAAATACATATGTCGTTCTGCCAGGCAGTTTGTAAGAGGCGAAAAGTTGGCTTTGCGAGTCACTGCTATCTCTACGTTGTCTCGCCCAGGTCTGACACTATCGCCTTACCTATTACTGTCGCAAGCATCAGTGCTTGTCATTGTCGTTTTCTGACTCGGAGGGTAAGGTAGCCGGTAAACTTATGCATGTAGCATTAAGACTTTGCCACTAGGATGCACGCAACGCACCATATCTTTAGTGTAGGAGAGCCATTTGCATGTTTATCACCTCACGATATAAAAAAAACGATGACATACTATGTCAATTTGCCTGACTCGAGTTTCAAACTTGTAGTGATCTATAGTTGATCAGGCTTTCTAATAAGCCTTGTATAGCAATAAGTATAATTGGGGGTCTTACGCTAATTGCAATACTTGGCTTATTGTTCTTTCCATGTTAGTTCGGGAATTACCGCCTTTCTTATTCCTGCCGCAATGCTTATCATTGTCCTGTTCCGGTTTGGAGTGTAAGGTAGCCGGTAGACTTATACATCCCACCACAGGGATAGCAACGTACCATTAACATCGTTGGTGTCTATAGGTGATGTTTTCTCTGTCCAACAGTAGAGCTAACTGCCTTTTTGCTAACTTATGATATATAAAATATTACTTAGCATGTTTGGCTATGGATCATATCAGGGACTCTCGTCAATGTCGTATTCTGATTTGAGAGTAAAATGCAAAACAGATGCAGATCTAGCTCTCATGTTTGCTATTCTATAATATAAAAAAATCAAAGTTGCTAGATAAAAAAATACCAGTCCCCGTCTTAAAACCAATGTAACAAGAGCTCTGGCAGACGACGTCTTGGCAACACCGTTCTGTGATTAAAATCTGTGAAGCGTGTACAAGATAATCTGGCATCAAACCAACGTCCCCTTGGAGTTTGATACAATATTGCTAACTTTGAATAAAATGGAATGATGAAAACTAATGATATCCTTTGAAATAAGTTGGCCAATACTCTTGCTGACGCAAATGTGTTTATTTTAAGAAGTTAAAGGATTTAAGGAATCATATTCTGAAAGAAACTTTGTATTTTCAAGTCCTGGAGTTTTTTTATTTTATTTATATACATTCTAGATATGCTAACTAGCACTAAACTTAATAGTCTACGTTTGAAGAAAACACTACTCTTATTCACTTAAACTGGTCACTTCGCCTGCGTGATGGACTCGCATACCGAGGGTTCCGTACGAAGTTGTGGGTAATCTCAACTAAACATAGATGTCAAGTTTGTTTACATATACTATAAGACATTGCTTCTTGCCAAATTTCGTAATTTTGGGTCAACGGGAAGTACCCAAAATTACTTATTTTATTAAAAACTGGGAAAGAATTCCAAAAAAAATCGCAAAATATGCGACATAAATGATCATATTTTTTAATCGCGTTGAACAGACGGACAGACGGACAGACGGACAGGCGGAGAAACAAACTGACGGACAGTTCCGTTTTTTTTATGAGGTCCGGATACCTAAAAAGGATCGCTACGTCGGTTGACAGTTCCCTTGCGGTGTTGAGAGAGTCAACAAAACGGTTCATCACCATATATCGTTACCATTCACCGGCACCGGTACCACTAGCATAGTCAGAACTAGAAGAGTTTCGCAACGTCTCACTCGGTTACATGTTACCACCGCCTTATCTATTCCTGCCGCAATAACGTCAATGCTTATCATTGTCATGTTCGGGTTCGGGTAAAATAAACATAAGCTATTTTTTTAACAGTTACCTTGACCAACATTCAGATTATCGTCGACATCGACAGTCGTCTTCATCATAGTAATAAATACCTTTATTTTGCAACATAACATTGACGTATATAAGAAACAATGTAGGGGACAAAATTGAGCCTTGAATTACACCAGCATTAATTGTTTCCGCCTTGAAGTATTGACCTACTTTCAACTAAGAATTTTATACTACAGACTTCCTAGAAGGCAATCCACTTTGCAATTTTGTGGGCAGTCCGAAGAATAGCAGTTTTGCATTTGTGTGTCTGTGTGGCATCGTAACTTCCAAACAGATGATCTGATTAGGGTCCGCAATCTTTAAATCCAAAGCCCTTTTGCAAGATGGTTCTTAACTACTTGAATGACTCAATAAAATCTGTTCAGCCGGTGATGAAGGAATGTGTGAGGTTTTTTTTATATTTTTCCTTTAAATTTATATATTAAACAGTTAAGTAAAATATCAGTGTAAAGTCTACTTAAAACAGTTTAAATTTAGCAAGTACAATATTTATCCAGAATTTTCCCAAAAAATGGAAAATGTTTATCGTAAATAACATGTTTTTCGTTTAGGATTACAAAGTGAATCTTTAATTTGAAACTTGATTTGAGACTCCCTGAGAAGTAAGCGGGAAAAGATTTATGTCTTAATTTTGACAAGTCTCGCACGGTCCTGAGGGTGGAATAAATAAGTTATAAGATTTATTGTCAGGACCGCGATTGAACGAAAAATATACTTCAGAATGAGCTTAATACTTATAAATAAAGCACCGTTTAAATGAAACACATTTATCTCTGATAATCTAGAGCGTTTTTCTTATTACTCTTAATCTTTAAAACTCCTGGAATTGGTTTATTTTTTGAATAAAGTAAGATACATAAAATATTTGTGTACTTTGTCGTTATCCTATGAATATCATATTGATTCTTTGAAGAGTAAATTGAGTGGACTGAACATCCGTAATTTAAGCACAAGAAAACTGAAACATCCGTCTTCCAAACTTCTGTATTTCTGGAACTTTCAAATTTGTAGATTTTTTTTCTACCAAATTTAAACCACATGGAAAGTATATGCACCCAAAAAGTATCTTCATGCCCTTATTCCCGAAGAGGTAGGCAGAGATATAACAATTGCAACCACGACTAGCCAAAGATACTTAAGTTATACAATGTGATAGATTGCTTTTCGCCAACCGGGTACTTTTCTGATGTCGGGCAACGTTTTTTTAACAGAAAACTGAAAAAAAAAACACTTTTTTGAATTGACATTTACGTTACTAAACATAAAAAAATCGAAATCGGTTAACATATTGTTACGTGTTTCGGGTTCGTTATTTGCAAGAAAACGCCACTTATAATAAAACCGTGTATTTACAACACAAGTACACAAAAAACAAAATGTGTACGTAAATACACTATACACACGGTCACACTCGCTGCACTAGCACTAAACTTAACCGACTACGTTTGAAGAAAACACTTCTCTTATTCACTTAAACCGGTCACTTCGCTTCGCACTGTCAGTTTCAAGTATCTCTCTCGATCGCTTTATAAAAACTGCCTTCTATTTGTCAACACATCTCTATTTATACCCAGGGTACAGTTCTACCTGGATCCAGAAAAATCTAAATTTATTGCGTAAAAAATAACAATAAACAACTTAAGATAAACAAGTCCTAGCACACGCTATTTTCATCCTTATCCTATATTACAAAGTCCATTATGGCATAGCTATTCGGGAAACGGTCAACTATTTGTTTGTCAACAGGAGTAGCTATCTTTTTTTTTTATTTCTAGATCTCGAACAAATATGATACATCATTGAAAACAATTGAAAAACTGATTCATTTTGGAAAGTCGGTTAAAAAGAGTTCTTGGTTTATTTAGACTCCCCTTGTGGCCTGGCAAAATTCTTATTAATCCTCATCACCGCATATATACTATCAGTTAATACATGAGATTTTATAAAAGTACTAATAGATTCTCCAGGAGACGCTTCGATTATGAAGTAAAACGTGTGCTGAGTACTTAATTCGTGAGTTTATTTTTATACTACTGACGTGGGGAAAAGAGTGGTGAACGTGGGTAGACTATTTGTGTCATTCGGTTATTCTGAGAACTCCAGAGCTTTAGTTTAGTTTTAGTTTAGTTCCATATCTTACATTGATTTTTGCTTCAGGTTCATTCTAAAGGTCACATTTAAGGTTTCAGGAAACTTATTAATATTTATGTTAAGGCTGCTTTCCATTTAGTCCAATAAACTTTGATGAGTTCATCCCGTAATGGCTGGGCTCTTCTCTCTGTAGAATAGACCGTCTGCTACCAGATAGTTAGTAAAAGGCGAACGATTAGTAAAACTTGCTATTGTCATCGTAACTACTAGGGTAGAGTTTTGCAATGGCTCGCCCGGCGGAGTCATGTATCTCGCAATGTACAATTATCGTAATTGTTTAGTTATTGCAAGACACATAACAGCCTTGTATGTTAGTGACAGTCGTTGCCGTTTGATTATTTTTGGTGCTGTGATCTCGCAATATACCTAGCGATCAGTAAGCAAGTGGTGACGTTATTAGTGATTTTTTTCGTTACCTTTAACAGTCACCGCTAATCGTTAAAGACAAACAAATAATTTGCCTACTTTGGGATTAGATCAATTCGTGTGGTTTGTCCAGCGCTATTATTACTATTACTTACCCACCACACGGATAACGGATAACGGTAACACATCACTAACATCTTAAGTGTCAAAAGGCGATGGTTGTCTTTTTACGCCAGGAGAGCTATCTGTTTGTTTCACAGTCACATCTGTTTTTTTCTATTTCGTGGCTTGTTTGCTATGTTATGACAGTAAACAAGTATAGTATATGTGATTAAAAGATATATACTCAATACATACTTAAACTCATACATAAAATCATCTAGGTTTATCATATAAATTTTTGTCCTATCGAGAATTGAAAGCGAGTCCCAGTGACTCGTACTAACCACTCAACTAACGGTTTGTTTGCAAACCAACATTGAAATTTTGCAACTGAAGTTGGGTACAGAGAGCTTAATTAAGATAATTCTATCATAAAATAAGGTGGTTTACTATTTAATCTATGATTACTCAACAAAAATGAAAATGTCAAAGGAAATATAAGGTTGGAAGTTCAGCAAATTGTAAAAATTTTCTAGAAGGAAATGAGATCAGAACTCGGAGTACAGAATTAAATTTTCTTATGAAACAACTTTAAATAACTATGAAACTAATCTGAGGTAGACAATGGACTGCTAGAAAGTGCTCTTTATTACTTTTTAAGGCCCTCGAGTGTTATAATATTACTTTGTCGATTTTATAAAATTGTCTGTTATATTAAAAAAGATGAAGGCGTGATTGCGTCGACATTCTAATTGTGAAAAAACTGTATTATGTATTCAATAATTAGGCGACAAATTGGTAATAGATTTTTTTACAAATATCCATGTATTTTTTTAATTATAGGATAGCAAATAAGCTGATGGTTCTCCTGATGAAAAAGAGGACCATCGTCTATAGATACAAGAAATGTTAAGGGTGCGTTGCTATCTGTGTGGCAGAAATAGAATGTCAAATGCATGAGTTTATCGGTTACTCCTCCTCCCTCTAAACTAGATAACGATAGCAACAAACACCGATGCCATTATGGAAAGAATAGGTAAGGTATTAAAAACAGGGTGAGACGTTGCAGGACTCCAGCACCTAGTCACGATGTCACCTCACCACACGAATAGTAACGCACCATAACATATGTGGTGTCTATGAATGATAGTTGCCTCTTTTTATCAATAGAGCCATCTGCCTGTTTCTATCTGTTAAAATAATTGTACATCCGTGGACTTAGTAAACATGTTAATATATTGCTGAAAATTGTGACAATAATTTTAATTCTGAGAAAACAACGGACATAACAAACTTCAATGCAAAAATTTTATTTCCATCTCAAAAAAAGTGAATAAATAAACAATTACATGAAAATGCAAAATCCTGACAAAAGAGTGTGTCACTCACTCACTCTCTCACTCACTCACTCACAGACCGCTCTGAAGGTAATCAAGATCGTCTAAATACTTTTTTTTTAATCATTTTTATTTAAGGAACTTTTACACCATGTGTACGCCAGTTCCATCGTACCCTATTACAAGACTATCTATAATACTATAATATTATCTTCAACTACTAATGGAACGATTTACAAATGCAAAAAGTATTTTGGCTTCATCTGAACTGGGCTGACTTAAAATACTATGAAACTGTCCAATGTCATTTTTGTTGACTTTTAGTTTATTTAACAGTTCTTTTCTTGTTTCCTGATATCGGACACATTCCATCAAGAGGTGATGAATATCTTCTATAATCTCGCATCTTTCGCAATTGGGGGAGTCGACTATTTTCATCATGTATTTGAAACTCCTTAATGGCATGTGCCCAGATCTTAACCTGTGTGCTATGACAATTAATGTCCGATTCAATTTTGTAAAATTAAACCACGGGACATGAGGAGGCTCACATTGTATCGACTTGTACCATATCCCTTTAGTTAACGATCTTTCATTAAAATACTCTTTCCACATATCGTAACATTTCTTTTTATATTTCGGCAATATTTCTGTATAGTCTGGTAACATATTTACTTCTACTCCATCCTTGGTAGCTCGTTTAGATAAAATGTCAGCCTCCTCATTCCCCTTAAGTCCAATATGCGACGGAACCCATTGCAACTTCAGACTCACTCCATTTTCAGCCATATTATACATTTTTGATAGTACGTCATAGGCTATCGGTACACCTCTGCAACCAGAGGCGCATCGAGCCAAATGCTGCAAGGTAGATTTACTGTCTGTGCATAGAAGCACTCTATTGACATTTAAAGTCATTACGTATGACAGAGATTCCGAAATCGCAACTAGTTCCGCCGTCATAATTGTTACAGCTCTGGGTAATTTAAAACAATTTTGAAGGGGAACACCCAATTGCCTTCCATCGTAAAATGCTGCGCCACATCCACTACTGCCCTTGGACCCATCTGTGTAAATGACGTACCAATTGGGGTATTTCATTTTTAACTCACTTAATGTATCAAATTTAATACAGTTATAGTCATAATATCTTTTAGCGTTTTTAATATTATTTAAATTTAGTTCAATAATATCATCAACTTTTATATTTGTAACCCGGTTTTCACGAAGCCGCCAATTATTCTGAGAGCCTGATTTTGCACTTTATCTAATTTATACAAGTGAGTTTTTGCACTATAGTTGTATAGGTAACAACAGCAGTCTATTCTGCTTCTGATGATTGAGGTATACAATGCACGTAAAAACTTTGGGTGAAAGCCCCATGTAGGTCCTGCTAATACTTTTAATAAATTAAGAAATTTTGACGTTTTTGCTACTGTTTCATCAATATGTTTTCTCCACAATAACTTTTTATCTAAATGTAACCCTAAGTATTTGCAAGTGTCTACAAATTTTATTGGACTACCATTTATTTGTAAATTAATATTATATTGTTTATGACCTCTACTGAAAATACAATATTTTGATTTATTAACTGATAAATCCAAGCCTAACTCATTTATTACTTTACTAAAAGCATTAAGACCATTTTGGATCTCTTCAGCACTTTTTAAAATATTACTACTATTACTAAATAGGACAAAATCGTCCGCATATTGACAAATTTGAATATTAGAAATATAAAGACAAATTTTTGTAGTAGCTAAATTAAAAAGCAAGGGTGACATTGGATCCCCTTGCGCCAAACCTCTGCCTACATGTCTGGTCTTAATTTCTAGTGTTTTTTCATCGGTAACTGTAAGACGTCTGTTACTTAAAAAATTCCACAAATATTGACATATTTTTATTCCTAGTCCCAAATCGTCAAGTATAGTTATCATTTTTTCAATTAAAACATTATTATAAGCGTTTTCTAAATCTAAAAATGTAGCAACAGTAATCCAATTTTTAGAAAAACCTATTTGAACATATGTTATTAGGCGAACTAAACAGTCGTGACATGACATACCCCTCCTAAATCCTGCAACTGTATTGGATAATATCTTATTCTTCTCAATATACCATTCTATTCTCTTCATAAGCATAAGGTGGAATATTTTACAAAGGCATGATATCAAAGATATTGGCCTTAATTTAATAGAATGACTATTCTCATTTCCTGGTTTAGGAATAGCAATAATTCTAATAACACGCCATTGTTTTGGTATTTGGCCTGTATCAAAAATTAATTTGTAAATTTGTAGCAGTTGCTTTTTACATTCTAATGGTAAATGGTAAATCATAGTATATGTTATATCGTCATCTCCCGGGGCGGTATCTTTTTTTTTCAAACATTTATTTAATTCATGTAACGAAAACTCTGCTTCTAATACATCATTTTCCCTCTTTAATGTAGGTTCGCTGGGTAAAACATAATCTGGGGCCAAGGTACATAAAAGGTTAATTTTATTCTCTATAGATATACTATTAATTGAATGATTTTTATATCCTTTATACCACCTCATTCTCTGCCACATATCCGAAACAGATGTTGATGAATTAAAGAAAAATGAGCAATACTGTTTCCAACTATTTTGTTTGGCACTCATAATTGCCTGCCGAGCATTTAGAGTTCTCTCTTCTAGAATATTTAAATTAGACGGCGTTGGGTTTTTGCGAAAATTTTTAAGGGCCAATCTACGAAGCGCTACTAATCTTGATAGATCTGGGTTCCAATATCGCTTGGGCTTAAATTTACTATCAATATTATGGCACACCTTATAAGCCGGAATGTGTTCTTGCCTTGCCTTATACATAATCTTTATAAGATTGTCATACATTGCTTGAACGTGTTTAAATACTTAAAAAACAAAAATTGTACTTGTTGATCAAAAACTAGGGGATTATCTACAAAAGTATTAAAATATAAACAAAAGGTATACTCAGTTTCTTCTATAATTAATCCTTACGTGAAATCATTAGAAATTTTACACAGTTTCAGGGGGTCTTCAACATATTAAACGTACTCAAAGGTCTTCAAGTTGCGGCTATATTGAGTTATACCAATCTGAAAACTATATAAAAAAATATTTGTAATGAATAAACTTTAAACTGACGATCCGATTTCTACTCTAAGATAAGTTACTTAAGCATTAGATAACATCGATAGCCTATATATTTTCATTAACATAGATAGTGTATATAATTTATAAAAACCTTAATTTCATACGCAAGTGCCAAGATGCAACTATAAATTAGTTATTGTAATTGCTTATTTTTTTTAAAAATATTACATTTCCTTTCTAATGTACTGAGACATTAAAACGCAGTATTCTGACAGAGTATATCTTTCAGACTATACAAGGATTTACTGCTTGTTGGCTGCAAGAATGTTTATTTTTCTTATTGCGTTGACTACTTTGAAATTGAAAAGTAATGAATTTATAACAAGCACTTGAGGAGAATTATACGGTTCAATCTTTATGTGACTACTGTTTTTCATATTTATAGTACAAGGTTTTATACAAAAGGAAAATTGGAGTACACTATATAAAAAAAAAGTTACACATATTATTCCCGAAATGTTATATACGTAATAGTACATGTATCATGTATATACATATTACTTAAACAAGCAATTTTTGTATATTTATCATTGGTTTCTTGAAAACGACTAACAATTTTGACGAAATTTTTATATTTAGATAAGTGTCATCTCTGTGATAATGCATTTTCACATGGAAAAATGTTACTCAAGTAAAGCTTGGTCGTCCAGTTAAACTATTTAAAGGACTACAAAACCACTACATAACTCGAACCTAAATATTGCGCATTACACATAAGTCATAATATAAATAGAGTGTGTTATTGGAGTGCATATACGGTCATAAATATTACCAAACTACACAACGTCTGACCGAGTTGATAGATTTCTGGTACAGAAAATTATTAATATGAATCCCGAAGCACTTACGCAAGGTTACGTCCACACAATCTCTTCCCATTAGACGAAATCTGGCCGCTGTTGTTACAATAAACACTGAACGTTGACTCATGGGTCTGCGTCCCGCGCAATTTCCTGTGGCACCCGCCAGCTTATAGTCTTTGTAAGTGACTGATGAAAGCAATAAGCGTAAAGCGATCTTAGAATATTATAACGATTTTTGAAGTTGTATTATTTTCTTTTTATGTTTAATATACACACTATACATTATAGTGCAATAGCTAAAAAACATGCAATAGGCGAGTTGACAAAATTTTAAAAACTATTCAATGATTTAGTTTATCAGGTATATTAATCAAAAAACTAATTATTTTTGCTAAATAACGTTACGTTCATTTGTAATAAATATGTCGCGTTTTATAATTGAAATTGGAATTTACCTCCAAACCTCTCTGGACTGTCATGGCGTCCTAACGACGCCGTGGTGGTGGACACAAGCCTATTACATTTATTAAGCAATTCTTTAAAAACAAAAGACTGTATTTCGAGTATACATATAGTTGAAAAACAATATTACATAATTATTAAGGATGATGTGCAATTTTATTTTATTATGCATTAAATAATAAAAGTTTTAGAGACTTAGCTTAACATATCATTTAGCTACTTAGCTATAAGATGCAGGCTCGTTATTGGGCCAGTTCTTATTTTTTTTTTTAATATGACATCCCAAATTGCACTTGCTAAAAACTAAAACTTAAGTCTAGGCAGGCCAGTTTCTTACCCTTAAACTAAAATCTATTTCTAATAATAATTGTCTTAATAATAACAAGCAGTTCCGAATTTTTATTTGGCACGTTGACTTTACTGAATTTTGTGGGTTTTCTCGTGTGAAATGCTGCAAAATCGACTTCCTACATCGTTAATATTTATACCAATAATATATATTGAATATGAGACTTTTATTCTAATGGTTTATTCAGCAATTTCAATTGTACATTTACTTACTTCGTAGTAATTTGTACTTAGTTACTTACTCACACCATTCCACTTCGCTGGGCGTAAATTATTAATAGACATTAAAAATGTATATTTACTTTGTTGTTGTGTATTAGACGACAAATAGACAACATTGTCCTTTATACAATCACGTGTCCTTCCTGTGTACCAATTTTCATCATTATTGATTAAGACTTTCTCGAGCTATAACGGGATAAAGAGCCATCCAAATTAATATCAGTGAGTTACAAAATTCATCACGAAATTTGACAAACAAAAATGTTTAGATAGAAGCAATATATTTAGATAGTGATAAAGATCATTTATGAAAAGTAATTACAAGTAGCGTAAGAGTAAAAAGTAAGAAAAAACTGTTAGCATGCAAAAGACTGCAGGGCAAAGCCGTATAAAAATAAGAAAGTAACAAGAAAAATACTCATGTCAATCATCAAAGGCATATTGATAACTTTCAAAGCTATGAATTAGGCCACAACTAAGGAACGGTTACGCATAAAGCATCGATATCTATCTTCGTCTATTTAAATCCTATCACTTATTCCACAAACTAGGTTAGCCATTTGCAGAGCTCTAGTGGCCCCGCAATTTGGACCATTGAATTCAGTCACCCTTTATACTGCTGCGTTACGTTTGCTCTAATACTAATGCATCGTAAGCTAGTTGCTGGACACCATATATTTAAAATCGTGTAATTTGCTGAATTTATTTCCTTTTTTTAATATAACATTTTTCGTTTGCTAATTTTTGTTTAAAAACTAAACATAGAATAGTATGTGTTATGGACTATGGTATATTATGATAGTATACCATATTACCTTATGTGATCCGGGCCCTCTTTGAAGAATAGAACATCCACCATTCTGCTAGACACTTCGTAGAGGGCGAATGATTATATAAACATGACACTGACATAGTGACTACTAGGTAATAGAGTACCAATCGCAATAACTCCCTGAGTACTGGATACCACCGCCTTACTTTTCATTTCGCAATAGCGTCAATGCTTGTCAGCTTGTCATTATCATGTTGCGATTTGGAGAATAAGGTAGCCGGTAAACTTATGCACGTAGCGTTAACACCTCACCACACGAACAGCTACACACCATTAACCTATTTAGGTTTTTTAGGTTTAAAGACATTTATTATCACAAAGACAAGATTGTCGCTTACGTGATAACACAATTGATAAAAAAACAAAATGTGTTCGTCAGTTAACAATGCGGTGATAGACGCTTAATACAATGCAATAGTCAATAAATAACGTAAATAAAGGTAAGATAAATTAAAGTTTTGAAAAATGGTAAATAAAGTATAACAGCTTACCTAATTAAATAATGATAATAAGGCACACAGGATACAAAAAATAATGACACTTTTCACATCACATAACCGTTACGTATTTATAATGTACTATTAATTGTTACTTATAATATATTGAGATAATAGTTTTTTGAATGCGTGAATCGAATTAACATTTTTAATGTTTGAGGGTAGTTTGTTATAAAGTCGCGCTCCTTCCGTAGTAACCATTGTCTTGCCGTAATTTGTCCGTTGTCTAGTGCCGTAATTTAGTGTCTACAGGCTGTGGTTGTTTCTTTTCATCAAAAAAGTTATCTGTTTGTTTACTATCTTATGATATAAAAAGGCTTAAGCATGTGCATGTGCATAATTGCTGACTCAAGGCATCAGTTATGTTAATAAATTCAACCAGCTTTTCTTTTTCCAAACTTAAGGAATTACAGAGCGGTGGTACTAATTCAGACAAGATGTTGAAAAATTATATCAGCAAATGGTTACTGGAACTTTTTCTCACTCCTAAATCAGTAGTTGATAAAATTTTGAAGATAGTTTCCACTACTAGACATATAGAACTGTTAGAGGAACAGCTAATACTTATCGAGGGCGCACGGCTGTGTACCCGACGCATCAATAGGTTGTTTCATCCAAGGAAGAGGAATTAGCTATTAGTTTGAATATAGATCATACTGATGACCATTTAGATTCATTCAGACCATTGAGACATTTATAATCTTTAATTTATGTTAGTATTTTGTAAGACAATGTACTATATAACCTGTCTTATTTTTCCTGCAAATCAATTCGGGAACACATCGACAAGTGCTAAAACTAACATATGTCTAAAATCGAGGAACAACTTTAGAAATTTCCAGAGTAGTCGAATAATTTTACCTAATTCAATCCGAAGATGACATAATTTGGCGCATTTACCATAAAGACGTTAACTCTTTTTCCGGTTGCCTTGTTGCCAACTAACTAACCCAGCATTAGGATTCTTAGAGTCTTTATTTCAAACTATTGATTTTTGGAAGCAATGTATCGATTTTGCAAGAATTCCCCCTTTTTTTCTATTTTTCAAATTTTTATATACTATTATATACATGAACTTATGTTTTGCATAATATAAGCTTTAATGTAAGCTTACCTGCTTTGTTATAACCTTTGTACAATACTTATACTTTTACAGATTTTGCTGGAAGAAATCTTTTATACAGATTAGCTCATCTATGGATAATATTTTGTCCATTTCTTATTTGTTTATAATTTTTGTTCATAAAGAGTTGAAAAATTAATATCAAAATTTTCGTTTTTGAGGACAAATTTCATTTAGGGTAAAGGCTACACCACAGCTACAGTCAAAATGAAAAAGCTGGGTTGCTTCACCCGTGAAGCAGCAGGGTGAAGCAGAACTTCGTGCCGGTTGATTTCTTGCAACATTTTGAGGTACTAATTCAGCATAATAACGTCACCCTCAGTTATCATGTGCAAGGCAGTTCCTCGTACCTGTATCTTTATTTTAATTGCATTAATTATTTTGGTTGTGTAACGATGTATGTTTTGTATCTTCTGTAATAAATATCATGGAGAGTGTTCCGTGAATTTTTTGGTAATGACTCTTGCCACTGATTTATGATAGAAGTGGATACAAGTATCTAATAACACATGTGGTAAAACTTCAATCCGTTATGTAATACTAAGATACTATTATTGTTTCCCGAATAGCTTTATTAGGTATGAAACATGTAAGGGAATAATTGATCCTCTTTCCAGTTCTCTTGTTATTTTAGCGGCTTAGGACATGAGTATCTACATTACATATATGTATCTACAGCGTATAAAGGACAGTTTACTGAAAGTTAAAACCCGAATTTAGACCAAAATTCTAAAATAAAAACCGTGGGAAATATGTGAAGGATATTTTTAATTTTAGGCGCGTTTTTATCTTAATTTTGTATAATATTGTTACGTACTTCGGGTTCGTAATTGTAAGAAAACACCACTTAGATTAAATCCGTGTATTTGCGATACAAATACACACAGCACAACACAATGTAATACTTAAATACTCTGAATAACACTAGTCACTCACTGCACTATCACTGAACTACACAATAAAACACTTCTCGCTTCGCACTGTTCACTTTAAATATCGCTCTCGATCGCTTGATAAAAACTGCCCTGTATTTGTCAACACATCGCTATTTATACCCAAGGTAAAGTTCTACCTGGATCCAGAAAGATCTAAATGTATCGGGAAACAATGAATCACTTCTTATCACTTCTTATTGTAACCAAGTTATGACTCCTAGTACTCGCTACTTTCAACCTTATGCCATATACCACAAAGTTCGTTATGGCATAACTTAGGTCAATTATTTGTTTGTCAATAGGCGTAGCTATCTCTTTCTTTTATTTCTAGATCTCTCCAGCGTTCCACCTCTACACGTTTCTAGATTATTCGTAACAATATGTTTAAATCTAATTCTAAAAGTATACTAAAATTTTAAGGAATACTCAAAATAAGTAGCCTATTATGTGTCATATACCGTGCAAAATAAACGACGCTCTTACAATCAGCTCAGCGAGTTTCTATAAATCATCGATCGTATGGAATACGATGGTAAACTAATGGATGTTGCATTATTACATTGCTGCTGCAACGATAGCTACGCAGAATTAAAATCTTTGGTATTTGAGTTCGGGGAAGGTATTCATTTGTTTGCAATTTATTATTATTAAAATAATATTTAACCTTTACTGGGTTTCCCGGTCGATGAGGAGTCCAGGTTAAGTATACAAGTAAATGGATGTTCTAATAAAAAGTAAAACCATTGCCTAAAAGAAAGATCTAAATGTATCGGGAAACAATGAATCACTTCTTATCACTTCTTATTGTAACCAAGTTATGACTCCTAGTACTCGCTACTTTCAACCTTATGCCATATACCACAAAGTTCGTTATGGCATAACTTAGGTCAACTATTTGTTTGTCAATAGGAGTAGCTATCTCTTTCTTTTATTTCTAAATCTCTCCAGCGTTCCACCTCTACACGTTTCTAGATTATTCGTAACAATATGTTTAAATCTAATTCTAAAAGTATACTAAAATTTTAAGGAATACTCAAAATAAGTAGAGTATTATGTGTCACTAACAACACAAAAGGTGTTGATGGTGCCTTGCTGTCCATGTACCGGGGTGATTATACACAAAAAAAATACTGGCTACCACAACCTCCGAATCGGACACATTAATGACAAGCATTGACACTATTGCGGCAAGAATAGGTAAGGTGGGTAAATATAGATGTTGTGGAACTCTACCATTATGCTTCCCTGCTAATTTAGTCGACCGTAAGTGCATGTTGGCGGCAACAGAGAAAATCGCACCCAAAAAATATGCACCTTTATTTTTGACGCTACAAAAATTTAGGTAGATCAACATCGTTTTTCAAGTCTTTTATCGATTATTTAGCGTCAAAAGTAATGGTGCAAATTTTTGGGCGCAATTTTCTCTTGGCGCCAATATGCACTTACGGTCGACTAAATTAGCAGGGCAATATGGTAGTGACACGTATTAGCCAATCATTCATCTTTGACGAGTTGCCTGGCAGAAAGAAAGATAGTTTATTCTTCAAAGAGGTTAAGACCAACACGGGAACTTTAATAATAAAAGAATTAAGAATACCAACATTATGCATCTAAACTATTATTATAAAGAGAAAAGATTTGATTTTTTTGTTTGTTCCGATTTAATTCAAGAACCACTTGACCGATTCTAAGATTCTTTAATCTTTAGAAACATAAGCATAGAGACATAAGCTACTATTTTACCCGACATATCAAAAGGAAAATCATGATTTTTGGTCACACAAAAAAGTTAGGAGAAACTGCTAGTTTTTGATACGAAAGCTTTTGTTGGTCAAATCCATACTATCTATACTAATATTGTAAATGCGAAAGTAACTCTGTCTTTCTGTTTGTCTGTCTGGCTGTCTGTCTGTCTGTCTCTTTTTCATGCGTAAACGCGATTTAGATGAAATTTGGTACATAGATAGTTTTATGACCCGAGAAGGAACATAGGATATTTTTTATTCAGAAAATCCTATGGGAATGGGAACTATGAGGTTAAAACCCAGGGACAATCTTTGGAACTTTTTCCATGCAGAAGAAATCGCGGGCACACCCAATTTCATATAAAAATATCACATAATTTACATAACAAAGTAAGTACTTCAGTAGATTTACAGCTGTACTTTGTAAATCAAGCTGAATAACACAGTAGCACGTTGCAAGTCATTAACAAGAATATTAAGTTAGCCACAAGTACTGTGAGCCACATGACACTGCGAAATACACTGGCACTCAAATATTCACACGGTTGGTGTGTTTATGTAATTGTGTTAACACACGATTGGGAAGCCGGAAAAATATCGTAGCGATTAAAGTTTTAACAAAAATTTGAAATTGTACTTCAGCAGTTTTACAGCTCTAAACATAGTAGCATGTTGCGTCTAGTATATTAAGTTAGCCACACATACTGTGAGCCACATGACACTACGAAATACTGACATTCACATACTGACACTCAATTATTGACATAGTTGATATTATGTTTGTGTAATCACGTTAATACATGATTAGGAAGTTGAAGAAATATCGCAGCGATTAAACTTGTATCAAAAATATTAAATTGTACTTTAGTAGATTTAGGGCTGTCCCTTATTAATTAAATGAATAGCACAGTAGCACGTTGTACGCATTGTACATTGTTGTCACATGATACTGCGAAATACACGTCTTGTAGTCAAGTATTCACACAGTTGGTGTGTTTATGTAATTATATTAACACATGATTATAAATTCGGAGAAATATCGCAGCGATTAAAGTTAAAGCAACAATTTGAAACTGTATTTCAGAAGATTTACATCTGTACTTTGTAAATCAAGCTGAATAACACATTAACACGTTGTAAGTCATTAACAAGTATATCAAGTTAGTTACAAGTACTGTGGACCACATGATACTGCAAAATACAATGGCACTCAAATATCCTCATGGTTTTTTTATAGAACAAGGGGCAAACGGACAGGAGGCTCACCTGACGGTAAGTGATTACCGCCGCCCGTAGACAACTACACTACCAGAGATCTTATAATTGCGTTTTTTTTTTTTTTTTTTTATGTCATAAGATAGCAAACAAGCAGATGGGTCTCCTGATGGAAAGAGTCAACCATCGCCTATAGACACCAAAGATGTTAATGGTGCGTTGCTATCTTGTGGCGAGGTATAATGCCACATGCATAAGTTTACCGGCTACCTTACCCTCCAAACCGGAACACGACAGCGACAAGCACTGACGCTATTGCGGCAGGAATAGGTAAGGCGGTGGTACCAGACCCGGGCGAGACAATGCAGAACTCTACCACCTAGTAGCCACGATGGTAGTGACTCGATAGCCAATCGGTCGCCTTTTACGACCTGCCTGGAAGAACGGCAGTTGGCCTATTCTACAAAGGAGGCCGGGACCAACACGGCGTTGCTGGCCTTTTAAAAATAAATAAACTCTTTTCTTGATTATGTTAACACACAATTAGTAATTCGGATAAATTTCGCTGCGATTAAAGTTTTAACCACAATTAAAATTATATTTCAGTACATCTACTGCTTTAAAGACAGTAACACATTGCAAGTTATCAACAAGTATGTTGTGAGCCACAAGTACTCTGGGCTACATGACACTGCAAAATACACTGGCACTCAAATATTCTTACAATTGGTGTGTATGTGTAAATATCTATATTAAGACATAAGATAAGGCATTCAGAGAAATATCGCAACGATTAAAGTGATAGGTAACAACAATTTTAAATTGTACTTCAGCAGATTTACAGCTGTACTTTATAAATCAAACTAAATAACATAGTAGCATGTTGTAAGTCATTAACAAGTATATTAAGTTATCCATAAGCACTGTGAGCCTCATGGCACTGCGAATTACACTGGCAATCAAATATTCACACGGTTGTGAATGTTTGATTGTCAGTGTGAATTGGAAAATGTAATTTAATGATATTTTTAACACGTTTTCATTAGCTTCTGTCGTATGTTAGTATATTAGTATGTAACGGAAAATTTGAACATGATTTTGACGTACTTTAAAACGTTGGATTAATTTACATTTTTGCGTACTTATCAACGACTAATGACAATGCAATAATATTAAAAATGAATCGCCGCTGTGGTCTAGTGGTCCAGCGTTGGCGTTGACCACATGAGGTCCCGGGTTCGATTCCCGGGTCGGGCACATAAAAAAAAAGAGTTTTTTCAGTTTTCTGATAAACACAAAGTTGCCCGAGATTGGAAAGTGCCCGGTTGGCGATAGGCTTGCCACATTTGTGTGACTAAGTATCTTCGGCTAATCGTGGGTGCACTTGTTGTACATCTGCCTACCCCTTCGGGGATATGGGCGTGAAGACACTTAAAAATTGTTCCGATATCTTTATTAAGACCTTCAAAATTAATGATTATTTATATTTGGGCTCTTTCTGTCTTCTTCAGATGAAATAGCCGATTTTCAGGTTCCTTCTCTGAAAATTTCATTTCATCTGATGTCGGTAATTTATCCGAGGAAAGCATCCCAAATTATTTTTTACGTGGGTAAATAAAACAATAGTATAAAAAAACTTAAAAAACACTTTTAAAAATTGAAAGAAAATTAAATAATAGTTTAGGAAAATTGAAAAACACGCTTTAATAAAATTCAAACTAAGAAATAAAAAATAAATGCACGTTAATAATAGCTTAAATAAAAGTTATAACAACACACCAACCCCTGTGTTGGTCCCGGGCTCCTTTGAAGAATAGGCCAACTGCCATTCTGCCAGGCAGGTCGTAAAAGGCGAACGATTGTCTATATGAGTCACTACTAGTGGTAGAGTTCTGCATTGTCTTGACCAGGTCTGGTACCACCACCTTACCTATTCCTGCTGAAAGAGCATCAGTGCTAGTCACTGTCGTGTTCCGGTTTCGATGGTAAGGTATCCGGTAAACTTATGCATGTGGCATTATATCTTGCCATAAGATAGCAATGCACTATTAACATCTGGTATCTATAAGCGATGGTTGACTCTTTCCATCATGAGACCCATCTGCTTGTTTGCTTTCTCACGGTATAAAAAATATAAAAATGTATTACATTGTAAAAAAGCTTGGGATTTTCCTTAAGTTTAAATTTATTTTTTATTTTCTAGTTTGGAATTTATAAGAGCTTGTTTTTTAGTGTTTTAATTTATTATTTAATTCATTTATTATTAATTTTCCATGTCAGTGTGCTACCTCAAAAAAAATTGTTTTTTCAAATTTTTTTCTTAAAGGCTATAAATAATTATATCCACAGGTCAAGAAAAAAATTTATATGTATTCGCTTCACCCTAATATACATTATACATATCAAAAATACATTTTGTTAAAAAATATTTTTAAAACATATTTTTAATGCAGTAATTTTTAAGAAAGAGAAAGAAAGAAAAAAGAAATAAAGAAAGAAAATATTTATTTGCAAGAATATGGGTGTTACACGTTGTTAAAAATAAATTAAGTTACCAACATATTCTACCATTATATGGTGTGCAAATATTTAAAAATAAATAAATTAATTAATTTAATACAAATTAATCATTAATGAAGAAAAATATTTTGTATTGCAAGGAGCGATACCGATCCTTAGCAGACTTTGAGACCGTGAGTTTTGTTCTTACGTATTTTAGTATATATTTCAGCATCAGCTAAGCTAAGCTATGTAGATTACAAGCAGGTGTAACGTTTATCCAAGGACGTGTCTAAGACAACCTTGACGACCTTGTTGGACAACTACGCCAAGACGGTTTTACGATTCTGTTTGTTGTTAAGGCGAGGCATCGCGACAAACGGGAAAAAACTGATATATTTAATCACGTTTTTTTGTATTGATTGTTAAATAACAATTTTATAAAAATTACGCGATATACCTGAAGATATTATCTAAAGAATGTGCTAACTCATTATATGATAGAATGTACTTTACTCGATCACATAAAATTCCGAAAACAGGCTAAAAAAATCTCTAAAACAAATAATTTGTTAATAATATTTATAATCTTCCACATGATTATTATATGGTGATATTAAGTTGTAAATACAAAAAGGAATGTGCTAAATTTTAGTTTTCAGCTGATGTCCTATATTTATTTTTACGAAAATTATTACGTTTCCCAGCGGTTTTAGAACATACCGCGCCACCCATTTTCTATAGAATTGACGCGCGTCGAAATACCTCGCCTTAAAGGACATATTGTACAGATCAGTACAATCGACGTAATCGATCATATAGCAAAGAAGAATTTCGCCGCCTCGAGCCTGTCGACACTAGCTCAGCGGAAGAGCGTCCCGGCTTTAGGGAAATGGTCGCAGGTTCAAATCCCGCGTGTCGATATTTTTCTTTGTTGTTTTTAAGGTTCATTCAATGTATAGTTTTGACTTTCCTACGATTTTATTATATGTATAGATATTTGCGATGGATGTTTATTATTTTTATTCTTTAGAGAGTATCTTCACTCCCGTATCCCCGAAAATGTCGGCAGATGTACCAGTACCTCCATGATTAGTCGAAGATACTTAGTCCCATAATGAGATAGGTGGTAAGCCTATCGCCAACCGAGCACTTATCCAATTCCGGGCAAAGTTGTTTTTATCAGAAAACTGAAAAAACACAGTTTTGAATTGCCAGGACTCCAGGAATCGAACCCTGGACCTTATGTGGTTAACATCGACACCAGATCCCTAAAACACATACGTGATTATTAGGTATAGATTTTTTTGGCTTACTAAACAAACAAATTATAAATTGCCTACAACTCGGACAAAGGGCATTAATCACGGATTTTAGGTCAAACGTGGATACGTCAAATTTTATTTCCGCCCCTCATCAACGTAAGAAATAAAAGCTTTCTGATTCTATTCTCATAGTTTAGCTCTATGATTTTAATGAATAGAGAATTTAGGATAAACTGTACTGACAGTCACATTAAGGATTATTTATTACAAATATGAGAAAAATGCAACAAAAATGTATGTATCTAATACAAAAAACTAAATTAACGATAAGCTAAATGTGGCATTATTGACGTGACTACTAGGTCTAGAATTCTACAACTTAACGCACGGGCTTAGTACAATCCATTTGTCTATGACTATATCAATGCCTGTAACTGTCGACTTGGGAGGTAAGTTGATTGGTAAGCTTATACATATGGCTTTATTTCCCCGACAGATAAATGGCAATGCAATAAAAACGAAAAATATTTAATTTGCAAGAATATGGGTTTTACAAGCTATTAAAATAAGCAAAAGTTACCAGCATATTCTACCATAGTATGGTGTGCAAATATTTAAAAATTATTATAATATGCCATGTGGTTTAGAATTTAAATACTACTTATTTACTAATTTCTAGATATTATATACATTAATAGTTATATGTATTAGATTGAAATTTTATCAAATTATTTATATTTATATTGAAATACTGAGATGCATTTTATTAACCAATTAAAAAAATATTTTATTTTTTACAAGCATTTTTGACAAGTCTATTTTTTAGATTTACCACTGGTTTCGTCTTTAGTCTTTTATATTTTTCCATCTGAGAGACATCCTATTTTTTAATACGAGTATCATAGGATAGCAAACAAGCATTCGTTAGTAGTATTTGCTATAAAACGTATATTTTTTATTCATTTTACAAATTTTTTTTCCGCAGTATCGCTCACAACAAATTTTTATCCAATATTAAACGTTGTTCTCCCTTTTTAACTACTTTTATTTTTTTCTATATTTTCTCACCTTTTAAACCTTCCCTGGACTTTAACAATTAATTCAAAACCAAAATTAACCAAATCGGTTCAGCTGTTCTCGAGTTTTAGCGAGACTAACGAACAGCAATTGATTTTTATATATATAGATGTACAGGAAAAAGTAACGCACCATTAATATCTTTTGTGTCTATAGGCAATAAGTTTTTCCGGAAAACCATTTGCTTGTTAATGATGCAAACCTTAAAAAACCTTAGTTTATTTAACAAATTATAAATCTTAATTTCACATATAAATAAAGACGAAACTGGAGACGTTGGAGTCATAGAGACGGAACTAAATATCCCCGGGGACATATAAATAGATGTAACCAATTTATGATCTATGAAGATTCTTATCCTTTATTCTTTTGTCAATAAATTTAACAAATCTATAAAATTGTTTAAGCCACGGTTTAAATGGATACGCCTTCCAATTTCTTAGTTTGGCAATGTTGCTTGCAACTACATAGAGAAATACAGAGTTAATACTACTTACCAATGAAATAAAATCATTTTAAGAGTAATTTTTAAACCTGGTAATCTCATTCGGTACGATAAAACAGTAAAACATGATTTATTTCTATTTTTTCACAATATAATATAACCTACAAATGTAATTTTTGACAGTAATAGGAGCGTTTGCTTATTATGCGCAACGACACGTTTCCTTCCCAATGGCATGTTTAGTATTCATGTGGTCTCTGGTATAAACTATAGGTAAATTAAGGATATTGTTTTACAATTTTGATCCATGTTGATTTGGGCTCAGAAATAATAAACTACCTCTCATTTTATCATTCAATTCGTAGAGCTCGAGCAATTGGATAAACATAGCTTCTTTGACTTTGATACTATTTGGTGGTAAATTTTCGAAATACTATTCGGTTGTCGCTCTGCACTTGCTTCCGAAATAGCATCTAGTCATTATTGGCGTGTTCTAGAATGTAAGTCATTAAAATCTTTGCTGTCTATAGGTAATAGTTAATTATTAATTCCATCAAGAGAGCCTACTATTTTGTATCTTATTAAAAAATAGTGTTCCCGCTGTCTTAGTATAATATTTATAAATTTGTTTACAAATTTTATACTAAAAATGCAAAAGTCTGCCTGTCTCTCTGTAATAATTTAATGGCTGAACTGCTTGACCGATTTTGATGAAATTTGGGATAAACATATAAGAAAATCCGGGGTCAAACATATGCTAAATTTTTTGAAAAAAATACTTTCAAGGATTTAATTAGGAGACGAATATTTGTATAAAAATATATCAATGACGTATTAAGGTACTCAGGGTCCAAGCTGCGGTGCTTTGAATGATTTACAAAATTACCCCTGAACGATATGCCTAATTATACATAGAAATCACTATTCACCGTTTATCGATACAGAGAAAAATTTTAAACCACTACTTTTTCTCACCAAAAGCTCGATTGAAAGATTGATAAGAATAAAAATGCTTTACCGATACTACAATCTGCAGATGACGTGATCCGAACAACTACAAAAATATACGAAGAAACAAAAAAAAAGAACAAATGATTTATATTTAAAAAAAACTAATTAATCTATATTAATATTATAAATGCGAAAGTTTGGATGTATGAATGTTTGTTACTTAATCATGCAAAAACAACTGAGTGGATTTGAATGAAATTTTGCACACAGCTAGATAATGACTTGGAATAGCAGATAGGCTACTTTTTATCCCAAAAAAATTAGTTGATCCCGCGAGATTCGTCAAAAACTTTTACAAGGCAGCGGGCTGTACGCCGCAGCTAGTATTTTAATTAAAATCAAGTAAAAGTTAACAGATTTTTACAATAATTTTAATAATTCCTGAGCATTATTATGAGCGAATAGATATAAATAAAGAACTTCTACCGACAAAATATTATTATTAATAATAATAATAATAATTTATTTCAAGTAACCAGACTCATATTTGTTAGTATACACATGAACTTAATTACTATGTTAGTACTTATCACTAATAGTTTGTGATGTGAGTCATTGCTGCGCCATCCCATTGGAAATCACACGGCAATGACCCACATACCTGCAGTCTAATCTGCTTACGATTAAATTCAGGATGCTGCTGGTGGCCCCCCGCATTCTGCGCATTTAATTTTCCTAGCGCGCATATTAATGTTCCTAGTTGCCGTATCTACTAGTGTTCCTAGTGCCACCTAGACGAACTCCGCAATGTCTCGCAAAAAAAGAATATTTTTGTAGTTTTTCGAATCGCCTTATCTGCAGATAGTAGTATTGGTGAAGTCTTTTTTATTTTTAAGATTCTTTCAGAAAACCGAGTTGTCGGTAAGAAGAGGTAGCGGTTTTATTTTCTCTTTGTATCGATAAACGGTGAACAGTGATTTCTCTGTAAAATTATATCTTTCAAGGGTAATTCTGTAAATCATTTGGACCTCCAAGCTGCACTGATCATAAACTACTATAACCTATTTGCAAATATGTTTGTCCGAGTCCCTTTCTAAAGATTAGACTTTTTGCCATTCTACCAAGCAGTTCGTAAGAGGCGAATGATTGGCTATGCGAGTCACTACCATCATGGCTATTAGCTATCTGCTTATTTATTTCCTCTAATATTAAAAGAAAAGATGACTAATTGATTTCTCTCGCTAATGTGCTGTACTATCAACATAATCATTATCCATCAAGTCACGTTCATTAATATTTAAGTATGTATTTCTAGCTGAAAGCCAAATATGTCTTAAGTGGGCGTGGAACAAGACTTTGCGAAGAAATGTACACGATCAACAAATACATTAGGAATATTTGATGTAAGTCTCAATATTTATAATATAAATAACTAGCTGTTGCCCACGACTTCTTCCGCGCGGACTTCGTTTACTGCGCACAGCACCTCCCCCGTAGGTGATAGCATAATAATATGTACCCTATATGTTGACCCGGCCTGTTAGTAACTGCAAAATTTGAAGTAAATCCATGCAGTACTTTTTGAGTTTACCCCGGATATACATACAGACAAACAGACAAAAATTCTAAAAACTATATTTTTGGTTTCGATATCGATTGTAGATCACGCTCCAAGTATTCTTTAAGGAAAATATTCAATGTACAGTTTTGACTTTCCTACGATTTCATTATATGTATATATAGATTATATGTAGCAGTAAAAACTCTTCATAATTTTTACAAGAAAATGATTTGTTAAACACAAATTAATTGCTTGTTAAAATTAATTTGCATTTCAGAAACCGGCCGTAACACACTTATATTGCTTTGAACCACGGATTAAATGAATACGCCTTTCAAGACAATCGCGTAGTTTGACAGCGTAGCTTGCATTTATATACAGAAATACAGTGTTAGGAAGAAATCGGTTATTACCGTTAAAATAAAATTACTTCGAGGGTAATTTTTAAACCTTGTCATCTCATTTGGTATGATAAAACCGTACAACATGGTTTATTTAATTTTTTTACGATTTAATATGTTTACAAATGTATGAAATTTTTTTTTTATGAAATTTTTGAAAGTGATAGGAGTGTGTGTTCATATGCGCGGCGACAGGTTTTCTTCCCAATGGCGTGTTTTTTTATATTATAAGATAGCAAACAAGCAGATGGGTCTCCTGATGGAAAGAGTCAAACATCGCCTATAGACACCAAATATGTTAATGGTGCGTTGCTTTCTTGTGGTGAGGTCTAATGCCACATGCATAAATTTACCGGCTACCCTACCCTCCAGACCAGAACACGACAGTGACAAGCACTGACGCTATTGCGGCAGGAATAGGTAAGGCGGTGGTACCAGACCCGGGCAAGACAATGCAGTACTCTACCACCTAGTAGCCACGATGGTAGTGACTCCCATAGCTAATCAGTCGCCGTTTACGACCTGCCTTTCAGAACGGCAGTTGACCTATTCTTCATAGGAGCCCGGGACCAACATAGGGGTTGGTGTGTTGTTGTAACTTTTATTTAAGCTATTCTTAATTGAAATTTATTTTTTATTTCTTAGTTTTGATTTTATTAAAGCGTGTTTTTTAGTTTTTTTAACTATTATTAATTTTTTGTTCGATTTTTATAAGAACGTGTTTTTTAGTTTTTTTTATACTATTGTTTAATTTACCCGCGAAATAAGTAATTGGGGATGCCTTCCTCGGATAAGTTACCGACGTTTTCGAAGAGAGAACCTGAAAACCGGCTATTTCATCCGAAGAAGACAGCTGAAGCCCAAATATAAATAATCATTAATTTTGAAGGTCCTAGTAACGATATTGGGACCATTTTACGAGTCATTAAGACTCGTATAGCCAATCAGTCGCCTTTTACGACATGATAACGTGAATGTTTATTATAATAAAACAATCGATGGTGCCCTGATGATGCGTTGAAACGCGCAACTGTTTAGTGTTGCTAAAAAAAACAAGTCAAACACTTACATTGATTGTAATATGTCATTGCCTAAGTTCTACGAAATTATTGACTAAGTCAGCACAATAGATAGTAGGTGAATAAATTACGATCTAATTGAATGAGCTAGTATAATTCTAGATTGTACGTAAATGAAATACATCGGAATTGCAACGTTTACAGCGTGTATTAAGATAATGATATCGAAAAAATTAAGATTATGATATCAGGTTTCTCTAACCTATACGGTTTATCTTTATAATTTTACAGGATAGTATACAAGAAGATAGCTAGATAAAAGGCTAGATAAAAGCTAGATAAAAACAACGATTTCCAATAAAATCAATAGAATAAAATATATTTTTATTCGAAATGAGTATATAAAATATATTTTTTTGAACGTCAAAACTATCATCACAGAAAAAACGTATTAAAATCTATACATATAATTAAATCGTAGGAAAGTCAAAACTGTACATTGAATATTTTTTTAAAAGAATACTTGGGGCGTGATCTACAATCGATATCGAAGCCAAAAATATAGTTTTTAGAATTTTTGTCTGTTTGTCTGTTTATCTGTTTGTCTGTTTGTATGTATGTCCGGGGTAAACTCAAAAATTACTGCATGGATTTACTTCAAATTTTGCATGAATTACTAATAGGTCGGGTCAACATATAGGCTACATATCACGCTATCACCTACGGGGGAGAAGCTGTACGGAGTAAACGAAGTCCGCGCGGACGAAGTCGCTGGCAACAGCTAGTATTCTATAAAAAAGAAATAGTTTAAATACATTAGCTTATCCCTTAAATTATTTAAAATTCTGAATTATTACAATAGAAACATCTAAATTTAATTGATGATTTTGAATGTCAAAAGTAATAATTATATAATTTTAGATGAGATTTTATGGCGCGCTGCTACCAGTGCTGCGGGATCAAAAAGTTACGCGCATAAGTTTACCGGCTACTTTAAAACACCACTTACAATTCTCAATACGTTGTAGACACCAAAGATGTTAATGATGCTTTGCTATTCATGTAAAAGAATGGAATTGCCACATGCATAAATTTACCGGCTACCTTACCTTCCAAACTGAAACACGAAAATGACAAACATTCACGCTATTCGCAGGAATAGGTTAGACAGTGGTGCCATATACCCAGGGAGACGTTACGAAACTCTACCACCTAGTAGTCACGATGGTAGTGACACGTATAGTCAATCGATCGCCGTTTACGAACTGACAGGCAGGATGGCTTATTATATCAAGGTAACCCGGATCAACACCAACATAAATATTGGGTACTTTATACGAATCGAGATTTTTTTAAATTTCTTTTGAAGAATAGGCCAACTGCCGTTCTGCCAGGCAGGTCGTAAAAGGCGACCGATTGGCTATCGAGTCACTACCATCGTGGCTAATAGGTGGTAGAGTTCTGCATTGTCTCGCCCGGGTCTGGTACCACCGCTTTACCTATTCCTGCCGCAATAACGTCAGTGCTTGTTGCTGTCGTGTTCCGGTTTGGAGGGTAAGGTAGCCGGTAAACTTATGCATGTGGCATTAGACCTCGCCACAAGATAGCAACGCACCATTAACATCTTTGGTGTCTATAGGCGATGGGTGACTCTTTCCATCAGGAGACCCATCTGCTTGTTTGCTATCTTATGATATAAAAAAAAAATAAGATCGATCGATATTTTTTTAATTTATTTTTTATTTCATAAGATAGCAAACAAGCAGATGGGTCTCCTGATGGAAAGAGTCAACCATCGCCTATAAACACCAAAGGTGTTAATGATGCGTTGCTATCTTGTGGCGAGGTCTAATGCCACATGCATAAGTTTACCTTAAATTATGTATTACAACGTCATAAGTTTACCGGCTACCTTACCCCCCAAACCGGAACATGACAGTGACAAGCGCAGACGCTATTGCGGCAGGAATAGTTAAGGCGGTGGTACCAGACCCGGGCGAGACAATGCAGAACTCTACCACCTAATAGCCGCGATGGTAGTGACTCATGTAGCCAATCAGTCGTCTTTTACGACCTGCCTGTCAGAACGGCGGTTGGCTTATTCTTTAAAGGAGCCCGGGACCAATACGGGGGAAAGCTACTAAAGTGATTAAAAGCAAATAAATACTAAAAATATCATAAAACTAATTTTGTTTCAAACATTTTCACTTTAAGTATACCACTAGTTGAAAACCATCATAATTATCGTAATTACAACTTCAGTTAATAATCCCTTAATTACACGTTAAAAGTAGAATGTTGTATGTTTATTAAAAATAAAATAATGAGTATTTGGGGGACAAATTACATAAATTTCTCTAACCTTGATAAAACATCAAGTTATTTTGCTTATGATATAGGTAAAAGGCTAAAACTATATTGATAACTAGCTGACCCGCGCAGCTTCGCCCGCGAGTAAATTAATGTCATCCAGATAGCTTTTAATAAAAAATTCATCCCCTATTTCAGCCCTCCAGGGACTGATTTTTGAAAAAAAATTAGCCTATGTTTGACCCCGGATCTTCAAATATATTCATGCCAAATTTCATGAAAATCGGTCCAGTGGTTTAGCCGTAAAAGTGTAACAGACAGACAGACAGACAGACTTTCGCAATTATAATATTAGTATGGATACATAGAAATACTGTAATATCCATACAAATATCATAATAGGTATATGCTAAAGTCTATCTGTCTAACGTCACGCTTCACGGCTAAATCAATAAACCGATTTTGATGAAATTTAGCAAGGAGATAGTTACGACGCAGGATCAAATGTAAGTTATTTTTTTACCAAAGGAAATGGAATTTGAAAACATGTTTTTTTTTACATTGATGATATGTTAATCTATTCGCTGGCGTAGCTTATAACTTACACTCTAAACCAGAACACGACAGTGAAAAGCGCCTATACTTCCCAAGATGTATCATTTAAATGTATTCTGTTTCCGGGATATTTTAAATAAATATTAAATAATATAAATAAACAAACATCCTTGGAAAAATAACACGAATTGATTTAAATCCAAAATAAACAAATAGTTTGCTTGTGATATACACCCAGAATAGTAGGAGAGCCCACGAAAGGATTTTAGTATTTACTCGAGCGCGTCAGATTAACATAGGAGGGGGTACCTCGTATTATATTGTTAAGGCTCTCCATCAAATATAAGCCCTTTCTATAGAGGGGGGTAACTATGTCAGAAAAAAACAAAATTAAGATAATTTCGGCATTTCTGGTTCTAGTAGGGGAACTTAAGATGCTAATTGGATAGTTACCCGAGTATCGTAGGAACCTATTGGATTTTGTAGATTAAATTATAGGAAAAATAAAACTTTATATAATGTTTTTCTTTTCAATGGTGGGGAAAAACCTACAGATAAAAAAATGCTTAAAAAAAACGATAACATGGAAACACTAAATCACGACAGATTAGGGTATGGTGGGCTAATTGCCAATTAAAATTTAGAAAATCTGCCAATTCAAGTGTAACGTAAGGGAGTGGAGGGGTCACAAAGTTTCAAAGGAAACTTTATTTTGACATTATCGAGCTGGTCTGAATTTTCTTTTATTATAGGAAATGATGTAAAATATAATCTGACAAGTTCCATAAGCTGAAGTTATTGGAATTTCGTTTTTTTTAATGCCATAGTTAGTTGGCTGTATATAAAAGGCTTATATTTGGTGGAGTGCTTCAACAGGAGGTATGCGAGGTCCCCCCTATGTTAATCTGACGCGCTGGAGTAAATGCAAAAATCCCCTCTTTGGCTCCCCTACTATTATCAGAATCGAATACGGAACAGGGTGTTCATTGCGTACAATCTACTACCAGTCAACCTATTTAAGTATAATAACAATGAATTCCAATATTGAGTTTGATGTTGTGAATTAATTGCAATTAAAACTCAATAATGTAACGTGATATTGTATTTGATGTTCCGAATAATTAATTTTTGTATAATCAAGAGAATTTTTTAGCTTGTGTACTTATCATTAGTACGTTTTTACACTAAAACAATACAGCACAGTACTTATTTTCATGTATTTTTTTCAAGTTTTATAAATTGCTCGATTTAACGTATTTGACAATGTTTAAATATATTTATTTTATTTTGTATGAAAAATCTGTTCGAAAAAAAAGTCCGAGCCTGTCCGGGTGTCTGTGTATACGGATCTGGCACGATTACGACCGCAAAACTTAATATACCCCGAATATTTTTCTTATTAATGTTATTGCTAAGAAAAATGCAATGGCTTTCTTAGCAATAAGATTTTCTATCGGAAATGGCTGTGTAACACAGTGTTGTCTAATAATAATTAACAAAAATGCATCTGTTTCTTTATTGTTAAATATTCATCTATATTATAATATTATAAATGCGAAAGTTTAGATGTTTAGATGTTTGGATGGATGGATGGATGTTTGTTACTCAATCACGCCAAAATTACTCAACAGATTTGAATGAAATTCGACACACAACTAGATGATCACCTGCAATAGCACACAGGTTACTTTTTATCCTAAAAAAAAATAGATGATCCCGCGGGATTCACCAAAAACTTTTATAAAGCAACGGGCTGCACGCTGCAGCTAGCTGTAGCAGGCGGGGCTCAGCTAGTCTCATAATAAGTTTATTAATCTCATTCATAGTAGTATTGAACGCAGTTATTTAAAAAAATAAGCTCTTACTTTGGAAGAAATTAATGGCCTACATAGAGTACTTAAGGCAAGATGTTATTCATTTATATATTAATATTTAAATATCTGGTTGACCGAGTTTGCTCGGTTTTTCACATACCCATATCTTGGTAACCAAGCTTTTCTTGGGCCTGGAACCTTGATAAATCGATTCCTTGACCCTAAAAACCCCTAATTTGTGACGTTCATGAAAATCGTTGGAGCCAATTCCGAGATTCCAGTTATATATATATATATATATATATATATATATATATATATATATATATATATATATATATATATATATATATATATATATATATATATATATATATATATATATATATATATATATATATATATATATATATATGTATATATATTAGGGTGATTCATTTGCGACAAACATTTTTTTTTTAGGTGCTCAAGCAAAATTTTGTTCTACATATTGAAAAAAAAATTTCCACCAAGTTAGAGCTCTTAATTCGAGTTTGAAGTGCTTGCCGTTTTAATTTGATTTTTTCCCATTAGAAATGCATGTAAATATTTTTATTTTTTTTCAAATTTCTAATGCTTGGACACATTTAATGATATTGGCATTCTGATTACTGAAATATATCCAGGATTCCACGCTCTTTAAATGACTTTTCGTCAATTTTAATATCGCCTGCTTTGGTCCACTGGTACCATCTGTCAAAGTTATGTTTTCGAATAAAATACACATTTTTTTGTTTTTACAGCGAAAATTGATTGATAGATGGAAAAAATAATACATATTTTTATAAAAAATTTGATTCTCTTCAAAAAAGGTCGTAACTTAAGTCTCTCAGACTCATAGTTTTTAACTTGCAGTAACTTTTGTAACTAAAAATGTAGAAAAATGATAAAAAAATTACAAATTATGATGTTTAAATTCAAGTTTTTGTTTCAAATTTATTTTTCTCATTACATTGTCAATTTTACTTTTTGTACTTTTATACCTGACATGTTACACATACTGACATACAGACACACATACACACACAAATAAATAAATAACACAATAAGCGGGAAACAAAAAAGTTAATACAAAATTTTAATAAATTTGTAATTTATCATAGTTTATATTTTTATTAGAAATACAACCGAAAGAAAATGAATTGTTATTTTATAAACTTTAAATGAAAGCTCTGTTTACTAAATATATCTTCACATAAGTTAGGTATTACTTTGTTGTTGAATAAAGTTTTTTGGTACATGTTAGGAATTCTTTTCTATAATTTTGAACAGTTAATAATAGGCATTGTTTTTTATCTTCGTCGTATGTGCCAAACTCATTGAATTTTTCAATGAGCGCAACACATCGCTCGGCTGTGTCGTTTACAACTTTTACAGAGCTTTCATTTAAAGTTTATAAAATAACAATTCATTTTCTTTCGGTTGTATTTCTAATAAAAATATAAACTATGATAAATTACAAATTTATTAAAATTTTGTATTAACTTTTTTGTTTCCTGCTTATTGTGTTATTTATTTATTTGTGTGTGTATGTGTGTCTGTATGTCAGTATGTGTAACATGTCAGGTATAAAAGTACAAAAAGTAAAATTGACAATGTAATGAAAAAAATAAATTTGAAACAAAAACTTGAATTTAAACATCATAATTTGTAATTTTTTTATCATTTTTCTACATTTTTAGTTACAAAAGTTACTGCAAGTTAAAAACTATGAGTCTGAGAGACTTAAGTTACGACCTTTTTTGAAGAGAATCAAATTTTTTATAAAAATATGTATTATTTTTTCCATCTATCAATCAATTTTCGCTGTAAAAACAAAAAAATGTGCATTTTATTCGAAAACATAACTTTGACAGATGGTACCAGTGGACCAAAGCAGGCGACATTAAAATTGACGAAAAGTCATTTAAAGAGCGTGGAATCCTGGATATATTTCAGCAATCAGAATGCCAATATCATTAAATGTGTCCAAGCATTAGAAATTTGAAAAAAAATAAAAATATTTACATGCATTTCTAATGGGAAAAAATCAAATTAAAACGGCAAGCACTTCAAACTCGAATTTAAGAGCTCTAACTTGGTGGAAATTTTTTTTTTCAATATGTAGAACAAAATTTTGCTTGAGCACCTAAAAAAAAAAATGTTTGTCGCAAATGAATCACCCTAATATATATATATATATATATATATACAAGAATTGTTCGTTTAAAGGTATTAAATTTAACAATTTTACTTTATTGCACAAAAATGGTACAAAGGCGGAACTTAATGGCGTAATTAAGCATTTTCTCACAGTTTACCTTTCTTGATGCTGAGAGAAAAAGTTTGGGTAGTGCATAATAAAATAATTATGAGATATCAATAAAATTAAACACTACATTCTAAATTATCATAACTAACCTATTTTTAAGATATACTACAGCAAAGGAAGTAAGCTACATAACAACATTAGTGTTAATAATACATACATTCTATACAATAATTAAATATAGATTGACTACTTACATAGAAGATAAATAAGTATACACCGATATTCAATAGTTATTATAGAAATATACTTATAACATTTACAGACATTAACATAATATAAAATACACACATATACAAAATTAAGTGTTCTGACATTTTGAAAAGTGATCATACAATGCAGTTTTAAAATTTGATAAATAAGATGATTCTCGCATCTGAGACGGGAGAGCATTCCATAATCTTATCGCAGTAACTGTGAAGGAATTAAAATATGTTGCCGTATTGTGGTCCGGATACATCAGCAAGCTAGAATTTTGAGACCACTGAAGCCTACCTTGACTTGAAATGTATTCAAAACATTCTTTTAGATATATTGGAATTGATGGATCCTTAAGAATATTAAATAAACATGAGAGAACGTGCATGTCCCGCCGGAAACGAATATTCAGCCACTTTAATTGTGACTGAAAATGGGTGATATGGTTATATTTACGCAGTCCGAATATATATCGAATGCATAAATTAAGCATCCTATCAAGTTTATTTAATAGTTCAGCGGTAATATCAATATAAAAAATGTCCGCGTAATCTAGGATAGGCAACAATAATGCATCAACCAGTGTAATTTTAGTTTTTTTACGGTAGGAATTTTTAAAGTCGTTTTAATGCATGCATTGAGGCGAAAATTTTACGACTAAGTTCACTTACTTGAAGTCACCACGAAAAATTGTTGGTCATATTGGTGAAGTCGCTGCCGTACGATAAGTTGGAATACGATTCGTATCGGTGTCCAACACTAGCGGCAGTGACGTCACAACGTCACAACGGGCGAATTTAAATATTGCAAATCATCATTAGCAACGAAGCAAGAACTGTCGGGCTATCTTTACATTGTGCAATTATTATACTCTTTTAAAATACAGTCCACAATTATTTCAAGCCAGAATTCCCGAGCTAGTAGCAAGGGCACTGGCCCCAACACATATAAATTCCTAGGTTTTTTACAGAAGTAAGGTAAGAATCACAGGGGGAATGGCCTCTTAATCAAATTGTGCTAGGTATCTATCGCGCCCAAGTAACATTACCTGCATCTAGTCGGGATTCAACATAAGTCCATAGTTTTGTGCCCAAGTGTTGATTGAATCTAAATCAGCGTTCATATCTACGATACCTTTATCTAGGTCATTGATATGGTAGATCTAAGTGTATTTTAATGTCTGTTGATGCTAAATTTACTCTGACTACCCCGGACTCCGAAGTAATCTTCTTTGTGGACATATTTATTATAATTCAAAAAACATTACATTCCTCGTTTCATTAATGAAACAACGCAATAAAAGAACCCAACGTTGTTACTCATTAGAGCCATTTTGTGTAGGTTTTGTCTCAGGTGTTCAAACATATATAAAAAATTAGTGAGGTCTCCCATCTTCCAAAACTTTTGTATAAGCCGAGGTCTTAGTAAACTGGTTCAGACTAAAATAACACTAGCTTTAATTACAGTTAAATTATAATTTTAGAATGGCACTCGCGGGGCCCGCTTGCAAAAGCTTACTGCTATTTTAACATTAAAAGATAAGTGCTTAAACGAAGATCTAGCTAAGGGCCCTTTTTTCATAAATAAAAATCGCTCGTAAAGGCAAGGGAAGGCTAATAAGTTTGAGTAGCAGCTCTACCAAATACATAGGTGGAATAGTTCGTCAACGTTTTGTAAGGGTTCGATAATCTTCCTTATCTATTCCTGCCCCAATAAAATCAGTGAGTATCACTGGCGTGTACCGGTTTTGGAGGGTAAGGTTTACGTTAAGCGTATACATATAAGTATTCCGACTCTATAACACAGATAGCATCGCACTAATTACGTTTTTAGTGTCTTCATGGGATAGCTGTTTCTATCATAAGGACAACCATTGGTTGATAAAACATTATACATTAATAAAGCATCAACAAAGCTTGTGGTATCGAATTTCAATCATCACCTGTAATCCAATAGCTTTCAATGCGTATTAATCCATATAGATAACATATTATATAGAAATAGCTCCCAACATTAATTTGAGTATATAACAGCGATCTAAATTCTATTTAAATTACTGATCCCGTTAACATTTTCACCCTTTTGTGTATACGCTGATGACTCTCTCGGCCATGAAATGACCCGAGCCTTCTCTTTAACATTAATTGTACAAACAAAATTAATACTTATTACAAGGCCTCTAAGTATAGAAATCCTGTGCTTGATTATTTTATTTGTTGCCAGTTTTGCTGTATTTACTGCATTAGTAATGTAATAAACTACCGAGTGATTTCAATGCCTATAGTATTGTAAAGTTTGCCTTTATAAGAATAAATTGCAAGCTGCATAATTTAATACGTGAGTATTTGAAATTGAACACACTTTTTTATTGAAGCGGTACTGGTGCGGTACAAACTGTACCGAACCATTCTGAGATATCGCGTCCGTGAGAGGCGTCTATGTGTGCGTTGCTCAAATATCACATGTATGTAGATTGACTACTGTTAGTCTCCAGTATACTGTGCCTTACAGTCTCCAGTATACTACTACGTTCAAGTGGTGCAAATCACTACTATAGTGGCTACTATGTGGTAGAGTTCTGCATTGTCTCGCCCGGGTCTGATACCACCACTTTACCTATTCCTGTCGCAATAGCTTCAGTGCTTGTTATTTTCATAACCCAGTTTGAAGGGTAAGGTAGCTGGCGAGTTCTTAATGTGGCAATAAAACCCACAATGCACCCTTAACACCTTTGGTGTTTATACGAAGGTTGTCTCTTTCCATCAGAAGATCCATTTGCTTGTTTGCTATTTTGTAATATAAAAAGACTTTCCGAATAAATGTATGAAATTCAGCATCTGCCAAGTAAACTTACCTTAAGTAGGTCACATGAAGAAGCTATATCTCATATTATATCTCACTATTCATTGAATGCAGCTCTTGCAAATTACAAGAGGTCTATTCATACGTTTGCAGACAAAGTGCACTTAATATGTCCTTGCTTTTGTATCCGGTATGTCGTGAGTCTAATTGAAGAATGTACGTTATAAGTAGAAAATATGCGGATTCTTAGTTGGTATTTTTAGTAGAAGAAGTTTTGTATCCATTTCTAGGGAAATTACACGAACTAGAGTGTAAACTTTTCATATGGAGAAAGTATAATCAAGCCTGGTTCGCTTGCGAGGTAGGCAAAGTAAAACGATAGTCTGTATACAGTTCAACACAAGTCATCGGTTTGTCGATTAGCGAGATGAGTAATCTTCTCCATAGTCATATTTTACCGTACAGACTATATTTTTTTATAGTATAAGATAGCAAACAAACATATGGGTTTCCTGATGGAAAGATTCAACCATCGCCTATAGATACCAAAGGTGTTAATGGTGCGTTGCTATCTTGTGGCGAGGTCTAATGCCACATGCATAAGTTTACCAGCTACCTTACTCTCGGCTAGTTTATTTTAAAAAAGCAATTGTTTGACTTCGGGACTTCAAGTATCTTCTTGCCAAATTTCATTAAAACCGATTCAACGTTAAGCTGTGAAAGCAACACAGACATACAGACTTCCTTATTTATAATGTTAAAGTATGTAACTAAAATAAGTAATAAGTATGGTTGCATTAAAATACATCAATCAAATTATAAAAGAACTAGCTCTGACCGTGACTTCGTTCGACCCGCATAGTTCCCGTTCTCGTGGTGTTTTTGAGATAAAAACTATCCAATGTCTTTTCTCTGGTCTCATACTATCTTTCAAATCAGGTCCATCTAGGTTTCGGCGTCAAGAAGAAACATACAGACATGCAGAGTTGTTTTTTGGAATTTATAATATTATTCATCTTGCATTTCATTCCCTTAAACCCCTTCAAAAGTTTTTACCTATTAATACAAAATTTTTATTAACGCATACCCTGAACCCTCATCTTCTCTATAATAGACTATGCCAATTCTTGTTACCTCGACGCAACTGAAGACTTAGTAAACAAGCTTGAGAGATAGCAGAACCTCTGCATCCATTTCATTTATGGTATGAAAAAATTTGATCATGTTTCCAGTTCTCGGGCTGAGCTTGGATGGCTTCCAATAAGACAGCGGAGAAAAATGCATGTACTTGTTTACTATATAAGATTCTTTTCAATCCACAATCCCCAAAGTATCTTCGTGATTTTTTTGGTTTCTTTCACTCTCCTGAGTCCCCATGTCACTCTAATGTTAGAACCTTGTTACGCTTCCCTCCTAGCAACTCTGCTGTTTAGTTGCATGCATTCATTCATAGTACCTACTTGCTATAAATTATGGAACATTCTGCCCAGTGAAATTCGATTTTGCCAGACTTTAGTACCCTTTAAAAAACGAGTTAAGGAACACTTTCTAGCTGAAGAGTAAATATCTCTTGTATTGTATGTATATTTATCTACTTTTTTAAAAATCTTAAGTAAATGTTAGGTTTAGTTACGTAATTTGTGTTTTTTTATACACTAGGTCTACTAATTTCTTTTCTTTTAATTATTTTAGTCTCCTTTAACGGGTTGGCTGGAAAAATATCTTTAAGTAGAGTTGTTCTGTAGTTACGTTTGTATTATCTTATTAATGTTATTTTCTGTGTACAATATGCGTTGATGCTGATGCTGATTGCTTATCGTGACTGTGTTCGAGTGAAATAATAATACCCTTCGAGAAGAAAAATAATTAAACACAATACTGAGCCAAATTTTCGCCGTTGTGGGTTCAGGCCTGCTATAAAGAATACACAATCTGACATTCTGCCATTCTGCTTGGCAGATTGTAAAAGGCGAACGGTTGGCTAAACTTGTCATTACCGTCTTAACTACCTAGTAGTTATTACATAGTAATGATAGAGTTCTGCAGAGGATCACCTGGATCTGGTTCCACCTCCTTATCAATTCCTGCTGTAATAGCGTCAGTGCGTATCGTGTACCGGTTCAGAAGATAAGGGGCGGCCGGTAAACTTATCCATGTGGCATTACCAACCAGCTTACACGAATAGCAACGCATCATTTACATCTTTGGTGTATATAGGTGATGGTTTACTTTCCACCAGGAGAGCCATCTGCTTGTTTATTATCTTATGAAAAGAAATAAAACTCTATTAACTGGTTGACCCTGCAGGCCATCCCTGAAAATACCCGCTGAATTAAAGCATTTTAGTTCAAAAGAGCAAAACCTATACTTAAGCTTATAATTTGAGCACTAAGGGTTAAATATCTAACATTTGTTAAAATGACGGTATTTTAATTTTTGAAAACCTGTATACATGGATGGGGCACACTAAAAATTTTGCACTTCTAGCTAATCGGAACTATCTGGATTTCAAATGTTATATTTTTAAAACGTTGCAAACTTCTTAGTAATAAAAAAACAATTGGCGGGAAATGATTTGTTAATTGTTTATTTGTCACACATCTTAGTTCTACGTACGCAACGAAAATGGAATTAAGTCGAAAAGATTTTAGAGCGATGATTTTTTATAATTTTAAAAGTTTTCTTTCTCCGCTAGACTGTGTCGCTCGTCTTCAAAATGCTTTTGGGAGAGAAGCACCTTGTTTGAGCACCGTGAGGCGATGGTTTGCTGAATTTAAGAGAGGTCGAGTTTCTTTACATGATGAATTTCGTGAAGGGCGGCCTTCAACTGCCGTCAATGAAAATAATGTGGCTACTGTTAAGTGGTTAATTGAAAAAAAACCACGAATTACCTATAAGACAATTCGAGGACTATTGGGGATTGGTATACGCCAAATTCAGAAAATTTTACTCGAAGAATTGAAAGTTCACGAATAGCAACGCATCATTTACATCTTTGGTGTATATAGGTGATGGTTTACTTTCCACCAGGAGAGCCATCTGCTTGTTTATTATCTTATGAAAAGAAATAAAACTCTATTAACTGGTTGACCCTGCAGGCCATCCCTGAAAATACCCGCTGAATTAAAGCATTTTAGTTCAAAAGAGCAAAACCTATACTTAAGCTTATAATTTGAGCACTAAGGGTTAAATATCTAACATTTGTTAAAATGACGGTATTTTAATTTTTGAAAACCTGTATACATGGATGGGGCACACTAAAAATTTTGCACTTCTAGCTAATCGGAACTATCTGGATTTCAAATGTTATATTTTTAAAACGTTGCAAACTTCTTAGTAATAAAAAAACAATTGGCGGGAAATGATTTGTTAATTGTTTATTTGTCACACATCTTAGTTCTACGTACGCAACGAAAATGGAATTAAGTCGAAAAGATTTTAGAGCGATGATTTTTTATAATTTTAAAAGTTTTCTTTCTCCGCTAGACTGTGTCGCTCGTCTTCAAAATGCTTTTGGGAGAGAAGCACCTTGTTTGAGCACCGTGAGGCGATGGTTTGCTGAATTTAAGAGAGGTCGAGTTTCTTTACATGATGAATTTCGTGAAGGGCGGCCTTCAACTGCCGTCAATGAAAATAATGTGGCTACTGTTAAGTGGTTAATTGAAAAAAAAAACACGAATTACCTATAAGACAATTCGAGGACTATTGGGGATTGGTATACGCCAAATTCAGAAAATTTTACTCGAAGAATTGAAAGTTCGGAAACTTTGTTGTCGTTGGATCCCTCATGAACTGACAGCAGAGCAGAGGCGGGCTCGCATGGAATGGTGCTCACAGATGCTACTGAAGTACGACCACGGACAATGCTGTTTATGATATTGTCACAGGAGACGAAACGTGAATTTATTGTTTTGAACCCGAAAAAAACAGCAATCTTGTGAATGGGTGTTTGAAAATGAGAACAGGCCAACAAAAGTGAGACAGGCGAGAAACGTTGGTAAAAAAAATTTTTCTCAGCTACGGGTACCATCTGCACAATTCCACTTGAAGATCAAAAGAGTGTTAATGCCGAGTGGTATTCTACCATTTGTTTACCCAGGGTGTTAGAAAAAGTTCGCGAAAGACGATCCAAAAGCCGCATTCTCCTACACCATGATAACGCTTCTTCACACACGGCCAACAAAACAAAGTCATTTTTAGCTTCCGAAAAAGTACATCTCGTCACTCATCTTGCACATGGCCCCAACCTAGCACCCTGTGATTTATGTATTTTTCCCAAAATCAAAAATTTGATGAGAGGTTTTACTTTTAACAACTCTGAAGGGGCAGTGATAGCGTTCAATCAGCACGTAGAAAACATGCCTTCAGATCTGAGGTCCTCCTATTTTAAAAAATGGTTCCATCGCATGAAAAAATGTTTAAAATATAAAGGAGATTATATTGAAAAGCAATAAATATAATATTTTAGTTATAACATGTTGTTTTTTTAAGTTACGCAAAACTTATAGTGTACGTATTTTCAAAACGATGATCAAATTTGATTTTTCGAATGGAATCCACCGCAATTTTTACGCTCTAAAATGTTATCTTCGCTACAGAATTGAGAGGTTAAAAAGTGTCGAAGTAATGACAAAAACTGATAAATCCCGAATGAATTGAACGATTTTGATCAGATTTCCGGACGCCAATTTTTAAGAAGAAAAACTGATACAATTTCGAAAACAATCGGTGTGTGATAAAGCATATGATATAAAGCTCTGTTTTCTCTGCTAAAGCAGAGAAACAGACACGGTCTACTCTAACTTTACTCACATTAAACTGTGAGACGAATTAAAGCAGAATTGGTGTTGACTTTATCTGACGTGTGAAGATCTTAATTGTGGGTGCAGTAGTTGCGTCTCATCCTCCCAAGTACCTCATTCAGGGATTTTGGGCGTTACAGTATTTCTTTATTTTATTTAACTTTTGATAAAAAACTCAAAATCTGTGATTCCATAAAAAATAAGGTAAAGCCACTAAGGAATAAAATGAACACCGGCACATGAGAATAAATTATCCAATGTATAAAATTGCTAAAACTTCGACGCTCCTGAGGAACGAAGCGCTCAACAATTTTACAAACCATTAAAGAAGAATGACTGTTACAATAGCTTGTAACTTGTAAAATCACAATTTTTCAAAAATTTTTTTACACAATTTGCTTTAATTAATGTCATACAAGATACTAGATATTGCTTAAATTAATGACATTTATAACAGACTAGATATTGATTTAATTAACGACATTTATAACAGACTAACGGCCGGTTGCCGAAATGCAAATTAATTTTAACAAGCAATTAATCTGTGTTTAACATAATTTTTAACAAGCAAATGATCTGTTAAACACAGAATTATTGCTTGTTAAAATTAATTTACGATTCGAAAACTAGTCTTAAGTATTGTTTTAATTAATGACATTTGTAACAGACAGATTACTGCCCAGTTACAATAACATTATATTTAATATGAAATCACAATGTTATTAAAGTTTTTAAGTTATTAATATGTTGACACATGATTATATCGTATTCATAGTATCAAAACTCCCTATCAACAAAACCAATATTAATATTGGTTTTTTGATATTCTCGAAAAATCGACATTTCAATATCAACTCCATCTCTGAAGGCGGTGTGTTAAAACTTCTGTTCCTGAGATGAGCATGTCAATTTATTAGTCCCAGGTATCACCACGAAAACGTATTAGTATGCTCTTTGATCACCACTTATCTTGCCAATCGACAACGCAGTGAGTTGTGCTGAACCAAAACGTCTAATGTTATTTCATCAATAGTTAGCAAAATCTCACTAAACATCAACATAATTAATATTATTTCCAGTAATGGTCTGGGACTTCTTAAAGAATTATAGACCAGCTACCATTCTTCCAGGCAGTTGGAGAAATGCAAACGATTAGCTGTACATTTCACTACCATAATGACTACTAGATGACAAAGTTCCATAACGTTTTGCCCAAGTATTGGTATCCTAACTTATTCCTACTTCAATAACGTCAATTCTTGTCACTGTCATGTCCCGATTTGGAAGATACTCGTAAAGTATCAGGTAATGAAAATCAAATAAAATCATGGGTTACACACCCAGCAGTGGAACTACCATTCCACTATCAAGAAGTTTCTCGTCATTACGGGTTGTTTGTTGTACTATAATGTATAAAAAATATGAACAAATTGATTACATAGCGGTGTAACAGAAGGACTGTCAAAAGCATCATTAACTTAGTTTCCGCTAGATTAATCAACATATTCTTTATCTTATCTTCAAAGCCCGAGTGGATGAAGTTGTCAATCTTGCTATGAAATTAGTTTTGTATAAGTTATAAGTATTTAATATTTTAATAAACATGGATGTAAAGGAAGCAAACTTTTTTCGCGCACTTTTGTGTGTGCAAGGGCAAGTGGTTTGAGAAACGGAACAAGCTCGTCCTAGGGCTGAAAAATAATAACCTCGTCCATCACACTTTTCGTCACGACAGTAGCTAGCACCAAAGCACACAATTTACGCACTCAACTCTCGTTTCACTTCGCACAATAAAGTCCTGTTTCCTGTCACAATAAAGTTACTGTTGGGTTGAAGATAAGTTTACTGATAAACTTGTGACTGTTGCATCACAGCCTATATACGAATAGCAACTCATCGTTAACATCTCTGATGTCAATAGATATTCCTTATTATTTTTCATGTAGAGCTTTCAACTTGTTTATAATCCTACTACGCGTATAAAAGATAGATAAAGTTAAACACTACGAGACTCCGATGAATGTGAAAGATCTAAGTTGATTATAAAATATATACCTAATTAACGAAAAAAGTAAGAAAATTTGGATTAACATACAAACATGTCTTCAAGCCCGATCCCTTATGGGGTAGGTGGAGAGGACCACGATCATAAACCACATCGTGGTCATGATCCTTGCAGATTTGTCTTGTTTTCTACACATCCATTTCTCTCTTTATATAAACACGCTGTTTGAGAAGACTTGACACAATCTTCGGAGAGCACATGATCAATCTGATGATTTGATCATCAATCTGTCAGTCTTGATCTTCCCCGGTATCTAATGGCCATTCACAATGCATTGTATATCTGTTTTGTCTACATGTTTGAACAAATGCAGCATGATCTTTCTCATTTTTACACCGATACTTTAATCAGTAAATCTGCAACACCCGACTTCCAATTTTCAATATCTCTGGAATTTTGCATCATCCGATTTGGATTTACAACAAATTATAATAGAACCACATAGAAAGTATACTTTCACAAATAAAAAAAGGTTTTTTAAGATCGGTTACGGTTCCTTTTTCACAAATAAAAAATAATTTTTAAAATCGATTACAGTTTCTAAATGACTGAGTTCTGAGGTAATTAACATAAAAACAACGGAATTAATAACTTCCTCCTTTTGAGTAGTCGGTTAAAAAGAAACTCGTGCAGATTCGAACCCATTCTAAAGAAAAGGTTTAAGCCATTAAATAGGTAAATCCCTAATCCAAATACCTTCACAACTCAATACCTCGTTACGAAGATTATTTAATCGTTCTCAAATATCTCATTCTTTATACTCGAACAAAATAACACAATACATTACCGTCTCGAAAACCCATTACTCAAGGGAGAATAACACAAATCAACAAACTTATTTAATTTAGATCAAAGAAGGGAAAACTTTCGTTTTTGTATATTAAAATTTTCATCTGTTCATTATACGAGAGTTCTTCGCTTGGACATTTTGACTCGGTCTCTGTTTAATTAATTAAAACCCATATTTCGACCGTTACTTTGTTAATAACTTTGTAAAAATTAATAAACTTAACAAAATCGGCCTGAGCAAGATTTTTGCCATAGTAATTTTGAATATGTTTTTCTTTAATCGGATCACATGAATAACGAACGAATTAATTATTTATTTAAAGAGTTTACTGTACAATAATTTTCTCCCTCCGCACAATAATCTGTACATACTCTTATACATATAAGTAATATAAGAGTATTTATTCCATAAAGAACACTGGCCACGATTCATACATCGCTTGGACTCGTAAACTGAATATCACGATGTCTTATAACGAATATCGTTTTATTATTTAAAAACAGGTTTCATTTATACAGGTCTCTAAAGAGGTGTTAATAAAATAATATTTTGACTTTTTATAAATTACTGACATTTTGCAATACGAGGTGTCAGTTTTGTCGTATTTAGATTTATCACAACAGTATATTAATGGACAAACGAGCCAAAATATTCTTTATTTTGATAAACAAAATTAAATAACAATATATAATTACTTTTACTACTATCTTTCAAAAAAGTTATTTTACAACGGGGGCGAGACCATTATTTGATGCTTTTTGATGGACACTTCTATTTCCAGAAGTGGTTCTCCTTATTCTACACTCCATGTGTAAAACAAGAACATTCAACATGCCGGAATTGTTTTTTTTTTTTGTAAGTACCTACGTCGAACTGCTCACTACAGAGACTTACAAAAAATGTATTACATTGTAGCGGCTCAAACAATCACAAACGCTACAAGAAAAAATTATTAAAAATGGACAAAAATCAATAACAAATGGAAAAAATGAAATTCAAAATAAAATCCTGAATCGCGATATCACAATTATTTATCTTGTAACACTATACACAAGTTTCAACGCTTCTCAAACGGACTTCGGTCCCCAGGCAGTACACCTTGCCTGGCTAGGAAGATCTTCCTTTTCCCCTTACTTGTCTTTGTGTGACGTCATCGACCTCCACAGTTATGACGTCACCTGACAAGAAGCTGGCCCGCTGGTTCCATCACTATGACCCTTCAGCGGTACGGACCAGCGGCGCCACAGTGGTGACCCCGACGTGATCATCACCACTAACAGCTATCAACATGCCACAGTGGTGACCCTCGGCAAAACAACACGCATCAGCCTTCTGACCATTAGCGTCTAATATACTCCCCTCTGCTTCCAAACAGCATCAGCCAGCTTCACAAGCTACGCCTTATCTACGCTTTCCGGAATCCACTTCGAATTGCCTACGTTTACTGGATCTCCATGCAGCAACTCTGTCCCGCTCGTTCCGACTCATTGCGAACCACAGCGGAGGCGCACTCGTCCCGACTCACCGAGGACTCGGCTCGTCTTGACTCACCGCAAACTCGAGCACTCAAGGCACGCTTTACTGGCACAACCAGATCGACCTTTCGGTTTTGGGGGTGAGTACTGTAGCGGCTCAAACAATCACAAACGCCACAAGAAAAAATAATAAAAAATCAATAACAAAAAAAATGAATTTTAAAATAAAATCCTGAATCGCGATATCACAATTATTTATCTTGTAACACTATATACAAGTTTCAACGCTTCTCAAACGGACTTCGGTCCCCAGGCTGTACACCTTGCCTGGCTGGGAAGATCTTCCTTTTCCCCTTACTTGTCCTTGTGTGACGTCATCGATTTCCACAGTTATGACGTCACCTGACAAGAAGCTGGCCCGCTGGTTCCATCACTATGACCCTTCAGCGGTACGGACCAGCGGCGCCACAACATTTTTTAATACATCTTTCGAGAATTTCTGTGTTGGGCATGTTACTCAGAAGGTTGGGTGTTCAAATCACGTCGGGGTCACCAATGTTGAGCATGTAACTTAAAATGTGTATTTCGTGGACCAATTGAATGAAAGTCTTTAATAAACTGTTATTTTATTGATGTGCGTGATCGAGGTGTCGGCGAGTTACATAGGTACCTACTGTCTTTAGTAAGATTCAATATTACAAGCGTGGAGGAATGATATAAACATGACACCGTTACATCTGTATAGCTAGTTTATATTGAAAAAAAAAATCTATTAAGATATTTTACGCTCTCAGACAAGACAAAGTCCATTATAGCCAGCCCTCTTTATTTACTTCGAATATAATATGTGACGTCTGGCGGACCTGGATTCATAGACTAATAGGTTATTAAGAATTTTGATGTTTTAAGGAATAATCATATACTCGAGAATTAAAGATAGAAAGGGAAAGAGTATCACGTACATGGGATGGAAGAGCAATCTATGAATTAATTGCAGTAACAGTGAACGAATTAAAATATGTTGCAGTGTTATGGTCCGGGAATATCGGCGTTCGAGATGACAAGAACGTTGAGACCTATCTTGAATTCATTTTTTAAATCAAATTCAGTCTCAAACTCAAAATAAACCTTATAAGCACTTTTGATGAGCGACGAAAACACTTACCTATTCCAGCCGTAATAGCGTCAGTGCTTGTTGCTGTTATGCTCTGGTATGGAGGGTACGATAATCGGTAAAGTTACGCATGTGGTATTACCACATCACCACTGGGATAAGTATTTTTCATAATTTTGAGAGATAAAACTAGGTAAACATGAAATTGTCGATGATAAAAACGCACAATAACATCTTCGTTGTCTAGTTTTATTTTTCCATTACACCTAGTTGAATTTTTCTATCAGGAGAGCTATCAGCTTGTTTGGTATTTTTACGTGATTGAGTAGAAAATATACCTAGCTATAGCGTGCAGCCTGCTGCTTTATATAAGTTTTTCACCAAATTTTTCCGGGATAAAAAGTAGAATATGTGCTTTTCGAGATCATTATGTGCCTGTGTATTAAACTTCATCTTATTAAGTAGTTTAACTTCATTAAGTAGTTTTTGCGTGATTGAGTAACAAACATCCATGCATCCAGACAATCAAACATCCTAAAAATCATATCCATAATATTAATATAGATTACTTTTCTAGCTATTTATTATAGGTATGGATAAAAATGAGATATTTTTTGTTGTTTCAGTAAAAATAGAACAAAATAAACAGAAAATAACAGTGGGAAATATAAAACATTACAATTAGTTTTAACCCAGTCCTTATAGTTTTAATCAACGTAAGTAAGGCAATATTCAGCCAAAAAGGGTACGAAACTAAAACGCAACTTTGCAATAATGAGAGTAAGCAAATATAATCAAAATTAAAATGGAGTATCCTTTTATACGTTCTCTTTTATTTTTATGCTGGCGGCGGCACTAACTAGTTAATTAGCTAGTTTGCTAACATTTTAATATAATAATTGCGGCACGGTAATGTTATCTACCAGTATTAGATCTTCATACAAACGGGTGGAACGCGGTTATACCTACGCGCTCGGAGTTCGGTATACCCTCAATACACAACTACAGACCACATAAATACTGATAGCAAGGCGTTTGGCATTGATTGTGTAGCCGTGCATATGAGCGAACGCTCATGTCATTGTCAAAGTATGGAGAATTATTGACACTAATTGTAGTTGAGTTTTTATTGTTGCCGTTCTGTTGCATACATTGACGTATTTATGTAAATACGTAATGACGTAAAATTTAGCTACGCTTGATGTCTAAGTAATGTCTTAAGAAAGCGCCTCCATTTACTCCATGATACACTACAAACTGAGGGTTGCGCCGAAGTGACGAATGGCCGTAATGTGAGAGCACAGGCAAATGTAGTTAAAATATTGAAGGCGGGCAGCCCTGTCGCATTTCACGGCGCAGCCAGCTGTAGGTATTTATTTCAAGGACAGGGCCAAGTCAAAATACTGGTAGATAACATTACCGTGACTGCGGTACAAAATTTTTTCATTTGAAATTTGACGATGATTTTTTCATTTGAAATGAGTCACGATGGTAGTAAAACATAAAGTTAATCATTTACTTTATACGAACTTTTTCCAACTCTAACGTGAAGCTCTAGAAGTCCTCAAAAGAACGAATCAAACGACCCCAAAGCCGATGGTATTACTCTATTTTATTCTAAAGTTCCGACGATATTCTTTCAGCTCCATCGTGAGACCCTAGAAATTGTCTAGCACTACGGTGTTTATAAAAACAGAACAAATGAGTCCAAACTTGATGGGCTTATCTGGTTTAGTTTAGGAATCCACATGGTGACTTTCCAGTTCCAATATCAGATCCTAGCAGCCTAGATCCCGCACTAAAATATTTGCCAATACAAGGCAATTGAGTGCTAATTCAATAAATTTACCTTGTTGAGTTTAGGAGTTCACTGTTTTTTTTTTAAATCTGGATTCGGGAATTTCTATCTTTAGAACTTCGACATCATGAGAAAGTACTTATTGCTACGTAATAAACGCTTCCAAACTGCTCTATCTTAGCACTTTTATTTCTGTGAGTTTTTGTAATACTCTTTCTGCTCCATCTTCAGATCCTCATCATCATATCTATACATATAATAAAACTGTAAGAGGTCGATTTCTGTACATTGAAGATATTTTAAAATTTTTGGAAGATACTCTTTAATCGATACTGAAGCGAAAAATGTAATTTTTTAAATTTTTGTCTGTCTGTCTGTCTGTCTGTATCAAGGCCGCGCATCACGCCGAATCTACTGAACGGATTCAAATGAAATTTAGCATGATTAGAGTTACTACTTCGAAGAAGGTTATAGGATATTTTTTATCCCAAAATTCAGTATGGTTCCCGTGGGATAGGGGATGAAGATAAAAACGTATATTTAGCTTTAATTCATTAACCTGTCATCCGAAATCCTTTATTATTTTTTTGTTCAAAAGTAAGTACTATAAAGATTATCCCTTAAAAATTTCAAGTTCATGGGTTTTATAATTTAGAAGTTACAGACATCAGAAGTTTCAACGGTTTCGGGTGGTAAGTCCAGTTGAACGTGACACCCGGAGTGTATACAAAACCTTTGAACGCACGGCTCAATATAAGTTAGCATTATCATTTCATAGTGTTACGAGAGATTCAGTTCTAGAATGTATACTTTTTTATTAAAGTTATTATAAATGCAATTTTACTAGCTTAAAAATTAGTAAAATATGTGTAAAATATAAACCTAAACATTTTATTTATTTATATACGAATAATTATAATATATTTGAAAATATAATAGGTCAATTTTAAGGTTTTTGCTAATATCTCAGAAAAGATGCATCTAATCGAAATTGAGTATACTAATAGAATTTGTTCTTTATAAAATTTAACGTAAGGATAGGCTATTGGGAAAATTCACTATTTTGTTTTTACATTGCATAACGTAAAAAAGGATAAAAAAGTATCTACACGCCCATATCCTGGATTACGTAGGCAGAGGTGCAAAAAGTGTACCCACGATTAGCCGAAAATACTCTCTCACAATGTGATAGGTGGCAAGCCAATCTCGGGCAACGTTGTTTTATCAGAAAACTGAAAAAATACATTTTGTTTTGCCTGACCCGGATCCCGGACCCGGGATCTCATATGGTCAACGACGACACCGGACCGCTAAGACAACACGGTAAATATTTCAAAATTAGATACATCAATCAGTTATCTTTTAAAATGAATGAAACTTCTGCAAGTGTAGATGTTAAAGTGCCTAAGCCACTTAGTATACTGACTAACGTCGGACTCCAAAATACTTTTAAAAAAATTGTTAAGTAGAATATACGAATATGTACTTATAAGTTCTGTCCAGAATAAGATCAACATCTTACAGAAAAAATTTACACACATATAACTTCATCAAAACAAATTCTATCAAAAGATACTTAACTTTCCTTTATTTGTGAGAATCAAAAATCAAAAATGTGAGGAAAAATTACGTGGCGTTGTTGTTTTTTATTAAAGTATCATCACGCCCGGTTCCCTTGCGACGTAGGCAGAGTAAACCGACCGTCTATAGACTTTCCGGTTCACCGCGATTCACCGGTTTGTCGGTGGTGAGATAAATGGTAATCCTCATCGCCGCATATTCGATCGACTATTTTTAGCGATAACTGGAACCGAAAGTTTTACGTGCTCATCCGAGGCACGGCAGTGGTAATATACAGACCACTCCGCCAGTTTCCGTGTTGCTACTGAGATTTTAGATTTTCGAGAAAATCCTCGAAAATATCTCAATAACATCTTTGACCGACCCGGGGATTGAACCCGGGACCTCATGATCTGAGCCAAATAGGCTGTCCCTAGACCACGAGGCAGAGTAGTTTGTTATAATAATAAAAAAACCCTTGACTGCTTATTGAAAATGATACAAATTTACATTAAAAATATTTTTTAGAGAATGAAAATATTAATAAATTTAAGAAAAGTGCAACAAGATGTTTTTTTTATTGCAAATTGTTTTCAATGAAAAAGAATAGCTTCTTAGTCAAAGGCTATTTTGTTTTTTATTAATAACAAACTACAAAGCCATGTGTTAATTTATTTATTTTTAACTTCCCGTTATGAAATTTGCTTTAAATAAAAATTATTCAAAAAATAAACCTGAATAAATAACTTTTTATCTTTTTAATTAGGTATATATTTTTAACTTCCCGCTACGTAGCTACGTAGATAAGGAAGTTACTGATTTTGCTCGATTTTCGAAAATCGAGTGTTCACCAGATCTCCACGTTTTGAGGACCTAGGAACCTTTTCCGACTATTTTCATGATGACGTATGTATGTATGTGTGTGTGTGTGTATGTGTGTGTGTGTGTGTGCGCGCGTGAGTGTGTATGTGTGTATGTAAACATCTCATTAATTTTGAACGGCTTGACCGATGGAAACGTGGTTAATGGGATTCGATTGGATTCCACTCAACTTAGACTTCCTGAAAATTGTAACTAGTTCAGTAAAGAAGATTTTGAGAAATTTTGGAAAACCTTACAAAGGTTTTTGGCGGAACAATATTTTTTTAATACAATTTCCAGATTAATGAACCGATATAGTACAAAAAGTAATCAGCTTTACTTCTCAAAAAACTGCCTCCAATGCATAAATTGCATCAAAATATATTTATCCGTTCGGAGTTATTTTTTTCGACATAACTTCGAATTTTTTTAACTAATCATTTTTAATCTTCTGCAATATTTTAGTACTTACTAAAAAAACTATGTATATTGAATTTCAAAAATCAAAATCGAGTCAAATTTTCAAAAGGTACAGCTTTTCAAACATTAAAATTACGTTGTTTACAGTAAACTTATTAAAGATTTTTTAAAAAACTTTCAGGTTAATATACCGTTTGATATAAAAATCGAATTAGGTTTGCCCTCTAAAAAACCGCGCTAAATACTGGAAATTGGTTACAAACTGGATTTATTTGGGATTTGTCAGTGATGATTCAATATAAAAAAAAGTTTTAAAAAACTAAAAAAGTTTTTTTTTACATTTCTTCGACATTTTTTAACCTATCGATTAAAATAATTTTGAGTTAAACAATTGCGTTGAATGCCATTCGAAAGATCACAATCAATCATCAATTTTAAAAAATATGATGTATATTTTTCAAACATGAATTTCCTAAGTATCATTTATATAAACTAGATTTTTTGAACTCTTCGAACTCTAGGGAACTTCTAAGGAAGCGCGTTCTATCTTAGGCCGTATCTTAGCTTACCGTCAGGCGAGATCGTAGTCAAGCGCTTCCCTATTGATAATAAAAAAACATGTCGATTCCACGCGTATTTTACGAAATATTGGCAAAAAATTGCAAAAAGCCGTATTTTAATTGTTTTAAACAAAATGTTCCTAACCCCCACACGTCCTCCTCCACGGTCAAGATATTATGCTTAATAATAATAACATTGCAGTTATAACGTTTACTGGAAGCAAATACTATTTATTTCGCCCTGACTTATAGGTCTTGACTAATACTACTGCAATGGAGTCAGATGTTGTTAATTATCAGACATACACCATGGATTTTAAAATTAGTTAGCTTAAATATCATCGTTGCCCATTAGGAACCTAGGTACAAGCCAATACTTTCACCTTCAATTTTTTGCCCTCAAAAAATCTTAAAGTTGTTATGATAATAATATCTAAGGTTGTTGAAACCAAAAATGTCTATTTTGAAGTTTTAATACTGTAACTTTTGATCGCGATTTTATCGATTTTAATCTTCCAAACAGCATTAAACGCAGTTTTAGCAAGATGAAAAACGTTGTCTTGGGAAAAAATTAACTGGTTGAAAAATCTCAAAGTTATGTTTAACCACATTTTTTTTAATTTTTTCGTACGCGGTAACTCCTGAAGGATTATTGACCGAGCCTTCTGCTCTGAAACCGGCTATGATGTTTTGTCACATCGTTGCACGTAATATAACAAATATAAACTAAACCGTGCAGTCGTTAAACATCGAACAGCTGTCAATGGAGTAAGTATAACACCGTAAATAACTCTGGGTGGAAGTTTTTTTGGACTCACTTCAAGGTAGACGAAAACATTTTTTTACAAATAAGAATTAAATTCGCAGCCTCTTGGCTGATTATGATTGCCCTGGCAGTGGCGTATTTTAGTTGCGACACTTTTATCCGGTGGAAGGATAGCCCCAGCCATGTTTAAAATTATAATACAGATGAAGACATTTGCTTCATCGGTGTGCAATTTTCCTTTCTATAAAAAATAGGTTTTGCAAAAATGATTTTATTCAAATATAAAATCATTTTTTAAATGGAATGAGTATATAATGGCATACAAATAAAACTGTAAGCATGACTGTAGAAAATAAAAGGCGAGGTGACTTTAGTTAAACACTGCCTAAATCCCTACAAGACACAAGGTTCGTTATCAAAGTCAACGTGTTTTCAAATCCACACTAAAAGAATCCTTTCTTAATATTTCTCATTTGATAAAAGTGCTTCGCCGTCCAAAGTATTGCTGAATACGAGAAATACTGTGGTCAGTTCCTAATAATTACTCTGCAAGGATGGCCAAACGCGAACGAAGTCGCGGGTACAGCTAGTTACTTAACAAATTTAGTATGTACTTGGTATTTACTCTTCAAAACTCTGCAATAGGGAGTTTCAGTCTCTACATCCAGGCTACATCATGAGATCAGCTGAATAGTATTATAATATTGCATTATCACTGAAATTGCAAAATTTTTGTGCAAACGGATATCAGTGAGTCGCTGAAAAAGGGTTTGAAATATTTAGAAAATCTGTCATTTATATTTATATATATATATACAACATTGCCAGTTAAATACAAGCTGATGATCTTGAAATAAGGATCTAGTAACATCAGGTCAAGGTCACCAAGTCATTGCATTGTCATAAAAGTAACAGAATTCAACACTTGCTATCGATAAAGCCTTTACAAGTTGTTGAATTTCTTTCAACAATTTGAAAAGGGCTGATGATCTTAAAATGGCTAAACAGATTCTATTGAATAATAGCTAAGAACTATCTCACAAAATAAGGCTTTCATTTAACAAAAACCGTAATTAAATCTGATCGTCCGTCTGGTCGCTACGATGCCACGGACAGACACACAGATACACATGTGAAATTTATAACACCGTCTTTTTCTTATATTATAAGATAGCAAACAAGCAGATGGGTCTCCTGATGGAAAGAGTCAACCATCGCCTATAGACACCAAAGATGTTAAAGGTGCGTTGCTATCTTGCGGCGAGGTCTAAGTGTGAGGTCTAAGTAAGGACAGTGACAAGCATTGACGCTATTGCGGCAGGAATAGGTAAGGCGGTGGTACCAGACCCGAGCGAGACAATGCAGAACTCTACCACAGTAGCCACGATGGTAGTGACTCGATAGCCAATCGGTCGCCTTTTACGACCTGCCTGGCAGAACGGCAGTTGGCCTATTCTTCAAAAGAGGCCGGGACCAACACGGCGAAAAGTTTTCGCGTCGGTGGTTAATAAACTGGAAAAGTGCGAGACTGACTCGCCCTCCGAAGGTTCCGTACAAATTTAGGTAGATATGTGGGTACGTAGGTACATATAAAATCTCAGGAATCAGGAGGATCGTAAAGTAGCCTACTAATTTTGATTCCTTAAGAGCGTAGAAATATATATTTTTGCGGCATAAATGGCTGTATTTTTATACTTAGAAGTTTGCCTTTTTATAACTTTAAGGGGCTACCTTAGTATATAGTTTCATTTTCAGCTCGATACCTGGAGGTATTCAGAGCTAAAGGGTCTTGATAGACAGATGGATAGACAGACAGACGGACAACAAAGTCCTATAAGAGTCCCATTTTTTCTAGCTAGAAAAAGGAGTCCTAAAAATAACAAATCACAAATACATTTATTGATACGAAAACATGAAAGAGAAACAACATAAATATACATATATATGTACTAACTCTCATTATTTACCCAATGAGCCGAAGCTTTGGACATTGGTTTGTCATTGACGAAGTGCGGCTTCACGTGATTTGCTCATATATACTGCTATCTATTACGCTTCATTGACCCGCTGATGGAGTTCCTCGGATATCTAGACTGGTTGAACTAATAATTTTAATCATATACTATGATTATGTTTATCATAATTCACCATCTTATTACATTATCAAAAATGCAATATTGTTAAAACTTGTCAAATTAAATCAACATCATTGAAAGAAAGAAAGAAAGAAAATATTTATTTGCAAGAATATGGGTGTTTTTGATCAAATTAAGAGTATTTGACGCTGTTTCTAAAGAAGACAAGTTAATAAGATTTTTAAGTCCATCGGTGTATTAGCCTGAAAGTTATTTTAAACATTTAAAAATTTTAAATATGTTTGCTAAATATAACGTAATTTTAATATTTGAAAAGTTGTAACTTTTTGAAAATTATATTCGATTTTGATATTTGAAACGAAATTTGACGTAGTTTTTTAGTACTAAAACATCGTAGAATACCAAAAAAATATTGGTTGAAAAATTTTAAAGCTACGTCGATAAAACACTTTTTTGAAAATTTTTCGTCGATTACTTCCAAACGAATAAATCGATTTTGACGCAATTTATGCATTAGACATAGTTTTTTGGGGAGTAGAGCTTAGTTTTTGTGCTCAATCGGTACATAAATTTGGAAGTTATATTAAAAAAATACTGTTTCGCCAAAACATTTTTTGGGATTTTTCAAAATTTTTCAAAATGGTTTAAATTCTCAGGAAGTCTGAGTTGTGTGGAATCCAATCGAATGCCATCAACCGCGATTCGATCGGTTCAGCTGTTTAAAAGTTATGAGATGTTTACACACACACACACACACTCACATACATACATACATACAAACATACATACATACATACATACATACATACATACATACATACATACATACATACATACATACATACATACAGATATACTGACATCACCGCGAAGATAGTCAAAAAAGGTTCCTAGGACCTCAAAACGTGGAGATCTGGTGAAAACTCGATTTTTGTAAATCGGGGCAAAATCAGTAACTTCCTTATCTACATACGTAGCGGGAAGTTAATATATACTTCAAATTATAGCTTTAGTGACTGCAGAATAACCCAGGGAAGCATTTTAGAACCCTTGCTTTTTTAATTTATATTAATGACCCTGAAACCTCTGAAACGCACGGGATACGTGCTTCAATGGTTGTGAACCACCAGTCGCCTCTTGTCCGAGAGTAGAACATGTGATGACGCATGGTTCATAAAAGTTTAAATTGCACAGTTAATATCAGGGTTAACAAAATAGTTACATTTACGGCTTATAACAATACAATAGCATTTTTTTAAATAAAATAATTATATATTTGCCCGAAGGCAGGAAAACGCGATGGCGCGTGGTTCACAAAAGGTTAAATTGCACAGTTAATATCCTAGTTAACAAAATATAAGGTCGGAGCAAAAGTATTTTCGTATTGTTCATACAAAGGAAAATATTTTTTTAGGTATAATTTATTTTTATTATTTCTTTCTTTATTATTCTTTATAATATGTATGTGTCGTTTCTTTATATTATTTCTTTATAATATGTATGTGCCGTTTTGGTGGATGACTTGTTGCCATTTTATGAGTAGTGCTATGATCCCATTCCTGTAGAAATTTTGAGATTTTTGATTAAAAACATCTGACAGCTAGTGTTCAGTGTTTTTTTTGAAGTTAACTTTATGATTCCTAAAGAGTTCGGCAATGGCTGAAGTAGGTGGAAATCTAATGGAACAAGGTCAGAGCTATACGGCGGATGCATCAACACATCTCAGGTAAGCTCTCTTAATTTTTGCTGCGTAGCTATAGATAAGTGCGGTCTGGCGTTGTCATGGTGAACACCACGCCCTTCCTATTCACCAGCTCCGGTTTTCCTCAATAACTTTTTTAATCTCATCAGTTACTAATAGTAGAGGTCAGAACCGATAGTTTTACCCGATGGCATAGTGTCCACTATGAGCTTTTGCCATTGACCATGATCTTTTTCGCACATTTTTATCGCAAGTCACCCATTTTTTATCACCCGTAATCAACTGTTTAAGAAATGGTTCGGAATTGTTACGTTTCTACAAAGAATCGCAAATGGAAACAGTTTACATTAGGTTTCTCTCAGTGATATCATGTAGCCTAAATGTCAAGTTTTTTCTTTTTTTTTATATTCAATAGGTAAGCGCTTGACCTCGATTTCGCCTGATGGTAAGCTAAGATGAGGCCTAAGATGGAACGCGCTTCCCTAGAAGGTACCTGTTCACTCTTCTCTTGAAGATCTCCAGATTGTACTTGTCCGGGAACACAGACTCAGGAAGCATGTTCCAGTCCTTTGCGGTTCGAATGAAGAATGTTGAGTCGAACCGCTTTGTCCGGGTAAGTGGAACGTCCACCATATAACGATGCCTAGATTCTGTGTACCTCGACGATCGATAGAAAAACGGGGATGGCGGAATTAAGTCGTGCAATTTCGCAGCGCACTCTCCAAAGTGTATTCGATAAAAAACCGATAAACTAGCCACTCTGCGGCGATGAGCGAGGCTCTGGAGTTTTTTGCTTACCAGATCATCGTCGTTTATGAGCCTCTTGGCACGCCTCTCGATGGCCTCAAGTGTCTCTAGCTGGTATTTAGCGGATCCATCCCAGAGGTGAGAGCAGTATTTCATGCACGAACGGACTTGTGCTTTATAAAGGTTGAGCAACTGTCCCGGACTGAAGTACTGTCTCACCTTCGCCAGAATACCGAGCTTTTTTGAGGCAATTTGGGCTTTAGATTCGATGTACGAACCAAAGTTGAGAGTAGGCGTTAAATCCATCCATACGTCATTTACGAAAGTCTGATCTTATACCCAGACTTTCGTAAATAACGTAAAACTGTTTTATGATTAACATCCAGTTCTTCAACAATGTCGTAGCTACTAATATGTCGATCTTGCTCCACCTTTTCAAAAATGGCACTGATTTTATTTGTGACAGGGCGTCCAGAGCGAACCTCATCTTTCACACTAAAATTTCCAGACTTGAAACGCTTGAACCACATCTTTCACACTAAAATTTCCAGACTTGAAACGCTTGAACCACATTTGTGCTACTCTTATTGAAGTGAAAACTTTTTAGGCGCGTTGAGCGTTTTGGTAGAGGGTAAAATCCTCGGTTCGCGTCACCGACATGCTAATGATAATAGTATATCTATAGCTATGTTTTGCATATAGTTTTAATTACTCTCAACTTAATAGTTCCGTTTTCACTTCTATCGGCAGTCCCACGACTGCTACTGTTTTTTTTTTGATACTGCATTAGGTCCGTAAACCGCACAAATTTTATTCGTGGCATTCGTCGCAGTTTTACTTTTTTTGTAATAAAACTTTAAAATGTACCGAATTTCTCCGTCACATACGTTCATTTTGCTAGACTGAAAAACAATTGAAAAATGGCAGGAACGTTTTTTTTTTATTTATTGCATCTTCAAATGTCACATATTTTATTGGTATTAAATCTAGCCAGTTACATTCAGAACAGCAAAAGAGGTTTGATTACTAATAATACATTCAAAATACGAAAATACTTTTGCCCCGACCTATTAGTTACATTTACGGCAGTAAATGAGAATACAATATCATTTTTAAATAAAATTATTATATACTAGCTGCAGCATGCAACCCGCTGCATTATACACAGTTTTTGGCGCATCCCGCGGGATTACCTCATTTTCCCGGGATAAAAATTAGCCTATTCCAGGTCATCAGCTACCTGTGTGCCAAATTTCATTCAAATCCGTTAAGTAGCTTTTGCGTGATTGAGTAACAAACATCCATCCAAACATCCAAACTTTCGCATTTATAATATTAATATAGATGCCGGAAGGTAGAAAAACAAACTTTAAAATTGCTTTCGGGTAACTTTTAAGTACAAAATGTGATTAGTAGAATTATAACAAATTATATTTTACTAAAATAAAATGGAATAACTAGACCTCAATTACCAGCTGCAATTTTTATAATTTATTCGTACCGTAGCATAAGAATACAAGACAGGACGACGAACCGCGTGTAAAGAGGGCTTAGTAGGGTCGCTGGCACAGTTAGATAGACAGATTTAAGAAGAATCATACAGCGCTGCGTATCTAGGTTAGTATTTATAAATATGAAATACGAGTTAATATCAGGCCATTTAATATAAACCTGTCATATTAGCATGAATTCAATCTGAACAGTAATGGACGTGCGTATAGATTCCATTTGCTATCTATTAGCTTCTAATTAATGGGGCTTGGAGTTAATTTACAGTAAATAAATAGAACACAATTTGTTAGTTGTAATTCTTATTTATCATACTAATATTATTAATGTGAAAGTTTGTGTGTGTTCTTTTAATGCTTGTAAAGGCGTGCAGGCGTGCAAGCGTGCAGGCGTGAAGGCGTGAAGGCGTGCAGGCGTGAAGGCGTGCAGGCGTGTATGCGTGCATGCGTGCAGGTGTGCAGGCGTGCAGGTGTGCATGCACACGGACAGAAGTACAAAGCCTCCGGCCTCCTTTGTAGAATAGGCTAACTGCCGTTCTGCCAGGCAGGTCGTAAAAGGCGACCGATTGGCTATCGAGTCACTACCATCGTGGCTACTAGGTGGTAGAGTTCTGCATTGTCTCGCCCGGGTCTGGTACCACCGTCTTACCTATTCCTGCCGCAATAGCGTCAGTGCTTGTTGCTGTCGTGTTCCGGTTTGGAGGGTAAGCCGGTAAACTTATGCATGTGGCATTATACCTCGCCACAAGATAGCAACGCACCATTAACATCTTTGGTGTCTATAGGCGATGGTTGACTCTTTCCATCAGGAGACCCATCTGCTTGTTTGCTATCTTATGACATAAAAAAAAAAAAAAACTTATGAATTTAAGTACACGTGATTGAATGCTTTAAAAGATCATCATACTCAGATATTATCCAATTTCAACAATATTACATACAAGTGCATGTCAGACTGGTAACCTCCGTGTTTTCGTCGGTTAATAAAAAGGTGGCGAACCACTTGTTACGTAAATGGGTAGTTGATATTGTAGACTTGGAACCGGTTGATTTCACGAGTGTGCAGATGTTTGAGAGGCTACCTTTATCTCCCACGCCTATAATCAAACTTTACGTCACTTTAAACGTAAGTTGCCGTAATCAAAAGTGTTCGTGATTTACGGCATAGTAATTAGCGCTATTATAATGTGACAAAATTTAGGGGTGATATAATGCCTCTTGTAATACCTACTCTATACAAATAATACGGTCAAGTATGAGTTAGAATCGCATACCGAGGGTTCCATATAAACTTGTAGGTAACCTTAGATACACATAAATGTACCCTATAGGTGTTGTGAAATCCCCCCTGTGAAATGCGACATAGTCATATATTTTATTTGCGTTTTTTGTGATTTAACTAAAAATTTAAGGTTTTCGGATTTTTTCCTTTACACGTGCTGTAAGACATTGCTTCGAGCTGCTGTAAGACAGACGAACAGACGGCCAAAAAAGTGATGTTATAAGGGTACCATTTTCCATGTAAGGTACGGAACCATATATATATATATATATATATATATATATATATATATATATATATATATATATATATTTTATGTCATAGGATAGCAAACAAGCAGATGGGTCTCCTGATGGAAAGAGTCAACCAGCGCCTATAGACACCAAAGATGTTAATGGTGCGTTGCTATCTTGTGGCGAGGTCTAATGCCACATGCATAAGTTTACCGGCTACCTTACCCTCCAAACCGGAACACGACAGCGACAAGCACTGACGCTATTGCGGCAGGAATAGGTAAGGCGGTGGTACCAGACCCGGACGAGACAATGCAGAACTCTACCACCTAGTAGCCACGATGGTAGTGACTCGATAGCCAATTGGTCGCCTTTTACGACCTGCCTGGCGGAACGGCAGTTGGCCTATTCTACAAAGGAGGCCGGGACCAACACGGCGAATATATATATATATATATATATATATATATATATATATATATATATATATATAATTTTGTCGATATCTACTGTTACATCCAGCTTAAAAGATAGGATAGTTTTTATCTCAGTTAATCCTATCCCCTTCTCTCCTTTCAAGTCCCCACCAAAATATTTAAGCTGATTTAGTGTCACGCTGACCGCACTCTGACGGTCGGCGTTGATGGGTCTATATGTATGTAGTCATGCGTAGCGTTTTTGTGTCCGCTGACGACGGTAGGCTACATACATTAGCGCCAACCGCCAGCGTGCGCTCAGTGTGACACAAGTAATTTGTATGGCGAAACTAAAAATATTACTACGTATTTAAATCTCGGTGTATAGCTTACCTTACATATTATTGCCTATTATACTATGCTAAGTATTTTTTGTAGCGGAAGAGCGGCGTGTCCTAGCACAAGTGCATATGCACTTACAAGGTAACGCCAATCGATTTGTGTTAGTTGTTAAAAAGTTTGTAAATAAAAATATTTGAAATTTGATATTTGAAATTTGAACTTTTGCCAGCTAGTTTTTTTTATATATTTTTTTTATGTCATAGGCTACAAAAGAGGCGTGAAAGATACAAAGAGAACTAATATAGGGCATTTATTGGTTTTTCATCAACTTCAGTAACAGGGAACGAAAAATTGTGTAGCACAATTATTAAAGAGTCAATTTCAAAAAAGTACGCACGGTGTATGGAGAATTTATTGCAAAAATTTTAAAATATATTTCCATTTTTGCAATATTTCAGTAGCGAATTATTCGAGGTATTATATGTCGACGGAGTGGAATCAATTTTAAATATGATCGAATGGTCGATGTAATTGTTCAATTTTTAGACATCCCTAACTGTACTATTATTTTTTTAATATTATTAGACTAGTTGTGCCCGCGACATCGTCCGCGTGGAATTTTTCCAATATAAAAGTAGCCTAGGTTACTCTTTATTAAATTATCTATCTGCAAGTGAAATTCCCGTTAAAAGTCGGTCCAGCCGTTTCGGAGATTACCCGGAACAAACAGACAGACCGACAGAAAGACATATAGACAGACAGACAGACAAAAATGGTAAAAAATGTTATTTTGGTATGTGTAACGCGTATACTTCAATATGCATTTAGTAAGAAGCGGTTATTTTAATATTACAAACAGGCACTCCAATTTTATTTGTATATAATGTATAGATAGTAAACAAACAGATTGCTCTCCTGATGGAAAGAAAAAACATCACGACACCAATATATTAATTGTGCGTTGTTATCCGTGTGTCGGGGTGGCAATGCCATATATGTCCACCGGCTACCTTACCCTTCAAACCAAAATATGACAGTGACAAGAATTGACTCTATTGCAGCAGGTACAGGTGAGGCAGTGGTACCAATTACCCGGGCGAGACGTTGCGGGACTCTATCACCTAGTGGCCACAATGGTCGTGTATTAGCGAATAGCTAATCACGCGTATAGCGAATCGGTCACCTTTTACGACCTGTCTGGCCGAACGGCAGCTATTGATCTATTCTTCAAAGAAGCCCGGACCAACACGGTGTTTGCATATTATAAACTAGCTGAGCCCGCGACTTCGTCCGCGTGGAAAATATCGAAATTAAAAGTAGCCTAAGTTACTCCTTATCACATCAGCTATCTGCCAGTGAAAGTCCTGTCAAAATCGGTTCAGCCGTTCCAAAGATCAGCTGGAACAAACAGACAGACAGACAGACAGACCGACAGACAGACAGAAAAAAATTGTAAAAAATGTTACCTATTTTGGTATATGTACCGTGTATACATCCATATGCATTTGGTAAAAAACGGTTATTTTAATATTACAAACAGACACTCCAATTTTATTTATTTGTATGTATTATGCAAAAAATTATCTGTCAGCATTGATATAAAAAGGGAAGATATGTTACGTTCTAATATCTCAGTTGTTAACCTAAGCTCGATCAGTCGAACGCAAAGTAATGCGACAAACGAAGCAAACTACGTTTCTCTCGCTTACTTTTGTATTGTACTATCTCACTCTTGCAAACATGGCAAACTAAATAATAATTTAACCTTATTTTCAAACAAATTATTTTAACCGTACTTACGAGTGGAAAGTAATCACGTGTGTCTTATTTTTTTCCTTGAGTGATTATAACACTCACTACATATACAAGAAGGTGTTTTGATGCGTGTTTAATGGTAAAAACAGTCGGAAAATATAAGTGTATGATATGAGGTCCCGCGCGTGATTGATTTTCACCAATTGTCACTGTGTCTATGGACCTAGTTTTGTAGGACCAGGCGCTGTGACTAGGTAACGTATCTTCCCTTTTTATATCAATGTCTGTCAGTTACGTTTTCACGATTTTATCGCTAAACGTTTTATGTTTGACTTTGTTCTATCTAACATTTTATGTTTTTTTCAGACAGTATTTCCTGAGATTAACTCTTTCAGCCAAATAAACAAACAAACAAACTCTGCAGTTCTATTATATTGGTATAGATTTCCAAACGCTTTCTATACAAGCATCAGAGTATTTACAGCTATTTATTCAGTTAACATAGTGACTGATAAATATTATACAATGTATGTTTTATTGTATATAGTATTTCACCATTATATTATAAGTATATAAAAGTAATAATAAATTTATAAAGTACAAATTAATATAACTCTAACTTACAAATACATACATAAAAATATTATATATGGTTCTAAAAAGCGTAATAAGCTGTAAAAATATATTTTAACTACTTTGCTTACTTACTTGCATAATCATTTTTAGATTTTTTCTGAACGAAAACCTATCATCAACGCAAACGCCCACAGATAGCATACAATTAACATTTTTGACGATACTTTTTTTATCAGAAGAACCATGGTATACAGAAAATATGTGATATAAAAAATGAGGCAGCCAAAATAACGTCCCCGACGAAATCCATCAGTAAGTTAATTAAAACATCATAAATAAAGTTCCCTTCAAAGTTACGGGTCACTGATGAAAGATTACGAACACAAAGAACGTTGTCGACTGACATAATGCGTATGGAGTGCACGAGCCTATATACGTGTGAAAAATTGCCTTTGGCTTCCATTGTCCTGGTACTATTGAGATTTTATTTTCCTATTTTACGACCGGCTTTTAGGTTGTAAAGTCTTAGATTTAAGAGCTTCTAAAACCAAAAATCACTTTTTAGACATATACGCCCCGTTCAAAATATTTTTAAAGTCGATGTGAGATTTTTTTGAAGTCAATTTTATTTAGTTTTATTTCATGCTTGTTATGACTTCGCGCTCGTGACCTAAAATCGTTATTCCCTTTTGCTTATTTGAGTAAAAAAGTAGCCTATATAATACGTAGATAGTGCTTTATACTGGTAAAATAATTTTAAAGTCAAATAGTTTTTAAAGAAGAAATTATGGTATTTAATTTGCAAATTTCTGCGAAATGTTATATGGAACTGCCGTGATGCATCAGAAAAGAACGGTAGTGTAAGGAATAGGGCATTAGCACTTCACTCTATGAAGGGTGAAGCAATAAAATGCTTCACCCTTCATGGAGTGAAGTGCTATTTGACTCTCCTGAAGATGCTTCGGTTGCGAAGTGAAACGTGCGTTGAGTACATAACTTGTGTATGCCTTGTCCTGCCTTTGTTTCTGACGTGGAAGAAAGTATCGTGGAAGTGGGTGGATTATTGTGCTGCTGTGGTCTACTATAATTTCAGACTTTGGATAAGTTTGCCCTATTCCTTACACTACCTTTCATTTCTGTTGCATCACAGCAGTTCCATATAATATTTCGCGAAAATTTGCAAATCAAATACCATAATTTGTTCTTTAAATTATGGATTTCCGCAAAGTTTACGCCTGAATCTATTAAACAAATAGTTTTTCATTACAAACATTTAAAAAAAGTTATTTCTTTGTAATATACTAGCTGACCTAGCAAACTTGTTCTGCCTTTTTAACTACTCTTATTTTTTGTATATTTTCTCACTTCAAAACCAACTACTCAAAACCAAAATTAGGCAAATCGGTTCAGCCGTTCTCGAGTTTTAGCGAGACTAACGAACAGTAATTGACTTTTATATATATAGACTAGCGACCTGCCCGCGGTTCTACCCGCGTAGCTTTTATTCCCGTGGGAATATCGGAAAGGTTTATATACTAAAACCTTCCTCAAGAATCAATATATCTATTTAAAACAACCGCATCAAAATCTGTTGCGTAGTTTTAAAGATTTAAGCATACATAGGGACAGACAGAGAAAGCTACTTTGTTTTATACTAAGCTATGTAGTGAAGTATAGACGATAGCATACAAACAATATTGTTCAAATAACTTGGATTTATATTGTATTAAAAGCACTTGTACTGTTTTACTTGACTTCAAGTCAAGTAAACCAGTACAAGTGCTTTTAATACAATATAGATCCAAGTTAACATGGAGTTTTACCAAGTGCCGACGATATTCAGTATTCAAAGTATTGTTCAAATAAATTATTTCATGATGGCGTACTATGGACTATAAACTATATTTTTCTAGTGCGCTATGTTATAGCCTATATTATAACGTGTGACTGGAAGACTTGAGACTATGATACGAAGTTAAAATTTTTATTCTTTGAATTACAATTCTTTAACTATGCAGAAACTTAAAGAATCGTTTTAGTTGTTTTTTTTTACTAAATGGTTTTATTGAGAAACTAGCGACCTGCCCGCGGTTTCACCCGCGTAGCTTTTGTTTTCGTGGGAATATCGGAAAGGTGTATATACCAAAACCTTTTTCAAGAATCAATCTACCTATTAACAAAAAAACGCATCAAAATCCGTTGCGTAGTTTTAAAGATTTAAGCATACATAGGGACAGACAGAGAAAGCTACTTTGTTTTATACTATGTAGTGATGTATAATTTGCAAATTAGAATAACCTTGTTATTGAATTATTGTAATTGGATGCGTTATTTAACGCACCGAATGAAAAGCTAAGGGTTAGATGTACTCCTGAAATTATATTTTTTTCTTCGGTAAGTACTATGACTCTGCATTTCTGGGTGTATATGCAAAATACATTGACTTACTAAATATATTACTGTATACTTTTTCCCAGTGTTGGTCCCGAGCTCGTTTGAAGAATAGGCCAACTGCTGTTCTGCCAGGCAGGTCGTGAAAAGCTACCGATTGGCTATGCGACTCACTACCATCGTGGCTACTAGGTGGTAGAGTTCTGCATTGTCTCGCCTGGGTCTAATACCACCACCTTACCTATTCCTGCCGCAAAAGCATCAGTGCTAGTTACTATCGTGTTCCGGTTTGGAAGGTAAGGTAGCCGGTAAACTTATGCATGTGGCATTGGACCTCTCCACAAGATACCAACGCACCATTAACATCTTTGGTGTCCATAGGCGATGGTTGACTCTTTCCGTCAGGAGACCACCTGCTTGTTTGCTATCTTATAATATTAAAAAAATGCAATTAAAGGCGTATCCAGTTTTATCTGTGATGTGAACGAAGTCATAGGTAAAACCGCAAATATATGTAACATATATTTTTGGTTTTATTTGTGTAGTATCTAATCACAAATATATGTAACATTAATGACGTAAGTCTAAATGCAAATAATGAATTCATTCAATAGTCATATATTAGTATATTCAATAGTCTACGAGCTATCTTTTGTGAGTTCTAATTCATAATATTCTCTGAATAATGAATATATACGTCACAAGCAATGTAGGTCCGAGCACTCGTTATAACGATCGGTCACGTTGAAAGTCGTAAATCGCAGATGCTATTTCTAAGGGAACATCTCCGATATACGTTTTTAGACTTTCGTAAGTAAATATCAAAAACGACAGTTTTAGAAAGTTACCCTCATGTCTGTCCTTATGTATTTTTATAAGATAGCAATAAATCAATCAAATATCATTTTATTCGACGTAGGTACGCATAAGAATCCTTGACGACGTCATTTTCAAAACTAAATAATGAAGACCAGTTATACAATAGTTGTAAAATAAATTAAGATAAGACACAGAAAATAAACTAGATAGAATTCTTTGTCTTTATACTTGTGGCGAGGTCTTATGTAAAGTGTAAAGAGTCTCGGTGTGTCGAAGAATTACATCAACAACCCACCACTACTTATGTCATGTCAACACTAGGTAAATAAAACTTTGGTTGTCTGTTCTAAGAGAATGAGGTTCATTACATTTGTGTATATAAAATCATCCTTACAAAACGTTAGCGTGATTTAAATATGTACAGTGTCATCTAGTTACAAATTTGAAAATTAAAAGATTGTACTAATTGAACAACCCCTTTTTAAGACAATGTGCGACCGGTGGAGTATAAAATTTGGCACAGTTAAAGTTTACATTGCGGAGGACCGCAGAAACATAATATTTTTAAATAAAATGCATCACAAATACATTAAATTTACAAAAATAAACATTACACACACTACATTCATGTGACATACATGAAATTATACACACATGGACACTATTTTCTTTACGGTTAAAAACATTTGTCCAATTTAAAAGAGATTTTTTTGTCTAGCCGAGCACAAACGATTGCTAGTATGCTTTTAATTAATGAGTTGAAAGTAACTAATAAGTACGTTGCACTGAGAGCAATATTATTTCTCGATTTTGATTCCTCTTATATTATTTAGTGGTTTTATTTTCTTTCTAGGTCTTTCATAAACAACATCGTATTTTTGGTGATCCCTTGAAGTGAATTGAAACCCACGATTTCGATTGGTTACTTCTTAGATTATTTAGTTGTATTATTTTCTCTCTAGGTCTTCGATAAACAACATCGTATTTTTGGCGATCCCTTGAAGTGAATTAAACCCACATCACGAGGTATCCTAGTATGGGAACAATGTTTAATGTTATTTAAGTTTGTAAACTTATTTTTATAGTATAAGATAGCAAACAAGCAGATGGTTCTCCTGATGGAAAGAGACAACCATCGCCTATAGACATCGAAGATGTTAATGCTGCGTTAATGTCCTTGAGGCGGTGTCTTAATGCCGCATGTATAAGTTTACCGGCATCCTTACCCTCCAAACTGGAAAACGATATAGACATGCAGTGATGCTATTGCGGTAGAATTAGGTAAGATGTGGTACCAGGCCCGGGCGAGACAATGCAGAACTATATCACCTAGTAGCCACGTGACTGGAATAGCCAATGTTCGTATCTAACGAGCTGCATGGCAGAACGTCACATGATCTATTCTTTGAAGGACCAACACGGGGTAAAAACTAGTGTAAGCAACCGCGCTTAACGACAAGCACTAGCCGGCTAAATGTATGGCGCACCTGTGTTATGCACCTGTTATTTGTGATAATGACGTCACAACAACAATGGACAAAATTTATAACGAAGAATAAATAGGCGGGGATAACATGTTTTCCATTCATTGTAATTCTATCCCATCTTGAGGGTGTTACTCTGTCCAAAAATTATATTGTGCGTATCAAAGTGATTTAAGTGTTTTATTCGGCCAAATTGTTTCTTGGTTACACTAGTTTTGTTTCATAAATTGGACGTAGTTAAAAGAAAAGGATCCAATCAACAAAATGGTCAAAAATGAGTTAAGTGCACCAAACTGATGCTAAACATCAATACAATTGGCCAGTAAAAAATATCTAAGCAAAAATAGCTCTCTATCACTTTATTCAACGTCACAACTAGTCCTCATGTATGGCAAGTTAAAAAATTAAAAAATATCCAACTACAAACTTTTTTGAGTGCGAGCGCGTGCATTGCGCGGTGAGGACGTGCGCGTGATATTCGAATATATTAAGTTCGGTGAATAAGCGTACGGTTTCTCTAAACGTTAATAACGGTTCAACTCATCAGTGTACCTATAAATTACCCTTATTAGTTTTGTTATACTATGTAGAAAAGCTGTACCGTAACGATGAATGCATCGTCATCGGGTATAGGGGAGATGAGTAAAACAAACGAAATTCGTGTGTCGGTAGATGTACATCGGGCGGAAAGTGAACGTGCGGGTAGTGTTATGTCTGATAGTTCGAGAAGTATGATATTTGGAGAGAATATGGGCAGAAATAAAAGAATGACAATGTCGGAGGATGAAGATGAAGAGGGGTTTGATACTGTTGAGAAAAGGAGGGAACGGAAGAAACGTTGTTTTATTCCTCATAAAAATCAGTTACAAAATAAAAATACATTTCCTAGTGGGGATCATACGTCATATTATGTTGAAGTGGGAATAAGCTCAAAAGAAATTCTTCCTAAACAAATAGGTATGGCCAAAATTCTTCAACACGAAAATCTTACGGGTATAGTAAAAGTCAAATTTAAAAGCCCTTATAAAGTTGTGATAACTGTGCGGAATGAGGAAGAAGCAGGAAAGTTGTTAAAATGTGACAGCTTCAAACTTAGAGGATGGATGTGCAGGAAAATTGGAGAAGTGAGTTATAGCTATGGGATCATTAAGGAGGTGGATCTGGATTTAGAAGAAGAGTGTTTAAAAAATATTATACAATGTGATACAGAAATAATTGGTGTAAAACGAATGAATAAAAAAAAAGATAATGGAACATGGAAGAAAAGTGAACTGGTTCGTGTGTGCTTCCAAGGTCCCACTTTGCCCCCATATGTATCCGTATATGGGCTACGGATGAAGGTGGAACCGTATATTTTTCCCGTATCCCAGTGCTCTAAATGCTGGAAATATGGCCATTATCGTAATTTCTGCCCGTCTAAGGTACAGTTATGCCCAAAATGTGGAGGTGAACATGATAATTGCACAACGTCCAGCTTTAAGTGCGTCAATTGTAAAGGTAACCATATGTCGTTGTTAAAAAGTATATGTCCTACTTTTTATAAGGAAAAGCACATAAGGGAAATTATGTCAAACGATCATTGTTCTTACAAGGTGGCCTTAAATAAAATCAATATGAAGAAGAATGAAAATTCCTGTATGAACATTGAAACCTCGTCTGAAGCGGACACTATAGTTAAAACCGACAAAACCTTTGCGAAGATACTTCAAAGGGCGAGTGAGGTGGGGTGTGGAAGTAGTATAGGGGGAGAAGAAAATACGAATATTTTGGGCAGAGAACCAACAAATAAAAAGAAAAATAAAAAAAGGTCTCGTAAAAATAAAGAATCTTTAGAATATGAAAAAAATAATTGTGTTGAACAGGAACCCCTCATAAATAAAACCAAAAATTATGAGAAGAAGGAGTTAAAGGGCTGGAGTGAAATTTTTGTTATGCTAAAAAAAATAATTACCTCTGACAATAATTTTGGTACTAAATTTAGTATGATTATTACATATCTATGGACAGAAATGAAAACATACCTCCAGAAATTTATAAATTTAGAAGCTATATTTAAAATGCTTCTTCAAAATGGATAGGAACGCATATACTATGAAATATGGAGTAATTAATGTCCTACAGTGGAATGCAAATAGTTTGAACCCAAAATTATTAGACTTAGAATTATTTATGCAGAGAGAAACAATTCATATGGCTTTTATTAGTGAAACCTGGCTGTCAACAGACAAGTACATTAATGTAAGAAATTACAATATTTTTAGAAAAGATCGTAGCGACTCTTATGGAGGGCTATGTGTTATGTACCATAAGACTTTAAAAGTAAATCAAGTAAAATTTTCTTTATCTAATGAAAATATAGAGATTATCTCTGTTACTATTGCTAATATACCCGGCCTTAAGACAATTCACTCTATTTACTGTCCTCCCTCAATTACTACGGTCCAATCAGACTGGGACTACATCTTTAGCATATATAAAACAGAGTCTCTTTTAATAGGTGATTTCAACGCCCACCACCCTTTGTGGTCTTATAAAACTGATAGAAGAGGAGATATGATTTATAACTCAGCAATTAATAATAACTATATATGCTTGAATAACGGCTCCTTCACTAGAATAAAAAACTACAATGGGAACTTACAAAGATCATCACCTGATATCTCATTTGCTACAGAAGATGTAGCAGTAAAATTTAATTGGGAGACAACAAATGAATCTATGGGAAGTGATCATATATGTATTAAAATTAAGTTTGGATTTGATAAGACCGGAAAACGTTTACTTAGGAGAAACTTCAAGCAAGCAGATTGGCAGGGATATAAGAAACTATCAAAACAGATTTTTGACAACATTAATTTTAATGAAACAAATGTACAAAATTGTTATAATATACTTATGGATAACATCAACTCTATTGCTGACAAAACTATTCCCTGGATTAAATGTAGCCGAGACCCTCAGTCCAAGTTTCAACCTAAACCTTATTGGACTCCCATGTTATCTAAAGCTGTCGCAGAAAGGAGGTTGGCACTTTCCAAATGTCGTCGTAACCCGACACCAGAAAATTATATAGAAATGCAAAATAAGATTCGAATTGCACGTAAATTAATCAAAGAGGAACGGCGTAAAGCTTGGTCACAGTTTTGCACAAATATAGATGAAGAAACATCATCATCAAGCATGTGGAGAAAAATGAGGTGGATGAAGGGTGGTAATTCTAAGAATGTAATATCTAACAAAAATGTAGAGCTTCTTAAGTCCCTTACGCCTGACACAGTACTAGAGCAGCCATTTCTGTTACCAGCTGACAACTGTGATAACATCTTAGAAACAAGTATAACGTTTTCAGAACTTCAAAATTGTATAAAACATAAAGATACTGCTACTGGTGAGGATAATGTTTCATACTCTATGATTTTTCATCTATCATATGCCGGTAAGAAATTTCTATTACATATCTATAACCTAATTTTAAATACAGGTGTAGTTCCACATCAGTGGAGAAATATCAAAATTGTCCCTGTTGTAAAACCAGGTCGAGATCCTGATCTTTTGTCTTCCTTACGTCCTATATCTTTATTAAACTGCCCGTGCAAAATTTTTCACATTATTCTAATAAATAGAATAGAGTGGCTGATAGAGAGTGAAAAATTATTGTCACCTAATACTATAGGTTTTAGACGATATCAGTCTTCTTTAGACAATTTGACTAGATTGGTTACCAATATTCAATTAGGTTTTTCAAGTAATATGTCTACTATTGCTTGCTTTGTAGATGTAGAAAATGCATATAATAATGTTAATGTAAGTGTAGTAATTAAGGCTCTGAAAAGTTTTATGAAAGGCAACAAAATATGTAGATATATTTGGAATTATCTAAGTCATAGAAATTTACAAGTTTTGAATTGGAAAGGGGAAATAATAACAAGACAGGCTAGCCAGGGATTAGCACAGGGTGATCCCCTCTCTCCTATACTTTTTAATATTGTAACAATGCATATTTGTAATTCTTTAAGCTCTACACCTATTTCACAGTATGCCGATGACTTTCTTCTGTATCTCACATTTAAAAACACAGAAAAAGATTTAAACTATGCTCAATCAAAATTAACAAAAGCTATACTTACATTAAGAGATAAGTTAGGAGAGGTGGGATTATCTTTGTCAGAATCAAAGAGCTCTATCTGTCTTTTTAGCAATAAACGAAAGTTCTCTAATAGTGATATAAGTATTGATGGAAAGACATTAAAAGTTGTTAAAAATGTTAAATATTTGGGGTTATGGTTAGATTCTAAGTTAAAATGGGGGGTTCAAATTAACGAAATGTGTAAAAAATTATATAAACATATAAATATTTTAAAAGTTTTGGCTGGTTCTTCTTGGGGCATCCACCCTAAGCATCTACGTAGGCTCTACATAGCTTTAATTAGGAGTAAAATTGATTACGGTAGTTTTCTATATGGTAACAGTGCTGATACACATTTAAGAAAGTTAGATACACTTCAAAATAGAGCACTTCGAGTATGTGGCTCATTTTTAAGAAGCACTCCTATACATACTATGGAAAATGAACTTTGTGTACCTCCACTGAACATTAGGAGACAATGGTTAGGGGGTAAATTTTGGCTTAAAGCCCTGTCTAGTGGTAGTGGAATAATCACTTGTAACTTAATTATGGATCTTGCTTGTAAATGTGAGGGTATCTATTGGCGTAAAAAAAAGAAACCTTTATTGATTGATTTAGCTAACACATATAAAATTAATTTTTTTTGTAGATACGATTTACTAGGTATCTATACCCTAGGAGTTTGGATTTCTAATGTTAATATAAACGCGCATATTAGTGTTAATCTAGAGGGGTTAGTTGGTCCCAAACGTAACTCGGACTCTACAATGATCTGTAATTTAGTAAAGTCAATGATGAGAGAAATTTACCCTTCATATTACTGTTTATACACAGACGGTTCCAAAGCTGCTAACGGGGTTGGAGCAGCTTTCTTTGATCCCCAGATAAACACAGGAGTGAAACTTAAATTATTTCAGGAGTGTTCCATTATGAGAGCAGAGCTAGTTGCGGTGGTGGAAGCATTATCATATGCCTTATCATTGCCCAATGATAAAATTTTAATTTTATGTGACTCCAAAAGCGCATTAGAACATATAATTAAATGTATATCTCACAAAAAAGGAATGCCAATAGCATATGAGGCTATTAAACTAATTATGAAGCTAAAGATCACAAAACAAATAAAACTTCAATGGATTCCCTCACATGTAGGTATAGAAGCTAATGAATATGTAGATAAGCTAGCAGGACAAGCTGCTTTGGATGGTTTTGCATCATCACTTAAACCGTACCCAGGTGAAATGTTGTATCAGATAAAACATAAATGCTTTGAGGATTGGAATAAATATTTTGAATCACAATCAGTAGTTAAAGGGATATGGTACAAAACCATCCAAGCAGACATAAGAAAAGCACCATGGTTTGATAATACCAATCTTACTCGGGCTATAGTTGTCCTTGCGTTTAGATTGAGGTCAGGTCACTTGCCTCTTAACACCTTTTTTTACCTAATCCACCATAAATCTTCCCCTCTTTGTGACGTTTGCAAAGTTAAAGAGGATATATCACACTTGTTATGTGAGTGTGACTTAACAGCTCAGCTAAGGAATACTTTACATATTAATTTAAAATCATTTAACACAGGAGTAATAAACTCAATTCTTAGCTTACCTTTATCGAATCAAGCCAAAATTTTATATGGCTATGCCCGACAGTGCCTTATGGCAAGAGCTGAAGGACAAGGCTGAAGATATAATATTATACTTATCTAGCTGATGTATTCCCCAATGAGGCCGGCATAGTCATTTATATGAACTAAGGCCTCTCAAAAATTAAGATTAAAAAAAAAAAAAAAAAAAAAAAACTACAAACTTTGATATTTCTAAACTGATTTTGTGTGGATTGGATCCTTTTCATGTAATTACGTCCAATTATTATTATTATTGATGTTCGAAACCTTATCTAGTCTCTTCCAAACAATCCAACGTATTTGACAATAAACTAGCCTCAATTTATTTGAGAACGACGCCCAGAGATTGTCTAAACACAATCGATAGATATGAAGGCAACTGAGAAGCTATTGTAACAGCTCACATTTGCCCATGAATACCGCGTACACGTACTACTCTTGATACTAGAATTTGAAAATGGTACACATGATTATTATTCTAGTGTGGACGTGATATGGTTGGAAATCCTTTGCATAACATGATTGAAATTTGCATAACTATGAGGTAGGTTGTATTGCATAGTATTTCATAGTAGAATAAACTTGGAAATGTCGGTTTGTGACGGAAGTAATGCAACAACGATCTTCGCTAAGAAAAATTCTATTAAGTTGGAACAGAAAATGAACTCTGTATTTTCTTATAAAATTGCTTTATAATTTATGGTTTATTTTTATGAAATTGGCTATGAAAATACATCACTTGTACGTGAAATTATATGGTATCTATCCTTTTTACCTTCTAATGTACCCCACCCTTCTTGTGTTAGGAATGGTGGGATACAATGAACTAAGAGTGCGACGAGAGTTATTATGTCAGATATTTGACTGTTACTAGGTAAAGAACATAATTCAAGATTGCTATGGAAGATGAGCCTTTTTGTTGCGGATCGATACGTTTGGAGACGATGGAGTCCGCTACTGCTAGCTGTGCCAAAAGCAAGGACTAATCTTCTGGCAAAAACTCCTCTGACCCAAGCTATTTTTTACTGTTAATAAGGTAAATGAAAGAATTGTCATTTTTACTTGTCATGTGAGTGAATTAGCAAAAATTTTCATTTATTTACGAAATGTAAATCTTATTGTTAGTTATTTATTAATATGTTATGATCTAGTATGTATATCCATTCTTAAATGAAACCTTGTTCTTAAATATAAATATTCTGTAATGATAGGTCTATAAGAAATAAATAAATATTTTTAATCTACTTTTGAAGAGGATTTCAAACAAAAAAACCCTTATAATTTCGTCTCTACCATTTTGCTCATTGCTATGTCGGTTAGGAGGGTAAGGTAACCGGTAGACTTATGAAAATATCATCAACACCTCACCACGAGGATAATAACGTGCCATTACACATATTACTACATACTACTACAGAAATTGATCTAACTTCAAAGTAAACCATTTTTGTTGATATTTAATAATTAAAACCCTAAAGTTCTTCAAAGACGAAAGTTCTTTAAAGATGAAAGTTGATCTCGTTTTTTAACAACTTACTAAATTTTTAAGTGAAATACGCTTGAAGAACTGAAATTAAGCAAATTAAATGTACATATTTTAAATAGCATTTTTGCCTCTTGTCCTAGATATCTTCACGCCAAATAATTTACGAGGTAAACACAAATAACCATGTGCTTGAAGACTACGTGCCCTACGAACTGGAACTCTTTGCGCCTTTATGAAATAAATAGATTAAGCTAGACAAGACAATGTAGAACATGATAGTTACGATGATAGTAGACATGAAAATTATTGTTAAATTAAATTAACTGGTATGTTGTTCATTAATTAATATTTAACAGTTATTTATTTATGTTATATTATATTAGTAGTAGCCTACATAATGAGTATTAGAAGCAGCAAAAACGCAAAGTTGTCGAGTTAGCAATCAAAAAAAGATCCTCTGGAGTAGTTTTATTACTTGTAATAGTTATTATTATCATAAATTAAGGTAGCAAGAAAAAAAAAACGATCTCTCAAATAGTCTATATGAAGTTATTGGTAGTTTTAGTGATTATTAACAGTATTTGGTAATATAAATAACATTAATATGTTAACTGTTAAATGATCGGTGAAATCGGGGTACGCATTTGACATCACGCGACCGAAACAAATTATTATGTTGTTTTTTTCGCATGTGGAGTTTAAAATTAATAATGGATATTGAAAAATTTTAAAAATTCTAAATACGTACACTGCCGACGCTGCATCACGATCGGTTGAAACTAGTCGAGCTGTGGCATACCCAGAAATTCGCACGACTTGTGGCCAGGCCGAAGAATGGTAATAAATATTTCTGCAAATCCATCATTGTAAGGATTGCTTAAATAATCATTATTAGCTTTTTCCCGTGACTTCGTTTGCACGATTTAATAACATTACTTCCTTTTGCTTGGGTAAATTAAAGTAGCGTATGTTATTTCAGAATAATGTAGTTTTCCCCAAGTGAAATATTTTTTTAAAATTGGTTATGTAATTTTTTAATTTATTTATCACAAACAAATCTTTCTTATTTATAATATTCGTGTTGACCCTCCATTCCAGCTTTACTATAATCGGGTCGACTAATTAATGCAGGCATCAGAGAAACCCGCCACTCTGCGTTATAAGTCTGTGTCCATAATGCACTAAATTATATGAGCTATTTTTTATAGCATAAGATAGCAAATAAGCAGATGGATCTCCTGATGGAAAGAGTCAACCATCGCCTAAAAACACCAAAGGTGTTAATGGTGCGTTGCTATCTTGTGGCGAGGTCTTATGCCACATGCATAAGTTTACCGGCTACCTTACCCTCCAAACCGAAACACGACAGTGACAAGCACTCGCGCTATTGCGGCAGGTATAGGTAAGGCGGTGGTACCAAACCCGGGCGAGAAAATGCAGAGCTCTACCATCTAGTAGTTACGAAGTTAGTGACTCGTATACCCAATCGGTGGTCTTTTACGACCTACCTGGCAGAACGGCAGTTGCCCTATTCTTCAAAGGAGCCCAGGACCAACACGTGAAAAAGATAGGTTTTTAAAGATAGGTTCAGTATGACGAACTGAATGTAAATACACAAAATTTATATATAATATATCATTTTACAAAAAAAAACGTTTTGGTTTATATCTACATAAACGTGCACTTGAAGCCAAAAATCGTAAAAACCTTTATTGTAATAAAACCCTTATAATTTCGTCACTACCATCGCTATTAGATGGTAGAGTTCCACAACATCTCGCCCGGATATTTGGTACCACCACCTTATATATTCCTGCCGCAATAGCATCAATGCTTGCAACTGTCGTGTTCCGGTTTGGAGCGTAATGTAGCCGACAGGCTTACGCATGTGGCATTGCCATTTCACCACATGGATAGTAACGCACTATTAACGTATTTGGTGTATATAAGCGATGGTTTCTGTTTGCACTAGGAGAGCCATCTCCTTTTTTTGCTATCTAATGGAATAGTAGTATTACTATTGACTAGAGAAAATAGACTATTGTCTCGAATGACACTTTAATTTATATTAATTTCGTCGTCATATTTTGAAAGTTATTTTAATATAATGTAACCAATCAAAAACGTACAAGGATTATTGAAATTTCCAAACACTGATCAAATAGTGTATCCAATTCCCATGCTTAAAACAATAACTTAAAGATCAGATTTGGCTGCATATGTTCGGTTTGTTTGCCATTACTTTGCGATATGCTGTTATAACAGAGAACCAATAATATTTGCCCGCTGTCAAGTTTATTACACCAATATCCCCGCTTACAAATAACCATACGTATGCAATATAAGAATAATGAAATTTTATTTATAAAAACAAATTTCTTATAGTTGTATTAGCATCATAAATAAAACCTACTTCAGTTTTGCATTGTACATTGGCAGATACCAATTGCGTAATTGAAGCTATATAGCAACATAGAATATTTATTACACCTAATTTTATAAGCCTATTTTATGGTCTAGAAGTGATCCTAATTAGCTATTGTGGTTACCTAATGTGTTTGATCACGGAGTCCGGCAAATTGTTATTGAAGATTTCTTCAATATTTATTTGAATATAATTATAACAAAAGTTTTACTTCAAAAGTAAAACTTTTGTTATAATTCTGTAACTCAAGAACGTTTAAGATCTTAATATTTTGATATAAAGTGAGATCAATTAGTTAACGTAAGTTGTACGTTAAATAATTTTTATCACTGCATAATATAATGAAACAAAATCACCCTTCTCCTCTGTCTGTATGTTTCTTTTAAACCACCCAACAGATTTCGATCCATTTTTTACTGTTATTTAGACAATTTATTCCCAAAGGTTTGTACATACAAAACATTTTATAATAAGAAAAACTCATGTTTTGTGATAAAGCTGTCAAAAAAAAACGATTTTCGCGCGCTAACTTTGCATGCGCTGGCTAAACCGTATGAGATACATCAAAATGACATACTACGGAAATGTATATCATAAAAAGGTCAACAAAGTAAGCGGATATTAGCTAGTATATATTAGCCGGTAAACTTATGCACGTGGCATTAGACCTCGCCACAAGATAGCAACGCACCATTAACATCTTTGGTGTCTATAGGCGATGGTTGACTCTTTCCATCAGGAGACCCATCTGCTTGTTTGCTATCTTATGATATAAAAAAAAAAAAAAAAGTATATATACACTATACAGTCTGTAACAATGCAACAAAACACCTATCTAATCCTGCCAAAAATATTTTTATTTATATAAAAATATTTTTGGCAAAGAAAAATATTGCAGTTATTAGAAATGTTCGTATTTTATCCTTAAATTTCCGTAAAATTAAGCAAATGTTTTAAAATGGACAACACCATGTTACGTTAGCAGCAGCAATATTTGTATTTTGCCCTTTTACTGAGACTATACATTTTTATATCATTACATAAACAAGCAGATGGCTCTCCTGATGGAAAAAGAAACCATCAATATACAGATATCAGAGTGGCACGATGGCAATGTCATATGCATACATAAGGCTACCGGTTACCTTAACCTCCAAACTGGAGCATGATAATGACAAGAGTTGACGCTATTGCGTACAGGAATAGGTAAAGCGGTGGTACCAATTACCCGGGCGAGACGTTGCAGAACTCTACCACGTAGCAGTCACGATCGTAACTGGTCACGTAAAAGGCGACTAATTGGCTATTCGCATCACGTACGATTAATCGTATAATTAGTCGCCTTTTACAACTTACCTCGCAGAACGTTAGTTCGTCTATTCTTCTAAGGAGCTCGGACAACACAGGGGGAAACATGTATCACATTTTGTGTTGCCATAGGTGATATTTAAAAATATCATTTAAGATTATTTTTTATTGTTTGGGGAAAATTATTTATTTATTACATATTTATTTTACAAAATATTGACAAATTAAATGATTGTGTTAAGCTACCAAGCGATGCCTCTGACGATCGAACAGGGTATTTAATACTGTATACAGTACAGTAGGTGTGTTAGATATTCTGTAGCTTTGACGCAAAAAACTATAAGTGACATTGCAATGATACATTACGTTACCTTAAACCCATGACGTATTAAGTAAAGGTGGGGCAAGCACTTGTATTAATTAATTGAAACAAACTTTTACATTATGTCTTAGTCTATGAAGTCTCGCCATCTCTTTTATTAAGTCTGTGTTAGAAAGAGAGAATAAGACCTCAAAAGATGAAAGCAGTATTTAAAATTTGTTTTCAAGTAGGTATTAGAATTATTATTTTCAGATATAATACATCTTTAAACGGTCGTGTTATTTTCTATTAGCAACGTACATATGCTTTGATGATGACGATGTAGAGGGCTTAGACAAATAAAATATATTGGGTTGACATAAAGCGCTCTAAATCACGCGGTCAATCGTAATCGTTGTCGCAAATAGGTAGACAATGTCATAAAGAAACCGTAAAGTAACGAATTGTTTGGACACATAATTTTATTATCTAGGTGTTAGTTGACAGTCACATTGGCTTTATTTCTTATTCTTAACTATTCAGTTTCGAGGCCATTTGGAAGGAAAGGCTAAAGTAGCCTCCAAAAAGCTTGGTAAACCTCCAAAAAGTAGAGCAAAGTAGTACTTCATGCCAGCCCAATGCAACGCCTCCAACTTTACAAGTCCTAAATTCGACCTCACATGGAGTACTGTTCTCACCTCTGGGCCGGAGTTTCTCAGTCCCATCTTCAACCTCTTGATCGCATTCAACGTAAAGTGGTTCGTATCGTCGACGACTAGGCTATTTCTTATCGGCTTGATTCCTTGGCGTTACGCAGAGCTGTAGGTTCGCTTTGTATCTTTTACCGCATTTATTATGAGGAGCGTTTCGAGGAGTTGTTCGGATTAATTCCTGCCGCTAAATTCCATCATCGGACATTGCGTCAAAATTTAAAGTTCGATCCTCACCACCTCGATGTCTGGAAATCCACAACCGTGCGCTTTTGTCGGCACTTTTTGCCTCGCGCTACTCCTTTGTGGAATCAGTTACCCGCGGGCGTGTTTCCGAGCTCTCTCTCTCCTCCGAGATCAATTCTCTTCAAGAAATGAGCTTATTCATTCTTAAAAGGCCGGCAACGCAGCAGCAAGACCTCTGGTATTGCAGATGTTCATGGGCGGAAGTAATCACGTACTATAAGGTGCACCCGCTGTTCGTTTGCCCCCTCTACTATAAAAAAGACGACGAAATCAATACGACACAACAATCAAAACAATAGTATCACAGTAGCTTAGGCGGTTACAAATTTAGATACCGTTTCGATACGAAGCGATTTATCTAACCCCCCAGGTCGTTAGCTCTACAATATACAATTCCTTTATTTAAAAATTTCCAATCTAGCTACAAGTCCTGACGATGCTAAACGCGAATCCGATAGACTTAACAATTCAAAATATAAAGTGAAACCAGTACAAGTGTTTTTATAATTAAAATCAAAATGCATTTTCACCAGGTGTTTCCCCGTGTTGGTTCGGGGCTCCTTTGAAGAATAGACCAAGTTCTGCCAGGCAGGTCGTAAAAGGCAACCGATTGGCTATGCAAGTCACTACTATCGTGGCTACTAGGTGGTAGAGCTCTGCATTGTCTCGCCCGGGTCAAGTACCACCGCCTTACCTATTCCTGTCGCAATAGCTTCAGTGCTTGTTGCTGTCGTGTTCCAGTTTGGAGGGTAAGGTAGCCGGTAAACTTATGCATGTGGCATTAGACCTTGCCACAAGATAGCAACGCACCATTAACATCTTTGGTGTCTATAGGCGATGGTTGACTCTTTCCATCAAGAGACCCATCTGCTTGTTTGCTATCTTATGATATAAAAAAGTGCCGATTGACAATTCGGTTATTTTTGTTGACATCTAGCTTTTGCCTACGGTTTCGTTCGCGTTAAATCCGTCGCTCCGTTTTACCGTTGAAAGACGGACAAACAAACACACTTTCGCATTTATAATATTAGTATGGATTCCTTTATTTTTGTTTGTTACTCGTGATTTTTACGCGTGACATATATTTCTTCTATTTACATAGTCGGGTTAAAAAGAGCTTAAGTTAATAATGTAGCTTTGTATTGGTAAATGAATTTTTAATCCGTTGAGTAGTTTTGTGTTTATTATTGTCGCCTCTGTGGTCTAGTGGTCCAGCGTTGGCGTTGACCACATGAGGTCCCGGGTTCGATTCCCGGGTCGGGCACATAAAAAAGTGTTTTTTTCAGTTTTCTGATAAACACAAAGTTGCCCGGGATTGGAAAGTGCCCGGTTGGCGATAGGCTTGCCACCTATCACATTGTGGGACCAAGTATCTTCGGCTAATCGTGGGTGCACTTGTTGTACCTCTGCCTACCCCTTCGGGGATACGGGTGTGAAGATACTTTCTATTAAAACTAAACAGATCAGATAAACAGGTAAATTTATAAAATCTACATATTAATAAGTGAACCAAAAACTTTGTACCCCTTTTTAAGACAATCTCGCGAACGATGGAGTTGGAAATTTGGCACAGATTTCAGAGAAGTCTAGAAACATTATAATTTTAAATATTATGTACACACTAGAAAAAACATTCAATTGATAAAAATGAAACACTACACATACTCCATTTGTTTGACATACATGATAATTTATCTAATACCTTTAAACGAGCAATTCTTGTATATATATCAACCAAATATTATTATATTATATTATACACATAATACACATTACACATAATATTATAAGGTTTATGCCTAACTTCTACTGTCAAATTTAGAAGAGATTTTATAGTGTCTATGGTCGAATTTCGACCACAGGGCAACCGCTAGTTATTATAGGTTAGCAAAACAGTTAACCAAGACGTTGGAATTTTAGAGTTCATTTGTTATTTGCTTATTAAATTACGGAATTCCAGAAATCGCTAGTTTATACAAAAAACAAAGAGCTTTAAATTCAGATATTGAAATTTAATCTTCATTGTAGCGAAATTCCAGTAAACAACAATTAAGATAAAGCAGTAATTAGTAAAATTAAACGTTTGTTTTCATGAATCATATCGAGGTATGAGTGAAATTAAATGAGTGCTTTTTGGAGGGTTTACAAAAAAAAAAAAAACTAAAATAAGAGGTAAAATATATTTATCTATATCCACAAAATCATAATATATTTAATATAATGTGGTCATATAAAGTTACCAAACAATGCATTTAACGACGATTTTTTTATTACATACTATATTATAATGTATGTAGTAGAGGTAACGGGTTCGGTTTTTGGACACTTGAAATTTGATTTTGTGCACAAAAAATTATAATGTTGAAGGATATTTTGTTACATTTTACATTTTTATACACGAAAGTTTGATTTCGCACTTAAATGAATCAAAAATGATATTTTATACTTTTTTTTTATATATCATAAGATAGCAAACAAGCAGATGGGTCTCCTGATGGAAAGAGTCAACCATCGCCTATAGACACCAAAGATGTTAATGGTCTGTTGCTATCTTGTGGCGAGGTCTAATGCCACATGCATAAGTTTACCGGCTACCTTACCCTCCAAACCGGAACACGACAGCGACAAGCACTGACGCTATTGCGGCAGGAATAAGTAAGGCGGTGGTACCAGACCCGGGCGAGACAATGCAGAACTCTACCACCTAGTAGCCACGATGGTAGTGACTCGATAGCCAATCGGTCGCCTTTTACGACCTGCCTGGCAGAACGGCTTACATATCTTTAATTTTTTTATAAAATTTGTGACAATGAAGGGCCGCAAATAGAATAGAGGATACAACTGGAACTTTTACCTCATATATCGAGCGAAGTTCTCAGGTTTTATTTACTAGAACATCCGACATTTGTATATGTGCATAAATTTTTGTTCGAAGATAACTTAGGAATCGTTGACCGAAATGCCGTAAAAATTTGTAGGCGAATCAATAAGGCATATTTTGATCAACCAAACCATATCTTATTTTTATGTATCATAAGGCAAACAAGCAGAAAGCTAGGCCAGTTCTAGCACCAAGGCTTTATGTATTCCTATCGCATTGGCGTCAATACTTATCAGTGTCGTGTGTCGTTTATAGGGTAAAGTAGCCGGTAAACTTATGCATGTGTCATTACTCATTAACGCTTCGCCATCCGGATAGCAACGCACCATTAACATCTTTATTGTCGGTGGTTGTCTCTTTTAGGAGAGCTATTGGATTGTTTTTTTATCATATGCTATAAAACATTTCTTATTCCCTGCAGTCTGAGAATATCAAGAAACTTATGCTTATACCTATGTCCTTTTTTCTTTTGTATAACCTGTATTATTCATCAAAGTGCCAAATCAAAAGTGCCTGTACAGGATAATTTGAATAAAAATGTTTTGACTTTGACTTTCGACGGAAGCTTAACTAAGTGTATCCTTGATTCCGTCTTGCATCTTTACAGAAAAAATACCATACAAAGACAGTCGATGGTGTAATAGCTTCTTTGTAATGCAGATTTCATTTAAATTTCCTTAGCAATGTTTTATTTTTAATATAATGGTTTGATTCCCACTAACTTCATTCAAGGTTTGTTTTCGTTTAAAATAAACTTTTTGTAAACATTAGGGTTAAGTTTTGAATTTCTCACACTTTTTATTTAAGAAAAGCATGATATTTATTTATACATCCTTGTTTGAATTACATATATAAATCCCAAACTTTAGCAAATATTTGCTTGTTATATAAATATTACTCAATGATACTAATCGCCTTTGTGGTTTAGTAATAGTTGCTGATAGGACTACGGCTAATCGTGGATGCATTGGTTGTACCTCTGCCTACTTCTTCGGGGATACAAGTGTGAAAATACTTTCTCGATATAAATTTATCTGTATATTACGATACCTGCAGATTTGCCTCCCTTTCTTCATAATATTTTTTATCTAGCTTATTTAGAATTTGTTCTAACTTTTTTTAATCAAAATATCGCAAATAAGTATATGTCTCTCTTGATGGAACAAGAAGGCATCGCCTACAGACACGCCTTAAGCCAAACGAATTGCAAAGTACATCCATACTATCCATAATCCATACTATCTATATCCATATCCATACTAATATTATAAATGCGAAAGTCTGTCTGTTACGCTTTCACGGCTAAACCGCTGGACCGATTTTCATGAAATTTAGCACAGATATAGTTGAAGATCCGGAGTCATACGTAAGCTAATTTTTTTTTCAAAAATCAGTCCTTGGAAGGCTGAAATAGGGGATGAAATTTTTAATAAAAGCTATTTGGACGACTTAATATACTCGCGGGCGACGCTGCGCGGGTCAGCTAGTATTATATACTTTGATATCTGTTGGGCTGTAATATCACATACATAACTAAGACAGTGAACAGCATTGACGCTATTGTGACAGGTAAGACGAAGTACCGAAGTGAAGATGAGAAGTTTCAAAAATCTACCTAGTAGTCACGATATTTATTTATTTATTTTATTTGGATTACCAACAGAATGTACACACTCTAGGCTTTATATAATACATGATGAAATATGGCAGTGCCTTCCCAATTATAGGCAACCACAGCTTATACAGTAAGCTTAAAGTTCGAATTACATATTATTAAATTAAATTAAATTATATAAAATTATATCAAAAGTGAAAATTATAGTGTCAGAAAAAATTAATTAAAATTATTAACGATAGTAGTGATAGCCAATTGTTCACTTCTTACGAACTGCCCGGCAGAATAGGACATTATCTATTCGCCACAAGAGACCCGGATGTACACTATTATGTATATAGATGTTGCAAATAATCTTTATCAAGAAAAAAGTATTCACCAAAATGTTTCCGTGTGCACATGGAAACATTTAGGTGAATACTTACGCCTGCGTAAATTTAAGAATATATATATATACAATTGTGTTCGTTATGATCATAACAAAATTAGCATGAAAGAAATGTTTAAAAAGCGCGTGGAATTTGTATTAAATCTCATTAAGCCCCATAGCCCATGGCGTATTTTAAACGCGTAGGAACGCGCGTTTCCTACGCCGTAGGTGCTGATTTTGTGTTTTCATGGATTCAAACGCGTGTAATACGAGATGCAAACGCGCGTGTGAAGTATGTTCAAAATCGTTTGATGCGCGTGTAAAAGATTGGAGCGCATTTAATGACATTTTATCGTGTGATGCGCATGTGGTTTGTTTTAAAATGGAACCTTTTGACACCGACTGGAATACCGACAATATTGGAAATAAACAATCCAATAGATTCGCTTATTTTACGTCTTTTCTTTTTAAAAGCTAACTAAAGCTAACGTATGCAGTGTTATCTGAACCAAAGCCATTATATATAACACAGAGTACTTTGTAATATACCTAAAAACATTATACAACTGATGAGGAGTGTTGGGTCAAAACGCGGAAGCTACGAGTGACTAGAGTGCTTGTGTGTATCTGCGCGGATACGCGGCCTTATCAGAGTGCTAAGTGTGAGTTTTTCTTTCCGCATTCGATCGTGAGCGCGTTTCGAGTTTACTAGGAATTTGTATGTGATTTGTACAGCGCCACCTAGTGGTAAACGTGAGAAACCAGTTTACCACTAGGTGGCGCTGTGCAAATCACATACAAATTCCTAGTAAACTCGAAATGCGCTCACGATCGAATGCGAAAAGAAAAACTCACACTTAGCACTCTGTTCATGTGACGCGGAGTAGATGCACGTTGCACATCACCCCGTGTGCTTAGGTAACAAGGTTACATTCAAATCTCGTTTGAAGCGCGTATACGCACGACATCTGCGCGTCGTCTGCGCGTTTAAAATATGCCATGTGTAATAAAGGCAAATGGGAAACACTAAGCGTTAAAACGATTTATTTAAATGAATCTTTATAGGCACTTTTGGCGAGTTGTCATTTTTAGCGTTCCGAAGTCAAATAGGAACTATTATAGTTTCGCCATATTCGTCCGTCCGTCCGTCCATCCGGTTGACTGTCCGTCTAACGGTTGGTTTAATACTCAAAAGATGACTGCCTAGCTCAGATTTTTCATACTATAAAGTTGTAACTTGGGTCGAATATACATATTAGTTGCAAAGACCAAGTGGTATTATTAAGTCTTGAAAAATATTTTTATTAGTTACCTCCAGTACTTACACATAAAGTGGGGGTGTTAAGTTTTACTCGCTTATCCTAAATTGAGGCGTATCGTTGGCGTATATATATATACAATATATTATACAGTTGTTAGTTTTCGTAAGAGTCAAATGTGGGAGACATTTGACTCTTACGAAAAACGTTAGTTTTGAACATGTCAAAAAATTCTAAGTTATAGTATACATAATGATTTTGAAAGGAAAACTATTAAAGTTAAGTAAGTAGACTTTACGAGTTTACAAGTACAAGTCAACCAACTTAAAAATGAACTTGAATACGTTTTTACAGGTGATAAACCCGTAGTGCGAAAATTCCGTCAATGGGTTAAAATTTCATAATATCGTCGTCTAAAAGTGCTGATCTGCTAACTCCATATTTCGCCGTAATTAAGTTTTATATATGATCGGAAAGAGCGTAAAAATATCTACAAAATCGTCAAACATGCTAATTGCGTCTAACATTAATAATATCATATTTTGGACTACAATAAAATCTGTCAACTCCCCGGTTGTCAAATTTACCCGCGTCAATCTTGCTAACTCATTCATTTCCAGCCATTTTTTTAGCGCGTAAGCAGCTTAAGTTCATGAGGAGTATTTAATTAGTTATAGTTGAAGCAAATTGCAGTTTTCCTTTTATGTGTGGTGTAATTAATCAATGGTGAGTATTGCATTTTATTATTTTTACATTTTTTTTTTGCAGCTTTTGGTGTTAAACCTAGTAAAAACACATAAATTAACAATCACTTGTTTGACTTGGGAGTTAGCACGTTATAAATATTATTGCTTTGCTGTAGTAAACTGAGTTGGAATTTATTCTCTTTAAGTTACGATAACAGCTTCGCAGTTACTAATAGCACTATTAGTCAGTTTTAAATACAAAAATATCAAATAATTTTAAGAAACGGTTTTACAAAAATAAAAATATTATATTTTATTAAGTTATGCGCTGTTTAACCAAAAGTAAAGCACTTCATGTAACTATTTGTGTATTGATTTAGTAGTAGATGGGAATCTTTATTTGCGAGTGATTTTTTTTCCTCGTGATTGATGAGATTTTATAATGTCGGGTATAATAAATTTTGCTGTGCCGCTTGGTTTGGAATGCATTGCAATATTTGGTTTTTATTTTGCTTTCAGATGCGAAGATTTTCACGAAGCAAGCGGCTAGTCAATTTAGCCATTGACAATGTATGCCTAGACACGCCGTCCATGCTTGTTTGGCCACAAACAAACGAAAACATTTCTACAGAAAATACTACCGCTAAAGATACTCATTATGAGCCTTTATTAAATGTTCCCTTGGTCAAAATTGAAAATTACTTAATAGTTGATAACGTACAAATAGAGGCATTAGACGAAGAGCCCGTAAGTTGTTTAGGTCCTGTTTCGAATGAATTTACTGACAAAGGCGTGAATATTTTAGACTGTATATCTGACACAAGCGAAAATATTAACATTAGCCCAGCAAAATTAGTTCCGTACACATCCAGTTCTGAGGACTCGGACATTGAGCTGCGTAAGAAAAGTATAACTGAAAAGAGACGTTCGCAAGTCGATAAAAGTAATTGGTTTGCTGAAAAAAATAAGAAATTACGTGAAAGGGGGTATAAATATTATGGGAAAGTGAAAAAAGACTCAAAATGGGTATACGAAACTGTAAAAGAATCCAAACATATAAAAGAAAGTTGTAAGTGTAGGACTAAAAATAGTATACTTAAATGTGCTACTATTAAAGAAGAGCAGAGGAAGGAAATTTGGAAAACGTTTTGGAGGAACTTAGATTAGGGAGAGAAAAAACTTTATGTAGATCCCACAGTGAAATCGTGTGCTATTAAACGCGCAAGGGATAGAAAAGAACCTGAAAATTCAAGATCACAATCGCTTAGATACTATTTAAAACTAAACGACGAAGAAATCAGAGTTTGCAAGACTATGTATTTAAACACACTGTGCATTGGTAGGATGACAGTATTAACTTGGAAAGATAAAATGAAGCAAAATTCCGAACCCAGCCAACTCAGAACTGCTAAAGAAAAAACAACCCACATGCAGACAGGCAACAATCTTTACACAATTTTTTTAAATCTTTACCTTTAATGGAGTCTCATTACTGCCGCGCTTCTACGTCAAAAAAAATATCTTCAACCAGATTTTTTTTTATATCATAAGATAGCAAACAAGCAGATGGGTCTCCTGATGGAAAGAGTCAACCATCGCCTATAGACACCAAAGATGTTAATGGTGCGTTGCTATCTTGTGGCGAGGTCTAATGCCACATGCATAAGTTTACCGGCTACCTTACCCTCCAAACCGGAACACGACAGTGACCAGCACGGACGCTATTGCGGCAGGAATAGGTAAAGCGGTGGTACCAGATCCGGTCGAGCCGATGCAGAACTCTACCACCTAGTAGTCACGATGGTAGTGACGCAAATAGCCACTCATTCACCTTTACGACCTGCCTGGCAGAACGGCAGTTGGCCTATTCTTCAAAGGAGCCCGGGACCAACACGGGGAATTAACCAGATTGGCGAACTAAATCAGCTTTGTACAAATTTTATGTAACTGACTCGTGCGTTACACATAACACTAAAGCTCTGTCTTCTACCGTCTTTTTCGACACTATGACAGCGGAAAACATTTCCCTATTTAGACAAAAGAAAGATGAATGTGAAAAATGTACTAAATATAAAATGGGAACTTTAGAAGAAAACGTGTACCTATTACATAAATTGAAGAAAGAAGCCAGAGAAGAAAAGAGAAAAGACAAAGAAGAACAAAGCTTACTATTTACAGTGGATATGCAATCCGTTTTACTGGCTCCGAAATCGAATGTAAGCCTGCTTTATTACAAAACTAAGTTTCAAGTACACAACCTTTGCTTTTACAATAATATTAATAAAGATGGATATTGCTTTTTGTGGAACGAGACAAAAGGCGGGCTTTCTGCAGAAGAGTTTACCTCAATATGGATATACTTTTTTGGGCAAAAATGCTTGTCTCATATTGAGAATAGAGAAGGTGTGAGACTAATTATATACTCAGATGGATGTGGATACCAAAATCGTAATACTACACTCTCTAATGCTCTCCTTAATATGGCAGTAATAAACAATATGACTATAGAGCAAAAGTATTTAGAAGTGGGCCATACACAAATGGAGGTGGACAGCATGCACTCTCTAATAGAACGTAAACTACGTAATAAACATATAAACGTTCCTGCCGACTACGTTCAAGTCGTTCAAAGTGCCCGAAAAAAACCATTTGATGTAACTTATTTAAAGCAAACATTTTTCAAAAAATTTGAGAGTGTGTCTAGCTACAAAAATATTCGTCCTTGAAGAACTACTGGAGATCCAAAGGTATCGGATATACGTGCGCTAAAATATTCACCATCGGGCGTGATATATTATAAGCTTCGTTTTGGAGACCCATGGATACTATTACCCCAAAGAAAAACTTCCGTAGAACCTAAGACCTGGCATGAACTAGATTGTCTGCATCACAACAGGATTCCGATCAGTGCTCGAAAATTTGAAGACCTGCAGGTCATCAAAGAAACTCTACCACAGGATTTTAGGCAATTTTATTCTAATCTGCCAAAACTTTAAGAATTTAGTGTCTTCTTTATTTTTTAATAAACTTAAATTGTGAATAATTGGCGTGATAATTTGCTAACTCCCCTATAACATTAAAATGAAATAGGTTTTCCGAAATTCAGATCTGCTAACTCCATTTTTTATTCCTAATTTTAAACCAGTTGATCGTAAAATATGTTATTGTTTAGATATATATAGTGTACCATCATATCTACCAACGGGACTTTTATTTTTCATGTCTGAAGAGTTTTAAATAAATAATTCAGTTTTTTGTGTCTCCTGTCAAAATCATTACAATGGAGTTAGCAGATCAGCACTCTTAGACGACGATATGAAATAATAAAAAAGCCCGCACATGTCCTGACATGCACTTGGCCGGTTATTTATAATTATTCCCGGATCGGAACGCGGGCACACATTGAGAAGAACTTTAATATCTGTACTAATGTCTTAAATGTCAAAGTTTACCTAACTGCCTGTTTCGCTTTCACCCGCTGAACCGGTTTTGACGAAATTTGGTAAGGTAATAGGTGTAGACAAGGAGTCTAACATATGATATATTTTTTTCAAAAATCCACTGGTTGAAGCTCCAAGGGTTGAAACGGGCATTGAAAGAATAATTAAGTATAAAAGATATGGATTTTTATTCACTTATTATCTGTTAATTGCGTACGAAGCTGCACGGGTCAGCTAGTCTTATAATATATATATATATATATATATATATATATATATATATATATATATATATATATATATATATATATATATATATATATATATATATATATATATATATATATATATCCATACTAATATTATAAATGCGAAAGTAACTCTGTCTGTCTGTCTGTCTGTCTGTCTGTCTGTCTGTCTGTCTGTTACGCTTTAACGGCCAAACCACTAAACCGATTTGGATAAAATTTGGTACAAATATAGTTTGAGACCCAAGAAAGGACATAGGATAGTTCTTAACCCGGAAATCCCACGGGAACGGGAACTATGCGGATTTTTATTTTAGAATATTTTCCACGCGAACGAAGTCGCGGGCACAGCTAGTATATATATATATATATATATATATATATATATATATATATATATATATATATATATATATATATATATATATATATATATATATATATATATATATATATATATATATATTAAAAAATAAAGCGTACCTCAAAAAAGCAAAAAGAAGTTACTAGATCTAAAAACAAGCCATAAAAAATCCTTATTATTCCTTTAAATTGGTCTTTTAATTTCTGATTGCTGGCTGTACTTGACGATTTCCGATTTCAATTAAGTTCGTACCGTATGGAAATGAATGATCAGGCATATTGTAAAAGAGATTTCATTATTAATACTAGTGAAATATTTAAAGCGAAGTGACATTAAACTATTAATTACAATAGAACAGTTTCAGTAGATTCTATAATGCTCTTATTAATTGATTTAATCGCATACGTATATCATAACTAGATGACCCGCGCAGCTTCGCCCGCAAATAGGTTAATATGTCGTCAAGATAGCTTTTCATACAAATTTCATCCCCTATTTCAACACTTTAAAGGTTGATTTTTGAAAAAAAAATTAGCCTATGTTTGACCCCGACTCTTTAACTACTTCCATGCCAAATCTCATGAAAATCGGTCCAGCGGTTTAGCCGTGAAAGTGTAACAGACACACAGACAGACAGACTTTCGCATTTATAATATTAGTATATTAATATTTCGTCAAGATAGCTTTTCATACAAATGTCATCCCCTATTTCAACCCTTTATAAAAGTTGATTTTTGAAAAAAAAATAGCCTATGTTTGACTCCGGCTCTTCAACTACTTTCATAGCAAATCTCATGAAAATCGGTCCAGCGGTTTAGCCGTGAAAGCGTTTATAATATTAGTAAGGATAATAAATGCATTTGGTTAGTTCGTTCAATATTAATTGTTGATTTAGCATTGTAGTAGAGCTTACTACGAGTTAAGTTTTTCTGTTTTGGTCATGGAAAAAAATATTAAACGTGCGTATTAAAGCCTTCATATTTCAGGGGACTTCAACGCTTTGGTCATTTAGCTTTGAATTGGAGAGAATAAGTGCAATAGCTGGAATGCGATCTTGTGGAAGGCCTAGAGCGCATGAGCTAAACTAAAAGCCTATGTTTTAGATAAGGTGAAGCCAGGGAAGCTGGCCTAGCTGAGTGAAACAAATAATCTTATTATCACTTGGGTAGATTTTTTTATTTCAATTAAAAAATTTCAAATTATAACATGCTATACGTTTATTATCTGCGTAGGTAATTTCAGCCATCTAAATAGGTCAGTTATACTTTGCCACTATCTTATCACTTTCTGTCATGATAACATTAGTGCTTGCAATCAGTAAGTTCTCAATTGAAAGTTATATAGCTTAGTAAGCTTACGATTGAGCCTTATATTCTAATTACGAAAATATATTTATATCAGCATCTATATACACTTTTATAGGCTTTTACGCAGTGACTTTCATTAACTGTCAGTAGAATTATTTATATTTTGGTTTTACCTTAATAGTACAAAGTTATTTTTACGACTATGTGATCCGCTATAGCTGTAGGAAATAATTGTAGTGAATTGTAACTAATACCTTCACAATTAGAAAAATAAATTTACCGTTCATAGTTGTATTATTACTTAAAAAAACTATTTATTTTATTAAAGATAGCTTATTATAAGCAAAAATATATTAAATAATTTTACAGATAGAGTTAATAGTTAGTTTATAATCTCATTTCGACGTTTATCGATATTAAATGTTATAAATGCGAAAGATTGGAATAATTAATGCGAACTAATTCTGGAAATCCACAACCGTGCGCTTTTGTCGACACTTTTTGCCTCGCATTACTCCTTTGTGGAATCGGGGATTACCCTCGGGGGTGTTTCCGAATGGATACGACTTAGGGACCTTCAAGAAACGAGCTTATTCATTCTTAAAAGGCCGGCAACGCAGCTGCAATACCCCCGGTATTGCGGATGTCCATGGGCGGCGGTGATCACTTACCATCAGGTGCACCATCTGCTCGTTTGCCCCCTCTACTATAAAAAAAAAAATGGATGTTTGGATGGATGGATAGATATTTGTTGCTCAATCACGTAAAAACCACTAAACAGATTTGAATGAAATTTGGCACACAGATTCATTATAACCTAGATTAGTACTTAGGCTACCTTTTATCCCGGAAGAATTAGGTAATCCCACGGGATTCACCAAACAGTTCTATAATGCAGCGAGCTGCGCACTGCAGCTAGTATTTTATATCTCATGAACGCAAAAATTGCGATTCTTATATGTCTGTCAAATATTGTTTTTAAGAAAACAATAATTATGGTAGACAGGCAGAATATTGCCTATTTACATTAATTTTCCTATTTTTCTCAGTTGACTGAAATATATAACTTTGGTCAGTAATTTAATGTTAGTATCAGTAGCAACAAGTCAAATAGTACACTTGTCATTGATTCTAATTGTGATTGATTCAAATCATGCACCATCGTCAAAAAATGTTAAATAATTTAAATTTACTTATTGCTTCGCCTTAAAACCCAGCAAAGGAATGGATGCAACACATCGAATAGCAAATTGGTAGTCATTAGCTTCTGCGAGAGGTCGATTTAATAGAACGTGAATTTTTCAAAGATTGAACACTGGTGTTAGTAACAGAAAATGAAAACGTAATATCTGAAGTTAGAAAACAATAATGTATTCAGTACAAATATTAAACACATTACTAATCCTTGTCCTAATGTAAAATTTAATATGGTATTTGTGGCAAAAAAAGCAAACGGCTCTCCTGATGGTATGAGAAACCATAGCCTATAGACACCAAAGATGTTAATGGTGCATTGCTATCCTTGCAACGGGGTCTTAACGACACGTGCATAAGTTTACTGACTACTTTACCCTCCAAACCGGAATAAGAAAGTTACAAGAATTGACGCCATTGCGACTAGAATTGGTAAGGCCTGGGCAATACAACGCTTAACTCTACCACCTATTAGCCGGTAGTAAGTCCGTTCTTGCATGGAATTCTGCTTTCACCTCTGGGATGGATTTGCCAAATGCCAGCTGAAGACACTTGAGGCGATAGAGAGGCGTACCAAGAGGCTCATAAACGACCATGATCTGGTAGGCAAAAAACTCCAGAGCCTCGCTCATCGACACAGAGGAGCTAGTTTATCGTTTTTTTTTCGTTATCGTTTTCGTTATCGGTCCCGTTCCCGTGGGATTTCCGGGATAAAAACTACCCTATGTCCTTTCTTGGGTCTCAAACTATATTTGCACCAAATTTTATCCAAATCGGTTCAGCGGTTTAGCCGTGAAAGCGTAACAGACAGACAGACAGACAGACAGAGTTACTTTCCCATTTTATAATATTAGTATGGATTTTACATCTACCGACCATACTTAACGCTTCCGAATTGATTTACTATATCACTGTTGACAATTTAAGTTTTAGCTCTGAAGATGCATTGAAACGTGAACCCGGTTGGCTATTTAATTAAAAATAAATATATTATATAGTTTATGATCGTGAAACAGTACAAGTGTTTAAAATAAAATAATAATAATGACGGAGTTTCACCAAGTGCTGACGATGGAGAGTATAAATTATATGAACAAAACAATAATATTTAGTAAATACTACTAGATGCTTAGTAAAGACGAGCTTTTTTTTCATAGAAGAGGGGGCAAACGGACAGGAAGGTTTACCTGATGGTAAGTGATTACCGCCGCCCATAGACTACCACAACTACATTACCAGGGATCTTGCAGTTGCGTTGCCGGCCTTTTAAGAATGAGTAGGCTCTTATTTTGAAGGTCCCTAAATCATATCCGTTCGGAAAATTTTTTGCCGATAGCTGGTTCTATATACGAGTAGTGCGGGGAAAAAATTGCCTCGAGAATTGCACGGTTGCGGACTTCCAGATATCGAGATGGTGAGGATGAAACTTTGAGCTAAGGCATAGTATACAAGGTTTTTTTTTTTATATCATAAGATAGCAAACAAGCAGATGGGTCTCCTGATGGAAAGAGTCAACCATCGCCTATAGACACCAAAGATGTTAATGGTGCGTTGCTATCTTGTGGCGAGGTCTAATGCCACATGCATAAGTTTGCCGGCTACCTTACCCTCCAAACCGGAACAGGACAGCGACAAGCACTGACGCTATTGCGGCAGGAATAGGTAAGGCGGTGGTACCAGACCCGGGCGAGACAATGCAGAACTCTACCACCTAGTAGCCACGATGGTAGTGACTCAATAGCCAATCGGTCGCCTTTTACGACCTGCCTGGCAGAACGGCAGTTGGCCTATTCTACAAAGGAGGCCGGGACCAACACGGCGATGGTACACCAACATGGTACTACTATCTTGCCCATTAAATGGTAGCATACAGCTTAGTCTCGCACAGGTTGGTATTACAGCGTTCTCCTTTCCTGCTTGAATAATATTATCTTCTGCTGGGCTTCCCCCAGGGGTCTAACCTGGAAGGTCTAATCGTCGGTGAGGGCATGAAGAATCCGTGAAAGAGAAATAACTTCTATCCAACAAATCATTTGAATATCCATAAATTATGATCACATCTGTGGTTTAGTTCTTTGGTGTCGGTCTTTACCACATGAGGTCCCGGGTTTGAGTCCCGAGTCGGGCAATTCAATTTCGGTCTTCTTATAAAACTACATTACCCGGGATTGCATAAGTGTCCAGTTGGTGATAGGCTTGCCACCTATTACATTGTGGGACTAAGTATCTTCAGCTTATCGTGGGTGCACTTGTTGTACCTCTGGCTACCTCTTCAAGGATACGGACTTGATGATACTTTCTTTTTCATAAATTACCAAGGATCACCAAGGTCCAAAATCCAATGACTTGTTTGTATCTACTCGTACTACCAGCGACTGAAATCATGGTCAAGGGGCATCCAGCCCCGAAACCATTTCCTTGATTTCCCTATACCCTTTATCATACAATAGCAAATAAACAGATGGATCTATGATGGAAAGAGAAATCATCATCTGTAGACAACATAATGTGAGTGTTGCAGTACTATATGTGCGGCGAGATGGCTTCTCTTTCTATCAGGAGAGGTTTGGTATCTTATGATAAAATAAATAAGGGTTTATTTAATCTGCACAAGAACCATTTTTCACGTGCCAACGTACTCTTATCAAGAAATAATTTAAGCGCCTTAAAATAGCAACAACAAGCATCCTTCTGTATCTTTAGAATCCGGAAAAGTAAAAAAAAGTATCTTCACGCTCCTATCCCCGAAGAGGTAGATACAAGTGCACCCACGCCTAGCTGAAGATATTTAGTCCCGCAATGTGATAAGTGGCAAACTTTTCCAAACCCGGACAACGCCGGGCTCGAGCCGGCAATCGAGTACGGGAGATCATGTGGTCAACACCAACACCGGACCAATAGACCACAGAGGTGACCACGGAAATGACGTATACTCTCCCAAACAAGAAAATAATTTCTCCAATCGTTAAGCAAATGACGAAATGCTGCGGTAACAAAAAACAACTGAATTAAGAACCCTTCCGATCTTGGATGTTAGTTGATTTAAATAATCATAAAACCACAATACTCCACGGAAATTATATTTCTACCCACTAAATTTCATCCATAAAATTGTGTCCAACTAAGAAAAATATCTCAAGACATTTATGTTCAAGCAGTAAGTGTTTAGTTAGCGAATTGACTATAAATATAGGAGCCGATAAATCGACTAAGGCCAGTTATTCCGCCAGTTTAAATTAGGTTAATGTTTGCTTTCCATTAATTCAAGCAGCTAGTTAAAGTTATGTTCTACGGAAGTTGGGAGGTCTATTTTATGTATTTACATTTTAGCTTGGTCATTGATATATACTAGCTGTTATTCACGACATCGTTTGCGTGATCCAGAAATATTATTTTCTGTTGTGGGTAGAGAAGTAGCTTATTTAGCCTTTTTTATGAATGTGACAGTCATATAAAAAATACGGTAAGCCCGTTGACCGTGTAGGTCATCTCTAAAACTTCCTGCTAAATTGAGATGTTTTAAGCTCAAAGGAGCAAAAATTGTAAATAAGCTTTTTTTAGAGTTCATAAATCTAAATTTGGTTTTAAATGACAGTAAATAATTTCATTTTTGAATAACTGTATGTTTTGGAAGCAATGATCGATTTTCATCTTTCTATTGGCATTCAACGCAATTTTTGAACTCTCAAATGTTTTTATGAAGTTTTGTCATGAAGGCTGAAAAATGTCGAAGTAATATCAATAACTTCCCGCTATATATTCACAATCGAGTTTTCACCAGATTGTCGAAAATCGGTTATTCTTCAACCACAACTCCCAAACGGATAAATCGATTTCGATGCAATTTATGCATTAGACGTAGTATTTTGAGGAAAAGAGCTGATTAGAATTTGTACTCAATTAGTATATTAATCTGGAACTTATATTAAAACATGCCGTTTGTCCAAAATTTTATTTAAGGATTTTTTTAAAATTTTTAAAATTTTCTGAACCAAATTCGTTCAAATTTTCAAGAAGCCTAAGTTGAGCAGGATCCTATTGAACAAATACGTAGCGGGAAGTTAGAAAAATATTTTTGTAATGTTTTGGATTTATTATAGTTTGGAAGTTATTTTAAAACATGTAACTTATCGTATTACCATCGTGACTACTTATACCAGGTACCTATAATCAACGCTCCGTCATTCGTTGCAGTAACTATCGGTAACCAATTTAACAATAACGAGGTGTTCCACAAGATGTTTGGACATTTGGTATATTGTTTTTATTAAAAGTAACAGTTTTAGCTTACGCCTCGTAGAAAATGTTAATACTCCTAACTAAACCGGACATAATATATTATAGTAGTGTTTTGCAACCTGTCGTCGGTGTTGTGTTCCGGTTCGAAGGGTAAGGTAGCCAGTAAACATATGCATATAATATTTCGTCCTTACTACACGGAACGCACTATTTAAATCTCTAGCGTCTGTGACATTGGTTGTCTCTCAGGTGAGCCGTCAGCCTATTTGCTATCCTGCAGTATAAAAAAGAAAATGTAATTTAATTTCACACAATAAATGAATATGTATCGTGTATCGTGTATCGTGTATCCTGTTTCGTGTATCGTGTATCGTGTGTCGTGTATCGTGTATCGTGTATCGTGTATCGTGTATCCTGTATCGTGTATCGTGTATCGTGTATCGTGTATCGTGTATCCTGTATCCTGTATCCTGTATCCTGTATCCTGTATCCTGTATCGTGTATCGTGTATCGTGTATCGTGTATCGTGTATCGTGTATCGTGTATCGTGTATCGTGTATCGTGTATCGTGTATCGTGTATCGTGTATCGTGTATCATATTCAAAAGCAGATGGTCCAGATGGTCTATTCTTCATAAAGCGTCTGGAATTACACAAAAAAATAAGTACTTTTAATATTTTAAAACGTGTTTTTTAATATACTCAAATAATAACTTCGGTGAAATTCGTAAGAACAAAGATTAAAGCTTGAATTATTTATAACGACATAGGAAAGTTGAACGGACAAGTTTAATGCACTTGCCAAGAAGGTAATCTTTCGCGCTCTGGAGAAGAATTACTTTAAGTGCTCGTGCCACAATTAGCAAGACTTCAAACTTAGAAAATTTAAGCGTAGTTACTTTTTAAAACATTATAAGACCGCCTCGTTGGTCGAGTGGTTAGCGACCCTGACTACGCGATCGACGGGGCTCGGGTTCGATCCCCGACGGGGACAAGCATCTGTGTGATGAACATAAATGTTTGTATTTCCGGGTTTGGGTGTTTATTAAATATATTCTCGTAGTTATATATGTATTTCTATGTATTAGTATCGTTGACTAACACCCATAACACAAGCAAATAATTTGCTTACTTTGGGGTTAGATCAGTAAGTGTAATTTGTCCCGTGAATATATATTTATTTATATTTATTATGATACTTTTATGAGCTTCGTTATAAATAGTTAGCAACGCTAGCTATGTATTATAACCGTGGATCACTTTGGATCTATCTATCTCATTTATACTGGGAGATATCATTTATACTCTATTTATAGGCAGGGTAACGCATTCAAGAAGCAATAGAAATAAAATGAATCGAAAACATTTCGTCATGATAGCCTATTTATATTATCCTTATTTATATTTGTCCATTGTTGTTAATAATGATATCATTATTTCACAATAACAGGTGCATAAATCAGACAGGCGCGGCACATATGGCCAGCTAATCTTATGGATAAGCGCAGTTGGTAAAATATGCTAACTTCATATTGTTTTGGGCCTTCTTTGAGAAATAAACCGTCTGCCAGGCAGTTTGTAAAAGGCATACGATTGTGAGAAGTGACTACAAATTAGAAGAGTTATCTATTTTTACCGCAAATTATTTAGCACTAACAGTATTTATCCGTGTTGTGTAACGATTTGGAGGGTAAAGTAGTTGGTATATTTGTGTATGAGGCATAACCATTCTGCCAGACTAATAGCACCTAGAGGTGTAGTGTGTTGTTAAAAGAAACCATTTATGATAGCGCGTTATAGACTGCAAACTACTTTTTCTAGTTTTACGTTGAGTATCATTAATATATAAAAAACTCAAGATACACAATCAGTGTGTCAAAAAACGTCCTCCAAAAAATGAGCGCTCAATTTAAAATTGTGCGCTCATTTGAAATAGAATCGCGTCGGTCGCGACACTGACAATTTTATTTCTTTTCGTACATTGCTTTGTAAAAACAACTATAAGTCTTGCACTTAAGATTGGATATGCAAAGACATTTGTTTTTGTCATGTCTATAACTACTTAAATCAGGGGTTCCCAAAGTGTGCGCCGCGGCGCCCTGGGGCGCCGTAGGAAGTAAAGAGGGGCGCCGTGAGTCGATCCTCTATCTATCATTATTTAAAACCACAAATATACGCGGGTGCCTTTTAAGTGTTGTGCTCTCTCGCCAAAGTACATACGCGCCTGAAAACCGTTGATACCCAGTCTTTACTTCGCCGTGCTCGCTTACTCGTAGTTGTTAGGTACCTGCCTATTTTTTTCGACTGTCTTTTTTTCGGGCGCCGTGACAAAATAAAACTTGTAAATGTGCCGCGGGTTTTAAAAGATTGGGAACCCCTGACTTAAATGATATTAGGGACACTTTTGAGTGTCAGTTTTGTTCGGGATTATGCATCTAGGGTTTTTTATATCAATGTTGAGTATACATAACGCGATATTATATAATGGTATGCGTTATATTAACTACCTCAACTTTAGTAGCAACGTATCATTAGCAACTACATTAACTCTGTGGCTCTCTCTATTCATCAGGATAGCCACCAGCCTGTTTGCTATCTTATGATATATAAATGTTAGGTCTTGCCCGGGTTTGGTGACATCGTCCTGCCTTCTCAACCGACGAAAAAGCGTAGGAGGTTCTTAATTCAACGGGTATATGTTTTTTTATGTTAGAGCACGCATAATTTTTTACAGAATAGTTTGATGTTGACAATTCTTTTTTTATTGGAATGGTGATTCAGGGTGGGTTTCATTTAATTTTTTTTTATTCCAACCATAAAGGTACATAAACAAGGGATGATTGATTGTTCACTCACTGATTTTAATATATGACCAGTGACCACGCATAACTTTTTACGGAGTGACAAGATTTTGATAATTCTTCTTTTATTGGATAGAATATACCCTGCGGGTTGTCTCATATAATTTTTGAAAACTAAAACAATCTAAAAAGGTACGAAAATAAAAGATGATTGATTTGTTCACTTACTGATTTTAATGTTTAACTACACATAACTTTACGTCGGTTTATATTTTATATTAAAAAAGTATATTTTATTAATAATTAATAATTTATTGTTGTGTCACAATAGCGTCAGTGTTTAGCACCTTCGTAATTGTGTTTATAGATTAATCTAGTTGCTGAATTAATCCATGTAGTATAATACATTTGTGGGACATAAGTGATAAGACGTCATTACTACCTTAGGTCTCTATAGGTGATGGTTATCAATTTCCCCTAAGAGAGCCACCTGTGTGATATTTTGAAGAACTTTGTAATTATGTTTATTATAACATAATCTAACCCATAATTTACTTGAATTTTAGGAAGATATTGTGCAGGAAACACTGCCTCTAACATGTGATTGATTAAAATCGACCAACCGTATGCTTTCATGATCTACCAATCGGAACATCCTTTCTTTGGGCGTGAATTTTCTGTAATGAGGGCTATGATGGTCGTGAATTGAGATTAAGGTACGAGCCGTGTTACTGTGAACACATGCAGTGCTAACCAGTGAAAGTAAAGTGATAATTGGTGCATAGTATTTGTAAAATGTAAAGTAAGTATTTATGAGTGCCGAAGTATAATATATAATCTGTTTGTTTGTTACTTGACGTGAAAAATTATTGATTAAATTATAAATTTTTTGAAATACGGGCATACTTCGTAATCAGTCTGTTGAAGATCAGAATAGATTTGAAGTGCTATTCATGCTGTATGCATTACTGCGCTCTCACACTGTGTGCTCGTACATATGTCGATAAAGCTGAAAGCGTAGCCAACTGATGTATACAGGAATGGCGCTGGTCCAATAATAACTCCTGTAACAAATACTTTACACACCAGCTGTACATTGAATTAAGTTACTTTTAGTATTAATTTACTTAACCACTCCACCATTTTTAAAAAATGGCAAGAAAATTGTAGGTAGATTACCTTGAAAAGGTCCCTCGCGCTATTATTTGGGGTTTAGGGTCAAGTAGTGTGAAGCGCGAAAAGTGTAAATACACTGAAACCAAACCATATTTTATCATCCTCTAAGCAAGTATTTATAAATAAATATATTTTCTATCTTTTTTATATCATAAATTGCAAACAAGCAGATGGGTCTCCTGATGGAAAGAGTCAGCCATCGCCTATAGACACCAAAGGTGTTAATGGTGCGTTGCTATCTTCAGGCGAGGTCTAATGCCACATGCATAAGTTTACCGGCTACCTCACCCTCCAAATCGGAACACGACAATGACAGGCACTGACGCTATTGCGGCAGGAATATCTATCTATCTGCAAAATATAGGATTATTCCATAATAGATGAAAATATTTTAACACAGCATTCGGTACATCTATTCAAAGATATCCAGCTAAATACAATCAATCATTCAAGGGTTTAAAACTTTTTAATTTGTATGAAATTTTATTAGTATTTATACGAAATTTTATTCATACAAATCAAAAAGTTTTACACACTTGAATGACGTTTGTTTTTAGCTGGAGTATGTTAATTTACTCGCGAGCAGAGCCGCGGGGGTCAGCTAGTGTTATAAACTTTGATGCGTCCCCCATACGCTCCTTTCATTGGTGCACAAGGAAAGTGTATATTTCCATTATGCTTCAGTAATGAGTCGTGCAGTGGTTTTATAGCTCAAGAGCTCACAGTACCGTATTGCGCACAAATTACAACGCATCAGCAGAAAAGTTTACAGACTAGATTTAACCTAGTGACCTGGACCTAGAGAAGCCAGTACTTTGTTAAAAAATCAATTTATTTTCATTATTTTTCTTAATGATTTTGTACTTTTAGTAGCAGTTATATGTTGTTCATTTTAAATTGGTTAATTTTTATATAAAGTGATCAGCAAACAAGCTAACAGGCTGCCCGATGGTAGGCAATCGCTGCTGCCTATAAAGAAATAAAAAATAAAGTGTTCATTTATTTCAGTCTCTCAGTTAGATAAAATAAAACCACTTTTTGAATGACCCCATGTTACAGTTTTCTGAGAAAATAGATTAAAATTTCATTATATTTAAATGTTATAAAGCAAGTATAACAATTGTAAATTACTTAATTAGAATAATTATTATTAAAAAAAACTATTCTTGCATAATTTTCGAGTATTCTTTGATATTTCACTACGAACTATCATTTGGCTTAATATTATTATTTCACCATAGGCCTGGGAGATTAAATCATTTCCACTTGCATTCCCCGCAACATTGTAAATGTAGCTCCGAGGGTCATTTACAAGAGACCTTCTACCTATTAGTTTATAAATATTTAATACAATGAAAGTAACGTAGGCTCTTTGACTATGATAATGTTTTGTCCCATCATTATGTAAGTGTCGACCGCGGACCGTAATTGGACATTTAATTCAATATAACACAAATGACCTACTCCATACTTTAATGCAATATAGGTACACGTTATTCGCAGCTACGCTAAAACTAAGTTATTAGCACGAAATTATTTATTTCAACAGAATTACATTTAATATTGTTATTTGTAATACATTTAGTGAAATACTAAGTGACCCGTGCAGGTTCGCTCGCAAGTAGTTTAAGGGTTGGACTAAATCTGTCAGCACGGTATCACCTTTTTTCGGTATTTTATCCTTTTCTGCCGTTTAGAACTGCTATTTGCTAGAACGAGGAGTGTAGCTGGAATACATATTGTATACATACAATCGTTTCGAGGATTCCTCTGCGTACTATCGCGTTTCCGATATCTCTCTCGTTCTAGGAAATGGCGTTTTGAGACACAGAAATGGATGAAAAGGGCGTTTCATGCTGACAGATTTTGCTCTGGTATATTTCATTCAACCCTAAGATGTCGTCAATATAGTTTTTCATATAAAATTTAATCGCTTATTTAAGTCCCTGAAGGGTTGACTATTGAAGTCAGCGTTTGAAAAAAACTATATTTCATCAAAGTCGTTTCAGTGGTTTAGCCGTGAACGCATAACGGACAGATAGACAGCTAGATACACAGACTGACTTTCGAATTGATAATATTAGTTTGGAGTATCCCCACTCCATAAAGATTTAGACTACAGTAGTTTATTAACCCGCTATTGCTGACGTATATGTCTAAGAGACCGGGTGATTCGAAAAATCCGAATAATTTTTTCACCCGCCATAGATTCGAGTTGCGGTTTCAAGTAACTGCCTCATTTTAAGTCCCACACCGTCGGTACCACTCCTGAATTTGCCACGGATGTACGTTCACGAGTATCAGCACCAACCCGGTCCATAAGACCAGCGTCACCAAACATGTAAGTAAAATATTTATAATATTTTCATTTAGTAAAATACATGTAATATTTTTTTGTTACAAGGATATATATTTTATTTTTATTTTCTAAGAGTATGCAATGTCCTAAGATTGTCAAAGACTGATTTTAATCAAAAATTAAACATTTTTACTAATTTCAAATTTTTTATAAACATATGGGTATTTTTTAATAAGTAATAAACAACGTGTGATCGACTGAATTTTTGTGATTTATTTTCATAAATGTGTTTATAATTAAACCTAAACTAACTTACTAAAACCCTGGTCTCTCAGACCGGCTTCACCAATGTTGTAAGTGAAACTGACGTCACCAATGGCGGGTTAAAAAACTGGCTGTTCCCCGCACTTTGTTCGCGTTACTTCGTTAGTTCTTTCGCGTAAGATTACTTTTATTCCAAACGAGTAAAGGAAGCAACGTGTATGGACACAATGCTTCCTTTACTCGTTCGGGATAAAAGTAGTCTATGAATGAATGAATGAGTAATTACACTTTATTGCGCACCAAAAAATTTAACAAATTATAATATCGGCGTTTTACCTGAAATAAAACGCTTATTAAAATACTTACCTAACTGGAAGCTTTATATGAGAGAGGCATATCCGTTTCCGTCGATTTGTTACCTGTATTCGTACTTTGATCACGTGACGTCCGGTCCGGTGGCGACATCTGGCAGTTGCGAGTCTATAGTTTTCGTTAAACATGACGAGCCATTTTAGATCATTGTGTTTACTGTATACCAGGCAGAGATTAAGTGAAAGCTTCCAGTTAGGTAAGTATTTTAATAAGCGTTTTATTTCAGGTAAAACGCCGATATTAAATCACTTGACCGTAACTGGAAGCTTTATATGAGACCTGTTTGTTATCGCCTGGTGACGCCACATAACGCCAATGTGAGAGTAGGTAATTAATTAATGAAATTATACAATGAATTAAAATCAAAACAAAAGGTTGTGAGTAAAATCATTGTAATTAACTGATTAATATTCAATGAATTATAATTCTGTTATCTATAATATTAATTAAATCATAGTCGATATTTTAATTGAACCAGAAATATATTATTTATTAAGTTTGTTATTTACTTACAGGTGTAAATAATTTCGTAACATTTTGTGAATAATTACTTTTTATCACCTCTCGCTTATAAAATCTTTGGAATGTCGTAGCTGATTGCCAATTTCCACGAGCTAAGATTTCATCAATTGAAATATTCTCCAGCCAATTTTTGGAAGCTACTGCTGATCGAATGCTTCCTGGAGATGCTGCGATACCTGCTTCCTTAAAAATAGTCTTTACCCAACCAGATATGACAGTAGATGAGGCAGGTTTTGCTACTCCTCTAACTGTTACAAAGAGGTGAAACAATTCAGATATATTCCTTCGTTCAGTTAATAAATCTATTGTCCGATTTATCCAAAAAACTGGGTCTAAATTCCGATTACTAGGATTTTGTAGTAACTTCCAACCCGACTGCTGATATTTATTAGTATCAGTTTTGGAACCAAATTTAGGCCAAAATATTATACTATCTTCTGTTATATTGCAATGATCATTATCAACACAAAGTAATGTTAAATCATGAATACGTCTTCCGGAGCAAAGTAATAATAAGATTGCTGCGTGTCGTGATGTTTGCAAGAAGTTATTAATATCGACGCTGTAGCTAGAAAGATAAGAAATCAAGTCACTAACATCCCAAATAGGTGCTTTTAAAACTCTGGGGTTTTTAGTAGAAATAGATTTTAAAACATGTTTCACAAGCGCGTGTGAGCTGAGCTGGCTTGATGTTTCCGAATTACATAAGGTAGATACAACAGATTTATGCACGAGTATGGTGTTATATGAAAAATTATTAATTAAAAATAAATCACATAAAAATTGTGCTAGCTCTCCGCCTTTAGGATTTCTCCAATCAATATTTTTAGTTTTGGACCAATCAATCCAGCGTTTCCATGCTACTTCATAAGTTTTTAAAGTAGATTTCCGCCAAGAATTTTTTAGTAGGGATAATTGCTCACCATTCCACGTCTCTAATGCTTCAGACCACCCCCACATCTCCATACTTCGAGGATGATGTTTTCTACTTTCGGTGGTGGGAGACCCGTCGACGTGTCTACTAGGTGTTTTTTCAGATTTTTCAGCGTGAATGGGGCTGCGAGGGCTCAAGTTTTCAGATCTGCCCGCCAAAAAACTTTCTTCCATCTTGGGACTACCAGTAAGAATATTCCTCTGGATTGGTTCAGGTGGGTTAAGACTTTTGGGACTAGAAACGGTGGTGGAAATACCCATGCAAGTGTATAATTCCAAGGGACGCTGAATGCATCGTGAAATACAGCTTGGCGGTCTTTCAGATCTCGGGATACATAATTGCATACTACGTGTGCCATTTCCGATGCGAATAAATCTATCACTGGGATCCCCCACATTCCAAATACTTTTTCCACACAGGTTGGTTGAAGATGCCATTCTGAAGGTTGACGGTTTCGAGACAAATGATCTGCTTGGGTGTTGTAACGACCTGGTATGTGGTATATGCTGTGGCTTATTTGGTGTTGATCTAATAGGTTTAGAATTTGGTATGTAATCTCCATCAACGGCCAAGATTTCGTACCTCCTTCGTTCTTTAAATAGGCAACCGCAGTCTTGCTGTCGCATTGAATCTGCACAGAACTCCCTGTTAGTGACTGAATATTGCTCCGAATCGCATAAAGTATGGCTAACATCTCTTTCTGGTTGCAGTGGAGTTGCTGTTCTTCTATCGACCATCTGCCCCAGACTGCGTGATTGTTTAGTTGTGCTCCCCAAGCCAAGTCTGAAGCATCTGTTGCTAGAAAATGGGTGGGTAGAGGAAAATGCAGCGGTGTTCCTCTTTGGCAATTGTAAAGCCACCATTTCAGTTCGTCCACAGAGTTCTGAGGAAGGGGATAACACTTCTTCGATAGGCTCGGCAATGAATTCAGAAACATTAATGATTGTCGATGATTTAAGCGACCGCGTGGAACTACAAAACTGGCAAAATTCAGAATCCCTATTATTTTTTGAAGATCTTTTACAGTGACACTTTCTTGGTTTATCGTTTTTATTATTATCTTTCTTATGTTTTGATTTTTTTCTTCTGGAAGTATTTTTTGATTTAGCCATGGGTTCCACTGAATCCCTAAATAATTCATGCTTTTTTGCGGAATCATGATGGATTTTTTGAAATTTATCTGCCACCTTAAAATTTGTAATACGTTGGTGACAATTTTTACCTGGTCCTGAAGTGTGTACTGATTTTGGTTTGCTATTAAATAATCGTCGAGATAGACTATAATTCTTATATTCCATCTCTCCCGTAATATTTGAGCCATCCAATTCGTTAATATTGAAAATGTTTTGGGGGCTGTGCTTAGACCGAACGGTAGGCAGGTCATTTCCAGTAGCTCGTGATTGTATACAAGACGAAGGAAGCGCCGCTGGCTCTTTACTATTTTTAAATGAAAATAAGCCTGGGATAGGTCGATTTTGCACATCCAATCTTGGGGTTGAAGGAAATCTGGTATGCGTTGCATGTTTATAAGATGGAATGGTTCTGATATTACATAGTTGTTCAGGGCTTTGAGGTTGAATATAGGACGAACTGACCCATCCGTTTTCGGCACTAGAAAGAGAGGAGATATAAAACTTGGAGAGAGACGAGCAGTTTTTAGAATGCCTTGTTCTTTCATTTTGTTTACTACCCCTGACATTTCTTCTGAGAAGTGGGTTTGTAAGGGTCCTTTGATCATATTTGGGTAAATTAGTGGAGGTTTTTGAAAAAAGGGTATTCGATACCCCTGAATCAATTTTAATATTATTTTGGGCGCTCCCATTTTCTTCCACTGTAGATAATAATTTGCTAATTTTCCGGCTTTGAACCGTTTCGAGTCATTGCTTGTATCTCTTTGGATTACTTTTGGATGTTTTGTTAGCATTTGAACGTCCTCGGGTACTTTCACGAATGGGACGCGAAGAGGTTCCTCTGACATGAAAAAACTCTCTTCCATTGCTATGATGGTTTGAGTTATTGTAAGCATTTGAAGAGTGTCCTCTATTCTGAATATAAGCCATATTATCGTTTGCACCCCGCGAGGGTGGATTGAATAGGCCACGTGTTCCGGACAGGTGTGGATCCTGCCAATTGTATTGAGTCCCACGCGATGGAACTGCTTTAATTCGAGTGCCATGCCCCCGCGAGGGGCGGCCATTTGTTACATTAACACTTTGCTGTGAAATATTAGATTTTGGCGGCCAGAATGCTTTACGGACACCACCGGCTTTTTCTATAGTCGATGTGAAAGGCTCAGCATCGAAAAGATAAGTCACTGAAGGTGGTATTTTGTTTAAAGATGCTTTGACTATTGGATCTTTGATTTTACTAGTGATCGCTTGCCGGCGCATTTCAATAATTTCAGCCCGATGGCCGCAAACTAGTTGCATAAGATCTGTTGAAATTTTGTGAAAATCTCCTTTTAAAAACAAGCCTTCAATCTTCTCCATTAAGTTATTGGCATTAATATCGGTCGTATTATTTGCCCACGAAAAAAGATCTCTAATGCCATTTTGCAGGGATTCTTTTTGCTTTAAGAGGCAATAAGTTATAGCTGCATATGACTTATCATTTTGTACGTGATGGCGCAAGGTGTCATATATTTTTACCTCTTCGTTTGTTTCCAAGTCTATGAAGCCTGGAGCATGGTTATAAAGTTTTTGGGTTTCAGCATACCTTACGTCGGCCCAGGACGTACTACCAAATCGCTGAACATTCAATAG